>CM067842.1:720421128-721737795 GCA_034509565.1 Triticum monococcum | reverse complement strand
AGGGAGACGAGGCGCGGGGAGGTGGGTCGGCTCGGCTGGGCTTCGGCCCAGTCGGGCGCTGGAGATTTTTTTTAAATAATTTCGCCGAAAATTAAATAAATCCTAGAAAATAAAATAAAAATCTAAAAATGCCAAAATAAATTTTCACCATCTAAATAAAATATTTAGAACAAGATGAACATTTTCTTGGCCTTAAAATGCAACTTTGAAAAACGTGCAATTATTTAATTCAAATAAAATAGCAATAAACTCCAAATAAAATCAAATATTTGATTTTAATATTTTTCCTCCAATATTTTATTTATTTTGGAGAAGTCATATTGTCTCCTCTCATATATTTTAATATGAAATATTTTCGGAGAGAAAAATAATTAAAACCAAAAATCCTCGTTTCAATATTTGATAAAACTCAAATATGGAAACAGGGAAATCCCCAACTCTCTCCGAGGGTCCTTGAGTTGCTTAGGATTTTGAGGATCACAAAACGAAATGCAGCAAAAAATATGATATGCAGGAATGATCTATGTATAACATTCCAAATTGAAAATTTGGGATGCTACAGCCGGACAACGGATGGAGGAGGACGACGATGACGATGATTCAGATGATTTGGGTGGCGATTCAAAGAAGAGGGATAGAAGAGAAAGCTTCATCATGCGAGAGGACGAGCTGTTGCGCGATGCATGGTTGGTTACTAGCCTCGATCCGATTCATGACATTGAGCAAAAGGGCACAACCTTTTGGGCCAACATTCACACTTGGTTCGACGAACACAAGCATTTCGCACCCTACTCCGACGCGGTCATCCGCAACCATGAATTAAAGTTCCTCAACCATCGATGGTACACCATCCAAGAGGCATGTCGAAATATTGCGGCCACTTGAGGCAACTCATCGCAAGGTGGCCTAGTGGTGCGCAAACCACCGAGCTTGTTAAATATGTGTACATCGCTTGCCGGATATCCATAGTTTTGTAGTCGGATATGTATGCATTGTTTTGTAGATCATTTGTAGACGGATATGCATAGTTTTATAGACGGATATAATATATTGTTTTGTAAATCATTTGTAGCCGGATATGCATAGTTTTTTTGATCATTTGTAGCCGTATATGTATGCATTGTTGTGTAGACCTTGTGTAGCCGGATATGTATGCACTGTTGTGTAGATCTTTTGTAGCCGGATGTGCATAGTTGTTGGTCATCTGTAGCTGGATATGTATGCATTATTTTGTAGATCACTTGTAGCCAAAAATGCATTGTTGTGTAACTCATCTGTAGCTGGATATGTATGCATTGTTTTGTAGATTATTTGTAGTCGTACATGCATTGTTGTGTAGATCATTTGTAGTAAGAATGACCGTGCAAGCCATCTGTTTCAAGATGTTGCAGCGGCAGAAGGATGAGTTGAAGAGGGCAGAGCAAGAGGACTCGGAGGCGGTCGAGAAGGAGGCGGCGGCGAAGGCGGTGGAGGTGGAGGCAGAGGCAACCTACACAACAACGACGACAGAATGAGCATAGAGGCTCGGATTGCCAGTCCGGCGGGGTTGGAAGTCCAATCTTTTACATGAACTGCTGGACTGATATTATTTTTGTATGACCGGGCATGTAAAAACTAAGCATATTTGCCTGTTTTTTGTTGTGATCGGCCGATGATGCGATCCAGCACTGGTGTGATCCGGCGCGCACTATGAATCAGACGTATTTGAATTTGAAATTCCGCTTATAATTGACAGAAATATAGTGCAAAGTATTGGATGGCCGGCTCCCGTATCCTTGTCCGTGGGCTAGTCCCCTTCTGTCTGCGGATGGATGCGGTGTACAGTTTGCGGTTCAGCATTGGAAAGTGCCCTTAGCCAACATCCACAACAACTAATAATTTATTAAGATAAAACCCAACCATATGCATCAACTCTTATACTTAGACTCGTTAACATTTTTCACTCTATCTCAACATACTACTAACTCTGAAGTATGGTCCACATACATGCACGCTCATATATTGGACATCAAAGGATAGCAACATATCATAAGTTCATAACATACAATTCAAATCAATCTTAAAAAATCACCAATCACCAAAGGACAAAAAGAGATCTACTAAGACATAATAGAAGTGCAACAAATCACAGGTCTGCATTTACCTCTGAATGATTGGACGGAATGATTATGCTAATTAATACGTAGTCGTTCGGCTCTGGTAGGAGAGAGGCATGATGATGACACTCTTTCAACTCGATTCAGTGCTTATAGTCATCGCTAGATGTATAAACAAGCTTTTCCAGATTCTTGAAATTTGACTTCGTCCAAGAATGATGCAACAAAATGAATAGGACAAGAAGAGAGTAAAAGGGTACGAGATATGTATATTGTAATCAAGGACGGCGAAACGCTGCGGATCGCTTCCTTTAGCAGGCTGCTAAGCACATGTTTTGGCATCTTTCCTTGAAGATTAAGTTGCATCCTGGCAATGTTGCCCTGAAAACCTGCTACGCTAGTACACAGAGTGCACTGTACTTATATACCTACATTGCATGTATATAAGACAGGAGCTACGTATGTACCTATGCACGCAAAGTGAAGTCTTTTCCGCTTCAAGCGAGCGGCGTTGACAAGCGACATTTACCAAGTAAGATAGATTGGTGTCAACTCGATCGATCGATCGCCCTATAAATTGCCAAGGAGCCATGCATACAAACGTACCCATTCAACTTCCATCAATAATCGATCAGCAACAAAAGCACCGTGATAGTAACTAGTGACAGCGTGAGGGCGTTCGCAATGGCGAGGCGTCTGGGAGTCGTGCTGGCTTTAGCGGCTGTCGTCCTTCTCGCCGCCGCGGGGGCCGCCACCGCGCAATCCAAGCCACGGCCACCCAATGCCAATGGCCCGAAGCCGAAGCCGAATCCGATAAGCGTCAAGTGCAGTGAGAGTCCCAGGGTGAACCCCTACTGCTCCAACCAGAGGATGGACTGCCCCGCCAACTGCCCCCAGTCGTGCTACGCCGACTGCAAATCATGCAAACCCGTCTGCGGTGAGCACTCCATGTCTTAACTGTGCAGGTACAACTATAGTAACGCTTGATTTTGTTGGCTAATAATGGTTGTGGCTCATGCGTTCGTGCAGTGTGCAACACCCCGGGGGCGTGCGGCGACCCGCGGTTCATAGGCGGTGACGGCAACGCCTTCTACTTCCACGGACGCAGGGACGCCGACTTCTGCGTCGTCTCCGACCGTGACCTTCACATCAACGCACACTTCATCGGCAAGAGCGGCCACAGCGGCATGTCCCGGGACTTCACCTGGATCCAGGCCATCGCCGTGCTCTTCGACGGCCACCGCCTCTACCTCGGCGCCAGGAAGACCGGCACCTGGGACGACGCTGTCGAGCATCTAGAGATCATCCTGGACGGCGAGCCCGTGTACCTCCCCGCCGACCTGGTCGAAGGCGCCAAGTGGACCTCCAGCCGCGTCCCCGAGCTGTCTGTGACCCGCACCAAGGGGGCCAATGGCGTGCTCGTCGCCCTCTACGGAAAGTTCAGCGTCAGGGCCAACGCCGTGCCCATCACCGAGGAGGATTCGAGGGTGCACCGTTACGGCGTCACCGCCGACGACTGCCTCGCGCACCTCGAGCTGGCGTTCAAGTTCGACGCGCTCACCGACGACGTCCACGGTGTGGTCGGACAGACGTACCGCTCCGACTACGTCAACCATTTCGACGTGAGGGCCTCCATGCCCACCATGGGAGGAGATGCCACCTTCACCACCTCCAGCCTGTTTGCCGCCGACTGCAGCGTGGCGCGCTATGGAGTCAGCCGTGGAAACGACGGTGCCGCGGTGCTATCTGAGCTCTCTGCTGTCACCTGTGCCAGTGGCATGGACGGCAAGGGTGTCGTGTGCAAGAAGTAAAACGCTTCTTGCATGCATATGGCGACTGTTGTGTACTGGCCGTGCATGTCTGCATGCATGCACAGTTGACAAGTACTCGTACGTACTTCACATGAATAAGCAAAGGGCATAATTTGATGTGTGTGGGACTTGGAACTTTATATTATCATCAAAGAACTAGTATGTGCCATTTGCACTATATGTTGCACCAACGAAGAATATCCTATCAAACTTCACATTCAACTATTGATTAAATTTCACCTCGGAACTTTTGCACTATTACATGGCGGTAATGCATCGGACGCTGGTGCAATTGCATCACAGCAGCATGAGGGGAATTTATCTGACAAGGACGTGGTGGCACTTGGAAACATCAAGGCGTTCTGTGCTGGGTTGCTCAAAAAGCTCGCACCACCGCTGCTCAAGGAGTTCGTAGGGCTGCGAGGGGTTAAAACAGGGCATGATCCTTTCACTCCATGCCGCGCAACACGGTCCGTCTGTGCCGGCAGCTCTAGGAAGACGAAGGCCTCGGCAGCCGAAACGGTGCTTCTTAAAACCCTGGGATTCGACTGTGATGATCTAGCGGTCTCGGAGGACGCGCTAGGTCAGCTACGTACGGTGTTCGACTCACCACTCCAGGAGCCGCAATTGAGGGCCATCGCAGCTATCTTCGGGAAAGCGATACTGCTCAATCTTGCGGAGGAGACAGGGATGGCCGAGCCACTATTGGTGCAGTAGGTGTGTTGGCACCGGCGGTGTTGGAGGCATCTTCATCCGATGTCGTTCAACGCTTTGGAGTTGGTGTGCTGGAATGTTAGAGGTCTCAACAATCCTGCCAAAAGGAAGGCCCTTAGAGGTTTTGTAGATTCTACTCGCGCGGCGGTCGTCTGTATACTTGAAACCAAATTAGAGGTGGTGGACACTTTTGTAATCTTGCAATGCATGGGGCCGAACTATGATAATTTCACCTACTTACCGGCGTCGGATACTAGAGGCGGTATATTTGTGGCATGGGACACCACGCGGGTTCTCTTGACAAACTATGCCAATGATACTCATAGCATCACTTGGTACGTCTCGCCCAAGGAGGGGGCGCCATGGTGGCTAACAGTAGTATATGGGCCTCAGGATGATGTGCTCAAGATTAACTTCTTGAACGAACTATCGGAGCGTAGATCGCTATGCCCTGGGCCATGGCTTGTCATAGGAGATTTTAACCTCATTCTATACGCGGCAGACAAAAATAACTCCAACTTGGACAGGAGAATGATGGGGAAGTTCAAATGTTTCGTCGATGATAACGCGCTAAAGGAGCTCTTCTTGCATGGGTGCAAATACACGTGGAGCAACGAAAGGGAGACGCCCACTCTCACTAAAATAGACCGCGCTTTTGTGTCCGTTGATTGGGAGCTCGAGCACCCGGAGTGCTTGCTGCAAGCTTTATCTACAGAGTACTCTGACCATTGCCCGCTGCATCTCGCGCTCCATGAACACATGCATGCCAAAAGGAGGTTCCGCTTTGAAAAGTTCTGGGTCAAGATGGATGGGTTTTTGGATGTCGTCAAGGAGGCTTGGGTTTGCGATCCAGATATTACCGATCCTTTCATGCGTCTCGACATCATGCTCAGAAACACAGCCCGAGCGCTTGCAACATGGGGACAAAAGGAGATAGGAAATATCAAACTGCAAATCGCTATTGCCAACATTGTCATTCTGCGGTTTGACTGCGCTCAAGAGAGTAGAGCATTGACAGAGGAGGAGAGATGGCTTAGAAGAACCCTAAAACAACTGGTCCTAGGGCTTGCATCCCTAGAGAGGACTATAGCGCGGCAGAGGTCGAGAATAACATGGCTACAAGAAGGGGACGCAAGCACGCAGTTGTTTCACTTGGTAGCGAATGGAAGGCGTATGAAAAACTACATACCTTCCTTGACCATGGATGGGCACATCATCATGGATCAGAAAGGCAAGGAGGATGCATTCTACAAGGCATACAAAGAGCTGCTTGGCAAGGACGGTGCCCGAGACTTCACGCTCGACTTGGAGGGTCTTGGTGTTTTGCGTGTGGACCTCTCGGAGCAGGATCGTGTGTTTTCTGAAGAGGAGATTTGGGCAGTAATCAAGGACTTGCCATCGGATAAGGCGCCTGGGCTGGATGGGTTCATAGGTCTTTTCTTCCAAAAAGCTTGGGAAATAATCAAGGAGGATCTAGTAGCTGCGATACACAAGCTCTTCCTAGGCAATGGAAGGGGATTTGGAAGACTTAACCAAGCTTTGATCACGCTCATTCCGAAGTCACCAGAAGCATGCACTGTTTTTTATTTCCGACCTATATGCCTGGTGCACAGTATGCCCAAGATTGCATCCAAGCTACTGACTGCCAGACTAAGACCACGCATGGGAGAGCTTGTTCAGACGAACCAGTCCGCATTCATAAAAGGCAGATGCTTGCATGATAACTTCCTCTTGGTTCGGCAAATGGCGCGCACGATGCATCAGAGGAAAGCCAAGGGAGTATTGCTAAAGCTTGACATATCCAAAGCTTTTGACTCTCTGGCGTGGCTGTTCCTGCTCGAGGTGTTGAGGGCGAAAGGATTCTCGGAGCGTTGGATTTCTTGGATTGCGACCTTTCTTACCACTGCCAGCTCAAGAATTCTAGTGAATGGATGTGCCGGTGACAAGTTCATGCACGCCAAAGGACTTAGGCAAGGGGACTCGATATCCCCTTGCTTTTTGTTATTGCCATGGATGTTCTAACGGCTATCATTAGCAAGGCACATGAGGCCAGAGTGCTTAGTACCATCCATGGATGTAGCCCTATGCAACGCCTGTCCTTGTACGCTGATGATGTGGTGCTCTTCATAAAATCAACTGGTCTGATGTCATGTTCGTCAAGGAAATTCTCACCATCTTCGGTGTGGCATCAGGGCTCAAAGTCAATTATACCAAATCTGCGACAATCATGATTAGGGCCGAGAGTGAGGATGAGGAGCTTGTCAAGTCTACACTGCCATGGAAGATTGACACATTTCCGTGCAAATACCTTGGGTTACAACTAAGCATTAGGCAGCTCAAAAGATCCGAGTGGCAGCCGATAGTGGATACAACTTTGCACATTTTGCCAGGATGGCAAAGGGGCCTTGTGACGAGGCCTGGGAGACTCATCCTTGCCAATCAAGTCATGAGAGCGCGAGCCACTCATCACCTCATGATCGCGGAGGCACCAAAATGGGCACTGGAAAGAGTGGACAAAGCCTGTCGTGCATTTTTCTGGGCTGGAACAGAGGCGGTGAATGGGGGCAAATGTGTTGTCTCCTGGACTAGGGTGTGCAGGCCTAAGCACATGGGTGGGTTGGGAGTCATTGACCTATACAAGCACGGCATCGCATTAAGACTAAGATGGGAATGGCTCCGATGCACGGATGTCACTATACCTTGGCAAGGGCTCAACTTGACCGCGGACAAAAAGGTGGACCAAGCGTTTGGGAGCCTAGTTAAATGGAAAGTTGGCTCAGTAGGCAAGACCTTGTTCTGGAAAGACCAATGGATACACGGTGCAGCTATCAAAGATATTGGCCCATTACTTGTGGCAAAGGTGCGGACGCAAGTGTCAAACGGGAGACTTGTACGGGACGCGATGGACATGCATACATGGATGGATGACGTTGTAGGAGACCTCTGTACTGAGGGCCTCGCCCAATTCATTGGACTCTTGGAGATCCTCTTGGAAGTTCAACTAGACGCTCAAGTTGAGGACTGCCCCGTCTGGGCTTGGAACGCGACCGGTGTTTACACAACTTTTTCTGCGTACAAGATGTTGTGTGAGGGAGGAGTTAGATTCCATTCCTTCGGGGCCATCTGGAAGTGTTGGGCACCCCTTGCGTGCAAGGTCTTCATGTGGCTGGCTGTGCAATACCGACTGTGGACATCGGATAGGAGAGCTAGGCACGGTTTGCAAGATCAAACATCAAAATGCTATTTGTGCGACCAGGAGGAGGACATGGTGGACCATATTTTGCTGCAGTGTGGGTTCTCGCGGCAAGTGTGGTTTCGCTGCATCACTAGAATGGGATTGACGGCGGACCTATGTCCATCTAATGACTCAAGATTGGTGCAGTGGTGGACGGAAGCTAGGAAAAGAATGGATAAGCAATCTCGGAAAGGCTTTGGCACTTTCGTGATGCTAATCTGTTGGACGCCATGGAAGCAAAGGAACGTGAGAGTATTTGGCACGGGCATGATCAAGAGTGAGTGGGATATGGTGGACATGATCTTTGATGATCTGAGGACCTGGGCCAGAGCAGGAGCATTCAGAGGTCATCTATTATTAGACTAGTCGAGTAGAGCTAGGGAGTGGTGTGGAGGCTTGGTTAGGGTCAACTTGTGACACCTAACTAGCGCATATGTAATCTCTTGTACACAATTTTCTCTCTTCTATAGAGCTATGGTACGCCATTGGCGTACCCTTGAAAAAAAATATTTGAAAGTAGATCATATGTTAATAGGTTTAGACGAACTTACATCTGTTTCCCGGTGAACCTGGGGCTCCCTTCTCCTCCCCTGGGTGCTTCGGCGGTGATGAGAGGAGAGGGGAACCTAGGGATCTTGTCTGGTGTATATGGTAGTAGGGTTAGCCGGTTAAGTGAGTGCTCTTCATCCGGCATTGTTTGATGGTGATGGCTTCAGGGATAAGAATAAGTAGACCTCAGATCCGGTTCCATCTCGGCGGCGACGCTTGCGGCGAGGTCGACAGGCTTGAGGGCGGCGCTTCCCGGCGCTCCTGTGGAGCGGCGGTTTGGCTATTCCCCCGTTCGACCACGACGGAGTTGTTGGATTTCCCCGAAGAGGAAGGATGAAATAGCATAGTAGCAGATAGTATTTCCCTTAGTTAGGAACAAGGTTTATTGAACCAGTAGGAGGCACCACACCAGCAACATGAAAAATACCTACACACAGACACGACAATTGCTTGCACCCAACAAAGGCAAGGTTGTCGTCACTCCCCTTATTCTTGCTAGTTGCAAGATTAAAACTGATAGTGATAGGCAAAGCAATACAAAGTAATAGTAAATAAAAGCAAGCGAACAAAGTAATTGCAGGATTCTTAGTATTGATGGAGAAGGGACCCTGGTGGCCATAGGTTCACTAGTGGCATCTCTCTCGAAAGCATAGGAATGATGGGTAAAGAAATTACTGTTGGGCAATTGATAGAATCGAGCATAGTTATGATAATCATCCATAGCACAATCATTACATAGGCATTGCGTCTGTGACAAGTAAATCGTTAATCCAATTGCATCTACTACTATTACTCCACCCCAAGACCGCTCTCCAACATGCATCTCAATGTATTAATTTCACGACAAACAGAGTAATCACTACTAAAAAAAGGCCTGTTAGTGGCACACCTATTTTGGCCATTAATGGCGCACTATAGGTGCGCCACTATTACCACACCACTAGTAACAAATAGTGCGCCATTAGTATACCAGATAATAGTGGCGCACCTGGCAGTGCGCCATTACTATGCTTCCTAGGGGGCCATATTTACCTTCACGTATGCCCCCAAGTGCGCCATTACTATGCCCCATAATGCGCCACTGGTATTTAGCCCTGGTGCGCCACTGGTATTTAGCCCTGGTGCGCCACTAATGCTCAACAAGGTGCGCCACTACTATGAATATTAGGATTTTTTTGCTTTTCTGATATTTGCACAGGTTACCAAATACATTACATCACAGAATATAAACAACACAACATATAAACAACAGATTTATCGAATACAATAGAAGATTAGTCTCCGAATACAATTCATCATATTAGTCTCCGAATTAAAAATACCGAACAAAGTTAGAACATTACAAGTCTCGAGACCGCGAGTAGCGAGTTTGTCGTCACATTACAAAGTCGATATCGATCATCTAAACTACCATCACATAGAAGAGAGTTGCGGTCACGATGAGCATCATCACGATGAAACTGGTCTTCATCCGGTTCCTCCTCCACTCCCTCCTCTCTCCCGCTAGATAGCGCGCGTATCTAGCTGCTTCCGCCTCCGCCCTAGTGGTGTACCCTTTGTAACTGTTACCGCTGAAACGGTGAACCTGTCTCCGACACTCCTCCCAGTTGTCGTAGACTCCGGGAACTTTACCCTTGTACACGACATACGACGGCATCTCTATGCATTAGACAAACAAAACGTTAGTAGCAATTCACAGAAAATATATAAGCAATATATAAGTATGCAACAAAAGGATCAAACGAGAAAAGCAACACATTAATAGCACGATTCATGGTCCTACTAATAAATACCATCGATTACATATAAGTTGAACGACCGTCCAAACTAAAGAGACATACAAGTTCATTAAAGTTTAATTACAACATGAGCTAATCGATATTTCAGAACTACATAGCATCACTACTTTCGACTCGACTCAGGGACCGGAGCGTGGATGAAGCCACCATCTTTCGTGATGGTCTTGAAATCGCGATCGTTGTCAGCCTGCATTTGTAGCGTTGTTTCTATTTCACTGTTGGATGGTTGATATTTGAGATAGAACTGCCCTGAGGTACGAAGGACATCTTGATGGATGATTTCTGCAAACTCCGACTGGATGCGAAAGAATTCTTGTCTGAGGTCCGCGTCCTGGATTGCCGACAAGCGTGCGGCCCAATCTTTGAGACTATTTGGTAGAAGAAGGTGATTATGGTCTCGTACGATCACCCGCATGTGATGGAGGGCATATAGGCATCCTTCTGACCGCCAGGCAGCTGCTTGACGCAGGGGAACGTCGTTACGTGGGTGAACACATGCTTGCCGTACCTAAAAATTGGCCTCCTGAAGGTGCCTCCAGATTTGGCATAGCCGGGGAGAACATCATCAAGAACTTTCTTAATATTTGTGTAGTCTTTCTTCGACTGACGGTCCGAGCCAAAATACGTGGCCATCGAATAGTTCGGGCTTAAGAGGATGAGTGTGCAATGTGTGTCACTGCACAAAACACGGAATGTTAGAAAAAAATAGAACGATCGAAATCTAAGAAATCATATGTTACGGGGCGGTGAGGGGATGACTTACTCGGGAAAGTAAGGCACGAGGAAGTTATCCTTATCTGGGTTCGCCAGAATGACGCCTTCGTGGTATGAACTCGCGACTTGCCGGTCCCCAGCGCTGCCCAAGATCTTGGCACGCATGTAGAAGGGGTCGACTATCACGATGTCCGGGGTCTTGTCTCTAATCATCCGCTTCTCCATACTGATCGAAAATAGTCGAATGAAGGTGTAGTGCAGCGGATGAAGGTTAAACATAGCGAAGATGTCATCAAACCGCAGGACGATCATACCCCCGATGGTGCTATCGACAAAGCCCTTGCCCTCTGGCACCTTGGCCACGAAAACCGGGTATGCCACATCATTCTCGGAGAGACGCCACTTCTCCAAAGAAAGAACACTGTCATGAAGACTCCGCATAGCACCAGTTGCAGCATTGAGCAGATTAGTCGGTAGCATCGGCCTACCTGCCACATGCACCCTCCTCGAGATATCCTTAGGTGAAGGTGGCCCGTCCGGAGCACATATCGTACTCGGTGCCGCCTGGCTCACACCCTTATTATTCTTTCTTTTCCATCCCTTCTGCTTCTTCTGCTGTAATGGGATCGAGTTCTGCCCAGAGACCACCTTCTTGAGTGTGTTGGGGCTGATAATATTTCGCACCTCGGCTATCTGAGGCTCGGTGAAGCCGGCAGTTGGAGGCGTCTCCTGAGAACTGAACGCCAGACGATGCCTGTTGCAATTGGGTTTCTCCACGGTACCAGCTAGATCGCGATCGTCTTTTGCAGGGTTGGGTTCTTGAGAAGGAGGCCCCAAGAATTCGTCACCGTACCGATGTTCGTTGAAGTACTTATCGACCTTGGTAAATGTATCGTCTTCGTCGTCCGGATCCTGTGCCATATGCATGTCCGGATCAGCTGACGGCGGTAGCCTTGCGGCGGTCTTGCCATGGCTTGGCGCCAGCACGACTGGCGGTGTTTTCTGTGGGGTGGTGTCCCCCGCCCCCAAACGAATCTGACTCTTCGGCCAAAGCATGGACTAGCTTATGCAGGCGTTGAGGGTCGTCACATCATCTTCATCGGCCCCAGGGGGTCGATACGGAGGTAATAAGTCGTCGCAGCCCCGTAGCATCCATACCAGTTGAACCCTATACACGGTGGGTGGCATCGGATTACCGTGGAACAGGCGGTTGCTCGGTTGAACGATTCTGGCGTAGGATGAAGATGGTCTCTCTCAAGCAACCCTGCAACCAAATAACAAAGAGTCTCTTGTGTCCCCAACACACCCAATACAATGGTAAATTGTATAGGTGCACTAGTTCGGCGAAGAGATGGTGATACAAGTGCAATATGGATAGTAGATAATAGTTTTTGTAATCTGAAATTATAAAAACAGAAAGGTAACTAATGATAAAAGTGAGCGTAAACGGTATTGCAATGCATTGAAACAAGGCCTAGGGTTCATACTTTCACTAGTGCAAGTCCTCTCAACAATAATAACATAATTGGATCATATAACTACCCCTCAACATGCAACTAAGAGTCACTCCAAAGTCACTAATAGCGGAGAACAAACGAAGAGATTATAGTAGGGTACGAAACCACCTCAAAGTTATCATTTCTGATCGATCTATTCAAGAGTCCGTAGTAAAATAACATGAAGCTATTCTTTCCGTTCAATCTATCATAGAGTTCGTACTAGAATAACACCTTAAGACACAAATCAACCAAAACCCTAATGTCACCTAGATACTCCAATGTCACCTCAAGTATCCATGGGTATGATTATACGATATGCATCAATCTCAGATTCATCTATTGAAACCAAGACAAAGTACTTCAAAGAGTGCCCCAAAGTTTCTACCGGAGAGTCAAGACGAAAACGTGTGCCAACCCCTATGCATAGGTTCATGGGTAGAACCCGCAAGTTGATCACCAAAACATACATCAAGTGGATCAATAGAATACCCCATTGTCACCACGGGTATCTGATACGTCTCCAACGTATCTATAATTTTTGATTTCTCCATGCTATATTATCTACTGTTTTGGACATTATTGGGCTTTATTATCCACTTTTATATTATTTTTGGGACTAACCTATTAACCGGAGGCCCAACCCAGAATTGCTGTTTTTTTGCCTGTTTTAGGGTTTTGAAGAAAAGGAATATCAAACGGAGTCCAAACGGAATGAAACCTTCGGGAACGTGATTTTCTCAACGAACAAGATCCGGGAGACTTGGAACCTACGTCAAGAAAGAAAAGAGGAGGCCATGAGGTAGGGGGGCGCTCCCACCCCCACCAGGCATGTCCTCCACCCTCGTGGGCCCCCTGTTGCTCCACCGACGTACTCCTTCCTCCTATATATATCCACGTACCCCCAAACGATCAGATACAGAGCCAAAACCCTAATTCCACTGCTGTAACTTTCTGTATCCATGAGATCCCATCTTGGGGCCAGTTTCGGAGCTCCATCAGAGGGGGCATCGATCACGGAGGGCTTCTACATCAACACCATAGCCCCTCCATGAAGTGTGAGTAGTTCACCTCAGACCTACGGGTCCATAGTTAGTAGCTAGATGGCTTCTTCTCTCTTTTTGGATCTCAATACAATGTTCTCCCCCTCTCTTATGGAGATCTATTCGATGTAATCTTCTTTTTGCGGTGTGTTTGTTGAGACCGATGAATTATGGGTTTATGATCAAGTCTATCTATGAATAATATTTGAATCTTCTCTGAATTCTTTTATGTATGATTGGTTATCTTCGCAAGTCTCTTCGAATTATTAGTTTGGTTTGGCCTACTAGATTGATCTTTCTTGCAATGGGAGAAGTGCTTAGCTTTGGGTTCAATCTTGCGGTGTCCTTTCCCAGTGACAGTAGGGACAGCAAGGCACATATTGTATTGTTGCCATCGAGGATAACAAGATGGGGTTTTCTTCATATTGCACGAGTCTATCCCTGTACATCATGTCATCTTGCTTAAGGCGTTACTTTGTTTTTAACTTAATACTCTAGATGCATGCTGGATAGCGGTCGATGAGTGGAGTAATAGTAGTAGATGCAGGCAGGAGTCGGTCTACTTGTCTCGGACGTGATGCCTATATACATGATCATACCTAGATATTCTCCTAACTATGCTCAATTCTGTCAATTGCTCAACAGTAATTTGTTCACCCACCATAGAATACTTATGCTCTTGAGAGAAGCCACTAGTGAAACCTATGGCCCCCGAGTCTATCTTTATCATATTGATCTCCTACTACTTAGTTATTTCCTTTGCTATTTACTTTACCTTTATTTTACTTTGCATTTTTATCATAAAAATACCAAAAATATTATCTTATCATATGTATCAGATCTCACTCTCGTAACTGGCCCTATAGGGATTGACAACCCCTATTTGCGTTGGTTGTGAGGATTTATTTGTTTTGTGCAGGTACGAGGGACTCGCACGTAGCCTCCTACTGGATTGATACCTTGGTTCTCAAAAACTGAGCGAAATACTTACGCTACTTTGCTGCATCATCCCTTCCTCTTCGGGGAAAACCAATGCAGTGCTCAAGAGGTAGCAATAAGGATTTCTGGCGCCTTTGCCGGGGAGGTCTATGCAAAAGTCAACATACTAAGTACCCATCACATACCCTTATCTCCCGCATTACATTATTTGCCATTTTCCTCTCGTTTTCCTCTCCCCCACTTCACCCTTGTCGTTTTATTTGCCCCCCTCTCTCTATCCTCCCTCTCTATTTGCCTCCTTTTGCTCGCTTGCTTTTTGTTTGCTTGTGTGTTAGTTTGTTTGCTTGTCGTTATGGCTAGTCCTTTACCTTCTGCCTCTATGTCTGAAATTGGGGAAACTATTGTCGATAATAATTCTGATGCTCCTATTAAAGAACCCACTATCTCACATACAAAAAGATTCCATGTTGGTAGTGGTAATATTATTGGAAAAGGAGTTATTCAAGATTTCTTTACTTGTGTCGGTGCTTTACCTTCTATGGGTAGTTCTATCCTTCATAGAACTAGTAGTCTTGCGGACGCTATTGCCATGCTTGTAGTCGAACTTGAAAGACAATTCATGCACATGCATCCTTCCATACAAAGGATTTTTCTGGAATTTTCTAATATTGAGCATTCTTCTGTTAAGCGTGCCGCTACTATCTTTTTGGCTCATGAGTTTAGATTCATAATAAAAGAGTCCAAAGAAATCTTTGGACATTATAGGGTGGACGCTTGCCGTCCTCCCATAGAGGCTATCCTCTTTGATCAAGAAGAAATAATGCGTTTTCAATCTCTAGACTATGTTGCTTTCCATGAAAATCTTAGAAAAAGGGTTCCTACCAATGTTTTAGTTGAAAGAATCTCAGAACTTAATGATGATTTGGCTATTCGAAATAATGAAATAGGATATTCTCTTGAATATAGGCTCACAAAGTTCTGTCAAAAGAATGCTTATAATGATGAATTGGTTGTGCAATATGAAGGACCAAAGGAGGAACCTATACCTCCCAAGGTTGATCTTGGGGACTTTTGTCCCATTAAATTTAGCCCTTTTGATTACTTTTGCTTGCCTCAAAGAAAACTTGCCGCCGAATGTATAGAATATGGGATGAGTTTTAATAATCTATCTTACTATTATGGCAATACCTAGATCTATTCTTGCTTGTTATGCCTAGCTAGGGGCGTTAAACGATAGCGCTTGTTCGAAGGCAACCCAATTTTATTTTTATTCCTCGCCTTTTGCTCCTATTTAGTAATAAATAATTTTTCTAGCCTCTGTTTTGGTTGTGTTTTTTGTGCTTAATTAGTGTTTGTGCCAAGTAGAACCGTTGGGAAGACTTGGGGAAAGTCTTGTTGAACTTGCTGTAAAAAACAGAAACTTTAGCGCTCACGAGAACTGCTGTAATTTTTATTTGGAAAGTGCTATTTAGTTAATTCTTTTTGAATATGATTAATAGATAAATTCCTCAAGTCCAGCAATTTATTTTAGAATTTTTGGGGTTCCAGATCTTGCGCTAGCTACAGATTACTACAGACTGTTCTGTTTTTGACAGATTCTGTTTTCGTGTGTTGTTTGCTTATTTTGATGAATCTATGGCTAGTAAAATAGTTTATAAACCATAGAGAAGTTGGAATACAGTAGGTATAACACCTATATAAATAAATAATGAGTTCATTACAGTACCTTGAAGTGGTCTTTTATTTTCTTTCGCTAACGGAGCTCACGAGATTTTCTACTTTAAGTTTTGTGTTGTGAAGTTTTCATGTTTTGGGTAAAGATTTGATGGATTATGGAACAAGGAGTGGCAAGAGCCTAATCTTGGGGATGCCCATGGAACCCCCAAGATAATCTAAGTACACCTAAAAGCCAAAGCTTGGGGATGCCCCGGAAGGCATTCCCTCTTTCATCTACTTCTATCGGTAACTTTACTTGGAGCTATATTTTTATTCGCCACATGATATGTGTTTTGCTTGGAGCGTCTTGTATGATTTGAGTTTTTGCTTTTTAGTTTACCACAATCATACTTGCTGTACACACCTTTTTAGAGAGCCATACATGATTTGGAATTTGTTAGAATACTCTATGTGCTTCGCTTATATCTTTTGAGTTATATAGTTTTGCTCTAGTACTTCACTTATATCTTTTAGAGCACGGTGGTGGATTTGTTTAATAGAAACTATTGATCTCTCATGCTTCACTTAGATTATTTTGAGAGTCTTAAATAGAATGGTAATTTGCTTAAAATCCTAATATGCTAGGTGTTCAAGATTAGTAAAATTTTCTTAAGAGTGTTTTGAAAACTAAGAGAAGTTTGATGCTTGATGATTGTTTTGAGATACGGAGGTAATAATATCAAAGTCGTGCTAGTTGAGTAGTTGTGAAATTGAGAAATGCTTGTGTTGAAGTTTGCAAGTCCCGTAACATGCACGTATGGTAAACGTTATGCACCAAATTTGAAACATGAGGTGTTATTTGATTGTCTTCCTTATGAGTGGCGGTCGGGGACGAGCGATGGTCTTTTCCTACCAATCTATCCCCCTAGGAGCATGTGCGTAGTACCGAGGTTTTTGATGACTTGTAGATTTTTGCAATAAGTATGTGAGTTCTTTATGACTAATGTTGAGTCCATGGATTATACGCACTCTCACCCTTCCATCCTTGCTAGCCTCTTCGGTACCGTGCATTGCCCTTTCTCACATTGAGAGTTGGCGCAAACTTCGCCGGTGCATCAAAACCCCGTGATATGATACGCTCTTTCACACATAAACCTCCTTATATCCTCCTTAAAACAGCCACCATACCTACCTATTATGACATTTCCATAGCCATTCCGAGATATATTGCCATGCAACTCTCCATCATCCCGTTCATCATGACACATTCATGATTGTCATATTGCTTAGCATGATCATGTAGTTGACATAGTATTTGTGGCAAAGCCACCATTCATAATTCTTTCATACATGTCACTCTTGGTCCATTGCATATCCCGGTACACCGCCGGAGGCATTCATATAGAGTCATCTTCTGTTCTAGTATCGAGTTGTAATCATTGAGTTGTAAATAAATAGAAGTGTGATGATCATCATTTTCTAGAGCATTGTCCCAAGTGAGGAATAAAAAAAGAGAAAGGCCATAAAAAAGAGAAGGCCCAAAAAAGAGAGGAAGGCCATAAAAAAAAGGGAAAAATGAGAGAAAAAGAGAGAAGGGACAATGTTACTATCCTTTGCCACACTTGTGCTTCAAAAGTAGCACCTTGATCTTCATGTTAGAGAGTCTCTTGTTTTTCACTTTCATATACTAGTGGGAATTTTTCATTATAAAACTTGGCTTGTATATTCCAACAATGGGCCTCCTCAAGCGCCCTAGGTCTTCATGAGCAAGCAAGTTGGATGCACACCCACTAGTTTCTTTTGTTGAGCTTTCATACATTTATAGCTCTAGTGCATCCGTTGCATGGCAATCCCAGCTCCTTGCATTAACATCAATCGGTGGCATCTCCATAGCCCATTGATTAGCCTCGTTGATGTGAGATTTTCTCCTTTTTGTCTTCTCCACATAACCCCCCTTCATTATATTCTATTCCACCCATAGTGCTATGTCCATGGCTCGCGCTCATGTTGGAAATATGCCCTAGAGGCAATAATAAATTGGTTATTATTATATTTCCTTGTTCATGATAATCGTTTATTATCCATGCTAGAATTGTATTGATAGGAAACTCAGATGCATGTGTGGATACATAGACAAACACCATGTCCCTAGTAAGCCTCTAGTTGACTAGCTCGTTGATCAATAGATGGTTACGGTTTCCTGACCATGGACATTGGATGTCGTTGATAACGGGATCACATCATTAGGAGAATGATGTGATGGACAAGACCCAATCCTAAGCATAGCACAAGATCGTGTAGTTCGTATGCTAAAGTTTTTCTAATGTCAAGTATCGTTTCCTTAGACCATGAGATTGTGCAACTCCCGGATACCGTAGGAGTGCTTTGGGTGTGCCAAACGTCACAACGTAACTGGGTGGCTATAAAGGTACACTACGGGTATCTCCGAAAGTGTCTGTTGGGTTGGCACGAATCGAGACTGGGATTTGTCACTCCGTGTGACGGAGAGGTATCTCTGGGCCCACTCGGTAGGACATCATCATAATGTGCACAATGTGATCAAGGAGTTGATCACGGGATGATGTGTTACGGAACGAGTAAAGAGACTTGACGGTAACGAGATTGAACAAGGTATCGGGATACCGACGATCGAATCTTGGGCAAGTATCGTACCGATGGACAAAGGGAATTGTATACGGGATTGATTAAGTCCTTGACATCGTGGTTCATCCGATGAGATCATCGTGGAACATGTGGGAGCCAACATGGGTATCGAGATCCCGCTGTTGGTTATTGACCGGAGAATGTCTCGGTCATGTCTGCATGGTTCCCGAACCCGTAGGGTCTACACACTTAAGGTTCGATGATGCTAGGGTTATAAAGTAAGTTTGTATGTGGTTACCGAATGTTGTTCGGAGTCCCGGATGAGATCCCGGACGTCACGAGGAGTTCCGGAATGGTCTGGAGGTAAAGATTTAGATATGGGAAGTCCTGTTTTGGTCATCGGAAAAGTTTCGGGGTTTATTGGTAACGTACCGGGACCACCGGGAGGGTCCCGGGGGTCCACCAAGTGGGGCCACCAGCTCCGGAGGTCTTCATGGGCTAAGTGCGGAAGGGGACCAGCCCCAGGTGGGCTGGTGCGCCCTCCCACAAGGCCCAATGCGCAAGGGAAGAGGAGAGGGGGCAAATCCTAGGGCAGATGGGCCCTAAGGCCCATCCTGGTGCGCCTCCCTCTCCCCCTCCCCCTTGGCCGCCTCCCTTAGATGGGATCTAGGCTGGCCGCCACCCCTAGGGGTGGAAACCCTAAAGGGGGCACAACCCCTCCCCTTCCCCTATATATACTTGGCCTAGGGAGACGTCACCATTGTGCTGCTGCTGGATGGAGTCTTCCTCAACCTCTCCCTCTCTCCATGCTGGATCAAGGCGTGGGAGACGTCACCGGGCTGTACGTGTGTTGAACGCGGAGGTGCCGTCCATTCGGCACTAGGATCTCCGGTGATTTGGATCACGACGAGTACGACTCCATCAACCCCGTTCTCTTGAACGCTTCCGCTTAGCGATCTACAAGGGTATGTAGATGCACTCTACTCCTCCCTCGTTGCTAGATGACTCCATAGATTGATCTTGGTGACACGTAAGAAAATTTTAAATTATTGCTACGTTTCCCAATAGTGGCATCATGAGCTAGGTCTATTGCGTAGATTCTATGCACGAGTAGAACACAAAGTAGTTGTGGGCGTTGATCTTGTTCAATATGCTTACCGTTACTAGTCCAATCTTGTTTCGACGGCATTGTGGGATGAAGCAGGCCGGACCAACCTTACACGTACGCTTACGTGAGACCGGTTCCACCGACTAACATGCATTAGTTGCATAAGGTGGCTGGCGGGTGTCTGCCTCTCCCACTTTAGTCGAAACGGATTCGATGAAAAGGGTCCTTATGAAGGGTAAATAGCAATTGGCATATCACGTTGTGGTTTTGCGTAGGTAAGAAACGTTCTTGCTAGAAACCCATAGCAGCCACGTAAAACATGCAAACAACAATTAGAGGACATCTAACTTGTTTTTGCAGGGTATGCCATGTGATGTGATATGGCCAAAAGGATGTGATAAATGATATATGTGATGTATGAGATTGATCATGTTCTTGTAATAGGAATCACGACTTGCATGTCGATGAGTATGACAACCGGCAGGAGCCATAGGAGTTGTCTTTATTTATTTATGACCTGCGTGTCAACTTAAACATCATGTAATTACTTTACTTTATTGCTAACCGTTAGCTGTAGAAGTAGAAGTAATAGTTGGCGAGACAACTTCATGAAGACACGATGATGGAGATCATGGTGTCATGCCGGTGATGATGATGATCATGGAGCCCCAAAGATGGAGATCAAAAGGAGCAATATGATATTGGCCATATCATGTCACCATTTGATTGCATGTGATGTTTATCATGTTTATACATCTTATTTGCTTAGAACGACGGTAGTAAATAAGATGATCCCTCGTTAAAATTTCAAGAAAGTGTTCCCCCTAACTGTGCACCGTTGCGACAGTTCGTTCGTTTCTAAGCACCACGTGATGATCGGGTGTGATAGATTCCAACGTTCACATACAACGGGTGTAAGAAAGATTTACACATGCAAACACTTAGGTTGACTTGACGAGCCTAGCATGTACAGACATGGCCTCGGAACACAGAAGACCGAAAGGTCAAGGATGAGTCGTATAGAAGATACGATCAACATAAAGATGTTCATCGATGTTGACTAGTCCGTTTCACGTGATGATCGGACACGGCCTAGTTGACTCGGATCATGTAATCACTTAGATGACTAGAGGGATGTCTATCTGAGTGGGAGTTCATAAGATGAACCTAATTATCCTGAACATAGTCAAAAGGTCTTCGCAAATTATGTCGTAGCTCGCGCTTCAGTTCTACTGTTTAGATATGTTCCTAGAGTAAATTTAGTTGAAAGTTGATAGTAGCAATTATGCGGACTAGGTCCGTAAACTGAGGATTGTCCTCATTGCTTCATAGAAGGCTTATGTCCTTAATGCACCACTCAGAGTGCTGAACCTCGAACGTTGTCTTTGGATGTTGCGAACATCTGACATACACATTTTGATAACTACGTGATAGTTCAGTTAAACGGTTTAGAGTTGAGGCACCGAAGACGTTTTGAAACGTCGCGAAATATATGAGATGTTTCGAGGACTGAAATTGGGATTTCAGTCTCGTGCCCACGTCAAGAGGTATAAGACCTCCGACGATTTTCTTAGCCTGCAAATTAAGGGAGAAAAGCTCAATTGTTGAGCTTGTGCTCAGATTGTCTGAGTACAACAATCATTTGAATCGAGTGGGAGTTGATCTTCCAGATGAGAAAGTTATGTTTCTCCGAAGTCATTACCACCAAGCTGCTAGAGCTTCGTGATGAACTATAATATATCAGGAACATATATGATGATCCTTGAGATATTCGCGATGTTTGACACCACAAAATTAGAAATCAAGAAGGAGCATCAATTGTTGATGGTTGGTGAAACCACTAGTTTCAAGAAGGGCAAGGGCAAAAGGGGATGCTTCATGAAATGGCAAACTAGTTGCTGGTCTAGTGAAGAAACCCAAGGTTGAACCCAAACCTAAGACTAAGTGCTTCTGTAATAAGGGGAACAGCCACTGGAGCAGAATTACCCTAGATACTTGGTAGATTAGAAGGCTGGCAAGGTCGATAGAAGTATATGGGTATACATTGTGTTGATGTGTACTTTACTAGTACTCCTAGTAGCACCAGGGTATTAGATACCGGTTCGGTTGCTAAGTGTTAGTAACTCGAAATAAAAGCTACGGAATAAACGGAGACTAGCTAAAAGGTGAGATGACGATATGTGTTGGAAGTATTTCCAAGGTTGATCAAATATCGTACGCTCCCTCTACCATCGAGATTGGTGTTTTCGTTGAGCATAGACATGATTGGATTATGTCTATCGCAATACGGTTATTCATTTAAGGAGAATAATGGTTACTCTGTTTATTTGAATAATACCTTCAATGGTCTTACACCTAAAATGAATGGTTTATTGAATCTCGATCGTAGTGATACACATGTTCATGTCAAAAGATATAAGATAGTAATGATAGTACCACCTACTTGTGGCACTGCCATGTAAGTCATATCGGTATAAAACGCATGAAGAAGCTCCATGTTGATGGATCTTTGGGCTCACTCGTTTTTGAAAAGTTTGAGACATGTGAACCATGTCTATTGGTGTATATGCATGAAGAAACTCCATGCAAATGGACCGTTTGGACTCACTTGATTTTGAATCACTTGAGACATGCACATCATACCACATGGGCAAGATGACTGAACGGCCTCGTTTTCAGTAAGATGGAACAAGAAAGCAACATGTTGGAAGTAATACATCTTGATGTGTGCAGTCCAATGAGTGCTGAGGAATGTAGTGGATATCGTTACGTTCTTACTTCATAGATGATTTGAGTAGATGTTGAGAATGTTTACTTGATAAATCATGAGTCTGAATCATTGAAAGGTTCAAGTAATTTCAGGGTGAAGTTGAAAGATCGTCGTGACAAGAGGATAAAAGATCTATGATATGATCATAGAGATGAATATCTGAATTACGGGTTTGGCACCGAATTAAGACATTGTGGAAATTGTTTCACAACTGATACAGCCTGGAACCCCATAGTGTGATGGTGTGTCCGAACATCATAACTGCACCCTATTGGATATGATGCATACCATGATCGAATTACCACAATAGTTTATGGGTTAGGCATTAGAGACAAACCGCATTCACTTTAAATAGGGCACCACGTAATTCTGATGAGATGACATCGTATGAATTGTGGTTTAGAGAAACCTAAGATGTCATTTCTTAAAAGTTTGGGCTGCGACGCTTATGTGAAAAAGTTTCAGGATGATAAGCTCGAACCCAAAGCGGATAAATGCATCTTCGTAGGACACCCAAAACAGTTGGGTATACCTCCTAATTCAGATCCAAAAGCAATAGAGATTGTTTCTTGAATCGGGTTCTTTCTCGAGGAAAGGTTTCTCTCGAAAGAATTGAGTGGGAGGATGGTGGAGACTTGATGAAGTTATTGAACCTTCACTTCAACTAGTGTGTAGAAGGGCACAGGAAGTTGTTCCTGTGGCACCTACACCAACTGAAGTGGAAGCTTATGATAGTGATCATGAAACTTCGGATCAAGTGACTACCAAACCTCGTGGGATGACAAGGATGCGTACTACTTCAGAGTGGTACGTAATCCTGTCTTGGAAGTCATGTTGCTAGACAACAATGAACCTACGAGCTATGGAAAAGCGGTGGTGGGCCTGGATTCCGATAAATGGCTCGAGGCCATATAATCCGAGAGAGGATCCATATATGAAAACAAAGTGTAGACTTTGGAAGAACTACTTGATGGTCGTAAGGCTGTTAGGTACATATGGATTTTAAAAGGAAGACAGATAATGATGGTAAGTTTCGCCATTAAGAAAGCTCGACTTGTCGTTAAGATGTTTTCTGACAAGTTCAAGGAGTTGACTACGATGAGACTTTCTCACTCGTAGCGATGCTAAGAGTCTGTTGGAATTATATTAGCGATTACTGCATTGTTTATGAAATCTTGCAGATAGGATGTCAAAACATTGTTTCCTCGACGATTTTCTTGAGGAAAAGTTGTATGTGATACAAACGGAAGGTTTTGTCAATCCTGAAAGATGCTAATAAGTATGCAAAGCTCCAGCAATCCTTCTAAGGACTGGAGTAAGCATCTCGGAGTTGGAATATACACTTTGATGATGATCAAAGATTTTGGGTGTATACAAAGTTTATGAGAAACTTGTATTTCCAAAGAAGTGAGTGGGAGCACTATAGAATTTCTGATGAATATATGTTGTTGACATATTGTTGATCAGAAATGACGTAGAATTTCTGGAAAGCATATAGGGTTATTTGGAAAGTGTTTTTCAATGGAAAGCCTGGATTAAGCTACTTGAACATTGAGCATCAAGATCTATAAGGATAGATCAAAATGCTTAATGGTACTTTCAAATGAGCACATACCTTGACATGATCTTGAAGGTGTTCAAGATGGATCAGTCAAAGAAGGAGTTCTTGCCTGAGTTGTAAGGTATGAAGTTAAGACTTAAAGCTCGACCATGGCAGAATAGAGAGAAAGGACAAAGGTCATCCCCTATGCTTAAGACATAGGATCTACAGTATGCTATGCTGTGTACCGCACCTGAAATGTGCCTTGCGATGAGTCAGTCAAGGGGTACAAGAGTGATCCAAGAATGGATCACAGGACAGCGGTCAAAGTTATCCTTAGTAACTAGTGGACTAAGGAATTTTCTCGATTATGGAGGTGGTAAAAGAGTTCGTCGTAAAGGGTTACGCCGATGCAAACTTTGACACTAATCCAGATTATTCTGAGTAGTAAACTGGATTCGTATAGTAGAACATTTATTTGGAATAGCTCCAAATAGAGTGTGGTAGCTGCATCTAGGAGATGACATAGAGATTTGTAAAGCACACACGATCTGAAAGGTTCAGACCCGTTGACTAAAAGCTCTCTCACAAGCAACATGATCAAACCTAGAACTCTTTGAGTGTTAATCACATAGTGATGTGAACTAGACTACTGACTCTAGTAAACTCTTGGGTGTTGGTCACATGGCGATGTGACCTGTGAGTGTTAATCACATGGCGATGTGAACTAGATTATTGACTCTAGTGCAAGTGGGAGACTGTTGGAAATATGCCCTAGAGGCAATAATAAATTGGTTATTATTATATTTCCTTGTTCATGATAATCGTTTATTATCCATGCTAGAATTGTATTGATAGGAAACTCAGATACATGTGTGGATACATAGACAACACCATGTCCCTAGTAAGCCTCTAGTTGACTAGCTCGTTGATCAATAGATGGTTACGGTTTCCTGACCATGGACATTGGATGTCTTTGATGACGGGATCACATCATTAGGAGAATGATGTGATGGACAAGACCCAATCCTAAGCATAGCACTAGATCGTGTAGTTTGTATGCTAAAGCTTTTCTAATGTCAAGTATCATTTCCTTAGACCATGAGATTGTGCAACTCCCGGATACCGTAGGAGTGCTTTGGGTGTGCCAAACGTCACAACGTAACTGGGTGGCTATAAAGGTACACTACGAGTATCTCCGAAAGTGTCTGTTGGGTTGGCACGAATCGAGACTGGGATTTGTCACTCCGTGTGACGGAGAGGTATCTCTAGGCCCACTCGGTAGGACATCATCATAATGTGCACAATGTGATCAAGGAGTTGATCACGGGATGATGTGTTACGGAACAAGTAAAGAGACTTTCCGGTAACGAGATTGAACAAGGTATCGAGATACCGACGATCGAATCTCAGGCAAGTATCATACCGATAGACAAAGGGAATTGTATACGGGATTGATTAAGTCCTTGACATCGTGGTTCATCCGATGAGATCATCGTGGAACATGTGGGAGCCAACATGGGTATCCAGATCCCGCTGTTGGTTATTGACCGGAGAACGTCTCGGTCATGTCTGCATGTCTCCCGAACCCGTAGGGTCTACACACTTAAGGTTCGATGACGCTAGGGTTATAAAGGAAGTTTGTATGTGGTTACCGAATGTTGTTCGGAGTCCCGGATGAGATCCCGGACGTCACGAGGAGTTCCGGAATGGTCCGGAGGTAAAGATTTATATATGGGAAGTCCTGTTTTGGTCACCGGAAAAGTTTCGGGGTTTATCGGTAACGTACCGGGACCACCGGGAGGGTCCTGGGGGTCCACCAAGTGGGGCCACCAGCCCCGGAGGGCTTCATGGGCCAAGTGTGGAAAGGGACCAGCCCCAGGTGGGCTGGTGCACCCTCCCACAGGGCCCAAGGCGCAAGGGAAGAGGAGAGGGGGCAAACCCTAGGCTTAGATGGGCCCTAAGGCCCACCCTAGGAGGCGCCCCCCTCTCCCCCTCTTGGCCGCCTCCCCTTTCCCATCTAGGGCTGCCGCCCCCTAGGGGTGGGAACCCTAGAGGGGGCGCACCCTCCTCCCTCTCCCCTATATATAGTGAGGCCTAGGGGCTGCCCATAACACGTGATTTGATCTCTCCCTGTTGGTGCAGCCCTCCCTCTCTTTCTCCTCATATCCCGTGGTGCTTGGCGAAGCCCTGCAGGATTGCCACGCTCCTCCACCACCACCACGCCGTTGTGCTGCTGCTGGATGGAGTCTTCCTCAACCTCTCCCTCTCTCCTTGCTGGATGAAGGCGTGGGAGACGTCACCGGGCTGTACGTGTGTTGAACGCGGAGGTGCCGTCCGTTCGGCACTAGGATCATTGGTGATTTGGATCACGACGAGTACGACTCCATCAACCCCGTTCTCTTGAACGCTTCCGCTTAGCGATCTACAAGGGTATGTAGATGCACTCTCCTTCCCCTTGTTGCTAGTCTCTCCATAGATAGATCTTGGTGACACGTAGGAAAATTTTGAATTTCTGCTACGTTCCCCAACAGCCACCGCCTCCCACGTCGCCTAGACGGCGCCCGTCGGCGGATGTCCTCGTCGTTCCCCGTCGCCGCCGTCAAAGCCGCCACCGGCCCGGTGGGGGGCGAGCAGCAAGCGTCGTCCCAGCACCTGTCCGTGCGGCAAGACGGCCACACCGCTACTCCATCGCTCGCACCAGTTGGTTCTTCGTCCCGCGCGCTCCGCGCACCCTTGGAGGCTCGAGCTGCGCTCCTTGCGGAAAACGAGCTTCTGCGCTACCGTCCCGTCGACGACGTCTACGAGGAGTGGCTCGACCGCGTCGCCGAGCTTGTCCGCACCGCAGGGGGCTCTTCCGCGCCGTCCGTTCCGCTGCGCCGCACCCCGCCACGCGCGGCAACGAAGCCCCGGAGGCGTACCAGCTGCCTCCTCTCCAAGAAGACGTCATGGCTCCAAGGCGCGTGGCCCTTGGGCAGAACCCACTCCGTCAGGCGCCAGCACAGCAAGAACGGAGCTGCCAAGAGATCCCATGCCCGCAAGGGGCTGCCCGAGCGCTCCCTACTCCGGCACGCCGCGACCCTGCTCCAGCTCCGGCACGCCAAGACCCCGCACTGCTCCTAGCTGCTGCGCGTGGGGACCCTCAAGACCAAGCTCTCCACTAGCCAAGGCCTGTCGTGGCCACCGCAGGCTGCCGTGCCTACACCACCAAGCTGCGTAGTGTCGCATGGCCCGACAAATTCAAGCCAGACCTGCCTCCTCGTTATGATGGCACGACTGACCCTGCAGAGTTCCTCCAGCTTTATGAGCTGGGCATCGAAGCTGCCAGCGGGGACGAAAAGGTCATGGCGAACTGGTTCCCCATGGCACTCAAGGAACGAGCTCACACCTGGCTCCTGAATCTGGCTCCAGGCACGATCTCTTCCTGGGACCAGATGCGCACCCGCTTCATCGCCAACTTCCAAGGTACTCGCGACTGGCCACCCGCCGTGAGCGACATGCGCCGTATCAAGCAACAACCTGGAGAGACCCCGCAGAAGTACATCCAGCGCTTCAATAGCGCGCGCCTCAAGATCCCCAAGGTGTACGAGGAGGCCATCATCTCGGCCTTCTCCGATGGTGTGCGCGACGTCAAGATGAAGGAGGAGCTGGCGATGCATGAAGACCTGTGCACCTCCCTGGAGCTGTTCAACTTGGCGACCAAGTGCGCCAGGGCTGAGGAGGGATGCCTCTCCCTCCTCGAGCTGCCTGCCGCAGAACCAGAAGAGAAGAAGCCCAAGGCCAAGGACGTGAAGCGCAAGGGGGCTGCTGTGCCCGCAGCAGAACCAGACACCAAGCAGGGCAAAGATCTGCCTGAGTCCACCAGGGGCAGCCGGTACTGTGTGTACCACGACCTCCACACCCACAACACCAATGAATGCCAAGAACTCCGCGCCGTGAGAGAAGGAAGGATCGGCCGTCGTCCCGACCGCGCCGATCGGGGCTACGGCCGAGGAGGAGGAAGAAACACAGGACGCTGGGAGGACCGTGGCCCGCGCCAAGGGTGGCGCGATCAGCCTCGCGAGGACCGCTGGCGAGACCTGCCTCGCGAGGGGGACTGGAGGGATCAACCTCGTGAGGATCGCCCACAAGGCAACGCGGGCCTCCCTCCACTGCCGCCTCAACCAAGGAGGAACGAGGACTGCCATCAAGACGAGGGGGCTGGGGGCTTCTAGGAGCCACGCGCAATCGCCTGCATCCTGGGCGGAGCTCAAGCCCCAGCCTCCCAACGCATCTTCGAGCAGTTCGCCCGCGAGGTGAATGCAGCCCTCCCCAGGCTCGAAGCAACGCGCCCTCTCAGGTGGTCGGCATGCGCCATCACTTTCAGCTCAGCGGATCAACTCAAGTGTGCCGCCACAGCTGGCGTCCTCCCGATGCTCTGCTCCCCAGTCATCAGCAATGTACTGGTCACCAAGACCCTCATCGATGGTGGGGCAGGACTCAACGTCCTGTCCGTGGAAACGTTCAACAATCTCCAAGTGCCCTACGACCAGCTTCAGCCAACCAAGCCCTTCTCTGGAATCACCGACGGCTCCATGGTCCCAATTGGGCAGGCCCGCCTCCCTGTCACCTTCGGGGCACGCGACAACTACCGCACCGAGCTCATCGACTTCGACGTCGCCCACATCCGCCTGCCGCACAACGCCATCCTCGGGTACCCAGCGCTGGCCAAGTTCATGGCCGTGACTCACAATGGCTACAATGTCCTCAAGATGCCAGGGAGTGGCGGAGTCATCACAGTTCCCTGTGAAGAGAGGGATGCAGTGTGTTCCCTGGAGCGAGCCTTTCAGGCCGCGTCGCTGGAAGACCCGGATCGCGGAAGCAGGAGGCTTCCCGGGGCCACCCCCAAGAAGAAGAAGACATTGTCCGGACCAGCCCCTCGGGAGGCAGGCCCTGTTGGGGAACGTAGTAATTTCAAAAATTTTCCTACGCACACGCAAGATCATGGTGATGCATAGCAACGAGAGGGGAGAGTGTTGTCTACGTACCAACGCAGACCGACTGCAGAAGCGATCACACAACATAGAGGAAGTAGTCGTACGTCTTCCCGATCCGACCGATCCAAGCACCGTTACTCCGGCACCTCCGAGTTCTTAGCACACGTTCAGCTCGATGACGATCCTCGGGCTCCGATCCAGCAAAGCGTCGAGGAAGCGTTCCGTCAGCATGACGGCGTGGTGACGATCTTGATGTACTACCGACGCAGGGCTTCGCCTAAGCACTGCAACAATATGATCGAGGTGGAATTTGGTGGCAGGGGGCACCGCACACGGCTAAGGATAGATCACCAAGGATCAACTTGTGTGTCTAGAGGTGCCCCCTGCCCCCGTATATAAAGGATCCAAGGGGGAGGGCTGGCCGGCCAAGGAGGAGGGCGCAGGAGGAGTCCTACTCCTACCGGGAGTAGGACTCCCCCCCTCAATCCTATTCCTAATAGGATTCCGAGAGAGAGAGAGAGAAGGGGGCCGGCCACCTCTCCTAGTCCTAATAGGACTAGGGGAGGGGGGAGGCGCGCAGCCCACCTTGGGCTGCCCCTTTCACCTTTCCACCAAGGCCCAATAAGGCCCATATGGTTCCCGGGGGGTTCCGGTAACCTCCCGGTACTCCTGTAAAATCCCGATTTCACCCGGAACACTTCCGATATCCAAATATAGGCTTCCAATATATCAATCTTTATGTCTCGACCATTTCGAGACTCCTCGTCATGTCCGTGATCACATCCGGGACTCCGAACTACCTTTGGTGCATCAAAATGCATAAACTCATAATAACTGTCATCATAACGTTAAGCGTGCGGACCCTACGGTTCGAGAACAATGTAGACATGACCGAGACACGTCTCCGGTCAATAACCAATAGTGGGACCTGGATGCCCATATTGGGTCCTACATATTCTACGAAGATCTTTATCGGCCAGACCGCATAACAACATACGTTGTTCCCTTTGTCATCGGTATGTTACTTACCCGAGATTCGATCGTCGGTATCCAATACCTAGTTCAATCTCGTTACTAGCAAGTCTCTTTACTCTTTCCGTAATACATCATCTCACAACTAACATCTTAGTTATAATGCTTGCAAGGCTTATGTGATGTGTATTACCGAGAGGGCCCAGAGATACCTCTCCGACAATCGGAGTGACAAATCCTATTCTCGAAATATGCCAACCCAACATCTACCATTGGAAACACCTGTAGTACTCCTTTATAATCACCCAGTTACGTTGTGACGTTTGGTAGCACCCAAAGTGTTCCTCCGGCAAACGGGAGTTGCATAATCTCATAGTCATAGGAACTTGTATAAGTCATGAAGAAAGCAATAGCAACATACTAAACGATCGGGTGCTAAGCTAATGGAATGGGTCATGTCAATCAGATCATTCAACTAATGATGTGACCTCGTTAATCAAATAACAACTCTTTGTTCATGGTTTCGGAAACATAACCATTTTATTAATGAGCTAGTCCAATAGAGGCATACTAGTGACACTCTGTTTGTCTATGTATTCACACATGTATTATGTTTCCGGTTAATACAATTCTAGCATGAATAATAAACATTTATCATGATATAAGGAAATAAATAATAACTTTATTATTGCCTCTAGGGCATATTTCCTTCAGTCTCCCACTTGCACTAGAGTCAATAATCTAGATTACACAGTAATGATTCTAACACGCATGGAGCCTTGGTGCTGATCATGTTTTGCTCATGGAAGAGGCTTAGTCAACGGGTCTGCAACATTCAGATCCGTATGTATCTTGCAAATCTCTATGTCTCCCACCTGGACTAGATCCCGGATGGAATTGAAGCGTCTCTTGATGTGTTTGGTTCTCTTGTGAAATCTGGATTCCTTTGCCAAAGCAATTGCACCAGTATTGTCACAAAAGATTTTCATTGGACCCGATGCACTAGGTATGACACCTAGATCGGATATGAACTCCTTCATCCAGACTCCTTCGTTCGCTGCTTCCGAAGCAGCTATGTACTCCGCTTCACATGTAGATCCCGCTACGGCGCTTTGTTTAGAACTGCACCAACTGACAGCTCCATCGTTTAAAGTAAACACATATCCGGTTTGCGCTTTAGAATCGTCTGGATCAGTGTCAAAGCTTGCATCAACGTAACCTCTTACGGTGAGCTCTTTGTCACCTCCATACACGAGAAACATATCCTTAGTACTTTTCAGGTATTTCAGGATGTTCTTGACCGCTGTCCAGTGATCCACTCCTGGATTACTTTGGTACCTCCCTGCTAAACTTATAGCAAGGCACACATCAGGTCTGGTACACAGCATTGCATACATGATAGAGCCTATGGCTGAAGCATAGGGAACATCTTTCATTTTTTCTCTATCTTCTACAGTGGTCGGGCATTGAGTCTGACTCAACTTCACACCTTGTAACACAGGCAAGAACCCTTTCTTTGCTTGATCCATTTTGAACTTCTTCAAAATCTTGTCAAGGTATGTGCTTTGTGAAAGTCCAATTAAGCGTCTTGATCTATCTCTATAGATCTTTATGCCTAATATGTAAGCAGCTTCCCCGAGGTCTTTCATCGAAAAACTTTTATTCAAGTATCCCTTTATGCTATCCAGAAATTCTATATCATTTCCAATCAGCAATATGTCATCCACATATAATATCAGAAATGCTACAGAGCTCCCACTCACTTTCTTGTAAATACAGGCTTCTCCAAAAGTCTATATAAAACCAAATGCTTTGATCACACTATCAAAGCGTTTATTCCAACTCCGAGAGGCTTGCACCAGTCCATAAATGGATCGCTGGAGCTTGCACACTTTGTTAGCTCCCTTTGGATCGATAAAACCTTCTGGTTGCATCATATACAACTCTTCTTCCAGAAATCCATTCAGGAATGCAGTTTTGACATCCATCTGCCAAATTTCATAATCATAAAATGCGGCAATTGCTAACATGATTCTGACAGACTTAAGCATCGCTACGGGTGAGAAGGTCTCATCGTAGTCAACCCCTTGAACTTGTCGAAAACCTTTTGCGACAAGTCGAGCTTTATAGACAGTAATATTACCGTCAGCGTCAGTCTTTTTCTTGAAGATCCATTTATTCTCAATTGCTTGCCGATTATCGGGCAAGTCAACCAAAGTCCATACTTTGTTCTCATACATGGATCCCATCTCAGATTTCATGGCTTCAAGCCACTTTGCGGAATCTGGCTCACCATCGCTTCTTCATAGTTCGTAGGTTCATCATGATCTAGTAGCATGACTTCCAGAATTGGATTACCTTACCACTCTGGTGCGGATCTCACCCTGGTTGATCTACGTGGTTCAGTAGTATCTTGTCCTGAAGTTTCATGATCATCATCATGAGCTTCCTCACTAATTGGTATAGGTGTCGCAGAAACAGTTTTCTGTGATGTACTATTTTCCAATAAGGGAGCAGGTACAGTTACCTCGTCATGTTCTACTTTCCTCCCACTCACTTCTTTCGAGAGAAACTCCTTCTCTAGAAATGATCCATTCTTAGCAACGAATGTCTTGCCTTCGGATCTGTGATAGAAGGTGTACCCAACAGTCTCCTTTGGGTATCCTATGAAGACACATTTCTCCTCTTTGGGTTCGAGCTTATCAGGTTGAAGCTTTTTCACATAAGCGTCGCAGCCCCAAACTTTAAGAAACGACAACTTTGGTTTCTTTCCAAACCATAGTTCATAAGGCGTCGTCTCAACGGATTTTGATGGTGTCCTATTTAACGTGAATGCGGCCGTCTCTAAAGCATAACCCCAAAACGATAGCGGTAAATCAGTAAGAGACATCATAGATCGCACCATATCTAGTAAAGTACGATTACGACGTTCGGACACACCATTACGCTGTGGTGTTCCGGGTGGCGTGAGTTGCGAAACTATTCCACAATTTTTCAAATGTATACCAAACTCATAACTCAAATATTCTCCTCCATGATCAGATCGTAGAAACTTTATTTTCTTGTTACGATGATTTTCAACTTCACTCTGAAATTCTTTGAACTTTTCAAATGTTTCAGACTTGTGTTTCATTAAGTAGATATATCCATATCTGCTTAAATCATCTGTGAAGGTGAGAAAATAACGATATCCGCCACGAGCCTCAATATTCATCGGACCACATACATCGCTATGTATGATTTCAACAGATCTGTTGCTCTCTCCATAGTACCGGAGAACGGTGTTTTAGTCATCTTGCCTATGAGGCTCGGTTTGCAAGTACCAAGTGATTCATAATCAAGTGGTTCCAAAAGCCCATCAGTATGGAGTTTCTTCATGCGCTTTACACCGATATGACCTAAACAGTAGTGCCACAAATAAGTTGCACTATCATTATCAACTCTGCATCTTTTGGTTTCAACATTATGAATATGTGTATCACTACTATCGAGATTCATCAAAAATAGACCACTCTTCAAAGGTGCATGACCATAAAAGATATTACTCATATAAATAGAACAACCATTATTCTCTGATTTAAATGAATAACCGTCTCGCATTAAACAAGATCCAGATATAATGTTCATGCTCAACGCTGGCACCAAATAACAATTATTTAGGTCTAATATTAATCCCGAAGGTAGATGTAGAGGTAGCGTGCCGACCACGATCACATCGACTTTGGAACCGTTTCCCACGCGCATCGTCACCTCGTCCTTTGCTAGTGTCCGCTTATTCCGTAGTCCCTGTTTTGAGTTGCAAATATTAGCAACAGAACCAGTATCAAATACCCAGCTGCTATTCCGAGCTCTAGTAAGGTACACATCAATAACATGTATATCACATATACCTTTGTTCACCTTGCCATCCTTCTTATCCGCCAAATACTTGGGGCAGTTCCGCTTCCAGTGACCAGTCTGCTTGCAGTAGAAGCACTCAGTTTCAGGCTTAGGTCCAGACTTGGGTTTCTTCTCCTGAGCAGCAACTTGCTTGCTGTTCTTCTTGAAGTTCCCCTTCTTCTTCCCTTTACCCTTTTTCTTGAAACTAGTGGTCTTGTTGACCATCAACACTTGACGCTCCTTCTTGATTTCTACCTCCGCAGCTTTCAGCATTGCGAAGAGCTCGGGAATAGTCTTGTTCATCCCTTGCATATTATAGTTCATCACGAAGCTCTTGTAGCTTGGTGGTAGTGATTGGAGAATTCTATCAATGACGCAATCATCCGGAAGATTAACTCCCAATTGAATCAAGTGATTATTATACCCAGACATCTTGAGTATATGCTCACTGACAGAACTGTTCTCCTCCATCTTGCAGCTATAGAACTTATTAGAGACTTCATATCTCTCAATCCGGGCATTTGCTTGAAATATTAACTTCAACTCCTGGAACATCTCATATGCTCCATGACGTTCAAAACGTCGTTGAAGTCCCGATTCTAAGCCGTAAAGCATGGCACACTGATCTATCGAGTAGTCATCAGCTTTGCTCTGCCAGACGTTCATAACATCTGGTGTTGCTCCAGCAGCAGGCCTGGCACCCAGCAGTGCTTCCAGGATGTAATTCTTCTATGAAGCAATGAGGATAATCCTCAAGTTACGGACCCAGTCCGTGTAATTGCTACCATCATCTTTCAACTTTGCTTTCTCAAGGAACGCATTAAAATTCAACGGAACAACAGCACGAGCCATCTATCTACAATCAACATAAACAAGCAAGATACTATCAGGTACTAAGTTCATGATAAGTTTAAGTTCAGTTAATCAAATTACTTAAGAACTCCCACTTAGATAGACATCCCTCTAATCCTCTAAGTGATCACGTGATCCAAATCAACTAAACCATAACCGATCATCACGTGAGATGGAGTAGTTTTCAATGGTGAACATCGTTATGTTGATCATATGTACTATATGATTCACGCTCGACCTTTCGGTCTCTGTGTTCCGAGGCCATATCTGCATATGCTAGGCTCGTCAAGTTTAACCTGAGTATTCTGCGTGTGCAAAACTGGCTTGCACCCGTTGTAGATGGACGTAGAGCTTATCACACCCGATCATCACGTGGTGTCTGGGCACGACGAACTTTGGCAACGGTGCATACTCAGGGAGAACACTTCTTGATAATTTAGTGAGAGATCATCTTATAATGCTACCGTCAATCAAAGCAAGATAAGATGCATAAAAAGATAAACATCACATGCAATCAATATAAGTGATATGATATGGCCATCATCATCTTGTGCTTGTGATCTCCATCTCCGAAGCACCGTCATGATCACCATCGTCACCGGCACGACACCTTGATCTCCATCATAGCATCGTTGTCGTCTCGCCAATCTTATGCTTCCACGACTATCACTACCGCTTAGTAATAAAGTAAAGCATTACATCGCGATTGCATTGCATACAATAAAGCGACAACCATATGGCTCCTGCCAGTTGCCGATAACTTGGTTACAAAACATGATCATCTCATACAATAAAATTTAGCATCATGCCTTGACCATATCACATCACAACATGCCCTGCAAAAACAAGTTAGACGTCCTCTACTTTGTTGTTGCATGTTTTACGTGGCTGCTACGGGCTTAAGCAAGAACTCATCTCACCTACGCATCAAAACCACAACGATAGTTTGTCAAATAGACTCCGTTTTAACCTTCTCAAGGACCGGGCATAGCCACACTCGGTTCAACTAAAGTTGGAGAGACAGTCGCCCGCAAGCCATCTATGTGCAAAACACGTCGAGGGAACCGGTCTCGCGTAAGCGTACGCGTAATGTTGGTCCGGGTCGTCTCGTCCAACAATACCGCTGAACCAAAGTATGACATGCTGGTAGGCAGTATGACTTGTATCGCCCACAACTCACTTGTGTTCTACTCATGCAAATAACATCAAACCATAAAACCTAGGCTCGGATGCCACTGTTGGGGAACGTAGTAATTTCAAAAAATTTCCTACGCACACGCAAGATCATGGTGATGCATAGCAACGAGAGGGGAGAGTGTTGTCTACGTACCAACGCAGACCGACTGTGAAAGCGATCACACAACGTAGAGGAAGTAGTCGTACGTCTTCCCGATCCAACCGATCCAAGCACCGTTACTCCGGCACCTCCGAGTTCTTAGCACACGTTCAGCTCGATGACGATCCTCAGGCTCCAATCCAGCAAAGCATCGAGGAAGAGTTCCGTCAGCACGACGGCGTGGTGATGATCTTGATGTACTACCGACGCAGGGCTTCGCCTAAGCACTGCAACAATATGATCGAGGTGGAATTTGGTGGCAGGGGGCACCGCACACGGCTAAGGAACGATCACCAAGGATCAACTTGTGTGTCTAGAGGTGCCCCCTGCCCCCGTATATAAAGGATCCAAGGGGGAGGGCTGGCCGGCCAAGGAGGAGGGCGCAGGAGGAGTCCTACTCCTACCGGGAGTAGGACTCCCCCCTCAATCCTATTCCTAATAGGATTCCGAGAGAGAGAGAGAGAGAGAGAGAGAGAGAGAGAGAGAGAGAGAAGGGGGCCGGCCACCTCTCCTAGTCCTAATAGGACTAGGGGAGGGGGAGGCGGGCAGCCCACCTTGGGCTGCCCCTTTCACCTTTCCACCAAGGCCCAATAAGGCCCATATGGTTCCCGGGGGGTTCCGGTAACCTCCCGGTACTCCGGTAAAATCCTGATTTCACCCGGAACACTTCCGATATCCAAATATATGCTTCCAATATATCAATCTTTATGTCTCGACCATTTCGAGACTCCTCGTCATGTCCGTGATCACATCCGGGACTCCGAACTACCTTCGGTACATCAAAATGCATAAACACATAATAACTGTCATCGTAACGTTAAGCGTGCGGACCCTACGGTTCGAGAACAATGTAGACATGACCGAGACACGTCTCCGGTCAATAACCAATCGCGGGACCTGGATTCCCATATTGGCTCCTACATATTCTACGAAGATCTTTATCGGTCAGACCGCATAACAACATATGTTGTTCCCTTTGTCATCGGTATGTTACTTGCCCGAGATTCGATCGTCGGTATCCAATACCTAGTTCAATCTCGTTACTGGCAAGTCTCTTTACTCGTTCCGTAATACATCATCTCACAACTAACATCTTAGTTATAATGCTTGCAAGGCTTATGTGATGTGTATTACCGAGAGGGCCCAGAGATACCTCTCCGACAATCGGAGTGACAAATCCTATTCTCGAAATACGCCAACCCAACATCTACCATTGGAAACACCTGTAGTACTCCTTTATAATCACCCAGTTACGTTGTGATGTTTGGTAGCACCCAAAGTGTTCCTCCGGCAAACGGGAGTTGCATAATCTCATAGTCATAGGAACATGTATAAGTCATGAAGAAAGCAATAACAACATACTAAACGATCGGGTGCTAAGCTAATGGAATGGGTCATGTCAATCAGATCATTCAACTAATGATGTGACCTCGTTAATCAAATAACAACTCTTTATTCATGGTTTAGGAAACATAACCATCTTTGATTAACGAACTAGTCAAATAGAGGCATACTAGTGACACTCTGTTTGTCTATGTATTCACACATGTATTATGTTTTCGGTTAATACAATTCTAGCATGAATAATAAACATTTATCATGATATAAGGAAATAAATAATAACTTTATTATTGCCTCTAGGGCATATTTCCTTCAGGCCCCTCAGGGCCCGTGTCTGCCCAGGGGGAGCCTCCTTCCATCGCATAGGAAAGCACGCCCGCTGCCCTCCTCAGGCAGGGCTAGGGGGCTCTCCCCTGGAGGGCCACCGACCTGGCCAGGGTCACGAAGGAGGCGCTTGTGAACCACGTGGAGGCGTGCTTCAGAGCATGTTTTCCTCAAGAAGGAGCAAGGCAAGGAAGGTTGGACCCGCAGGAGTTCATCGACAAAGCCATTCAAGAACTACAGGAATCGAGGATCGTGAGAGGTTGCCGCTGTCTGCCGGCTGTGGCTCCCCATCCAGGCGAGGATGGTGGGCTGCGCGTCTGCATCGATGTACCAGGGCTGAACCAAGCCGCTATGATGGAGCGCCTCTGGCCCTCGTGAGTGGGGCGCTGCCGGGGTCCGCCCCACAGCTACGTTCGCATGCCTTACGGCCTGCCGAGCGTGGTTGCTGAGCGCCAGCGCCTCATGAGGGGCATCATGGAGGCTCAAGAAGACAGGCGTTCCGCAGCCCTGGCGGAGATGGAGATGATTCGTGAAGAGCTACCAGTGCCTCCGGAGCCTCCCGAGGCCCCTGGGCCTGGGGGCTCATGAGGATCAGCTTCCGCAGCCTACCGAGTCTGCTGCACCGACACCCCTTCGCCCTCGACACCCTCAGGTGACATCTTACAAGTTTCATTTCCAGCTGGGAGCGCCCTCCCAGGGCCGCATCGTTCCCAGGCCGCGTGGGTCCGTCCCTGTGGTATGTATCCCTTTACTTCATGTCGTTAGCTTGCTTTGTTGGGGGCGCCCCTCGGGCTGCATCATCCCAAGTCGCTCGGGCCAGACCCAGCGACATGTATCTCCCTAGCGTTTATTTCCGGTTATGCATTCGCCCATCATGCTTGATTACTTGATGCCTGCCCACGGCACCTCTTCTCCTCCATGTCGACCACTTGCACTTTAAAGGGGGGGGGGTACCTGAGCATCGCGACTCAGGGCTCTTACTGGCTCTCCAGCCCTCACCCTCTGGCTATGTCCACGACATCGCGACCTGGCATACCAGCGACGGCTGAGACAAGCTCGAGGGCCAGGACCCGAGGACGTAGAGTGCCGGCATCTAACCAAGCTTGCAGGAACACAGCCCAAGATAAGGCCCAGTGCCAGGCGCAACCCGCCTAGATGTAGGGCCCCATGAGTCCCGCGCTGGCTCACGGGTGCCCAGATACACCTCACCTAGCCCTACCGTGCCGGCCATGTGTCAGGGCGGGGCTGTACACGCCCCAGGGGCTCCTCCCGGAGGGGGGCCCCCTCCCACGTACCAGTGGAAGCACCATGCTCCGCGCTGGCTGACGACACTGCCGAGGAGCGGCTATGCCCGTACACATGCGGAAGCGCTATGCTCCGCGCTAGTGATAAACAACTGAGGGTGGCCCTCGGGCCGCATCAACCTCAGGGAGCCCAGAGCTCAGTGTCTAGCCTCATCGCAACGCCTCCCCTCAGGAGCGCCGCGCGAGGGGGCTGGGCACGGGGGCTGCGCCTGGGTCCTGCCCGGACGTACGCCACCCAGCCAGGCCCCTCGGGCCTAGTTCGTCGCGCACTTCTCCCCGAGCGGAGCCAAGGTACAAAGGCCGTTTGAGCGTCAAGGGGGACTCCTGAGCATCGCGACTCAGGAGCCTAACTGGTCCCGTAGCCCCTCACTCCTTAGTTCCGAAAGGCTATGCTGGGTGAGGCACGCGCGGGGCCGGGCTCTACAGATGTAGAACGGTGGTCCCACTTGCATCTCACCTAATCACATGCTGTTTGCGCGTTAAGGGGGACTCCTGAGCATCGCGACTCACGAGCCTAACTGGCTCCGTAGCCCCTCACTCCTTTGGTCCCGTCCTGGTTTCCGGTCGGGGCTAATGCTGGGTGAGGTACGCGCGGAGTCGGGCTCTGCAGACGTAAAACGAAAGATTCACCTACATCACACCTCCCTACTTGTTGTTCGTGCACCAAGGGGGACTCCTGAGCATCGCGACTCAGGAGCCTAACTGGCTCCGTAGCCTCTCACTCCTTTGGTCCCGTCCTGGTTTCCGGTCGGGGCTAATGCTGGGTGAGGTACGCGCGGGGCCGGGCTCTGCCGGCGTAGAACACAAGCAAGTAGGGAGGGAAAGCATAAAATTCAAGGAACTTAAAAGCAAATATTACAGTCCATACTATTGTCTCAATACCAAACGCAAGTTTAAACGCCTCCCTGAGGCATGATACATGATGCAGGAATTAAAAGCAGGGCAGGAGCAGCAGCGGAGTGACTTGGCGGCGGTGGAGCAGCGCGGGTGGCCCCAACTCACGGAGCAGCAGAACCGGAAGCACCCTGCTTCGGCTTGGTACTGAAGGCCCGGAACTTCCCCAGCAGAGCTTCCGCGCGACCCTTCACGGCCTCAGCAGCGTCTGCAGCGCCCTCGCCGCTTACTGGCTCCGGCAGGCTGTCGAGGTTGGCGCTGGGGTCGCGAAGGTAGATGTGGGTGAAGACCCACATCAGCGCAGCAGAAGATAGGACATGCGCCTCGGCCTCGGCCGTGGGGCCAAGGCCAAGGGTGACATCCTCCAGGGCACGAACCAGGAAGGGAAGCAGCTTGGCAGGGCCGTCCTCAGCACCGGCCAGCGGGCTCTCCAGGCCACTGGCGTAGAGCATCTTTAGCGAAGCACGAGCTTTCTTCTCCATGTCCGCGAAGGCCGCACGATCCTCGGCAAGAACCTTGGCCTTGCGGTCCAGCTCAACCTTCGTCGCCTCCAGCTCCTCCCCCAGCGCACTTAGGCTGTGCTTCTTGAGCTTGGCCTCCCGGTCCTTGATGGCCGCCTCGCGAGCCTTCATGCCTTCTTCTTGCTCCTAGCGAAGACGAACCTCCTTCGCGAGCTGGTCCCGCAGGCCTTGCAGCTCGTCCTCCAGTGCCTTGCAACGACCGCGGGCTTCAACCACCTCCCCCAGGGTTGCGTCACGAGAAGCCTTCGTCTCAAGGAGGGCCTGCCTATCCTCGTCGCAGGCTGTCGAGGCTTGAACTAGCGCCGCCCGGATTGAGGCGTCGGAGCGAATCCATCCCGAAGCCAGCTCCAAGCGCCCGGCCACCAGGCGAGGGGCGGCACCAAGAAGATCCTGCCGCAGCCGGTCCAGTCCAGCAACAGCACGCTCCAGGATGGTAGGAGGAGTTGGGGAAGCAGCAACCGTCGGAACGGAGGAAGAAGGCGGCGATGTCAACGCCACGGCGTCCTGAGGTGGAGCCTACTTCACCCCAGCGGCTATGGTGGCGGCAGTGGGCAAAGGCACCACAGGAGTCGCTTGGGCCACGGGGGCTGCGCTCGCCCCAGCCAGCTCGACCAGGCCTCGCGAGGCCGACCGGGCAAGAGAAGCCTGCGCACCGTGGTCACCCTCCTTCGCAGGCGGAGGCGCTGCCGCGGATGGAGCCTCAGGAGCCCCCTTTGGCTTCTTCGCCACGGGCTCCAGCCTATTCAAGAGATGTGAACGTCAAACCTCGGCAGTGGAACAAGAAATAAAGACAAGGGTCGGGCACTTACGGGTCATCGCCGGTGAGCCCGGGCAGCCTCCGGCCAAACGTGAAGCCTGACAGCCGGCTAGAAGGGTCAACCTCGGAAGCAGAAGGCGCGTCTGCAGACTGCCCCGGGGCGGGGCCAGACCCGCGGGAGATCAGCCCGGTCCTGTCCTTCTTCGGGATCGCGGGCAAGCTCCCGCCAACCTGCTCGTGTCCCTCCTCATCATCATCGCTCGAAGAACGGCGGAGACTGTGGGGCCTGCGCCGAGGGAGGGGAGCCCGCGACTCTCCATCGGTCGCCTCAGAGTCGGGCCCCTTTCCCCGCTCCTCTTCATCCTCCTCCTTGCTGGAGTCGCCGGAGGGCACGTCCACCGGTCCCTCGGAAGCCGCCACGGGCACGAGCCCGTCCCCGTTAAAAACGGGCATGGACTTCACCACTTGCTCCCAGTCGTCGCGAAGGAACAAGGGCTTGGGAGCGCCCTCCAACCTTGCCACCTCGCCCCGACCAGAGATTGGAGGACCGCGGCCAAATCTGCGCCGCTCAAGGCCGCGGGGCTCGGATGAGGCCTCCACATCGGAGGTGAGTACCGCCGGAGTGGAGCCAGCTGGTGCTCTAGGAACTCCTTCAGCAGCGACGCACCGGTCAACTTCGTCGCCGCCATGCTGGCCGGCCTCAGGTCCACGTCCATCTTCTCCAACACCAGTTTTGCGCGGGGGTCCGTGAGCTCCACTCGGCCCCAGTCACCAGAGCTCGCGGGCGGCTCCACGGGCAAGATCAGCCTAGGATGGACGCGCCAGGCATCTACCAAGACCCACTTGCTCCGGAAGCCCTCAATCCTCTTCCCGGGATTCGAGATGGCAATGGTGCCGCCGTACGCGACAAAGCCCGCGCACACGGAAGGAGAACCGCGAGTGACCCAGAGGGAGAAGTAGTGGCGCAGCAAGGCCACCGAAGGCTGCACCCCTACGTGGGCCTCGCAGTAGTAAGCGAAGATCGCCAGAAGAAGAATGGAGTTGGGGTGGAGATGCAGAGCGTGTAGGTTGTAATGGCGAAGGACAAAGAAGAAGAACTCGGAGAAGGGAGGCACCAGGCCCGCAACAATGGAGCTTACAAAGAGAGGATAAAAGGTGCTCCCACGGCCCTCAAGGGTGGCGGAGCCGGCCTTGAACACCTTCGTCCCGTTGATGCCCTGCGCCTCTGCTATCTGGCGCAGCCGGGCAAGGCCAACCTTGGACACATTCGGCGAGTCCAGAGCGGGAGAGTACCAAGCTTCGGCCGGAGGCTGGCGAGGCGCCATGGCTTCCTAGGTCACGCAGCTGGAGTAGATCTGGAAGTTTGGAGGAAGAAAGGGGAGGCTCAAGAAAGGGGATCTGAGCAGCAACCGGAGAAAACAAAAGGCAAAGTCTGAGAAGATGCCGCTCCCTTATCGACCTGCGGGGTTGTTGAGGCACTGGTGTCTAATCAACCGCCATGCGGCGCCCAAGGCCGCAGGCTATTAGGGCCAGCGGCGCTTCGCCCTTGCCCTTTTGCCTCTCGGCACGGCCAAGTCCGGGCGCGCCTTGGGCCCGGGGGCTTCTGTCGGCGTTCTGGGAACGGGGGTCCCCAGACTTGCCTGCCTGCGGCATGCGGCGTGGCTCAAAGGAGGCCCAGCATGGCCCATCTTCATCAACACAAGACTCAAGACCCTCGCGAGGGGCCAAGCCTCGTGAGGCGGACGACACGGAGCTTCCTCAGGCACGGCCTCGTCAGGATGGCTCGCGAGGAGGCGGAGAGATCAAGGTAGGGTACCTCGCGAGGTGCCCGTGACGCAAGCCATGACGACTCAGGGCGCCAGGCGGGTGCCAGCGCGCGCAACGTCCTTCCTTCCTCTTTGGTGCAAAGGGGGCAAGCGCAGCCGCGGAGTACCGAGGCATCAGGCAAAGGTTGCCGTTTCGGTGCAACGAGACCAAGACTAGGAGGACTACGAGATGGAGGTCACCGTGGATCCCAAGACGGCGTCATCACCAGAGCTTTGCACAGGCGAAGACTGCTTTTGTCAGGGTAGTTGATACTTGCTGTCCCTCTTCAAATTAGCCCGCCATTGTTGGCTCCCTTCCCGCTCAATATTTGGGAAGAGGACCAGGGCCTCTATAAATAGGGCCAGCCGCCCATGTAGCAAGGGTTTTTTGGGGGGTTCGAGCTTTTGGTTCGGTTGGCTATTAAGAGTAAGAGAGAAAGAGAAAGAGAAGGGTGGCTGAACTCCTCCTAGCAGTTCATCACCCCAGCCAAGAACAGACCCTCGCGAGGCTGTTCTTCCTTGCATTGTTCATCATCATCAGCCCTAGGAGGCAATCCACCAACCACACACTGGAGTAGGGTATTACACCACAACGGTGGCCCGGACCAGTATAAATCTTGTGTCCCTTATGTAGTTCTTTTAGTAGTTTAGATCTTTGTGAGGCGGGGAGGTAGAAGGCATAATCTCCGCGCGCACCCCAGTGTTCGAACCTTAAGGGTCTGCCGGAACCCGAAATCCGACAGTCGATGAGTGGAGTAATAGTAGTAGTTGCAGGCAGGAGTCGGTCTACTTGCTCGGACATGATGCCTATATACATGATCATACCTAGATATTCTCATAACTATGCTCAATTCTGTCAATTGCTCAACAGTAATTTGTTCACCCACCGTAGAATACTTATGCTCTTGAGAGAAGCCACTAGTGAAACCTATGGCCCCCGGGTCTATCTTTATCATATTGATCTCCTACTACTTAGTTATTTCCTTTTCTATTTACTTTAGCTTTATTTTACTTTGTATCTTTATCATAAAAATACCAAAAATATTATCTTATCATCTCTATTAGATCTCACTCTCGCAAGAGGCCCTATAGGGATTGACAACCCCTATTTGCGTTGGTTGCGAGGATTTATTTGTTTTGTGCAGGTATGAGGGACTCGCGCGTAGCCTCCTACTGGATTGATACATTGGTTCTCAAAAACTGAGGGAAATACTTACGCTACTTTGCTGCATCATCCCTTCCTCTTCAGGGAAAACCAACGCAGTGCTCAAGAGGTAGTAGTATCCCACGCAAGACATACATCAAGTGTTCTGAAATCCTTAACGACTCAATCCGATAAGATAACTTCAAATGGTAAACTCAATCCATTATAAGAGAGTAGAGGGGGGAGAAACATCATAAGATCCAACTATAATAGCAAAGCTCGCGATAAATCAAGATCGTATCACCTCAGGAACACGAGAGAGAGAGAGAGAGAGAGAGAGATCAAACACATAGCTACTGGTACATACCCTCAGCCCCGAGGGAGAACTACTCCCTCCTCGTCATGGAGAGCGCAGGGATGATGAAGATGGCCACCGGAGAGGGATTCCCACTCCAGGTGGGTGCTAGAACGGGTCTAGATTGGTTTTTGGTGGCTACGGAGGCTTCTTGCGGCGAACTCCCGATCTATTGTGGTCCTCGATGTTTTTGGGTGTATGGGTATATATAGGAGGAAGAAATACGTCGGTGGACCTTCGGGCTGTCCACGAGGCAGGGGGGCGCGCCCCCCACCCTCGTGGGCAGTCCAGGACTCTCCTGGTCCAACTCCGATACTCCGTGGGCTTCTTCTGGTCCAAAAATAAGTTCCGTGAAGTTTCAGGTCAATTGGACTCCGTTTGATTTTCCTTTTCTACGATACTCTAAAATAAGGAAAAATAGAAACTAGAACTGGGCTCTAGGTTAATATGTTAGTCCCAAAAATCATATCAAATAGCATATAAATGCATATAAAACATCCCATGTTGATAATATAATAGCATGGAACAATAAAAAATTATAGATACATTGGCGACGCATCAGCATCCCCAAGCTTAATTCTTGCTCGTCCTCGAGTAGGTAAATGATAAAAATAGAATTTTTGATGTGGAATGCTAGCTAACATATTTCTCAATGTATTCTTATTTATTGTGGCAAGAATATTCAGATCCACAAGATTCAAGACAAAAGTACGTCGTAAATAAATAGAGTCATATTTTGTTCTAGTATCGAGTTGTAATCATTGAGTTGTAAATAAATAGAAGTGTGATGATCATCATTTTCTAGAGCATTGTCCCAAGTGAGGAACAAAAAAAGAGAAAGGCCATAAAAAAAGAGAAGGCCCAAAAAAAGAGAGAAAGGCCATAAAAAAGGAAAACTGAGAGAAAAAGAGAGAAGGGACAGTGTTACTATCCTTTGCCACACTTGTGCTTCAAAAGTAGCACCTTAATCTTCATGTTAGAGAGTCTCTTGTTTTGTCACTTTCATATACTAGTGGGAATTTTTCATTATAGAACTTGGCTTGTATATTCCAACAATGGGCCTCCTCAAGTGCCGTAGGTCTTCATGAGCAAGCAAGTTGGATGCACACCCACTAGTTTCTTTTGTTGAGCTTTCATACATTTATAGCTCTAGTGCATCCGTTGCATGGCAATCCCTACTCCTTGCATTAACATGAATCGGTGGCATTTCCATAGCCCATTGATTAGCCTCGTTGATGTGAGATTTTCTCCTTTTTGTCTTCTCCACATAACCCCCCTTCATTATATTCTATTCCACCTGTAGTGCTATGTCCATGGCTCGTGCTCATATATTGCGTGAAAGTTTATAGGTTTGAGATTACTAAAGTATGAAACAATTGCTTGGCTTGTCATCGGGGGTTGTGCATGATGAGAGCATTCTTGTGTGACGAAAATGAAACATGACTAAACTATATGATTATGTAGGGATGAACTTTCTTTGGCCATGTTATTTTGAGAAGACATAATTGCTTAGTTAGTATGCTTGAAGTATTATTATTTTTATGTCAATATGAACTTTTGTCTTGAATCTTCCGGATCCAAATATTCATACCACAATTAAGAAGAATTACATTAAAATTATGCCAAGTAGCACTCGGCATCAAAAGTTCTGTTTTTATCATTTACCTACTCGAGGACGAGCAGGAATTAAGCTTGGGGATGCTTGATACGTCTCCAATGTATCTATAATTTTTGATTGCTCCATGCTATATTATCTACAGTTTTCGACATTATTGGGCTTTATTATCCACTTTTATATTATTTTTGGGACTAACCTATTAACCGGAGGCCCAGCCCAGAGTTGATGTTTTTTTGCCTGTTCTAGGGTTTCCAAGAAAAGGAATATCAAAGGGAGTCCAAACGGAATGAATCCTTCGGGAACGTGATTTTCTCAACGAACAAGACCCAGGAGACTTGGACCCTACGTCAAGAAAGAAAAGAGGAGGCCACGAGGTAGGGGGCGCCCCCACCCCCACCAGGCGTGCCCTCCACCCTCGTGGGCCCCCTGTTGCTCCACCGACGTACTCCTTCCTCCTATATAGATCCACGTACCCCCAAACGATCAGATACGGAGCCAAAACCCTAATTCCACCGCCGTAACTTTCTGTATCCACGAGATCCCATCTTGGGGCCTGTTCTGGAGCTCCGCCGGAGGGGGCATCGACCACGGAGGGCTTCTACATCAACACCATAGCCCCTCTGATGAAGTGTGAGTAGTTCACCTCAGACCTATGGGTCCATAGTTAGTAGCTAGATGGCTTCTTCTCTCTTTTTGGATCTCAATACAATGTTCTCCCCCTCTCTTGTGGAGATCTATTCGATGTAATCTTCTTTTTGCGGTGTGTTTGTTGAGACCGATGAATTGTGGGTTTATGATCAAGTCTATCTATGAATAATATTTGAATCTTCTCTGAATTCTTTTATGTATGATTGGTTATCTTTGCAAGTCTCTTCGAATTATCATTTTGGTTTGGCCTACTAGATTGATCTTTCTTGCAATGGGAGAAATACTTAGCTTTGGGTTCAATCTTGCGGTGTCCTTTCCCAGTGACAGTAGGGGCAGCAAGGCACCTGTTGTATTGTTGCCATCGAGGATAACAAGATGGGGTTTTCTTCATATTGCATGAGTCTATCCCTCTACATCATGTCATCTTCCTTAAGGCGTTACTCTGTTTTTAACTTAATACTCTAGATGCATGCTGGATAGCGGTCGATGAGTGGAGTAATAGTAGTAGATGCAGGCAGGAGTCGGTCTACTTGTCTCGGACATGATGCCTATATACATGATCATACCTAGATATTCTCATAACTATGCTCAATTCTGTCAATTGCTCAACAGTAATTTGTGTTGGGGAACGTTGCAGAAAACAAAAATTTCCTACTCGTTTCACCAAGATCCATCTAGGAGTTCATCTAGCAACGAGTCATCAGATGCATCTACATACCTTTGTAGATCGCGTGCGGAAGCGTTCAAAGAACGGGGATGATGTAGTCGAACACGACGTGATCCAAATCACCGATGACCAAGTGCCGAACGGACGGCACCTCCGCGTTCAACACACGTACGGGACGGGAGACGTCTCCTCCTTCTTGATCCAGCAAGGGGGGAGGAGAGGTTGATGATGATCCAGCAGCACAACGGCGTGGTGGTGGATGCAGGGCGTCACAGTAGCAGGGCTTCGCCTATACTACGAGAGAGAGAGACGTATCAGGGAGAGAGGGATGCACCAAAAGCCGTGGCCTCAAGTCCCTCCTCTCCCCCACTATATATAGGGGTGCCAAGGGGGGGGGGCGCCGGCCCTAGGAGATGGATCTCCTAGGGGGGGGGGGGGGGCGGCCAAGGGGTGGGGGCTTGCCCCCCAAGCAAGGGGGCGCCCCCCTTTAGGGTTTCCCCTAAACCCTAGGCGCATGGGCCCTTAGGGGGTGGCGCCCTAGCCCACTATGGGCTGGGTCCCTTCCCACTTCAGCCCATGGGGCCCTCCGGGATAGGTGGCCCCACCCGGTGGACCCCCGGGACCCTTCCGGTGGTCCCGGTACAATACCGGTAACCCCGAAACTTGTCTCGATGGCCGAAACATCACTTCCTATATATAATTCTTTACCTCCGGACCATTCCGGAACTCCTCGTGACGTCCGGGATCTCATCCGGGACTCCGAACAACATTCGGGTTACTGCATATACATATCTTCACAACCCTAGCGTCACCGAACCTTAAGTGTGTAGACCCTACGGGTTCGGGAGACATGTAGACATGACCGAGACGACTCTCCGGTCAATAACCAACAACGGGATCTGGATACCCATGTTGGCTCCCACATGCTCCACGATGATCTCATCGGATGAACCACGATGTCGAGGATTCAATCAACCCCGTATGCAATTCCCTTTGTCAATCGATATATTACTTGCCCGAGATTCGATCGTCGGTATCCGAATACCTCGTTCAATCTCGTTACCGGCAAGTCACTTTACTCGTACCGTAATGCATGATCCCGTGACCAGACACTTGGTCACTTTGAGCTCATTATGATGATGCATTACCGAGTGGGCCCAGTGATACCTCTCCGTCATACGGAGTGACAAATCCCAGTCTTGATCCGTGTCAACCCAACAGACACTTTCGGAGATACCCGTAGTATACCTTTATAGTCACCCAGTTACATTGTGATATTTGGTACACCCAAAGCACTCCTACGGTATCCGGGAGTTACACGATCTCATGGTCTAAGGAAAAGATACTTGACATTGCAAAACTCTTAGCAAACAAACTACACGATCTTTATGCTATGTTTAGGATTGGGTCTTGTCCATCACATCATTCTCCTAATGATGTGATCTCGTTATCAATGACATCCTATGTCCATAGCCAGGAAACCATGACTATCGGTTGATTAACGAGCTAGTCAACTAGAGGCTTACCAGGGACCTGTTGGTGTCTTTTATTCACACATGTATTACGATTTCCGGATAACACAATTATAGCATGAATAAAGACAATTATCATGAACAAGGAAATATAATAATAATGCTTTTATTATTGCCTCTAGGGCATATTTCCAACAGTCTCCCACTTGCACTAGAGTCAATAATCTAGTTACATTGTGATGAATCGAACACCCATGGAATTCTGGTGTTGATCATGTTTTGCCCTAGGGAGAGGTTTAGTCAACGGATCTGCTACATTCAGGTCCGTATGTACTTTACAAATATCTATGTCTCCATCTTGAACATTTTCACGAATGGAGTTGAAGCGACGCTTGATGTGCCTTGTCTTCTTGTGAAACCTGGCTCCTTGGCAAGTGCAATAGCTCCAGTGTTGTCACAGAAGAGCTTGATCGGCCCCGACGCATTGGGTATGACTCCGAGGTCGGTGATGAACACCTTCACCCAAATTGCTTCATGTGCTGCCTCCGAGGCTGCCATGTATTCCGCTTCACATGTAGATCCCGCCACGATGCTCTGTTTGCAACTGCACCAGCTTACTGCCCCACCATTCAAAATATACACGTATCCGGTTTGTGACTTTGAGTCATCCAGATATGTGTCGAAGCTAGCGTCGACGTAACCCTTTACGACGAGCTCTTCATCACCTCCATAAACGAGAAACATTTCCTTAGTCCTTTTCAGGCACTTCAGGATATTCTTGACCGCTGTCTAGTGTTCCTTGCCGAGATTACTTTGGTACCTTCCTACCAAACTTACGGCAAGGTTTACATCAGGTCTGGTACACAGCATGGCATACATAATAGAACCTATGGCTGAGGCATAGGGGATGACACTCATCTCTTCTATTTCTTCTGCCGTGGTCGGACTTTGAGCCGAGCTCAATTTCATACCTTGTAACACAGGCAAGAACCCCTTCTTAGATTGATCCATATTGAACTTCTTCAATATCTTATCAAGGTATGTGCTTTGTGAAAGACCTATGAGGCGTCTCGATCTATCTCTATAGATTTTGATGCCTAATATATAAGCAGCTTCTCCAAGGTCCTTCATTGAAAAACTCTTATGAAAGTAGGCCTTAATGCTGTCCAAGAGTTCTATATCATTTCCCATCAAAAGTATGTCATCCACATATAATATGAGAAATGCTACAGAGCTCCCACTCACTTTCTTGTAAACGTAGGCTTCTCCATAAGTCTGCGTAAACCCAAACGCTTTGATCATCTCATCAAAGCGAATGTTCCAACTCCGAGATGCTTGCACCAGCCCATAAATCGAGCGTTGGAGCTTGCACACCTTGTCAACATTCTTAGGATCGACAAAACCTTCCGGCTGCATCATATACAATTCTTCCTTAAGGAAACCATTAAGGAATGCCGTTTTGACGTCCATTTGCCATATTTCATAATCGTAAAACGCGGCAATTGCTAACATGATTCGGACGGACTTTAGCTTCGCTACCGGTGAGAAAGTCTCATCGTAGTCAACCCCTTGAACTTGTCGATAACCCTTAGCGACAAGCCGAGCTTTATAGATGGTCACATTACCATCCGCGTCTGTCTTCTTCTTAAAGATCCATTTATTCTCTATGGCTCACCGCTCAACGGGCAAGTCAGTCAAAGTCCATACTTCGTTTTCATACATGGATCCTATCTCGGATTTCATGGCTTCTAGCCATTTGTCGGAATCCGGGCCCACCATCGCTTCTTCATAGTTCGAAGGTTCACCGTTGTCTAACAACATGATTTCCAAGACAGGGTTGCCGTACCACTCTGGTGCGGAACGTGTCCTTGTGGACCTTCGAAGTTCAGTAGCAACTTGATTAGAAGTTTCATGATCATCATCATTAACTTCCTCTCTAGTCGGTGCAGGCACCTCAGGAACATTTTCTTGAGTTGCGCTATTTTCCAGTTCAAGAGGTAACACTTCATCAAGTTCTACTTTCCTCCCACTTACTTCTTTCGAGAGAAACTCTTTCTCTAGAAAGGATCCATTCTTGGCAACAAAGATCTTGCCTTCGGATCTGAGGTAGAAGGTATACCCAATAGTTTCTTTTGGGTATCCTATGAAGACGCATTTTTCTGACTTGGGTTCGAGCTTTCCAGGTTGACGTTTCTTGACATAAGCATCGCATCCCCAAACTTTTAGAAACGACAGCTTAGGTTTCTTTCCAAACCATAATTCATATGGTGTCGTCTCAACGGATTTCGACGGAGCCTTATTTAAAGTGAATGCGGCAGTCTCTAAAGCATAGCCCCAAAAAGATAGCGGTAAATCGGTAAGAGACATCATAGATCGCACCATATCTAATAGAGTGCGATTACGACGTTCGGACACACCGTTACGCTGAGGTGTTCCAGGCGGCATGAGTTGTGAAACTATTCCACATTTTCTTAAGTGTGTGCCAAATTCGTGACTCAAGTATTCTCCTCCACGATCTGATCGTAAAAACTTGATTTTCCTGTCACGTTGATTCTCAACCTCACTCTGAAATTCCTTGAACTTTTCAAAGGTTTCAGACTTGTGTTTCATTAAGTAAATATATCCGTATCTACTCAAATCATTAGTGAGGGTGAGAACATAACGATAGCCACCGCGAGCCTCAACACTCATTGGACCGCACACATCAGTATGTATGATTTCCAATAAGTTGGTTGCTCGCTCCATTGTTCCTGAGAACGGAGTCTTGGTCATTTTACCCATAAGGCATGGTTCGCACGTGTCAAATGATTCATAATCAAGAGACTCTAAAAGTCCATCTGCATGGAGCTTCTTCATGCGTTTGACACCTATGTGACCAAGGCGGCAGTGCCACAAGTATGTGGGACTATCATTATCAACCTTGCATCTTTTGGTACTCACATTATGAACATGTGTAGCATTACGTTCAAGATTCACAAAGAATAAATCATTCACCATAGGAGCATGACCATAAAACATATCTCTCATATAAATAGAACAACCATTATTCTCGGATTTAAATGAGTAGCCATCTCGAATTAAATGAGATCCCGATACAATGTTCATGCTCAAAGCTGGTACTAAATAACAATTATTAAGGTTTAAAACTAATCCCGAAGGTAAATGTAGAGGCAGCGTGCCGACGGCGATCACATTGACCTTGGAACCATTCCCGACGCGCATCGTCACCTCGTCCTTTGCCAGTTTCCGCTTATTCCGCAGCCCCTGCTTTGAGTTACAAATGTGAGCAACTGCACCGGTATCAAATACCCAGGAGCTAGTACAGACACTAGTAAGGTACACATCAATTACATGTATATCACATATACCTTTTGTTTTGCCGGCCTTCTTGTCTGCTAAGTATTTGGGGCAGTTCCGCTTCCAGTGACCGCTTCCCTTGCAATAAAAGCACTCAGTCTCGGGCTTGGGTCCATTCTTTGGCTTCTTCCCGGCAGCTTGCTTGCTGGGCGCGGCAACTTCCTTGCCGTCCTTCTTGAAGTTCTTTTTACCCTTGCCTTTCTTGAACTTAGTGGTTTTATTGACCATCAACACTTGATGTTCCATCTTGACTTCTACCTCTGCTGATTTCAGCATTGCAAACAACTCAGGAATGGTCTTTTGCATCCCCTGCATGTTGAAGTTCATCACAAAGCTCTTGTAGCTTGGTGGAAGCGACTGAAGGATTCTGTCAATGACCGCATCATCCGGGAGATTAACTCCCAGCTGAGACAAGCGGTTATGTAACCCAGACATAGTGAGTATGTGCTCACTGACAGAACTATTTTCCTCCATCTTACAACTGAAGAACTTATCGGAGACTTCATATCTCTCGATCCGGGCATGAGCTTGAAAAACCATTTTCAGCTCTTCGAACATCTCATATGCTCCGTGTCTCTCAAAACGCTTTTGGAGCCCCGGCTCTAAACTGTAAAGCATGCCGCACTGAACGAGGGAGTAGTCGTCAACACGTGTCTGCCAAGCGTTCATAACGTCTTGGTTCTGTGGGATGGGAGCTTCACCTAGCGGTGCTTGTAGGACGTAATCTTTCTTGGCAGCTATGAGGATGATCCTCAGGTTCCGGACCCAGTCCGTATAGTTGCTGCCATCGTCTTTCAGCTTGGTTTTCTCTAGGAACGCGTTGAAGTTGAGGACTACATGGGCCATTTGATCTACAAGACATATTGTAAAATATTTTAGACTAATGTTCATGATAATAAAGTTCATCTAATCAAATTATATAATGAACTCCCACTTAGATTAGACATCCCTCTAGTCATCTAAGTATAACATGATCCGAGTCAACTAGGCCGTGTCCGATCATCACGTGAGACGGACTAGTCAACGTCGGTGAACATCTTCATGTTGATCGTATCTTCTATACGACTCATGCTCGACCTTTCGGTCTTCTGTGTTCCGAGGCCATGTCTGTACATGCTAGGCTCGTCAAGTCAACCTAAGTGTTTGCATGTGTAAATCTGTCTTACACCCGTTGTATGTGAACGTCTGAATAAAACACCCGATCATCACGTGGTGTTTTGAAACAGCGAACTGTCGCAACGGTGCACAGTTAGGGGGAACACTTCTTGAAATTAATATGAGGGATCATCTTATTTACTACCATCGTTCTAAGTAAACAACATGCAAAACATGATAAACATCACATGCAATCATATAATAAACGTGACATGATATGGCCAATATCACATAGCTCCTTTGATCTCCATCTTGGGGCTCCATGATCATCTTGTCACCGGCTTGACACCATGATCTCCATCATCATGATCTCCATCATCATGATCTCCATCATCGTGTCTCCATGAAGTTGCTCGCCAACTATTACTTCTACTACTATGGCTAACGCGTTTAGCAATAAAGTAAAGTAATTTACATGGCGTTTCTCAATGACACGCAGGTCATACAAAAAATTAAAGACAACTCCTATGGCTCCTGCCGGTTGTCATACTCATCGACATGCAAGTCGTGATTCCTATTACAATAGCATGAACATCTCATACATCACATATAGATCATTCATCATTCATCACAACTTTGGCCATATCATATCACAAACCACTTGCTGCAAAAACAAGTTAGACGTCCTCTAATTGTTGTTGCAAGTTTTACGTGGCTGAATTAGGGTTCTAGCAAGAACATTTTCTTACCTACGTGAAAGCCACAACGTGATTTGTCAACTTCTATTTACCCTTCATAAGGACCCTGTTCATCGAATCCGCTTCAACTAAAGTAGGAGAGACAGACACCCGCCAGCCACCTTATGCAACTAGTGCATGTTAGTCGGTGGAACCGGTCTCACGTAAGCGTACATGTAAGGTTGGTCCGGGCCGCTTCATCCCACAATACCGCTGAAGCAAGAAAAGACTTGTAGCGGCAAGAAAGTTGACAAATCCACGCCCACAACAAATTGTGTTCTACTCGCGCAAGAAGAACTACGCATAGACCTAGCTCATGATGCCACTGTTGGGGAACGTTGCAGAAAACAAAAATTTCCTACTCGTTTCACCAAGATCCATCTAGGAGTTCATCTAGCAACGAGTCATCAGATGCATCTACATACCTTTGTAGATCGCGTGCGGAAGCGTTCAAAGAACGGGGATGATGTAGTCAAACACGATGTGATCCAAATCAGCGATGACCAAGTGCCGAACGGACGGCACCTCCACGTTCAACACACGTACGGGACGGGAGACGTCTCCTCCTTCTTGATCCAGCAAGGGGGAAGGAGAGGTTGATGATGATCCAGCAGCACGACGGCGTGGTGGTGGATGCAGGGCGTCACAGTAGCAGGGCTTCGCCTATACTACGTGAGAGAGAGACGTAACAGGGAGAGAGGGATGCACCAAAAGCCATGGCCTCAAGTCCCTCCTCTCCCCCACTATATATAGGGGTGCCAAGGGGGGGGGGGGCGCCGGCCCTAGGAGATGGATCTCCTAGGGGGGCGGCGGCCAAGGGGTGGGGGCTTGCCCCCCAAGCAAGGCGGCGCCCCCCTTTAGGGTTTCCCCTAAACCCTAGGCGCATGGGCCCTTAGGGGGTGGCTCCCCAGCCCACTATGGGCTGGGTCCCTTCCCACTTCAGCCCATGGGGCCCTCCGGGATAGGTGGCCCCACCCGGTGGACCCCCGGGACCCTTCCGGTGGTCCCGGTACAATACCGGTAACCCCGAAACTTGTCCCGATGGCCGAAACAGCACTTCCTATATATAATTCTTTACCTCCGGACCATTCCGGAACTCCTCGTGACGTCTGGGATCTCATCCGGGACTCCGAACAACATTCGGGTTACTGCATATACATATCTTCACAACCCTAGCGTCACCGAACCTTAAGTGTGTAGACCCTACGGGTTCGGGAGACATGTAGACATGACCGAGATGACTCTCCGGTCAATAACCAACAGCGGGATCTGGATACCCATGTTGGCTCCCACATGCTCCACGATGATCTCATCGGATGAACCACGATGTCGAGGATTCAATCAACCCCGTATGCAATTCCCTTTGTCAATCGATATATTACTTTCCCGAGATTCGATCGTCGGTATCCCAATACCTCGTTCAATCTCGTTACCGGCAAGTCACTTTACTCGTACCGTAATGCATGATCCCGTGACCAGACACTTGGTCACTTTGAGCTCATTATGATGATGCATTACCGAGTGGGCCCAGTGATACCTCTCCGTCATACGGAGTGACAAATCCCAGTCTTGATCCGTGTCAACCCAACAGACACTTTCGGAGATACCCGTAGTATACCTTTATAGTCACCCAGTTACGTTGTGACGTTTGGTACACCCAAAGCATTCCTACGGTATCCGGGAGTTACACGATCTCATGGTCTAAGGAAAAGATACTTGACATTGCAAAACTCTTAGCAAACAAACTACACGATCTTTATGCTATGTTTAGGATTGGGTCTTGTCCATCACATCATTCTCCTAATGATGTGATCTCGTTATCAATGACATCCTATGTCCATAGCCAGGAAACCATGACTATCGGTTGATTAACGAGCTAGTTCCGTGAAGTTTCAGGTCAATTGGACTCCGTTTGATTATCCTTTTCTACGATACTCTAAAATAAGGAAAAATAGAAACTAGAACTGGGCTCTAGGTTAATATGTTAGTCCCAAAAATCATATAAAATAGCATATAAATGCATATAAAACATCCCATGTTGATAATATAATAGCATGGAACAATCAAAAATTGTAGATACATTGGTGACGCATCAGCATCCCCAAGCTTAATTCCTGCTCGTCCTCGAGTAGGTAAATGATAAAAATAGAATTTTTGATGTGGAATGCTACCTAACATATTTCTCAATGTATTCTTATTTATTGTGGCAAGAATATTCAGATCCACAAGATTCAAGACAAAAGTACGTCGTAAATAAATAGAGTCATCTTTTGTTCTAGTATCGAGTTGTAATCATTGAGTTGTAAATAAATAGAAGTGTGATGATCATCATTTTCTAGAGCATTGTCCCAAGTGAGGAACAAAAAAAGAGAAAGGCCATAAAAAAGAGAAGGCCCAAAAAAAGAGAGAAAGGCCATAAAAAAGGAAAACTGAGAGAAAAAGAGAGAAGGGACAATGTTACTATCCTTTGCCACACTTGTGCTTCAAAAGTAGCACCTTAATCTTCATGTTAGAGAGTCTCTTGTTTTGTCACTTTCATATACTAGTGGGAATTTTTCATTATAGAACTTGGCTTGTATATTCCAACAATGGGCATCCTCAAGTGCCGTAGGTCTTCATGAGCAAGCAAGTTGGATGCACACCCACTAGTTTCTTTTGTTGAGCTTTCATACATTTATAGCTCTAGTGCATCCGTTGCATGGCAATCCCTACTCCTTGCATTAACATGAATCGGTGGCATTTCCATAGCCCATTGATTAGCCTCGTTGATGTGAGATTTTCTCCTTTTTGTCTTCTCCACATAACCCCCCTTCATTATATTCTATTCCACCCGTAGTGCTATGTCCATGGCTCGCGCTCATATATTGCGTGAAAGTTTATAGGTTTGAGATTACTAAAGTATGAAACAATTGCTTGGCTTGTCATCGGGGGTTGTGCATGATGAGAGCATTCTTGTGTGACGAAAATGAAACATGACTAAACTATATGATTATGTAGGGACGAACTTTCTTTGGCCATGTTATTTTGAGAAGACATAATTGCTTAGTTAGTATGCTTGAAGTATTATTATTTTATGTCAATATGAACTTTTGTCTTGAATCTTCCGGATCTGAATATTCATACCACAATTAAGAAGAATTACATTAAAATTATGCCAAGTAGCACTCGGCATCAAAAATTCTGTTTTTTATCATTTACCTACTCGAGGACGAGCAGGAATTAAGCTTGGGGATGCTTGATACATCTCCAATGTATCTATAATTTTTGATTGCTCCACGCTATATTATCTACAGTTTTCGACATTATTGGGCTTTATTACCCACTTTTATATTATTTTTGGGACTAACCTATTAACCGGAGGCCCAGCCCAGAATTGATGTTTTTTTGCCTGTTCTAGGGTTTCCAAGAAAAGGAATATCAAAGGGAGTCCAAACGGAATGAATCCTTCGGGAACGTGATTTTCTCAACGAACAAGACCCAGGAGACTTGGACCCTACGTCAAGAAAGAAAAGAGGAGGCCACGAGGTAGGGGGCGCCCCCACCCCCACCAGGCGTGCCCTCCACCCTCGTGGGCCCCCTGTTGCTCCACCGACGTACTCCTTCCTCCTATATAGATCCACGTACCCCCAAACGATCAGATACGGAGCCAAAACCCTAATTCCACCGCCGTAACTTTCTGTATCCACGAGATCCCATCTTGGGGCCTGTTCTGGAGCTCCGCCGGAGGGGGCATCGACCACGGAGGGCTTCTACATCAACACCATAGCCCCTCCGATGAAGTGTGAGTAGTTCACCTCAGACCTATGGGTCCATAGTTAGTAGCTAGATGGCTTCTTCTCTCTTTTTGGATCTCAATACAATGTTCTCCCCCTCTCTTGTGGAGATCTATTCGATGTAATCTTCTTTTTGCGGTGTGTTTGTTGAGACCGATGAATTGTGGGTTTATGATCAAGTCTATCTATGAATAATATTTGAATCTTCTCTGAATTCTTTTATGTATGATTGGTTATCTTTGCAAGTCTCTTCGAATTATCAGTTTGGTTTGGCCTACTAGATTGATCTTTCTTGCAATGGGAGAAATGCTTAGCTTTGGGTTCAATCTTGCGGTGTCCTTTCCCAGTGACAGTAGGGGCAGCAAGGCACCTGTTGTATTGTTGCCATCGAGGATAACAAGATGGGGTTTTCTTCATATTGCATGAGTCTATCCCTCTACATCATGTCATCTTCCTTAAGGCGTTACTCTGTTTTTAACTTAATACTCTAGATGCATGCTGGATAGCGGTCGATGAGTGGAGTAATAGTAGTAGATGCAGGCAGGAGTCGGTCTACTTGTCTCGGACATGATGCCTATATACATGATCATACCTAGATATTCTCATAACTATGCTCAATTCTGTCAATTGCTCAACAGTAATTTGTGTTGGGGAACGTTGCAGAAAACAAAAATTTCCTACTCGTTTCACCAAGATCCATCTAGGAGTTCATCTAGCAACAAGTCATCAGATGCATCTACATACCTTTGTAGATCGCGTGCGGAAGCGTTCAAAGAACAGGGATGATGTAGTCGAACACGACGTGATCCAAATCACCGATGACCAAGTGCCGAACGGACGGCACCTCCGCGTTCAACACACGTACGGGACGGTAGACGTCTCCTTCTTGATCCAGCAAGGGGGAGGAGAGGTTGATGATGATCCAGCAGCACGACAGCGTGGTGGTGGATGCAGGGCGTCACAGTAGCAGGGCTTCGCCTATACTACGAGAGAGAGAGACGTAACAGGGAGAGAGGGATGCACCAAAAGCCGTGGCCTCAAGTCCCTCCTCTCCCCCACTATATATAGGGGTGCCAAGGGGGGGGGGCGCCGGCCCTAGGAGATGGATCTCCTAGGGGGGGGGGGGGCGGCCAAGGGGTGGGGACTTGCCCCCCCAAGCAAGGGGGCGCCCCCCTTTAGGGTTTCCCCTAAACCCTAGGCGCATGGGCCCTTAGGGGGTGGCGCCCCAGCCCACTATGGGCTGGGTCCCTTCCCACTTCAGTCCATGGGGCCCTCCGAGATAGGTGGCCCCACCCGGTGGACCCCCGGGACCCTTCCGGTGGTCCCGGTACAATACCGGTAACCCCGAAACTTGTCCCGATGGCCGAAACAGCACTTCCTATATATAATTCTTTACCTCCGGACCATTCCGGAACTCCTCGTGACGTCCAGGATCTTATCCAGGACTCCGAACAACATTCGGGTTACTGCATATACATATCTTCACAACCCTAGCATCACCGAACCTTAAGTGTGTAGACCCTACGGGTTCGGGAAACCTGTAGACATGACCGAGATGACTCTCCGGTCAATAACCAACAGCGGGATCTGGATACCCATGTTGTCTCCCACATGCTCCACGATGATCTCATCGGATGAACCACGATGTCGAGGATTCAATCAACCCCGTATGCAATTCCCTTTGTCAATCGATATATTACTTGCCCGAGATTCGATCGTCGGTATCCCAATACCTCGTTCAATCTCGTTACCGGCAAGTCACTTTACTCGTACCGTAATGCATGATCCCGTGACCAGACACTTGGTCACTTTGAGCTCATTATGATGATGCATTACCGAGTGGGCCCAGTGATACCTCTCCGTCATACGGAGTGACAAATCCTAGTCTTGATCCGTGTCAACCCAACAGACACTTTCGGAGATACCCGTAGTATACCTTTATAGTCACCCAGTTACGTTGTGACGTTTGGTACACCCAAAGCACTCCTACGGTATCTGGGAGTTACACGATCTCATGGTCTAAGGAAAAGATACTTGACATTGCAAAACTCTTAGCAAACAAACTACACGATCTTTATGCTATGTTTAGGATTGGGTCTTGTCCATCACATCATTCTCCTAATGATGTGATCTCGTTATCAATGACATCCTATGTCCATAGCCAGGAAACCATGACTATCGGTTGATTAACGAGCTAGTCAACTAGAGGCTTACCAGGGACCTGTTGGTGTCTTTTATTCACACATGTATTACGATTTCCGGATAACACAATTATAGCATGAATAAAGACAATTATCATGAACAAGGAAATATAATAATAATGCTTTTATTATTGCCTCTAGGGCATATTTCCAACAATTTGTTCACCCATCGTAGAATACTTATGCTCTTGAGAGAAGCCACTAGTGAAACCTATGCCCCCGGGTCTATATTTATCATATTGATCTCCTACTACTTAGTTATTTCCTTTGCTATTTACTTTACCTTTAATTTACTTTGCATCTTTATCATAAAAATACCAAAAATATTATATTATCATATCTATTAGATCTCACTCTCGTAAGTGGTCCTATAGGGATTGACAACCCCTATTTGCGTTGGTTGCGAGGATTTATTTGTTTTGTGCAGGTACGGGGGACTCGCGCGTAGCCTCCTACTGGATTGATACCTTGGTTCTCAAAAACGGAGGAAAATACTTACGCTACTTTGCTGCATCATCCCTTCCTCTTCGGGGAAAACCAACGCAGTGCTCAAGAGGTAGTAGTATCCCACGCAAGACATACATCAAGTGTTCTCAAATCCTTAACGACTCAATCCGATAAGATAGCTTCAAATGGAAAACTCAATCCATTATAAGAGAGTAGAGGGGGGAGAAACATCATAAGATCCAACTATAATAGCAAAGCTCGCGATAAATCAAGATCGTATCACCTCACGAACACGAGAGAGAGAGAGAGAGATCAAACACATAGCTACGGGTACATACCCTCAGCCCCGAGGGAGAACTACTCCCTCCTCGTCATGGAGAGCGCCGGTATGATGAAGATGGCCACCGGAGAGGGATTCCCCCTCCGGGTGTGTGCCGGAACGGGTCTAGATTGGTTTTTGGTGGCTACGGAGGAAGAAGTACGTCGGTGGACCTTCGGGCTGTCCACGAGGCAGGGGGGCGCACCCCCCACCCTCGTGGGCAGTCCGGGACTCTCCTGGTCCAACTCCGATACTCCGTGGGCTTCTTCTGGTCCAAAAATAAGTTCCGTGAAGTTTCAGGTCAATTGGACTCCGTTTGATTTTCCTTTTCTATGATACTCTAAAATAAGAAAAAATAGAAACTGGAACTGGGCTCTAGGTTAATAGGTTAGTCCCAAAAATCATATAAAATAGCATATAAATGCATATAAAACATCCCAGGTTGATAATATAATGGCATGGAACAATCAAAAATTATAGATACATTGGAGACACATCAGCATCCCCAAGTTTAATTCCTGCTCGTCCTCGAGTAGGTAAATGATAAAAATAGAATTTTTGATGTGGAATGCTACCTAACATATTTCTCAATGTATTCTTATTTATTGTGGCAAGAATATTCAGATCCATAAGATTCAAGACAAAAGTACATCGTAAATAAATAGAGTCATCTTTTGTTCTAGTATCGAGTTGTAATCATTGAGTTGTAAATAAATAGAAGTGTGATGATCATCATTTTCTAGAGCATTGTCCCAAGTGAGGAATAAAAAAAGAGAAAGGCCATAAAAAAGAGAAGGCCCAAAAAAGAGAGAAAGGCCATAAAAAAAAGGAAAACTGAGAGAAAAAGAGAGAAGGGACAATGTTACTATCTTTTGCCACACTTGTGCTTCAAAAGTAGCACCTTAATCTTCATGTTAGAGAGTCTCTTGTTTTGTCACTTTCATATACTAGTGGGAATTTTTCATTATAGAACTTGGCTTGTATATTCCAACAATGGGCCTCCTCAAGTGCCCTAGGTCTTCATGAGCAAGCAAGTTGGATGCACACCCACTAGTTTCTTTTGTTGAGCTTTCATACATTTATAGCTCTAGTGCATCCATTGCATGGCAATCCCTACTCCTTGCATTAACATCAATCGGTGGCATCTCCATAGCCCATTGATTAGCCTCGTTGATGTGAGATTTCCTCCTTTTTGTCTTCTCCACATAACCCCCCTTCATTATATTCTATTCCACCCATAGTGCTATGTCCATGGCTCACGCTCATATATTGCGTGAAAGTTTATAGGTTTGAGATTACTAAAGTATGAAACAATTGCTTGGCTTGTCATCGGGGTTGTGCATGATGAGAGCATTCTTGTGTGACGAAAATGAAACATGACTAAACTATATGATTTTGTAGGGATGAACTTTCTTTGGCCATGTTATTTTGAGAAGACATAATTGCTTAGCTAGTATGCTTGAAGTATTATTATTTTTATGTCAATATGAACTTTTGTCTTGAATCTTCCGGATCTGAATATTCATACCACAATTAAGAAGAATTACATTAAAATGATGCCAAGTAGCACTCCGCATCAAAAATTCTGTTTTTTATCATTTACCTACTCGAGGATGAGCATGAATTAAGCTTGGGGATGCTTGATACGTCTCCAATGTATCTATAATTTTTGATTGCTCCATGCTATATTATCTACAGTTTTCGACATTACTGGGCTTTATTATCCTCTTTTATATTATTTTTGGGACTAACCTATTAACCGGAGGCCCAGCCCAGAATTGATGTTTTTTTGCCTGTTTTAGGGTTTCCAAGAAAAGGAATATCAAAGGGAGTCCAAACGGAATGAATCCTTCGGGAACGTGATTTTCTCAAACAAGACCTAGGAGACTTGGACCCTACGTCAAGAAAGAAAAGAGGAGGCCACGAGGTAGGGGGGCGCGCCCACCCCCACCAGGCGTTCCCTCCACCCTCATGGGCCCCCTGTTGCTCCACCGACGTAGTCCTTTCCCCTATATATTGTTGGGGAACGTTGTAGAAAACAAAATTTTTCCTACGTTTTCACCAAGATCCATCTATGAGTTCATCTAGCAACGAGTGATCGGATGCATCTACATACCTTTGTAGATCGCGAGCGGAAGCGTTCAAGAGAACGGGGATGAGGAAGTCGTACTCGACGTGATCCCAATCACCAGAGATCCTAGCGCCGAAGGGACGGCACCTCCGCGTTCAACACACGTACGGTCAGCGTGACGTCTCCTCCTTCTTGATCCAGCAAGGGGGAAGGAGAGGTTGATGAAGATCCAGCAGCACGACGGTGTGGTGGTGGATGCAGGAGTCACCGCAGCAGGGCTTCGCAGTTCTACTGCAAGAGGGAGAGGTGTAGCAGGGGAGAGGGAGGCGCCAAGAGTCAAGGGTGCGGCTGCCCCTCCCTCCCCCCTTTATATAGGCTCCCCAAGGGGGGGGGGGGCCTAGGAGATGGGATCTCCTAGGGGGGCGGCGGCCAAGGGTGGAGTGGCCCCCAAGGCAAGTGGGGCGCTCCCCCACCCTACTGTTTCCAACCCTAGGCGCAGGGGGTGGGCCAAGGGGGGCGCACCAGCCCACTATTGGCTGGTTCCCCTCCCCACTTCAGCCCATGGGGCCCTCCGGGATGGGTGGCCCCAACCGGTGGACCCCCGGGACCCATACGGTGGTCCCGGTACAATACCGGTGTGTGACGCCCCCGATTTGACCGTACACTAATCATGCACGCAAATGTGTACGATCAAGATCAAGGACTCACGGGTAGATATCACAACACAACTCTACAAATAAAATAAGTCATACAAGCATCATATTACAAGCCAGGGGCCTCGAGGGCTCAAATAGAAGAGCTCGATCATAGACGAGTCATCGGAAGCAACAATATCTGAGTACAGACATAAGATAAACAAGTTGCCATAAGATGGCTAGCACAAATTGGGATACAGATCGAAAGAGGCGCAGGCCTCCTGCCTGGGATCCTCCTAACTACTCCTGGTCGTCGTCAGCGGGCATCACGTAGTAATAGGCACCTCCAGTGTAGTAGGAGTCGTTGTTGACGGTGGCGTCTGGATCCTGGGCTCCAACATCTGGTTGCGACAACCAGGTAGAAGGGATAGGGGGAAAAGAGGGAGAAAGCAACCGTGAGTACTCATCCAAAGTACTCGCAAGCAAGGAGCTACACTACATATGCATGGGTATCAAATGGAATAAGGGTATCATATGTGGACTGAACTGCAGAATGCTAGAATAAGAGGGGGATAACTAATCCTGTCGAAGACTACACTTCTGGCAGCCTCCGTCTTGCAGCATGTAGAAGAGAGTAGACTGAAGTCCTCCAAGTAGCATCGCATAGCATAATCCTAACCGATGATCCTCCCCTCGTCGCCCTGTGAGAGAGCGATCACCGGTTGTATCTGGCACTTGGAAGGGTGTGTTTTATTAAGTATCCGGTTCTAGTTGTCATAAGGTCAAGGTACAACTCCAAGTCGTCCTGTTACCGAAGATCACGGCTATTCGAATAGATTAACTTCCCTGCAGGGGTGCACCACATAACCCAACACGCTCGATCCCATTTGGTCGGACACACTTTCCTGGGTCATGCCCGGCCTCGGAAGATCAACACGTCGCAGCCCTACCTAGGCACAACAGAGAGGTCAGCACGCCGGTCTAAATCCTATGGCGCAGGGGTCTGGGCCCATCGCCCTTTGTACACCTGCATGTTGCGAACGCGGCTGGAGAGCAGACCTAGCAACCTCCATTACAAAGGAAGTTGCGTTACGCGGTCCAATCCGGCGCGCGCCACTCAGTCGCTGACGTCACGAAGGCTTCGGCTGATACCACGACGTCGAGTGCCCATAACTGTCCCCGCGTAGATGGTTAGTGCGTATAAGCCAGTGGCCAGACTCAGATCAAATACCAAGATCTCGTTTAACGTGTTAAGTATCTGCGAACACCGACCAGGGCCAGGCCCACCTATCTCCTAGGTGGTCTCAACCTGCCCTGTCGCTCCGCCACAAAGTAACAGTCGGGGCCGTCGGGAACCCAGGCCCACCTCTACCGGGATGGAGCCACCTGCCCCTTCAGCCCCCATCTCCGAACAGTATCATAAGTAATGTAACTATGTAAAGTATAAAGTATATGCCCGTGATCACCTCCCGAAGTGATCATGGCCCAGTAGTATAGCATGGCAGACGGACAAGAGTGTAGGGCCACTGATGGAACACTAGCATCCTATACTAAGCAGTAGGATAGTAGGTAATGGTAACAACAGTAGTAGCAAGGACATGCTATGCATCAGGATAGGAATAACGGAAAGCAGTAACATGCTACACTACTCTAATGCAAGCAGTATAGAGAAGAGTAGGCGATATCTGGTGATCAAAGGGGGGGGCTTGCCTGGTTGCTCAGACAAGGAGAAGGGGTCGCCGATGTAGTCGATCATAGGGGTACCGGCATCGGTCTCAGGGTCTACCGGAAAGAAGTAACGGAGGGGGAACACAATAATTAACAGAGCAATCAAATGTAACAAAAAGCAAGAAGCGGCAATACGTTATGCTAGAGGTGACCTAATGTGGTAGGAGGTGATACCGGTGAAGGGGGGAAACATCCGGGAAAGTATCCCCTGTGTTTCGCGTTTTCGGGCAGAGGAGCCGGAGGGGGAAAGTTGCGAGTTGGATATGTTAGGGATGAGTGGCGGACGAATGGGTTGCGTATCCGGGTTCGTCCCGTCGTTCTGAGCAACTTTCATGTGCAAAGTTTTTCCATCCGAGCTACGGTTTATTTTATATTGACTTTAAAAGATTTAAATCATTTTTAGCATTTATTTAATTATTTTAATCCAACATTATCCAGAACAGTGCACGCCGATGTCAGCATGACGTCAGCAGTCAACAGAGGCGTTGACTAGTCAACTAACGTGTGGGTCCCAGCTGTCATTGACTGTTTAGTTAATTAGGTCTTAGCTAATCTAATTACTGTTTAATTAACTAACTAGTCAATTAGATTAATTTAAACAGGATTAATTAACATAATTAATTAATAAATTAATTAGTTATTTTAATTGGTTATTTTAATTATTTATTTATTTTTCTTTTCCTTTTCTTTTTTATATAAAACGTTTTAGGGGGCGGGGCCCAACTGTCATAGGCCCCTGGGGCCATAGCGGGCGCTGGGTGCATGGGTGCCGGGCAGAGGGCGCACGGGCGCCAACCCGAATGAGCGCCCGCCCAAGCCAACAGGGGGGAAACGGTGAGGCGTCGCCGGCCACCGCAACGGGCGGCCGCAGCCGCCGGGGAAGGAAAGGGGGCCATGGTGCGGCCACGGTGCAGCTAGGCAGGGCGCGGGCACGCGCGTGGAGGCGCGGCCGGAGCGGTGCAGCGCGTGCGGGGGTGGAGGCCGCGGCGAGCAGCTGCAGAGGGCGCGGCGGGGGCCGGTCCGGCAGGGAGAGGCTGGCGGCTGTGGGTGCTGGGCGGGATGCGCCCGGAGCGCGCGCGGGAGCGGCGAGCAGCTGCAGGGAAGTGGCAGCACCAGGCTGCGGTGGCGGGGACGCACGGGGCCGATGGCCAGGGGTGCGGCCATGGAGTCATGGGCGCGAGCGGAGCAATGTGCGGGCGGCAGAACGGCGCGGCGACGTGGTCAGGGGCGCAGGCGCGCGCGCGGAAGCGCGGCCAGATCCAGTGATGGGAGAGAGGGGGAGGGGAAGAGGGCTCACGAGGCCATGTAGATGTGCAACGGTAAGCTCGGGGAGGGGCCGGAGATCCATTTCCGACGACGAGGCGGGGCAGCGCCGGCGAGGTGGTGATGAGGAGGCACGGTGCTTGGCGATCCGGCGACGGGTGCGGCGAAGACGATGTCGAGCAGCGCCAGGCGGCGAGGCGTGGTCGTCGGGGCGCAGCGGGAGGCGTTCGGCGAGCGGCGAGGTGGCCCTGGCGAGTCGGAGCGGCAGGAACCAGTGGGGCGGCGACGAGGCAAGTCCTGATCCAGATCGGATCGTGGGGGGGGGGAGCGTAGTGGGGGCGAGTGGGGATCGGGTGGGGGTTAGGGTTCGGGGAGGTGGCCTTGTAGGCCAGAGAGGAGGGCCGGCTGGGCCTGGTGGGCCGGCCGGTGCGGAGGCCAGCTGGGCCGCTCGGCCCAGCGTGGGGGGGGGGGGTGTTTCCTTTTTTTTCATTTAAATTTTTATCTTTCTGTTTATCATTTTTAGCCTCAGTTTTGCATTTTCTTTTAGTACCAAATGAGTTTTGTTTTGAACAAAACTTGGCACCTAAATCTAACACAAAACCTTGAGATGGAATAAAAAGTTTGGAGTCAAGAGGAGTTGTCTAATCATTTTTAGAAATTTCAAAAGGCCAATTTTCAAAGCTGTTGGACCACTAAATAATTTCCAGGAGCATTTTCGGAATCTAAAAGAGGTTGGTTCCAACATGACAAATACCTAGGGACTATTTGCCACACTTTGAACATTTTAGTTTTGACTTTTGATAACTTTAATTCCTCTGACTTGATTTTAAATTTGAAATTTGAACGGGATTTGAATCCTCACAAGATTAACAACAGTAATCATGGTGACGTGGCAACATTAGAGGAGGGTTACTGTAGCGTAACTATCCGGGCGTCACACGGTGACCCTCGAAACTCTCCCGATGGCCGAAACTGCACTTCCTATATATAATTCTTCACCTCCAGACCATTCGGGAACTCCTCGTGACGTCCGGGATCTCATCCGGGACTCTGAACAACTTTCGGGTTACTGCATATTCATATCTCTACAGCCCTAGCATCACCGAACCTTAAGTGTATAGATCCTACGGGTTCGGGAGACATGTAGACATGACCGAGAGGGCTCTCCGGTCAATAACCAACAGCGGGATCTGGATACCCATGTTGGCTCCCACATGCTCCTCGATGATCTCATCCGATGAACCATGATGTCGAGGATTCAAGCAACCCCGTATACAATTCCCTTTGTCAATCGATACGTTACTTGCCCGAGATTCGATCGTCGGTATCCCAATACCTCGTTCAATCTCGTTACTGGCAAGTCACTTTACTCGTACCCTAATGCATGATCCCGTGACCAGACACTTGGTCACTTTGAGCTCATTATGATGATGCATTACCGAGTGGGCCCAGAGATACCTCTCCATCATACGGAGTGACAAATCCCAGTCTCGATTCATGCCAACCCAACAGACACTTTCGGAGACACCTGTAATGTACCTTTATAGTCACCCAGTTACGTTGTGACGTTTGGTGCACCCAAAGCACTCCTACGGTATCCGGGAGTTACACGATCTCATGGTCTAAGGAAAAGATACTTGACATTGGAAAAACTCTAGCAAGCGAACTATACGATCTTGTGCTATGTTTAGGATTGGGTCTTGTCCATCACATCATTCTCCTAATGATGTGATCTCGTTATCAATGACATCCAATGTCCATAGTCAGGAAACCATGTCTATCTGTTGATCAACGAGCTAGTCAACTAGAGGCTTACTAGGGACATGTTGGTGTCTATGCATTCACACATGTATTATGATTTCCGGATAACACAATTATAGCATGAATAAAAGACAATTATCATGAACAAGGAAATATAATAATAATGCTTTTATTATTGCCTCTAGGGCATATTTCCAACAGTCTCCCACTTGCACTAGAGTCAATAATCTAGTTACATTGTGATGAATCGAACACCCATAGAGTTCTGGTGTTGATCATGTTTTGCCCTAGGGAGAGGTTTAGTCAACGGATCTGCGACATTCAGATCCGTATGTACTTTTCAAATATCTATGTCTTCATCTTGAACATTTTCACGAATGGAGTTGAAGCGACGCTTGATGTGTCTGGTCTTCTTGTGAAACCTGGGCTCCTTGGCAAGTGCAATAGCTCCAGTGTTGTCACAGAAGAGTTTGATCGGCCCCGATGCATTGGGTATGACTCCTAGGTCGGTGATGAACTCCTTCACCCAAATTGCTTTATGCGCTGCCTCCGAGGCTGCCATGTACTCCGCTTCACATGTAGATCCCGCCACGACGCTCTGCTTGCAACTGCACCAGCTTACTGCCCCACCATTCAAGATATACACGTGTCCGGTTTGTGACTTTGAGTCATCCAGATCTGTGTCGAAGCTAGCGTCGACGTAACCCTTTATGACGAGCTCTTCGTCACCTCCATAAACGAGAAACATGTCCTTAGTCCTTTTCAGGTACTTCAGGATATTCTTGACCGCTGTCCAGTGTTCCTTGCTGGGATTACTTTGGTTCCTTCCTACCAAACTTACTGCAAGGTTTACATCAGGTCTGGTACACAGCATGGCATACATAATACACCCTATGGCTGAGGCATAGGGGATGACACTCATCTCTTTTATATCTTCTGCTGTGGTCGGACATTGAGCTGAGCTCAATTTCACACCTTGCAACACAGGCAAGAACCCCTTCTTAGACTGATCCATATTAAACTTCTTCAATATATTATCAAGGTATGTGCTTTGTGAAAGACCTATGAGGCGTCTTTATCTATCTCTATAGATCTTGATGCCTAATATATAAGCAGCTTCTCCAAGGTCCTTCATTGAAAAACTCTTATTCAAGTAGGCCTTAATGCTGTCCAAGAGTTCTATATCATTTCCCATCAAAAGTATGTCATCTACATATAATATGAGAAATGCTACAGAGCTCCCACTCACTTTCTTATAAACGCAGGCTTCTCCATAAGTCTGCATAAACCCAAACGCTTTGATCATCTCATCAAAGCGAATGTTCCAACTCCGAGATGCTTGCACCAGCCCATAAATCGAGAGTTGGAGCTTGCACACCTTGTCAGCATTCTTAGGATCGACAATACCTTCTGGCTGCATCGTATACAATTCTTCCTTAAGGAAACCATTAAGGAATGCCGTTTTGACGTCCATTTGCCATATCTCATAATCATAGAATGCGGCAATTGCTAACATGATTCAGACGGACTTCAGCTTCGCTACGGGTGAGAAAGTCTCATCGTAGTCAACCCCTTGAACTTGTCGATAACCCTTAGCGACAAGCCTAGCTTTATAGATGGTTACATTACCATCCGCGTCTGTCTTTTTCTTAAAGATCCATTTATTTTCTATGGCTCGCCGATCATCGGGCAAGTCAGTCAAAGTCCATACTTCGTTTTCATACATGGATCCTATCTCGGATTTCATGGCTTCCAGCCATTTGTCGGAATCTGGGCCTGCCATTGCTTCTTCATAGTTCGAAGGTTCACCGTTGTCTAACAACATAATTTCCAAGATAGGGTTGCCAAACCACTCTGGTGCGGAACGTGTCCTTGTGGACCTACGAAGTTCAGTAGCAACTTGATCTAAAGTTTCATGATCATCATCATTAACTTCCTCTCTAGTTGGTGCAGGCACCTCAGGAACATTTTTTTGAGTTGCGCCACTTTCCGGTTCAAGAGGTAATACTTCATCAAGTTCTACTTTCCTCCCACTTACTTCTTTCGAGAGAAACTCTTTCTCTAGAAAGGATCCATTCTTGGCAACAAAGATCTTGCCTTCGGATCTGAGGTAGAAGGTATACCCAATAGTTTCTTTAGGGTATCCTATGAAGACGCATTTTTCCGATTTGGGTTCGAGCTTTTCAGGTTGAAGTTTCTTGACATAAGCATCGCATCCCCAAACTTTTAGAAACGACAACTTAGGTTTCTTCCCAAACCATAATTCATACGGTGTCGTCTCAACGGATTTCGACGGAGCCCTATTCAAAGTGAATGCGTCAGTCTCTAAAGCATAGACCCAAAATGATAGCGGTAAATCGGTAAGAGACATCATAGATCGCACCATATCTAATAGAGTGCGATTACGATGTTCGGACACACCATTACGCTGAGGTGTTCCAGGCGGCGTGAGTTGTGAAACTATTCCACATTTTCTTAAGTGTGTGCCAAATTCGTGACTCAAGTATTCTCCCCCACGATCTGATTGCAAGAACTTGATTTTTTCTGTCACGTTGATTCTCAACCTCACTCTAAAATTCCTTGAACTTTTCAAAGGTCTCAGACTTGTGTTTCATTAAATAGACATACCCATATCTACTCAAGTCATGAGTGAGGGTGAGAACATAACGATAGCCACCGCGAGCCTCAACACTCATTGGACCGCACACATCAGTATGTATGATTTCCAATAAGTTGGTTGCTCGCTCCATTTTTCCTGAGAACGGAGTCTTGGTCATTTTACCCATGAGGCATGGTTCGCACGTGTCAAATGATTCATAATCAAGAGACTCTAAAAGTCCATCTGCATGGAGCTTCTTCATGCGTTTGACACCTATGTGACCAAGGCGGCAGTGCCACAAGTATGTGGGACTATCATTATCAACTTTACATCTTTTGGTATTCACACTACGAATATGTGTAGCATTACGCTCGAGATTCATTAAGAATAAACCATTCACCATTGGAGCATGACCATAAAACATATCTCTCATATAAATAGAACAACCATTATTCTCGGATTTAAATGAGTAGCCATCTTCAATTAAACGAGATCCTGATACAATGTTCATGCTCAAGGCTGGCACTAAATAACAATTATTGAGGTTTAAAACTAATCCCGTAGGTAAATGTAGAGGTAGCGTGCCGATGGCGATCACATCGACCTTGGAACCATTCCCGACGCGCATCGTCACCTCGTCCTTCGCCAGTCTCCGCTTATTCCGCATCCCCTGCTTTGAGTTACAAATGTGAGCAACTGCACCGGTATCAAATACCCAGGAGCTACTACGAGTGCTGGTAAGGTACACATCAATTACATGTATATCACATATACCTTTCGTGATGCCGGCCTTCTTGTCCGCTAAGTATTTGGGGCAGTTCCGCTTCCAGTGACCACTTCCCTTGCAATAAAAGCACTCAGTCTCGGGCTTGGGTCCATTCTTTGGCTTCTTCCCGGCAGCTTGCTTACCGGGCGCGGCAACTCCCTTGCCGTCCTTCTTGAAGTTCTTCTTACCCTTGCCTTTCTTGAACTTAGTGGTTTTATTCACCATCAACACTTGATGCTCCTTTTTGACTTCTACCTTTGCTGATTTCAGCATTGCAAATACTTTAGGAATGGTGTTTTCCATCCCCTCCATATTGAAGTTCATCACAAAGCTCTTGTAGCTCGGTGGAAGCGACTGAAGGATTCTGTCAATGACCGTGTCATCCGGGAGATTAACTCCCAACTGAGTCAAGCGGTTATGTAACCCAGACATAGTGAGTATGTGCTCACTGACAGAACTGTTTTCCTCCATCTTACAGCTGAAGAACTTGTCGGAGACTTCATATCTCTCAACCTGGGCATGAGCTTGAAAAACCATTTTCAGCTCTTCGAACATCTCATATCTTCTGTGTCTCTCAAAACGCTTTTGGAGCCCCGGTTCTAAGCTGTAAAGCATGCCGCACTGAACGAGGGAGTAATCATCGGAACATGTCTGCCAAGTGTTCATAACGTCTTGTTCTGCAGGGAGAGCAGGTGCTTCACCTAGCGGTGCTTGTAGGACATAATCTTTCTTGGCAGCTATGAGGATGATCCTCAGGTTCCGGACCCAGTCCGTATAGTTGCTGCCATCGTCTTTCAGCTTGGTTTTCTCTAGGAACGTGTTGAAGTTGAGGACAACATTGGCCATTTGATCTACAAGATATATTGTAAATATTTTAGACTAAGTTCATGATAATTAAGTTCATCTAATCAAATTATTCAATGAATTCCCACTTAGATAGACATCCCTCCAGTCATCTAAGTATAACATGATCCGGGTTAACTAGGCCATGTCCGATCATCACGTGAGACGGACTAGTCAACATCGGTGAACATCTTCATGTTGATCATATCTTCTACACGACTGATGCTCGACCTTTTGGTCTTCTATGTTCCGAGGCCATGTCTGTACATGCTAGGCTCGTCAAGTCAACCTAAGTGTTTGCATGTGTAAATCTGTCTTACACCCGTTGTATGTGAACGTTGGAATCTATCACACCCGATCATCACGTGGTGCTTCGAAACAACGAACTGTCGCAACGGTGCACAGTTAGGGGGAACACTTTGTTGAAATTATTATGAGGGATCATCTTATTTACTTCCGTCATTCTAAGTAAACAAGAAGTAAAAACATGATAAACATCACATGCAATCAAATAATAATAGTGACATGATATGGCCAATATCACATAGCTCCTTTGATCTCCATCTTGGGGCTCCATGATCATCTTGTCACCGGCATGACACCACGATCTCCATCATCATGATGTCCATCATCGTGTCTCCATGAAGTTGCTCGCCAACTATTACTTCTACTACTATGGCTAACACGTTTAGCAATAAAGTAAAGTAATTTACATGGCGTTTCTCAATGACACGCAGGTCATACAAAAAATAAAGACAACTCCTATGGCTCCTGCCGGTTGTCATACTCATCGACATGCAAGTCGTGATTCCTATTACAAGAACATGATCTCATACATCACATATATATCATTCATCATTCATCACAACTTTGGCCATATCACATCACAGAACACTTGCTGCAAAAACAAGTTAGACGTCCTCTAATTGTTGTTGCAAGTTTTACGTGGCTGCAATAGGGTTCTAGCAAGAACATTTTCTTACCTACGTGAAAGCCATAACGTGATTTGTCAACTTCTATTTACCCTTCATAAGGACCCTTTTCATCGAATCCGCTCCAACTAAAGTGGGAGAGACAGACACCCGCCATCCACCTTATGCAACTAGTGCATGTTAGTCGGTGGAACCGGTCTCACGTAAGCGTACATGTAAGGTTGGTCCGGGCCGCTTCATCCCACAATACCGCTGAAGCAAAATAAGACTAGTAGCGGCAAGAAAGTTGACAACATCTACGCCCACAACAAATTCTGTTCTACTCGTGCACAGAGAACTACGCATAGACGTAGCTCATGATGCCACTGTCGGGGGACGTTGCAGAAAACAAAAAGTTTCCTACGTTTTCACCAAGATCCATCTATGAGTTCATCTAGCAACGAGTGATCGGATGCATCTACATACCTTTGTAGATCGCGAGCGGAAGCGTTCAAGAGAACGGGGATGAGGGAGTCGTACTCGACGTGATCCCAATCACCGGAGATCCTAGCGCCATACGGACGACACCTGCGCATTCAACACACGTATGGTCAGCGTGACGTCTCCTCCTTCTTGATCCACCAAGGTGGAAGGAGAGGTTGATGAAGATCTAGCAGCACGACGGCATGGTGGTGGATGCAGGAGTCACCGCAGCAGGGCTTCGTCGTTCTACTGCAAGAGGGAGAGGTGTAGCAGGGGAGAGGGAGGCGCCAAGAGTCAAGGGTGCGGCTGCCCCTCCCTCCCCCCTTTATATAGGCTCCCCAAGGGGGGGCGCCGGCCCTAGGAGATGGGATCTCCTAGGGGGGGCGGCGGCCAAGGGTGGAGTGGCCCCCAAGGCAAGTGGGGCGCTCCCCCACCCTAGGGTTTCCAACCCTAGGCGCAGGGGGTGGGCCAAGGGGGGGCGCACCAGCCCACTATGGGCTGGTTCCCCTCCCACTTCAGCCCATGGGGCCCTCCGGGATGGGTGGCCCCACCCGGTGGACCCCCGGGACCCATCCGGTGGTCCCGGTACAATACCGGTGTGTGACGCCCCCGAAACTCTCCCGATGGCCGAAACTGCACTTCCTGTATATAATTCTTCACCTCCGGACCATTTCAGAACTCCTCGTGACGTCCGGGATCTCATCCGGGACTCCGAACAACTTTCGGGTTACTGCATATTCATATCTCTACAACCCTAGCGTCACCGAACCTTAAGTGTGTAGACCCTACGGGTTCGGGAGACATGTAGGCATGACCGAGACGGCTCTCCGGTCAATAACCAACAGCGGGATCTGGATACCCATGTTGGCTCCCACATGCTCCTCGATGATCTCATCGGATGAACCACGATGTCGAGGATTCAAGCAACCCCGTATACAATTCCCTTTGTCAATCGGTACGTTACTTGCCCGAGATTCGATCGTCGGTATCCCAATACCTCGTTCAATATCGTTACTGGAAAGTCACTTTACTCGTACCATAATGCATGATCCCGTGACCAGTCGATGTGTGGAGTAATAGTAGTAGATGCAGGCAGGAGTCGGTCTACTTGCTCGGACATGATGCCTATATACATGATCATACCTAGATATTCTCATAACTATGCTCAATTCTGTCAATTGCTCAACAGTAATTTGTTCACCCAGCGTAGAATACTTATGCTCTTGAGAGAAGCCACTAGTGAAACCTATGGCCCCGGGGTCTATCTTTATCATATTGATCTCCTACTACTTAGTTATTTCCTTTGCTATTTACTTTACCTTTATATTACTTTGCATCTTTATCATAAAAATACCAAAAATATTATCTTATCATATCTATTAGATCTCACTCTCGTAAGTGGCCCTATAGGGATTGACAACCCCTATTTGCGTTGGTTGCGAGGATTTATTTGTTTTGTGCAGGTACGAGGGACTCGCGCGTAGCCTCCTACTGGATTGATACCTTGGTTCTCAAAAACTGAGGGAAATACTTACACTACTTTGCTGCATCATCCCTTCCTCTTCGGGGAAAACCAACGCAGTGCTCAAGAGGTAGTAGTATCCCATGCAAGACATACATCAAGTTTCTCAAATCCTTAACGACTCAATCCGATAAGATAACTTCAAATGGAAAGCTCAATCCATTACAAGAGAGTAGGGGGGAGAAACATCATAAGATCCAACTATAATAGCAAAGCTCGCGATAAATCAAGATCGTATCACCTCAGGAACATGAGAGAGAGAGATCAAACACATAGGTACTGGTACATACCCTCACCCCGAGGGAGAACTACTCCCTCCTCGTCATGGAGAGCGCCGGGATGATGAAGATGGCCACCAGAGAGGGATTCCCCCTCCGGGAGGGTGCCAGAATGGGTCTAGATTGGTTTTTGGTGGCTACGGAGGCTTCTGGTGGCGAACTCCCGATCTATTGTGCTCCCCGATGTTTTTAGGGTATATGGGTATATATGGGAGGAAGAAGTACGTCGGTGGACCTTCGGGCTATCCACGAGGCAGGGGGCGCGCCCCCACCCTCGTGGGCAGTCCGGGACTCTCCTGGTCCAACTCCGATACTCCGTGGGCTTCTTCTGGTCCAAAAATAAGTTCCGTGAAGTTTCAGGTCAATTGGACTCCGTTTGATTTTCCTTTTTTGCGATACTCTAAAATAAGGAAAAATAGAAACTGGAACTGGGCTCTAGGTTAATAGGTTAATCCCAAAAATCATATAAAATAGCATATAAATGCATATTAAACATCCCAGGTTGATAATATAATACCATGGAACAATCAAAAATTATAGATACATTGGAGACGTATCAGCATCCCCAAGCTTAATTCCTGCTCGTCCTCGAGTAGGTAAATGATAAAAACAGAATTTTTGATGTGGAATGCTACCTAACATATTTCTTAATGTATTCTTATTTATTGTGGCAAGAATATTCAGATCCATAAGATTCAAGACAAAAGTTTAATATTGACATAAAAATTATAATACTTCAACCAAGTAATCATGTCTTCTCAAAATAACATGGGCAAATAAAGCTATCCCTACAAAATCATATAGTCTGGCTATGCTCTATCTTCACCACACAAAATATTTAAATCATGCACAACCCCGATGACAAGCAAAGCAATTGTTTCATACTTTTGATGTTCTCAAACTTTGTCAATCTTCATGCAATACATGAGCGTGAGCCATGGACATAACACTATAGGTGGAATAGAATGGTGGTTGTGGAGAAGACAAAAAGGATAAGATAGTCTCACATCAACTAGACGTATCAACGGGCTATGGAGATGCCCATCAATAGATATCAATGTGAGTGAGTAGGGATTGCCATGCAATGGATGCACTAGAGCTATAAATGTATGAAAGCTCAACAAAAGAAACTAGTGGGTGTGCATCCAAATCGCTTGATCACCAAGACCTAGGGCATTTTGAGGAAGCCTATCATTGTAATATACAAGCCAAGTTCTATAATGAAAGATTCCCACTAGTATATGAAAGTGACAACATAGGAGACTCTCTATCATGAAGATCATGGTGCTACTTTGAAGCACAAGTGTGGTAAAAGGATAGTAGCATTGCCCCTTCTCTCTTTTTCTCTGTTTTTTATTTTTTATTTGGGCCTTTTCTCTTTTTTATGGCCTCTTTTTTCTCTCTCTTTTTCTCTTTTTTATTTTTCGTCCGGAGTCTCATCCCGACTTATGGGGGAATCATAGTCTCCATCATCCTTTCCTCACTAGGACAATGCTCTAATAATGATGATCATCACACTTTTATTTACTTACAACTCGATACTTAGAACAAAATATGACTCTATATGAATGCCTCTGGTGGTGTACCGGTATGTGCAATGACTCAAGAGTGACATGTATGGAAGAATTATGAACTGTGGCTTTGCCACAAATACGATGTCAACTACATGATCATGCAAAGCAATATGACAATGATGAAGCGTGTCATAATAACGAAACGGTGGAAAGTTGCATGGCAATATATCTCAGAATGGCTATGGAAATGCCATAATAGGTAGGTATGGTGGCTGTTTTGAGGAGGGTATATGGTACCGACGAAAGATGCACGATACTAGAGAGGCTAGCAATGGTGGAAGGGTGAGAGTGCGTATAATCCATGGACTCAACATTAGTCATAAAGAACTCACATACGTATTGCAAAAAATTATTAGTTATCGAAACAAAGTATTACGCGCATGCTCCTAGGGGGATAGATTGGTAGGAAAAGACCATCGCTCGTCCCCGACCGCCACTCATAAGGAAGGCAATCAATAAAAAATCATGCTCCGACTTCATCACATAATGGTTCACCATACGTGCATGCTACGGAATCACAAACTTCAACACAAGTATTTCTCAAATTCACAACTACTCACTAGCATGACTCTAATATTACCATCTCCATATCTCAAAACAATCATCAAGTATCAAACCTCTCATAGTATTCAATGCACTTTATATGAAAGTTTTTATTATATCCCACTTGGATGCCTATCATATTAGGACTAAATTCATAACCAAAGCAAATTACCATGCTATTTAGGACTCTCAAAATAATATAAGTGAAGCATGAGAGTTCATCTAATTCTATAAAATAAAACCACCACCGTGCTCTAAAAAGATATAAGTGAAGCACTAGAGCAACAACAAACTACTCCGAAGGATATAAGTGAAGATCAATGAGTAGTTGAATAATTATGCAACTATGTGAAGACTCTCTAACATTTAAGAATTTCAGATATTGGTATTTTATTCAAACAGCAAGCAAAACAAAATAAAATAAATTGACGCTCCAAGCAAAACACATATCATGTGGTAAATAAAAATATAGCTCCAAGTAAAGTTACCGATGAATGAGGACGAAAGAGGGGATGCCTTCCGGGGCATCCCCAAGCTTAGGCGTTTGGTTGTCCTTGAATATTAACTTGGGGTTCCTTGGGCATCCCCAAGCTTAGGCTTTTGCCACTCCTTATTCCATAGTCCATCGAATCTTTACCCAAAACTTGAAAACTTCACAACACAAAACTTAACAGAAAACTCGCAAGCTCCGTTAGCGAAAGAAAACAAAACACCACTTAGGTAATGTTGTGAACTCATTCTAAATTCATATTGGTGTGATATCTACTGTATTCTAACTCATCTATGGTTCATACCCTCCGATACTACTCATAGATTCATCAAAATAAGCAAACAACACATCCAAAACAGAATCTGTTAAAAACAGAATAGTCTGTAGTAATCTGGATCAAATGTATACTTCTGGAACTCATAAAATTCTCAAATAAATTGATGGACGTGAGGAATTTATCTATTAACAATCTGCAAAAATAATTAACTAAATATCACTTTCCAAATAAAAATGGCAGCAGTTCTCGTGAGCGCTAAAGTTTCTGTTTTTTACAGCAAGTTTAAAAAGACTTTCCCCAAGTCTTCCCAACGGTTCTACTAGGCACAAACACTAATTAAACACAAAAAAACACAACCAAAAAATAGGCTAGATAAATTATTTATTACTAAACAGGAGCAAAAAGCAAGGAATAAAAATAAAATTGGGTTGCCTCCCAACAAGCGCTATCGTTTAACGCCCCTAGCTAGGCATGATGATTTCAATGATGCTCACATAAAAGACAAGAATTGTAACATAAAGAGAGCATTATGAAGAATATGACTAGCACATTTAATTCTAACCCTCTTCCTATGCATAGGGATTGTGTGAGCAAACAATTTATGGGATCAATAATCAACTAGCATAGGGAGGCAAAACAAGCATAACTTTAAAACTTTAAGCACATAGAGAGGAAACTTGGTATTATTGCAATTCCTACAAGCATATATTCCTCCCTCATAACAATTTTTAGTAGCATCATGAATTAATTCAACAATATAACCAGCACCTAAAGCATTATTTTCATGATCTACAAGCATAGAAATTTTATTACTCTCCACACAAGCAAAATTCTTCTCATGAATAATAGTGGGAGAAAACTCAACAAAATAATTATCATGTGAGGCATAATCCAATTGAAAACTAAAATCATGATGACAAGTTTCATGGATATCATTATTCTTTATAGCATACAAGTCATCACAATAATCATCATAGATAGCAACTTTGTTTTCATAATCAATTGGAACCTCTTCCGAAATAGTGGATTCATCACAAAATAAAGTCATGACCTCTCCAAATACACTTTCATCAATATAATCAACATAAATAGGAGGAATGATTTTATCATAATAAATTTGCACATCAAAACTTGGGGGACAAAAAAATATCATATTCATCAAATATAGCTTCCCCAAGCTTGTGGCTTTGCATATCATTAGCATCATGGATATTCAAGGAATTCGTACTAAAAACATTGCAATCATGCTCATCATACAAAGATTTAGTGCCAAACATTCTAATGCATTCTTCTTCTAACACTTTGGCACAATTATCGGAATCCTTATTTTCACGAAAGACATTAAAAAGATGAAGCATATGAGGTAATCGTAATATTTTTTTGTAGTTTTCTTTTATAAACTAAACTAGTGATAAAACAAGAAACAAAAAGATTCAATTGCAAGATCTAAAGATATACCTTCAGGCACTCACCTCCCCAGTAACGGCGCCAGAAAAGAGCTTGATGTCTACTACACAACCTTCTTCTTCTAGACGTTGTTGGGCCTCCAAGTGCAAAGGTTTGTAGGACAGTAGCAAATTTCCCTCAAGTGGATGACCTATGGTTTATCAATCCGTAGGAGGCGTAGGATGAAGATGGTCTCTCTCAAACAATCTTGCAACCAAATAACAAAGAGTCTCTTGTGTCCCCAACACACCCAATACAATGGTAAATTGTATAGGTTCACTAGTTCGGAGAAGAGATGGTGATACAAGTGCAATATGGATAGTAGATAATAGTTTTTGTAATCTGAAAATATAAAACAACAAGGTAACTAATGATAAAAGTGAGCGTAAACGGTATTGCAATGCGTTGAAACAAGGCCTAGGGTTCATACTTTCACTAGTGCAAGTCCTCTCAACAATAATAACATAATTGGATCATATAACTATCCCTCAACATGCAACAAAGAGTCACTCCAAAGTCACTAATAGCGGAGAACAAACGAAGAGATTATGGTAGGGTACGAAACCACCTCAAAGTTATCCTTTCTGATCGATCTATTCAAGAGTCTGTAGTAAAATAACATGAAGCTATTCTTTCCGTTCAATCTATGATAGAGTTCGTACTAGAATAACACCTTAAGACACAAATCAACCAAAACCCTAATGTCACCTAGATACTCCAATGTCACCTCAAGTATCCGTGGGTATGATTATACAATATGCATCACATAATCTCAGATTCATCTATTCAAACCAACACAAAGTTCTTCAAAGAGTGCCCCAAAGTTTCTAACGAAGAGTCAAGACGAAAACGTGTGCCAACCCCTATGCATAGGTTCATGGGCGGAACCTGCAAGTTGATCACCAAAACATACATCAAGTGGATCAATAGAATACCCCATTGTCACCACGGGTATCCCACGCAAGACATACATCAAGTGTTCTCAAATCCTTAAAGACTCAGTCTGATAAGATAACTTCAAAGGGAAAACTCAATCCATTACAAGAGAGTAGAGGGGGGAGAAACATCATAAGATCCAACTATAATAGCAAAGCTCGCGATACATCAAGATCGTATCACCTCAAGAACATGAGAGAGAGAGAGAGAGATCAAACACATAGCTACTGGTACATACCCTCAGCCCCGAGGGAGAACTACTCCCTCATCATCATGGAGAGCGCCGGGATGATGAAGATGGCCACCGGAGAGGGATTCCCCCTCCGGCAGGGTGCCGGAACAGGTCTAGATTGGTTTTTGGTGGCTACGGAGGCTTCTGGCAGCGGAACTCTTGATCTATTGTGCTCCCCGATGTTTTTAGGGTATATGGGTATATATGGGAGGAAGAAGTACGTCGGTGGACCTTCGGGCTATCCACGAGGCATGGGGGCGTGCCCCCACCCTCGTGGGCAGCCCGGGACTCTCCTGGTCCAACTCCGATACTCTATGGGCTTCTTCTGGTCCAAAAATAAGTCCCGTGATGTTTCAGGTCAATTGGACTCCGTTTGATTTTCCTTTTGTGTGATACTCTAAAACAAGGACAAAATAGAAACTGGCACTGGGCTCTAGGTTAATAGGTTAGTCCTAAAAATCATATAAAATAGCATATAAATGCATATAAAACATCGCGGGTTGATAATATAATAGCATGGAATAATCAAAAATTATAGATACATTGGAGACATATCAGTTACCGTGATGGCATCGAGCTCGGCTAATGTTGAGGCACAGCCAACGGCGGGTTTGCAAGTGACGGAGGGGCCGGTTCCTGCCGAGGTGCCGACCGGCGTATTCTTCCCACACCCAGGTGCATTAAGCTCCAATGCCGGTGCCGACGCCGGAGACACCAATGCTGCCTCCACCGGAGACACCAATGTTGCTGCCCGTGATGCTGGGAATCGGGGGTGGCCCCTGTTGGCCGCCCGCAATCCATGCCTACAGCACCTCAAGCAAGGTAGGCATAATGGCGGTGATCGTCGCTCCCAGTTGGTCTTGCACTTGCTCTTGGACTATCTCCGTTATCCGCGCCACTTGTGCCTTGAGTTCCTGAACCTCGCACTCCTGGCTTTCTGAGCTGGTCTTTCTCTCCTTTCGCCCAGCGTTCTAGTATTCCGACCATTTCATGGACAAGCCTTTGCCAGCCACACGACCAGCTGACGACGACTTATTGAACTTATCCTTGTGTTTCATTACGTTCAATGCCCTATTTAAAGTGGTGTCCCAAGGGGAGCTCTGAGACGACCCCGCGCTACTGCTTTCAGTTTCCTGTGGAAGGAACATGAACCATTTAGAAATTTGGCTTCATTAATTAGAATGCAACCATATGGAGCTAATTACATGGGGGGGTGTATTCCTTACCAGAACAAGCTCAAGCGCCTTGGTCGTCGGATCCATGGTAAGCTCCTTTGTTACTGGGTCCACCTTGTACCGGGCCCTGACATAGTTCCTGGTCTGCTTGTCACGGTATTTATCGAAGAGGGGCGGTAGGCCTTCCTCCGCGTCCTCCTTGTCCTCCGGGACCGAGTTTGTGGACCCCTAAGTTCAAGTCCCTCATATCTTTCCCCCCACTGACTTGATTCCGCAGTTGCGTTGCTCTCGCACTTGATCTTGAACTCCAGGTAGTCAGCTCCGCTGATCGAAGGATTTGTCTCCTTGATCTTCTCATAACTATCGCCTCTTAGAATCCTTCTCTTCACCACGGCTCTCCAAGTAGCCAGGGCCGTGCTCATCTTCGTGAGGGCGACACTGTTCACTTTATTCCCTGAGAGGCGTGTGTTTGCGAAGTCATCGGGGAACTTGTATCGTTCGTGCAGCTTCGTGGAGACGAGGTTTCGCAAATTCCCTCGGTCATGATGCCTTAGGTTCTCCGTGTTGATCGAGACGGTGCTCCAGAGAATGCACCCGAGTTGTCCCGCGTACCCACTGACTAATTCTTTGGGCGCCGTTGGATGCCCACTGGAGGACACTTCAGTAAATTCCTCCTTGATGATGCCGAGCATGTTCGGGCGCCGGTCCTTCCATTGCCTCTTCGGTTGGCTGCCATCTGTGCGTGCACTGCCATCATCTGTGGTGGCATCCTTGGCGGCACCATCAGTGGTGTCATCCCCGACGCCACTAGGGGTTGTGTAGTCGGGATCAGTGTCTTCCGTAGCGTCCTCATAGTGGTGAGGTTCTTCCTCCATCTCCTAGGACAGCTCCCAGAATTCCTTGCCCGAACCGCCGGTGTAGCGACCCGACCCGAATGGATCAAGTCTACTGTGCTCCGGTGTCATCCCTGGATCAGTAATGCTGACACCACACAGTACTTCGAAGGATTTATAGCAGAGTGGCAATCACACACTTATTACATCGGTGTCTCAAAAAGAGAACTTATTACAATAATATGGCTTAAGGCCATCTAATATCGATAACAGTGGAAGACTTGGAAGATAAATGGGTCCATCAACTCCAACGGCATCACTGAGTATAGAACCACGACCTAAAAGCACCTTAATCGTCGTCTAAAAAGTCTGCAACATTAACGTTGTAGCCCGAAAACGGGTCAGCACATGGAATAGGCTGGCAAGGTAACACATAGAGAGTAATGGAATGAAACAGCTATACTATATGCATATTTGGCTGGTGGAAAGCTCTATGGTTACTGTTTTGCGTAAAGCCAATTTTTCCCTACTGCAAAGGAATAAATTTATTTAACTATCATGGTGGTTGTTAAACATTGAGAATGGTTTACAGCATTCTCAATCCCAATTAAGTGAACAATTAAAACCCATCAATATTAATTAGAAGTAACATGATGAGATTCACATGATATTCAAGTACTAGATACTCAAGATGTCCATAACCGGGGACACGGCTAATCATGATTAGTTTATTACACTCTGTAGAGGTTTGCGCACTTTTCCCCACAAGACTTGATCGCCTCCGTTGGATTTCTCGCACTACTAGTGTTTGAGAAACGGATGACCAAGACACAGTCTTTCAGAAGCGCTAGCACCTTACGATGGATAGACCGGTACACCTACTTTCCCCTACATTTGCTAGTCTACCCTGTAAGAGTTTGCACGACTTAGTCAACTATGCCAGAGCCCATATTGGCTTGTGGCTGCACACGTAAGTATTTAGCATGAAAGATCTTATGATCCCTTTGAGCCTGGGTGGCGGTCCAAAATAAAGCAGGCAAGTCCTGATAGACATCAGGTGCCTCAATCCACCGAGATGTGTGTTTAAGTTGCCACCTTAGATAAACCCTTAAAATTATCACACTCACATCTGTCATGGCACTGGTAGAAAAAGGGCCTATAGTCCTGGTTCCTGAACCGGGACTAAAGTGTCGGTACTAATACCTCCCACCTTTAGTCCCGGTTCAATCCAGAACCGGGACTAAAGCCCATCCACGTGGGCAGTTTGCAGAGCCCAGTCAGGAGACCCTTTGGTCCCGGTTGGTGGCACCAACCGGGACCAATAGGCATCCACGCGTCAGCATTTCTGTGGCTAGGGTTTTTGTTTTTTTTGAAGGGGGGGGGGGGGGTTGGGGGTTTTGGGGGGTTAATTTAGGTGTTTCATATATTGTGTTAGCTAGCTATAATTAATATAGAGAAGTGTCCTCTCTTATGTCCGTGCTTGGTCGACGCTACGTACTATACATACGTATAGAGAGGACTAGACACGCTGGCTGGCTAGTAAAGCAAACGAAGGAAACAGAAGATCGTCATGAACATATATGCATACAGAGAGAAGTGATATCGACCACCTCTCCTTCTCCGAGAGATTGGTCGAACAACAAGTTCTCGTATATCTATCTGACAGTACCGGCTACATATATACAGTAATTATCTCTTACGAATATAATCATACGGACTCAGGTTTAACATAGAATTCTCCGTCTTCAGGGATCACGTGGTCAAGAAAGAATGCCGCCAATTCCTCTTGAATTGCTCGCATGCGAGCTGGTGCTAGGAGTTCATCCCGCTTCCGAAACATCTAATTTGAAGAAGGGGGTCAATACATATATATATATGAATGAATGAAACTCAACACAAATGATGGTAATAAAATAAAATTGTGAATATTGTTATTTACGTACTTCATATTGTTCGTTAGAGTACCCGCCCCGCTCACACGTCGTGTGGCGGATGGACTCGCAGATGTAGTATCCACAGAAAGCATTCCCTTGTTCCTGCCACAACCACTTTACAAGAAATAGAGGTCAATCAAACTGATAAGCAAGAATGCTAAATGGTATTGATGAAACTAGCGCTTGAATCACTAGGAGATGCGCGGAACATGCTACTATAGTACTTACTTTCGGGTGTCTAAATTCCAGCTCCTTCGGCAGTCCCGGAACTTTTTTGGTGAATTTTCTCCAAACCGTGCCGGACAAAGAAAACAATTACTTGATATCAGGAAATGAACAAAGTTGCTGATATGGTGGATAATGATCGATTTAACTTACTTCTTGAGGATTTCAGTCATGTCTGCATAGTCCTGGGGATCTTTTCGTCTTGAGTCTAAGACGGTTACTAGTCCCTGCTCAAGCTTAATCTCTAGGAGAATATAGTGGAAACTGCACACGCATGCATAACTCATGAATTACATTACTATAACCTTGACTAATATATAAGGGAAACCGAATACGCACAAGACAGTAACACTCACTTGAAGTTGTAAGGAAAGAGTATTATATCTTTGTTTTGATTTATTACGAACGATTGTAGCATGTTGGCCTCGGTAGCTGCGGCATGAAGTTTAACCTCAGTTGCATCTATGAGATATGTGTTAATGAACCCAATATCACCGACTTGTCTTTTCTTCAATTCGACGATCTTCAATCTGCATAATATAGTGAGGATGATTATAAATACATGCAATGAAAAAGCTAAGCTATATAGAGAAACTTAATGACAGAAGTAGTACTACTTACAGACAGTAGCAGGCAATCGTTGTTTTATCGAGGGCCAATTGATTGAAAAACTGATAGAACTCCTCAAATGGAACAGGCAACAGATCAATTCCAACGAGGTCATGCTCCTTTTTAACTCTCACATACAAAGTACTCCTCCCCCAGAGTCTCTGCAGATTTTCAAGTACCAATCATGCAATCTTCGCATCATCGTTGATAGAGATCTTTCATCTTTGATGAGAGGCTTCCCGTACTCGTATCTTTGCATCCGCATGTCCATGGGTTCATAATGTACTTCGTCGGGCAGGTAATCTGCAAGATTATTATAACCGGGCACCATCCTCGGGTCATTAGCGACGTTGTGGCTAGGCACCTTGAGCGGGGGGCATGATTGCTTCGCTTGTTTGCCGAGCTGGGCAATTTGTTTCCCAGCTCGTCGTTTTTTCAGCCTTTCATCACTGACAGTAGTTCCCGACCGCCCCGCTTCGGCAAATTCCTTTCCAATAATGCGGTCATAGTTTCCTTTCGGCGGATCAGACTTTGGTGGTTTTGTCAGGGCAGCCAGAGTGCGCTTCACTTTCACCCCATCTACCTTCTCCTCCGGAGGTGGATGTTGCTTTGCTTTCACCCCTTCAAAGAATTTCCTCACTTCTTCTCGCGCGATCTCGGTGTTCTCCTCCTGGGTCCTCTCGTATGGTAACTTCTCTGGAGTCTTCAGAGAAGGACCGAATCTGTATGTCCTCCCGCCTCTGGTTGTACTGCTAGACGCCGACCGAGCAGACGAAGCGGTTGTCTTCTTTACTTGCTTAAGAGGCGGAGGAGAAGGACTACGACCCGCCGGAGCAGCTGGAGCGGCGGCAGGTCTCTTCTGCCCTTGCTGACGAGGCGGAGAAGGAGGAGGTTGGCTGCTCGGGCGCGTCGGCGCAGGCGGAGACGGAGGCGGAGTGCCGCCACGCGCCGGAGAAGGAGCCGGCCGAGGGCCCTGATCGTCACTTGCCGGAGGAGGAGGCGGTGGAGGAGGCGGAGTGCCCTGACTCGCCGGAGGAGGAGGAGGAGGCGGAGGCGTCCAGTTCGGAAGGTTGATGAGGTCCTTCCGCCATAGGCATGGAGTCTTCAGAGCAGACCCCAGCCGAGTCTCCCCTTCACCGGTAGGGTGGTCAAGCTGGAGGTCCTCAAATCCCTCCGTTATCTCATCCACCATCACCCTAGCATATCCTTCTGGAATCGGCATGCAGTGAAAAGTTGCACCGGGTTCAGTAGGATAAACAGAGCCAACAGCCGCCTTGACCTTCAAATTCATCCATTGCGTCATAAGGTGGCAATTTTGAGACTCCGTTATAGCATCCACAGGATAGCTGGCAGGAGCCGTCAAGGCATGCTGCAGCTGAAGCTGCTCGGTGGAAGCCACGCTGCTTCTGCGCTGAGATGGCGGGGTAGCTTCGGGGGAGGCTTCGGCAGTACGTTTGCTGCGATTTGCTTCTCGTTCCTCTATCGCTTGTACCCTTGTGTGCAGCGCCTGCAGTTCGGTCTGCTGCACTTTTTTCCTCCTCTCATGGGATTTGTAACCGCCTGCGTCCGGAAACCCAACATTCCATGGAACGGAGCCTGGCGTGCCTCGTGTCCGTCCAGGGTGCTCAGGATTCCCGAGGGCCATTGTGAGCTCGTCGTGCTCTCTGTCTGGAAAGAACGTCCCTTCCCGCGCTGCGTCGATATAGTGCTTAAGCCTACTGACTGGTATGTCCATTTGTTCGTTCGTCCAAATGCATCCCCCTGTTTCAGGGTCCAAGGTTTCGCCAGCCCCGAAGAACCAAGTCCGGCAATGGTCTGGCCAGTTATATGTCTCTGGTCTGATCCCTTTATGAAGCAGATCATTCTCAACCTTGGACCACTTAGGCCGGGCTACGAGGTAGCCACCTGACCCCGTGCGATGGTGAAGCTTCTTCTTCGCGGCATTCTGCTTGTTTGTCGCCGACATCTTCTTACTCTTTTCCGATGTCTTGTAGGCCACAAATGCGGGCCAGTGATCTCTGATCTTCTCATATCTGCCCTTGAATTCTGGTGTCTCTTTTTTATCGACAAACCTATTGAGCTCTTTCTTCCACCTCCTGAATAGATCTGCCATCCTCTTCAGAGCAAAAGACTTGATTAATTTCTCTTTAATTGGGTTCTCTGGATTATCCTCTGGCGGTAGGGTGAAATTTGACTTCAGCTCAGTCCAAAGATCATTTTTCTGCATATCATTGACATAAGACACCTCAGGGTCTTCTTTAGCCGGCTTAAACCATTGCTGGATGCTTATCGGGATCTTGTCCCTAACAATAACCCCGCACTGAGCAACAAATGCCCTCTTTGTCCGGAGGGGTTCAACTGGTTGGCCGTCGGGCGCGATTGCTGTGATCTCAAGCTTTTCATCCGAGCTCAACTTTTTCTTCGGGCCTCGTCTCTTTACCGAAGTTGTGCTCGATCCGGAGGGCTAGAAAAAAGAACAAAGACTTAATTAATATGTGTACATACCAAAACAATGAATGCATCAATCAGCTAGTCAGCATAGGCTTAACTAATATATATACCTGGCCGGACTCGGTTCGGTCACCGGAGCCGTCATCACTTTCTCCTTGCACCGGCATTGGGTCACCGGCGCCGTCCTCATGTTCTTCTTCTTGCACCGGCATTAGGTCACCGTAGCCAGCTTGTTCACCCTCTCCTTCTGGACCATCGAAGATATCGTTGAGATAGTACGAGACGGCATCACTTCCTTCTGCGATTATCTCCCTCAACAACGCTTCTTTTCTTGCTTCGTCTAGGGCGGTGTCCATAGTTTCTACAAATATTTACAACATGGCAATTATTATTCAAACATGACAGATGGATATATTAGTGCCAAACGTAGAACTAGCTACCTAATCATAGTAAGCTATCGGGAGGGGGTATATATCGACAACGACGACACTACATCTATATATGTCCCTCGATGACCCTCGTTCCCGATAAAAAAAGAGGAAGAAGAAGAAAAAAAGAGGAGAAGAAAGAATAGAGGAGAAGAACTCCTCTATTCTTTCTTCTCCTCTTTTTTCTTCTTCTTCCTCTTCTTTTTTTATCCTCTTCTTCCTCTCATGTTCGAGAGGATCGCCTTGGGGTCGGGAGGTTGCCTGGTGTCAAAGGATCCAACAAAACCATGTATTCATCATTAGGCGAAAGTAACATGTACATGATGGTAGGAAGCTCTTCAAAGTTGTTCTGGAACAGAGTCCCAGATAGGATAATCCGCCTTTTGGTACAAAGTTCAGCAAGAGCCTTCCGAATATCGCTATTTGGAAGGCCTTTGCTGAATTCGTACCAAAAGGCGGATTATTCTATCCGGGACTCCATTCTAGAACAACTTTGCAGAACTTCGTACCAACATGCCCTGGTTACTTCCGGCTAATGATGAAGGCATGGATTTCTTCAATACTTTGACACTAGGAAACCTCTCTCTACTTCCGGCTAATAAGAAGAAGAAGAAGAAGAAGAAGAAAAGAAGAAAAAAAAGAGGAGAAGAAGAAAGGAATAGTGGAGAAGAAGAGAATAGAATATATTCTATTTTCTCTTTTCTCCACTATTCCTTTCTTCTTCTCCTCTTCTTTTTCTTCTTTTTTCTTCTTCTTATTTATTTCTCCTCTTCTTTTCGGTAGAGGAAACCCTAAATAGCTAGCAAGTTTTGTGGGTGTGAGATACATGTGGCCTTCGGTGTCGGACACTACATCCACGTCCCACAAGTGACGTGGGCGTCGAAGCCCGCGCCACTTGTGGGATGTGGGTGTAGTGTCTGACACCGACGGTACATGTATCTCACACCGACGATACTTTCTATTTAGGGTTTCTCCTCTACTGCTCCTCGACCTCTCGACGACCCTCGTTCCCGATAAAATAAAGAGGAAGAAGAAGAAGAAAAAAGAAGAGAAGAAAGAATAGAGGAGAAGACTTCCTCTTCTTCCTCTCCTCTTCTTCTCCCTCTTCTTCCCCTTCTTCCTCGCCTCTCTCATGAATGTCCGGCGTTCTCGACCCCCCCCCCCACGTGTCGAAGAAAAAAAAGAAGAAAAAAAGAGGAGAAGAAGAAAGGAATAGAGGAGAAAAGAGAAAATATATTCTATTTTTCTCTTCTTCTCCTCTATTCCTTTCTTCTTCTCCTCTTCTTTTTCTTCTTTTTTCTTCTTCTTATTTATTTCTCCTCTTCTTCCTCTCCCCTCTTCTTCTCCTTTCTTCCTCTTCTTATTTCCTTTTTCCTCTCATTCTTTTTCTTCTTCGTCCTTTCTTAAAAATACATGAAGTAGTATTGCTTGTTTTTTTCTAAAAATCTGAACATACATACATATGAACATACATCCTAGAAAAATACATACATACATTTTCTAAAAATCTGAACATACATACATATAAACATACATACATACATTTTCTAAAAATCTAAACATAAACATACATACATATGAACATACATACATACATATAAACATAACATACATACACAAAAAATTCTAAAAATCTGCCTAAAAAATCTGAACATATACATACATACATAACATACATACATACATATAATCATCCATTCATCCATATACTGAACATATACATCATCCATCCATCCATATAATCAACATATGCATATGAAAAAAAATTATATTAAAAAAAAGTATATGAAGAGGATCGAGGGGACAGGGAGGAAAGGGGGTCGCCGGAGCCGGACCGAACAGGGAGGAGGGGCGGCGTCGAGGCAGGGGCGGCAGTGGGGGCGGGCGCCGGCGACGACGACAATGGTGGGGGCGGGCCGGGGCGCAGGGGCGCGGCCGTGCGTGCTCGGGGACGGGGCAGGGGCACGGGGCGGCGGTCGGCGTGGGCTCGGGCGTGGGGCAGGGGGACGGGGAGACGGGGATGGCGGCCGGCGGCGGCGACGGCGACGAGGAGCGCGCGAGCGATTTGGGCAGCCTGGCGGCGGGGGGCAACTGGCTAGGGAGGCGAGGGAGATGTGAAATTTTCACAAGTCCTGGTTATATAGCAAGGGCATTGGTCCCGGTTGGTGGCACCAACCGTGACCATTGCCCCCCTTTAGTCCCAGTTGGTGCCACCAACCGGGATCAAAGACCTCTTTTCGGCAGCCCAAAGGGCGGGAAGCGAAGGCCATTGGTCCTGGTTGGTTGCACCAACCGGGACTAAAGGTGGCATTGGTCACGGTTGGTGGCACCAACCGTGACCATTGCCCCCCTTTAGTCCCGGTTGGTGCCACCAACCGGGACCAATGCCCTTGTGCGCCCCGGGTCCAAAAGTTTAGTCCCACATCGCTAGTTGAGAGCGCCCGAGACCAGTTTATAAGGTCTGTTGCCTCCTCCCTCCTGAACTCCTCCGAACTGAAGGCCTATGGGCCTAATTTGACACTGCTTTGCCTGTGGGCCTATTGGGCCTTCTGCGGGCCTGAATCCTGGCCCATGTAGGGTTTCTAGTCGTATTCAGGCTGTGGAGGCCCAGTAGGTGGCATTTTTTTTCTTTTTTATTTCTACATTTTTTTGGTTTTTTATTTTTTGCTTTTAGGTCACAAAAATTATAAACTTTCTATTAGTGCCATTAGTTTTAAATTTTAAATAGTTTAAATTTGAATTTTTAAAAATTTGTGTGAATCACTAGTTTATGAATAACTTTACTATAAAATTAGAATTTTTTTCTATTTATTTTTTATTTCTACTTAAAACTAAATACTTACAGTTTTTTAGTGATTTCTTTTTGCTTTTAGGTCACAAAAATTATAAACTTTCTGTTAGTGCCATTAGTTTTAAATTTTAAATAGTTTAAATTTGAATTTTTAAAAATTTGAAGAATATTATAGTTTTATTTTAGTTTAATTACTTACAGTTTTTTAGTGATACTTATAGTTTTATTTTACTTATAATATAATTTTTTTTTCTTCTTTTGTTTTATTTTTTGCTTTTTATTTTTTATTTGTACTAAATACTTATAGTTTTAAAATGTATGTGAATCGCTAGTTTATGAATAACTTTACTATGAAGTTAGATCATCTGTTACAAAGGGATTTCATTTTCTTGAACTTATTTGAACTCCATATTTTTTCTGTGTTCAAAATGGACCATTCAAAGACACATCATCAATTTTCAACCCTTTCTGACTTCATTTGTTATTTTTCATGCATTTATTGATTTTTTTGAGCTATAAGACCCTGAAATTGAAAAGCATTTCAAATGAACTCCAAAAAGGTTGAAAGTTGGCATGGTATCATCATTTCACCCACATAGCATGTGCAACAAAGTTGAGATGGTTACGGCAAAAACTGGATGCACTTCGTGTACAAAACGGACAATCTCTTTCGAAGTATCAGGGTTTCGGACGAAAGATGATCTGTTACAAAGGGATTTCATTTTCTTGAACTTATTTGAACTCCATATTTTTTCTGTGTTCAAAATGCACCATTCAAAGACACATCATCAATTTTCAACCCTTTCTGACTTCATTTGTTATTTTTCATGCATTTATTGATTTTTTTGAGCTACAAGACCCTGAAATTGAAAAGCATTTCAAATGGACTCCGAAAAGGTTGAAAGTTGGCATGGTGTTATCATTTCACCCACATAGCATGTGCAACAAATTTGAGATGGTTACGGCAAAAACTGGATGCACTTCGTGTACGAAACGGACAATCTCTTTCGAAGTATCAGGGTTTCAGACGAAAGATCATCTGTTACAAAGGGATTTCATTTTCTTGAACTTATTTGAACTCCATATTTTTTCTGTGTTCAAAATGCACCATTCAAAGACACATCATCAATTTTCAACCCTTTCTGACTTCATTTGTTATTTTTCATGGATTTATTGATTTTTTTGAGCTATAAGACCCTGAAATTGAAAAGCATTTCAAATGAACTCCGAAAAGGTTGAAAGTTGGCATGGTATCATCATTTCACCCACATAGCATGTGCAACAAAGTTGAGATGGTTACGGAAAAAACTGGATGCACTTCGTGTACAAAACGAACAATCTCTTTCGAAGTATCAGAGTTTCGGACGAAAGATCATCTGTTACAAAGTTGGCATGGTATCATCATAATAGTTGCGGGAGAAAGTCTTCACTTTTTCTTCGCTTGTGTCATTTGCTTATTGCGCCGTAACCATGGATAATCTTCATTGTTTATCAGGATGCTTGGGTTAGCCTTGACATTGAAGGGAGGAATTTCATGAAACTTTTCATAATCTTCAGACATGTCTGTCTTGCCGTCCACTCCCAGGATGTCCCTTTTTCCTGAATGAACTATGTGGCGCTTTGGCTCATCGTATGATGTATTTGCTTCCTTATCTTTTCTTTTTCTCGGTTTGGTAGACATGTCCTTCACATAGATAACCTGTGCCACATCATTGGCTAGGATGAACGGTTCGGCAGTCATGAGACTTTAGGTTCTGAAACTTTTTCTCTGGCATATTTATTATTCCCTTTATATTCGATGAGAAGCCAGTCGTGACCTTCATACTAAGCAGGAATTCAAAGAAGATTTCTTTCTCTTCTTTCGTAAGAGCGTAGCTGGCAGGACCTTTATACTGCTTCGGAGGCATGTCGTCTTTTTCGTGCAAACGTTGCAGGTCCTCCTGTGCCTTCGGCGTATCTTTTGTCTTCCCATACACGCCCAAGAAGCCTAGCAGGTTCACGCAAAGGTTCTTCGTCACGTGCATCACGTCAATTGAGGAGCGGACCTCTAGGTCTTTCCAGTAGGGTAGGTCCCAAAATATAGATTTCTTCTTCCACATGGGTGCGTGTCCCTCAGCGTCATTCGGAACAGCTAGTCCACCGGGACCCTTTCCAAAGATGACGTAGGGTAAATCATTGACCATAGCAAGCACGTGATCACCGGTGCGCATGGCGGGCTTCTTCCGGTGATCTGTCTCGCCTTTGAAATGCTTGCCTTTCTTTCGAGATTGATGGTTGGTCGGAAGAAATCGACGATGGCCCAGGTACACATTCTTCCTGCATTTGTCCAGGTATATACTTTCAGTGTCATCTAAATAGTGCGTGCATGCATGGTATCCTTTGTTTGTCTGTCCTGAAAGGTTACTGAGAGCGGGCCAATCGTTGATGGTCACGAACAGCAACGCCTTAAGGTTAAATTCCTCCTGTCTGTGCTCATCCCACGTACGTACACCGTCTCCATTCCACAGCTGTAAAAGTTCTTCAACTAATGGCCTTAGGTACACATCAATTTCGTTGCCGGGTTGCTTAGGGCCTTGGATGAGAACTGGCATCATAATGAACTTCCGCTTCATGCACATCCAAGGAGGAAGGTTATACATACATAGAGTCACGGGCCAGGTGCTGTGATTACTGCTCTGCTCCCCGAAAGGATTAATGCCATCCGCGCTTAAAGCAAACCATACATTCCTTGGGTCCTTTGCAAACTCATCCCAGTACTTTCTCTCGATTTTTCTCCACTGCGACCCGTCAGCGGGTGCTCTCAACTTCCCATCTTTCTTTCGGTTCTCACTGTGCCATCGCATCAACTTGGCATGCTCTTCGTTTCTGAACAGACGTTTCAACCGTGGTATTATAGGAGCATACCACATCACCTTTGCAGTGACCCTCTTCCTGAGGGGCTCGCCGTCAACATCACCAGGGTCATCTCATCTGATCTTATACCGCAGCGCACCGCATACCGGGCATGCGTTCAGATCCTTGTATGCACCGCGGTAGAGGATGCAGTCATTAGGGCATGCATGTATCTTCTCCACCTCCAATCCTAGAGGGCATACGACCTTCTTTGTTGTGTATGTACTATCGGGCAATTCGTTATCCTTTGGCAGCTTCTTCTTCAATATTTTCAGTAGCTTCTCAAATCCTTTGTTAGCCACAGCATTCTCTGCCTTCCACTGCAGCAATTCCAGTACGGTACCGAGCTTTGTGTTGCCATCTTCGCAATTGGGGTATAACCCTTTTTTGTGATCCTCTAACATGCGATCGAACTTCAGCTTCTCCTTTTGACTAATGCATTGCGTCCTTGCATCGACAATGACCCGGCGGAGATCATCATCATCGGGCACATCGTCTGGTTCCTCTTGATCTTCAGCAGCTTCACCCGTGGCAGCATCATTGGGCACATCGTCTGGTTCCTCTTGATCTTCACCAGCTCCCCCCGTTGCAGCATCACCGTATTCAGGGGGCACATAGTTTTCATCGTACTCTTCTTCTTCGCCATCTTCCATCATAACCCCTATTTCTCCGTGCCTCGTCCAAACATTATAGTGTGGCATGAAACCCTTGTAAAGCAGGTGGGAGTGAAGGATTTTCCGGTTAGAGTAAGACCTCGTATTCCCACATTCAGTGCATGGACAACACATAAAACCATTCTGCTTGTTTGCCTCAGCCGCATCGAGAAACTCATGCACGCCCTTAATGTACTCGCGGGTGTGTCTGTCACCGTACATCCATTGCCGGTTCATCTGCATGCATTATATATAATTAAGTGTCCAAATTAATAGAAGTTCATCATCACATTAAAACCAAAGTACATACATAGTTCTCATCTAACAACATATAGCTCTCCAGAGCATCTAATTAATTAAACCATACATTGAAACTATGTAAAACATTTCAATGCGAAAACAAATGCGATCATAATCGCAACCAAGGTAACAATTGATCCAACGGCATAATGATACCAAGCCTCGGTATGAACGGCATATTTTCTAATCTTTCTAATCTTCAAGCGCATTGCATCCATCTTGATCTTGTGATCATCGACAACATCCGCAACATGCAACTCCAATATCATCTTCTCCTCCTCAATTTTTTTATTTTTTCCTTCAACAAATTGTTTTCTTCTTCAACTAAATTTAACCTCTCGACAATAGGGTCGATTGGCATTTTCGATTCACATACATCCTAGATAAATAAAATCTATGTCACGTTGGTCGGCATAATTTTCATAAACAATAAATGAACCAATAGTTATAAAGATAATATACATACCACATCCGAATCATAGACAGGACGATGGCCGACGGGGGCGGATACGAAAACCATCGCACTATATAAGATGCAATAATAAATGTAAGAAAATGATACAAGTATCTATCTAAACATACAAGTAAGAATATTTTTCCTTTCAGAAAGAAGATAAGAACAAGAGGCTCACCACGGTGGTGTCGGTGATGAGATCGGCGCGGGTGATCGACGGCGGTGAAGACGGAGACGGGGCGTGACGGACCGCTAAATCTAGAAAAATCTCGAGGAAAATGGAGCTTGGAGGTCGAGCTTCGAGAGGAGAAAGCTTAAGTAGTGTGGCTCGGGCATTCCATCGAACACCTCATGTGCATATGAGGTGAGCTAGAGCACCACAAAGGCCTCTCCCCCTCGGCCAGAAAAAACAGAGCACTGTGCTCTGCCCTTGCGCGAGGGGGTATATATAGGCAATTCACTGGTCCCGGTTTGTGGCATGAACCGGGACTAAAGGGGAGCCTTTGGTCCCGGTTCATGCCACCAACCGGGACCAATGGTGGTGGGCCAGGAGGGAGGCCCTTTGGTCCCGGTTCAGCCCGCCAACCGGGACCAAAAGGTCCATACAAACCGGGACCAATGGCCCACGTGGCCCGGCCGGCCCCCTGGGCTCACGAACCGGGACCAATGCCCACATTGGTCCCGGTTCAAGACTGAACCGGGACTAATGGGCTGAGGCGGCCTGGACCATAGCCCCTTTTTCTACTAGTGTGGATATCACTCACCCAATCCACGTCTACTAGCATAGCATGGCATAATAAGCAAACGTAGAAGTAACTCCCAAAGGTTTCATGGTAAATAGGTAATAGGTACTACCTCATCTATTTCCCATCCCACAATTTAATTAGATCCTAATCATGCAATGTGTGAGGATGGATCTAATGCAATAAAACTGGGTTGTAGAAAAGGTATGATCAAATGTGTTACTTGCCTTGCTGATGATCCGCGAGTCCTAGAGATTCGAAGTAACAGGCGGCGCAATCCGGATAATCTATTGCAGACAAACAACAAGCACACAATAAGTACTCATCTAATGCACACGTAAAACTCGAACAAGAGATCGAACCAGAAAGTTCAACTTAAGAAATCCGGTTGCAAAGAAAGAAAGAACCGAACAAAGAAACCGAAAAACAAACGGCGGAAAAAAACAACTCGGTTCTAGCAAGTTGAAACTAGGTCAAATTTTATAGTAGCAAAAACTTATTTAAGTTGATTAATCGGAACGGCGGTTTCAAAACGAAACTCCAGGCGGTTGAATCACCTGATTTCGATAAACGAGCGAGAAGATAGACTAGAACAAAGATCGGATCTGAGATCGCGATTGCGGAATAAATCCGATGAGAAGAAAAAGAACGGTTAAACGAACGGACGTTCGTTAACCTAGAATAATCCGGTGATCACGTTCGTTAGGACGAATGGTCCGGCGAACGGTCTCTAGGCAACTAAACTGGAAAAGAAAACGAATCCGATCTAGGGTTTCGGAAGAAAATCAAAGCAACGAAAGAAAAGCAAATCGGAACGGTCTATAACAAAACCGAACCGAGGGGAGAAAAAGAGACGCGGGGCAACCTCGGCGAGGTTCCGGCGAACGGGGCTCCAGCGAACGGCGAGCAAGGGCGGCGGCGGCGGCGAGCAAGGGCGGCAGCGCTAGGGCGGCTTGGGCACGGGGTGAGGGCGCGGGTGGAGGGCTTGGGGCTTGGTGTGGAAAAAGGGGGGGTGCTTGGGTATTTATATAGGTGAGGGGGAGAGGAAACTTGGGGGAGGGGGCAAGAAAAAGAGAAGGAGAGGGGAAAAAACGAAACGGAGTCCCACTAGGACTCCTAGGGCGGCGGCGGCACAAGGCAGGCGGCGGCGCTGGCCTTGGCGCGGTGCGCGGCGCGCGGGAGAGGCCCGGCCGGCTGGGCCTTTGGCACAAGCGGCGCTGCGGATTTTTTTAAATCGGTTACGCGCGCAGAAAAACAAAAGAAAAGAGAACTAAACGAACTCCAAAAATTCTAAAGTAAAATTTCCCCGACTCCTAAAAATGAGTCGAACAAAATGAACTTTTCTCAGGACCTAGAATGCAAATTTTGAAAACGCGCATTTTTCCCTATCCAAATAAAAGGCAAATAAAACTCCGACAAATCCAATGATCCTCTTTTCAAAATTTGAGAAAACTCAAATATGAAAATGACGAAATCTCCAACTCTCTCCGAGGGTCCTTGAGTTGCGTGAAATTTCTAGGATCGATAAAATGCAAGAAAATATGATATGCATGATGATCTAGTGTATAACATTCCAAATTGAAAATTTGGGATGTTACAAACCTACCCCCCTTAAGATGAATCTCGCCCTCGAGATTCGGGTTGGCTAGAAAATAGGTGAGGGTGGTCCTTGAGCAATTCTTCTTCGCTCTCCCAGGTGGCTTCATCCTCTGAATGATGGTTCCACTGAACTTTGCAAAACTTGATAACCTTGCTACAGGTAACTCGGCTGGCAAACTCGAGAATCTTGACTGGTTTCTCTTCATACATTAAGTCGTCCTTCAACTGAATCGCTTCAAGCGGCACTGTATCTCTTAACGGTGCCTCTGCCATCTCGGCGTGACATTTATTCAGCTGAGAAACATGGAATACGTCATGAACTCCTGACAGTCCCTCTGGTAATTCCAACTTATAAGCGACTTCTCCCATACGTTGCAAGATCTTATACGGTCCAACGAAACGCGGTGCTAATTTTCCCTTAACTCCAAAGCGCTTAACTCCTCGTAGTGGGGATACTCGGAGATACACCCTGTCTCCAGTTTCGTAAACTGTCTCCTTGCGTTTAGAATCTGCGTAGCTCTTTTGCCTGGACTGGGCTACCTTGAGCCTATCGCGAATCAACTTAACTTTCCGTTCAAACTCCTTAATCAAATCTGGTCCAAAGAACTGACGGTCTCCAACTTCGTCCCATGACAACGGTGTCTTGCACCTCCTTCCGTATAAGGCTTCGAAAGGTGCCATCTTCAAACTGGTTTGGTAGCTGTTGTTATAAGAAAACTCCGCATACGGCAAGTTATCGTCCCAACTAGATCCATAATCTAGTGCACAAGCTCTCAGCATATCTTCCAAAATCTGATTGACTCTCTTGGTCTGTCCATCTGTCTGTGGATGAAAAGCGGTGCTGAACTCTAGCCTGGTTCCCAAAGTTTCATGCAACTGATTCCAAAACTTTGAGGTAAACTGGGTTCCTCTATCCGATACAATACTCCTCGGAACTCCATGCAAACAAATGATCCTAGTCATGTATATCTTTGCCAACTTAGCACTGGTGTAAGTGTTCTTAACTGGAATGAAATGTGCTACCTTCGTCAAACGATCAACTACTACCCATATCGAGTCATATCCTGCCTTCGTCCTAGGTAGTCCTGTGATAAAATCCATGCCTATCTTATCCCACTTCCATTCGGGTATCGGCAATGGTTGTAACAATCCGGCTGGCTTCTGATGCTCTGCCTTTACTCTATGACATACGTCACAAACTTCTACATATGCTGCAATATCCTTCTTCATTCCAATCCACTAGAATGTCTCCTTCAAATCCAAATACATCTTGGTATTTCCTGGGTGAATCGAATATGGTGAATCATGTGCCTCTTGTAGAATCAACTTCCTGATCTCCGGGTCATTTGGCACATAAACACGGTCCTCAAACCATAGGGTATCGTGCTCATCCTCACGAAATCCCTTTGCTTAGTTTCTCCTTTATAGAAGCAATCTCCTTGTCAGACTTTTGAGCTTCTCTGATTTTATCCATCAATGTTGACTGAATCACCAATGCTGCTACATAGCCTTTCGGAACTATCTCTAAACTTAGTTCGCGAAGGTTTTCTGCTAACTCCTTGGGTATTTCTCCCGTCATTAACGTATTGACATGGCTCTTGCGGCTCAATGCGTCAGCTACTACATTGGCTTTACCGGGATGGTAATGCAATCTCATATCATAATCCTTGATGAGCTCCAACCATATCCTTTGTCTGAGATTCAACTCCTTCTGCATGAAAATGTACTTTAAACTCTTGTGATCCGTGTACACTTCACAATGATTTCCAATGAGGAAATGTCTCCATGTCTTCAATGCATGCACTATGGCTGCTAACTCCAAATCATGCATGGCGTAGTTCAACTCATGAGGCTTTAGTTGTCGTGAAGCATACGAAACAACTCTTCCTTCCTGCATAAGTACTGCTCCAAGTCCTCGACATGAAGCGTCGCAATATACCTCATAATCCTTGGTCTGATCTGGCAAAATCAACACTGGTGAGGTAACCAAACGTTTCGTCAACTCCTGGAAACTAGCCTCACACTCCTCGGTCCAATTGAACTTGGTATCCTTCTTCAACAACTCCGTCATAGGCTTCGCAATCTTTGAAAACTTCTCAATGAATCTCCGGTAGTATCCTGCGAGTCCAAGAAAACTCCGGATCTCTCCAACTGTCGTTGGTGCTTCCCATTTGGTTACGGTCTCAACCTTGGCGGGGTCAACTGCTATCCCTTCTCCGGATATAACGTGTCCGAGGAATCCTACTTCCTTCAACCAAAACTCACATTTGCTAAATTTGGCATATAACTGATGTTCCCTTAGTTTCTCCAAAACCAAACGCAAATGTTCCTTATGCTCTTCTTCATTCTTTGAATAAACCAAGATATCATCAATGAACACTACGACGAACTTATCCAAAAACTCCATAAACACTTTGTTCATCAGGTTCATAAAATAGGCAGGTGCGTTAATCAATCCAAATGACATAACGGTATACTCATACAATCCATATCTTGTGGTGAATGCTGTCTTAGGTATGTCCTGCTCTCGAATCTTCAATTGGTGGTACCCTGATCGCAAATCGATCTTGGAAAACACTTTAGCTCCTTGCAAACGATCAAACAGATCATTTATCATTGGCAGTGGGTACTTGTTCTTGATGGTTACTTCATTCAATCCACGATAATCAACAACCATCCGTAATGATCCATCCTTCTTCTCCACTAGAAGTACGGGTGATCCCCAAGGCGAAGAACTTGGGCGTATGTAACCTTTCTCCAGTAACTCCTTAATCTGATTCTTAATTTCTACCAAATCCTTTGCAGGCATCCGGTATGGTCTCTTTGATATTGGGCATGTACCTGGCAATAACTCAATCAGAAACTCAATGTCTCTATCCGGTGGCATGCCTGGCAACTCTTCAGGAAATACATCAGGAAAATCCTTTACCACTGGTACTTCCTCCTGCACAACTCCTGTTAGGCAATTTACTTGGGTCCTATTTGGCACATGTCGGGAAACATACTTGATCCTTCTTCCTTCTGGCGTTGTAAGCAAAATTGACTTACTAGCACACTCAATATTCCTTTCAACTAATATCACATCCAATCCTTGAGATTCCAATACTATTAGGTCTGAGGGAAAAACATAGTTACCCATCCTTAATGGTAACCCGGGGTTACGTCTCGGAGGCATTTAAGGGTTTAGAAAAGACGAGAAATAGGAATAGAATGAGGTCTAAAGAGAAAACACTACCCCAATGCACATGAGCAAATGCACACAAAATCACTCCATTCAATCAAACAAGGGCTAACAATCGATCTAGAACTATCGCAAAAGTGCTCGAACTATAGTGTTTACATGGGGGGGGGAATACTACTAATATTTGGTGGTCATCTAAAAATTTGAACCGGTGGAAGACTCCATGATGTCCGCTCCAGCTTCGTCTTCAAAGTCGGGTTCACTTGGATCCGAATCGGTGTCGTCGATGATGATGTAGTTGTCCGGACATGTGACGTACATGTCTTCCTTCCTGGATGCTAACTCCCTCTTGAGTTCTTCAATCTCTTGCTTAAGATCGCCGTTGTGTCTTGCTAGAGCTACGATCTCGTCCATGTAGTCCTTGCGTGTAGCCTTCAGTTCTCCTTCTAGCTCGATGATCCTCGCCTTCGCATTCTTCAACTCTATCATATCATTGCACATCTGGTTCTCGTGGCGTCGAATGTGCTGGTTTAACTCCTGGATAAAAGCTACAATGGATCTATCCTTCTTGGTGGTGACTAACTCCCATTGTTCATCTCGGCGTCCGCAAATCTGGTAGATAGTGTCCTTGAGGTCTTCTTGATAAACTTCTCCAATGCGTCCTATGGTGATACGGGCTGCCATGCTCCTTTCTAAACTCCAGGTTGGTGCATTGAAAACACTATCTATGGGCTTCGTGATTGGCGCGAATGTTCTTCCCGGAACGTGAGCTTGAATCTTCCAGCGCTACTCTTCAGGCAGAGTGGCGTTGAAGGTTCCCGTGAAACTTGGTAATCCAATGTTCAGGTACTTGGTGACTTCCTTCAAGTGAAATCCAAAAGGTGTGCCTTCATCCGGTTCAGCGTACTTAATCTTCGCGTCCTTCATCCTAAAGAGTAGAAAAGATGAGGAGTTAGCAAATGAGGAGAGAATAGTGATCTAGGTCTTTAACTTAGTGGTCGTGTCCTACAGTCAGCGTGTGCTCTGATACCATCTCTGTAGCGACCCGAACCGAATTGATCAAGTCTACTGTGCTCCGGTGTCATCCCTGGATCAGTAATGCTGACACCACACAGTACTTCGAAGGATTTATAGCAGAGTGGCAATCACACACTTATTACATCGGTGTCTCAAAAAGAGAACTTATTACAATAATATGGCTTAAGGCCATCTAATATCGATAACAACGGAAGACTTGGAAGATAAATGGGTCCATCAACTCCAATGGCATCACTGAGTATAGAACCACGACCTAAAAGCACCTTAATCGTCGTCTGAAAAGTCTGCAACATTAACGTTGCAGCCCGAAAACGGGTCAACACATGGAATAGGCTGGCAAGGTAACACATAGAGAGTAATGTAATGAAACAGCTATACTATATGCATATTTGGCTGGTGGAAAGCTTTATGGTTACTGTTTTGCGTAAAGCCAATTTTTCCCTACTGCAAAGGAATAAATTTATTAAACTATCATGGTGGTTGTTAAACATTGAGAATGGTTTACAGCATTCTCAATCCCAATTAAGTGAACAATTAAAACCCATCAATATTAATTAGAAGTAACATGATGAGATTCACATGATATTCAAGTACTGGATACTCAAGATGTCCATAACCGGGAACACGACTAATCATGATTAGTTTATTACACTCTGCAGAGGTTTGCGCACTTTTCCCCACAAGACTCGATCGCCTCCGTTGGATTTCTCGCACTACTGGTGTTTGAGAAACGGATGACCGAGACACAGTCTTTCAGAAGCGCTAGCACCTTACGATGGATAGACCGGTACACCTACTTTCCCCTACATCTGCTAGTCTACCCTGTAAGAGTTCGCACGACTTAGTCAACTATGCCAGAGCCCATATTGGCTTGTGGCTGCATACGTAAGTATTTAGCATGAAAGATCTTATGATCCCTTTGAGCCTGGGTGGCGGTCCAAAATAAAACAGGCAAGTCCTGATAGACATCAGGTGCCTCAATCCACCCAGAAGTGTGTTTAAGTTGCCACCTTAGATAAACCCTTAAAATTATCACACTCACATCTGTCATGGATATCACTCACCCAATCCACGTCTACTAGCATAGAATGGCATAATAAGCAAACATAGAAGTAACTCCCAAAGGTTTCATGGTAAACAGGTAATAGGTACTACCTCATCTACTTCCCATCCCACAATTTAATTAGATCCTAATCATGCAATGTGTGAGGATGGATCTAATGCAATAAAACTGGGTTGTAGAAAAGGTATGATCAAATGTGTTACTTGCCTTGCTGATGATCCGCGAGTCCTAGAGATTCGAAGTAACAGGCGGCGCAATCCGGGTAATCTAGCACAGACAAACAACAAGCACACAATAATTACTCATCTAATGCACACGTAAAACTCGAACAAGAGATCGAACTAGAAAGTTCAACTTAAGAACTCCGGTTGCAAAGAAAGAAAGAACCGAACAAAGAAACCGAAAAACAAACGGCGGAAGAAAACAACTCGGTTCTAGAAAGTTGAAACTAGGTCAAATTTTATAGTAGCAAAAACTTATTTAAGTTGATTAATCGGAACGGAGGTTTCAAAATGAAACTCGAGGCGCTTGAATCACCTGATTCCGATAAACGAGCAAGAAGATAGACTAGAACGAAGATCGGATCTGAGATCGCGATCACGGAATAAATCCGGTGAGAAGAAAAAGAACGGTTAAACAAACGGACGTTCGTTAACCTAGAATAATCCGGTGATCACGTTCGTTAGGACGAACGGTCCGGCGAACCGTCTCTAGGCAACTAAACCGGAAAAGAAAACGAATCCGATCTAGGGTTTCGGAAGAAAATCAAAGCAACGAAAGAAAAGCAAATCGGAATGGTCTATAAGAAAAACCGAACCGAGGGGAGAAAAAGAGACGCGGGGCAACCTCGTTTCGGCGAACGGCGAGCAAGGGCGGCGCGGCGCGGCACTAGGGCGGCGGCGGCGGCGAGCAAGGGCGGCGGTGCTAGGGCGGCTTGGGCGCGGGGTGAAGGCGCGGGTGGAGGGCTTGGGGCTTGGTGTGGAAAAAGGGGGGTGCTTGGGTATTTATATAGGTGAGGGGGAGAGGAAACTTGGGGGAGGGGGCAAGAAAAAGAGAAGGAGAAAAAAAAACGAAACGGAGTCCTACTAGGACTCCTAGGGCGGCGGCGGAATAAGGCAGGCGGCGGCGCTGGCCTTGGCGCGGCGCGCGGCGCGCCGGAGAGGCCCGGCCGGCTGGGCCTTTGGCCCTAGCGGCGCTGCGGATTTTTTTTAAATCGGTTACGCGCGCAGAAAAACAAAAGAAAAGAGAACTAAACGAACTCCAAAAATTCTAAAGTAAATTTTCCCCGACTCCTAAAAATGAGTCGAACAAAATGAACTTTTCTCAGGACCTAGAATGCAAATTTTGAAAACGCACATTTTTCCCTATCCAAATAAAAGGCAAATAAAACTCCGACAAATCCAATGATCCTCTTTTCAAAATTTGAGAAAACTCAAATATGAAAATGATGAAATCTCCAACTCTCTCTGAGGGTCCTTGAGTTGCGTGAAATTTCTAGGATCGACAAAATGCAAGAAAATATGATATGCATGATGATCTAGTGTATAACATTCCAAATTGAAATTTTGGGATGTTACAGCCGGCCTCATCGTTGTGAGCCATGTTCGCTCTAAATAGGAAAAAAGTTTGGTCAAAAAGTTGGTTATTGTCAAGGAACAAGATCTCTAAGTTGACCAAATAACCTAATTCTCAAGTAATGTCGCCAAAAAGTTGGTTATTGTCAAGGAACAATTGAGAGATGTTTGTGATATTGCCTAGGTGTTTTGGGATGGAACCTGTTAGTGTGTTGTTGCTAAGGTCCAAGCCCACGTTCTCAAGGTAACCTAGTTCTTGAGGGATGTGTCCAGAAAGTTGGTTGGTGCAAAGATACAATGATGTGAGTTTGGTCAAATTGCCAATGATGTTTGTGATATTGTCATGGATCTTGAAGGCACTGTTGGATGATGCAGTGGTACAGCCAGCATGGGACCTCATCTTTGTAGGCTAATTTTCTAGCTTGTAACACTGGGATTAGTAGCTTAATTAATTGACTAGTCAGTCGTACGGTGGTGTAATTAACTTGTTTGAATACTGGCCAGTCATGTGGAGTATACTAGCTCACTGGGTTCCCCTAAAGATACCCCGGCCGTATCATTTGATTAATTAGTAAGTAAGCAATTGATCTAGCTAGCATTGCCATGCCATGCATCCACCTTTACCAAGTGCAAGCAACTGATATGATACAGATATAGATAGATACCGACAAATAGTTATTGTTATCATCTAAGATAATTTAATCAGGGCAGTGGCAGTGGATTTGTGCACAAGCTAAGCTAGCTAAGACAGTAGCTTCCTTGCAAACAAGGCCACACACAATGGCACACGTCTTACTCCAAACTGATTGATGCATTTGGCCTAGCAGATTTTATGAAAACTAAGGCAAGGTATGAACATGGCAGCTGTATGTGCATGGACAAACTGAAACTGCTCAGGCAGGTTAGGTTTGGCTTCAAAACATATATGTTTGGTATGACTGAATGTTTCTAGTATCTCTCCTTTTTTGCTGAAGAAAACAGTGACACTTTTGCTAAGGAGAAAGGGACGTAGATAGCACTAATTGTTTGAATGAAGAAAACTATACTAATTTGAACTGCCTTTAGCAATCTACTACAATCTTCAAAGTGCATGTGCTCAAGTGGCAACAGGCACTTTTTGGCACCATGTTTTAGTCTATTGTCATTCAAATATCTTGGAAGATTAGGCCTCCCATAGGGAGAAACTAGACTTTTCTAATCATACCAACTCTTCAGTTAAGCTAAGCAAGCCTAAAGCTAATCCCTTAACTCTTCACTTAAGCCAAGCAAGCCAAGCAATCCATTAACTCTTCAGTTAAGGGATTCGTTTCTTGTGTGAAGTCAAGTTGAAATAAGAATGTTTTTTCTTTCAGAAAGATAAATATCCGAGCATTGTTAGGTCCCAACAAACAGGAGCTAGGTGCTTAAGATCACCCTGCCACTAATTATTAGCCATTAGTTGAATGTGAGTGGAGTGAAATTCCTTGTTAGTGGGAAGCACCCTTTGGGTCCCTCCATTGTACTACCTCACTTTTATGGGTTTAATCACCACCTCCCCTTTTTGCAAATTCTACCTTTCCTAGTTGCTACCTATCCATGCCCATGGTCAAATAATTCTTCCTAACCCCCTTCTTCTTGTCTCCTCTCACTATCTCTCTCACACACATGGCAAGCAAGGGTGTCTGAGTGTGTGAAAAAATACTAAACTAATCCAACCACTAAAGCACTAGATCACTACTATTGTATAATCTTTTTATAGCTTTGTATATCCTCCAATGGGTGCCACTACCATGCATCCCTCTCCTATCATTTAATCATGATTAGCCCATCATTTTGACTAGAGATTTGTTTTGGTTAATTAATTTTTGTTTCGGTTGAGAATCGGGCACCTTCTAGGTCAAGAAAATTGGGCATGACCTTTGCTAATTTTCTTGACCTAGGAGTGCCCCAATCTCAACCGAAACGGAAATTACTCAACATTTCAGGAGAAAGGGGTAACGAAGTGATGGGGAAAATGTGCCAGGCACCACAATGTGATCACAGAAACAAAGCAGCACCACAATGTGCCTATGTATATATGTGTGTGTGCTGTCTAAATGCCAGCCACAGGTCAATCGCCATGCCACTACACTACTCCATGTCACTTCTGCTACTGCCAAGCATGGCATGCCATCCACAGGTCAATGATTCACAGTGTAAATGATAGTAGGAAATGAAAAAGAATTATGCTCAAAGAACAATGGTAACAGCAAAATATTGAAACCTTTGGTAAGCATTATATTACAAAAACAAGATATGTAGTACTATACAATATCCATAACCAGAAAACAAGACATGCATAAGCTATATTTAAAACAAGATATTCGGCCAGTCTCTGTTAACTGAAGCTAAGATGATAAGTATATCTAGAATGCATTAGCTATGGTTCTTATCTAGCGAAAATAAAAGGAGAAAATTGCTTATTTACACCTCACAAATATTTTGGCTTGCTAATCTAGGTAGAAGGCATTTTTGTCATCGGTGGCAAATAAGCAAAAACAAATGTAGTGGCAAATAAGAAGGATAATGTACTCCTTTCTTTTATAAAAGGAAAATGTAGTCCTAGTCTCCTACTCATGAAGTCATGGTCCTCATGCATAGTACTCCTTTCTTGGCAGAAACAAGATATTCTGCCAATCTTTTTTAACTGAAGCTAAGATGATAGTTACTGTATATTTGCCTGGCTATCTAGTACTATAATGGATTAGACATTGTTCTTCCTATATCAAGCTAAAATAAAAGAGAAAATTGCTTATTTTTACCTCACAAACGCCGGCTTTCTTCCACCCGGACTTCTTCAGCAGCTGTAGAAACCCAACAACAAGCGACCATCAGTACCATAGTACTAAACTGAAAAAATAGCAGTCACTCACATTTATTAAAACTGAACATCACATAGTACTAAATATTACACAGCAAACTTAAAGAATAAAGAGGGAGAAAGACATCACACATATAAATGCACTATATCATACAAGACTAAACACACATCAATTTCACGTGCTAGTCAGATCTGAACCTTACATCAAATACACTTCTCAATGTTCACTGAAATTTAGAGAATAGATTGAGAGAGATAGCAGCAGCAAGAAGTTGAGGTTCTGACTCTGAAGAGGAACAACAGGGGTGCAAGGAGATGGAGTAGAAGCAGTAGAGAGCGGCAGCAAGAAGGATTCAGAGAAGCAGCAGCAAGATTTGAGGAAGTGGAGTAGCAACAGTTGGGCGAGGGGAGAGGAGCAGCTGCGACAGCAACACGTAGAGCAGCAGAGCAGCGCGGTGGCGTAGGTGGTGAGCATCAGCACTAGCAGCGGCAGGCACGTCCGTGCACACGCGCTTCGATGCAGGGGTGCGACTAGGGCGACGGTGGGTGCGACACTCACGACGCACAGGCGTGCAACCATGACAAAGCAGCGGCAGCAGGGTCACGCGGGCGGGGTCGGGGCTCAGCCGGTGGTAGGCCGAGCGTGATGGGCGGGGCGAGAGCAAAGGCGGGGGCCGGTGCGCGCGGTGCGAGGGCGGGCAGCAGCAGGGCATGTGCTCATCCAGTGCAGAAATCAGGGGGGAATTTTGAGCGGGCAGAGGATGCAATAGGAAGGAGGGAGGGGGAGGGAGGAGGAAGGAGGGGTGTTGGCTACCTGCCTATGGACCGGTCGCCGACGTAGCTCCGGGCGGCGGCGTTGCTGGGTGGGGGCGGCTGCTCCAGGGATGGGGAGGGAGGCGCTGCGGTGCCGGAGGCGGGGCCGTGGAGGCTGGGCGCGTGTGGGTGCCCGGCTTGAGGAGGCAGGGCGACGGCGGTGGAGCCCGAGAAGGCAGGGCGGCGGTGGTGGAGCGGGCGCGGGCGGACGTCGGCGTGCTCCTGCGGGGGTCGTCGGGTTAGAATCGATGGATCTGGCGAGGGAGGGAGAGAGGCCAGAGGGAGAGGGGAGCAAGTGGAGTGGGGGGAGGGTTAGCAATGGCGCACCTTTTAGGGGTGCACCATAAACATACCTATACCAATGGCGCACCTTCTTGGGGTGCGCCATAAGCACCGTGATAGCAATGGCGCACCTTCCCCTGGTGCGCCATTACTAACTTTTTTTTGGATTTTTAGTTGCATGTAATATTTTTTTTAAATGACCATAAATTTTAAAATGTTACGATATAAGTAGTTATTACTAATTTTCAAATACTTGTGTTGCAAAAACATTTGTGAATTGGTAAAACATTTATGAATATGAAAAAATATCATCAAATATGAAAAATATTCATGAATTCAAAAAGTGCCCACGAAATTTAAAAATATTCATGAATTCAAAATATTGGTGTACCAATGGCGCACCTTCTAGGGGTGTGCCATAAATACCTTGATAGCAATGACGCACCTTCTCATGGTGCGCCATTACTAACTTTTTTATTTTACCAGAATAAACATAAATAAAAACAATTAAAATACCAAAAGAAAACATTAATCCCCACTGTTTTGAACAAAAGATGTTACTGGATAGAGGACTAGAACAGAAGAAATGCTATTTCCATATGTCGAAATACAATCGAGAAATGAAGACTACAATTTAAACCATTGTGCAAAGATTTAGAATTAGATAGATGACATGGTTGAAATCAAGTGATACATGTAATAATTTAGTTGCATGTAATAATTGAGCTTGCCACTGACACACACACGCGGCCGACACGTCGTGATTCGATCTTAGCTATCTTTTCACAATCTTCTTGCCCTTCTTTTTCGCAAATGGAGTTCTTCTCTTGAACTGACGTCCTTTAGGTAGGGTGGTCCTGCTTCTTCTTGTGGTGTATGGTACTTCATCTTCGTTGTCATGTTCCATCTTCGGGTTGCTGTACTTGTCGAAGTCTTGCTCATTGGCGACTCCATCCATTCCGATGATCTTCCTTTTGCCTCTCCTCACGACAACACGACTGGGCTTTGACGGGTCGGTAATGAAGAAGCATTGGTCCACTTGGGAAGCCAGTACCCATGGCTCATTTTTCGTGGTGATGTTTGCGCCCGTGGTCTTGGATTTGGGTTCGGGTATAACCATGGTGGTGAAATACCGGTCTTCTTTTAGGATGCTCTTGGCCCATCTGACACGGAACGTCGGGACCTTCTCTCGAGCGTAGCTCAGCTCCCAGATCTCCTCGATCCTTCCGTAGTATCTGTCCTTTTCGTTACCGGTGTAGGATTCCATTGTTACCACGAAGTTCTCATAACCATCACTCTTCATGTCCTTGTCCTCGGTGTAGAATGTGTAGCCGTTGATATCGTACGCCACATAGGTCATCAGGTTGTGCTCGGTGCCCTGTGACAAGGCGAATATGAGTTTTTCTTCCGCGGAAGAATCCTCATGTAAAGGGTATGACAGAAGCTTCTCCTTGAACCAACACGTGAAACATGAGTTGTGCTCTTTGATTATATCTCCGTCCGTCCTCTGTTGGGCTCGGTCATCGTACTTCTTCTCAATAAAGGTTTTGTGCTCTACCACCCAAGGATCGACCACGTCTATGTGTTGTAGCGTGACTAGGTTTGCTCTTTCAAAGTCGGCGAGTTGACCCTCGAAGTCGACATGCATTTCACGGCGACCCTCGCAGTGACCCCATCCAGCGAGCCTGCCGAGGTGCCTGTTGATGGGCAGACCAACGGGGTTCTCGATGCCTAGATAATTCGTGTAGTAGGAGATGCACTCTTCGGTCAGAAAGCCCTTGGTTATGCTTCCCTCTGGACGTGACATGTTGCGAACGTATCCTTTGATGACACCATTCATCCTTTCGAACGGCATCATGCTGTGCAGGAACATCGGCCCAAGTTGGATGATATCCTCCACAATATGGACCAGCAGATGCACCATAACGTGAAGAATGCGGGCAGGAAGTACATTTCAAGCTCGCATAGTATCACCATGATCTCTTCCTGTAGCCTTCTGAGTTGCCTCACGCCAACTGACTTCCGAGAGATGACGTCGAAAAAGTTGCATAGGCCAAATAGCATTTCACGGATGTGCGCGTCCATGATCCCACGGATTGCAACTGGAAGTATCTGCGTCATCAGCACATGACAGCCGTGAGGCTTCATCCTGCTGAACTTCTGCTTCGCTGAGTCTAGATATCTAATTATCTTCCCCGCGTAACCGTAAGGAAGTTTTACTCCTACATGGCAGGTGAAAAACTGCTCGATCTCCTCCCGACTTAGAGTGAAGCACGCGGGAGGGCGGTCATTTCCGATCTTCTTGGCCTTTTTACCTTTGCGACGACTTTCCGTGTCCTTTGCCTCATCATCATCATAATCATCATCATTAGCATGAAGCTCCTCCCTGGTGCCCATTGATTTCAAGTCTGCCCTTGCTTTCGGCCCATCTTTGGTCCTCTCTGGCATGTTGACCAGGGTTCCAAGCAGACTCTCGCACACGTTCTTCGTGATATGCATGACATCAAGGCTATGAGGCACACAGAGGATCGTCCAGTACGGCAAGTCCCAGAAAACAGACCTCGTTTTCCATACCTTCAGCAGTGGCTCTGGCGCCTTTCGCTTCTTTCCTGGCTCTGGCACCTTTCGCTTCTTCCCTAGCGGTGGGAAATCTTTCCAATTTTTCAATAGCTTGTCTATTTCCTCGCCGCTCCTCGTACGCGGGCGTCTACAGGGTTCGGTTTCACCACCGAACAGATCCTTGCATTTTCTCCATGAGTCATCGCCGCGACGCCACCTTCGATGTCCCATGAACACGGTTTTCGAAGACCCGAGATCTCTATCTAGCCGGCAATACCTTGTGTCATCCATGCATCTGACGCATGCACAAAATCCGTGGACCACCTGCCCCGCGACATATCCGTAACCGAGATAGTGGTGCACCGTCGTGAGCAGTGCGACTCTCATAGGGAAATATTCTTTCTCTACGGCGTCCCACGTATTGGCTTGCGTTTTCCACAGCGTGTCTAGCTCCTCTTTCAGCAGCCCCAGATACACATTGATGTCATTCCCTGGTTGTTTCCCTTCAATTAGCATACTCATGTGAATGTACTTCCTCTTCATGCACAACCAGGGGGAAGGTTGTACATCCACACAAACATAGGCCAGGTGCTATGTGTGCTTCTCTGGCTGCCAAACGGATTGACTCCATCGGCGCTCGCGCCCAGCACAATGTTCCTTGGATCGTCCCCAAATTTTGGGTGTTCGAAGTTCAACACTTGCCACTGGCTCGCATCCTTAGGGTGACTCAGCATCTTGTCTTTTTATTATCTCCGGATCATTTCTGTCATCTTCTCGCTTCTTCTCCTCCCTATCCGCGTGCCAACGCAGGAGCTTTGCTACCTTAGGGTCTATGAAATACCGCTACAGACGAGGAGTGATCGGAAAGTAACACACCACTTTTCGAGGAGCTTTCTTCCTCTTCTTGTATCGAGTGACGCCGCACACCGGACATATGGTAGACTCTACGTGCTCGTCCTGATAAATGATGCAATCGTTCATGCACATATGGTATTTCACGTGCGGTAAATCCAGAGGACACACGATTTTCTTCGCCTCCTCGAAACTGGTCGGGCACTTGTTCCCCTTGGGAAGACGTTCATGCCAGAATGACATGTTCTCGTCGAAGCATGCGTCGGTCATTTTGTGTTTTACCTTCATCTCCAGAGCCATGAGCGTTACTTTCAGGCGGGTATCCTCCATCCTGCATCCTTCATACAATGGAGTAACCACGTCTATCTCCAGTTGATCCAGCTTGGCTTTCTTTCGGGCGGCAGCTCTTGTGTTACCCGTCTGCTTGAGAAGTAGCTCTTGAATATGAGGGTCCTGCACCCAGCCCATCGATGGTCCATCATCGTCTGCTCCGGCATCTTCATCTTCATGATCATGCCCTTCGTCTTGATCTTCCTCATCATCATGTCCGGCATCTTCTACATGATGACTGTGTATTGCATCTACTTCGTGATCATGTCCTGGAGATTCTTCGTCTTCTCGCCCGCCCTCGCCGCGGTTGTCTTGCTGCCCTTCCTCATTTCTTGCCTGACCCCCATGGGCGACTTCATACTCATCTTCATCAACTTGCCACCGATAGCCATCCATGAAACCACGCAAGAGCAGGTGGTCCCGCACCTGTACGGAATCCGGGTCCATAAGGCTCTTTAGCTTGCATCTTCGACACGGACATCTTATCTCCGTCTCGTTCTTTTGAAGCATCTCGGCCTTTGCGGAGCTCAAAAACCTATTCACGATGCCTTCAATCATCGTGCGTACCATGGTCGCCTGCGGGGTAGAGCCAAACGATATTTTAGAACAAAAAAATTTGGCATGACTTTGCCTAAAAATAGGACCAAAAAGAATGCATAGTGCCAAATTCTCGCCGAAACGGAAATGAATCAACATTCCGGCAAAATATTGGCAACTATCGCATTTCAAATACCGCTACCTGCAAACACAAACATATGCAACACCACAAACATATGAAACACCACAAACATACGTAGATCTAGGCCATAAAAAGGGTGTACGTTGTTGGAGGAAGAAAAAAGTAGATCTGGAACATAAAGAAAGCTTTCCCCTTACTTACCTATCAGAAAAAGGAAATTTAACCACTTAATTTGGGTGAATCTATGGTGCAAATGAGGTGAGGAGGAGGAGGCAGCCAAGACCAAGCTTGGTAGAGGTGGAGAGAATGAAGATGGAAAGTGAGTCTGGTAGGTGGCTGTCCAAAATATCTAGCTGATCCAAGGTTACCAATGGCGCACCACCTAAGATTGCACCATTAGTAACCAGGGTTACTAATGGCACACCTGGTGTGTGGTGCGCCATTACTATTTTTGAAAGAAAAAGATAAAAAAATTGTTAGCAGTGGCGCACCAGTGGATAGTGCGCCATTACTAGTTTTAACTAGTAATGGCGCACTATCCACTGGTGCGCCACTACTAACATGTTTTTTTTCAAAACTAGTAATGGCGCACCACACACCAGGTGTGCCATTAGTAATGTCGACATTAATGGTGTACCTGTATCTGGGGCGCCACTGCTATATAGCAGTGGCGCACCACACACATGGTGCGCCATTAATGCCCATATTAGCTATAGCTGTTTCCCTAGTAGTGAATGCTTTAAGAAAGATGACATAACATAGACAAAATAAGATCAAGCAATATGATGAAACCCCGTTGTTTTATCCTCACTAGCAACAATACAATACGTGCCTTTGCCTCTCCTGTCATAGGGCAAGATCTCCTCAAGATTGAACCTACCACAAAGCACCTCTCTCGTTGAAGATAAATATATCTAGCTTGGTCAAAGTAGATGAATAGATCGGAGAGAAATACAAAGCTATACAATTATGCAACAAATAAATCTCAAGAGACTCATATAAATTGAATGAATAATCTGATCATAAACCCTAAATTCATTGGATCCCAGCAAACACACTGCTAAAGATTACATCAGATTGATCTTAGAGAAGATCATTGTATTTAAAATCAAAAGAGAGATAGAAGGCCATTGTCAGACCAGTAGATCATGAAGGAACTACTCACACATCAACATGGAGGCAGCAAGGTTGATGAAGACGGCCTCCCCAATGATTCCCCCTCTGGCAGAGTGCTAGAATAGGGCTCTAGATGGAATCGATTTGGAATAGAGGCTTGTGGCGGCGGAACAACTGTTTTGGGTCTCGCTTCGAGGGTTTCTGAATATATGAGAATTTATAGTCCAAGAATTAGGACAAGTAGAGCTACGAGGGGCCCACAAGTCAGGGTGGCGCTCCCTAATGACCAACAAGTATAGGAAATCAATTGTAGTCCTTTTGATAAGTAAGAGTTTCGAACCGAACAAGGAACAAAAGGAAATGACAAGCAATTTTTAGCAAGGTATTCTTGATAAGCACTAAAATTACCAGTAACAGATAGTTTGATAGCAAGGTAATTCATAAAAAGTAGCAAGTAACAATAGTAGCAAAGGTGCGGCAAGTTAGCCCAATCCTTTTATAGCAAAGGACATGCTGGAATAGTCTCTTAAAATAAGCAAAGCGTTCTCGTGGACACATGAGAATTCATCTAGTTATTTTCATCATGTTTATTTGATCCGCGTTCGCTACTTTGATAATTTGATATGTGGGTGGACCGGTGGTTGGGTGTTGTTCTTACTTGAACAAGCCTCCCACTTATGATTACCCCCTCTTGCAAGAATCCGGAACTACGAAAGAAGAATTAGGAAAATTCTAACCATACCATGAAATATATGGACCCAAATCAGCCCCTTATGGAATAACGCATAAACTAGGGTTTAAGCTTCTACCACTCTAGCAACCCATCATCTACTTATTACTTCCCGATGCCTTCCTCTAGGCCCAAATAATGGTGAAGTGTTATGTAGTCGACGTTCACATAACACCACTAGAGGAGAGACAACATACATCATCTACTTATTAATCCACGGTGCCTTCCCTTAGGCCCAAATATGGTGAAGTGTCATGTATTCAACATTCACATGACACCACTAAAGGAAGCAACAATATACATATGATCAAAATATCGAATGAATGCCAAATTCACATGATTACTTATAACAAGACCTCTCCCATGTCCTCAAGAACAAAAGTAACTATTCACAAATCATATTCATGTTCAAGATCAAAGGGGTATTTAATATCATTAAGGATCTGAACATATAACCTTCCACCAAATAAACCAACTAGCATCAACTACAAGATGTAATCAACACTACTAGCAACCCACAGGTACCAATCTGAGGTTTTGAGACAAAGATTGAATACAAGAGATGAACTAGAGTTTTAGATGAGATGGTGCTGGTGAAGATGTTGATGAAGATTGGTCCTCCCACGATGAGAGGATTGTTGGTGATGTCGATGGCTTCAATTTCCCCCTCCCGGAGGGAAGTATCCCCGACGAAATTGCTCCGTCGGAGAGCAAAAGTGTTCCTGCCCAGGTTCCGCCTCGAGACGGCGGCGCTTCGTCCCAAAAGTTCTCTCCCTATTTTTTCTAGGTCAAAACCCCTCATATAGCAGAAGATGGGGGTCGGAGGCAAGTCGTGGGCCCCACAAGGCATTAGGGCGCACCCAGGGGGTGGCCGTGCCTCGTTGCCTTGTGGCCAACTGGTGGGGCCCCTCTGGTACTTCTTCCCTCCAGTATTTTTTTACATATTCCATGAAATTTCAAGCCATTTGGAGCTCTGTGGAATAGGTATCTCTGATATAGCTTTTCCAGATCTAGAATTCCAGCTGCCTGCAACCTCCCTCTTCATGTAAATCTTGTAAATTAAGAGAGGAAAGGCATTAGAATTGCATCACAAAGTGTTATAGTGATCAAAAACATAATAAATATCAGTAGGAAACACATGATGCAAAATGTACATATCAACTCCCCCAAGCTTAGACCTTGCATGTCCTCAAGCGAAAGCCGAAATCGATAATCATGACCACATGTTCAGAGAGAGAGGTGTCGATAAAGACAAAATACGGACATAGTAGCATCATGATCATTAACAAAGCAGCAATATATCATCATAAAACTTCTCATGATCATGTAACAATTCATCACAATGTTTAAGTATAAAGCATAAACTTTCTTGAAAACTAACAAACTTTGTTCTTAGTCAATGAAACAATCACAATTCATCGTATTCTCGGGAAGAATCTCATGTAAGAGCTTTTCTTAGCAAGTCCACATACTCAACGATCACTTAGTGTTCTATGATTTCTACCACTCAAGGCATATATATATGGAGCACAAGTTTCCGTCAAACACATATAAAGATAGGGGCTTATAGTTTCGCCTCCCAACTCATTTACCTCAAGGGCAACGTTAACAATAATAACTCATGATTACTCACATCCAACTGGATATAAGTGCCTAGATCTTTTCTCACCACATGATGCCTGCAAAAATAAAAAAAATGAAAAAGGAATAGAGAAAAACACTATTGACTCTTGCATAAAAAGTAAATACATAAAAGTAAAAGATAGGCCCTTCGCAGAGGGAAGCAGAGGTTTTCATGCGCTTTCATTTTTGGATGTGCAAGCTCTTAATGTAAAGGAGCGTCACTTTGTATTGCCCCTTGTGATAGAAAAATTTATTATGCAGTTTGTTGCTTTTATTTCTTTACCATCACAAGATCGTATAAAGCTTATTTTCCTTTACAATAAAAGATCATACATATTTAGGAGCAATTTTTATTGCTTTATGCACCATTGACAACTTACTTGAAGGATCTTATTCAATCAATAGGTAGATATAGTGGACTCTCATGGCATGAAACTGGGTTCAAGGGTTTTGGATGCACAAGTAGTATATCTACTTGGTGCGGATTTTTGGCTAGCAAAAGATATTGAGCAAGCACCACATGTTGGAGGATCCATGACAATATAACTTCTATGTGAATATAAGCAAAAATAACTCATTATGTTGTCTTCCTTGTCCAATGTCAACTAGTTGACATAATTTTTTTAATGGGTGCTCACAATCATAAAAGATGTCCAAGATAGTATATTTATATGTGAATCATCTCTTCCTTTACTAACCTTTCATGAATTGCACCATTGACCAATACTATGTTTGTTAACTTCCAACAAATTTTATCAAATATACTTTTCTTTATGTAAAGTCATTACTTTCCATGGGATTAGCATATGATCTTTTCATTATTTCATTGCTAAGATTGAAACATAAAAGTAAAGAAGCAAACTCAAACTACTCTTTATTATATAACTCTCGAACTCGATTACATAGATAGATAGATCACGAAACAAGCACTTGAAACTAGATCATACTAAACTTTTATTCTTCTATATCACATAATAACTAAAGATTGAACTAAGATAGATAAGGGTGATAAAAGTGATGGTGATACGATACAAAGGCACCTCCCCCAAGCTTGGCACAAGCCAAGGGTGGTGCCCATACCCGTGTACTCAAGTGTATTTCTTTGGTGATGGTGGTGATGTAGCTGTAGTGGTGATTTCCTTGGATATAAAATTCCCCTTAGAGTGTGAATCTCCTCCTTAAGCTCACCGAGTTCCTTCTTAAGATCCAACTTCTCCTTGAGGAGTTTGTTGGTGACAAATCCATCCTCACGGGAGTGCAATTTGGTTGTGAAAGATGAGGCATCATCACCCTACGCATGATGATAAGGGGTAAATCGAATAATGGAAGGCTTAACCTTATTTGGCAAACTTGTCTTCTTGAACTCCACATGCATATCTCCTGGCTGCGGTACGGGAGTTTCTTCTTCTTCCTCGCTTGAGGGTTCTATCCTCTTTAGATCAACATCCATCTCTTCTTCTGCAGACCACCCATATGGATCCATGTCTCCATAGATCCTTGGGTTTGCAACATAGTGAGAGACATAGCTCTCTCCATCCGAGTCTTGAGACGACATGCTGTCAGATCTACCGGAAAAACAACACGAAACAAGAACATAATAGAAACTTGCCATATGGTGGTCAAAACATCCATGAGTATATGTAAAGAAGTTTTATCTTGCGAAACAAGTATTCCAGAAGAAAACGGAGTCAGGATGGCACACGAGAGGACCACAAGGAAACCTGGCACGCCTAGGGGGTAGGGTGTGCCCTGTTGCCTTGTGACCTCCTCGTGGGTCCTCTAGGTTGTTTCTTATTTTATATTTTTTCTAATATTCCAAAACTGATATAAATATTTTTTCTGACATTTTTGGAGTCGGTTTACTTACCGTATCATATACCTACTATTTTTTAGGGTTCTGGAGTGTTCCTCTCTTGTGTGTTCCTCCGGTGTCATAGTTTGGACAATATTAGTTTCAACATTAATAGGTGTACCTGAAATATAATGCTTAATTCTTTGCCCATTAACCACTCTCGGATTAGTGCCCTTGTTACTTGTGAGCTACGTTGGGATTTCCTTGAAGAGGAGAGGATGATGCAGTACCGTAGAGATAAGTATTTCCCTCAGTTATGAAACCAACGTTATCAATCAAGTAGGAGAACCTAGTAACACTATGTAAACATCCCTTGCACACAAACAACAAATTCTTGCAACCCAACGCGTAGAGGGTTGTCAATCCCTCAACGGCTTTGAACAATATTAAATGATATAGTTTTTGATAGATAGATCGGACAAAAATACAAAATAAAATAAATAAAAGAAAAATTGCAGCAAGATAAACAACATACGATGGGTAAAAAAATTACTATTGGGAAATTAATAGAAAAGAAAAATAATTATGACGATATCCAAGGCAATGATCATACATAGGCATCACGTCCGAGACAAGTAGACCGAAATGATTCTGCATCTACCACTATTACTCCACACATTGACCGTTATCCAGCATGCATCTAGTTTATTAACTTCATGGAAAAAAGGAGTAATGCCTTAAGCAAAATGACATGATGTAGACAAGATAAACTCACATATGAATAAATCCATCCTTTTACCCTTAATAGCAATGGTACATACATCTCATGTCCCTTTCTGTCACTGGGATTGAGCACCGCAAGGTCAAACCCATTACAAAGCACCTCGTCCCATGGCAAGATAAATCAATCTAGTTGGCCAAACCAAACCAATAAATCGGAGAAGAAATACGAAGCTATAGTAATCATGCATAAAAGAGTTCAGAGAAAACTCAACTAATTCATGGGTAGATTTGATCATAAAAGAGTTAGGTCAAACGAAGCCTCGTGGATCCAACAAGCCACCAAGGCGCGCCCTACTCGCTAGGCATGCCCTGGTGCCTTCTGGGCCACTGCTCCATCTTCTCGTCCCCTCCCGAAGCTTCTAGGGTCTCTTATGTCCAAAAGAAAAATCACCAAAAAGTCTCGTGGCATTTGGACTTTGTTTGGTACTGATATTCTACAAAACCAAAACAAGCAAAAAACAACAACTTGCACTGGGCACTAAGTTAATAGGTTAGTCCCAAAAAATGATATACTTTTGCTTGAAAGTGTATATAAAACATCCAACATTAATAATATAAGAGCATGGAACAATCAAAAATTATAGATACATTGGAGACGTATCAAGCATCCCCAAGCTTAATTCCTGCTCGTCCTCGAGTAGGTAAATGATAAAGATAGAATTTTTGATGTGGAATGCTACCTAACATATTCATCATATATTCTTTTCTTTTTAGCATGGATATTTGGACTTGGATGACTCAAAGAAATAGTCTATAATTTGACATGAAAACATCAATACTCAAGCATATCAACAAGCAACCATGTCTTTCAAAATATAAACGCTAAAGAAAGCTATCCCTAGCCCATTATGCTCAGTAGTTGATCCATTCATGAAACACACTCAAACATTAGCTACATCCAATACACAAGTATGACAATAGTGCTCCCTAGTTGGTGCTTTATAAGAGAAGATGGAGACTCAAATAAAAAATAAATTCCAGAAAAGTAAATTGATATGCCCTTCGCAGAGGGAAGCAGAGATTTGCAGAGGTGCTAGAGCTCAAATCTTAAATTTAGAGATAAAATTACTTTCAGAGGCATGCTTTTCTTGTCAATGAAAACAACCGAGAATTTCCAATATCTTCCATGCTAGACAAATCATAGGCGGTCCCAAACAGAAAATAAAGTTTATTTACTTTCCACCATTCTTTCACAATCTATGGCTAGCCGTATCCACGGGTGCCTTCCATACCAACAGGGAATTTATTATTATCATCATATTATTATTTCTCATTTGGGGCCTGGGCATCCCTATTACCTGCCACACTCTCGTGCAATGACAAGTGAATAAACACTAATCGTGAGAATAAAATACCTAGCATGGAAAATATTGGCCACCCCCTGCTGCTTCATGAGCGGCACAGGCACACAAAACGGAAATTCATTTTGAAAACTTAGAGATGGCACATGCTAATTTACTTAGAACGACATGGAAGTACCGTATATAGGTAGGTATGGACTCATTTGGCATAACTTTGGGTTTAAGGATTAGGATGCATAAGCAGCATTCCCACTTAGTACAAGTCAAGCTAGCAAATAAGTTGAGAAGGACATAACTTCGTTGCATAACTATTGACTTTATGTTCATGCATACGGAATCACAAACCTTAACACCAATTTTATTACTAAAGCATAATTACTCACCAACATGACTCACATATTACTATCTCCATATCGTAAAACTATTGCAAGGAATCAAGTTTATCATATCCAATGATCTATATGAAAGTTTTTATTATATCTCCCTTGTATATCCATCACTTTGGGACTTGATGACCTGTTGGGGAACGCAATATTTCAAAAAATTCCTACGATCACACAAGATCTATCTAGGAGATGCATAGCAACGTGAGGGGAGTGTGTGTCTACATACCTTCGTAGACTGAAAGCGGAAGCGTTAAGTAACGCGGTTGATGTAGTCGAACGTCTTCGTGATCCAACCGATCAAGAACCGAACGCACGGCACATCTGTGATCTGCACACGTACAGCTCGGTGAGGTCCCTCGAGCACTTTATCCAGCTGAGGCCGAGGGAGTGTTTCGTCAGCACGACAGCATGGTGACGGTGATGATGAAGTTACCGGTGCAGGGCTTCGCCTAAGCACTTCAACGATATGACTGAGGTGTGTTTCTGTGGAGGGGGGCACCGCACACGGCTAAGAGAAACTTTGATATGTCTTTGGGGTGCCGTCCTCCCACGTATATAAAGGGGGGAGGGAGGAGAAGTCCGTCCAGGGGAAGGAGGCGTGCCATGGGGGGCAATCCTACTCCAAGTAGGATTCGGCCCCCCCTTTCCTATTCCAACAAGGAGAAGGGGGAAGGTGAGGGAGGAGAGAAGGAAAGGGGGCCACCCCCCTAGTCCAATTCGGTTTGGGCTAGGGGGCGTGCTCCCTACCTTGGCCTGCCTCCTCTCTTCCACCAATAGGCCCATGAGGCCCAATAACCCCCGAGGGGTTCCGGTAACCCCTAAGTACTCCGGAAAATACCCGATACACATCAGAACCTTTCCGGTGTTAGAATATAGTCTTACAATATATCAATCTTTATGTCTCAACCATTTCGAGACTCCTAGTCATGTCCGTGATCTCATCCGGGACTCCGAAGTACCTTCGGTACATCAAAACACATAAACTTATAATACCGATCGTCATCGAACGTTAAGAGTGCGGACCCTATGGGTTCGAGAACTATGTAGACATGACCGAGACTCATCTGCGGTCAATAACCAATAGAGGAACCTAGATGCTCATATTGGCTCCTACATATTTTACGAAAATCTTTATCGGTCAAACCGCATAACAACTTACGCTGTTCCCTTTGTCATCGGTATGTTACTTGCCCGAGATTCGATCGTCGGTATCACTATACCTAGTTCAATCTCGTTATCGACAAGTCTCTTTACTCATTCCGTAATGCATCATCCCATAACTAACTCATTAGTTACATTGCTTGCAAGGCTTACAGTGATGTGCATTACTGAGAGGGCTCAGAGATACCTATCCGACAATCTGAGTGACAAATCCTAATCTCGATCTATGCCAACTCTACAAACACCATCGCAGACAGCTGTAGAGCATCTTTATAACCAAGTTACGTTGTGATGTTTGATAGCACACTAAGTGTTCCTCCGGTATTCGGGAGTTGCATAATCTCATAGTCATAGGAACATGTATAAGTTAGGAAGAAATCAATAGCAATAAACTAAACGATCATAGTGCTAAGCTAATGGATGGGTCATGTCAATCACATCATTCTCTAATGATGTGATCCCGTTCATCAAATGACAACTCATGTCAAGTAGAGGCATACTAGTGACACTCTGTTTGTCTATTTATACACACATGTACTAAGTTTCCGGTTAATACAATTCTAGCATGAATAATAAACATTTATCATGATATAAGGAAATATAAATAACAACTTTATTATTGCCTCTAGGGCATATTTCCTTCAGTCTCCCACTTGCAATAGAGTCAATAATCTAGATTACACACTAATGATTCTAACACCCATGGTGTCTTGGTGTTGATCATGTTTTTCTCGTGAGAGAGGCTTAGTCAATTGGTCTGCAACATTCAGATCCGTATGTATCTTGAAAATCTCTATAACTCCCTCCTTGACTTGATTGCGGATGGAATTGAAGCGTCTCTTGATGTGCTTGGTTCTCTTGTGAAATCTGTATTCCTTTGCCAAGGCAATTGCACCAGTATTGTCACAAAAGATTTTCATTGGACCCGGTGCACTAGGTATTACACCTAGATAGGATATGAACTCCTTCATCCATACTCCTTCATTTGCTGCTTCTGAAGCAGCTATGTATTCTGCTTCACACGTAGATCCCGCCACGACGCTCTGCTTAGAACTGCACCAACTGGCAGCTCCACCATTCAATAAAAATATGTATCCGGTTTGTGACTTAGAGTCATCTGGATCAGTGTCAAAGCTTGCATCGACGTAATCGTTTATGACGAGCTCTTTGTCCCCTCCATAAACAAGAAAAATATCCTCAGTACTTTTTTGGTATTTTAGGATGTTCTTAACTGCTGTCCAGTGATCCACTCCTGGAATACTTTGGTACCTCCCTGCTAAACAAATAGCAAGGCACACATCAGGTCTGCTACACAGCATTGCATATATGATAGAACCTATGGCTGAGGCATAGGGAATGACTTTCATTTTCTCTCTATCTTCTGCAGTGGTCAGGCATTGAGTCTGACTCAACTTCACACCTTGTAACACAGGCAAGAACCCTTTCTTTGCTTGATCCATTTTGAACTTCTTCAGAACTTTATTAAGGTATGTGCTTTGTGAAAGTCCTATTAAGCGTCTTGATCTATCTCTATAGATCTTGATGCCCAATATATGAGCAGCTTCACCGAGGTCTTTCATTGAAAAAATTCTTGTTCAAGTATCCTTTTATGATATTCACAAATTCAGTATCATTTCCGATCAACAATATGTCATCCAAATATAATATTAGAAATGCTACAGAGCTCCCACTCACTTTATTGTAAATACAGGCTTCTCCAAAAGTTTCTATAAAACCATATGCTTTGATCACACTATCAAAGCGTATATTCCAACTCCGATGCTTGCACCAGTCCATAAATGGATCGCTGGAGCATGCACACTTTGTTAGCACAATTAGGATCGACAAAACCTTCCGGTCGCATCATATACAACTCTTCTTTAAGATATCCATTAAGGAATGCAGTTTTGACATCCATTTGCCAAATTTCATAATCATAAAATGCAGCAATTGCTAACATGATTCGGATGGACTTAAGCATCGCTACGGGTGAGAAGGTCTCATCATAGTCAACTCCTTGAACTTGTCGAAAACCTTTCGCAACAAGTCGAGCTTTGTAGACAGTAACATTACCGTCAGCGTCAGTCTTCTTCTTTAAGATCCATTTATTCTCTATGGCTTGCCAATCGTCGGGCAAGTCAACCAAAGTCCACACTTTGTTGTCATACATGGATCCCATCTCAGATTTCATGGCTTCAAGCAATTTTGTGGAATCTAGGCTCATCATCGCTTCCTCATAGTTCGTAGGTTCGTCATGGTCAAGTAACATGACTTATAGAACAGGATTACCGTACCACTCTGGTGCGGATCTTACTCTGGTTGACCTACGAGGTTCGGTAGTAACTTGATCAAAAGTTTCATCATCATCATTAGCTTCCTCACTAATTGGTGTAGGAATCACTGGAATGGATTTCTGTGATGAAATACTTTCCAATAAGGGAGAAGGTATAGTTACCTCATCAAGTTCTACTTTCCTCCCTCTCACTTCTTTCGAGAGAAACTCCTTCTATAGAAAGCATCCATTCTTAGCAACAAATATCTTGCCTTCGGATATGTGATAGAAGGTGTACCCACAGTTTCCTTTAGGTATCCTATGAAGACACATTTCTCCGATTTGGGTTTGAGCTTATCAGGTTGAAGCCTTTTCACATAAGCATCGCAGCCCCAAACTTTAAGAAACGACAACTTGGGTTTCTTGCCAAACCACAGTTCATATGGTGTCGTCTCAACGGATTTTGATGGTGCCCTGTTTAACGTGAATGCAACCGTCTCTAAAGCATAACCCCAAAACGATAGCGGTAAATGAGGAATAGACATCATAGATCGCACCATATCTAATAAAGTGCGGTTACGACGTCCGGACACACCATTACGATGTGGTGTTCCACGTGGCGTGAGTTGCGAAACTATTCCGCATTGTTTCAAATGAAGACCAAACTCATAACTCAAATATTCACCTCCACGATCAGATCGTAGAAACTTAATTTTCTTGTTATGATGATTTTCTACTTCACTCTGAAATTCTTTAAACTTTTCAAATGTTTCAGACTTATGTTTCATCAAGTAGATATACACATATCTGCTCAAATCATCTGTGAAGGTTAGAAAATAACGATGCCCGCCATGAGCATCAACACTCACGGAACGCATACATCAGTATGTATTATTTCCAATAAGTCTGTTGCTCGTTCCATTGTTCCTGAGAACGGAGTCTTAGTCATCTTGCCCATGAGGCATGGTTCGCAAGTATCAAGTGATTCCAAAAGCCCATCAGCATGGAGTTTCTTCATGCACTTTACACCAATATGACCTAAACGGTAGTGCCACAAATAAGTTGCACTATCATCATTATACTTATACCTTTTGGCTTCAATACAATGAATATGTGTATCACGACTATCGAGATTCAATAAAAATAGACCACTCATCAAGGGTGCATGACCATAAAAGATATTACTCATATAAATAGAACAACCATTATTCTCCGATTTAAATAAATAACCATCTCGCATCAAACAAGATCCAGATATAATGTTCATGCTTAACGCTGGCACCAAATCATAATTATTAAGGTCTAATACTAATCCCGAAGGTAGATGTAGAGGTAGCGTGTCGACAGCGATCACATCGACTTTGGAACCATTTCCCACACGCATCGTCACCTCGCCCTTAGCCAATCTTCGCTTAATCCATAGCCCATGTTTCGAGTTGCCAACGTTAGCAACAAAACCAGTATCAAATACCTAGGCGCTACTGCAAGCATTAGTAAGGTACACATCAATAACATGTATATCAAATATACCTTTCACTTTGCCATCCTTCTTATCTGCCAAATACTTGGGGCAGTTCCGCTACCAGTGACCAGTCCCTTTGTAGTAGAAGCACTCAGTCTCAGGATTAGGTCCAGACTTGGGCTTCTTCACTTGAGCAGCAACTTGCTTGCCGTTCTTCTTGAAGTTCCCCTTCTTCCCTTTTCCCTTTTTCTTGAAACTAGTGATGTTGTTAACCATCAACACTTGATGCTCCTTCTTGATTTCTACCTCCGTAGCCTTTAGCATCGCGAAGAGCTCAGGAATTGTCTTATCCATCCCTTGCATATTATAGTTCATCATGAAGCTTTTGTAGCTTGGTGGCAGTGATTGAAGAACTCTGTCAATGACACTATCAACCGAAAGATTAACTCCCAGCTGAGTCAAGTGATTGTGGTACCCAGACATTCTGAGTATATGTTCACTGACAGAACTATTCTCCTCCATTTTTGCAGCTATAGAACTTATTGGAGACTTCATATCCCTCAATCCGGGCATTTGCTTGAAATATTAACTTCAACTCCTGGAACATCTCATATGCTCCATGACATTCAAAACATCATTGAAGTCCCGGTTCTAAGCTGTAAAGCATGGCACACTGAACTATCGAGTAGTCATCAGGTTTGCTCTGCCAGACGTTCATAACATCTGGGGTTGCTCCTGCAGTGGGGTTGGCACCTAGCGGTGCTTCCAGGACGTAATTCTTCTTTGCAGCAATGAGGATAATCCTTAAGTTACGGACCAAGTCTGTATAGTTGCTAAAAGCACAAGTGCTCCCTGGGTGGTTTTGGTAATTAATGTCAACATATCTCTTGTTGGACTAACACTTTTAGCTAGTATGTTTCAGATAAGTTCAACAATGGAGTGGCATGGACTAGAGGATGTGGAACCCCTTCAAGTTGCTAAGGACAAAGGATTGGCTCAAGCTTCAAGATCAAGACTCTACATTTTCTATTTTAGTGATCCAAGATCACATTGAGTCTATAGGAAAAGCCAATACTATCAAGAGGGGATGAGGTGTTGCTTAATGGCTTGCTTGCTCAAAGTGCTTAGTGATATGCTCCAAAACCCTCAACTACCTTTCCACATCCACATATGACCTAAACCAAAAGTCAAACTCGGACCCACCAATTCTTTCTATCCGGAGCCACCGAGTTCAGTTAACATAGCCACTGCCAGAAACCCTAATCAGTTCGGTCTCACCAATGGGATCTCGGTCTCACCGAGATGGGCTTGCAAACTCTCTGTTACCTGTTGCAATATTTTCGGTCCCACCGAGATATGAAATTGGCCCCACCGAGTTTGTTTGGCCAACTCTCTGTTTCGCTTATTACCCAAATCGGTCCCACCGAGTTTGAGTAATCGGTCAAACCGAGTTTTGGTTTTACCCTAACCCTAGCACATCGGTTCCACCGAGTTGAACTAGTTGGTCCCGCCGAAAACCCTAACGGTCACTAGGTTTACTAAATCAGTCTAACCGAATTTTTCCCTTCGGTCTCACCGAGATTGGTAAATTGAGTGTAACGGTTAGATTTTGTGTTGAGGCTATATATACCCCTCCACCCACTCTTCATTTGCGGAGAGAGCCATCAGAACATACCTACACTTCCAATACACATTTTCTGAGAGAGAACCACCTACACTTGTGTTGAGGTCAAGATATTCCATTCCAACCATATGAATCTTGATCTCTAGCCTTCCCTAAGTTGCTTTCCACTCAAATCTTCTTTCCACCAAATCCAAATCCTATGAGAGAGAGTTGAGTGTTGGGGAGACTATCATTTGAAGCACAAGAGCAAGGAGTTCATCATCAACACACCATTTGTTACTTCTTGGAGAGTGGTGTCTCCTAGATTGGCTAGGTGTCACTTGGGAGCCTCCAACAAGATTGTGGAGTTGAACCAAGGAGTTTGTAAGGGCAAGGAGATCGCCTACTTCGTGAAGATCTACCGCTAGTGAGGCAAGTCCTTCGTGGGCGACGGCCGTGATGGAATAGACAAGGTTTCTTCTTCGTGGACCCTTCATGGGTGGAGCCCTCCGTCGACTCGCGCAACCGTTACCCTTCATGGGTTGAAGTCTCCATCAACGTGGATGTATGATAGCACCACCTATCGGAACCATGACAGAAACATCCGTGTCTACAATTGTGTTTGAATACTCCAAACCCCTCTCTTTACATTCCTGCAAGTTGCATGCTTTACTTTCCGCTGCTCATATACTCATTGCATGCTTGCTTGATATGTATTGTGTTTGTTAAACTTGTGCTTAAACTCCACTTAAACCTGAGAATATTAAAAACTGCAACTTTTGGCACTTAGTGTCTAATCACCCCCCTCTAGACACCTCTTCTCGATCCTTTCAGTTGCTACCATCATCTTTCAACTTAGATTTCTCTAGGAACGCATTAAAATTCAATGGAGCAATAGCATGGGCCATTTATCTACAACAACATAGACATGCAAAATACTATCAGGTACTAAGTTCATGAAATTAAAGTTCAATTAATCATATTACTTAAGAACTCCCACTTAGATAGACATCCCTCTAATCATCTAAGTGATCACGTGATCCATATCAACTAAACCATGTCCGATCATCACGTGAGATGGAGTAGTTTTCAATGGTGAACATCACTATGTTGATCATATCTACCATATGATTCACGCTCGACCTTTCGGTCTTAGTGTTCCTAGGCCATATCTGCATATGCTAGGCTCGTCAAGTTTAACCCGAGTATTCTGCGTGTGCAAAACTGGCTTGCACCCGTTGTATGTGAACGTAGAGCTTACCACACCCGATCATCATGTGGTGTCTCGGCACGACGAACTGTCGCAATGGTGCATACTCAGGAAGAACACTTGTACCTTGAAATTTAGTGAGAGATCATCTTATAATGCTAGCGTCGTACTAAGCAAAATAAGATGCATAAAGGATAAACGTCACATGCAATCAAATAAGTGATATGATATGGCCATTATCATCTTGTGCCTTTGATCTCCATCTCCAAAGCACCGTCATGATCACCATCGTCACCGGCTTGACACCTTGATCTCCATCGTAGTATCATTGTCGTCTCGCCAACTATTGCTTCTACGACTATCGCTACTGCTTAGTGATAAAGTAAAGCAATTACATGGCGATTGCATTTCATACAATAAAGCGACAAACATATGGATCCTGCCAGTTGCCGATAACTGTTACAAAACATGATCATCTCATACAACAATTTATATATCATCACGTCTTGACCATATCACATCACAACAAGCCCTGCAAAAACAAGTTGGACGTCCTCTACTTTATTGTTGCAAATTCTACGTGGCTGCTATGGGCTTAGCAAGAACCGTTCTTACCTACACATCAAAAACCACAACGATTTTTTGTCAAGTGTGCTGTTTTTGAAGGAAATATGCCCTAGAGGCAATAATAAAGTTATTATTTATTTCCTTATATCATGATAAATGTTTATTATTCATGCTAGAATTGTATTAACCGGAAACATAATACATGTGTGAATACATAGACAAACAGAGTGTCACTAGTATGCCTCTACTTGACTAGCTCATTGATCAAAGATGGTTATGTTTCCTAACCATAGACATGAGTTGTCATTTGATTAACAGGATCACATCATTAGGAGAATGATGTGATTGACTTGACCCATTCCGTTAGCATAGCACTTGATCGTTTAGTTTGTTGCTATTGCTTTCTTCATGACTTATACATGTTCCTATGACTATGAGATTATGCAACTCCCGTTTACCGGAGGAACACTTTGTGTGCCACCAAACGTCGCAACGTAACTGGGTGATTATAAAGGTGCTCTACAGGTGTCTCCGAAGGTACTTGTTGGGTTGGCGTACTTCGAGATTAGGATTTGTCACTCCGATTGTCGGAGAGGTATCTCTGGGCCCTCTCGGTAATGCACATCACTTAAGCCTTGCAAGCATTGCAACTAATGAGTTAGTTGCAGGATGATGTATTACGGAACGAGTAAAGAGACTTGCCGGTAACGATATTGAACTAGGTATTGAGATATCAACGATCGAATCTCGGGCAAGTAACATACCGGTGACAAAGGGAACAACGTATGTTGTTATGCGGTCTGACCGATAAAGATCTTCGTAGAATATGTGGGAGCCAATATGAGCATCCAGGTTCTGCTATTGGTTATTGACCGGAGACGTGTCTCGGTCATGTCTACATTGTTCTCGAACCCGTAGGGTCCGCACGCTTAAGGTTTCGATGACAGTTATATTATGAGTTTATGAGTTTTGATGTACCGAAGGAGTTCGGAGTCCCGGATGAGATCGGGTACATGATGAGGAGTCTCGAAATGGCCGAGACGTAAAGATCGATATATTGGACGACTATATTCGGACATCGGAAAGGTTCTGAGTGATTCGGGTATTTTTCGGAGTACCGGAGAGTTACGGGAATACGTATTGGGCCTTATTGGGCCATGCGGGAAAGAAGGAAAAGGGCCTCAAGGGTGGCCGCACCCCTCCCCTTGGTCTGGTCTGAATTGGACTAGGGAAGGGGGCACGCCCTTCCTTCCTTCCTTCTCCTTTTCCCTTCCTCTTTTCCTATTCCATATGGGAGGTGGAATCCTACTAGGACTAGGGAGTCCTAGTAGGACTCCACACTTGGCGCGCCCCCTCCTAGGGCCGGCCTCCTCCTCCCTTGCTCCTTTATATAGGGGTGCAGGGGGGCACCCCAAAGAGACAACAATTGATCATTGATCTCTTAGCCGTGTGCGGTGCCCCCTTCCACCATAATCCTCGATAATATTGTAGCGGTGCTTAGGCGAAGCCCTGCGACGGTAGAACATCAAGATCGTCACCATGCCATCGTGCTGACGGAAATCTTCCCTGACATTCTGCTGGATCGGAGTTCGAGGATCATCATCGAGCTGAACGTGTGCTAGAACTCGGAGGTGCCGTAGTTTCGGTGCTTGATCGGTCGGGCCGTGAAGACGTACGACTACATCAACCGCGTTGTGCTAATGCTTCCGCTTTTGGTCTACGAGGGTACGTAGACAACACTCTCCTCTCTCATTGCTATGCATCACCATGATCTTGCGTGTGCGTAGAAATTTTTTTGAAATTACTACGTTCCCCAATAGTGGCATCCAAGCCTAGGTTTTATGCGTTGATGTTATGCACGAGTAGAACAGAAGTGACTTGTGGGCGATATAAGTCATACTGCTTACCTGCATGTCATACTTTGGTTCGGCGGTATTGTTGGATGAAGCGGCCCAGACCGACATTACGCGTACGCTTACGCGAGACTGGTTCTACCGACGTGATTTGCACACAGGTGGCTGGCGGGTGTCAGTTTCTCCAACTTTAGTTGAACCGAGTGTGGCTATGCCCGGTCCTTGCGAAGGTTAAAACAGCACCAACTTGACAAACTATCGTTGTGGTTTTGATGCATAGGTAAGAACGGTTCTTGCTAAGGCCGTAGCAGCCACGTAAAACTTGCAACAACAAAGTAGAGGGCGTCTAACTTCTTTTTGCAGGGCATGTTGTGATGTGATATGGTCAAGACATGATGCTAAATTTTATTGTATGAGATGATAATGTTTTGTAACCGAGTTATCGGCAACTGGCGGGAGCCATATGGTTGTCGCTTTATTGTATGCAATGCAATCGCGCTGTAATGCTTTACTTTATCACTAAGCGGTAGCGATAGTTGTGGAAGCATAAGATTGGCAAGACGACAATGATGCTACGATGGAGATCAAGGTGTCACGCCGGTGACGATGGTGATCATGACGGTACTTCGGAGATGAAGATCACAAGTACAAGATGATGATGGCCATATCATATCACTTATATTGATTGCATGTGATGTTTATCATTTATGCATCTTATCTTGCTTTGATTGACGGTAGCATTATAAGATGATCCCTCACTAAATGATCAAAGTATAAGTGTTCTCCCTAAGTATGCACCATTGCGAAAGTTCTTCGTGCTGAGACACCACGTGATGATCGGGTGTGATAGGCTCTACGCTCAAATACAACGGGTGCAAAACAGTTGCACACGCGGAATACTCAGGTTAAACTTGACGAGCCTAGCATATAACAGATATGGCCTCGGAACACGGAGACCGAAAGGTCGAGCGTGAATCATATAGTAGATATGATCAACATAGTGATGTTCACCATTGAAACTACTCCATCTCACGTGATGATCGGACATGGTTTAGTTGATTTGGATCACGTGATCACTTAGAGGATTAGAGGGATGTCTATCTAAGTGGGAGTTCTTAAGTAATATGATTAATTGAACTTTAATTTATCATGAACTTAGTCCTGGTAGTATTAGCATATCTATGTTGTAGATCAATAGCTCGCGTTTAGCTCCCCTATTTTATTTTTGATATGTTCCTAGATAAAACTAAGTTGAAAGATGTTAGTAGCAATGATGCAGATTGGATCCGTGATCTGAGGTTTATCCTCATTATTGCACAGAAGAATTATGTCTTTGATACACCGATAGGTGACAAACCTATTGCAGGAGCAGATGTTATGAACATTTTGCTAGCTCAATATGATGACTACCTGATAGTTCAGTGCACCATGCTTAAACGGCTTAGAATCGGAACTTCAAAGACGTTTTGAACGTCATGGACCATATGAGATGTTCCAGGAGTTGAAGTTAATATTTCAAGCAAATACCCGAGTTGAGAGATATGAAGTCTCCAACAAGTTCTATAGCTAAAAGATGGAGGAGAATAGCTCAAGCAGTGAGCATGTGCTCAGATTGTATGGGTACTACAATCACTTGAATCAAGTGGGAGTTAATCTTCCAGATAAAATAGTGATTGACAGAATTCTCTAGTCACCATCACCAAGTTAGTAGAACTTCGTGATGAACTATGATATGCAAGGGATAACGGAAACGATTCCCAAGCTCTTCGTAATGCTGAAATCGACGAAGGTAGAAATCAAGAAAAATATCAAGTGTTGATGGTAGACAAGACCACTAGTTTCAAGAAAAGGGAAAAGGGAAGAAGGGGAACTTCAAGAAGAACGGCAAGAAAGTTGCTGCTCAAGTGAAGAAGCCCAAGTCTGGTCCTAAGCCTGAGACTAAGTGCTTCTACTGCAAAGGGACTGGTCACTGGAAGCAGAACTGCCCCAAGTATTTGGCGGATAAGAAGGATGGCAAAGTGAACAAAGGTATATTTGATATACAGATTATTGGTGTGTATTTTACTAGTGTTCGTAGCAACCCCTCGGTATTTCATACTGGTTCAGTTGCTAAGAGTAGTAACTCGAAATGGGAGTTGCAGAATGAACATAAACTAGTAAAGGGTGAAGTGACGATGTGTGTTGGAAGTGGTTCCAAGATTGATATGATCATCATCTCACACTCCCTATACTTCTGGGATTAGTGTTGAACCTAAATAACTGTTATTTGGTGTTTGCGTTGAGCATGAATATGATTTGACCATGTTTATTGCAATACGGTTATTCATTTAAGTAAGAGAATAAATTGTTGTTCTGTTTACATGAATAAAACCTTATATGGTTACACACCCAATGAAAATGGTTCGTTGGATCTCGATCGTAGTGATACACATATTCTTAATATTGAAACCAAAAGATGCAAAGTTAATAATGATGGTGCAATTTATTTGTGGCACTGCCGTTTAGGTCATATTGCTGTAAAGCGCATGAAGAAAATCCATGCTGATGGGCTTTTGGAATCACTTGATTATGAATCAATTGATGCTTGCGAACCATGCCTCATGGGCAAGATGACTAAGACTCCGTTCTCTGGAACAATGGAGCAAGCAACAGATTTGTTGGAAATCATACATGCTGATGTATGTGGTCCGATGAATATTGAGGCTCGTGGCAGGTATCATGATTTTCTGATCTTCACAGATGATTTGAGCAGATATGAGTATATCTACTTGATGAAACACAAGTCTGAAATATTTGAAAAGTTCAAAGAATTTCAGAGTCAAGTGGAGAATCATCGTAACAAAAATAAAAGTTTCTATGATATGATCGCAGAAGTAAAATATTTGAGTTACGAGTTTGGCCTTCAGTTAAAAACAATGTGAAATAGTTTCACTACTCACGCCACCTGGAACACCACAACATAATGGTGTGTCCGAACGTCATAACCGTACTTTATTAGATATGGTGCGATCTATGATGTATCTTGTCGATCTACCACTATCGTTTTGGGGTTATGCATTAGAGACAGCTGCATTCACGTCAAATAGGGCACCATCTTAACCGGTTGAGACGACACCGTATGAACTATGGTTTGGCAAGAAACCTAAGCTGTCGTTTCTTAAAGTTTGAGGTTGCAATGCTTATGTGAAAAAGTTTCAACCTGATAAGCTCTAACCCAAATCGGAGAAGTGCGTCTTCATAGGATACCCAAAAGAAAATGTTGGCTACACCTTCTATCATAGATCCGAAGGCAATATATTCGTTGCTTTGAATGGATCCTTTCTAGAAAAGTAGTTTCTCTCGAAAGAAGTGAGTGGGAGGAAAGTAGAACTTGATGAGGTAACTGTACCTACTCCCTTATTGGAAAGTAGTTCATCATAGAAATCTGTTCCTGTGACTACTACACCGATTAGTGAGGAAGCTAATGATGATGATCATGTAACTTCAGATCAAGTTACTACCGAACCTCGTAGGTAAACCAGAGTGAGATCCGCACCAGAGTGGTACGGTAATCCTGTTCTGGAGGTCATGTTACTTGACCATGACGAGCCTATGAACTATGAGGAAGCGATGATGAGCCCAGATTCCGCGAAATAGCTTGAGGCCATTAAATCTGAGATGAGATCCATGTATGAGAACAAAGTATGGACTTTGATTGACTTGCCCAATGATCGGCGAGCCATTGAGATTAAATGGATCTTCAAGAGGAAGACGAACGCTGGTAGTAGTGTCACTATCTACAAAGCTAGAATTGTCGCAAAAAGGTTTTCGACAAGTTCAAGGTGTTGACTACGATGAGAGTTTCTCACTCATATCTATGCTTAAGTCTGTCCGAATCATGTTAGCAATTGCCGCATTTTATGAAATCTGGCAAATGGATAAACAAAACTGCATTCCTTAATGGATTTATTAAAGAAGAGTTGTATATGATGCAACCAGAAGGTTTTGTCAATCCTAAAGGTACTAACAAAATATGCAAGCTCCAGCGATCCATCTATGGACTGGTGCAAGAATCTCGGAGTTGGAATATACACTTTGATAAGTTGATCAAAGCATATAGTTTTATATAGACTTGTGGTGAAGCCTGTATTTACAAGAAAGTGAGTGGGAGCACTACATCATTTCTGATAAGTATATGTGAAAGACATATTGTTGATCGGAGATAATGTAGAATTATTCTACAAAGCATAAAGGAATGTTTGAAAGGAGTTTTTCAAAGAAAGACCTCGGTGAAGCTGCTTACATATTGATCATCAAGATCTATAGAGATAGATCAATACACTTGATAAGTTTTTTTCAATGAGTACATACCTTGACAAGATTTTGAAGTAGTTCAAAATGGAACAGTCAAAAAGGAGTTCTTGCCTGTGTTACAAGGTGTGAACTTGAGTAAGACTCAAAACCCGACCACGGTAGAAGATAGAGAGAGAATGAAAGTCATTCCCTATGCCTCAGCCATAGGTTCTATAAATTATGTCATGCTGTGTACCAGACCTATTGTATACCCTGCCCTGAGTTTGGCAAAGGAGTACAATAGTGATCTAGGAGTAGATCACTGGACAGTGGTCAAAATTATCCTTAGTGGAATAAGGATATGTTTCTCGATTATGGAGGTGATGAAAGGTTCATCGTAAAGGGTTACGTCGATGCAAGTTTTGACACTGATCCAGATGACTCTAAATCTCAATCTGGATACATATTGAAAGTGAGAGCAATTAGCTAGAGTAGCTCCATGCAGAGCATTGTTGACATAGAAATTTGCAAAATACTTACGGATCTGAATGTGGCAGACCCGTTGACTAAACTTCTCTCACAAGCAAAACATGATCACACCTCAGTACTCTTTGGGTGTTAATCACATAGTGACATGAACTAGATTATTGACTCTAGTAAACCCTTTGGGTGTTGGTCACATCTTGATGTGAACTATGGGTGTTAATCACATGGTGATGTAAACTATTGATGTTAAATCACATGGCGATATGAACTAGATTATTGACTCTAGTGCAAGTGGGAGACTGAAGGAAATATGCCCTAGAGGCAATAATAAAGTTATTATTTATTTCCTTATATCATGATAAATGTTTATTATTCATGCTAGAATTGTATTAACCGGAAACATAATACATGTGTGGATACATAGACAAACAGAGTGTCACTAGTATGCCTCTACTTGACTAGCTCGTTGCTCAAAGATGGTTATGTTTCCTAACCATAGACATGAGTTGTCATTTGATTAACAGGATCACATCATTAGGAGAATGATGTGATTGACTTGACCCATTCCGTTAGCATAGCACTTGATCGTTTAGTTTGTTGCTATTGCTTTCTTCATGACTTATACATGTTCCTATGACTATGAGATTATGCAACTCCCGTTTACCGGAGGAACACTTTGTGTGCCACCAAACGTCACAACGTAACTGGGTGATTATAAAGGTGCTCTACAGGTGTCTTCGAAGGTACTTGTTGGGTTGGCGTATTTCGAGATTAGGATTTGTCACTCCGATTGTCGGAGAGGTATCTCTGGGCCCTCTCGGTAATGCACATCACTTAAGCCTTGCAAGCATTGCAACTAATGAGTTAGTTGTAGGATGATGTATTACGGAACGAGTAAAGAGACTTGCCAGTAACGAGATTGAACTAGGTATTGAGATATCGACGATCGAATCTCGGGCAAGTAACATACTGATGACAAAAGGAACAACGTATGTTGTTATGCGGTCTGACCGATAAAGATCTTCGTAGAATATGTGGGAGCCAATATGAGCATACAGGTTCCGCTATTGGTTATTGACCGGAGACGTCTCTCGGTCATGTCTACATTGTTCTCGAACCCGTAGGGTCCGCACGCTTAAGGTTTCGATGACAGTTATATTATGAGTTTATGAGTTTTGATGTACCGAAGGAGTTCGGAGTCCCAGATGACATCGGGGACATGACGAGGAGTCTCGAAATGGTCAAGACGTATAGATCGATATATTGGACGACTATATTCGGACATCGGAAAGGTTTCGAGTGATTCAGGTATTTTTCGGAGTACCGGAGAGTTACGGGAATACATATTGGGCCTTATTGGTCCATACGGGAAAGAAGGAAAAGGGCCTCAAGGGTGGCCGCACCCCTCCCCTTGGTCTGGTCTGAATTGGACTAGGGAAGGGGGCGCCCCCTTCCTTCCTTCTCCTTTTCCCTTCCTCTTTTCCTATTCCATATGGGAGGTGGAATCCTACTAGGACTAGGGAGTCCTAGTAGGACTCCACACTTGGCGCGCCCCCTCCTAGGGCCGGCCTCCTCCTCCCTTGCTCCTTTATATACAGGTGCAGGGGGCACCCCAAAGAGACAACAATTGATCATTGATCTCTTAGCCGTGTGCGGTGCCCCCTTCCACCATAATCCTAGATAATATTGTAGCGGTGCTTAGGCGAAGCCCTGCGACGGTAGAACATCAAGATCGTCACCAGGCCGTCATGCTGACGGAACTCTTCCCCGACATTCTGCTGGATCGGAGTCCGGGGATCGTCATCGAGCTGAACGTGTGCTAGAACTCGGAGGTGCCGTAGTTTCGGTGCTTGATCGGTCGGGCCGTGAAGACATACGACTACATCAACCGCGTTGTGCTAACGCTTCCGTTTTTGGTCTACGAGGGTACGTAGACAACCCTCTCCTCTCTCGTTTCTATGCATCACCATGATCTTGCGTGTGCATAGGAATTTTTTTAAAATTACTATGTTCCCCAATAGTTTTAACCTTCAACAAGGACCGGGCATAGTAACACTCGATTCAACTAAAGTAGGAGAAACAGACACCCACTAACCACTTGTGTGCGAAGCACGGTGGTAGAACTAGTCTCATGAATGTGGTCATGTAATGCTGGTCTGGGCCGCTTCATCCAACAATACCGCCGAATCAAAGTATGACATGCTGGTAAGCAGTATGACTATTATCGCCCACAAATCTTTGTGTTCTACTCGTGCATATAACATCTACGCATAGACCTGGCTTGGATGCCACTGTTGGGGAACACAGTATTTCAAAAAAAATCCTATGATCACGCAAGATCTATCTAGGAGATGCATAGCAACGTGAGGGGGTAGTGTGTCTACGTACCCTCATAGACCGAAAGCGGAAGCCTTAAGTAACGCGGTTGATGTAGTCGAACGTCTTTGCGATCCAACGGATCAAGTACCGAGCGCACGGCACCTATGCGATCTCCACACATAAAGCTCGGTGACGTCCCTCGAACTCTTGATCGAGCTAAGGCCGAGGGAGAGTTTTGTCAGCACGACGGCGTGGTGACGGTGATGATGAACTTACCGGCGCAGGGCTTCGCCTAAGCAATGCAACGATATGACCGGGATGTGTTTCTGTGGAGGGGGCACCGCACACGGCTAAGAGAAACTTTGGTGTGTCTTTGGGGTGCCCCCTCCCACGTATATAAAGGGGGGAGGGAGGAGGAAGCTGGCCAGGGGGAGGAGGTGCGCCATGGGGGGGGGGGCAATCCTACTCCAAGTAGGATTCATCCCCTCTTTTCTATTCAAACAAGGAGAAGGGGGAAGGTGAGGGAGGAGAGAAGTAAAGGGGCCGGCCCCCCTAGTACAATTCGGTTTGGGCTAGGGGGCGCGTGCCCTACCTTGGCCTGCCTCCTCTCTTCCACCAATAGGCCCATGAGGCCCAATAACCTCCCGGGGGGTTCCGGTAACCCCTCGGTACTCCGCAAAATACCCGATACACCTCGAAACCATTCCGGTGTCCGAATATAGTCTTCCAATATATCAATCTTTATGTCTCGACCATTTCGAGACTCCTTGTCATGTCTGTGATCTCATCACAGAACTCCGAGCTACCTCCGATACATCAAAACACATAAACTCATAATACCGATCATCATCGAACGTTAAGCTTGCGGACCCTACGGGTTCGAGAACTATGTAGACATGACCGAGACTCATCTTCGGTAAATAACCAATAGCGGAACCAGGATGCTCATATTTGCTCCCACATACTCTACGAAGATCTTTATCGGTCAAACCGCATAACAACTTACGTTGTTCCCTTTGTCATCGGTATGTTACTTGCCCGAGATTCGATCGTCGGTATCACTATACCTAGTTCAATCTCATTACCGGCAAGTCTCTTTACTCGTTCTGTAATGCATCATCCCGTAACTAACCCATTAGTTACATTGCTTGCAAGGCTTATAGTGATCTGCATTACTGAGAGGACCCAGAGATACCTCTTCGACAATTGGAGTGACAAATCCTAATCTCGATCTATGCCAACTCAACAAACACCATCAGAGACACCTATAGAGCATCTCTATAATCACCCAATTACGTTGTGATGTTTGATAGCACACTAAGTGTTCCTCCAGTATTCAGGAGTTGCATAATCTCATAGTCATAGGAACATGTATAAGTCATGAAGAAAGCAATAGAAATAAACTAAACGATCATAGTGCTAAGCTAACGGATGGGTCATGTCAATCACATCATTCTCTAATTATGTGATCCCATTCATCAAATGACAACTCATGTCTATGGTTAGGAAACTTAACCATCTTTGATTAACGAGCTAGTCAAGTAGAGGCATACTAGTGACACTCTGTTTGTCTATTTATTCACACATGTACTAAGTTTCCGGTTAATACAATTCTAGCATGAATATTAATAAACATTTATCATGATATAATTCACTGCTAGGAAAATGCCTGCTAGTGGGACACCTGTTTTGGCTACTAATGGCGCACTACAGGTGCGCCACTAGGATCACGCCATTAGAATTTTCAGTATATTCCACGGTGCGCCATTACTATCTGGCTTAGTAATGGCGCACCATATAGAAGTGCGCCATTACTAACAATTTTTTTCAAAAAAAAATTCAATTTTTTTTCTTAATCTCGAGTCACTATGGCTTAATCTCGAGCCAATATGCTTAATGTCAAGTCAAATCGCACTCTGTGGCCAAACTTCCCGAAAGGTCACCCATCCTCACACTACTCCAGCCCGAGCACGCTTAAATTCGCAGTTCTATCCAACCCCAACACCAGCTCACTTCAGAGGCACTTGTTGATATATCTATCTTATCAATCCTATTAAACATTGTTGATGTCTAGGACTTTGTTCATGTTCATGAGTGTGATAAAATTTTGAAAAAATATTTCAAACTTCCCGGTCATATTACGTATCATATTTTTAAAATAAAATCCAAAAAAGAAAAAAAAATTGGTTTCAATTTTTTTCTGTTACTAGTGGCGCACCTAGCAAATGGTGCGCCACTAGTAAGTTTGAATTTTTTTTCCATTTTCCCCCCTCTAGATCTTAAAAGCCACGTATCTTTCGTTCTGTTAGGTTTTTGGCGATTTTGAAGATGTTGAACAAAGTCCCCCCCCCCCCCGTTCAATTCGTATGTAACTTTTCTAGTAGATGATTTTTCATATAAAAAACTTTTTAATCCGAGTTCGTATGCAAAACTTATGCCCATTTTACTAAATTCCAGAGAGATTTTGCAAATAAAGTCGAAATTCATATTTGTAAATTTTCCCAACAACTAGACCACATATCACATGAAAAACTTATTTTCTTTTATTTTTTGACATTTCCATCATTTTCTTTTATTTTTTTAAATAGAAAAGGCGGTCCATGGGGGGTGCATTTAGCACCAGGGTTACTAATGGCGCACCTGATGTGTGGTGTGCCATTAGTAGTTTCGAAAAAAAAATAAAAAAATTGTTAGTAATGGCGCAGTGTCCACTGGTGCGCCATTACTAACAAATTTTTTTATTTTTTTTCAAAACTACTAATGGCGCACCATACACCAGATGCGCCACTACTATATAGCAGTGGCGCACCACATACACGGTGCACCATTAATGTCCATATCATCTATAGCCCTTTTCCTAGTAGTAGAAGGAAATATAAATAACACTTTATTATTGCCTCTAGGGCATATTTCCTTCATGACCCACAAGTATAGGGGATCTATCTAGTCATTTCGATAAGTAAAAGTGTCGAATCCAACGATGAGCAGAAGGAAATGACAAGTGTTTTCAGCAAGGGGGAGTACCTCAATATATTATAACCAATTTCTTCATACTCAGTACTTACACTTCCATTATTTACTCCCGTTGAAAACCTAACCAAATTGTCATCAATCACCAAACAAGGGGAGATGGTAGATGGATCAAGTGCCCCGTTAGTGGTTTTGCAGGATTGGAGACAAATGGGTTGAGGGACTAATGTGTTTGCGAGTGTACACATGAGTTATAGTCCCTGAAGATTTGGTTTAACTCATCAAAGATGAGCCCTAAAAATGTATTTCTTCAAGTGAAGAACTTGGTGACGAAATTGGTATGACAATTGAAGAAATTGATGTGAAGACTTTGAAGCTTGAAGACTTTTGTTTTCGTAGTTTCTTTCCTCTTGTTTTGAGTCATAGGAAAAACCGTACTGTTAAAGGGGGTATAGGTGAATCATAGTTCACATTTCCAAAGTGATGCTCAAACCTATACATACAAGCCACTTTGAGTGAAGTATTTGGAAATCTCCGGTACAGCTGACGAATTTGCTGGCGGTAGTGACGAAGTTCATCTAGTCGCTGACAAATTTGGTCAGGCTAAGGAGTTATGATTCACTAGTGCGATCTGCCTATCGTGAGGAAATTGAGTGCCCCGACGAAATTGAGAGTTCAATTTTCCGACCATTGCTGCGCCGTGTGCCAGCTGTTGAGTGGATCCTTATCCGGACCACTGTTCAAGAACTCGGCCGAGTTACCATTTAAATGCCCATTTAATCACTACTCAGTGCCTAACTGAGGCGAGTAGCACGTACTCGTTTCATTAAATGGTCAAGCCGATTAACTCGCATTTAATCGGTTGTCAGACGATTAATTGGTTGTCAAACCGATTAATCGGTGATGGGTCAGGTAACTGAAGCGGCATCCATAAAAAAAGGGGTAACCGAAGCGGCAATCCAGGCCATTATGAGTTGTGAGAACTATTTGAGTATTTGTGGTCAGTGAACCTGTTATGGCGCTGCTAGAAGGAGGGCGCGAGAGGACCGGCCGGGGGCCTTTCTGCCCACGGCCGGGCAAGAGGGAAGGGATTTCCTTCTTAATTCTTGCTTCATTAGATTGATATATCTCCTCTCTTTATATAGAGAGGTTTACTTGACTCCCAAGCAAGGCTTACTTGACCCCTAAGCAAGCGACCCTTATCTCTCATTGACCCTAAGACTAAAGGGCTATACCGCCAGCCCAGGCCCATTAGCCCCATTATGTACTCTAACACTACACCCCACCTGGACATGCAGCTTGTCCTCGAGCTGCAGCCTAACCAACTTATAACCATGACTCGACGCAACACAAACCTAACACCTAAAAACAAGCCTTTTACATCTCGGCTTGTTTTATTACTCTCAACCTAAAATGGACTGGGATGATTTATTTTGGTCCTCTTAACAAAAAATGGATACCATCCGCACGTCGGACATGCACGTGTACAACCACATGGATCCCATGGATACCATCTGGACAAAAGGAGTGCATGTGTATGGCCACCTGGAAGTGGTCGCAAGAGCGACCAGCAGAGGCGTCCTCGCGGCGGGCGGCGGCGGAATGCAGTGGTGCTACGCGGTGCGCTCCTGTCGGTGACACCATGCCTTCTCCCTGCCGGACGGCTGTTGGTCGGCACCGCACATAAAAGAGTGGAGGGCTATCGATGGAGAATGGCGAGGAGGGGTGCGCCTCCCCAACCGCCCAGATGTCGGCGCCCTCCGCCGCGCCGCCAGCAGCCGCCTACACCCCGGAGGAGGTCACCGGGGTCCTCAACGACCTCGTCACCGCCGTCCAGGGGATCCGGCTGTACCTGGCCAGCCCCTACGGGCCGCCGTCCAGGGGATCCGGCTGTACCTGGCCAGCCCCTACAGACCATACCATTTTCTTTGTAGGGTCGAACTTGTAGATGAATTCACCATTCTTCACCCCTAAGGAAGCGACACTTATCTCTAATTAACCCTAAGACTAAAGGGCTATACCGCCAGCCCAGGCCCATTAGCCCCATTATGTACTCTAACAGAACCTTATTTCCTATTATGCTATTTGTGTTGAACCTTGTAGTGAATTATTCCATGTTCACATGTGTGGCTGCTATTTATCTTGTTATGTGTGGCTGCATATTGCCAAGTTGTGTGGCTGTCATTTTAATTTATCTTGTCATGTTTCATGTGTGGCTTCTTGTTGTCACATGTATTGCTGTCATTTAATCATTTATCTTGACAATGACAAGTTTAGAGCATATACAAATGCATATCTATCATCAATTCTGTAGGTTTGTTGCCTTCCTGTTTGGATGCATCATGATCAAACCATCCAGGTAACAATTCTACCTCTTGTCCATGCTTTTTATAGGTCTACGAGCTACAACATTATATTTTAGTATAAATGTATAATACGTAGCTATGAGCATTGGATTATGTGGTGTACAATACGTGAAAAACTAGTTACATGTTGCCAATATATTCTCATGTGCAGTCGATTAATGATCGACCGATTAATTCAGTTAAATGGCCGATTAACCGATTAATCGCTAATCAGTAGTCGACCAAGAAGTTACCAGTTACCGAGTTCCCGAACAATGATCCGGACAATGGTCATGTGTGAGAAGGGCATTTATGACAATTCATGTCGGGTTGCCCCAGGCTATAAATAGCCGCCCCCATAACCACTTGTTGGTTGGCTGTTCCAGAGAGAACTTGACACTTGTCATTTGAGAGCAACCCATCCTTTGACGACCTTGAGAGAATCCTAAGTGAGGAAACACCCAACCAGAGCCAAAGTGATTGAGCATCACTGAAGAGATTGATGTGTGTGATCCGACGTCTGGTACCTTTGAAGACTGGCATTCGCCCATATGGTTAGGCGTGATGTTCTGAGCACCCAAGAGTCATTGTGGTGCGCCGGTGAACAAGTCTATGAAGGTTTTGGAAGTTTATCTTGAATAATTACCACGAGTGATTGGGCGAGGTCTAAGTGACCTTGGCTCAAGAGGAATACGGTGAGGACTAAGTGTCCTCTGAGTTCATCTCGGCCACCTCAACAAGACGTACGGTTGATACAGCAACTGGAACAGGTCTACCAAATTGTTGTGTCATCACCAAGCCTACCTGGTTTTCAATTCTTCACCCTTACCTTCACATTATTCCGCCGCTGAAGTATTTGTGATCTACCTTCTGACGAATTTGAACTAAAGACTTTCATCATGCTTTCTTCCATTTCTTCAGTTCATCTTCTTCATGCTTGTGTGCCTGTATGATTGCATGTTCTTCACATATATGTATCTAGTATGCATGCTTTCTGCTACTTTGATGAAATAGTTTCCTTGTGTTTCTATTTCCTCACTCTGATCTTCGTCAAATTCATCAGAGTTTGACAAATTTCTTAAAATCTTCCATTCACCCCCTCTGGGAGTAAACATGTGTTTTCAGTATGCATTGTTTTGTAAATCATTTGTAGCCGGATATGCTTAGTTTTTTATCATTTCTAGCCACATATGTATATGCACTGTTGTGTAGACCTATTGTAGCCGGATATGTGTGCATTGTTGTGTAAATCTTTTCTAGCCGGATATGCATACTTTTATTGATCATTTGTAGCCGGATATGTATGCATTGTTGTGTAGATCATTTGTAGTCGGAAATGTATGCATTGTTGTGTAGATCATTTGTAGTCAGACATGCATTGTTGTGTGGATCATTTGTAGCGAGAATGACCATGCAAGCCGCCCGTTTCAAGATGTTACAGCGGCAGAAGGATGAGCTGGAGAGGGCGGAGCAAGAGGACTCGGAGGCGGAGGCGGCCTACACAACAGCGACAACAGAATGAGCGTGGAGCCTCGTATTGCCAGTCCGGCAGGGGAGGAAGTCCAATCTTTTGCGTGGACTGCTAGACTGATGTTATTTTTATATGGTCGAGCATGTAAAAACTAAGCATTCTTGCCTATTTTCGGTTGTGATCGGCCGATGATGCGTCCCAGGACTGGTGTGATCTGGCGCGCACTATGAATTAGGCGTATTTGAATTTGCAATTCCCCTTATAATTGGCAAAAATATAGTGCAAATCATTGGATGGCAGGCTCCCGCATCCATGTCCGGGTTCTAGTCCCTTTCTGTCTGCGGACTGATGCGGTGTACGGTTTGCGGGTCAGCATTCGAGATGCCCTTAGCCAACATCCACAACAACTAATGATTTATTAAGGTAAAACCCAACCGTATGCATCAACTCCTATACTTAGACTCGTTAACATTTTTCACTCTGGCTGCCCTATGGATAGTTATCTCAACATACTACTAACTCTAAAGTATGGTCCACATACATGCGCGCTCATATATTGGGCACCAAGGATAGCAACATATCATAAGTTCTTAGCATACAATTCAAATCAATCTTTAAAAAAAATACCAATCACCATAGGGCGGAAAGAGATCTACTAAGACATAATAGAAGTGCAACAAATCATAGGTTTGCATTTACCTCTCAATAATTGGACGGAATGATTACGCTAATTAATACATAGTCATTAGGTGACTCCCATGCTGTTAGATTTTTTCCTTCTTTTGTCGCCCCCCCCCCCCCCCCCCAGCACTTGATGGTGTGGAGGACCCTGGCTCCCCATCGACAGGAGGGACTCTCTGCTCTTGTTTTTGTTTGGTTAAACGTCTTGGTTGGATTGTGTGGAGATGTGTCTCCATCGGATCTCATGGGTTTGATTGGTGTTGGTCTTTTGTGGATCCGTGTTGATCTAGTCTTCGTTTCTGTGTTTAAAAGTTTGATCTTTTGATCTACGCTTTGTTCATTGACGATGGTTGTGTTCTGGCGCGCTAGTCCGGCCCGTGGGACCTTACCACAATGACTTTCTGACTGTCTAATAGAACAATGTTTGTTCGGCTCTGGTAAAAGAGAGGCGATGATGATGACGCTCTTTCGACTCACTTCAGTGCTTATAGTCATCGCTAGGTGCATAAACAAGAGCTCCCCTCTTGATCAACGGTAGCTTTTCCAGATTCTCGAAATTTGACTTCGTCCCAGAATGGTGCAACAAAATGAATAGGACAAGAAGAGAGTAAAAGGGTACGAGATATGTATATTGTAATCAAGGACGGCGAAACGCTGCGGATCGCTTCCTTTAGCAGGCTGCTAAGCACATGTTTTGGCATCTTTCCTTGAAGATTAAGTTGCATCCTGGCAATGTTGCCCTGAAAACCTGCTACGCTAGTACACAGAGTGCACTGTACTTATATACCTACATTGCATGTATATAAGACAGGAGCTACGTATGTACCTATGCACGCAAAGTGAAGTCTTTTCCGCTTCAAGCGAGCGGCGTTGACAAGCGACATTTACCAAGTAAGATAGATTGGTGTCAACTCGATCGATCGATCGCCCTATAAATTGCCAAGGAGCCATGCATACAAACGTACCCATTCAACTTCCATCAATAATCGATCAGCAACAAAAGCACCGTGATAGTAACTAGTGACAGCGTGAGGGCGTTCGCAATGGCGAGGCGTCTGGGAGTCGTGCTGGCTTTAGCGGCTGTCGTCCTTCTCGCCGCCGCGGGGGCCGCCGCCGCGCAATCCAAGCCACGGCCACCCAATGCCAATGGCCCGAAGCCGAACCCGAATCCGATAAGCGTCAAGTGCAGTGAGAGTCCCAGGGTGAACCCCTACTGCTCCAACCAGAGGATGGACTGCCCCGCCAACTGCCCCCAGTCGTGCTACGCCGACTGCAAATCATGCAAACCCGTCTGCGGTGAGCACTCCATGTCTTAACTGTGCAGGTACAACTATAGTAACGCTTGATTTTGTTGGCTAATAATGGTTGTGGCTCATGCGTTCGTGCAGTGTGCAACACCCCGGGGGCGTGCGGCGACCCGCGGTTCATAGGCGGTGACGGCAACGCCTTCTACTTCCACGGACGCAGGGACGCCGACTTCTGCGTCGTCTCCGACCGTGACCTTCACATCAACGCACACTTCATCGGCAAGAGCGGCCACAGCGGCATGTCCCGGGACTTCACCTGGATCCAGGCCATCGCCGTGCTCTTCGACGGCCACCGCCTCTACCTCGGCGCCAGGAAGACCGGCACCTGGGACGACGCTGTCGAGCATCTAGAGATCATCCACGACGGCGAGCCCGTGTACCTCCCCGCCGACCTGGTCGAAGGCGCCAAGTGGACCTCCAGCCGCGTCCCCGAGCTGTCTGTGACCCGCACCAAGGGGGCCAATGGCGTGCTCGTCGCCCTCCACGGAAAGTTCAGCGTCAGGGCCAACGCCGTGCCCATCACCGAGGAGGATTCGAGGGTGCACCGTTACGGCGTCACCGCCGACGACTGCCTCGCGCACCTCGAGCTGGCGTTCAAGTTCGACGCGCTCACCGACGACGTCCACGGTGTGGTCGGACAGACGTACCGCTCCGACTACGTCAACCATTTCGACGTGAGGGCCTCCATGCCCACCATGGGAGGAGATGCCACCTTCACCACCTCCAGCCTGTTCGCTGCCGACTGCAGCGTGGCGCGCTATGGAGTCAGCCGTGGAAACGACGGTGCCGCGGTGCTATCTGAGCTCTCTGCTGTCACCTGTGCCAGTGGCATGGACGGCAAGGGTGTCGTGTGCAAGAAGTAAAACGCTTCATGCATGCATATGGCGACTGTTGTGTACTGGCCGTGCATGTCTGCTGCATGCATGCACGGTTGACAAGTACGTACTTCACATGAATAAGCAAAGGGCATAATTTGATGTGTGTGGGACTTGGAACGTTATATTTTCATCAAAGAACTAGTATGTGCCATTTGCACTATATGTTGCACCAACGAAGAATATCTATCAAACTTTACATTCAACTATTGATTAAATTTCACCTCGGAACTTCTGCACCATTGCATTTCTTGCGTCGAGATCTTCAAAAGTAGATCACATGCTAATAGGTTTAGACGAACTTACGTCCGTTTCGCGGTGAACCTGGGGTTCCCTTCTCCTCTGCTGGGTGCTCAGGCGGTGGCGGGAGGAGAGGGGAACTTAGGGATCTTGTCTGATGTATAGGGTAGTAGGGTTAGCCCGTTAAGAGAGTGCTCTTCGTCCGGCATTGTTTGATGGTGATGGCTTCAGGGATAAGAATAAGTAGACCTCAGATCCGGTTCCATCTCGGCGGCGACGCTTGCGGCGAGGTCGACGGGCTTGAGGGCGGCGCTTCCCGGTGCTCATGTGGAGCGGCGGTTTGGCTATTCCCCCATCCGACCCCGACGGAGTTATTGGATTTCCCCGAAGAGGGAGGATGAAACAGTATAGTAGCAGATAGTATTTCTCTTAGTTAGGAACAAGGTTTATTGAACCAGTAGGAGGCACCACACCAGCAACGTGAACAGTACCTACACACAGACACGACAATTGCTTGCACCTAACAAAGGCAAGGTGGTCGTCACTCCCCTTATTCTTGCTAGTTGCAAGATTAAAACTAATAGTGATAGGCAAAGCAATACAAAGTAAAAGTAAATAAAAGCAAGCGAACAAAGTAATTGTAGGATTCTTAGTATTGATGGACAAGGGACCCTGGTGGCCATAGGTTCACTAGTGGCATCTCTTTCAAAAGCATAGGAACGATGGGTAAAGAAATTACTGTTGGGCAATTGATAGAATCGAGCATAGTTATGATAATCATCCATGGCACAATCATTACATAGGCATTGCGTCTGTGACAAGTAAATCGTTAATCCAACTGCATCTACTACTATTACTCCACCCCAAGACCGCTCTTCAACATGCATCTCAATGTATTAAGTTTATAACAAACAGACTAATCACTACTAGAAAAAGGCCTGTTAGTGGTGCACCTATTTTGGCCATTAATGGCGCACTATAGGTGCGTCACTATTACCACGCCACTAGTAACAAATACTAATGGCGCACCTCTGGTGCGACATTAGTACGCCAGATAATAGTACGCCAGATAATTAGTGGCGCACCTGGCAGTGCGCCATTACTATGTCCAATAGTGTGCCATTACTATGCCTTCTAGGGGGGCATATTTACCTTCACGTATGCCCCCAAGTGCGCCATTACTATGCCCCGTAATGCGCCACTGGTATTTAGCCCTGGTGCGCTACTAATGCTCAACAAAGTGCGCCACTACTATGAATATTAGGATTTTTTTGCTTTTCTGCTATTTGCACAGGTTACAAATACATTACAACACAAAATATAAACAACACAACATATAAATAGCAGATTTATCGAATACAATAGAAGATCAGTCTCCGAATACAATTCATCATATTAGTCTTCGAATTAAAAATACCGAACAAAGTTAGAACATTACAAGTCTTGAGACCGCGAGTAGCGAGTTTGTCGTCACATTACAAAGTCGATATCGATAATCTAAACTATCATCACATAGAAGAGAGCTGCGGTCACGATGAGCATCATCGCGATGAAACTGGTCTTCATCCGGTTCCTCCTCCGCTCCCTCCTCTCTCCCGCTAGATAGCGCGCGTATCTAGCTTCCGCCTCCGCCCTAGTGGTGTACCCTTTGTAACTGTTACCGCTGAAACGGTGAACCTGTCTCCGACACTCCTCCCAGTCGTCGTAGACTCCGAGAACCTTACCCTTGTACACGACATACGACGACATCTCTATGCACTAGACAAACAAAACGTTAGTAGCAATCAAAGACAATATATAAGCAATATATAAGTATGCAACAAAAGGATCGGAAGAGAAAAGCAACACATTAATAGCATGATTCATGGTCCTACTAATAAATAGCATCGATTACATATAAGTTGAACGACTGTCCAAACTAAAGAGACATACAAGTTCATTAAATTTTAATTACAACACGAGCTAATCGATATTTCAGAACTACATAGCATCACTACCTTCGACTCAACTCAGGGACTGGAGCGTGGATGAAGCCGCTGTCTTTCGTGATGGTCATGAAATCGCGATCGTTGTCAGCCTGCATTTGTAGCGTTGTTTCTATTTCACTGTTGGACGGTTGATATTTGAGGTAGAACTGCCCCGAGGTACGAAGGACGTCTTGATGGATGATTTCTGCAAACTCCGACTGGATGCGAAAGAATTCTTGTCTGAGGTCCGCGTCCTGGATTGCCGACAAGCGCGCGGCCCAATCTTTGAGACTATTTGGTAGCAGAAGGTGATTATGGTCCCGTATGATCGCCCGCATGTGACGGAGGGCGTAGTAGGCATCCTTCTGACCGCCAGGCGGCTGCTTGACGCAGGGGAACGTCGTTGCGTGGTTGAACACATGCTTGTCGTACCTAAAAATTGGCCTCCTGAAGGTGCCTCCAGATTTGGCGTAGCCGGGGAGAACATCATCAAGAACTTTCTTGATATTTGTGTAGTCTTTCTTTGACTGAAGGTCCGAGTCGAAATACATGGTCATGGAATAGTTCGGACTTAAGAGGATGAGTGTGCAACGTGTGTCACTGCACAAAACACGAAATGTTAGAAAAAAATAGAACGATCGAAATCTAAGAAATCATATGTTACGGGGCGGTGAGGGGATGACTTACTCGGGAAAGTAAGGCACGAGGAAGTTATCCTTATCTGGGTTCGCCGGAATGACGCCTTCAAGGTATGAACTCATGACTTGCCGGTCCCCAGCGCTGCCCAAGATCTTGGCATGCATGTAGAAGGGGTCGACTATCACGAGGTCTAGGGTCTTGTCTCTAATGATCCGCTTCTCCATACTGAGCAAAAATAGCCGAATGAAGGTGTAGTGCAGCGGATGAAGGTTAAACATAGCGAAGATGTCATCAAACCGCAGGACGATCATACCCCCGATGGTGCTATTGACAAAGCCCTTGCCCTCTGGCACCTTGGCAACGAAAACCGGGTATGCCACATCATTCTCGGAGAGACGCCGCTTCTCCAAAGAAAGAACACTGTCATGCAGACTCCGCATAGCACCGGTTGCAGCATTGAGAAGATTAGTCGATAGCATCGTGTTGGGGAATGTAGTAAATTCAAAAAAAATCCTACGCACACGCAAGATCATGGTGATGCATAGCAACGAGAGGGGAGAGTGTTGTCTACGTACCCTCGTAGACCGGCAACGGAAGCGTTGACACAACGTAGAGGAAGTAGTCGTACGTCTTCCCGATCCGACCGATCCAAGCACCGAACGTACGGCACCTCCGAGTTCTGCACACGTTCAACTCAGTGACGTCCCTCGAGCTCCGATCCAGCCGAGCGTTGAGGGAGAGTTTTGTCAGCACGACGGCGTGATGACGGTGATGATGTTCTACCGACGCAGGGCTTCGCCTAAGCACCGCTACGATATGACCGAGGTGGAATATGGTGGAAGGGGGCACCGCACACGGCTAAGGAATGATCACGAAGATCAACTTGTGTGTCATGGGGTGCCCCCTTTCCCTCGTATATAAAGGAGGGAGAGGGGAAGGTGCGGCCGGCCCTAGGGGTGCGCCTGGAGGAGTCCTACTCCCACCGGGAGTAGGACTCCCCCCCTCTTGCCTTGTTGGAGAAGGAAAGGGGAAGGGGGAAAGAGGAAAGGGGGGCGCTGTTGGGGAACGTAGTAGAAATTCAAAATTTTCTACGCATCACCAAGATCAATCTATGGAGTAATCTAGCAACGAGGGGAAGGAGAGTGCATCTACATACCCTTGTAGATCGCTAAGCGGAAGCGTTCAAGTGAACGGGGTTGATGGAGTCGTACACGTCGTGATCCAAATCACCGATGATCCTAGTGCCGAACGGACGGCACCTCCGTGTTCAACACACGTACAGCCCGGTGACGTCTCCTACGCCTTGATCCAGCAAGGGGAGAAGGAGAGGTTGGGGAAGACTCCATCCAGCAGCAGCACGACGGCGTGGTGGTGGTGGAGTGTGGGACTCTAGCAGGGCTTCGCCAAGCACTACGAGAGACGAGGAGGGAGAGGGGTAGGGCTGCGCCAATAGGGAGAGCAAATCACATGTGTTGGGCAGCCCCAAACCTCAAGTATATATAGGGGAAGGGGAGGGGCTGCGCCCCCACCTAGGGTTCCCTCCCTAGGGGTGGCGGCAGCCCCCAGATCCCATCTGGGAGGCGGCCAAGGGGGAGAGAGAGGGGGCGCACCTAGGGTGGGCCTTAGGGCCCATCTGCGCCTAGGGTTTGCCCCCTATCCTCTTGAGGATGCCTTGGGCCTTGGTGGGAGGCGCCCCAGCCCACCTAGGGGCTGGTCCCTTCCCACTTATGGCTCACGCAAGCCTCCGGGGCTGGTGGACCCTCTCGGTGGACCCCCGGACCCCTCCGGTGGTCCCGGTGATGCCCGAAACACTTCCGGTGGCCAAAACCATACTTCATATATATCAATCTTTACCTCCGGACCATTCCGGAACTCCTCGTGACATCTGGGATCTCATCCGGGACTCCGAACAACATTCGGTAACCGCATACATACTTTCCCTATAACCCTAGCGTCATCGAACCTTAAGTGTGTAGACCCTACGGGTTCGGGAACCATGCAGACATGACCGAGACAACTCTCCGGCCAATAACCAACAGCGGGATCTGGATACCCATGTTGGCTCCCACATGTTCCACGATGATCTCATCGGATGAACCACGATATCGAGGATTCAATCAATCCCGTATACAATTCCCTTTGTCCAGCGGTATTGTACTTGCCCGAGATTCGATCGTCGGTATTCGATACCTTGTTCAATCTCGTTACCGGCAAGTCCCTTTACTCGTTCCGTAACACATCATCCCGTGATCAACTCCTTGATCACATTGTGCACATTATGATGATGTCCTACCGAGTGGGCCCAGAGATACCTCTCTGTTTACACGGAGTGACAAATCCCAGTCTCGATTCGTGCCAACCCAACAGACACTTTCGGAGATACCTGTAGTGTACCTTTATAGCCACCCAGTTACTTTGTGACGTTTGGCACACCCAAAGCACTCCTACGGTATCTGGGAGTTGCACAATCTCATGGTCTAAGGAAATGATACTTGACATTAGAAAAGCTTTAGCATACGAACTACACGATCTTTGTGCTAGGCTTAGGATTGGGTCTTGTCCATCACATCATTCTCCTAATGATGTGATCCCGTTATCAACGACATCCAATGTCCATGGTCAGGAAACCATAACCAGCTATAGATCAACGAGCTAGTCAAGTAGAGGCTTACTAGGGACATGGTGTTGCCTATGTATCCACACATGTATCTGAGTTTCCTATCAATACAATGCTAGCATGAATAATAAACGATTATCATGAACAAGGAAATATAATAATAACCAATTTATTATTGCCTCTAGGGCATATTTCCAACAGTCTCCCACTTGCACTAGAGTCAATAATCCAGTTCACATTGATATGTGATTAACACTCAAGGTCACATCCCCATGTGACTAGCACCCAAAGAGTTCTGGGTTTGACCATGTTATGCTTGTGAGAGAGGTTTCAGTCAACGGGTCTGCAACATTCAGATCCGTATGTACTTCGCAAATTTCTATGTCATCTTGTAGATGCAACTACTACGCTACATTTGGAGCCATTTCAAATAACTGTTCTACTTGGAGCTATTCTAAATTGTTGCTCCATTATACATATCAGGTATCTCTACTCAGAGCTATCCAGATAGGTGTTAAGCTTGCATCGACGTAACTCTTTACGTCAAACTCTTTATCACCTCCATAACCGAGAAACATATCCTTATTCATCTAAGGATAATTCAGACCACTATCTGGTGATCTACTCCTAGATCACCTTTGTACCCTCTTGCCAGATATGTGGCAAGGCACACATCAGGTGCGGTACTTAGCATGGCATACCATATAGAGCGTATGACAAAAGCATAGGGGACGACCTTCGTCCTTCCTCTTTCTTCTGCCATGGTCGAGCTTTAAGTCTTAACTTTATACCTTACAACTCAGGCAAGAACTCCTTCTTTGACTGATCCATCTTGAACACCTTCAAGATCATGTCAAGGTATGTGCTCATTTGAAAATACCATTAAGCAGTTTTTATCTATCCTTATAGATCTTGATGCTCAATGTTCAAGTAGCTTAATTCAGGTTTTCCATTGAAAAACACTTTCCAAATAACCCTATATGCTTTCCAGAAATTCTACATCATTTCTGATCAACAATATGTCAACAACATATACTTATCAGAAATTCTATAGTGCTCCCACTCACTTCTTTGGAAATACAAGTTTCTCATAAACTTTGTATACACCCAAAATCTTTGATCATCTCTCCAAAGCATACATTCCAACTCCGAGATGCTTACTCCAGTCCTTAGAAGGATTGCTGGAGCTTTGCATACTTGTTAGCATCTTTCGGGATTGACAAAACCTTCCGGTTGTATCACATACAACCTTTCCTCAAGAAAATCGTCGAGGAAACAATGTTTTGACATCCTATCTGCAAGATTTCATAAATAATGCGGTAATCGCTAATATAATTCCAACAGACTCTTAGCATCGCTACGAGTGAGAAATTCTCATCGTAGTCAACTCCTTGAACTTGTCTGAAAACATCTTAACGACAAGTCGAGCTTTCTTAATGGTGATACTTACCATCATTGTCCGTCTTCCTTTTAAAATCCATATGTACCTAACAGCCTTACGGCCATCAAGTAGTTCTTCCAAAGTCTACACTTTGTTTTCATACATGGATCCTCTCTCGGATTATATGGCCTCGAGCCATTTATCGGAATCTGGGCCCACCATCGCTTCTCCATAGCTCGTAGGTTCATTGTTGTCTAGCAACATGACTTCCAAGACAGGATTATGTACCACTCTGAAGTAGTACGCATCCTTGTCACCCCACGAGGTTTGGTAGTGACTTGATCTGAAGTTTCATGATCACTATCATAAGCTTCCACTTCAATTGGTGTAGGTGCCACAGGAACAACTCCCTGTGCCCTGCCACACACTAGTTGAAGAGACGGTTCAATAACCTCATCAAGTCTCCACCATCCTCCCACTCAATTTTTTTGAGAGAAACTTTTCCTCAATAAAGGACCCGATTCTAGAAACAATCCCTTATTGCTTTCGGATCTGAGACAGGAGGTATACCCAACTATTTTGGGTGACCTATGAAGATGCATTTATCCGCTTTGGGTTCGAGCTTATCAGCCTGAAACTTTTCACATAAGCATCGCAGCCCCAAACTTTTAAGAAATGACAGCTTAGGTTTCTCTAAACCATAGTTCATACAGTGTCATCTCATCGGAATTACGTGGTGCCCTATTTAAAGTGAATGTGGTTGTCTCTAATGCCTAACCCATAAACTATCGTGGTAATTCGATAAGAGACATCATGGTATGCATCATATCCAATAGGGTGCAGTTATGATGTTCGGACACACCATCACACTATGGTGTTCCAGGTTGTATTAGTTGTGAAACAATTTCCACAATGTCTTAATTCTGTGCCAAACTCGTAATTCAGATATTCATCTCTATGATCATATCATAGATATTTTATCCTCTTGTCACAACGATCTTTCAACTTCACCCTGAAATTACTTGAACCTTTCAATAATTCAGACTCGTGATTCATCAAGTAAATATACTCAACATCTACTCAAATCATCTGTGAAGTAAGAACATAACGATATCCACTACACGCCTCAGCACTCATTGGACTGCACACATCAAAATGTATTACTTCCAACAAGTTGCTTTCTAGTTCCATTTTACTGAAAACGAGGCTTTCAGTCATCTTGCCCATGTGGTATGATTTGCATGTCTCAAGTGATTCAAAATCAAGTGAGTCCAAACGGTCCATTTGCATGGAGTTTCTTCATGCATATACACCAATAGACATGGTTCGCATGTCTCAAACTTTTCAAAAACGAGTGAGCCCAAAGATCCATCAACATGGAGCTTCTTCATGCGTCTTATACCGATATGACTTACGTGGCAGTGCCACAAGTAGGTGGTACTATCATTACTATCTTATATCTTTTGGCATGAACATGTGTATCACTATGATCGAGATTCAATAAACCATTCATTTTAGGTGCAAGACCATTGAAGGTATTATTCAAATAAATAGAGTAACCATTATTCTCCTTAAATGAATAACCATATTGTGATAGACATAATCCAATCATGTCTATGCTCAACGCAAACACCAATCTCGATGGTAGAGGGAGCGTGCGATGCTTGATCACATCAAGCTTGGAAAAACTTCCAACAAATATCGCCAGCTCACCTTTAGCTAGTCTCCGTTTACTCCGCAGCCTTTTATTTCGAGTTTACTAACTCTTAGCAACCGAACCGGTGTCTAATACCATGGTGCTAGTAGGAGTACTAGTAAAGTACACATTAACACAATGTATATCCAATATACTTCTATTGACCTTGCCAGCCTTCTCATCTACCAAGTATCTAGGGTAATTCTGCTTATGTGGCTATTCCCCTTATTACAGAAGCACTTAGTCTCGGGTTTGGGTTCAACCTTGGGTTTCTTCACTAGAGCAGCAGCTGATTTGCCGTTTCATGAAGTGTCCCTTCTTGCCCTTGCCCTTCTTGAAACTAGTGGTTTCACCAACCATCAACAATTGATGCTCCTTCTTGATTTCTACTTTTGTGGTGTCAAACATCGCGAATATCTCAAGGATCATCATATGTGTCCCTGATATATTATAGTTCATCACGAAGCTCTAGCGGCTTGGTGGTAGTGACTTTGGAGAAACATCACCATCTCATCTGGAAGATCAACTCCCACTCGATTCAAATGATTGTTGTACTCAGACAACTGAGCACAAGCTCAACAATTGAGTTTTTCTCCCTTAGTTTGCAGGCTAAGCAAATCGTCGGAGGTCTTATACCTCTTGACGTGGGCACGAGCCTGAAATCCTAGTTTCAGCCCTCGAAACATCTCATATGTTCCGCGACGTTTCAAAAACGTCTTCGGTGCCTCAACTCTAAACCGTTTAACTGAACTATCACGTAGTTATCAAAATGTGTATGTCAGATGTTCGCAACATCCACAAACGGCGTTCGAGGTTCAGCACACTGAGCAGTGCATTAAGGACATAAGCCTTCTATGAAGCAATGAGGACAATTCTCAGTTTACGGACCTAGTCCGCATAATTGCTACTATCAACTTTCAAGTAAATTTTCTCTAGGATCATATCTAAACAGTAGAACTGAAGCGCGAGCTATGACATAATTTGCGAAGACCTTTCGACTATGTTCAGGATAATTAAGTTCATCTTATGAACTCCCACTCAGATAGACATCCCTCTAGTCATCTAAGTGATTACATGATCCGAGTCAACTAGGCCGTGTCCGATCATCACGTGAGACGGACTAGTCATCATCGGTGAACATCTTCATGTTGATCGTATCTACCATACGACTCATGCTCGACCTTTCGGTCTCTTGTGTTCCGAGGCCATTTCCGTACATGCTAGGCTCGTCAAGTCAACCTAAGTGTTTCGCGTGTGTAAATCTGTCTTACACCCGTTGTATGTGAATGTTAGAATCTATCACACCCGATCATCACGTGGTGCTTCGAAATGATGAACTTTCGCAACGGTGCACAGTTAGGGGGAACACTTTCTTGAAATTTTAATGAGGGATCATCTTATTTACCACCGCCGTTCTAAGCAAATAAGATGCAAAAAAACATGATAAATATCACATGCAATCAAAAAGTGACATGATATGGCCAATATCATTTTGCTCCTTTTGATCTCCATCTTCGGGGCTCCATGATCATCATCGTCACCGGCATGACACCATGATCTCCATCATCATGATCTCCATCATCATGTCTTCATGAAGTTGTCTCGCCAAGTATTACTTCTACTACTACAGCTAACGGTTAGCAATAAAGTAAAGTAATTACATGACGTTTATGTTGACACGCAGGTCATAAAGAAATTAAGACAACTCCTATGGCTCCTGCCGGTTGTCATACTCATCGACATGCAAGTCGTGATTCCTATTAAAAGAACATGATCATCTCATACATCACATATATCATTCATCACATCCTTTGGCCATATCACATCACAAAACACTTGCTGCAAAAACAAGTTAGACGTCCTCTAATTGTTGTTGCAAGTTTTTACGTGGCTGCTATAGGTTGCTAGCAAGAACGTTTCTTACCTATGCCAAAACCACAACGCGAATTGCCAATTTCTATTTACCCTTCATAAGGACCCTGTCCATCGAATTCGATCCGACTAAAGTGGGAGAGACAGACACCCGCCAGCCACCTTATGCAACTAGTGCATGTCAGTCGGTGGAACCGGTCTCACGTAAGCGTACGTGTAAGGTTGGTCCGGGCCGCTTCATCCCACAATGCCGCCAGATCAAGATAAGACTAGTAACGGCAAGTAAATTGACAAAATCGACGTCCACAACTACTTTGTGTTCTACTCGTGCATAGAAACTACGCATAGACCTGGCTCTGATACCACTGTTGGGGAACGTAGCAGAAATTCAAAATTTTCTATGCATCACCAAGATCAATCTATAGAGTAATCTAGCAACGAGGGGAAGGAGACTGCATCTACATACCCTTGTAGATCACTAAGCGGAAGCGTTCAAGTGAACGGGGTTGATGGAGTCGTACACGTCGTGATCCAAATCACCGATGATCCTAGTGCCGAACGGACGACACCTCCGTGTTTAACACACGTACAGCCCGGTGACGTCTCCTACGCCTTGATCCAGCAAGGGGAGAAGGAGAGGTTGGGGAAGACTCCATCCAGTAGTAGCACGATGGCGTGGTGGTGGTGGAGGAGCGCGGGACTCCAGCAGGGCTTCGCCAAGCACTATGAGAGACGAGGAGGGAGAGGGGTAGGGCTAGGCCAACAGGGAGAGCAAATCACATGTGTTGGGCAGCCCCAAACCTCAAGTATATATAGGGGGAGGGGAGGGGCTGCGCCCCCACCTAGCGTTCCCTCCCTAGGGGTGGCGGCATCCCCCAGATCCCATCTGGCAGGCGGCCAAGGGGGAGAGAGAGGGGGGGCGCACCTAGGGTGGGCCTTAGGGCCCATCTGCGCCTAGGGTTTGCCCCCTCTCCTCTTGAGGACGCCTTGGGCCTTGGTGGGAGGCGCCCCAGCCCACATAGGGGCTGGTCCCTTCCCACTTATGGCCCACGCAAGCCTCTGGGGCTGGTGGCCCCTCTCGGTGGACCCCCGGACCCCTCCGGTGGTCCTGGTACACTACCGGTGATGCCCGTAACACTTCTGGTGGCCAAAACCATACTTCCTATATATCAATCTTTACCTCCGGACCATTCCGGAACTCCTCGTGACGTCCGGGATCTCATCCGGGACTCCGAACAACATTCGGTAACCATGTACATACTTTCCCTATAACCCTAGAGTCATCGAACCTTAAGTGTGTAGACCCTACGGGTTCGGGAACCATGCAGACATGACCGAGACAACTCTCCGGCCAATAACCAACTGCGGGATCTGGATACCCATGTTGGCTCCCACATGTTCCACGATGATCTCATCGGATGAACCACGATGTTGAGGATTCAATCAATCCCGTATACAATTCCCTTTGTCCGGCGGTATTGTACTTGCCCGAGATTCGATCGTCGGTATCCGATACCTTGTTCAATCTCGTTACCGGCATGTCTCTTTACTCGTTCCGTAACACATCATCCCGTGATCAACTCCTTGATCACATTGTGCACATTATGATGATGTCCTACCGAGTGGGCCCAGAGATACCTCTCCGTTTACACGGAGTGACAAATCCCAGTCTCGATTCGTGCCAACCCAACAGACACTTTTGGAGATACCTGAAGTGTACCTTTATAGCCACCTAGTTACGTTGAGACGTTTGGCACAACCAAAGCACTCCTACGGTATCCGGGAGTTGCATAATCTCATGGTCTAAGGAAATGATACTTGACATTAGAAAAGCTTTAGCATACGAACTACACGATCTTTGTGCTAGGCTTAGAATTGGGTCTTGTCCATCACATCATTCTCCTAATGATGTGATCCCGTTATCAACGACATCCAATGTCCATGGTCAGGAAACCGTAACCATCTATTGATCAACGAGCTAGTCAACTAGAGGCTTACTAGGGACATGGTGTTGTCTATGTATCCACACATGTATCTGAGTTTCCTATCAATACAATTCTAGCATGGATAATAAACGATTATCATGAACAAGGAAATATAATAATAACCAATTTATTATTGCCTCTAGGGCATATTTCCAACAGGCGCCGCCCCCCTTCCTTGTCCTATTCGGACTAGGGGGGAGGGGGCGCGGCCTGCCCTGGCCAGCCCTCCTCTTCTCCCTTAGGGCCCATGTAGGCCCATTAACCCCCCGGGGGGGTCCGGTAACACCCCGGTACTGCGGCAAAATCCCGATTTCACCCGGAACGTTTCCGATATCCAAATATAGGCTTCCAATATATCAATCTTTATGTCTCGACCATTTCGAGACTCCTCATCATGTCCGTGATCATATCCGGGACTCCGAACAAACTTCGGTGCATCAAAACACAAAAACCCTAATTACGATCGTCATCGAACTTTAAGCGTGCGGACCCTACGGGTTCAAGAACTATGTAGACATGTAACATCCCAAATTTCCAATTTGGAATGTTATACATTAGATCATCATGCATATCATATTTTCTTTCATTTTGGTCGATCCTAGAAAATTCACGCAACTCAAGGACCTCGGAGAGAGTTGGAGATTCCGTTATTTTCATATTTGAGTTTTCTCAAATTTTGAAAAGAGGATCATTTGATTTTATTTATTTCATCTTCATTATTTTCCCGATATCAAAAATATGAGAGAGGGGAATAATATGACTTTCCCAAATTTAGGAAAAATGAAGATTTAATAAATAAATCAAATTTTGGATTTTTTTTTCCAGTGTTTATTTGCATTTTATTTGGATTAGGGAAAAATGCGGGTTTTCAAAAAATTGCACCTAGGCCCCGAGAAAAGTTCATTTTGTTCGACTCATTTTTAGGAGTCGGGGAAAATTTACTTCGGGATTTTTGGGGTTCGTTTAGATTTTCTTTCTTTGTTTTTCTGCGCGCGTATCTATTTTAAAGAAAACCGCAGTGCCCCGCCTGGGCCAAGGCCCAGCCGGCCCAGCCGCCTCCCCTCCCCGCGCGCAACGCGCAGCGCCGCCGCCCAAGCCGAGTCCGGCTAGGACTCCGCCGCCGCCCCTTGCTTGCCCCCTCCCCCAAGCCACCCCTCCCCCCCTTAAATACCCAAGCACCACCCTCTCCTCCCCACATCACCGCCCGCCGCCCCAGCCGCAGCAGCAGCAGCGCAGCCGCGCCACCGCCGCCCGCGCCTCCCTGCCGCCGCCGCCGCTGCCGCCGCCCCGCGCCTCGCCTCTGCCCCGCCGGAGCCCCTCGCTGAGGTAGCCCGCGCCGCGCCACCCCTCCCCTTGGTTTGTTTTTTTTAAAAGACCCGTTCCGGTTTGTTTTCGTTTCGTAGTTTCAGTTTTTTTCCGAAACCCTAGATCGGTTTTTCGTTTTCTTTTCCGGTTTAGTTGCTTAGAGACCGTTCGTCTTAACGAACGTGATCACCGGTTATTCTAGGTTAACGAACGTCCGTTCGTTTAACCGCTCGTCGTTTTCTTTTCGTCGGATTTATTCCGCGATTTTTCTGACCGCGATTTCTGATCCGATCTTCGTTCTAGTTTATCTTCTCGCTCGTTTATCGGAATCAGGTGATTCAAGCGCCTGGTGTTTCGTTTCGAAACCGCCGTTTCAACTAATCAACTTAAACCAGTTTTTGCTATTGTAAAATTTGACCTAGTTTCAACTTGCTAGAACCGAGTTGTTTTCTTCCGCCGTTTGTTTTTCTGTTGCTTTGTTCGGTTCGTTCTTTCTTTGCAACCGGAGTTCTTAAGTTAAACTTTCTGGTTCGATCTCTTGTTCGAGTTTTACCTGTGCATTAGATGAGTACTTATTGTATGCTTGTTGTTTGTCTGCGATAAATTACCCGGAGTGCGCCGCCTGTTACTTCGATTCTCTAGGTTCCGCGGATCATCAGCAAGGCAAGTAACACTTTGATCATACCTTTTCTACAACCTAGTTTTATTGCATTAGATCAATCCTCACACATTGCATGATTAGGATCTAATTAATTGTGGGATGGGAAGTAGATGAGGTAGTACCTATTACCTGTTTACTATGAAACCCTTGGGAGTTACTTCTACGTTTGCTTATTATGCCATGCTATGCTAGTAGACGTGGATTGGGTGAGTGATATCCATGACAGATGTGAGTGTGATTATTTTAGTGGTTTACTTAAGGTGGCAACTTAAACACACATCTGGGTGGATTGAGGCACCTGATGTCTATCAGGACTTGCCTGTTTTTTTATGGACCGCCACCCAGGCTCAAAGGGATCATAAGATCATTCATACTAAATTCTTCCATGTGCAGCCACAAGCCATTATGGGCTCTGGCACAGTTGATTAAGTCGTGCGAACGCTTACAGGGGTAGACTAGCAGATGTAGGGGATGTAGGTGGTACGGTCTACTCCATCGTAAGGTGCTAGCGCTTCTGAAAGACTATGTCTCGGTCATCCGTCTTCTCAAACACCATGTAGTGCGAGAAAACAAACGGAGGCGATCGAGTCTTGTGGGGAAAAGTGCGCAAACCTCTGCAGAGTGTAATAAACTAATCATGATTGGCCGTGTCCCCGGTTATGGACATCTTGAGTATCTAGTACTTGAATATCGTGTGAATCTCGTCATGTTACTTCTAATTAATACTGATGGGTTTTAATTGTTCACTTATTTGGGATCGGAATGCTGTCAACCATTCTCGATGTTCAACTACCATGATAGTTAAATAAATTTATTCCTTTGCAGTAGGGGAAAACTGGCTTTACGCAAAACAGTAACCATAGAGCTTTACACCAGCCAAATATGCATATAGTATAGATGTTGCATTCCATTACTCTCTATGTGTTACATTGCCAGCATATTCCATGTGCTGACCCGTTTTCGGGCTGCAACTTTCATGTTGCAGACTTTTCAGACGACGAGTAAGGTGCTTTTAGGTCGTGGTTCTATACTCAGTGATGCCGTTGGAGTTGATGGACCCATTTATCTTCCAAGTCTTCTGCTGTTATCGATATTAGATGGCCTTAAGCCATATTTATTGTAATAAGTTCTCTTCGAGACACCGATGTAATAAGTGTGTGATTGCTACTCTGCTATAAATCCTTCGAAGTACTATGTGGTGTCAGCATTACTGATCCAGGGATGACACCGGAGCACAGAGACTTGATCCATTCGGGTCGGGTCGCTACAGAGATGGTATCAGAGCACACGCTGACTATAGGACACGACCCCTAAGTTAAAGCCATAGATCACTATTCTCTCCTCATTTTCTAACTCCTCATCTTTTCTACTCTTTTAGGATGAAGGACGCGAAGATCAAGTACGCTCAACCGGATGAAGGCACACCTTTTGGATTTCACTTGAAGGAAGTCACCAAGTACCTGAACATTGGATTACCAAGCTTCACGGGAACCTTCAATGCCACTCTGCCTGAAGAGGAGCGCTGGAAGATTCAAGCTCATGTTCCGGGAAGGACATTCGCGCCAACCACGAAACCCATAGATAGTGTTTTCAGTGCACCAACTTGGAGTCTAGGAAGGAGCATGGCAGCTCATATCACCATGGGACACATTGGAGAAGTTTATCAGGAAGACCTCAAGGACACTATCTACCAGATTTGTGGACGCCGAGATGAACAATGGGAGTTAGTCAGCACCAAGAAGGATAGATCCATTGCAGCATTGATCCATGAGTTAAACCAGCACATTCGACGCCACGAGAACCAGATGTGCAATGATATGATAGAGTTGAAGAATGCAAAGGCAAGGATCATCGAGTTAGAAGGAGAACTGAAGGCTACACGCAAGGATTACATGGACGAGATCGTAGCTTTAGCAAGGCACAATGGCGATCTTAAGCAGGAGATTGAAGAACTCAAGGTGAAGTTAGCATCCAGGAAGGAAGACATGTACGTCGCATGTCCGGACAACTACATCATCATCGACGACACCAATTCGAATCCAAGTGAACCCGACTTTGAAGACGAAGCTGGAGCAGACATCATGGAGTCTTCCACCGGTTCAAATTTCTAGATGACCACCAACTATTAGTAGTATTGCCCCCATGTATACATTATAGTTCGAGCACTTTTGCGATAGCTAGATCGATTGTATGCCCTTGTTTGAATTGAATGAAGTGATTTTGTGTGCATTTGCTCATGTGCATTGGGGTGGTGTTTTTTCTTTAGACCTCACTCTATTCTTATATCTCATCTTTTCTAAACCCTCGGATGCCTCCGAGACATGACAATGGATTTCCACCGGAGCTCACTCAGTTGATCCAGTAGCAGAATCAATTGATGCAGATGTTAGTCCAGAACCAGCAAAACAACAACAACAACCCACCACCACCACCGCCACCTGTTGACCACTTAGCCCGTTTCCTTAGGCTGAATCCGCCGGTGTTTTCTAGTAGCACCGAACCAATAGTAGCAGATGATTGGCTCCACAAGATAGGAAGGGAGTTGACCACTGCAGGATGCACAGATGGTGAGAAAGTGAAGTTTGCCGCACATCAGCTTGACGGACCCGCGCCAGCATGGTGGGAGAATTTCACAGCCACTTACCCAGTTGACACTGTCACATGGGATCAGTTTCAGCAAGCTTTCTGCACTACCCATGTTTCAGCAGGAGCTATGGCCATGAAGAAGCGTGAGTTTCGCAACTTACGCCAAGGAGGAAGGACAGTTGGCCAGTACGTTGATGATTTCAGCAAGTTAGCACGTTATGCCCCAGATGACGTTGCTACGGATGCAACTAAGCAGGAGAAGTTCCTGGAAGGATTGAATGATGAGTTAAGCATGCAGTTGATGGTAGCAAGTTTCAACAATTACCAGGAGTTGGTAGATCGTGCCATCATGATTGAAGGGAAGCAACAGCAGATTGAGAACCGCAAGAGGAAGTATGGACAGGGGAAGTATAACTCTGGAGCCCAATAGAAGCCCCGTTTTACCCCTAAACTGGGAGTTCAGTTTCAGCATACCCATGGAGGAGGTAGTTCGCACAACCATAATAGCCACAAGAATGGTAATGGGAATGGAGGAAGTAACGGCCAGAACCGTACCACCCCATCAACCCCAGCCAAGAGAGATCTGAGTCAAGTCACCTGTTTCAAGTGCTCCAAGACCAGACATTATGCCAATGAATGTCCTGAAGGCCAGAATGGAAATGGCAATGGAAGCTCTGGGAAGAAGCCGAACCCTTTCAACAGGGGACAGGTGAACCACGTTAGTGTGGAGGAGGTTGAAGATCAGCCTGATGCAGTGATCGGTAAGTTTTTGGTTAATTCATTTACCGCACTCGTTCTTTTCGATACTGGTGCATCGCATTCATACATATCAAGGGGATTTGTGGATAAATATAACCTGCCAACCCAAGCCCTTAGGTCACCCATGTTAGTAAGCTCACCAGGAGCGGAGTATATGGCTAGACGATGGTGTGATCGGTTACCATTAAGGATTGGTAACTATGTTTTTCCCTCAGACCTAATAGTATTGGAATCTCAAGGATTGGATGTGATATTAGGCATGGATTGGTTATCAAAGTATGAAGGGAATATTGAATGCGCTAGTAAGTCAATTTTGCTTACCACACCAGAAGGAAGAAGGATCAAGTATGTATCACGACATGGATCAAATAGGAATCAAGTGAATTCTTTATCAGGAGTTGTGCAGGAAGAAGTACCAGTGGTAAAGGATTTTCCTGATGTATTTCCAGAAGAGTTGCCAGGCATGCCACCGGATAGAGACATTGAGTTTTTGATTGAGTTATTGCCAGGCACTGGACCAATATCAAAGAGACCATATAGGATGCCAGCAAAAGATTTGGAAGAAATCAAAAATCAGATTAAGGAGTTATTGGATAAAGGTTACATACGCCCAAGTTCTTCGCCTTGGGGATCACCCGTACTTCTAGTGGAGAAGAAGGATGGATCATTAAGGATGGTTGTTGATTACCGTGGATTAAATGAAGTAACCATCAAGAACAAGTACCCACTGCCAATGATTAATTATCTGTTTGATCATTTGCAAGGAGCTAAAGTGTTTTCCAAGATCGATTTGCGATCAGGGTACCACCAGTTGAAGATTCGAGAGCAGGACATACCTAAGACAGCATTCACCACAAGATATGGACTGTATGAGTATACTGTTATGTCATTTGGATTGACTAACGCACCTGCCTATTTTATGAACCTGATGAACAAAGTGTTTATGGAGTTTTTGGATAATTTCGTCGTAGTGTTCATCGATGATATCCTGGTTTATTCAAAGAATGAAGAGGAGCATAGGGAACATTTGCGTTTGGTTTTGGACAAACTAAGGGAACATCAGTTATATGCCAAATTCAGCAAATTTGAGTTTTGGTTAAAGGAAGTTGGATTTCTTGGACATGTTATATCCGGAGAAGGAATAGCAGTTGACCCCACAAAGGTTGAGACCGTAACCGAATGGGAAGCACCAACGACAGTTAGAGAGATCCGGAGTTTTCTTGGACTCGCAGGATACTACCAGAGATTTATTGAGAACTTTTCAAAGATTGCGAAGCCTATGACGGAGTTGTTGAAGAAGGATACCAAGTTCAATTGGACTGAGGAGTGTGAGGCTAGTTTCCAGGAGTTGAAGAAACATTTGGTTACCTCACCAGTGTTGATTTTACCAGATCAGACCAAGGATTATGAGGTATATTGCGACGCTTCACGTCGAGGACTTGGAGCAGTGCTTATGCAGGAAGGGAGAGTTGATTCGTATGCTTCACGACAACTGAAGCCTCACGAATTGAATTATGCTATGCATGATTTGGAGTTAGCAGCCGTAGTGCATGCATTGAAGACGTGGAGACATTTTCTCATTGGAAATCATTGTGAGGTGTACACGGATCACAAGAGTTTGAAGTACATTTTCACGCAGAAGGAGTTGAACCTCAGACAAAGAAGATGGTTGGAACTTATCAAGGATTATGATATGAGATTGCATTACCATCTCGGAAAAGCTAATGTAGTAGCTGACGCATTGAGCCGTAAGAGCCATGTAAATACATTGATGACGGGAGAAATACCAAAGGAATTAGCAGAAGACCTTCGTGAGCTATGTTTGGGGATAGTTCCGAGAGGCTATGTGGCAGCATTGGAGATTCAGTCAACATTGATGGATAAAATCAGAGAAGCTCAGAAATCTGACCAGGAGATTGCTTCTATAAAGAAGAAAATGAGTGAAGGAAAAGCAAAGGGATTTCGTGAGGATGAGCACGATACCCTATGGTTTGAGGACCGTATTTATGTGCCCAATGACCCGGAGATCAGGAAGTTGATTCTACAAGAGGCACATGATTCACCATATTCGATTCACCTAGGAAATACCAAGATGTATTTGGATTTGAAGGAGACATTATGTTGGACCGGAATGAAGAAGGATATTGCAGCATATGTAGCAGTTTGTGACATATGTCATAGAGTAAAGGCAGAACATCAGAAGCCAGCCGGATTGTTGCAACCATTGCCGATACCCAAATGGAAGTGGGATAAGATAGGCATGGATTTTATCACAGGACTACCCAGGACGAAGGCAGGTTATGACTCGATATGGGTAGTAGTTGATCGTTTGACGAAGGTAGCACATTTCATTCCAGTTAAGACCACTTACACTAGTGCTAAGTTGGCAAAGATATACATGACTAGGATCATTTGTTTGCATGGAGTTCCGAGAAGCATCGTATCAGATAGAGGAACCCAATTTACCTCAAAGTTTTGGAATCAGTTGCATGAAACCTTGGGAACCAGACTAGAGTTCAGCACAGCTTTTCACCCACGGGCAGATGGACAGACTGAGAGAGTGAATCAGATTTTGGAAGATATGCTGAGAGCTTGTGCACTAGATTATGGATCTAGTTGGGACAATAACTTGCCGTATGCGGAGTTTTCTTATAACAACAGTTACCAAACCAGTTTGAAGATGGCACATTTCGAAGCTTTGTACGGAAGGAGGTGCAGGACACCGTTGTCATGGGACTAAGTTGGAGACCGTCAGTTCTTTGGACCGGATTTGATTAAGGAGTCTGAACGGAAAGTTAAGTTGATACGTGATAGGCTCAAGGTAGCCCAGTCCAGGCAGAAGAGCTATGCAGATTCTAAACGCAAGGAGACAGTTTACGAAACCGGAGACAAAGTGTATCTCCGAGTATCCCCACTTCAAGGAGTTAAGCGCTTTGGAGTTAAGGGAAAGTTAGCACCGCGTTTCGTTGGACCGTATAAGATCTTGCAACATATGGGAGAAGTCGCTTATAAGTTGGAATTACCAGAGGGACTGTCAGGAGTTCATGATGTATTCCATGTTTCTCAGCTGAAGAAATGTCACGCCGAGATGGCGGAGGTACCGCTAAGAGATACGGTGCCGCTTGAAGCGATTCAGTTGAAGGACGACTTAACGTATGAGGAGAAACCAGTCAAAATTCTCGATTTTGCCAGCAGAGTTACCCGCAGCAAGGTTATAAAGTTTTGCAAAGTTCAGTGGAACCACCACTCAGAGGATGAAGCCACCTGGGAGAGAGAAGAAGATTTTCTCAAGGACCACCCTCGCCTATTTTCTAGCCAACCCGAATCTCAAGGGCGAGATTCATCTTAAGGGGGGTAGGTTTGTAACATCCCAAATTTTCAATTTGGAATGTTATACATTAGATCATCATGCATATCATATTTTCTTGCATTTTGGTCGATCCTAGAAATTTCACGCAACTCAAAGACCTCGGAGAGAGTTGGAGATTTTGTTATTTTCATATTTGAGTTTTCTCTAATTTTGAAAAGAGGATCATTTGATTTTATTTATTTCATCTTTATTATTTTCCCGATATCAAAAATATGAGAGAGGGGAATAATATGACTTTCCCAAATTTAGGAAAAATGAAGATTTAATAAATAAATCAAATTTTGGATTTTTTTTCCGGTGTTTATTTGCATTTTATTTGGATTAGGGAAAAATGCGGGTTTTCAAAAAATTGCACCTAGGCCCCGAGAAAAGTTCATTTTGTTCGACTCATTTTTAGGAGTCGGGGAAAATTTACTTCGGGATTTTTGGGGTTCGTTTAGATTTTCTTTCTTTGTTTTTCTGCGCGAATATCTATTTAAAAAAAACCCGCAGCGCCCCGCCTGGGCCAAGGCCCAGCCGGCCCAGCCGCCTCCCCTTCCCGCGCGCAGCGCACAGCGCCGCCGCCCAAGCCGAGTCCGGCTAGGACTCCGCCGCCGCCCCTTGCTTGCCCCCTCCCCCAAGCCACCCCTCCCCCCCACCCTTTAAATACCCAAGCACCCCCCTCTCCTCCCCACACCGCCGCCCGCCACCCCAGCCGCAGCAGCAGCAGCGCAGCCGCGCCACCGCCGCCTGCCACCGCCCGCGCCTCCCTGCCGCCGCTGCCGCCGCCCCGCGCCTCGCCTCTGCCCTGCCGGAGCCCCTCGCCGAGGTAGCCCACGCCGAGCCACCCCTCCCCTCGGTTCGGTTTTTTTTTAAAAGACCCGTTCCGGTTTCTTTTCATTTTGTAGTTTCGGTTTTTTTCCGAAACCCTAGATCGGTTTTTCGTTTTCTTTTCCGGTTTAGTTGCTTAGAGACCGTTCACCGGACCGTTCGTCTTAACGAACGTGATCACCGGATATTCTAGGTTAACGAACGTCCGTTCATTTAACCGCTCGTTGTTTTCTTTTTGTCGGATTTATTCCGCAATTTTTCTGACCGAGATTTCAGATCCGATCTTCGTTCTAGTTTATCTTCTCGCTCGTTTATCGGAATCAGGTGATTCAAGCGCCTGGTGTTTCGTTTCGAAACCGCCGTTCCGACTAATCAACTTAAACCAGTTTTTGCTACTGTAAAATTTGACCTAGTTTCAACTTGCTAGAACCGAGCTGTTTTCTTCCGCTGTTTGTTTTTCCGTTGCTTTGTTTGGTTCGTTCTTTCTTTGCAACCAGAGTTCTTAAGTTGAACTTTCTGGTTCGATCTCTTGTTCGAGTTTTACCTGTGCATTAGATGAGTACTTATTGTATGCTTATTGTTTGTCTGCGATAGATTACCCGGAGTGCGCCGCCTGTTACTTCGATTCTCTAGGTTTCGCGGATCATCGGCAAGGCAAGTAACACTTTGATCATACCTTTTCTACAACCCAGTTTTATTGCATTAGATCAATCCTCACACATTGCATGATTAGGATCTAATTAATTGTGGGATGGGAAGTAGATGAGGTAGTACCTATTACCTGTTTACTATGAAACCCTTGGGAGTTACTTCTACGTTTGCTTATTATGCCATGCTATGCTAGTAGACGTGGATTGGGTGAGTGATATCCATGACAGATGTGAGTGTGATTATTTTAATGGTTTACTTAAGGTGGCAACTTAAACACACATCTGGGTGGATTGAGGCACCTGATGTCTATCAGGACTTGCCTGTTTGTTTATGGACCGCCACCCAGGCTCAAAGGGATCATAAGATCATTCATACTAAATACTTCCGTGTGCAGCCACAAGCCATTATGGGCTCTGGCATAGTTGATTAAGTCGTGCGAACTCTTACAGGGGTAGACTAGCAGATGTAGGGGATGTAGGTGGTACGGTCTACTCCATCGTAAGGTGCTAGCGCTTCTGAAAGACTATGTCTCGGTCATCCGTATTCTCAAACACCATGTAGTGCAAGAAAACAAACGGAGGCGGTCGAGTCTTGTGGGGAAAAGTGCGCAAACCTCTGTAGAGTGTAATAAACTAATCATGATTAGCTGTGTCCCCAATTATAGACATATTGAGTATCTAGTACTTGAATATCGTGTGAATCTCGTCATGTTACTTCTAATTAATACTGATGGGTTTTAATTGTTCACTTATTTGGGATCGGAATGCTGTCGACCATTCTTGATGTTCAACTACCATGATAGTTAAATAAATTTATTCCTTTGCAGTAGGGGAAAACTGGCTTTACGCAAAAAAGTAACCACAAAGCTTTACACCAGCCAAATATGCATATAGTATAGATGTTGCATTCCATTACTCTCTATGTGTTACATTGCCAGCATATTCCATGTGCTGACCCGTTTTCGGGCTGCAACTTTCATGTTGCAGACTTTTCAGATGACGAGTAAGGTGCTTTTAGGTCGTGGTTCTATACTCAGTGATACCGTTGGAGTTGATGGACCCATTTATCTTCCAAGTCCTCCGCTGTTATCGATATTAGATGGCCTTAAGCCATATTTATTGTAATAAGTTCTCTTCGAGACACCGATGTAATAAGTGTGTGATTGCTACTCTGCTATAAATCCTTCGAAGTACTATGTGGTGTCAGCATTACTGATCCAGGGATGACACCGGAGCACAGAGACTTGATCCATTCGGGTTGGGTCACTACAAGACATGACCGAGACACGTCTCCGGTCAATAACCAATAGCGGAACCTGGATGCTCATATTGGTTCCTACATATTCTACGAAGATCTTTATCGATCAAACCGCATAACAATATACGTTGTTGCCTTTGTCATCGGTATGTTACTTGCCTGAGATTCGATCGTCGGTATCTCAATACCTAGTTCAATCTCGTTACCGGCAAGTCTCTTTACTCATTTCGTAATACATCATCCCGCAACCAGCTTATTAGTTGCAATGCTTGCAAGGCTTGAGTGATGTGTATTACCGAGAGGGCCCAAAGATACCTCTCTGACAATCGGAGTGACAAATCCTAATCTCGAAATACGCCAACCCAACAAATACCTTCGGAGACACCTGTAGAGCACCTTTATAATCACCCAGTTACGTCGTGACGTTTGGTAGCACACAAAGTGTTCCTCCGGTAAATGGGAGTTGCATAATCTCATAGTCATAGGAACATGTATAAGTTATGAAGAAAGCAATAGCAACAAACTAAACGATCAAGTGCTATGCTAACGGAATGGGTCAAGTCAATCACATCATTCTCCTAATGATGTGATCCCGTTAATCAAATGACAACTCATGTCTATGGTTAGGAAACATAACCATCTTCGATCAATGAGTTAGTCAAGTAGAGGCATACTAGTGACACTCTGTTTGTCTATGTATTCACACATGTATTATGTTTCCGGTTAATACAATTCTAGCATGAATAATAAACATTTATCATGGTATAAGGAAATAAATAATAACTTTATTATTGCCTCTAAGGCATATTTCCTTCAGTCTCCCAATTGCACTAGAGTCAATAATCTAGATTACACAGTAATGATTCTAACACCCATGGAGCCTTGGTGCTGGTCATGTTTTGCTCATGGAAGAGGCTTAGTCAGCGGGTCTGCAACATTCAGATCCATATGTATCTTGCAAATTTCTATGTCTCCCACTTGGACTAAATCCCGAATGGAATTGAAGCGTCTCTTGATGTGCTTGGTTCTCTTGTGAAATCTGGATTCCTTCGCCAAGGCAAAAGATTTTCATTGGACCCGATGCACTAGGTATGACACCTAGATCGGATATGAACTCCTTCATCCAGACTCCTTCATTTGCTGCTTCCGAAGCAGCTATGTACTCCGCTTCACATGTAGATCCCGCCACAACGCTTTGTTTAGAACTGCACCAACTGACAGCTCCACTGTTCAGTATAAACACGTATCCGGTTTGCGATTTAGAATCGTCCGGATCAGGGTCAAAGCTTGCATCAACGTAACCATTTACGATGAGCTCTTTGTCACCTCCATATACGAGAAACATATCCTTAGTCCTTTTCAGGTACTTCAGGATGTTCTTGACCGCTGTCCAGTGATCCACTCCTGGATTACTTTGGTACCTCCCTGCTAGACTTATAGCAAGGCACACATCAGGTCTGGTACACATCATTGCATACATTATAGAGCCTATGGCTGAAGCATAGGGAACATTTTTCATTTTCTCTCTATCTTCTGCGGTGGTCGGACATTGAGTCTTACTCAACTTCACACCTTGTAACACAGGAAAGAACCCTTTCTTTGTTTGATCCATTTCGAACTTCTTCAAAACTTTGTCAAGGTATGTGCTTTGTGAAAGTACAATTAAGCATCTTGATCTATCTCTATAGATCTTAATGCCCAATATGTAAGTAGCTTCACCGAGGTCTTTCATTGAAAAACTCTTATTCAAGTATCCCTTTATGCTATCCAGAAATTCTATATCATTTCCAATCAGTAGTATGTCATCCACATATAATATTAGAAATGCTACAGAGCTCCCACTCACTTTCTTGTAAATACAGGCTTCTCCAAAAGTCTGTACAAAACCAAATGCTTTGATCACACTATCAAAGCATTTATTCCAACTCCGAGAGGCTTGCACCAGTCCATAAATGGATCGCTGGAGCTTGCACACTTTGTTAGCTCCCTTTGGATTGAAAAAACCTTCTAGTTGCATCATATACAACTCTTCTTCCAGTAATCCATTCAGGAATGCAGTTTTGACATCCATCTGCCAAATTTCATAATCATAAAATGCGGCAATCGCTAACATGATTCGGACAGACTTAAGCATCACTACGGGTGAGAAGGTCTCATCGTAGTCAATCCCTTGAACTTGTCGAAAACCTTTCGCAACAAGTCGAGCTTTGTAGATAGTAACATTACCATCAGCGTCATCAATTTATTCTCAATTGCTTGCCGATCAACGGGCAAGTCAACCAAAGTCCACACTTTGTTCTCATACATGGATCCCATCTTAGATTTCATGGCTTCTAGCCATTTTGCGGAATCTGGGCTCACCATCGCTTCTTCATAGTTCGTAGGTTCATCATGATCTAGTAGCATGACTTCCAGAACAGGATTACCGTACCACTCTGGTGCGGATCTTACTCTAGTTGATCTATGAGGTTCGGTAGTAACTTGATCTGAAGCTTCATGATCATTATCATTAGCTTCCTCACTAATTGGTATAGGTGTCACAGAAACCGGTTTCTGTGATGTACTACTTTCCAATAAGGGAGCAGGTACAGTTACCTCATTAAGTTCTACTTTCCTCCCACTCACTTCTTTCGAGAGAAACTCCTTCTCTAGAAAGGATCAATTCTTAGCAACGAATGTCTTGCCTTCGGATCTGTGATAGTAGGTGAACCCAATAGTCTCCTTTGGGTATCCTATGAAGACACATTTCTCCGATTTGGGTTCGAGCTTATCAGGTTGAAGTTTTTTCACATAAGCATCGCAGCCCCAAACTTTTAGAAACGACAACTTCGGTTTCTTGCCAAACCACAGTTGATAAGGCGTCGTTTCAACGGATTTCGATGGTGCCCTATTTAACGTGAATGTAGCCGTCTCTAAAGCATAACCCCAAAACGATAGCGGTAAATCAGTAAGAGACGTCATAGATTGCACCATATCTAGTAAAGTACGATTACGACGTTCGGACACACCATTACGCTGTGGTGTTCTGGGTGGTGCGAGTTGCGAAACTATTCCGCATTGTTTCAAATGTAGACCAAACTCGTAACTCAAATATTCTCCTCCACGATCAGATCGTAGAAACTTTATTTTCTTGTTACGATGATTTTCAACTTCACTCTGAAATTCTTTGAACTTTTCACATGTTTCAGACTTATGCTTCATTAAGTAGATATACCCATATCTGCTTAAATCATCTGTGAAAGTGAGAAAATAATGATATCCGCCACGAGCATCAACATTCATCGGACCACATACATCTGTATGTATGATTTCCAACAAATTTGTTGCTCTCTTCATAGTACCGGAGAACGGTGTTTTAGTCATCTTGCCCATGAGGCATGGTTCGCAAGTACCAAGTGATTCATAATCAAGTGATTCCAAAAGTCCATGGGTATGGAGTTTCTTCATGCGCTTTACACTGATATGACCTAAACGGCAGTGCCATAAATAAGTTGCACTATCATTATCAACTCTGCATCTTTTGGCTTCAACATTATGAATATGTGTATCACTACTATCGAGATTCATCAAAAATAGACCACTCTTCAAGGGTGCATGACCATAAAAGATATTACTCGTATAAATAGAACAACCATTATTCTCTGATTTAAATGAATAACCGTCTCGCATCAAACAAGATCCAGATATAATGTTCATGCTTAACGCTGGCACCAAATAACAATTATTTAGGTCTAATACTAATCCCGAAGGTAGATGTAGAGGTAGAGTGCCGAATGCGATCACATCGACTTTGGAACCATTTCCAACGCGCATCGTCACCTCGTCCTTCGCCAGTGTTCGCTTAATTCGTAGTCCCTGTTTCGAGTTGCAAATATTAGCAACAGAACCAGTACCAAATACCCAAGTGCTACTGCAAGCTCTAGTAAGGTACACATCGATAACATGTATATCGCATATACCTTTGTTCACCTTGCCATCCTTCTTATCCGCCAAATACTTGGGGCAGTTCCGCTTCCAGTGTCCAGTCTGCTTGCAGTAGAAGCACTCAGTTTCAGGCTTAGGTCCAGATTTGGGTTTCTTCTCCTGAGCAGCAACTTGCTTGTTGTTCTTCTTGAAGTTCCCCTTCTTCTTCCCTTTGCCCTTTTTCTTGAAACTGGTGGTCTTGTTGACCATCAACACTTGATGCTCCTTTTTGATTTCTACCTCCGCAGCTTTCAGCATTGCGAAGAGCTCGGGAATAGTCTTATTCATCCCTTGCATATTATAGTTCATCACGAAGCTCTTGTAGCTTGGTGGCAGTGATTGGAGAATTCTGTCAATGACGCAATCATCTGGAAGATTAACTCCTGGAACATCTCATATGCTCTATGACATTCAAAACGTCGTTGAAGTCCCGATTCTAAGCCGTAAAGCATGGCACACTGAACTATCGAGTAGTCATCAGCTTTGCTCTGCCAGACGTTCATAACATCTAGTGTTGCTCCAGCAGCAGGCCTGGCACCCAGCGGTGCTTCCCGAGCGTAATTCTTCTGAGCAGCAATGAGGATAATCCTCAAGTTACGGACCCAGTTCGTGTATGCTACCATCATCTTTCAACTTTGCTTTCTTAAGGAACGCATTAAAATTCAACGGAACAACAGCACGGGTCATCTACCTACAACCAAACATAAACAAGCAAGATAGTATCAGGTACTAAGTTCATGATAAATTTAAGTTCAATTAATCATATTACTTAAGAACTCCCTCTTAGAAAGACATCCCTCTAGTCTTCTAAGTGATCACGTGATCCAAATCAACTAAACCATAACCGATCATCACGTGAAATGGAGTAGCTTTCAATGGTGAACATCAATATGTTGATCATATCTACTATATGATTCATGCTCGACCTTTCGGTCTTAGTGTTCCGAGGCCATATCTGCATATTCTAGGCTCGTCAAGTTTAACCTGAGTATTCTGCGTGTGCAAAAACTGGCTTGCACCCGTTGTAGATGGACGTAGAGCTTATCACACCTGATCATCATGTGGTGTCTGGGCACGACGAACTTTGGCAACGGTGCATACTCAGGGAGAACACTTTTATCTTGAAATTTAGTGAGAGATCATCTTATAATGCTACCGTCAATCAAAGCAAGATAAGATGCATAAAAGATAAACATCACATGCAATCAATATAACTGATATGATATGGCCATCATCATCTTGTACTTGTGATCTCCATCTCCGAAGAACCGTCATGATCACCATCGTCACCGGTGCGACACCTTGATCTACATCGTAGCATCGTTGTCGTCTTGCCATTCTTATGCTTCCACTACTATCGCTACCGCTTAGTGATAAAGTAAAGCATTACATCGCGATTGCATTGCATACAATAAAGTGACAACCATATGGCTCCTGCCAGTTGCCGATAACTCGGTTACAAAACATGATCATCTCATACAATAAAATTTAGCATCATGTCTTGACCATATCACATCACAACATGCCCTACAAAAACAAGTTAGACGTCCTCTACTTTGTTGTTGCAGGTTTTACGTGGCTGCTACGGGCTTAGCAAGAACAGTTTTTACCTATGCATCAAAACCACAACGACAGTTTGTCAAGTTGGTGTTGTTTTAACCTTCACAAGGACTGGGCGTAGCCACACTCGGTTCAACTAAAGTTGGAGAAACTGACACCCGCCAGCCACCTGTGTGCAAAGCACGTCGGTAGAACCAGTCTCGCGTAAGCGTACGCGTAATGTCAGTCCGGGCCGCTTCATCCAACAATACCGAACCAAAGTATGACATGCTGGTAAGCAGTATGACTTATATCGCCCATAACTCACTTGTGTTCTACTCGTGCATAACATCAACGCATAAAACCTGGCTCGGATGCCACTGTTGGGGAATGTAGTAATTTCAAAAAAATTCCTACGCACATGCAAGATCATGGTGATGCATAGCAACGAGAGGGGAGAGTGTTGTCTACGTACCCTAGTAGACCGGCAACAGAAGCGTTGACACAATGTAGAGGAAGTAATCGTATGTCTTCCCGATCCGACCGATCCAAGCACCGAACGTACGACACCTCCGAGTTCTGCACACGTTCAACTCGGTGACGTCCCTCGAGCTCCGATCCAGCCGAGCGTTGAGGGAGAGTTTCGTCAGCACGACGACGTGATGACGGTGATGATGTTCTACCGACGCAGGGCTTCGCCTAAGCACCGCTACGATATGACCGAGGTGGAATATGGTGGAAGGGGGCACCGCACACGGCTAAGGAACGATCACGAAGATCAACTTGTGTGTCATGGGGTGCCCCTTGCCCCCGTATATAAAGGAGGGAGAGGGGGAGGTGCGGCCGGCCCTAGGGGTGTGCTTGGAGGAGTCCTAAGGACTCCCCCCTCTTGCCTTGTTGGAGAAGGAAAGGGGAAGGGGGAAAGAGGAAAGGGGGGCGCCGCCCCCCTTCCTTGTCCTATTCGGACTAGGAGGGGAGGGGGGGCGCGACCTGCCCTGGCCGGCCCTCCTCTTCACCCTTAGGGCCCATGCAGGCCCATTAAACCCCCCCCCCCTGGGGGGGGGGGTCCGGTAACCCCCCGGTACTCTGGTAAAATCCCGATTTCACCCGGAATGTTTCTGATATCCAAATATAGGCTTCCAATATATCAATCTTTATGTCTCAACCATTTCGAGACTCCTCGTCATGTCCGCGATCATATCCGGGACTCCGAACAACCTTCAGTACATCAAAACACAAAAACCCTAATTACGATCGTCACCAAACTTTGACCGTGCGGACCCTATGGGTTCGAGAACTATGTAGACATGACCGAGACATGTCTCTGGTCAATAACCAATAGCGGAACCTGGATGCTCATATTGGTTCCTACATATTCTACGAAGATCTTTATCGGTCAAACCGCATAACAATATACGTTGTTCCCTTTGTCATCGGTATTTTACTTGCCCGAGATTCGATTGTCGGTATCTCAATACCTAGTTCAATCTCGTTACTGGCAAGTCTCTTTACTCGTTCCGTAATACATCATCCCTCAACCAGCTTATTAGTTGCAATGCTTGCAAGGCTTGAGTGATGTGTATTACCGAGAGGGCCCAGAGATACCTCTCCGATAATTGGAGTGACAAATCCTAATCTCGAAATACGCCAACCCAACAAATACCTTCGGAGACACCTGTAGAGCACCTTTATAATCACCTAGTTACTTTGTGACGTTTGGTAGCACACAAAGTGTTCCTCCGGTAAACGGGAGTTGCATAATCTCATAGTCATAGGAACATGTATAAGTTATGAAGAAAGCAATAGCAACAAACTAAATGATCAAGTGCTAAGCTAACGGAATGGGTCAAGTCAATCACATCATTCTCCTAATGATGTGATCCTGTTAATCAGATGACAACTCATGTCTATGGTTAGGAAACATAACCATCTTCGATCAACGAGCTAGTCAAGTAGAGGCATACTAGTGACACTCTGTTTGTCTATGTATTTCACACATGTATTATGTTTCCGGTTAATATAATTCTAGCATGAATAATAAACATTTATCATGGTATAAAAAAATAAATAATAACTTTATTATTGCCTCTAGGGCATATTTTCTTCACATCGGCCTACCCGCCACATGCACCCTCCTCGAGATATCCTTAGGTGAAGGTGGCCCGTCCTGAGCACGGATCGTACTCGGTGCCGGCTGGCTCGCACCCTTGTTATTCTTTCTTTTCCGTCCCTTCTGCATCTTCTGTTGTAATGGGATTGAGTTCTGCTCAGAGACCACCTTCTTGAGTGTGTTGGGGCTGATAATATTTCGCACCTCGGCTATCTGAGGCTCGGTGAAGGCGGCAGCTGGAGGCGTCTCCTAAGAACTGAACGCCAGACGACGCCTGTTGCAATTGGGTTTCTCCGCGGTACCAGCTAGATCACAATCATCTTTTGCAGGGTTGGGTTCTTGAGAAGGAGGCCCCAAGAATTCGTCACCATACCCATGTTCGTTGAAGTACTTATCGACCCTGGTAAATGTACCGTTGTCGTCGTCCGGATCCTGTGCCATATGCATGTCCGGATCAGCTGACGCCAATAGCGTTGCGGCGGTCTTGCCATGACTTGGCGCCGGCACGACTGGCGGTGTTGTCTGTGGGGTGGTGTCCCCCGCCCCCAAACGAATCTGACTCTTCAGCCAAAGCATGGACCAACTTATGCAGGCGCTGAGGGTCGTCACATCATCTTCGTCGGCCCCAGGGGGTCGATAGGAGGTAACAAGTCGTCGCAGCCCCGCAGCACCCGAACCAGTTGAACCCTATACACGGTGGGTGGCATCGGATTACCGTGGAACAGGAGGTTGCAATTGCCCAGTTGAATGATTCTAGCCTTGGCAACATCGATCAACCCGCCGTCCACGAAGTGCAGGAGAGTGCATGGAACGTCGGCGACGCCCTGCGAAAACATGTAGGGCGTCAGGGATGCCCAGTCAAAGGCAAGGAGATGAAGTCATCGGCCGAGAGGCTTAGTTACTGATGTCTAGTACACAACATTCTTCTTGTAGACGTTGTTGGGCCTCCAGGTGCAGAGGTTTGTATGACAGTAGCAAATTTCCCTCAAGTGGATGACCTAAGGTTTATCAATCTGTAGGAGGCGTAGGATGAAGATGGTCTCTCTCAAACAACCCTACAACCAAATAACAAAGAGTCTCTTGTGTCCCCAACACACCCAATACAATGGTAAATTGTATAGGTGCACTAGTTCGGCGAAGAGATGGTGATACAAGTGCAATATGGATAGTAGATAATAGTTTTTGTAATCTGAAAATATAAAAACAGCAAGGTAACTAATGATAAAAGTGAGCGTAAACGGTATTGCAATGCGTTGAAACAAGGCCTAGGGTTCATACTTTCACTAGTGCAAGTCCTCTCAACAATAATAACATAACTGGATCATATAAATATACCTCAACATGCAACAAAGAGTCACTCCAAAGTCACTAATAGCGGAGAACAAATGAAGAGATTATGGTAGGGTATGAAACCACCTCAAAGTTATCCTTTCTGATCGATCTATTCAAGAGTCCGTAGTAAGATAACATGAAGCTATTCTTTCCGTTCAATCTATCATAGAGTTCATACTAGAATAACACCTTAAGACACAAATCAACCAAGACCCTAATGTCACCTAGATACTCCGATGTCACCTCAAGTATCCGTGGGTATGATTATACTATATGCATCACACAATCTCAGATTCATCTATTCAAACCAACACAAAGTACTTCAAAGAGTGCCCCAAAGTTTCTACCGGAGAGTCAAGGCGAAAAGGTGTGCCAACCCCTATGCATAGGTTCATGGGCGGAACCCGCAAGTTGATCACCAAAACATACATCAAGTGGATCAATAGAATACCCCATTGTCACCACGGGTATCCCACACAAGACATACATCAAGTGTTCTCAAATCCTTAAAGACTCAATCCGATAAGATAACTTCAAAGGGAAAACTCAATCCATTACAAGAGAGTAGAGGGGGGAGAAACATCATAAGATCCAACTATAATAGCAAAGCTCGCGATGCATCAAGATCGTATCACCTCAAGAACACGAGAGAGAGAGAGAGAGATCAAACACATAGCTACTGGTACATACCCTGAGCCCCGAGGGAGAACTACTCGCTCCTCGTCATGGAGAGTGTCGGGATGATGAAGATGGCCACCGGAGAAGGATTGCCCCCTCTGGCAGGGTGCCGGAATGGGTCTAGATTGGTTTTCGGTGGCTACAGAGGCTTCCGGTGGCGGAACTCCCGATCTATTGTGCTCCCCAATGTTTTTAGGGTATATGGGTATATATGGGAGGAAGAAGTACGTTGCTGGACCTCCGGGCTGTCCACGAGGCAAGGGGGCGCGCCCAGGGGGTGGGCGCACCCCCCATCCTTGTGGGCAGCCCGGGACTCTCTTGGTCCAACTCAGATACTTCGTGGGCTTCTTCTGGTCCAAAAATAAGTTCCATGAAGTTTCAGCTCAATTGGACTCCGTTTGATTTTCCTTTTCTGCGATACTCTAAAACAAGGAAAAAAATAGAAACTGGCACTGGGCTCTAGGTTAATAGGTTAGTCCCAAAAATCATATAAAATAGCATATAAATGCATTTAAAACATCCCAGGTTGATAATATAATAGCATGGAACAATAAAAAAATTATAGATACGTTGGAGACGTATCAGCATCCCCAAGCTTGATTCCTGCTCGTCCTCGAGTAGGGAAATGATAAAAACAGATTTTTTTTATGTGAAATGCTACCTAACATATTTATCAATGTATTCTTCTTTATTGTGGCAAGAATATTCAGATCCATAAGATTCAAGACAAAAGTTTAATATTGACATAATAATAATAATAATAATAATAATAATAATAATACTTCAAGCATACTAACCAAGTAATCATGTCTTCTCAAAATAACATGGTCAAAGAAAGCTATCCCTACAAAATCATATAGTCTGGCTATGCTCTATCTTCACCACACAAAATATTTAAATCATGCACAACCCCGATGCCAAGCCAAGCAATTGTTTCATACTTTTGATGTTCTCAAACTTTTTCAATCTTCATGCAATACATGAGCGTGAGCCACGGACATAGCACTATAGGTGGAATAGAATGGTGGTTGTGGAGAAGACAAAAAGGAGAAGATAGTCTCACATCAACTAGGCGTATCAATGGGCTATGGAGATGCCCATCAATAGATATCAATGTGAGTGAGTAGGGATTGCCATGCAACGGATGCACTAGAGCTATAAATGTATGAAAGCTCAACAAAAGAAACTAGCGTGTGTGCATCCAACTCGCTTGCTCACGAAGACCTACGGCATTTTCAGGAAGCCCATCATTGGAATATACAAGCCAAGTTATATAATGAAAGATTCCCACTAGTATATGAAAGTGACAACATAGGAGACTCTATCATGAAGATCATGGTGCTACTTTGAAGCACAAGTGTGGTAAAAGGATAGTAGTATTGCCCCTTCTCTCTTTTTCTCTCATTTTTTTTATTTTTTATTTTTATTGGCCTTTTCTCTTTTTTTATGGCCTCTTTTTTCTCTTTTTTTCGTCCGAAGTCTCATCCCGACTTATGGGGTAATCATAGTCTCCATCATCCTTTCCTCACTGCGACAATGCTCTAATAATGATGATCATCACACTTTTATTTACTTACAACTCAAGAATTACAACTCGATACTTAGAACAAAATATGACTCTATATGAATGCCTTCGGCGGTGTACCGGGATGTGCAATGACTCAAGAGTGACATGTATGGAAGAATTATGAACGTTGCTTTGCCACAAATACGATGTCAACTACATGATCATGCAAAGCAATATGACAATGATGAAGCTTGTCATAATAACGGAATGGTGGAAAGTTGCATGGAGATATATCTCGGAATGGCTATGGAAATGCCATAATAGGTAGGCATGGTGGCTGTTTTGAGGAGGGTATATGGTGGGTTTATGGTACCGGTGAAAGTTGTACGGTACTAGAGAGGCTAGCAATGGTGGAAGGGTGAGAGTGCGTATAATCCATGGACTCAACATTAGTCATAAAGAACTCACATACTTATTGCAAAAATTTATTAGTTATCGAAACAAAGTATTACGCGCATGCTCCTAGGGGGATAGATTGGTAGGAAAATACCATCGCTCGTCCCCGACCGCCACTCATAAGGAAGGCAATAAATAAATAAATCATGCTCCGACTTCATCACATAACGGTTCACCATACGTGCATGCTACGGGAATCACAAACTTCAACACAAGTATTTCTCAAATTCACAACTACTCACTAGCTTGACTCTAATATTACCATCTCCATATCTCAAAACAATCATCAAGTATCAAACTTCTCATAGTATTCAATGCACTTTATATGGAAGTTTTTATTACATCCCACTTGGATGCCTATCATATTAGGACTAAATTCATAACCAAAGCAAATTACCATGCTGTTTAGGACTCTCAAAATAATATAAGTGAAGCATGAGAGTTCATCTATTTCTATAAAATAAAACCACCACCATGCTCTAAAAAGATATAAGTGAAGCACTAGAGCAACAACAAACTACTTCGAAGGATATAAGTGAAGATCAATGAGTAGTTGAATAATTATGCAACTATGTGAAGACTCTCTAACATTTAAGAATTTCAGATCTTGGTATTTTATTCAAATATCAAGAAAAATAAAATAAAATAAAATGATGCTCCAAGCAAAACACATATCATGTGGTAAATAAAAATATAGCTCCAAGTAAAGTTACCGATGAATGAGGACGAAAGAGGGGATGCCTTCTGGGGCATCCCCAAGCTTAGGCTTTTGGTTGTCCTTGAATATTACCTTGGGGTTCCTTGGGAATCCCCAAGCTTAGGCTTTTTCCACTCCTTATTCCATAGTCCATCGAATCTTTACCCAAAACTTGAAAACTTCACAACACAAAACTTAACAGAAAACTCGTAAGCTCTGTTAGCGAAAGAAAACAAAACACCACTTAGGTACTGTTGTGAACTCATTATAAATTCATATTGGTGTAATATCTACTGTATTATAACTCATCTATGGTTCATACCCTCCGATACTACTCATAGATTCATCAAAATAAGCAAACAACACATCAAAAACAGAATCTGTCAAAAACAGAATAGTCTGTAGTAATCTGGATCAAACGTATACTTCTGGAACTCATAAAATTCTCAAATAAATTTATGGACTTGAGGAATTTATCTATTAATCATATGAAAAAATAATTAACTAAACATCGCTATCCAAATAAAAATGGCAGCAGTTCTCGTGAACGCTAAAGTTTCTGTTTTTTACAGCAAGATTAAAAAGACTTTCCCCAAGTCTTCCCAACGGTTCTACTTGGCACAAACACTAATTAAACACAAAAAACAACCAAAACAGAGGATAGATAAATTATTTATTACTAAATAGGAGCAAAAATAAAGGAATAAAAATAAAATTGGGTTGCCTCCCAACAAGCGCTATCGTTTAACGCCCCTAGCTAGGCATGATGATTTCAATGATGCTCACATAAAAGATAAGAATTGTAACATAAAGAGAGCATCATGAAGAATATAACTAGCACATTTAAGTCTAACCCTCTTCATATGCATAGGTATTTTGTGATCAAACAATTTATGGGATCAATAATCAACTAGCATAGGGAGGCAAAACAAGCATAAATTTAAAACTTTAAGCACATAGAGAGGAAACTTTGTATTATTGCAATTCCTACAAGCATATATTCCTCCCTCATAATAATTTTCAGTAGCATCATGAATTAATTCAACAATATAACCAGCACCTAAAGCATTATTTTCATGATCTACAAGCATAGAAATTTTATTGCTCTCCACACAAGCAAAATTCTTCTCATGAATAATAGTGGGAGCAAACTCAACATAATAATTATCATGTGAGGCATAATCCAATTGAAAACTAAAATCATGATGAAAAGTTTCATGGATATCATTATTCTTTATAGCATACAAGTCATCACAATAATCATCATAGATAGCAACTTTGTTCTCATAATCAATTGGAACCTCTTCCGAAATAGTGGATTCATCACAAAATAAAGTCATGACCTCTCCAAATCCACTTTCATCAATATAATCATCATAAATAGGAGACATGCTTTTATCGTAATGAATTTTCTCATCAAAACTTGGGGGACAAAAAATATCATCTTCATCAAACATAGCTTCCCCAAGCTTGTGGCTTTGCATATCATTAGCATCATGGATATTCAAGGAATTCGTACTAACAACATTGCAATCATGCTCATCATACAAAGATTTAGTGCCAAACATTCTAGTGCATTCTTGTTCTAACACTTTGGCACAATTATCGGAATCCTTATTTTCACGAAAGACATTAAAAAGATGCAGCATATGAGGTAACCGTAATTCCATTTTTAGTTTTCTTTTATAAACTAAACTAGTGATAAAACAAGAAACAAAAAGATTTGATTGCAAGATCTAAAGATATACCTTCAAGCACTCACCTCCGGCAACAGCGCCGGATAAGGTCTTGATGTCTACTACACAACCTCTTCGTGTAGACGTTGTTGGGCCTCCAAGTGCAGAGGTTTGTAGGATAGTAGCAAATTTCCCTCAAGTGGATGACCTAAGGTTTATCAATCCGTAGGAGGCGTAGGATGAAGATGGCCTCTCTCAAACAATCCTGCAACCAAATAACAAAGAGTCTCTTGTGTCCCCAACACACCCAATACAATGGTAAATTGTATAGGTGCACTAGTTCGGCAAAGAGATGGTGATACAAGTGCAATATGGATAGTAGATAATAGTTTTTGTAATATGAAAATATAAAAACTGCAAGGTAACTAATGATAAAAGTGAGCGTAAACGGTATTGCAACGTGTTGAAACAAGGCCTAGGGTTCATACTTTCACTAGTGCAAGTCCTCTCAACAATAATTGTTGGAAATATGCCCTTGAGGCAATAATAAAATGGTTATTATTGTATTTCCTTGTTGATGATAATTGTCTATTGTTCATGCTATAATTGTATTAACCGGAAACCGTAATACATGTGTGAATACATAGACCACAACATGTCCCGAGTAAGCCTCTAGTTGACTAGCTCGTTGATAAATAGATGGTCATGGTTTCCTGACCATGGACATTGGATGTCATTGATAACAAGATCAAATCATTAGGAGAATGATGTGATGGACAAGACCCAATCCTAAGCCTAGCACAAGATCATTAGTTCGTCTGCTAAAGCTTTTCTAATGTCAAGTATCATTTCCTTAGACCATGAGATTGTGCAACTCTCGGATACTGTAGGAATGATTTGGGTGTACCAAACGTCACAACGTAACTGGGTGGCTATAAAGGTGCACTATGGGTATGTCCGAAAGTGTCTGTTGGGTTGGCACGGATCGAGACTGGGATTTGTCACTCCGTGTAAACGGAGAGGTATCTCTGGGCCCACTCGGTAGGACATCATCATAATGTGCACAATGTGACCAAGGAGTTGATCACGGGATGATGTGTTACGGAACGAGTAAAGAGACTTGCCGGTAACGAGATTGAACAAGGTATCGGGATACCGACGATCGAATCTTGGGCAAGTACTATAGCGGTAGACAAAGGGAATTGTATACGGGATTGATTGAATCCTCGACATCGTGGTTCATCCGATGAGATCATCATGGAGCATGTGGGAGCCCACATGGGTATCCAGATCCCGCTGTTGGTTATTGGCCGGAGAGTTGTCTCTGTCATGTCTACGTGTCTCCCGAACCCGTAGGGTCTATAAACTTAAGGTTCAGTGACGCTAGAGTTGTAGAGATATTAGTATGCGGTTAACCGAAAGTTGTTCGGAGTCCCGGATGAGATCCCAGACATCACGAGGAGTTCCGGAATGGTCCGGAGGTATATATATATATATATATATATATATATATATATATATATATATATATATATAAACACTATTCTGATCACGGGATCAGAATAATATTCTGATCACAACCTGACTTGCCCTGCTAATAGTACGTTGAACTTCCACCAACATTGCCCAAATGGGGCTTGCGATATACCGTTGGAAAGCTATGGACACCAATATCATGACCCAACTTAAATTTTTGACAAAATATAAGCGGTTTAAGAGCAGTTTTGAAAACCGTTTTTTCTTCACACAAAAAACGTGAATCGTATTTTCGATCGCATTTCTAAACCGTTTATCGGAATGAGGCATATAATATGGCCTTGGAAAGCTGCTGCAAAACTGCTCCTTCCACATGTTGAAAGTTTTCTCTAATTCCTTATGGTTAAAGAGTAATTTGAAAAAATGTAAAATTTCATAAACCGAAGAGCTGAGTTCTTTTTTCGATGTCATTTCTAAACGGCTAATCCAATGGAGGGATATGATACGGCGTTGGAAAGCTTATGAAAATGCGCTAGTTTTTCATCTTGAAAGTTTTTTTCTAATTCTGAATGGTTTAAGAGTAATTTAGAAAATGGTCCAAGTCCTACCGAGTTCGTATTTTCGAGCTAATTTTTTAACTGTGCGTCCGAATGCAGCAAATGATATGGCGTTGGAAAGCTTGAACAAATGCGAAACTTTTTGGTATGTATTGTTTCTCTCAATTCTTTACGGTTTTAAGTCAGTTTCGAAAATGGAAAAAAATGTATTTTCGCCGTAATTTCTACAAACTTTATCGGAATGGGGCAACTAATATACCGCTGAAAAGCTACGGAAAATGCGAAACTTTTTCATTTTGATGGGTTTCTCTGATTCCCAGCCGTTTTCAAGTAATTTCGAAAACGGCGGGATGATGCATTCTGCCTTTATCGCGAAACAGATTCTTCAAAAATGCACCGCGTGAAGAATCTGAACTTCTCGGCGCCTGTACCTGAACTTCACTCTGTTTTTTCATGTTCTTTTCTTGCTCGTAGCTCTTCATCCACTGCTCGTAACTCTCCATCCACTCACTTGAATTGAGCAAGTGATATACCGATGGAAAGCTATTGTAAACACGCAACTTTCCCGCGTTGATCATTTTTTCATACTCCCGACGATTTTAAAAGTTTTTCATCTCAAATTCATTCACTATAGTAGTTGAACTTCATTCTGTTTTCACGTTGAACTTCTGTGACGTATTTTCCTTTGTAATTTTCTCATCCATTTCGTCAGTGTTACACAAATGATACTCTTTTTGTACAAACCTCTCTCACAATATTTTTTTAACTTTCTTCGATCGAGGACTTGAACTTACACAGATGATATTTCCTGTTGTTTTGAAGTAAATTAGAGAAATGACGAGACAATGATTTTTTTCCTTCATTGCGAATGGAAACGCACTGCGTGAAGTAGTTGAACTTCTCGGGCATGTCTGTTTGAACTTCACTCTGTTTTTTACGTGCTGTTTTTGCACTGCGTGAAGTAGTTGAACTTCTGGGGCAAGTCTGTCTGAACTTCACTCTGTTTCACTTTATTGCATTTTTATTATATGAAATACACACCATGTAGTACGTGAACTTCCGGCTGTTATCACTTTGAACTTTTCTCTGATTTGAGATAATTATTCTAAAACACAAAAAATAACATTTTTATGTATTTTGGACATCTAAATACACGGTGAACCTCTCTCACAATTTTTTTTAACTTTTCCTCGCCGAGTACTTGAACTTCTAGCAACCATTTTTTTCGTTTATGAGTTGTTTTCAAAAGTGCAAAAAATGGCGTTGTGTTTTTTATTTTTTGAACAGGTAAATCCTAGGTTTTAATAAACTCCGAACTTCTCTGTTATTTCAATTTGAACTTCACCTTTTCATATTTTGAGTAAAGAATTGTATTCGATTTTTATACGGAAAAATCAAATATGGAAATACGAGGCGAACCTCTCTCGCAAGAATTTTTGAACTCCCTTAGACAGAACACTTGAACTTCTTTCAACAAACCTTTTATCCTTTTATTTTTCTATATTTTTATTCTCACCGGAAATGCATTCCTTATAGTACTTGAACTTCTCGCTGTTTTCACTATGAACTTCTATCACATTTCTATGTATATGTCGAATTACACATAATTGAAGGTCGGACGTCATTTTTTGCCATTTTAAAACATGTAATTGGAGTTCGAACGCCCCGCAATATAAATTCTGAACCATGAAAGGAGGTGCACCTGAACTTCTTGCAACAAATCTGAGTTTTTTATATAATTCAAAATTCTCTGTTATTTCAAATTGAACTTCTTAGTCTTATTCTTAGAAAAAAATATGTTTTCAAATAGGCATCAAATGTTTTTTTTTGTAAATTGAACTTCATAGTTTTTTTCTTAGAGACTGTAATAATTTGAGTTTCCCGTATACATCGAACTACTCCTCTTTTTTAATTTCAACATCGTCATTTTTATTCCTTTGTAACAAGGAAAATCTGAGTTTTTTTTTATGAATATCAATCTTCTCTATTTTTGTAATTTGGACTTCTTGGTTTATTTCGCTTAGTAACGGGAAAATCCCAGTTTCGTAATAAGTATTGAAGTGGTTTGTTATTGAAATTTGAACTAATGGAAATTTTTTATTTAGAAACAACAAAATCTTTTTTTATGAATTTTGACCTGCTCTATTTCTTGCTTGAACTTGGTACTTCTCATTATTTAGTAAGTTTTTTTAAGCTTTGAACTACTCTTTTATTTTAATTTGAACTTCTCATTTTTTTATTTTGAACTTCTGCGTATTTATTTCAAAAGGGGGGGAAATAAAGTTGAACACGTGTGGTCTTTTCTTTTTCCAACATATCTAGGTTGTCCATATAAGTTTTGTTCGTGAAATTCCTTAGTTTTTTTTTGTTTTCAAGAGAGAAGCTTTATATTTTTGTATTGTGAGAATTGACGTGGGAGGTGAGTACTTGAAAAGTTTGGATTGATTTTAACAATTTTAAACGTGCATATTTCAACACTTTGAACTCCTCATAATTTTTCCTACGGACATCTTGGGTTTTGTCTTTTTTATTTCTTTTTTGTTTTTATGAACACAATTTGATTTTTCGTACACACGCCACACCCACTTTACAAAACTTCTACATCCATGGCCCTCGGTGAACCATAGTTTTTTAATTGTGCTCTCATATGTACGTATACATGAACTTAAATTATTTGACAAATATGAACTTGTTATTTGTTTGCACTGTAAATATCAACGACGAAAGCTGACAATTGTTGTTAAATTTTGAACTTCTTCGTCTTTCAAATTTGAACTTCTAGTTAAATTTGAACACACTGAAATTAGTTTCTCCCAGTTTGTCTTTTTTCCGAAAACGAACATTTTGAACGCCACACAATACACACTATGAACTTCTCCTCAACATCTTTTTTTGACAAACTGTTTTTTCAACTAGGAATGTTTACCCAATGAACTGAGTACATTTTTCAATTGATTTTCTCCACCTTGTTTGTTCATGCACAAAAGTATTTTCTTGTTCGGCCTGCCACTTCAACGATCTCTGTAATTGAACTTCAACACCCTGCAGGAATCTCGGCGAGCTCAGGGCTTCCGTGCCATGGCATCCATCGCGCGTAGAGGGAGATGGAGGGAGACGGTGGAGGCGGGCGCTTGATGGCTAAGAAGGGTTCGTGGTAGGGGCTAGTGGTGGGGGACGGCGAAGGCTGGCGGTAGGTGCTGTAGCGGCGCACGCCGGTGGGTGCTGCTGTCATCCGCGGCAGCGCGCGGAGGGGCTAGTGGGGTAACCGGGCGGCGGGGCGGTGGGAGTGGGTGGCGATACGACGGGGAAGACGGGCGATGGCAGGATTGAGAAGGCGGGGCGACAACGCGATGGGGAAGGCAGGCCATCGCGGCGGCCGGATCTGGGGACGGCAACTGATGGATCCGAGGGAAGGGTGGTGCAGTCGTAGAAGCAGGGGCAAGGCGGACGCCGTGGTTGAAGCAGGGGAGGAGTGGCGGTGGCGCGGGATGCTGCTCAGCGGCGGCGCGCATCATCATGGTCGGGGCCGGCGACGATGCGGGTGGGTTGGGGAGGCTTCGCGCTGGTTTGTTGCGGGAGGATGGCGAGTGGGTGGAGGCGGCGGAGTTGTTAGTGGCAGGGGCCGGCGGCCGCGGGGGCCAGGGAGGGAGCCGCCGGCGGCGCGATGCAGTGGGAGGAGAGGGCAGATGGGATCGGGGATGTTAGGGGAGGGGTCGTGGGAAGTGGGTGGGGTGGGGTGGGATTTTTTTCTTTATACCGATTGGATGGGTATCTCGGGAGTTCAGGAGGATCCACGTCAGGCCTATATAGGTGTGATGTGATCCAAATAGTTACTAGCTAAGTGTCCGTGCATTGCCATGGACTAATAAATATATATATACAAAGAGAAAATTCATGTGACATGAGAGTCAAATGCCATTTTTATGGGATGATATCTTATGGTCATGATCTAATAGGTACATACATCTCGTCATTGTCTTTCTTCCACACTCCATGTCTGAGCTACCACGCGACACTCGACTTCCTTCTCCCACCATGCATGCTTTTATCTCCTATTTCTCCTGCCTCTACCTTGCACGACAGTAGCAAGTTTCTTGTCTAACTATCATAATCTTCTCCGGTAGGGCACCCCCTTAGATTATTATTGACTTGTACATGTTGCAAATAAGATCAACGAAAATGGATACTAAATTTCTGATGAGAAATGAGAATTCAGGGCAATATCTTCCCAAGAAAATAATAATTTCAAGACAATCTTTTTATACCTTCTGTCAACATTGGGACACACATTCCACACAATAAGCATGCAATGATGTTGATACTTGATTAATTGTCAATATATGTCTACAGTAAAGATAACTTTACTCAAAACATGTTTTTCTAAGAAGGAAGGATAATTCATATTAGAAAAAAAATAAAGGTTTGGGTTCATCCCACCAATGTTTCTCTTGTGCAACTCATCTCCACACCTGCTCACGAGATTGGCGTGTCTCGAGCACATCACTCCCACACACCCTCACAAGAGCGGCACAACCAATCTCTGAGTGCCACTGACACACATGCATGGAGCGCTCACTCCAAGCCTGACTATACACATTCCCACAGTAGCCGAATTCAAAGAGAATCAACGGGGCATCATCCACTGCTTTCTGAGGGTCCTATTCATCATGAAATCATAGACCAAGATATTCCTCCCATCCATTTTTTAGGGAAAGGATTTTTCTCGATGTTCCTCTCATCTTCATGGTAGTAATAACCTAAAAACGCCACCAGTCAACTCCGAAGAACATGCAACATTGTGAGAGTCAAAGTCATGGTCAGTCAACTCCGTCAAGAATTTCAAATTATGTGCTATCCAATACGTACTTGTTGCCGATGGAACGACCACATGAATAGCTCCTACAATCTTCATGCAGGTTGCACAAAATTACGCCATAGGAGGTTTCAAACCTTCAATGGGCCACCCTTGGCCATCCAGCCGGTGGTTTTCCATCCTTCCTTACGCCTGACGTCTTGTGTAACCAGGCGCCTTCCATTCAGGTCGCCACACAGAGGGGAAAAATAGAGTAAGCGGTGGCGCGGAGGAGGAGGCGGTGGTTTTCTATGTCACTGGTGTTTGTGTAGTTGTGCGTTGGAACTTCACAAAAACCGCCTACCTTAGCCAAATCAACAAATCTCTCTCATTAATGCAATTTTCTTTAGGAAACAAATAATAGATTCTTTCCTACCTTAGCCAAATCAACAGATCTCTTTCATTAATGTAATTTGCTTTAGCAAACAAATAATAGATTCTTTCCTACCTTAGCCAAATCAACGGATCTCTCCCATTAATGCAATTTGCTTTAGGAAACAAATAATAGATTCTTTGCTACCTTAGCCAAATCAACGGATCTCTCTCATTAATGCAATTTTCTTTAGGAAACAAATAATAGATTCTTTCCTACCTTAGCCAAATCAACGGATCACTTTCATTAATGCAATTTGCTTTAGCAAATAAATAATAGATTCTTTCCTACCTTAGCCAAATCAACGGGTCTCTCCCATTAATGCAATTTGCTTTAGGAAACAAATAATAGATTCTTTCCTACCTTAGCCAAATCAACGTATCTCTTCCATTAATGCAATTTACTTTAGCAAACAAATAATAGATTCTTTCCTACCTTAGCCAAATCAACGGATCTCTCCCATTAATGCAATTTGCTTTAGGAAACAAATAATAGATTTTTTTCCTACCTTAGCCAAATCAACGGATCTCTCTCATTAATGCAATTTTTCTTTAGGAAACAAAGAATAGATTCTTTCCTACCTTAGCCAAATCAACGGATCTCTTCCATTAATGCAATTTGCTTTAGCAAACAAATAATAGATTCTTTCCTACCTTAGCCAAATCAACGGATCTCTCCCCGGTTCGCTGGGCGCGTTTCGGTGGGTGGGCGTGGGGGTGGGGGTAATTTGATGGAAAAACCCGGTTGAAAATAAACCGGTTGAAAATAAACCGGTTGAAAGTGGGGGGGGGGACTATTCAACCAAGTTGTCCATTAGGAGTAGAGATAGATCGCATGGCTGTGTTGTAAATAAACAGGAACCGGTGCGCTAAACATCTGTAAAACCAGGCCTGGTCGTGAGAGCTTAACGATAATACATCAAATCTACCCGGTACCAATATGTAAAGATGACATCAATATTAATCAAAAAAAATCACGGCTACGTGTTCCAGACTGAAAATTAAGACAACCCAATAATGCACAAGGAACCAGAGGAGGAGACATGGAGCATCTACCAGTGGGGCCCAACAAATCTAACCAGTTCTCTTCACGCACCTCTCTAGGGTCTTCGGCAGCGACAAGCTTGAACTGCCGCCACTTCCATCTTCATCGCGCCCCCCTGCCTGCTCTGCAGTCTCACCATCCAGCTCGTAGTTGGTTCCGAGATCGAATTGCGTCTCGTCGAGATCGAGCACGAGCCCCTCGCCATGGTCAAGCTTAGCAACCTCATACACGTCGCGGGGTGTTCTGGAACCTGCCAAGCATACGAACGACGCGGCGTACCCACCGACGCCATACTCGTCGGAGGTGAGTCGAGCGATGGGGGAATCGACCCCGCCAAGATGGGCGGGGTAGTTGACGTAGGCGAGGGCGAGGGCCGGCTCGAGGGGCTCCTCAACCTCCTCGGCATGGCTGACGTAGGCGTGAATGCGCCGGCGGCGCTTGAGCGCGAGGACGTCACGAAAGCGGGTGCAATCATCGAGGCCGTAGAGGCGAACGCGCAGGGCGTCGGTGGCGGCAGCGAGGGGTGCGCGGGGGCATCAAAGAAGAGGTTGCGTTGGGCGTCGTTGCAGAGCAGGCGGTGCGCGGCAGATGAGTCCCAGCCCACGGTTGAGGCTGGGCCTATATTTTTGTGCGTGCAGGAGAGGACGCGAGAGAATCGATCGTGATGGTAGAAAACGGCAGGTGGGATTGGTGGAGCGAGGTGGTCATAGGAAGAAGTTAATTATGCGATGTAGATTATGATTGTGATTGATTTTGGAGTAATTATTTATGCGATGGAGATTATTAATGCGATTGATTCTGGAGTAAATGGTATGCGATGGACATTACCATCCTTATGTATAGGAACATTCCTTTTGAATTTATTCTGTTACCAAATCTCTTGGCAGGTTTGAGATTAACTGCCGACCGTGATATGATTTATTCCCGTATGACTTTTATTGCATTACCAAAAATTGATAACCGGCTTAAACCAGTGGGAGGGGAGATTTGTAGATAGATAAAAAACCAGTAGTACGGAGTGGTGGGAGGTGGGACGAAATAAAACCGGACGAAAATAAAACCGGAGTACCAGGCTACCAACTGCTCCATTAGGAGTAGAGATTCTAATCCCAGAATTAGAATAGTATATATAGGGTCACGCTATTCGTCACCCTAGGTGAGGCATAGTTATTCTTCACCCCCCTCTATTTTACCATCAATGCACCGTAAATTTACGTTCCGTAAGTTTTGTCTTATTTCCGACGTAAAAAGGGACCATAAGAAAATATATAATCGCCGTAAAAAATATTTTATGTTATGTAAAATTACAAACATAAAAACATAGTCTAAAATACACATAAACTGCAAATTTTCTTGTCTTATGACCTATATTTTTATTTTCTTATGTCAAATTTTACGTAGTGAATCAACAGGAATGTAACTATTTGAATCCGAAATGTAATTTAATTATGAAATGATCGCAAAATTACCTTGGGTGAAGAATAACTTATTCTGCACCCTGGTTGATGAGATGATCAAAGATTTTGGGTTTATACAAAGTTTATGAGAAACTTGTATTTCCAAAGAAGTGAGAGGGAGCACTATAGAATTTTTGATGAGTATATGTTGTTAACATATTGTTGATCAGAAATGATGTAGAATTTCTGGAAAGCATGCAGGGTTATTTGAAAAGTGTTTTTCAATGGAAAACCTGGATTAAGCTACTTGAACATTGAGCATCAAGATCTATAAGGATAGATCAAAAGCGCTTAATATTACTTTCAAATGAATACATACTGTGACAAGATTTTGAAAGAGTTCAAAATAGATCAGCAAAGAAGGAGTTCTTGGCTGTGTTACAAGGTGTGAGTATTGAGTAAGACTCAAGACCTGACCACGGCAGAAGAGAGAGAAAAGACGAAGGTCGTCCCCTATGCTTTAGATGTAGGCTCTACAATATGCTATGCTGTGACCGCACCTGAAGTGTGCCTTGCCATGAGTTAGTCAAGGGGTAAAAGAGTGATCCAGGAATGGATCACATGACAGCGGTCAAACTTATCCTTAGTAACTAGTGGACTAAGGAATTTTATCGATTATGGAGGTGGTAAAAGAGTTCGTCGTAAAGGGTTACATCAATGCAAACTTTGACACTAATCCGGATGACTCTGAGTAGTAAACCGGATTCGTATAGTAGAACAGTTATTTAGAATAGCTCCAAGTAGCGCATGGTAGCTGCATCTACAAGATGACATAGAGATTTGTAAAGCACACATGGATATGAAAGGTTAAGACTCATTGACTAATAAACCTCTCTCACAAGCAAGATATGAACAAACCCCATGGGTGTTGGATTCATTGCAATCACATAGTGATGTGAACTAGTTTATTGACTCTAGTGCAAGTGGGAGACTGTTGGAAATATGCCCTAGAGGCAATAATAAAATGTTATTATTGTATTTCCTTGTTCATGATAATTGTCTATTGTTCATGCTATAATTGTATTAACCGGAAACCGTAATACATGTGTGAATACATAGACCACAACATGTCCCTAGTAAGCCTCTAGTTTACTAGCTCATTGATCAACAGATGGTCATGGTTTCCTGACCATGGACATTGGATGTTATTGATAACGGGATCACATCATTAGGAGAATGATGTGATGGACAAGACCCAATCCTAAGCCTAGCACAAGATCGTATAGTTCGTTTGCTAAAGCTTTTCTAATGTCAATTATCATTTCCTTAAACCATGAGATTGTGCAACTCCCGGATACCGTAGGAATGCTTTGGGTGTACCAAACGTCACAACGTAACTAGGTGGCTATAAAGGTGCACTACGGGTATCTCCAAAAGTGTCTGTTGGGTTGGCACGAATCAAGACTGGGATTTGTCACTCCGTGTAAACGGAGAGGTATCTCTGGGCCCACTCGGTAGGAAATCATCATAATGTGCACAATGTGACCAAGGAGTTCATCACGGGATTATGTGTTACGGAACGAGTAAAGAGACTTGCCAGTAACGAGATTGAACAAGGTATCGGGATACCGACGATCGAATCTCGGGTAAGTACTATACCGGTAGACAAAGGGAATTGTATACGGGATTGATTGAATCCTCGACATCGTGGTTCATCCGATGAGATCATCATGGAGCATGTGGGAGCCAACATGGGTATCCAGATCCCGTTGTTGGTTATTGGCCGGAGAGTTGTCTCTGTCATGTCTACGTGTCTCCCGAACCCATAGGGTCTACACACTTAAGGTTCGGTGATGCTAGAGTTGTAGAGATATTAGTATGCGGTTAACCGAAAGTTGTTCGGAGTCCCGGATGAGATCCCGGGCGTCACGAGGAGTTCCGGAATGGTCCAGAGGTATATATAGGAAGTCCAGTTTCGGCCACCGGGAGAGTTTTGGGGTCACCGGTATTGTACCGGGACCACCGGAAGGGTCCCGAGGGTCCACCGGGTGGGGCCACCTGTCCCGGAGGGGCCCATGGGCTGCAGTGACATGGGAACCAATCCCTAGTGGGCTGGTGTGCCACCCTTGGGACTCCCTTGCGCCTAGGGTTGGAAACCATAAAAGGGTGGGGGCGCCTCCACCTGGCTTGGGGGCCAAGCCACCCCCTAGGCCGCCGCCCCTCCCATTAGACGGGATCTCTAGGGGCCGGCGCCTCCCCAGGGCCCCTATATATAGTGGACGGGAGGGAGGGCAGCAACACCCAAGTCCTGGCGCCTCCGTCCGTCCCTCCGTCCCTACCGGGATCCCGCTACTTCCACCACCACGCCGTCGTGCTGTTGGATCTCCTTCAAGTTCTCCTCCCCCCTTGCTGGATCAAGAAGGAGGAGACGTCTCCGCTCCGTACATGTGTTGAACGTAGAGGTGCCGTCCGTTCGGCGCTAGGATCATCGGTGATTTGCATCACGACGAGTACGACTCCATCAACCCCATTCTCCTGAACGCTTTCGCTTAGCGATCTACAAGGGTATGTAGATGCCCTCCTCTCCCTCTCGTTGCTAGATGACTCCATAGATTGATCTTGGTGATGCATAGAAAATTTTAAATTTCTGCTACGATCCCCAAAAATAATAACATAATTGGATCATATAACTATCCCTCAACATGCAGCAAAGTGTCACTCCAAAGTCACTAATAGCGGAGAACAAACGAAGAGATTATGGTAGGGTACGAAACCACCTCAAAGTTATCCTTTCTGATCAATCTATTCAAGAGTCTGTAATAAAATAACATGAAGCTATTCTTTCCGTTCAATCTATCATAGAGTTCATACTAGAATAAAACCTTAAGACACAAATCAACGAAAACCCTAATGTCACCTAGATACTCCAATGTCACCTCACGTATCCGTGGGTATGATTATACGTATGCATCACACAATCTCAGATTCATCTATTCAAACCAACACAAAGTACTTCAAAGAGTGCCCAAAAGTTTCTACCGGAGAGTCAAGACAAAAATGTGTGCCAACCCCTATGCATAGGTTCATGGGCGGAACCCGCAGGTTGATCACCAAAACATACATCAAGTGGATCAATAGAATACCCCATTGTCACCACGGGTATCCCACGCAAGACATACATCAAGTGTTCTCAAATCCTTAAAGACTCAATCCGATAAGATAACTTCAAAGGGAAAACTCAATCCATTAAAAGAGAGTAGAGGGGGATAAACATAATAAGATCCAACTATAATAGCAAAGCTCGCGATACATCAAGATGGTATCACCTCAAGAACATGAGAGAGAGAGAGATCAAACACATAGTTACTGGTACGTACCCTCAGCCCCAAGGGAGAACTACCCCCTCTCGTCATGGAGAGCGCCGAGATGATGAAGATGGCCACTGGAGAGGGATTCCCCCTCCGGCAGGGTGCCGGAACGGGTCTAGATAGGTTTTTGGTGGCTACGGAAGCTTCTGGTGGCGGAACTCCCGATCTATTGTGCTCCTCGATGTTTTTAGGGTATATGGGTATATATGGGAGGAAGAAGTACGTCGGTGGACCTCCGGGCTGTCCACGAGGCAGGGGGCGCGCTCAGGGGGGTGGGCGCGCCCCCACCCTCGTGGGCAGCCCGGGACTCTCCTGGTCCAACTCCGATACTCCGTGGGCTTCTTCTGGTCCAAAAATAAGTTCCGTGAAGTTTAAGGTAAATTGGACTCCATTTGATTTTCCTTTTCTGCGATACTCTAAAACAAGGAAAATACAGAAACTGGCACTGGGCTCTAGGTTAATAGATTAATCCTAAAATCATATAAAATAGCATATAAATGCATATAAAACATCCTAGGTTGATAATATAATAGCATGGAACAATCAAAAATTATAGATACATTGGAGACGTATCAGTTACCGTGATGGCATCGGGCTCGGCTAATGTCGAGGCACCGCCAACGGCGGGTTTGCAAGTGACAGAGGGGCCGCTTGCCGCCGAGGTGCCGGCCAGCGTATTCTTCCCACACCTGGGTGCATTAAGCTCTAATGTCGGCGCCGACGCCGGAGACGCCAATGCCGCCTCCGCCGGAGACACCAATGGCGCCACCGGCGCGTTGTGTGAGTTGTTGCCCATGATGCTGGGAATCGGGGGCGGCCCTTGTTGGCCGCCCGCAATCCATGCCTGCAGCCCCTCAAGCAAGGTAGGCATAATGGCGGTGATCGTTGCTCCCAGTTGGTCTCGCACTTGCTCTTCGACTATCTCCGGAATCCGCGGCACTTGTGCCTTAGGTTCTTGGACCTCGCACTCCTGGCTTTCCGAGCTGGTCTTTCTCTCCTTTCGCCCAGCGTTATAGTATTCCAACCATTTCGTGGACAAGCCTTTGCCAGCCACACGACCAGCTGACGACGGCTTACTGAACTTATCCTTGTGTCTCATTACATTCAACGCCCTATTTAAAGTGGTATCCCAAGGGAAGCTCTGAGACGACCCCTCGCTACTGCTTTCAGTTTCCTGCGGAAGGAATGTGAACCATTTAGAAATTTGGCTTCATTAATTAGAATGCAACCATATGGAGCTAATTATGCGGGGGTGTATTCCTTACCAGAACAAGCTCAAGCGCCTTGGTCTTCGGATCCGTGGTAAGCTCCTTTGTTACTGGGTCCACCTTGTACCGGGCCCTGACATAGTTCCTGGTCTGCTTGTCACGGTATTTATCGAAGAGGGGCGGTAGGCCTTGCTCGGCATGCTCCATGTCCTCCTTGTCCCATATAGGTTCCGCCACTCTGTAACCACCGGGACCGAGTTTGTGGACCCCAAGTTCAAGTCCTGCATATCTTTCCCCCACTGACTTGATTCCGCAGTTGCGTTGCTCTCGCACTTGATCTTGAACTCCAGGTAGTCAGCTTCGCTGATCGAAGGATTTGTCTCCTTGATCTTCTCATAGCTATCACCTTTCAGAATCCTTCTTTCACCGCGGCTCTCCAAGTAGCCAGGGTCATGGTCATCTTCGTGAGGGCGGCACTGTTCACTTTATTCCCTGAGAGGCGTGTGTTTGCGAAGTCACCGGGGAACTTGTATCGTTCGTGCAGCTTCGTGAAGAGGAGGTTGCGCAAATTCCCTCGGTCACGATGCCTTAGGTTCTTGGTGTTGATCGAGACGGTGCTCCAGAGAATGCACCCGAGTTGTCCCGCGTACCCACTGACTAATTCTTTGGGCGTTGTTGGATGCCCACTGGAGGACACTTTAGTAAATTCCTCCTTGACGGTGCCAAGCATGTTCGGGCGCCGGTCCTTCCGTTGCCTCTTCGGTTGGCTGCCATCTGTGCGTGCGCTTCCATCATCAGTGGTGGCATCCTCGGCGGCACCATCAGTGGTGTCATCCCCGACGCCACTAGGGGTTGTGTAGTCGGGATTGGTGTCTTCCGTGGCGTCCTCATAGCGGTGAGGTTCTTCCTCCATCTCCTGGGACAGCTCCCAGAATGCCTTGCCCGAACCGCCGACCTCATCGTTGTGGGCCATGTTCGCTCTAAATATGAAAAAAGTTTGGCCAAAAAGTTGGTTATTGTCAAGGAACAAGATCTCTAAGTTGACCAAATAATCTAATTCTCGAGGAATGTCACCAAAAAGTTGGTTATTGTCAAGGAACAATTGAGAGATGTTTGTGATATTGCCTAGGTGTCTTGGGATGGAACCTGTTAGTGTGTTGTTGCTAAGGTCCAAGTCCACGTTCTCAAGGTAACCTAGTTCTTGAGGGATGTGTCCAGAAAGTTGGTTGCTGCAAAGATACAATGCTGTGAGTTTGGTCAAATTGCCTATGCTATTTGTGATATTGCCTTGGATCTTGAAGGCACTATTGGATGATGCAGTGGTACAACCAGCATGGGACCTCATCTTTGCAGGCTAATTTTCTAGCTTGTAACATTGGGATTAGTAGTTTAATTAATCGACTAGTCGGTCGTATGGTGGTGTAATTAACTTGTTTTAATATTGGCCAGTCATGTGGAATATACTAGCTCACTGGGTGCCCCTAAAGATACCCCGGCCGTATTATTTGAGTAATTAGTAAATAAACAATTGATCTAGCTAGCATTGCCATGCCATGCATCCACCTTTACCAAGTGCAAGCAACTGATATGATACAGATACAGATAGATACCGATAATTAGTTATTGTTATCATCTAAGATAATTTAATCAAGGTAGTGGCAGTGGATTTGTGCACAAGCTAAGCTAGCTAAGACAGTAGCTTCCTTGCAACCAAGGCCACACACAATGACACATGTCTTACTCCAAACTGATTGATGCGTTTGGCCTAGCAGAGTTTATGAAAAGTAAGGCAAGCTATGAACATGGCAGCTGTATGTGCATGGCCAAAATGAAACTGCTCAGGCAAGTTAGGTTAGGCTTCGAAACATATATGTTTGGTATGACTGAATGTTTCTAGTATCTCTCCTTTTTTTTCTGAAGAAAACAGTGACACTTTTGCTAAGGAGAAAGGGACGTAGGTAGCACTAATTGTTTGAATGAAGAGAACTATACTAATTTGAATTGCCACTACAATCTTCAAAGTGCGTGTGCTCAAGTGGCAACAGGCACTTTTTGGCACCTTGTTTTAGTCTATTGTCATTCAAATATCTTGGAAGATTAGGCCTCCCATAGGGAGGAACTAGACTTTTCTGATCATACCAACTCTTCAGTTAAGCCAAGCAAGCCTAAAGCTAATCCCTTAACTCTTCAATTAAGCCAAGCAAGCCAAGCAATCCCTTAAATCTTCAGTTAAAGGATTCGTTTCTTGTGTGAATTCAAGTTGAAATAAGAATGTTTTTCTTTCAGAAAGATAAATATCCGAGCATTGTCAGGTCCCAACAAACAGGAGCTAGGTGCTTAAGATCACCCTGCCACTAATTATTAGCCATTAGTTGAATGTGAGTGGAGTGAAATTCCTTGTTAGTGGGAAGCACCCTTTGGGTCCCTCCATTGTACTACCTCACTTTTATGGGTTTAATCACCACGTCCCCCTTTTGCTAATTCTACCTTTCCTAGTTGCTACCTGTCCATGCCCATGGTCAAATAATTCTTCCTAACCCCCTTCTTTTGTCTCCTCTCACTATCTCTCTCACACACATGGCAAGCAAGGGTGTCTGAGTGTGTGAAAAAATACTAAACTAATCCAATCACTAAAGCACTAGATCACTACTATTGTATAATCCTTTTATAGCTTTGTATATATGTATGGCTCCAATGTGTGCCACTGCCCATGCATCCCTCTCCTATCATTTAATCATGATTAGCCCATCATTTTGACCAGAGATTAGTTTTGGTTAATTAATTTTTGTTTCGGTTGAGAGTCGGGCACCTTCTAGGTCAAGAAAATTGGGCATGACCTTTGCTAATTTTCTTGACCTAGGAGTGCCCCAATCTCAACCGAAATGGAAATTAATCAACATTTCAGGAGAAAGGGGTAATGAAGTGATGGGGCAAATGTGCCAGGCACCACAATGTGATCACAGAAACAAAGAAGCACCACAATGTTCCTCTGTATGTATGTGTGTGATGTCTAGATGCCAGCGACAGGCCAACGGCCATGCCACTACACTACTCCATGTCACTTCTGCTACTGCCAAGCATGGCATGCCAGCCACAGGTCAATGATTCACAGTGTAAATGATAGTAGGAAATGAAAAAGAATTATGCTCAAAGAACAATGGTAACAACAAAATATTGAAACCTTTGGTAAGCATTATATTAAAAAAACAAGATATGCAGTACTATACAATATCCATAACCAGAAAACAAGACATGCATAGGCTATATTTGAAAAAAGATATTCTGCCAATCTTTGTTAACTGAAGCTAAGATGATAAGTATATCTAGAGTGCATTAGCTATGGTTCTTATCTAGCTAAAATAAAAGGAGAAAATTGCTTATTTACACCTCACAAATATTTTAGCTTGCTAATCTAGGTAGAAGGCATTTTTGTCATCGGTGGCAAATAAGCAAAAACAAATGTAGTGGCAAATAAGAAGGATAATGTACTCCTTTCTTTTATAAAAGGAAAATGTAGTCCTACTCTCCTACTCATGAAGTCATGGTCCTCATGCATAGTACTCCTTTCTTGGCAGAAACAAGATATTCTGCCAATCTTTGTTAATTGAAGCTAAGATGATAAGTACTGTATATCTGCCTGGCTATCTAGTACTATAATGGATTAGATATTGTTCTTCCTATATAAAGCTAAAACAAAAGAGAAAATTGCTTATTTTTACCTCACAGACACTGGCTTTCTTCCACCTGGACTTCTTCAGCAGCTGCAGAAACCCAACAACAAGCGCCATCAGTACCATAGTACTAAACGGAACAAATAACAGTCACTCACATTTATCAAAACTGAACATCACATAGTACTAAATATTACACAACAAACTTAAAGAATAAAGAGGGAGAAAGAGATCACACATATAAATGCACTATATCATACAAGACTAAACATATAGCAATTTCACGTGCTAGTCAGATCTGAACCTTACATCAAATACACTTCTCAATGTTCACTGAATTAGAGAATAGATTGAGAGAGATATCAGCAGCAAGAAGTTGAGGTTCAGACTCTGAAGAGGAACAGCAGGGGTGCAAGGAGATGGAGTAGAAGCAGTAGAGAGAGGCAGCAAGAAGGATTCAGAGAAGCAACAACAAGATTTGAGGAAGTGGAGTAGCAGCAGTATGTGCGAGGGGAGAGGAGCAGCAGCGACATCAGCACGTAGAGCAGCAGAGCAGTGCGGCGACGTAGGCGGTGAGCAGCAGCACTAGCAGCGGCATGCACGTTCGTGCACACACGCAGTGATGCAGGGGTGCGACCAGGGTGACGGTGGGCGCGGCGCTCGCGACGCGCAGGCGTGCAACCACGACAGAGTAGCGGCATCAGGGTCGTGCGGGCGGGGTCGGGGCTTAGCCGGCGGTAGGCCGAGCATGATGTGCGGGGCGAGAGCAGAGGAGGGGGTCGGTGCGCGCATGTGAGGGCGGGCAGCAGCAGGGCAGGTGGTCATCCAGTGCAGAAATCAGGGGGGAATTTTGAGCTGGCAAAGGATGCAATAGGAAGGAGGGAGGTGGGAGGGAGGAGGAAGGAGGGGTGGTGGCTACCAGCCTATGGACCGGTCGTCGGTGTAGCTCCGGGCGGCGGCGTTGCTGGGCGGGGGCGGCTGCTCCGGGGACGGGGAGGGAGGCGCTGCGGTGCCGGAGGCGGGGCCGTGGAGGCTGGGCGCGTGTGGCTACCCGGCTCGAGGAGGCAGGGCGGCGGCGGTGGACCGGGCGCGGGCAGACGGTGGCGTGCTCCTGCAGGGGTCGTCGGGTTAGAATCGGTGGATCTGGCAAGGGAGGGAGAGAGGCCAGAGGGAGAGGGGAGCAAGTGGAGTGAGGGAGTGTTAGCAATGGCGCACCTTTTAGGGGTGCGCCATAAACATACCTATACCAATGGCGCACCTTCTAGGGGTGCGCCATAAGCACCGTGATAGCAATGGCGCACCTTCCCCTGGTGCGCCATTACTAACTTTTTTTGGATTTTTAGTTGCATGTAATAATTTTTTATAAAATGAACATAATTTTAAAATGTTACGATATAAGTAGTTATTACTAATTTTCAAATACTTGCGTTGCAAAACATTTTTGAATTGGTAAAACATTTATGAATATGAAAAAATATCATCAAATTTGAAAAAAATATTCATGAATTCAAAAAGTGCCCATGAAATTTAAAAATATTCATGAATTCAAAATATCGGTATACCAATGGCGCACCTTCTAGGGGTGCGCCATAAATACCTTGATAGCAATGGCGGACCCGCCATTACAAACTTTTTTATTTTACCAGAATAAACATAAATAAAAACAATAAAAATACCAGAAGAAAACATTAATCCCCTCTATTTTGAACAAAAGATGTTATTGGATAGAGGACTAGAATAGAAGAAATGCCATTTCCATATGTCGAAATACAATCGAGAAATGAAGAATACAGTTTAAACTATTGTGCAAAGATTTAGAATTAGATCGATGACATGGTTGAAATCAAGTGATACATGTAATAATTTAGTTGAATGTAATAATTGAGCTTGCCACTGACACACACACACACGCGGCCGACACGTCGTGATTCAATCTTAGCTATCTTTTCGCAATCTTCCTGCCCTTCTTTTTTGCATATGGAGTTCTTCTCTTGAATGGACGTCCTTTAGGTAGGGTGGTCCTGCTTCTTCCTGTGGTGTATGGTACTTCATCGTCGTTGTCATGTTCCATCTTCGGGTCGCCGTACTTGTCGAAGTCTTGCTCATTGGTGACTCCATCCATTCCGATGATCTTCCTTTTGCCTCTCCTCACAACAACACGATGATACGTCTCCAACGTATCTATAATTTTTGATTGCTCCATGCTACATTATCTTCTGTTTTGGACATTATTAGGCTTTATTATTCACTTTTATATTATTTTTGGGACTAACCTATTAACCGGAGGCCCAACCCAGAATTGCTGTTATTTTTGCCTATTTTAGGGTTTCAAAGAAAAGGAATATCAAACGGAGTCCAAACGGAATAAAACCTTCGGGAACGTGATTTTTGGAACGAACAAGATCCAGGAGACTTGGACCCGTCAAGCAACCAACAGGGAGGCCACGAGGTAGGGGGTGCGCCTACCCCCCCAGGCATGCCCTCCACCCTCGTGGGCCCCCTCTTGATCCACCGACATACTTCTTCCTCCTATATATACCTACTATCGGGGGTGCTGATCCCCACGCACACCTATGGGACCACGGCGGACCGAGCCCCTTGTAGTTCGGCAGGGCGCGGAGAGAGCACGAAGAGCAGATCGAGGCGAGCGCACGAGCAACGCGATCAGTTTACCCAGGTTCGGGCCGCACGGATGCGTAAAACCCTACTCCTGCTTTGTGTTTATATTGATTTCTTGCTCGGGGGCGCGGTGTGCTACAGTACACAGCGGCAGCTAACGAAACCGAGTGTGAGAGTGTTCTGTTGGCCGACCCCCTCTACATTGCGCATGGGCCTCCTTTTATACGCTAAAGGGGTCACCGACAGGTGGCAACGTAGAGAAGGGCAAAAATGGAAAAGGCACTGCGGTTGGCACCGCCGCCTACAACAGTGTTATCATACCTAACCCTGACGACAGGGGACAAAGGCATTAAATGCCTGTCTGTGTTGCCTAGACGGTGCAGAAAGGGACCGCTAGGGACGCCATTGCTTGCCATGATGGCAACCTTGTCAGTGCCGCTTGCCACCGTGTACCTCTGGCTGCACAGCCTTCCGCCACGTACGCCTGGAAGGGTCCCAGAGCGACACGTTGGTGGATGTGCTGGAGCGCATGTACAGAGTGGGGGCTTGCCGCGGTAAGAGCCTTGCCGCGTTTGTTGCCTTGTCGCGTCCGGGAGCTTGTCGCTCACCGAGCCTGGGTTGGCCTTCCCGGCAAGCTCCTCTTGCCGGGGTCTTGTCTCCTTCCCGGCAAGCTCCTCTTGCCGGGGTCTTAGATACTTTGTTCTTGAATGGCTCCAAAGGAACCACGGAGGATCTTGGCGGTCGCCCGGCAAGCCTTGCCGCGGGATGCTGCGACTGCCCGTGCACAAGTTCGGGATACTAAGGTACACCTACTTTAGTACACCGACAGGAGCCCCCGAGCCTGGGCCATACACGGTGCCGAGCGCTGTTGGGCCAGGCCCAAAATAGGGCACGGGCACGCGCGGCCTAGGTTACGCCGTATCTCACTCCGCATCCACCGCGCCCTCCCCGCACGGCACGCGTCGAACGCGGCGTCGTGGGAGAAATCGTGGGCGGTTTCTTTATTAGGAAAGGCGGAACGTCCGCCACCTCCCCCTTTATAAGCAAGGGGAAGCAGGGATAGTGCGCCCACTTGCCCCCTTTCATCTCTAATTTCAGAAGCCTCCATCACGCCCCCGTCCTCTCAAAGCAACAAGAGAGCAGCGCCCTGCCCCCCCATTGCCACCAGCACCACCAACGCTGTCGACCTCCTCCACCACCTCCGCCATGGCTCCGAAAGCCGACAAGGGGAAGGCCGTGAAGTCGACCAAGGCGCAGCGGCTCGCAGCGCTGCGGAAGGAGCGGGCCATCTCCCCCCCCCCCAAGCTTGACGCGAAGGAGTTGAGGGAGTACTACTACCTTTTCTGGTCGACGGAGACGCGAGCACACCCGAGCACCAAGGTACTCCCGGCCTCCGCTCACAAAATGGCTCCGCAAGGATATCCCTTCTTCGCTGTGTTCTTCTACTGCGGGCTCTGCCCGCCCTTCTCAGAGTTCTTTTGCGACATTATGAATACCTATGGTCTCTGCCTCCTTGACTTCACCCCCAACGCCGTCCTCACCATGGCAGTTTTCGCACACCTTTGCGAAAACTTTGTCGGAGTCCACCCCAATGTAGCTCTCTTCCGCCATTTCTTCATGCCCAGAGTAGAGAGGGGAGAGCCTCTATCCAGCGGTATTGCCTGGATCTCAAGGGCCGGCAAGAAGGATTCTTATTTGGAGGGGGAGTTCCGCGGCAAGTGGGAGGAGTGGAGAGCAGATTGGTGTTGGATTGTTGAGGAGAATCCGCAGCCATTCACCGCCCGGCGCCAAGTAGCAGCAGCACGCGGCAGCGACTGGAGCAACGTGGCCCCGGAAGACAGCAGGCTGAGGATTGCCGTCACCAGGATTCAACGCCTCAGGCTTGCCGGACTCACAGTAGGTGCCGTTGGCGCAGATTTCCTCCGCCGCCGCATCGCTCCCCTGCAGGAACGGAGGAGGCCCGCCTGGGAGTTTAAGAACGCGACAGATATCATGAGGCTGCGCCCGGGGCTCAACTACAATTTCACTGTCTCGGAGCTCAATGCAATGCTGCAGGAGCTCTTCAAGTATGATCCAGATCATCCAGAAGTTTTTAGGTTGCCGCAGGGTGTCGTCCCGTTGTGCAACAACTCCACGCTTGATCGCGTCAGGGCAATGATGCCGCTATGCGACTCGCACGGAATCGTGCCAACTTGGCAGGAGCCTAAAGATGACGTCGTGCAACAATTCTTCGACAACCTGGTGGAGGTGCCGATCCGCCCCGACGAGAAGGATGGCCTCACTCGCGACACCACCGAGGCAGAGTTGAAGCGCATCGCCACCAGGCTGGAAGAGGCGGCGGCAGCCGCAGCGGCACGCGAGTTCGGATTCACCTTGGAGGAGGCAGCAGCAGCAGAGGCGGCAAACCGTGCCGAGCGGGAGGAGATTGCTGGCAAGAAAGAGCTTGCTCGGCAAGAGGAGCCTGCCGGCAAGAAAGATCTTGCCGGGCAAGGGGAGACTGCCGGCAAGAAAGAGCTTGCTGGGCGTGACGCCGAGCCGAGCGAGCCCGCTGAGGAGACGAGCGGCTTGTTGGATATCAACTCCTCCTCCTCCTCGTCTTCAGACAGCACGCCGCAAGCAGAGCCTCCATCTCCACCAAGAAGGCGTCTCCGCAAAGTCGGGGATGTGGCGAGGCGGCAGGCGAGTCGACAGTCGCCGCGTCGCGCGACACGCTCCACCGCGGCAAGCACCGTTGCCGCGGGAGCGCCCCACGCTGCCGCGACAACTGGAGCAGGGTCTTCTCGGACCACATCTTCTGCTCCCGCCAAGCGGCCAAGGGAACCCACTCCTCCACTTTCTCGCGCCGGACGCGAGCCAGACTTTGACTTCTCTGTGTTCAGCTCCGGCGAGGAAGAAGAAGAGTAAGCTTTCCTTGTTGTACTCGCAGTGCTTCAATCCTTGCTGCTTTTGTCTTGTCCTGTATCTCACTTGCTTTTCTCTGAATCTGTTCCTTTGCAGGACTCTGGCTCAGAGGGCAGCAAAGAGAGCCAAGGCGCCGGTGATTGTCATCGAGGACGAACCCACCGCGTCAGCAGGGGACGCGCCCGAGACAACCTCGCCAGACCCGGCGGCTGATCTCTAGAGCAGCCCCCAGCATAAGTACCTTTTTTGCTTTTCGCTGTCGGGCGCTTCACGAAGATTCTTGCTTTACTGATATCTGTTTGTTGACCTGTGGAGGAGCAGAGCAGCCCCAGCAGGAGAGCCCGGAGGCCACCCCCGAAGCGCCAAGGGAGAGTCCTCCGACAAGGGAGAGGTCCCCGGCAAGGGAGAGCTCTCCGGCAAGGGAGGAGACTCCGTCAAGGGAGGAGCCCCCGGCAAGGGAGGGGTCTCCGGCAAGGGACAACACTAGCGGCCCCCCGGCGACGGAGACCACGACCGCAGAGCCTGGCATAGGTAATCTCCTTGCTCCAAAACTTCCCTTGGCTTCTTCTTGTTGATCTTCTTCTTCTTTCTTTTTCTTGGACATTCGCTTGATTCTTCTCCCCTTTTTCGGCTGTCAGATCCATCCGCTGCTGAGCCGATGGAGACTGAAGCTGTTGTCGACGATGCCGTTGCTGCCGAGGAGACAGCCGGCGGCGACGAGCCCGCCGGCGAAGAGGCCGCCAGGGCTGCTGCCGCAGAAGCAGGAGGGGAGTCCGGCGATCGTACTAACGACCCAGAGGCCGCAGGAGCGCCAGGCGCTGCACCGACCGCCGACCCCTCCGCCGCTACCGCCGCGCCAGGCTCCGAAGAGCCCCAGCCTGGCGTTTACTTGAAGGCCGGCGACGACATTTTCATCAACCTCCCCTGGGCGTCAAGCTCCAGGGCACCGGTCGAGGGAGAAATCTTCGACGGAGAAGTGCTTGCCTCCACCGGGCTGGTGCTTGTCGACGCGCTAAGTAGCAACAGCGGCGAGCCTGAGGAGGAGCGGCTGCTGCGGGAGCTGCTGTCACTCTACCGCGCCCGGCAATCCAAGCTGGAAGCCCGTGAAGCGCTTGTCGCCAAGGCGGGAGTTGACACCGAGAAGCGCGCGGAAGAGCTCCGGGGTCAGAATCATGAAACTCTCCGGTCCTTGGCAGCGGAGCGGGAGCAGCTTGCCGAGGAGCAGAGGGCCTTCCTCCTTGAGAAGTCCGCAGCCGAAGAGCGACAGCGGCTTGCCGCTGAGAAGCTGGCGTTGCAAGAAGGCGAGCTAGTGCAGCGAAAGGTCCACCTCGACAGCCACGAGGAAGAGCTTGCCGCGCGCGAGCGGACGGTTGGCGGGGCCCTTAAACAAGCCGAAGACGCTGCCGCCGCTGCTGAGGCCGCCAAGAATGAGTTGGAAACAAAGGTGGTGCAGCTGGAGGCCGACCTCAAGGTGAGCGGCAACGAGCTTGCCGCGCTCAAGCTTGAGCGCGAGAAGGACGCCGTCAGCTATTCGGAGCTGCAGACCCGCTTTGCCGAGAAGGTCAAGGAGCTTGACGCCGCCAAGGACTCCGCTGCAGATCTTGAGTCGAAACTGATCGCCTTGACCAAGACACTTGACAACGCCAAGGAGCAGGAGACAGCTCTAAAGGAGGAAGCCAAGGCCGGCAAGGCGCTGCTGGCGAGCGCTGCCGCCGCCCAGAGCACATTCCGGGAGAATGTGGAGCACTGGACGGAAGGGCTCGTGGACGTTGCCGCCGACATCGACAAGGAGTTGGCGCAGCTGGGAATGGAGGATCTCGGGTACTCCTTTGACGAGAACCTCCAACCCAGCGCCAAGCTCACTTCTTTCTTCAAGGGCGTGGTGACGGCACTCCGGCGACTCCGGGAAGGGATCCCGAAGCAGCTTGCCGACGAGTCGCGCAAGATCTGCGCGGGAGCTCTTCAGAAGGTGCTGATGAAGGTGGCGTTCCGCAATCCGGGCCTCAACCTCACCAACGTCCTCCGGTCCTTGCCGCCGGATGCTGATCTGGAGGCGCTCAAGGCCCTTGTCGCACCCATTGTGGACAGGGTGAACGGGATCAAGAGAGTCGAGGGCAACCGTGTAGATTAGTTCACCCATTTCCTTCTTTTCTTGTCGCTTCTGATCATGTCATGAAAACAATTTGTTAGAGCCGCAACAAGCTTATCTTGTAATATAACTTTATTCTGTGCAATGATTGCAATGTTATTTCCTTTACTTGATTCCTTCCTTTGTATGTTTTTACCCTACGCTTTTAGGGAACTTGCCGGCGCAGGCACCTTTGCCGTGAGCGCTGAGTGCGGAACGTCAGCAGCCTGCTGGCGGTGCTGCAGCCAACAAGAAACCTTGTCGCCGCTAGTCGCAGCTCACTTAGGTTGTTGAGCGGACTCGAAACAACAGTAAGGGCGCGACTAGCTACGAGTTGGTTCCTCCGCGCACAGGTTTTCCATACAAAGCACGGTCGTTCAAGGAAAATAACTTAAAATTTTTAAAGGGAATTTGATTGCTCAAACTTTGGCAACTTATCTTTTCTGTTACTTGCTTCCCAGCAAGGCGAAACCTTCTTGAACAACGCCTGGTCCATATCATTATCTTCTCCCTTCCCCCCGGCAAACTTGTGCGCGAGGGAACCTTCTTTTCCTTGCGAAAAAGAAAGAGGATGAAATAAAAATATGGAGCCTTATGGCTCGTTGTTGCTTACCGGGGGTAAATGCTACACAAAATGTCAGATAACATACACAAATAATAAAAAAGCATGAAATCGACATGGTGTGCTGAGCATATGATATTTATGCACGGGGTCTGCGCCCGGCTTTGTACAAAGGATTACATGCAACAGCGGCAAGACTTGTACAAAAGGTGGTTGCCGGAACGGGTTCCGGCAACCGCGCCCTACGGGTAAAACTTGCGAAGATGCTCAATATTCCAGGAGTTGCTTACTGGGATGCCATCTTCGGTCTCCAGGCAGACAGCGCCAGGCCTAGTGACTCGTTTCACCCGGTAAGGGCCTGCCCACTTCGGCGTCAACTTGTTGGAATTCTTGGCGGACTGAACGCGCCGAAGAACAAGGTCGCCTTCCTCGAGACTTCTGGCATTAACTTTGCGGCGATGGTAGCAGCGCAAAGCTTGCTGGTAGCGAGCGGCTCGCACAGCAGCCTGAAGACGATCTTCCTCAAGGAGCAGTGCATCATCTTGCCGCAGCTGCTCTTGCTCAAGCTCATCGTAAGCGAGCACTCGAGGCGACCCGTATACGAGTTCCGTGGGGAGAACTGCCTCCACTCCATAGACTAGAGCGAAGGGTGTCTGGCCAGTGGCTCGATTTGGCGTCGTCCTGATCGACCAAAGAACCACCGGTAGCTCCTCGATCCAGTTTCTTCCGCACTTGTGCAGCCTGTTGAAAGTTCTGGTCTTGAGCCCGCGCAGCACTTCAGCATTTGCCCTCTCCGCTTGACCGTTGCTTCTCGGGTGAGCAACAGAAGCGAAGCAGACCTTGGCGCCAAGATCTTGGACGTACTGCATGAAGGTGCGGCTCGTAAATTGTGTACCGTTGTCAGTAATTATCCTATTAGGGATCCCGAAACGGCAAACAATTGACCTGAAGAACTTGACTGCTGACTGTGCTGTCACCTTCCTCACTGGTTCCACTTCCGGCCACTTTGTGAACTTGTCCCCGATAGCTCGGGGAAAGGGGCCGAGGATGTCGAGCCCCCAGACCGAAAATGGCCAGGATAAAGGGATGTCTGGAGAGCTTGAGCTGGCTAGTGTATCTGCTTGGAATGAAACTGGCATGCTTCACACTTGGTTACTTTTGCAGTTGCATCCTGGAGGGCTGTCGGCCAGAAGAAGCCTTGCCGGAATGCTTTGCCGACAAGTGCTCTTGCGCCAATGTGGTGACCACATATGCCTCCATGTATCTCTGCCAACAGCTTTTGTCCATATTCCCGGGGAATACACTTCAATTTCACACCGTTGAGTCTTCTTCTGCACAGTATGTTATCGACAAACTGGTACATACTAGACTGCCGGGCTACTCTTTCCGCTTCTTCTTGCTCTTCGGGATGTTCTCCTGTCTGAAGGAAATGGAAAATCTGCTGCGCCCATGCTGGAGCTTGTGGCTCAACAACAAGGACTAAAGGCATGTCTGCTGCTGCGGGAACATCCGCTTCTACGGCAAGAACCTGCGGCTCTGCCGGAGCTTGACGTTCCCCGGCAAGCTTGCCGGTGCAAAACTTGTCGGGAGCGTCTGCTTCAGCGGAACAAACCCCGGGGCTTGCCGGAGCAGACTGCTCCTCAGCACTGTTGGTGTTGATCTTGGAGACCTTCTTGGTGGCGGCTTCGGGAAGCTCTGCCGGAAAATAGTCGCCAGAAATCAACTTCCTCTTCTTGCTCTGTCCAGTTGACGGTGTTACGGATGGTTGAGTTAGCTTGAGCACAAAGATCCCTGGTTCCATAGGTAACTTAAGTGCGGCGCACTTTGACAGGCCATCGGCAATGTTGTTCTGAGCTCTTGGGACATGCTCCATCTGCAGGCCGTCAAAGTGCTCTTCTAGCTTTCTCACTTCGTCAACGTAGGCTTCCATCAAAGGACTCTGATAATTCTTGTTCACTTGGCGGACGACAAGCTGCGAGTCACCCCTGACAATGAGCTTGTTGATCCCAAGGTCTGCGGCAATCCTGAGACCGGCAAGCAAGCCTTCATACTCTGCAGTATTGTTTGTCGCTTGCTCCTTGGGAAAGTGCATCTGGACCACGTACTTGAGGTGCTCTCTGGTGGGTGCGACAAGGAGCACGCCAGCACCGGCGCCTTGCAGCGAGAAGGCACCGTCAAAGTACATGAGCCACTCTTTGCTTGCTTCCTTGACGGGGATGCTCGTCTCCGGAATTTCTTCGTCTGGTGTTGGCGTCCACTCTACTATGAATTCTGCCAATGCTCTGCTTTGGATAGTTGAAGTACTCTCAAACTTGAGGCCAAAGCTTGACAGTTCCAGTGCCCAGTCGACAATCCTGTCGGTCGCTTCTGGATTCTGCAATATCCTCTTCAGCGGAAAGCGAGTGACAACTGTGATCTCGTGTGCTTGGAAGTAATGGCGCAGCTTTCTCGAGGCCATGAGAAGGCCGAAAAGCAACTTCTGCACACCAGAGTACCTTGACCTAGCCCCCTGCAGAAGGGAGCTGACAAAGTAAACTGGGAGCTGCACCATTTTCTTTTGTATCTCTTCATGCACCTGCGCAGTTCCATCCTTGTCGGGACCAGAGCTTGTCGGGGAAGCCCCCTGCTCGTCACTGGATGCGCTTGCCGCGGTTGCTGTCTCGTCGTCTGCCTCCCTCTCCGCCACTAACGCAGCACTAACCACTTGATTGGTTGCCGCTATGTACAGCAGCAACTTCTCTTGCGGCCTAGGTGCGACAAGTGTTGGAGTGGAGGACAGGTATCTCTTCAAGTCCTGCAGCGCAGCCTCCACTTCCGGAGTCCATTTCATTGGACCTGCCTTTTTCAAAATTTTGAAAAATGGCAGGGCGCGCTCGGCAGACCGAGAGATAAACCTGCTGAGAGCAGCCACGCAACCGGCAAGCTTTTGGACATCCTTGACGTGCTTTGGTGCTTCGATCTGCTCAATGGCCTTGATCTTGTCGGGATTGGCTTCAATTCCTCGCCGAGACAGAAAGAACCCGAGAAGCTTGCCGGAAGGGACTCCAAACACACACTTCTCGGGGTTGAGCTTGAGGTTGATCTTGCGTAGATTTGCAAAGGTTTCTTCTAAATCTTGAATCAGAGTTGCCCTGTCCTTGCTCTTGACCACTATATCATCCATGTAGGCCTCCACATTTCTGTGTATTTGCGGCTTAAGAGCGACATGGACTACTCTTGCAAACATTGAACCAGCATTCTTTAATCCGAAAGGCATCCGTATGAAACAGTACGTGCCACATGGAGTAATGAATGCGGTTTTCTCCTCATCCTCTTCTGCCATGAAGATCTGATGGTATCCTGAGTATGCGTCAAGAAATGAAAGCAAATCACATCCGGCTATGGAGTCAACAATCTGGTCAATGCGCGGCAAGTGAAATGGGTCTTTGGGACAAGCTTTATTAACATCAGTAAAGTCAATACAAAGCCTCCATTTTCCATTTGCCTTGCGCACTACAACAGGATTGGCCAACCACGTGGGATGGAGCACTCCTCTGACGAGGCCTGCTGCTTCCAATTTCTTGATCTCTTCTGCTATGAATTCTTGGCGCTCCACTGCTTGCTTCCTGACCTTCTGCTTGACGGGCCGCGCATGAGGACAAACGGCAAGATGGTGCTCAATTACTTTCCTGGGAACACCGGGGATGTCAGGCGGCTGCCATGCAAACACGTCGACATTCGCCCGCAGGAAAGCAATGAGCGCGCTTTCCTATTTGGGGTCCAAAGTGGCACTGATGGTGAAAGTACCGCCAGTGTCGTCCTCCTTGGCGGATATTTTCTTAGTCGCTAGCGGAGCTGTCATTGCCTTCTTACACTTGCCGGTGGAGCTCGATGGTGCGTCCTCGACAGTAGCACAGCACTCTGAAGAGGTGCGCTTGCCGGAGTGAGCATCAGAGCTCTTGCCGGTCTTGGTCTTCCTCTTCCCCTCAGGAGCTTCAGCGGCAAGTGGTTTGCGATCTGTAGCGGCTGCTGCTTCCCGGTAGATCTTGTCAGCGTAGATAAGGGCATCCTTCTTGTCGCTAGGGACAGAGATGACACTTATCGGGCCTGGCATCTTGAGCATGTTGTATGCATAGTGAGAGGCTGCCATGAACTTGGCGAGCGCTGGACGGCCAAGTATCCCATTGTAAGGTAATGGGAAATCGGCAACGTCAAAAGTGACCCTCTCAGTTCTGAAGTTCAGCTCGCTGCCAAATGTTATCGGCAACATGACCTTCCCTTTCGGCTTGCTCCTTCCCGGGTTAATTCCTTGGAACGTGCCGGTCTCTTCGAGCTCGCTGTCAGGGATCTGGAGTTTCTGGAGTACAGCGGAGGAGATCACGTTCAAGCCGGCCCCACCGTCAACTAGCATCTTTGTGACTTTGAGGTTGCAGATGGTTGGCGAAACCAACAGCGGCAAGCACCCGACCGTAGTTGTGCGATCAGGATGGTCCTCAATGTCAAAGATGATAGGCGTGCTGGACCATTTCAGAAGCTTGCGCGATTCGACAGGTGGCTCTGCCGCATTAACTTCCCGCAGCCACTGTTTGAGTTGGCGGTGGGAGGTATGCAGAGAAGCACCGCCGTCAACGCACAATACTTCTGTAGCTTTCTGAAACTCCTGCTCACTATTCTCGACATCATCCATATCCTCGTCATCGTCTTCGTCTTCATCCTTGTCGCGGCCGCGGGGAGGTCTGTCTCCTTGCCGCTGCTTGGCCTTGCCGTGGCGTCCTCCCCGGCCAGCGCGCTTCTTGCCGGCTTCTCCACCGCCTCCTTGGGCCCTCTCCTTGTCGCGCCGCTCGTACTCAGCTTTCTGCTGCTGGACAAGCTGCTCGACCTTCTTACAGCTTTGGAGGTCATGGCCCTTGGTGCGATGGATCTTGCAATACTGCTTGTCGGAGCCGTCCTGCTTGTCGGCGGCCGCCACAGCCTGGCAGTTGGTACACGCGGCAACCTCCTTGCCGGAGCTACAAACTTTGGCTTTGTTGGCGCCACCGTTGTTGCCGGACTGCTCAACAACTAGCACCTCTTTGCCTTTCTTCTTCCTGTTATTGCGCCGCCGGTTCTTCTTTGCCGGGGCAGCATCTTCGCTGTCAGACCCTCCTGCTCCAGCATTCTCTCCGGGGAGTTTCCTCCCTTCTTCAGCGCGTGCACACTTGTCGGCCAGGGCATATAGCTCACTGACGTCTCTGATCCTGCTCATCGCCATCTCCTCCCGCATCCTGCGGTTACGCACGTTCTGATGGAACGCGCTGATGACCGCGGCAGGGTGGATGTCTGGGATGTTGCGCTGTCCACGGCTGAATCTCTGAATGTACTTGCGTAGGGGCTCTCCTTCCTTCTGGGCGAGCAAGTGAAGATCACTCTCCTGGCCGTGAGGTTTGTGGCCGCCTGTGAAGGCGCCGACAAACTAATGGCACAGGTCTGCCCAAGAGGATATGGAGTTATGCGGCAAGTGCATGAGCCAGGACCTGACTTCGGGCTTGAGCACCAGCGGGAAGTAGTTGGCAAGGACCTTTTCGTGTCGCCCCCCGGCAGCCTGCACCGCGATGGTGTAGATGCTGAGGAACTCCGACGGGTGCGACTTGCCGTCATACTTCTCCGGTACGTCTGGCTTGAAATGCTTCTGGCTGGGCCACTGGACTTGCCGCAGCTCACGGGTAAGCACAGGGCAACCTACCATGTACGGCAAGTCCCCTAGTTCTCCAGGCGCATGCACATCGACAGAGGGCCCAGCGCGCAGGTCTGATTGACGCCGCGCTTCTCTTCGGTGCTCGATGCGTGTACGAGCGTCTTCTTGTTGTCGTTCGTGTAGAACTTGGCGCTGGTCGCGACGAACTCGTGGATCCGATGACGCGGTGGAGTCGCTGTCGTGGTGGATCCGGCGAGTCGGCGATCTTGGCCTTCGGGGCGGAGAGTGCACAATGGTTGCACCCCCACCAGTCTTGTCGCCACCGGCTCGTACCTGGCTGACTTGCCGCGGCAGCGAAGTACTTGGCTGCCGTGGATTGTCGCCGTTGGCAAAGCCGATGAGACTCTGGATGGTGGCTCTCTAGTCGTTGATCTTGTCCGCCGCTGGAGGGTAGTCTAGGAGCAGTTGAGCTCGCGCCAAAGCTTCTGCCGGAGTGGTGGGCGGCGGCGGCGAACGATGCGAGGAACGGGATATGCTCGGACTTCTAACTACGTTAGAAGGAGCAGTATCTCGTCCAAGCGACCGTGCCACGCTCGCGCCAGCATGTTGGCGTGCATGCTGGTCTTCAGCACTCCGGGATCCACCAACTTGATCTTGGCCCAGCAAACGTATGGTACCGTGAGTACCATGACGCTGCTGGTCCCGCGCCTCCTGAGATGGGCGTGGTGCGTGTACGGACGCCGAGGTCTTGGAGTGCGCCCGGTCATCGTGGGAGCCGACCGCGCCGCCGATGTGCAGTGCAGTCTTGTCCCTGCACCTGGCAGCACCATTAGCTCTTTCGTCGGCGTCCGTTCTTCCACCGGCGTCTACTCCACCAGCCGTTCGCTCCGGCGATGGTGGGCTTGGTGCGGACGGAGCAGCTGCCTCCGAAGCCTTCTTCTTCGGCGGCATGTCAGTGAAGACGATGGAGATTTGGCTCGTGCGAACACCGGATCAGGTTCACACAACCTCGACGCACCCCCTACTTGGCGCGCCAAAGATGTCGGGGGTGCTGATCCCCACGGACACCTATGGGACCACGGCGGACCGAGCCCCTTGTGGTTCTGCAGGGGGCGGAGAGAGCACGAAGAGCAGATCGAGGCGAGCACACGAGCAACACGATCAGTTTACCCAGGTTCGGGCCGCACGGATGCGTAAAACCCTACTCCTGCTTTGTGTTTATATTGATTTCTTGCTCGGGAGCGCGGTGTGCTACAGTACACAGCGGCAGCTAACGAAACCGAGCGTGAGAGTGTTTTGTTGGCCGACCCCCTCTACATTGCGCATGGGCCTCCTTTTATACACTAAAGGGGTCACCGACAGGTGGCAACGTAGAGAAGGGCAAAAATGGAAAAGGCACTGCGGTTGGCACCGCCGCCTACAACACTGTTATCATACCTAACCCTAACGGCAGGGGAGAAAGGCATTAAATGCCTATCTGTGTCGCCTAGACGGTGCAGAAAGGGACCGCTAGGGACGCCATTGCTTGCCACGATGGCAACCTTGTCAGCGCCGCTTGCCACCGTGTACCTCTGGCTGCACAGCCTTCCGCCACGTACGCCTGGAAGGGTCCCAGAGCGACACGTTGGTGGATGTGCTGGAGCGCAGGTATGGAGTGGGGGCTTGCCGCGGTAAGAGCCTTGCCGCGTTTGTTGTCTTCTCGCGTCCGGGAGCTTGTCGCTCACCGAGCCTGGGTTGGCCTTCCCGGCAAGCTCCTCTTGCCGGGGTCTTGTCTCCTTCCCGGCAAGCTCCTCTTGCCGGGGTCTTAGATACTCTATTCTTGAATGGCTCCAAAGGAACCACGGAGGATCTTGGCAGTCGCCCGGCAAGCCTTGCCGCGGGATGCTGCGACTGCCCGTGCACAAGTTTGGGATACTAAGGTACCCCTACTTTAGTACACCGACACCTACGTACCCCCAAACGATCAGATACGGAGACAAAACCCTAATTCCACTACCGCAACTTTCTGTATCCACGAGATCCCATCTTGGGGCCTATTCCGGAGCTCCGCTGGAGGGGGCATCGATCATGGAGGGCTTCTACATCAACACCATAGCCTCTCCGATGAAGTGTGAGTAGTTTACTTCAGACCTTCGGGTCCATAGTTATTAGCTAGATGGCTTATTCTCTCTTTTTGGATCTCAATACAAAGTTCTCCCCCTCTCTTGTGGAGATCTATTCGATGTAATCTTCTTTTGCGGTGTGTTTGTTGAGACAGATGAATTGTGGGTTTATTATCAAGTTTATCTATGAACAATATTTGAACCGTCTCTGAATTCTTTTATGTATGATTGGTTATCTTTGCAAGTCTCTTCGAATTATCAGTTTGGTTTGGCCTACTAGATTGATCTTTCTTGCAATGGGAGAAGTGCTTAGCTTTGGGTTCAATCTTGTGGTGTCCTTTCTCAGTGACAGTAGGGGCAGCAAGGCACGTATTGTATTGTTTCCATCGAGGATAACAAGATGGGGTTTTCATCATATTGCGTGAGTTTATCCCTCTACATCATGTCATCTTGCTTAAGGAATTACTTTGATCTTATGAACTTAATACTCTAGATGCATGCTGGATAGCGGTCAATGTGTGGAGTAATAGTAGTAGATGCCGGCAGGAGTCGGTCTACTTGTCTCAGACGTGATGCCTATATACATGATCATACCTAGATATTCTCATAACTATGCTCAATTATGTCAATTGCTCAACAGTAATTTGTTCACCCACCGTAAAATACTTATGCTCTTGAGAGAAGCCACTAGTGAAACCTATGGCCCTTGGGTCTATCTTCATCATATTAATCTTCCAACACTTAGTTATTTTCATTGCCTTTTATTTTACTTTGCATCTTTATCATAAAAATACCAAAAATATTATCTTATCATGTCTATCAGATCTCACTCTCGTAAGTGACCGTGTAGGGATTGACAACCCCTTATTGCGTTGGTTGCGAGGATTTATTTGTTTTGTGTAGGTGCGAGGGACTGGCGCGTAGCCTCCTACTGGATTGATACCTTGGTTCTCAAAAACTGAGGGAAATACTTACGCTACTTTGCTGCACCACCCTTTCCTCTTCAAGGGAAAACCAACGTAAGTGCTCAAGAGGTAGCAAGAACGATTTCTGGCGCCGTTGCCGGGGAGGTCTACGAAAAAGTCAACATACCAAGTACCCATCACAAACCCTTATTGATGATCCACAAGTATAGGGGATCTATCATAGTCCTTTCGATAAGTAAGAGTGTCGAACCCAACGAGGAGCAGAAGGAAATGATAAGCGGTTTTCAGCAAGGTATTCTCTGCAAGTACAAAAATAAGTGGTAACATATAGTTTTGCGATAAGATAGATTGTAACGAGCAACAAGAAACAAAAGTAAATGAAGTGCAGAAAGGTGGCCCGATCCTTTTGTAGCAAAGGACAAGCCGGAACAAACTCTTATAATAGGAAAAGCGCTCCCGAGGACACATGGGAATATCGTCAAGCTAGTTTTCATCACATTCATATGATTCACGTTCGATACTTTGATAATTTGATATGTGGGCGGACCAGTGCTTGGGTGTTGTTCTTACTTGAACAAACATCCCACTTATGATTAACCTCTATTGCAGGCATCCGCAACTACAACAAAAGTATTAAGGTAAACCTAACCATAGCATGAAACATATGGATCCAAATCAGCCCCTTACGAAGCAACGCGTAAACTAGGGTTTAAGCTTCTGTCACTCTAGCAACCCATCATCTACTTATTACTTCCCAATGCCTTCCTCTAGGCCCAAATAATGGTGAAGTGTTATGTAGTCGACGTTCACATAACACCACTAGAGGCTAGACAACATACATCTTATTAAAATATCAAACGAATACCAAATTCACATGACTACTCATAGCAAGACTTCTCCCTTGTCCTCAGGAACGAACGTAATTACTCACAAAGCATATTCATGTTCATAATCAGAGGGGTAATAATATGCATATAGGATCTGAACATATGATCTTCCACCAAATAAACCAACTAGCATCAACTACAAGGAGTAATCAACACTACTAGCAACCTACTAGCAACCTACTAGCACCAACTTTGAGACAAGAATTGGATACAAGAGATAAACTAGGGTTTGGAGATGAGATGGTGCTGGTGAAGATGTTGATGGAGATTGCCCTCTCCCGATGAGAGGAGCGTTGGTGATGACGATGGTGATGATTTGCCCCTCCCGGAGGGAAGTATCCCCGGCAGAATAGCTCTGCCGGAGCTCTAGATTGGATCCGCCAAGGTTCCGCCTCGTGGCGGCGGAGTCTCGTCCCTAAAAGTTCCTTCTTATTTTTTTCTCATCGAAAGACTTGATATAGGAGAAGATGGACGTCAGAGAGCCACCAGGGGGCCCACGAGGTAGGGGGCGCGCCCTAGGGGGGGACGCCCCCACCCTCGTGAGCAGGGTGTGGGCCCCCTGGCCTTCATCTTTGACGAGGATTTTCTTTATTTATTTTAAGATGTTCCGTGGAGTTTCAGGACTTTTGGAGTTGCGCAGAATAGGTCTCTAATATTTGCTCCTTTTCCAGCCCAGAATTCCAGCTGCCGACATTCTCCCTCCTTATGTAAACCTTGTAAAGTAAGAGAGAATATCCATAAGTATTGTGACATAAAGTGAAATAACAGTCCATAATGCGATAAATATCGATATAAAAGCATGATGCAAAATGGACGTATCAACTCGCCCAAGCTTAGACCTCGCTTGTCCTCAAGCGAAAAGCCGATAACAACAAATATGTCCTCATGTTTAGAGGTAGAGGCGTCGATAAAAATAAAATACGGACATGAAGGCATCATGAGTATTCTCATAACAGCAACATATATAGATTTTGTCATATGATTACTTATGTTCAAGTGATGATCTATTCATAATGCAAAAGTATAAATCGTAAACCTTATTGAGCTCCGACAAACTATAATCTCAGTCATTGAAGCAATTGCAATTTATCATAACATCAGAAAGAGTCTATGTCAGAGCTAAAAAGCAAGTCCACATACTCAACTATCATTTAGTCCTCCATAATTCCTAACACTCACGCAAGACTTGTGGTTACGAAGTTTTAATCGGACACAGAGGAAGATAGGGGCTTGTGGTTTTGCCCCACAACTTTTTACCTCAAGGGTAATGTCAACAATAATGGTTCATGCTCCCCTACATCCAATTAGATATATATACCATGTTCTTTCCAACATGCTGAGCTTGCCAAAGGATAAAATAATAAAGAAAAGGTGAAGATCACCATGACTCTTGCATAAGGTAATAGATAATAATAATGGATAGGCCCTTCGCAGAGGGAAGCAGAGGTTGCCATGAGCTTTTATAGTTGGATATATAAAATCTCAATGCGAAAGAACGTCACTTTATATTGCCCCTTGTGATATGAACCTTTATTATGCAGTCCGTCGCTTTTATTACTTCCACATCACAAGATCGTATAAAGCTTATTTCTCCCACACCAATCAATCATACATATTTAGAGCCATTTTTATTGCTTTGCACCGATGACAACTTACTTGAAGGATCTTACTCAATCCATAGGTAGATATGGTGGACTCTCATGGCAAAACTGGTTTAAGGGTATTTGGAACCACAAGTAGTATTTCTACTTGGTGCTGAGAATTTGGCTAGCATGAGGGGGAAAGGCAAGCTCAACAAGTTAGAGGATCCATGACAACATACTCTATCTCAGATATAAGAAAGGCATAACTCATTACGTTGTCTTCCTTGTCCAACATCAACTCTTTAACATGTCATATTTTAATGAGTGCTCCCAATCATAAAAGTTGTCAATGATAATATATCTATATGTGAAAAGCTCTCTTTCCTTATTACTTCCTATTAATTGCAACAATGACCAAAGCTATGTCTGCCAACTCCCAACAACTTTTAATCATCATACTCTTTCTATGTGAAGTCATTACTCTCAATAAGATCAATATGAACTCTTTGTTTCTTTTTATTCTTTTTCTCTTTTATTTTATTCACCCAAGATCATGGAAAAATAATCAAGCCCTTGACTCAACACTAATCTTTATTATATATAGCTCACTAACTCGATTACATAGAGAGATCATAAAGCAAAACTCAAAACTATATCATGCCATAAACTTTATTCTACTAGATCGAGATACTACTAATAGGATCGAACTAAGAAAAACGGTAAAGATAGGAGTTGTGATTGTGATACGATACCAGGGCACCTCCCCCAAGCTTGGCAGTTGCCAAGGGGAGTGCCCATACCCATGTGATTATATCTCCTTTGTCGGTGAAGAAGGTGGAGGTGAAGGATAATCGCACATCGAGCGTAAGAGGTCCTCCAACTTGCAAATAATGCCCTTGAGTGCAACAATATGCTCCTTCAACAAAATATTTTCTTGTGTGAGATGCTTGTTTTGTATACGAGCTAACTCAATCATCTTGAAAGCTTCAATCTCAGTTGGGGTAAGAAGGTTATGATCAGGTTGAAGGATGTCTTTTGCTGCCGGAGCATGATCCTCCGTGGCCCTCTTGATCCTTTCATCCTTGTTGACCCTCGTGGGTTCTTCCCTCTTCAGATCTATCATCATTGTATACGAGCTAATGCAAGCATCATTGTCACCATTGTTGGAGGAGGGAGACGACATGATGCCTAGCCTAGAAAACCCTGACAGAAAACAGCTAGAAACAAGAACAGGGGAGGTTTGCATGATACGGGAGTCGAAACCCTCGGGAGGTTATATAATGAATTTTTACTAACCAAAATACGTAACATGCAAGAAAACGGAGTCCGGAAGGCACACGAGGTGCTCACGAGGTAGGGGGGCGCGCCCAAAACGGAGAAATATTGCCTTAAAAATTGTTTTGGAATCAGTTTACTTACCGTACCATATACCTATTCCTTTTCGGAGTCTGAAACATTCCGGAAAGTGTCCCTTATGTATTCCTCCGGGGTTATGGTTTCAATAATATTGGTTTCAACATCTATGGGATTACCTGAGATATAATGTTTAATTCTTTGACCGTTTACCACTTTTGGATTTGTGCCCTCGAAGTTGTTGATCTTTATGGCACCGGAACGATAGACCTCTTCGATAACATAGGGGCCTTCCCATTTAGAGAGGAGTTTTCCTGCAAAAAATCTTAAACGAGAGTTGTATAGCAATACATAATCACCTACATTAACCTCACGCTTTTGTATCCTTTTGTCATGCCATCTTTTAACCTTTTCTTTAAACAACTTGGCATTTTCTTAAGCTTGGGTTCTCCATTCATCAAGTGAGCTAATATCAAATAACCTCTTCTCACCGGCAAGTTTAAAATCATAATTAAGCTCTTTAATAGCCCAATATGCCTTATGTTCTAGTTCGAGAGGTAAGTGACATGCTTTTCCATAAACCAATTTATACAGAGACATACCCATTGGATTTTTGCATGCAGTTCTATAAGCCCATAATGCATCATCAAGTTTTTTAGACCAATTCTTTCTAGACCTATTAACAGTCTTTTGCAAAATTAATTTGAGCTCTCTATTGCTCAACTCTACTTGACCGCTAGACTGAGGGTGATAAGGGGATGCAATTCTATGATTAAGATCATATTTAGCAAGCATTTTATGGAAAGCACCATGAATAAAGTGTGAACCACCATCAGTCATTAAATATCTAGGGACTCCAAACCTCGGGAAAATAACTTCCTTAAGCATTTTAATAGAATGTTATGATCAACACTACTAGTTGGAATAGCTTCTACCCACTTAGTAACGTAATCAACAGCAACTAAAATATGTGTGTATCCATTAGAGGCAGGAAAAGGTCCCATATAGTCAAAGCCCCAAACATCAAACGGTTCAATAACAAATGAATAATTCATAGGCATTTCTTGACGTCTACTAATATTACCAATTCTTTGACAATCATCACAAGACAAGACAAACTTACGAGCATCCTTGAAGAGAGTAGGCCAATAAAAACTAGATTGCAATACCTTATGTGCAGTTCTATCTCCAGCGTGGTGTCCTCCATAAGACTCGGAATGACACTTGCATAGGATCTGTTCCTGTTCATGCTCAGGTACACAACGTCTAATAACACCATCTACTCCTTCTTTATAAAGATGTGGGTCATCCCAAAAGTAATGTCTCAAATCATAGAAGAACATTTTCCTTTGTTGGTATGTGAAGCTAGGTGGTATAAACTTAGCAACAATATAATTAGCATAATCAGCATACCATGGAGTACTACGAGAAGTACTTATAACATTTAATTGTTCATCAGGAAAGCTATCATTAATAGGTAGTGGGTCATCAAGAATATTTTCTAACCTAGACAAGTTGTCTGCAACGGGGTTCTCAGCTCCCTTTCTATCAACAATATGCAAATAAAATTCTTGTAGCAAGAGAACCCATCTAATAAGTCTAGATTAGCATCTTTCTTTTCCATAAGATATTTAATAGCAGCATGATCAGTTTGAATAGTTACTTTAGAATCAACAATATAAGATCTGAACTTATCACAAGCAAATACAACTGCTAAAAGCTCTTTTTCAGTAGTAGCATAATTTCTTTGAGCATTGTCTAGAGTGTTACTAGCATAATGAATAACATTTAATTTCTTATCAACTCTTTGCCCTAGAACAGCACCTACAGCATAATCACTAGCATCACACATATTTTCAAAGGGTAGGTTCCAATCAGGTGGCTGAACAATAGGTGCAGTGACTAATGCTTTCTTAAGTATTTCAAATGCTTCTACACAACCATCATCAAAGACAAATGGTATATCTTTTTGCAATAAATTAGTCAGAGGCCCAAAAATTTTTGAGAAGTCCTTAATGAACCTCCTATAAAATCCGGCGTGACCAAGGAAACTTCTTATACCTTTGATGTCCTTGGGACATGGCATCTTTTCAATAGCATCAACCTTGGCTTTATCAACTTCAATACCTCTTTCAGAAACTTTGTGCCGGAAGACAATACCTTCATTAACCATAAAGTGACACTTTTCCCAATTCAAGACAAGATTAGTTTCTTCGCATCTCTGCAAAACTCGATCAAGATTGCTCAAGCAATCATCAAAAGAGGAACCATAGATGAAAAAGTCATCCATGAAAACGTCACAAATCTTTTCACAAAAGTCAGAGAATATAGCCATAATGCATCTTTGAAAGGTAGCAGGTGCATTACATAAACCAAAAGGCATACGTCTATAAGCAAAAGTACCAAAAGGGCATGTAAAAGTATTCTTTGATTGATCTCTAGCCGGCACAGGTATTTGAGAGAAACCAGAATAACCATCTAGAAAGCAATAGTGTGTATGTTTGCATAATCTTTCTAGCATTTGATCAATAAAAGGTAAGGGGTAATGATCTTTTTAGTAGCTTTATTTAATTTGCGGAAATCAATTACCATCCTATAACCTATGATAATTCTTTGTGGAATCAATTCATCTTTATCATAAGGAACAACAGTAATACCTCCCTTCTTAGGGACACAATGGACAGGACCTACCCACTCACTATCAGCAACGGGATAGATTATACCTGCCTCCATAAGCTTTAGTATTTCTTTTCTTACCACTTCTTTCATTTTAGGATTCAGGCGTCGTTGAGGATCACGGACTGGTTTGGCATCTGCTTCCAAATTTATTTTATGTTGACATAGAGTGGGACTAATGCCCTTAAGATCATCAAGAGTATATCCAATAGCAGCACGATGCTTCTTCAGAGTTTTCAATAATCTTTCTTCTTCATGCTCTGAAAAGTTAGCACTAATAATAACAAGATATATCTTCTTTTCATCAAGATAAGCATATTTAAGATTATCAGGCAACGGTTTAATCTCAAACACGGGATCACCCTTGGGTGGAGGAGGATCCCCTAAAATTTCAACAGGCAAATTATGTTGCAGAATAGGTTCTTGTTTAAAGAATACTTCATCTATTTCCCTTCTTTCATTCATGAACATATAATTTTTCATGGTCTAGCAAATAGTGTTCTAAAGGATCACTAGGAGGTACGGCAAAAGAAGCAAGACCAATAATTTCATCCTTACTAGGTAATTCTTCCTCGTGATGTTGTTTACTAAATTTAGAGAAATTAAACTCATGAACCATATCATCCAAGCCAACAGTAACAACATTCTTAGTGCAATCTATGGTAGCATTGACATTATTTAAGAAGGGTCTACCAAATATAATGGGACAAAAGCTATCTTGTGGGGAACCAAGAACAAGAAAATCAGCAGGATATTTAGTTTTCCCACACAAGACTTCAACATCTCTAACAATTCCAATTGGTGCAATAGTATCTCTATTGGCAAGTTTAATTGTGACATCAATATCTTCTAACTCAGCAGGTGCAATTTCGTTCTTAATTTCTTCGTATAAAGTATGCGGTATAACACTAGCACTCAAACCCATATCACATAAGCCATGATAACAATGATCTCCTATTTTAACAGAAATAACATGCACGTCTACCACAGGTCTATGTTTATCTTTATCACAAGGTTTAGCAATTCTAGCAGTTTCACCTTCGAACTGAATAACATGCCCATCAATATTATCAGACAAGAGATCTTTAACAATAGCGATATTAGGTTCTACTTTAACTTTCTCAGGAGGTGTATAAGTTCTAATATTGCTTTTACAAACAACAGTTGAAGTTTTAGCATGATCCTTTATTCTAACAGGGAAAGGTGGTTTCTCAACATAAGAAGTAGGAACAATAGGAACAGTATAAGTAATAGTCTTTTCTTCAACTTTAATAGGTGCCGCTACTTTTACTTCTATGGGAGGATGATATTTAAACCACTTCTCCTTAGGGAGATCAAAATAAGTAGCAAAAGATTCACAGAAAGAAACTACTATCTCAGAGTCAAGTCCATATTTAGTGCTAAACTTACGGAAAATATCGGTGTCCATGAAAGATTTAACACAATCAAACTTAGGTGTCATACCTGACTCCTTACCTTCATTGAGGTCCCAATCTTCAGAGTTGGGTTTAATTCTATCCAATAAATTCCATCTGAATTCAGTAGTCTTCATCATAAAAGAGCCAGCACAAGAAGTATCGAGCATGGTGCAATTGTTATCAGAAAGCCGAGCATAAAAACTTTGCATAATTATTTCTCTCGGGAGCTCATGATTGGGGCATGAATATAACATTGATCTAAACCTCCCCCAAGCTTGAGCGATGCTTTCTCCTTCGCGAGGCCAAAAATTATATATAATTGCGATCACGATGAACAAGATGCATAGGGTAATACTTTCGATGAAGTTCCAGCTTCAATCTTTTATAGTCCCATGATCTCATATCATCACATAGCCTATACCATATCAATGCGTCTCCCTTCAAAGATAAAGGGAAGACCTTCTTCTTAGCAACATCATCGGGAATACCTGCAAGCTTAAATAACCCTCAAACTTCATCCACATATATTAAGTGCTCATCAAGATGCTTTATTCCATCTCCTGTAAAAGGGTTAGCTAGCAGTTTTTCCATCATACCCGAAGGAAATTCAAAAGGAGTTTCATTTTCAATATGTTCAGTAGGTTTAGGAGCAACTATTTGCTCTACTGGACGGGGTGAGGATACCCCGAACAAGCCCCTCGGAGAATTACTTTCCATAGTAACAAGTGACAGTAAATTTCAGCACACTATATAGATTTTTCCTTACCAAATTCCACCAACCAAAGGCGCTACACTCCCCGGCAACGGCGCCAGAAAATAGTCTTGATGACCCACAAGTATAGGGGATCTATCGTAGTCCTTTCGATAATTAAGAGTGTCGAACCCAATGAGGAGCAGAAGGAAATGATAAGCGGTTTTCAGCAAGGTATTCTCTGCAAGTACTGAAATAAGTGGTAACATATGGTTTTGTGATAAGATAGATTGTAACGAGCAACAAGTAACAAAAGTAAATAAAGTGCAGAAAGGTGGCCCAATCCTTTTGTAGCAAAGGACAAGCCGGAACAAACTCTTATAATAGGAAAAGCGCTCCCGAGGACACATGGGAATATCGTCAAGCTAGTTTTCATCACGTTCATATGATTCGCGTTCGATACTTTGATAATTTGATATGTGGGTGGACCAGTGATTGGGTGCTATTCTTACTTGAACAAACATCCCACTTATGATTGACCTCTATTGCAAGCATCCGCAACTACAACAAAAGTATTAAGGTAAACCTAACCATAGCATGAAACATATGGATCCAAATCAGCCCCTTATGAAGCAACGCATAAACTAGGGTTTAAGCTTCTGTTACTCTAGCAACCCATCATCTACTTATTACTTCCCAATGCCTTCCTCTAGGCCCAAATAATGGTTAAGTGTTATGTAGTCGACGTTCACATAACACCACTAGAGGCTAGACAACATACATCTTATCAAAATATCAAACGGATACCAAATTCACTTGACTACTCATAGCAAGACTTCTCCCTTGTCCTCAGGAACGAACATAATTACTCACAAAGCATATTCATGTTCATAACCAGAGGGGTAATAATATGCATATAGGATCTGAACATATTTTCTTCCACCAAATAAACCAACTAGCATCAACTACAAGGAGTAATCAACACTACTAGCAACCTACTAGCACCAATTCCGGATTTTGAGACAAGAATTGGATACAAGAGATGAACTAGGGTTTGGAGATGAGATGGTGTTGGTGAAGATGTTGATGGATATTTCCCTCTCCTGATGAGAGGAGCGTTGGTGATGACGATGGTGATGATTTCCCCCTCCCGGAGGGAAGTATCCCCGGCAGAACAGCTCTGCCAGAGCTCTAGATTGGATCCGCCAAGGTTCCACCTCGTGGCAGCGGAGTCTTGTCCCGAAAAGTTCCTTCTTATTTTTTTCTCATCGAAAGACTTCATATAGCAGAAGATGGGCATCGGAGAGCCACCAGGGGGCCCATGAGGTAGGGGGCGCACCCTAGGGGTCGCCCCCACCCTCGTGAGCAGGGTGTGGGCCCCTTGGCCTTCATCTTTGACAAGGATTTTTCTTTATTTTTTTTAAGATGCTCCGTGGAATTTCAGGACTTTTGGAGTTGCGCAGAATAGGTCTCTAATATTTGCTCCTTTTGCAGCCCAGAATTCCAGCTGCCGGCATTCTCCCTCCTTATGTAAACCTTGTAAAGTAAGAGAGAATAGCCATAAGTATTGTGACATAAAGTGAAATAACAGTCCATAATGCGATAAATATCGATATAAAAGCATGATGCAAAATGGACGTATCACTTATCTCCCGCATTACATTATTTGCCATTTGCCTCTCGTTTTCCTCTCCCCCACTTCACCCTTGCCGTTTTATTCGCCCTCTCTCTCTATCCTCCCTCTCTTCTCTATTTGCCTCTTTTTGCCTGTTTCTTGTTTGCTTGTGTGTTGGATTGCTTGCTTGTCACGATGGCTTTTCCCCGATTTGGTGATCTTCACCTTAAAAGGTTAGAAGAAATCAAAAGCAACGTTAGGAGTTTTATGGTCTTGCAATTTGAGAATAATAGTTTCTTTAGAAAAGAGCTTAAGGAACAAAAGAGCTTTATGAGTTATATGAATAAAGAGCTCACTGGTATGTCTAAAGAATTTGATGGTTTGAGATCCCAAATTGCTTGTCTTGAGAAGTTAATAGCTGAAGTTTCGGATAAGCAGGCTACCTTAGTTAATAAGATGGCCGCTAAGCCGGAAGACCATGATAATAAAGATGAAGATCTAAAAGTTATTGAGGTGTCCCCTATTAAATCTTTGTTTTGCAATATGAATCTTGATAATGATGGGACTGAATATGATCCACCTTTACATAGACGGTGTTCCAAAAATTCGGAGTCTTTAGATCTTGATGCTAAAATTATTAAAAGTGGGATTGAAGAAATCAAAACTTTAAATAGTAATGAACCCACTATCTTGGATTTCAAGGAATTTAATTATGATAATTGCTCTTTGATAGATTGTATTTCCTTGTTGCAATCCGTGCTAAATTCTCCTCATGCTTATAGTCAAAATAAAGCTTTTACCAAACATATCGTTGATGCATTGATGCAATCTTATGAAGAAAAAACTTGAGTTGGAAGTTTCTATCCCTAGAAAACTTTATGATGAGCGGGAACCTACTATTAAAATTAAAATTAAAGATCATGAATGCTATGCTTTGTGTGATTTGGGTGCTAGTGTTTCCACGATTCCAAAAACTTTGGGTGATTTGTTAGGTTTCCGTGATTTTGGTGATTGTTCTTTAAACTTGCACCTTGCGGATTCCACTATTAATAAACCTATGAGAAGAATTAATGATGTTCTTATTGTTGCAAAGAGGAATTATGTGCCCGTAGTTTTAACGTTCTTGATATAGATTGCAATCCTTCATGTCCTATTATTCTTGGTAGACCTTTCCTTAGAACGATTGGTACGGTTATTGATATGAAGGAAGGAAATATTAGATTCCAATTTCCATTAAGGAAAGGCATGGAACACTTTCCTAGAAATAAAATTAAATTACCTTATGAATCTATTATGAGAGCCACTTATGGATTGCCTCCCAAAGATGGCAATACCTAGATCTATCCTTGCTTTTTATGCCTAGCTAGGGGCATTAAACGATAGCGCTTGTTGGGAGGCAACCCAATTTTATTTTTATTCCGTGCTTTTTGCTCCTGTTTAGTAATAAATAATTTATCTAGCCTCTGTTTTGGTTGTGTTTTTTGTGTTTAATTAGTGTTTGTGCCAAGTAGAACCGTTGGGAAGACTTGGGGAAAGTCTTGTTAATCTTGCTGTAGAAAACAGAAACTTTAGCCATCACGAGAACTGCTTCCATTTTTATTTGGAAAGCGCTATTTAGTTAATTATTTTTGAAGATGATTAATAGATAAATTCCTCACTTCTAGCAATTTATTTTAGAATTTTTGGGGTTACAGATCTTGTGCTAGCTACAGATTACTACAGACTGTTCTGTTTTTGACAGATTCTGTTTTTCGTGTGTTGATTGCTTATTTTGATGAATCTATGGCTAGTAAAATAGTTTATAAACCATAGAGAAGTTGGAATACAGTAGTTTTAACACCAATATAAATAAATAATGAGTTCATTACAGTACCTTGAAGTGGTCTTTTGTTTTCTTTCGCTAACGGAGCTCACAAGATTTTCTACTTTAAGTTTTGTGTTGTGAAGTTTTCAAGTTTTGGGTAAAGATTTGATGGATTATGGAACAAGGAGTGGAAAGAGCCTAAGCTTGGGTATGCCCATGGCACCCCCAAGATAATCTAAGTACACCTAAAAGCCAAAGCTTGGGGATGCCCCGGAAGGCATCCCCTCTTTCGTCTACTTCTATCGGCAACTTTACTTGGAGCTATATTTTTATTCACCACATGATATGTGTTTTGCTTGGAGCATCCTGTATTATTTGAGTCTTTATTTTTTAGTTTACCACAATCATATTTTCTGTACACACCTTTTTAGAGAGACACACATGATTCGAAAATTATTAGAATAATCTATGTGCTTCACTTATATCTTTTGAGTTATATAGTTTTGCTCTAGTACTTCACTTATATCTTTTAGAGCACGGTGGTGGATTTGTTTTATAGAAGCTATTGATATCTCATGCTTCACTTAGATTATTTTGAGAGTCTTAAATATCATGGTAATTTGCTTAAATAATCCTAATATGCTAGGTATACAAGATTAATAATAAAATTCTCTTATGAGTGTGTTGAATACTATGAGAAGTTTGATACTTGATAATTGTTTTGAGATATGGAGATAGTGATATTAGAGTCATGCTAGTTGAGTAGTTGTGAATTTGAGAAATACTTGTGTTAAAGTTTGTGATTCCCGTAGCATGCACGTATGGTGAACCGTTATGTGATGAAGTCGGAGCATGATTTATTTATTGATTGTCTTCCTTATGAGTGGCGGTCGGGGACGAGCGATGGTCTTTTCCTACCAATCTATCCCCCTAGGAGCATGCGCGTAATACTTTTCTTTGATAACTTGTAGATTTTTGCAATAAGTATGTGAGTTCTTTATGACTAGTGTTGATTCCATGGATCATACGCACTCTCACCCTTCCACCATTACTAGCCTCTCTAATACCGCACACCTTTCGCCGATATCATACACCCACCATATACCTTCCTCAAAATAGTCACCATACCTACCTATCATGGCATTTCCATAGCCATTCCGAGATATATTTGTCGGCGTTCTGGGAACGGGGGTCCCCAGACTTGCCTGCCTGCGGCGCACGGCGTGGCTGAGCCAGCAGGCCGTACGGCCCATCTTCATCAATAAAGCACTCAAGACCCTCGCGAGGGGCCAAGCCTCGCGAGGCAGACGATGATACATCCATTTTGCATCATGCTTTTATATCAATATTTATTGCATTATGGACTGTTATTTCACTTTATGTCACAATACTTATGGCTATTCTCTCTTATTTTACAAGGTTTACATAAGGAGGGAGAATACCGGCAGTTGGAATTCTGGGCTGGAAATGGAGCAAATATTAGAGACCTATTCTGTGCAACTCCAAAAGTCCTGAAACTCCACGGAACATCTTAAAATAAATATAGAGAAATCCTTGACAAAAATGAAGGCCAGGGGGCCCACACCCTACTCACGAGGGTGGGGGCCGCGCCCCCCCCTAGGGCGCGCCCCCTACCTCGTGGGCCCCTTGGTGGCTCTCCGAAGTCTATCTTCTCCTATATGAATTCTTTTGATGAGAAAAAAAATAAGAAGGAACTTTTCGGGACGAGACTCCACCGCCACGAGGCGGAACCTTGGCAGAACCAATCTAGAGCTCCGGCAGAGCTGTTCTGCCGGGGATACTTCCCTCCCGGAGGGGAAATCATCACCATCATCATCACCAACGCTCCTCTCATCAGGAGAGGGCAATCTCCATCAACATCTTCACCAGCACCATCTCATCTCCAAACCCTAGTTCATCTCTTGTATCCAATTGTTGTCTCAAAGTCCGGGATTGGTGCTAGTAGGTTGCTAGTAGTGCTGATTACTCCTTGTAGTTGATGCTAGTTGGTTTATTTGGTGGAAGATCATATGTTCAAATACTATATTCATATTATTATCCCTCTTATTATGAACATTAATATGCTTTGTGAGTAATTACGTTTGTTCCTGAGGACAAGGGAGAAGTCTTGCTATTACTTGTCATGTGAATTTGGTATTCGTTTGATATTTTGATAAGATGTATGTAGTCTAGCCTCTAGTGGTGTTATGTGAACGTCGACTACATAACACTTCACCATTATTTGGGCCTATAGGAAGGCATTGGGAAGTAATAAGTAGATGATGGGTTGCTAGAGTGACAGAAGCTTAAACCCTAGTTTATGTGTTGCTTCGTAAGGGGCTGATTTGGATCCACATGTTTCATGATATGGTTAGGTTTACCTTAATACTTTTGTTGTAGTTGCGGATGCTTGCAATAGAGGTTAATCGTAAGTGGGATGCTTGTTCAAGTAAGAGCATCACCCAAGCACCGGTCCACCCACATATCAAATTATCAAAGTATCGAACGCGAATCATATGAACGTGATGAAAACTAGCTTGACGATATGCCCATGTGTCCTCAGGAGCGCTTTTACTATTATAAGAGTTTGTTCCGGCTTGTCCTTTGCTACAAAAGGATTGGGCGACCTTGCTGCACTTTATTTACTTTTTTTACTTGTTGCTCGTTACAATTTATCTTATCACAAAACTATCTGTTACCACTTATTTCAGTACTTCCAGAGAATACCTTGCTGAAAACCGCTTATCATTTCCTTCTGCTCCTCGTTGGGTTCGACACTCTTACTTATCGAAAGGACTACAATTGATCCCCTATACTTGTGGGTCATCAAGACTCTTTTCTGGCGCCGTTGCCGGGGAGTGTACCGCCTTTGGTAGGTGGAATTTGGTAAGGAAAATTTTATATAGTGTGCTGAAATTTACTGTCACTTGTTACTATGGAAAGTAATTCTCTGAGGGGCTTGTTCGGGGTATCTTCACCCCGTCCAGTAGAGCAAAGATTTGCTCCTCAACCTACTGAACCTATTGAAAATGAAACTCCTTTTGAATTTCCTTCGGGTATGATGGAAAAACTACTAGCTAACCCTTTTACAGGAGATGGAACAAAGCATCCCGATGAGCACTTAATATATGTGGATGAAGTTTGTGGACTATTTAAGCTTGCAGGTATACCCGATGATGTTGCTAAGAAGAAGGTCTTCCCTTTATCTTTGAAGGGAGACGCATTGATATGGAATAGGCTATGTGATGATATGAGATCATGGGACTATAAAAGATTGAAGTTGGAATTTCATCAAAAGTATTACCCTATGCATCTTGTTCATCGTGATTGCAATTATGTATATAATTTCCGGCCTCGCGAAGGATAAAGCATCACTCAAGCTTGGGGGAGGCTTAAATCAATGTTATATTCATGCCCCAATCATGAGCTCTCAAGAGAAATGATCATTCAAAAATTTTATGCTCGGCTTTCTGAAAACAATCGCACCATGCTCGATACTTCTCGTGCTGGCTCTTTTATGATGAAGACTATTGAATTCAGATGGAATTTATTGGATATAATTAAACGCAACTTTGAAGATTGGGACCTCGACGAACGTAAGGAGTCAAGTATAACACCTAAGTTTGATTTTGCTAAATCTTTTATGGATACCGATATTTTCCATAAGTTTAGCACTAAATATGGACATGACTCTGAGATAGTAGCTTCTTTCTGTGAATCTTTTGCTACTTATGTTGATCTCCCTAAGGAGAAGTGGTTTAAATATCATCCTCCCATAGAAGTAAAAGTAGCTGCACCTATTAAAGTTGAAGAAAAGACTGTCACTTATAATGATCCTATTGTTCCTACTTCTTATGTTCAGAAACCACCTTTCCCTGTTAGAATAAAGGATCATGCTAAAGCTTCAACTGTTGTTCGTAAAAGAAATATTAGAACTTATACACCTCCTGAGCAAGTTAAAGTAGAACCTAATATTGCTATTGTTAAAGATCTCTTGTCTGATAATATTGCTGGGCATGTTATTCAGTTCGAAGGTGAAACTGCTAGAATTGCTAAACCTTGTGATAAAGACAAACATAGACCTATGGTAGGCGTGTCTGTTATTTCTGTTAAAATAGGAGATCATTGTTATCATGGCTTATGTGATATGGGTGCTAGTGCTAGTGCAATACCTATTGACTTATACAAAGAAATTATGCATGACATTGCACCTGTTGAGTTAGAAGAAATTGATGTTACTATTAAACTTGCTAATAGAGATACTATTTCACCAATGGGAATTGTTAGAGATGTTGAAGTCTTGTGTGGGAAAACTAAATATCCTGCTGATTTTCTTGTTCTTGGTTCCCCACAAGATAGTTTTTGTCCCATTATATTTGGTAGACCCTTCTTAAATACTGTCAATGCTACCATAGATTGCACAAAGAATGTTGTTACTGTTGCCTTGGATGATATGGTTCATGAGTTTAATTTCTCTAAATTTAGTAAACAACCTCGTGAGGAAGAATTACCTAGTAAGGATGAAATTATTGGTCTTGCTTCTATTGCCGTACCTCCTAGTGATCCTTTAGAACACTATTTGCTAGACCATGAGAATGAAAGACGGGAAATAGATGAAGTATTCTTTAAATAGGAACCTATTCTGCAACACAACTTGCCTATTGAAATTTTAGGGGATCCTCCTCCACCCAAGGGTGATCCCGTGTTTGAGCTTAAACCTTTGCCTGATGATCTTAAATATGCTTATCTTGATGAAAAGAAGATATATCCTGTTATTATTAGTGCTAACCTTTCAGAGCATGAAGAAGAAAGATTATTGAAAACTCTGAAGAAGCATCATGCTGCTATTGGATATACTCTTGATGATCTTAAGGGCATTAGTCCCACTCTATGTCAACATAAAATAAATTTGGAAGCAGATGCCAAACCAGTTCGTGATCCTCAACAACGTCTGAATCCTAAAATGAAAGAAGTGCTAAGAAAAGAAATACTAAAGCTTCTGGAGGCAGGTATAATCTATCCCATTGCTGATAGTGAGTGGGTAAGTCCTGTCCATTGTGTCCCTAAGAAGGGAGGTATTACTGTAGTTCCTAATGATAAATATGAATTGATTCCACAAATAATTATCATAGGTTATAGGATGGTAATTGATTTCCGCAAATTAAATAAAGCTACTAAGAAATATCATTACCCCTTACCTTTTATTGATCAAATGCTAGAAAGATTATGCAAACATACACACTATTGCTTTCTAGATGGTTATTCTAGTTTCTCTCAAATACCTGTGTCGGCTAGAGATCAATCAAAGACTACTTTTACATGCCATTTTGGTACTTCTGCTTATAGACGTATGCCTTTTGGTTTATGTAATGCACCTGCTACCTTTCAAAGATGCATTATGGCTATATTCTCTGACTTTTGTGAAAAGATTTGTGAGGTTTTCATGGATGACTTTTTCGTCTATGGTTCCTCTTTTGATGATTGCTTGAGCAATCTTGATCGAGTTTTGCAGAGATGCGAAGAAACTAATCTTGTCTTGAATTGGGAAAAGTGTCACTTTATGGTTAATGAAGGTATTGTCTTCCGGCACAAAGTTTCTGAAAGAGGTATTGAAGTTGATAAAGCCAAGGTTGATGCTATTGAAAAGATGCCATGTCCCAAGGACCTCAAAGGTATAATAAGTTTCCTTGGTCATGCTGGATTTTACAGGAGGTTCATTAAGGACTTCTCAAAAATTTCTCGGCCTCTGACTAATTTATTGCAAAAAGATATACCATTTGTCTTTGATGATGATTGTGTAGAAGCATTTGAAACACTTAAGAAAGCATTAGTCTCTGCACCTGTTGTTCAGCCACCTGATTGGAATTTACCCTTTGAAATTATGTGTGATGCTAGTTATGATGTAGGTGCTGTTCTAGTGAAAAGAGTTGATAAGAAATTAAATGTTATTCATTATGCTAGTAAGACTCTAGACAATGCTCAAAGAAATTATGCTACTACTAAAAAGAGCTTTTAGCAGTTGTATTTGCTTGTGATAAGTTCAGATCTTATATTGTTGATTCTAAAGTAATTATTCACACTGATCATGCTGCTATTAAATACCTTAAGGAAAAGAAAGATGCTAAACCTAGACTTATTAGATGGGTTCTCTTGCTACAAGAATTTGATTTGCATATTGTTGATAGAAAGGGAGCAGAGAACCCCATTGCAGGCAACTTGTCTAGGTTAGAGAATATTCTTGATGGCCCACTACCTATTAATGATAGCTTTCCTGATGAACAATTAAATGTTATAAGTAATTCTCGTAGTACTCCATGGTATGTTGATTATGCTAATTATATTGTTGCTAAATTTATACCACCTAGCTTCACATACCAGCAAAAGAAAAAGTTTTTCTATAACTTGAGACATTACTTTTGGGATGACCCACATCTTTATAAAGAAAGAGTAGATGGTGTTATTAGACGTTGTGTACCTGAGCATGAACAGGAACAGATCCTACGCAAGTGTCATTCCGAGTCTTATGGAGGACACCACGCTGGAGATAGAACTGCACATAAGCTATTGCAATCTGGTTTTGATTAGCCTACTCTCTTCAATGATGCCCGTCAGTTTGTCTTGTCCTATGATGAATGTCAAAGAATTGGTAATATTAGTAGACGTCAAGAAATGCCTATGAATTATTCACTCGTTATTGAACCATTTGATGTTTGCGGCTTTGATTATATGGGGCCTTTTCCTGCCTCTAATGGATATACACATATTTTAGTTGTTGTTGATTACGTTACTAAGTGGGTAGAAGCTATTTCAACTAGTAGTGCTGATCATAACACTTTTAATAAAATGCTTAAAGAAGTTATTTTTCCAAGGTTTGGAGTCCCTAGATATTTAATGACTGATGGTGGTTCACACTTTATTCATGGTGCTTTCCGTAAAATGCTTGCTAAGTATGATGTTAATCACAGAATTGCATCTCCTTATCAGCCTCAGTCTAGTAGTCAAGTAGAGTTGAGCAATAAAGAGCTTAAATTAATTTTGCAAAAGACTGTTAATAGGTCTAGAAAGAATTGGTCCAAGAAACTTGATGATGCATTATGGGCTTATAGAACTGCATATAAAAATCCTATGGGTATGTCTCCGTATAAAATGGTTTATGGAAAAGTATGTCACTTACCTCTCGAACTAGAACATAAGGCATATTGGGCTATTAAAGAGCTCAACTATGATTTTAAACTTGCCCGTGAGAAGAGGTTATTTGATATTAGCTCACTTGATGAATGGAGAACCCAAGCTTATGAAAATGCCAAGTTGTTTAAAGAAAAAGTTAAAAGATGGCATGAAAAAAGGATACAAAAGCGTGAGTTTAATGTAGGTGATTATGTATTTCTATACAACTCTCATTTAAGATTTTTGCAGGAAAACTTCTCTCTAAATGGGAAGGCCCCTATGTTATCGAAGAGGTCTATCATTCTGGTGCCATAAAAATCAACAACTTCGAGGGCACAAATCCGAAGGTGGTAAACGGTCAAAGAATCAAACATTATATCTCAGGTAATCCCATAAATGTTGAAACCAATATTATTGAAACTGTAACCCCGGAGGAATACATAAAGGACACTTTCCGGAACGTTTCAAACTCCGCAAAGTAATAGGTATGTGGTACGGTAAGTAAACCGACTCCAAAACAATTTTTAAGGCAATACTTCTCTGTTTTGGAATATTTCAAAAAATAGAAAAATAAGTAGCAGTCCGGGAAGGACATGAGGGCCCCACGAGGGTGGTGGGCGCCCCCCTACCTCGTGAGCACTCGTGTGCCTTCCAGACTCCGTTTTCTTGCACTATACGTATTTTGGTCAGTAAAAATTCATTATATAACCTCCCGAAGGTTTTGACTCCTGTATTATGCAAACCTCCTCTGTTCTTGTTTCGAGCTGTTTTCTGTCAGGGTTTTCCAGGCTAGGCATCATGTCGTCTCCCTCCTCCAACAATGGTGACAACGATGCTTGGCTGATGAAGATAGATCTAAAGAGGGAAGAACCCACGAGGGTCAACAAGGATGAAAGGATCAGGAAGGCCACGGAGGATCAGGCTCCAGCAGCAAAAGACATCCTTCAACTTGATCATAACCTTCTTACCCCAACTGAGATCGAAGCTTTCAAGATGATTGAGTTAGCTCGTATACAAAACAAGTATCTCACACAAGAGAATATTTTGTTGAAGGAGCATATTGTTGCACTCAAAGGCATTATTCGCAAGCTGGAGGACCTCTTACACTCGATGTGCGATTATCTGTCACCTCCACCTTCTTCACCAACCAAGGAGATATAATCACATGGGTATGGGCACTCCCCTTGGCAACTTCCAAGCTTGGGGAGGTGCCCCGGTATCGTATCACCATCACAACTCCTATCTTTACCATTTTTCCTAGTTCGATCCTATTAGTAGTATCTTGATCTAGTAGAATAAAGTTTATGGCATGTTCTAGTTTTGAGTTTTGCTTTATGATCTCTCTTTGTAATCGAGTCCGTGAGTTATATATAATAAAGATTAGCGTTGAGTCAAGGGCTTGATTATTTTGCCATGACCTTGGGTGAATAAAAGAAAACAGAAAAAGAATAAAAAGAAACAAAGAGTTCATATTGATCTTATTGAGAGTAATGACTTCACATAGAAAGAGTATGATGATTAAAAGTTGTTGGGAGTTGGCAGACATAGCTTTGGTCATTGTTGCAATTAATAGGAAGTAATAAGGAAAGAGAGGTTTTCATGTATAGATATATTATCATTGACATCTTTTATGATTGGGAGCACTCATTAAAATATGACATGCTAAAGAGTTGATGTTGGACAAGGAAGACAACGTAATGAGTTATGTCTTTCTTATATCTGAGATAACGTATGTTGTCATCGATCCTCTAACTTGTTGAGCTTGCCTTTCCCCCTCATGCTAGCCAAATTCTCAGCACCAAGTAGAAATACTGCTTGTGCTTCCAAATACCCTTAAACCAGTTTTGCCATGAGAGTCCACCATATCTACATATGGATTGAGTAAGATCCTTCAAGTAAGTTGTCATCGGTGCAAAGCAATAAAAATTGCTCTAAATATGTATGATTGATTGGTGTGGGAGAAATAAGCTTTATACGATCTTGTGATGTGGAAGTAATAAAAGCGATGGACTGCATAATAAAGGTTCATATCACAAGGGGCAATATAAAGTGATGTTCTTTCGCATTGAGATTTTGTGCATCCAACCATAAAAGCGCATGGCAACCTCTGCTTCCCTCTGCGAAGGGCCTATTCTTTACTATTATCTTCTACCTATTGCAAGAGTCATGGTGATCTTCACCTTTTCTTTTTCATTTTATCCTTTGGCAAGCTCAGCATGTTGGAAAGAACATGATATATATATCTAATTGGATGTAGGGGAGCATGAACCATTATTGTTGACATTACCCTTGAGGTAAAAGATTGTGGGGCAAAACTATAAGCCCCTATCTTTCTCTGTGTCCGATTAAAACTCTGTAACCACAAGTATTGCGTGAGTGTTAGCAATTATGGACGACTAAATGATAGTTGAGTATGTGGACTTGCTTTTTAGCTCTGACATAGACTCTTTCCGATGTTATGATAAATTGCAATTGCTTCAATGACTGAGATTATAGTTTGTCGGAGCCCAATAAGGTTTATGATTTATACTTTTGCATTGTGAATAGATCATCACTTGAACATAAGTAATCATGTGACAAAATCTATATATGTTGTTGTTATGAGAATAATCATGATGCCTTCATGTCTGTATTTTATTTTTATCGACGCCTCTACCTCTAAACATGAGGACATATTTATTGTTATCGGCTTTTCGCTTGAGGACAAGCGAGGTCCAAGGTTGGGGGAGTTGTTACGTCCATTTTGCATCATGCTTTTATATCAATATTTATTGCATTATGGACTGTTATTTCACTTTATGTCACAATACTTATGGCTATTCTCTCTTATTTTACAAGGTTTACGTAAGGAGGGAGAATGCCGGCAGCTGGAATTCTGGGCTGGAAATGGAGCAAATATTAGAGTCCTATTCTACGCAACTCCAAAAGTCCTGAAACTCCACGGAACATCTTAAAATAAATAAAGAAAAATCCTTGCCAAAGATGAAAGCCAGGGGGCCCACACCCTGCTCAGGGGGCGCCCCCCTAGGGCGTGCCCCCTACCTCGTGGGCCCCCTGGTGGCTCTCCGACGTCTATCTTCTCCTATATGAAGTCTTTCAATGAGAAAAAAATAAGAAGGAACTTTTCGGGACGAGACTCCGCCGCCACGAGGTAGAACCTTGGCGGAACCAATCTAGAGCTCCGGCAGAGCTGTTCTACCGGGGATACTTCCCTCGCGGAGGGGGAAATCATCACCATCGTCATCATCAATGCTCCTCTCATCGGGAGAGGGCAATCTCCATCAACATCTTCACCAGCACCATCTCATCTCCAAACCCTAGTTCATCTCTTGTATCCAATTCTTGTCTCAAAGTCCGAGATTGGTGCTAGTAGGTTGCTAGTAGTGTTGATTACTCCTTGTAGTTGATGCTAGTTGTTTTATTTGGTGGAAGATCATATGTTTAGATCCTATATGCATATTATTACCCCTCTGATTATGAACATGAATATGCTTTGTGAGTAATTACGTTTGTTCCTGAGGACAAGGGAGATGTCTTGCTATTAGTAGTCATGTGAATTTGGTATTCGTTTGATATTTTGATAAGATGTATGTTGTCTAGCCTCTAGTGGTGTTATGTGAACGTCGACTACATAACACTTCACCTTTATTTGTTCCTAGAGGAAGGCATTGGGAAGTAAGAAGTAGATGATGGGTTGCTAGAGTGACAGAAGCTTAAACCCTAGTTTATGCGTTGCTTCGTAAGGGGCTGATTTGGATCCACATGTTTCATGCTATGGTTAGGTTTACCTTAATACTTTTGTTGTAGTTGTGGATGCTTGCAATAGAGGTTAATCATAAGTGGGATGCTTGTTCAAGTAAGAACAGCACCCAAGCACCGGTCCACCCACATACCAAATTATCAAAGTATCGAACGCGAATCATATGAACGTGATGAAAACTAGCTTGACGATATTCCCATGTGTCCTCGGGAACGCTTTTCCTATTATAAGAGTTTGTTCCGACTTGTCCTTTGCTACAAAAGGATTGGGCCACCTTGCTGCACTTTATTTACTTTTGTTACTTGTTTCTCATTACAATTTATCTTATCATAAAACTATCTGTTACCACTTATTTCAGTACTTGCAAAGAATACCTTGCTGAAAACCGCTTATCATTTCCTTCTGCTCCTCGTTGGGTTCGACACTCTTACTTATCGAAAGGACTACGATAGATCCCTTATACTTGTGGGTCATCATACGATGCAAGACCTCCTCCGGAGTGGCCTAGCTAGGCAGGCTCACGAGGAGCGGAGATATCTAGGCGAGGCGAACCTCACGAGGCTCTCGTGACGTAAGCCGTGACGATTGACACCAGGCGGGCACCAGCACGCACAGCGTCCTTGTTTGCTCTTTGGTGCAAAGGGGGCAAGCGCAGCCGCGGAGTACCAAGGCCTCAGGCAAAGGTTGCTATTTTGGTGCAACAGGACCAAGACCATGGACTGCAAGACGGAGGTCATCGTGGAGCCCAGAATAGCGTCACTACCAGAACTTTATGCAGGCGAAGACTACTTTTGTCAGGATAGCTTGTACTAGTTGTCCCCCTTCAAATTAGCCCGCCATTGTTGGCTCCCTTACCACTCGATATTTGGGAAGAGGACCAGGGCCTCTATAAATAGGACAAGCCACCACAGTGGAGGGGATATGATCTGATCTGATCTGACCTGAGCTAGAGAGAGACCACCTCACACATAAGCTCACCGAGCACAAGAATGCCTCAACCTCAGGAGGCCGTTCTGCCCTTGTATTGTTCATCATCCGCCCAAGATGCAATCCACCACCACCACACTAGAGTAGGGTATTACGCCACAACGGTGGCCCGAACCAGTATAAACCCTGTGTCCTTCCGTGTTGTGAGTTCGTCGAGTTTGTTCGCAAGATCCTAACAAGCTAGAGCGTAGATCGGTTGGAGGGATAGACTTCGCGCGCACCCCAGTGTTCGAACCTTAAGGGTTTGCCGGGACCCCAACCCCGAAATTTGGCGCCCAGGTAGGGGTGCGCCGAAGCCTTCTTCTTCGTCGACCCACACTTCGTCACTCCACCAAGCTCATGGCCGATGCCCGCCGAGCACGCGCTGAGCGCCGGGCCGCCCTCGCCACCCGTGCTACTCAGACGGCTCCCGTCGGCGGGCCGCCTCGTCGATCTTCGTCCCCCGCTGCCAACGCTGCCACCGGCCCGGTGGGGAACGAGCAGCAGGCATCCTCGCAACATCCTTCGGTGCAGCAGGACGATCGCACCGCTACTCCATCACTCACTCCTGCTGGCTCTTCGTCTCACGCGCACCACGCTCCCCTGGAGGCGCGGGCCGCGCTCATCACGGCAAACGAGCTCCTGCGTTACCGCCCTGTCTACGACGTCTATGAGGACTGGCTCGACCGCATCGCCGAGCTCGTCCGTGCCGCGGGGGCTCTCTGGCGTCGTCTCACTCTCTGCCTCCCCCTCAGCAGGCCGCGGGCAACGGGGCCCATGGCGCGCCTCCACCACCTCGACCCCAAGACAGTGCCTTGGCGCCAAGGCGCACGCCTCTGCGGCGTGATCCGCTGTGCCCGACGCCCGCGCGTGAAGAAAGGAGCTGCCAGGAAATACTGCGACTGCGAGAAGCTGCACCATCGCTCCCCGCGCCGCCTCATCAAGACCACGCGCCGCCTGCGGTGGCACGGCGCGGACCTCGCCAAGACCAAGCTCCGCCCCTGAAGTGGGCTCCGGCAACCACGGCAGGCTGCCGCGCCTTCACCCCTGAGCTGCGTGGCATTGCCTGGCCAAGCAAGTTCAAGCCAGACCTGCCTCCTCAGTATGATGACACCGCCGACCCCGCGGAGTTCCTGCAGCTCTATGAGTTGAGCATCGAAGCGGCGAACGGTGACAAGAAGGTCATGGCGAACTGGTTTCCCATGGCTCTCAAGGATGGGGCCAGCTCCTGTCTCCTAAACCTGCAGCATGGCTCGATCTCCTCCTGTGACGAGATGCGCGACCGCTTCGTCGCCAACTTCCAGGGCACTCGTGACCGCCCATCGGTCGCGGGCGACCTATGCTGCATCAAGCAACAACCAGGACAGACCCTCCAGAAGTACGTCCAGCACTTCAACAGCACCCGCCTCAAGATTCCCAAGGTCTCGGACGAGGCCATCATCTCTGTGTTTTCCGACGGCGTCCGCGACATCAAGATGACACTACTAGAAAAAGGGCTATAGATGGGATTGACACTAATGGCGCACCTGACAAGCGGTGCGCCATTAGTATATACTAATGGCACACCACCATCTGGTATGCCATTAGAGTTGAAACTACTAATGGCGCACCTGGCACAGGGTGCGCCATTAGTATAAATTTTTTTTTTGGAACTAGTGCGCCTGTCCAAACATACTAATGGCGCATCCAGACAAAGTGCACCATTACTAGTTGTAACTAGTAATGGCACACCTGTCGGAAAGTGCGCCACTAATGTTGTTTTTTTATTATATTTTTTATTCCCTTTTTTGCAAAACTACTAATGGCGCACTGTTGCACCGTGCGCCATTACTAGTTCAAACTAGTAATGGCGCACTGGGGGACAGTGCGCCATTAGTAATTTTTTTTGCAAAACTAGTAATGGCGCACCACCAGATGGTGCGCCATTAGTAACCTAGATTACTAATGGCGCATTTGGAGTTGGTGCGCCATTAGTAAGTGGGCAGCAACAAGATATTTTGGGGAGCCTCTCCTACCCACACTCACTTTCTCCCCACTTCATTCTCTCCACCTCCTCCTTGTCTCGGGTGCCTCCTCTTTTTCACCTCATTTCCACCATAGATTCATTCAATTTAAGTGGTTAAATTACCTTGTTTTGATAGGTAAGTAATGGGGGAAGCTATATTTATGTATTTCTCCCTACAACAATGTGCACATATGCACTTTTTATGGCCTAGCTAGATCTATGTATGTTCGTGGTGTTGCATATGTTTGTGGTGTTGCATATGTGTTTGTGTTTGGAGGTGTACCGGTATTTGAAATGCGAAAGTTGCCAATATTTTGCCGGAATGCTGATTCATTTCCGTTTCGGCGAGAATTTTGGCATTAAGCATTCTTTTTGGTCCTATTTTTAGGGGAAGTCATGCCAAATTTTTTCTTGGTTCTAAAATATCGTTTTGCTCTACCCCGCAGGCGACCATGGTCCGCATGATGACCGAAGGCATTGTGAATAGGTTTTTGAGGTCCGCAAAGGCCGAGATGCTTCAAAAGAACGAGACGGAGATAAGATGTCCGTGTCGAAGATGCAAGCTGAAGAGCCTTATTGCGGACCCGGAATCCGGGCAGGTGCGGGACCACCTGCTCTTGCGTGGTTTCATGGATGGCTATCGGTGGCAAGGTGATGAAGATGACTACAAAGTCGTTCATGGGGGCGGGCAAGAAATGAGGAAGGGCAGCAAGACAACCACCGCGGCTCGGGCGGGCAAGAAGACGAAGAATCCCCAGGAGATGATCACGACGGTGATGCTGTACATAGTCATCATGTAGAAGATGCAGGACATGATGATGAGAAAGATGCCGGAGCAGACGACGCTGGACCATCAATGGGCTGGGTGCAGGACCCTCATATTCAAGAGCTGCTTCTCAAGCAGACGGATAACGCAAGAGCTGCCGCCCGAGAGAAAGCCAAGATGGATCAACTTGAGTTAGACACGGTCACTCCATTGTATGAAGGATGCAGGCCCGAGGATACCCGCCTGAAAGTAACGCTCATGGCTCTGGAGATGAAGGTAAAACACAAAATGACCGACGCATGCTTCAACGAGAACATGTCATTCTGGCACGAACGTCTTCCCAAGGGGAACAAGTGCCCGACCAGTTTGGAGGAGGCGAAGAAAATCGTGTGTCCTCTGGATTTACCGCACGTGAAATACCATGTGTGCATGAACTTTACGATCACTCCTCGTCTGCAGCAGTATTTTGCGGACCCTAAGGTAGCAAAGCTCCTGCGTTGGCACGCGGATAGGGAGGAGAAGAAGCAAGAAGATGACGCAAATGATCCGGAGATAGATAAAAAAGACAAGCTGCTGAGTCACCCTAAGGATGCGAGCCAGTGGCAAGCGTTGAACTTCGAAGACCCAGAATTTGGGAACGATCCAAGGAACATCGTGCTGGGCGCGAGCACCGATGGAGTCAATACGTTTGGCAGCCAGAGAAGCACACATAGCACCTGGCCTGTGTTTGTGTGGATGTACAACCTTCCCCCTGGTTGTGCATGAAGAGGAAGTACATTCACATGAGTATGCTAATTGAAGGACCGAAACAACCAGGGAACGACATCAATCTGTATCTGGGGCTGCTAAAAGAGGAGCTTGAAACGCTGTGGAAAACTCCAGCCAATATGTGGGACGCCGCAGAGAAAGAATATTTCCCTATGAGAGCCGCGCTGCTCACGACGGTGCACGACTATCTCGGTTACGGATATGTCGCGGGGCAGGTGGTCCACGGATTTTCTGGATGCGCTAGGTGCATGGATGACACAACGTATCGCCAGCTAGATAGAGATCCCGGGTCTTCGAAAACCGTGTTCATGGTACATCGAAGGTGGCTTCGCGATGATGACCCGTGGAGAAAACGCAAGGATCTGTTCGATGGTGAAACCGAACCCCGAGGACGCCCGCGTACGAGGAGCGGCGAGGAAATAGACGAGCTGTTGAAAAATTGGAAAGACTGCCCACTACCAGGAAAGAAGCAAAAGGCGTCAGAGCCGGGAAAAAAGCGAAAGGCGGCAGAGCCGCTGCTGAAGGTATGGAAAACGAGGTCTGTTTTCTGGGACTTGCCGTACTGGAAGATCCACCGTGTGCCTCACAGCCTTGATGTCATGCATATCATGAAGAACGTGTGCGAGAGTCTGCTTGGTACCCTGCTCAACATGCCAGAGAGGACCAAAGATGGGCCGAAAGCAAGGGCAGACTTGAAATCAATGGGCATCAGGCAGGAGCTTCACACTATATATGATGATCATGATGATGATGATGATGATGAGGCGAAGCAGGACACGGAATGTCGTCGCAAAGGCAAGAAGGCCAAGAAGACCGGAAATGACTACCCTCCCGCGTGCTTCACTCTAAGTCAAGAGGAGATCGAGCAGTTTTTCACCTGCCTCGTAGGAGTAAAACTTCCTTACGGTTACGCGGGGAAGATAAGCAGATACCTAGACCCAGCGAAGCAGAAGTTCAGCAGGATGAAGTCTCACGACTGTCACGTGCTGATGATGCAGATACTTCCAGTTGCAATCCGTGGGATCATGGACGCGCACGTCCGTGAAACCCTATTTGGCCTATGCAATTTTTTCGACATCATCTCTCGGAAGTCTGTTTGCGTGAGGCAACTCAGAAGGCTACAGGAAGAGATCGTGGTGATACTATGCGAGCTTGAGATGTACTTCCCGCCCGCATTCTTCGACGTTATGGTGCATCTGCTGGTCCATATCGTGGACGATATCATCCAACTCGGGCTGACGTTCCTGCACAGCATGATGCCGTTCGAAAGGATGAATGGTGTCATCAAAGGATACGTTCGCAACATGTCACGTCCAGAGGGAAGCATAGCCAGGGGCTTTCTGACCGAAGAGTGCATCTCCTACTGCATGAATTATCTAGGCATCGAGAACCCCGTTGGTCTGCCCGTCAACAGGCACCTCGGCAGGCTCGCTGGATGGGGTCACCGTGAGGGTCGTCGCGAAATGCATGTCGACTTCGAGGGTCGACTCGCCGACTTTGAAAGAGCAAACCTTGTCGCGCTACAACACATATACGTGGTCGATCCTTGGGTGGTACAGCACAAAACCTTTATTAAGAAGACGTACAATGACCGAGGCCAACAGAGGACGGACGGAGATATACTCAAAGAGCACAACTCATGTTTCACGCGTTGGTTCAAGCAGAAGCTTCTGTCGTACCCTTTACATGAGGATTCTTCCGCGGAAGAACAACTCATATTCGCCTTGTCACAGGGCGCCGAGCACAACCTGAGGACCTATGAGGCGTACGATATCAACGGCTACACATTCTACACTGAGGCCAAGGACATGAAGAGCGATGGTTATCAGAACTCCGGGGTAACGATGGAATCCTACACCGGTAACGACAAGGACAGATACTACGGAAGGATCGAGGAGATCTGGGAGCTGAGCTACGCTGGAGAGAAGGTCCCGATGTTCCATGTCAGATGGGCCAAGAGCGTCCTAAAAGAAGACCGGTATTTCACCACCATGGTTATACCCGAAGCCAAATCCAAGACCGTGGGCGCAAATGTCACCGCGAAAAATGAGCCATGGGTACTGGCTTCCCAAGTGGACCAATGCTTCTTCATTACCGACCCGTCAAAGCCCAGTCGTGTTGTCGTGAGGAGAGGCAAAAGGAAGATCATCGGAATGGATGGAGTAGCCAATGAGCAAGACTTCGACAAGTATGGTGACCCGAGGATCGAACATGACGACGATGATGAAGTAGCAGCATACACCACAAGAAGAAGCAGGACCACCCTACCTAAAGGACGTCCGTTCCATAGAAGAACTCCATTTGCGAAAAAGAAGGGCAAGAAGATTGTGAACAGATAGCTAGCTAAGATCGATTGTATTTAAATCGTAGCCTTCATTTTTCGATTGTATTTCATGGGCACTTTTTAACTATCATGAATATTTTGAAATTTCATGGGCACTTTTTGAACTCATGAATATATTTTCAAATTTGATCTCTATCCCCTCCATCTCGATCGCTATCCCCCTCCATCTCGATCTCGAACCCCCCCCCCCCCCCCCCCGCACCCCCGCCCCCCCGCTAGCTCCACCGCCATCGACGACCCACCGCACCCTCCCCGGCCGGCTCAACCGCCGCCGAGCACCTCCCGCACCCACTCCCGCTCCACCGCCGCCACTGACGCACCGCACCCTCCCCGGCCCGCTCCATTGCCGCAGAGCACCCCCCGCACCCTCCCCCGCTCCACCGCCGACGACGACCCACCGCCGCCGAGCACCCCCATTTTCAAATAACAAATTTGATGATATTTTTTCATATTCATAAAAAAATTATTACTGTTTTTATAAAAAAATTATTATTGTTTTTATAAAAATATATTAAAAAATAGCAACAAATAATAATAATAATAATAAACATTCTAATGGCGCACCGCTCCGGTAGTGCGCCATTGCTATCTAAAAAAACATTCTAATGGCGCGCCACTCGGGGGTGCGCCATTGCTATCTAAAAAACATTCTAATGGCGCACCGTTCGGGGGTGCGCCATTGCTATGTAAAAAAAACATTCTAATGGCGCACCGCTCGGGGGTGCACCATTAGTAATCTTCCACCTAGCTCTAACTCCCCCGACCCCTTCGTCCCTCCCTCTCGCCAGATCCACTTCCCCCTAGCTCTGCCCCGACGCACGACGCCGCTGCTCCCGCGCCCCCGCGCCCCCCACCACTACAGCTCCGCCATCGCCGACGCCTCCGCGACCTCGCCGTCGCCGATAGCCTCCCCGCATCGGCCCCTGCCCTGCGCCGCCGCCGGCCTCCCCACGACGACCGCGGCCGCCGGCCTCCCCACGACCAACAGAGGCATCCCTTCGACGCTGCCGCCGCCGCCGACCGCGACCCCAACCCTGACCCCAACCCCTCCGGCGACCGGCCGCACCCGCCCAGGTAGCTCTCCTCCTTCCTCCTTCCTCCCTCTCCAACCTTCCTCCCCATTCCCTGCCCATGGGCGATCACCCCTCCCATCCTGTGCATTTATTGTCTCTTTTAGCCATTGCTGCGGATTTACCATTTCACTAGGCAGTGGTCCATAGGAGGGGTCGATCTCTATTTTTGGTTACAATGAGAAATTATTGAAAGGGATTCATTCATGCTAATTACAGACGGTGTATTTGGTTCTGTCGACTAAACTATAGAGCATGTATTTGTCATGTCCAATCGATTTTTTTCTTCTGCTATCATACTGTCCTTGATATATGAAAATCATATCTATCAATGTTCCTGTGTGCTTGCTAGCTAGTTTATGATATATTACCTTAATCTCTTGAGCAAGAAGGTGGTGTTGCTGACTGTGATCTTAAACAAGAATAGACCGGCATCCGTTCGATCTAGCGTCGACGAATTTTGCAAATTTAAATTCTTTCATGTTGAAGCATTCGCATATCCCCTCGCAGATCTCACTATCCTCTCTCAAGTTTCTGCTTGAATCTCTGCAAAAAGGGAAAGCCACACGAAAAACTACCTTCTTTCCCCACTTCCATCTGAAGTTCTGAACATTGTGAAGGTCATTTTTAAGTAGAACAGAGACGAAGATCATTCATTCCTATCAACATCATGCAGCAGTGCTTACATTTGTTTTACATCGCCGCCTATTTTTCTGAAAATGAAGCATGTGGCTCTACTTTATTTTGGAGTAGTATATTACAAATACTTGACTAAAATTATGTGCATATGTGACCATGTGTGACATTTTCTGCTAGATATTCACTACAACCCTTTATTATATTTTAAACTTGGCAAGAAAAATAATAATAACTAATTTGTTTTGAAGTTGTTACCCAACTAATTAAGTGACTGGCAATATCACCAACAGTTATTTGTATTAAAATCACATCTATTATTTCGTTATTTTTGTTCTAATATTAATTGTGCTTCTATTAAAAGAATTGGGAGTTACTCACTGTACTAGAACTCTGTAGGTTCACTTTGAGAATGTACACCTATTATTGCTACTGATATCATTGGCTCATTGCTGCCTTTGTGCAATGTACACCCCCCGGTACTGCTACTAATTCGATGCTTGCTATTTTAGGCCGCTGCTTGGTATGTGCTCTGTATGCAAGGCATGCTTTTATTCAGTTTTTTCTTCAGTTTTGGCCACTATTGATCTTTCGTTCGATCGAACTGAGAGTGGTTTCGTGCGCGTTAGATCAGCGAATCTCTTAGTTGAGTTCTGATTTAAGAGCCCGTGAGTGGAAAGTGGAATTGAACAATCTAGACCTGAAACTGAGGCAGTTTTACACGAGTTTGTTTGTTGGTCTTTTAACCCTATCATTTCTCTTGTAGCCAGCATGTCTGTGCGCTTAAACTTGTTTAGCTAGTAATTTCCCCCAATTTGGCCATTACATGTGTAACGTAACTTAGCTTGTCAGAGCATGCTTCCTCGCGAAGAAGGGGGTTATGCTGAAAATTGAAAAATATTGTGAGACATTGGTTGGACTTTGAATTGGTATACAGCCAATGTATTTTCCATGTTGTGATGAAGGCCTTTTTTGCCTTGTCCACCCGAGAGGCCCTTGAGTTTGCTGGAATGTCGATTAACTTCCGTTCCCGCAAATTCGGATACTCCATATGTCCTATTTTCAGCAAAGGTCATGCTGAAATTTTCCGTGAATTTTAGCATGACTTTGCTAAAAATAGGACATATGGGGTACTTGTGACTAATGCATGGGCCGGGGTATCTTAGTAGTTAATTAAGTACGATCAAGTGCCCCTTTATTCTAGCTGCATTAAACCATAGGCGGCAATAGAGCCAAGTGATTAGGCCCAACTTAGAATTCTCCTCGGTGTCGACAAACCCTAAATGATGAGACCACGATCTTGTTCCTTGACAATAACCAACTTTTTGACCAAACTTTGTTCCTATTTAGAGAGAAACATGGCCAACAACGATGAGGCCGGGGGTTCAGGCATCAAGGCATTCTGGGAGCTGTCCCAGGAGATGGAGGAACAACCCCACTTGTATGAGGCCGCCGCCTTCCCCACCGATCTTGAGACCACTGATGGTACGGCCGAGGATGACCCCACTGATGCCACCACTGATGGTGCCGCCGAGGATGCCACCACTGATGATGGCGGCACACGCACAGATGGCAGCCAACCGAAGAGGCAACGGAAGGACCGGCGCCCGATCGTGCTCCGCACCCTCAAGGAGGAAGTTACTGAAGTGGACTCCGACGGGAATCCAACGGCGCCCGAACGAATAGTCAAGGGGTACTCGCTTCAGCTCGGGTGCATTCTCCGGAGCACCATCTCGATCAACACCGAGAACCTCAGGCATCCTGACCAAGGGAATTTGCGCAACCTCCTCTTCACGAAGCTACACGAATAATACAAGTTCCCCGCTGAATTTGAAAACACAAGCCTCAAAGGGAATAAAGTGAACAATGCTGCCCTCACGAAGATGAGCACGGCCCTGTCTACTTGGAAAAGCAATGTGAAGAGAATGATCCAGAAAGGTGAGAGTTATGAGAAGATCAAGGAGAAAAATCCTTCGATCACCGAAGATGACTACAACGACTTCAAGATCAATTGCTCGAGCACCGCAAGCTCCGATTCAAGTAAGTGGGGGAAAGAAATGCGGGAGCTGAACTTAGGGGAACACACACTCGGTCCCGGCGGTTACAGAGTGGCGGAGCCTATATGGGACAAGGAGGATGCGGACCGTGCCGAGCAAGGCCTACCGCCCCTCTTCGATAAATACGGTGACAAGCAGACCAGGAACTTTGTCAGGGCCCGGTACAAGAAGGACCCGAAAACAAAGGAGCTTACCACGGATCCGAAGACCAGGGAGCTTGAGCTTGTTCTGGTAAGGAATACACCCCCGCGTAATTAGCTTCATATGGTTGCATTCTAATTAATGAAGCCAAATTTCTAAATGGTTCACATTCCTTCCGCAGGCGACTGAAAGCAGTAGCGCGGGGTCGACTAAGAGCAACCCTTGGGACACCACTCTAAATAGGGCGTTGAATGTAATGAAGAACAAGGATAAGCTCAGTAAGCCGACGTCAGCTGGTCGTGTGGCCGGCAAAGGCTTGTCGACAAAATGGTCGTCATACTATAACACTGGTGGGCGAAAGGAGAAAAAGACCAGCTCAGAAAGCCAGGCGCGCGAGGTTCAAGAACTCAGGGCACAGGTGGCGCGGATTCCGGAGATGGTCCAAGAGCAAGTGGAAAAACAACTCGGAAGGACGATCACCGCCATTGTGCCTACCTTGATCCAGGGGATTAGTGCGTGGATTGCGGGCGGCCAACAGGGGCCGCCCCTGATTCCTAGCTTCACGTCCAGCAACTCGCAGAACGCGATGGCGGGGCCATTGGTATCTCCGACGGAGGCGGCATTGGTGTCTCCGACGCCGGCATGGGAGCTTAATGCACCCGGGTGTATGCCGGCCGGCACCTCTGCAGCAAGCGGCCCCTCCGTCAACTGCACGCCCGCCGTTGGCGGTGCCTCGACATTAGCCGAGCTCGACGCCATCATCATGGTAACTAATTAAGCCTCTCTCGGCCGAGGACTTCATCTCCTTGCCTTTGACTGGGCATCCCTGACGCCCTACATGTTTTCGCAGGGCGCCGCCGACGTTCCGTGCACTCTCCTGCACTTCGTGAACAATGAGTTGGTCGATGTCGCCAAGGGCAAAATCGTTCAATCGGGCAACCCCTTGTTCCACGGTACCCAGATGCCACCCAACTTGTTTAGGGTTCAACTGGTTCGGGTGCTGCCAGGCTGCGACGAGTTGTTACCTCCTATTCGACCCGTCGGGGCCGACGATGATGACGTGATGACCCTCAGCGCCTGCCTGAGCTGGCCCCTGCTTTGGCCGAAGAGCCAGATTCGTTTGGGGGCGGGGGACACCACCCCAAAGACAACACCGCCAGTCGTGCTGGCGCCAAGTCGGCCCCATGGCAAGACCGCCGCAACGGTGCCGGACATCCCTATGCCACTGGATCCAAACATGCATATGACACAGGATCAGAATGACGACGACGATGATACATTTGCCAACGTCGATCAGTACTTTGCCGATCATGGGTACGGTGGCGACTTCATGGGGCCTCCTTCTCAAGAACCCAACCCAACAAAAGACGTGCGCGATCTAGCTGGTACCGCGGAGAAGCCAAGTTGCAACAGGCGTCGTCTAGCGTTCAGCTCTCAGGAGACGCCTCCAGCTGCCGACTTCACCGAGCCTCAGATAGGCGAGGAGTGAAATATTATCAGCCCCAACACACTCAAGAAGGCGGTCCGTGAGCAGAACTCGGTCCCATTACAGGAGAAGAAGAAGGCGCGCAAAAGAAAGATTAACAAGGGTGCGGGCCAGCCGGCACCGAGTACGATCCGTGCTCAGGACGGGCCACCTGCACCTGAGGATATCTCGAGGAGGGTGCATGTGGCGGGTAGGCCGATGCTACCGAGAAATATGCTCGATGCTGCAACCGGTGCTATGCGGAGTCTGCATGACAGTGTTCTTTCTTTGGAGAAGCGGCGTCTCGGAGAGAAGGATGTGGCATACCCGGTTTTCACGGCCAAGGTGCCAGAGGGCAAGGGCTTTGCGGATAACTCCATTGGGGGTACGATCGTCCTCCGGTTTGATGACATCCACGCTATGTTGAACCTTCATCCGCTGCACTACACCTTCGTTCGGCTATTTTGCGCCGAGTATGGAGATGCGGATCATTCGCGACAAGACCCCGGACATCGTGATAGTCGACCCCTTCTACATGCGTGCCAAGATCTTGGGCAGCGCTGGGGACCGGCAAGTCGCGAGTTCTTACCTCGAAGGCGTCATTCTGGAAAACCAAGATAAGGATAACTTCCTCGTGCCTTACTTTCCCGAGTAAGTCCTCCCCTCAACTGCCCCGTAACATATGAATTCTTAGATTTCGATCGTTTTTCTTTTAACATTCCGTGTTTTCTGCAGTGACACACGTTGCACGCTCAGCCTCCTAAGCCCCAAATATTCCATGGCCACATATTTCGACCCGGACCGTCAGTCGAACGTAGACTACGCAAATGTCAAGAAGGTTCTTGATGATGTTCTCCCCGGCTACGTCAAATCTGGAGGCACCTTCACCAGGCCTATTCGTAAGTACGGCAAGCACGTGTTCTCCCACAATACGACGTTCTGCTGCGTCAAGCAGCCAACTGGCGGTCAGAAGGGTGCCTACTACGCCATCCATCACATGCGGGCGATCGTACGGGACCATCATCAACTTCTGCTACCGAGTAGACTCAAAGATTGGGCCGCGAGCGTGTCGGCAATCCAGGACGCGGACATCAGACAAGAATTCTTTCGCATCCAGTTGGAGTTTGCGGAAATCATCCATCAAGATGTCCTTCGTACCTCGGGGCAGTTCTACCTCAGAAATCAACCGTCCAACAGTGACATCGACACAATCCTACAAATGCAGGCTGACAACGCCCGTTGTTTCATGACTCCCACGATAGACGGCGGCTTCATCCACGCTCCAGTCCCTTGAGTCGAGTCGAAAACAGTGATGCTGTGTCTAGTTCTGAAACATCGATTGGCTCATATGTTGTAATTAAACTTTAATGAAATTGTAGTATGTCTCTTTGGTTTCGAGAGTCATTCAACTTAGATGTAATCGATGCTATTAATGTTTTGCTTTTCTCTTCCAATCGTTCTGTTGCATACTTATATGTTGCTTATGTATTGTCTATGAATTGGTACTAACATTTCGTTTGGCTACTGCATAGCGATGCCGTGGTATGTCGTGTACAAGGGTAAGGTTCCCGGAGTCTACAATGACTGGGAGGAGTGTCGGAGACAGGTTCACCGATTCAGCGGTAACAGTTACAAAGGGTACACCACTAGGGCCGAGGCCGAATCTAGATACGCCCGCTATCTAGCGGGAGAGGGGAGGGAGCATTGGAGGAACCGGATGAAGACGAGTTTCATCGTGATGATGCTCATCGTGATGACCGCAGCTCTCTTCTATGTGATGGTAGTTTAGATGATCGATATCGACTTGTAATGTGAAGACAAACTCACGGTCTCGAGACTTGTAATATAATGTTCTATCTTTGTTCGGTCTTTTCAATTCGGACACTAATATGATGAATTGTATTCGGAGACTAAAATGATGAATTGTATTGAGAGACTAATCTTCTATTTTATTCGATGAATCTGTTGTTGATGTGTGCTGTCTATATTTTGTCCAATTATACATTTTGTAACCTGTGCAAAAAATAGAAAATTAAAAAACAAAAAAACCTAATATTCATACTAATGGCGCATCACATCATAGTGCGCCATTAGTGTGCCAAAGGATACTAATGGCGCATCATTAAATAGTGCGCCATTAGTATGCCGAAGTTACTAATGGCGCATACTGTTGTTGTGCGCCATTAGTATGCCAAAGCACCTGGGTATACATGGCCCCCTGGGAGGCATACTAATGGCGCACCGTGGACTATACTAATGGCGCACTGCGTGGTGCGCCATTAGTAAAATATACTAATGGCGTGCTACTAATGGTGCACCACTAATGCGCCATTAATGGCCAAATTAGGTGCGCCATTAGTAGGCCTTTTCCTAGTAGTGTGAAGGAAGAGCTGGCCATCCATGAGGAGCTTTGCACATCTCAGGAGCTGTTCAACCTGGTGACCAGGTGTGCAAGAGCCGAGGAGGGGCGCCTCTCTCTCCTCGAGCTGCCAGCTGCAGGAGTGGAGGAAAAGAAGGCCAAGGCCAAGGACGTGAAGCGCAAAGAGGCAGTCGTGCTCGCAGCAGAGCCCGACACCAAGCGAGGCAAAGATCAGCCCGGGTCATCCAAGAACGGCCGGCCCTTCTGCGCCTTCCACATCCTGAACACCCACAACACCAGCGACTATCAAGAGCTCAGAGCTATTCGAGAAGGATGCTTCAGCCGACACCCCGAGCTCAATGACCAGGGCTACGGCCGCGGAGGAGGACGGGGAGGCAGACACTGGGACGACCGTGGCCCGCGCCAGGAGTGGCGCGACCGGCCTCGCGAGGACTGCTGGCAGGATCAACCTCGCGAGGGCGCCTGGAGGGACCCGCCTCGCGAGGATCGCCCCCAGGGAAACGCCGGTCTTCCCCCACAGCCGCCGCCAAGGAGGAACGACGACTATCACCAGGACGAGGGGGCTGGGGGCTTCCAGGAGCCGCACGCAGTCGCTTGCATCTTGGGCGGCGCTCAGGCCCCAGCCTCTCAGCGCATCTTCAAACAGTTCGCTCGCGAGGTGAACGCGGCGCTCCCCAAGCTCGAGGCCACGCGCCCGCTCCGGTGGTCCCAATGTGCCATCACCTTTAGCTCAACCGACCAGCTCAAGTGTGCAGCCACCGCTGGCACACTCCCTATGTTGTGCTCCCCGATCATCAGCAATGTGCAAGTCACCAAGACTCTCATCGATGGCGGCGCAGGGCTCAACGTTCTATCCGCCGACACATTCGACAACCTCCAAGTGCCCTATGAGCAGCTCCAGCCAACCAAGCCTTTCTCAGGAGTGACTGACGGTTCCACCACACCGATAGGGCAAGTCCGCCTGCCTATCACCTTAGTGGAGCACAAGAATTATCGCACCGAGCTCATCGACTTCGACATCGCACACATCCGCCTGCCGTACAATGCCATCCTCGGGTACCCAGCCCTGGCCAAGTTCATGGCAGTCACTCACCACGGCTACAACGTCCTCAATATGCCAGGAAGCGGGGAGATAATCACGGTCCCATGTGAATAAAGGGACGCAGTGTGCTCCCTTGAGCGCGCCTTCCAAGCCGCGGCAATCGACAACCCTGACCGCAGAAGTGAAGGCCCTCCGGAGACCATCCCCAAGAAGAAGCTACCACGCCATGCAGGACCCCAAGAAGATGGCGTCGCATCAGGAGCCTCGTCAGGATCAGTGCCCGCTCCAGAGGTGCCTCCCTCCACCACATAGGAAAGCGCGCCCAGCGCCCTCCTCAGGCAAGGCTCGGGGGCTCTCTTCTGGAGGGCCTCAGACCTTGCCAATCTCATGAGGGAGGCGCTTGGGCACCACTTGGAAGCATGCTTCACGGCACGTGTTCCTCAGGAGAGCATGGGGCAAGGAATGCCCACCACCCAGGAGTTCATCATCAAGAGCCATGCGTGGCGACAACCACTGACAGAGTATGGCTCACCACCCGGGCGAGGGTGCTGAGCTGCGCGCCTGCATCGACATCCTAGGGCTCAACAGGGCCGCATCTCAGGAACGCTTCTGGCCATCACGTGTAGGCCGCTATGAGGGTCCACCACACAGCTTCGTTCGCATGCCCTTCGGCTTGCCGAGCATGGCGTCGGCCCACCAGCACAATGTGCGGCAAGTCCTGGCGGCTCAGGAGGTCAGGTTCCATGCCACTCTAGAGGAGATGGCGATGGCCTTCAAGGAACCTCCTGAGCCCCCAGAGCCTCCCGAGGCTCAGGGTCCCGGCGGCTCATGAGGAGTCATTCCTTCGACGCGTGGCTTCAGCTGCACCAGCTCTACTTCTTCTACAGACCTAGGTGACATCTTCCAAATTCTTTTAAGCTGGGAGCGCCCCTCGGGCTGCACTATTCCCAGGCCGCATGGGTCCGTCCCTGTGGCATGTATCCCTTTTACTTATGTCTTTAGCTTACCTTGCTGGGGGCGCCCCACGTGCTGCATCATCCCCACGCCGCTCGGGCCAGACCCAGTGGCATGTATATTCCTGCATTTATCCTAGTCGATCTGCTCTTCATGCCTAACCTGCCGAACCGCTATCGCCTATTTGATCACCGCCCACCACGGGTCCGTTCGCCCCATGCAATTTGCTTGCACGTTAAAAGGGGGCCTCCTAAGCATCACGACTCAGGAGCTCTTACTGGCTCTCCAGCCCTCACCCCCTGGCCTTGACCATGGCATCGCGACCTGGCATACCAGCGGCGGCTGAGCTCGCTCGAGGGCCGGGACCTGAGGACGTAGAGTGCCTGCATCTAACCACCTTGCAGGGACATACAGTCACCAAGACTCAAGACCAGGCGCAACCCGCCTTGAGGTAGGGCCTCGTGAGTTCTGCACTGGCTCACGAGTGCCTAGATACACCTCGTAGCCCTGTCGTGCAAGCCACGTGTCAGGGCAGGGCTGTACACGCCCCGGGGGCTCCTCCAGAGGGGCCCCCCCATCCCACGCCCAAGTGGAAGCTCCATCCTCCGCGCTGGCTGTCGACACTGCCGAGGAGCGGCTATGCCCGTGCACAAGCGGAAGCACTATGCTCCACGCTGGTGATAAACAACTGAGGGCGACCCCACGGCCGTACCAACCTCAGGGAGCCCAGAGCTCAACGCCCAGTCCCACCACGACACCTCCCCTCGGGAGAGTCGCGTGAGGGGGCTGGGCACGGGGGCTGCGCTCGGGTCACGCCCAAGCACACGCCACCCAACCAGGTCCCCCGGACATGGGCATCGCGCGCCCCTCCCGAGGCCTCGGCGAGGGCATGTATGGAAATTCATTGAACTTCAAGGGGGACTCCTGAGCATCGCGACTCAGGAGCCTAACTGGTGAAAGATCGTGGATGTCGCCTAGAGGGGGGGTGAATAGGCATTTTAAAATAATTATGGTTTAGGCTTGAACAAATGCAGAATAAACCTAGCGGTTAATTTGCCAAGCACAAAACCTAACACAACTAGGCTCACCTATGTGCACCAACAACTTATGCTAAGCAAGATAAGCAACTATGAGATAGCAAGATATATGACAAAGAACAATATGGCTATCACAAAGTAAAGTGCATAAGTAGAGGGCTCGGGTAAGAGATAATCGAGGACGGCGGAGACGACGATGTATCCCGAAGTTCACACCCTTGCGGATGCTAATCTCCGTTTGGAGCGGTGTGGAGGCACAATGCTCCCCAAGAAGCCACTAGGGCCACTGTAATCTCCTCACGCTCTCGCACAATGCAAGATGCCGTGATTCCACTAAGGGACCCTTGAGGGCGGTCACCGAACCCGTACAAATGGCAGCCCTTGGGGGCGGTCACCGAACCCGTACACTTTGGCAACCCTTGGGGGCGGTCACCGATACCCGTCAAATTGCTCGGGGCGATCTCCACAACCTAATTGGAGACCCCGACGCTTGCCCGGAGCTTTGCACCACAATGATTGAGCTCCGAACACCAACAACCGTCTAGGGCGCCCAAGCACCCAAGAGGAACAAGCTCAAGGGTACCAAGCACCCAAGAGTAATACGCTTCTCAACTTGTAACTTCCACGTATCAAGTGGAGAACTCAAACCGATGCACCAAATGCAATGGCAAGGGCACACAGAGTGCCCAAGTCCTTCTCTCTCAAATCCCACCGAAGCAACTAATGCTAGGGAGGAAAATGAGAGGAAGAACAAGAAAGAGAACACCAAGAACTCCAAGATCTAGATCCAAGGGGTTCCCCTCACATAGAGGAGAAAGTGATTGGTGGAAATGTGGATCTAGATCTCCTCTCTCTTTTCCCTCAAAAACTAGCAAGAATCCATGGAGGGATTGAGAGTTAGCAAGCTCGAAGAAGGTCGACAATGGGGGAAGAACACGAGCTCAAAGGATAGGGAACCATTGGGGAAGAAGACCCCCTTAAATAGGTCCCCACGAATCTGCCCGTTATGTACAGAATAACATAGGAGCGGTACAACCTCTATGAGCACCAGTACAACCGGTAACAGGCAATAAGCGGTACAACCGGCCCACAACCGCCCAACAACCGCACCACAACAGAGACCAGTCCGGTGGTAGAGCGGTATATGACCGGTACAACCTCCGGACCAATTCTGGAGCTGTACAACCGCTCCAAACATCGGTTGTACCGGTCAAGTGGTACAACCTCTCCATGGGGCGGTACAACCTCTCTGTGTAAAACAGGCAATATCAAAACAGCCACAACTTTCGCATACGAGCTCTGAATTCAACGAAACCAAGTTTGTTGGAAAGCTAAGGACAAGCGCTAACACAATCTTGAGAGAAATATAAATAAGAAGCAAGTGAGAAAAGTACCATAATAAAATGGTGAGAACCCTTCCTCGGAAAAGACCGGTAAAACCTCCAACACCGAAAACATCATAGAAGATGCATGCGAACTCCGTTTTCGATGAACTCAAGCTTGTCATCAAGATGACCATAAGCTCTAAGACTCACAAATGGAACTAAACAAGAACCAAGAAAGAGGATGCAAGGATGCAATGGTTTGAGCTCTCGACTAATGATACGATCAAGCTACTCCCTAGAGAACCCCCCTTGATAGTATGGCAATCGATCCTAGAACCCGGTCTCCCAACTACCACTATGAGACCGGTAAAATAGAACACCTATCAAGGGCAAACCTTTGCCTTGCACATAGTCCACTTGAGCTAGATGATGACGATCTTGACTTCCTCAAGTTGGACCACCTTTCTTGATTGTGTTGGCTCGATGAAGACTAGTTGATTGCTCCCCCATACTCCACTATGGGTGAGCCACTCTTTGGCACATCTTCAAAATTCCATTGACACCACAATGGACGGCAAGCTTCAAGCTTGATTGCTCCCCCATACTCCATTATGGGTGAGCCACTCTTTGAGTTGCTCCACTTGAACTTGCACACTGCAAACTTGATGGCGATCACCACTTGATGTCATCCTCCATGGGTTGTATGAGATCTTCCTCTTGACGCAAGACCATGGAAACATACCTAACCCCACAAAGAACTCTCACGAAGACCATGGGTTAGTACACAAAGCGTAATTGACAATGCTTACCATACCATGGGATCACTTGATCCCTCTCGGTACATCTTCTACGCTTTGTGGGTTGGTCAACTTGATTCACTCTTTGACTTAGTCTTGATCAACCTCTCACAAGACCACTCTTTAGGTAATTCCTTGAATAGCACCTTGGTCGACACAAACTCTCCTTGAAACCAACACATGTACTCCAAGAAAAGCCTATGGACAAAAACCTTCAAATATAACTCAAGGCAACCATTAGTCCATAGAGATTGTCATCAATTACCAAAACCAAACATGGGGGCACCGCATGTTCTTTCAACTGGTCACGTAGCCCCTCACTCCTTGGTCCGTCCTGGTCTCCGGTTGGTCCAACGGCGGTTGAGGTATGCGCGGGGCCGGGCTCTGCGGACGTAGAACATTAATCTATCTTCGTGAACTCTCCCTATATGTTGTTCGCACGTCAAGGGGGACTCCTGAGCATCGTGACTCAGGAGCCTAACTGGTCACGTAGCCCCTCACTCCTTGGTCCGTCTTGGTCTCCGGTCGGCCCAACGGCGGTTGAGGTATGTGAGGGGCCGGGCTCTGCCGACGCAGAACAAAGCAAGTAGGAAGGAAAAGGCAAAATCTCGAAGCAAATATTACAAGCACATTGTTCTCACAATATGAAATGAAAAGTCTAAACGCCTCCACGAGGCCTGATGTATGTCGCAGTAATGGAACGAGAAGAATAGCCGCAGGTCACCCCTGGATGTCGCTGTCGCCTGCGGAAGGTGCTTCCCTATGGGGGACGATGTGCTCGCCTTCACCACCAGGCGCGGATGGGCGAGCTTGGCGTCTACCATGACCCACTTGTATCGAATGTTGTCGTCCCAGTGCTCGAGATCGAGTTGGCCTTGCCGGACGCGACGAAGTTAGCGCATCCAGAGATGTGTCCCTCGCTGATGCGGAGGAAGAAGAAATGGCGCAGGAGCGCCATGGACGGCATCACGCCCAGGTACGCCTCACAGTAGTAGGCAAAGATTGGTAGGAGGACAGAGTTGGGATGGAGGTGCAACGCTTGCAACCCATAGTGTTCGAGGACTTCATAAAAGAAATCAGAGAAGGGAGGAACCAAGCCAATAGCAACGCCGCTCGAGAACAAAGGGGAAGAAGGTGCTCCCCTCAGGCTCTGGCTCGTCGGAGGCAAGCCGGAGCTCCGTCTTCCCCCACTCGTTGCTCTCTCCCGCCGTCAGTAGGCGCACGGAGGCAAGGCTCTTCTCCATGACAGTGGGCGCCTCAAAAGCGGGCCCGTACCAAGTGGGGGACGAGGAAGTCCTGGCCTTGCGCGGTGCCATGGGCGGTAGATGCAGAGTGAGGCCGGAGCAGATCTGTAGGTAGCGGCGGCGAAGAGAAAGAAAGGGGGTCTTGAGCGAGGCGAGGAAGAAGCAATGAAGGCAAGTGCCCCTCACGCCATCCTTTTGTCAGGTCACGCCATCCTTTTGTCTGGTCAAGCATTGCCGAAATAGCGTGGTGAAGCGGAGACGCCGACGTCCAATCAACCGCCACGCGTCAACCGAGGCCGCAGGCTTTTGGGGCCCGCGGCACTTCGAGCTTGACCCTTGTCTTTGCCGCGAAGCCAAGCCCGCGCGCACCTTGGGCCTGGGGGCTACTATCGGTGTTCTGGGAACGGGGGTCCCCAAACTTGCCTGCCTGCGACCCATGACGTGGCTGACCAGCAGGCCATACGGCCCATCTTCACCAACAAAGCACTCAAGACCCTCGCGAGGCGGACGACGCAATACCTCCTCCGGAGTGTCCTAGCTAGGCAGGCTCACGAGGAGCAGAGATATCAAGGCGAGGCGAACCTCACGAGGCTCTCGTGACGTAAGCCGTCACGATCGACACCAGGCAGGCGCCAGGCGGGCGCTAGCGCGCACAGCGTCCTTGTTTCCTCTTTTGTGCAAAGGGGGCAAGCGCAGCCGTAGAGTACCGAGGCCTCAGGCAAAGGTTTCTATTTCGGTGCAACAGGACCAAGACCATGGACTGCAAGACGGAGGTCATCGTGGAGCCCAGAACAGCGTCACTACCAGAACTTTGTGCAGGCGAAGACTACTTTTGTTAGGATAGCTTGTACTAGCTGTCCCCCTTCAAATTAGCCCGCCATTGTTGGCTCCCTTCCTGCTCGATATTTGGGAAGAGGACCAGGGCCTCTATAAATAGTACTAGCCACCACAGTGGAGGGGATCTGATCTGAGCTAGAGAGAGACCACCTCACACATAAGCTCACCGAGCACAAGAACGCCTCAACCTCAGGAGGTCGTTTTGCCCTTGTATTGTTCATCATCCACCCAAGAGGCAATCCACCACCACCACACTAGAGTAGGGTATTACACCACAATGGTGGCCCGAACTAGTATAAACCATGTGTCCTTCCGTGTTGTGAGTTCGTCGAGTTCGTCCGCAAGATCCTAGCAAACTAGAGGTAGATCGGTTGGAGGGATAGACTTCGCGCGCACCCCAGTGTTCGAACCTTAAGGGTTTGCCGGAACCCCAACCCCGACAATATTGCCATGCAACTTTCCGTCGTTCCATTTACTATGACACGCTCCATCATTGTCATATTGCTTTGCATGATCATGTAGTTGACATTGTATTTGTGGCAAAGCCACCGTTCATAATTCTTTCATACATGTCACTCTTGATTCATTGCATATCCCGGTACACCGCCGGAGGCATTCATATAGAGTCATATCTTGTTCTAAGTATCGAGTTGTGATTCTTGAGTTGTAAGAAAATAAAAGTGGGATGATCATCATTATTAGAGCATTGTCCCAAGTGAGGAAGGATGATGGAGACTATGATTCCCCCACAAGTCGGGATGAGACTCCGGACAAAAAATAAAATAAAATAAAAAGAGGCCAAAGAAGCCCAAACAAAAAAAGAGAGAAGGGACAATGCTAATATCCTTTTACCACACTTGTGCTTCAAAGTAGCACCATGATCTTCATAATAGAGAGTCTCCTATGTTATCACTTTCATATACTAGTGGGAATTTTTCATTATAGAACTTGGCTTGTATATTCCAATGATGGGCTTCCTCAAAATGCCCTAGGTCTTCGTGAGCAAGCGAGTTGGATGCACAACCACTTAGTTCCTTTTGTTGAGATTTCATATACTTATAGCTCTAGTGCATCTGTTGCTTGGCAATCCCTACTCACTCACATTGATATCTATTGATGGGCATCTCCATAGCCCATTGATACACCTCGTTGATGTGAGACTATCTTCTCCCTTTTTGTCTTCTCCACAACCACCATTCTATTCCACCTAAAGTGTTATGTCCATGGCTCACGCTCATGTATTGCGTGAAGATTGAAAAAGTTTGAGAATGTCAAAAGTATGAAACAATTGATTGGCTTGTCATTGGGGTTGTGCATGATTTAAATACTTTGTGTGGTGAAGATAGAGCATAGCCATACTATATGATTTTGTAGGGATAACTTTCTTTGGCCATGTTATTTTGAAGAGACATAATTGCTTAGTTAGTATGCTTGAAGTATTATTATTTCTATGTCAATATTAAAATTTTGTCTTGAATCTTTCGGATCTGAATATTCATACCACAATTAAGAAGAATTACATTGAAATTATGCCAAGTAGCATTCCACATAAAACATTCTGTTTTTATCATTTACCTACTCGAGGACGAGCAGGAATTAAGCTTGGGGATGCTTAATACGTCTCCAATGTATCTATAATTTTTGATTGCCCCATGCTATATTATCTTCTGTTTTGGACATTATTGGGCTTTATTATTCACTTTTATATTATTTTTGGGACTAACCTATTAACCGGAGGCCCATCCCAGAATTGTTGTTTTTTGCCTATTTTAGGGTTTTGAAGAAAAGGAATATCAAACAGAGTCCAAACGGAATAAAACCTTCGGGAACATGATTTTTGGAACGAACAAGATCCAGGAGACTTGGACCCTACATCAAGCAACCAACAGGGAGGCCACGAGGTAGGGGGGCGCGCCTACCCCCCCAGGCGCGCCCTCCACCCTCGTGGGACCCATGTTGCTCCACCGACGTACTTCTTCCTCCTATATATACCTACGTGCCCCCAAACGATCAGATACGGAGCCAAAACCCTAATTCCACCGCCATAACTTTCTATATCCACGAGATCCCATCTTGGGGCCTGTTCCGGAGCTCCGCCGGAGGGGGCATCGATCATGCAGGGCTTCTACATCAACACCATAGCCCTTTCGATGAAGTGTGACTAGTTTACCTCGGACCATTGGGTCCATAGTTATTAGCTAGATGGCTTCTTCTCTCTTTTTGGATCTCAATACAAAGTTCTCCCCCTCTCTTGTGGAGATCTATTCGATGTAATCTTCTTTTGCGGTGTTTTTGTTGAGACCGATGAATTGTGGGTTTATGATCAAGTTTATCTATGACAATATTTGAACCTTCTCTGAATTCTTTTATGTATGATTGGTTATCTTTGCAAGTCTCTTCGAATTATGATTTTGGTTTGGCCTACTAGATTGATCTTTCTTGCAATGGGAGAAGTGCTTCGCTTTGGGTTCAATCTCGCGGTGTCCTTTCCCAGTGATAGTAGGGGCAGCAAGGCACGTATTGTATTGTTGCCATCGAGGATAACAAGATTGGGTTTTCATCATATTGCATGAGTTTATCCCTCTACATCATGTCATCTTGCTTAAGGCGTTACTCTGTTCTTGTGAACTTAATACTCTAGATGCATGCTGGATAGCGGCCGATGTGTGGAGTAATAGTAGTAGATGCAGGCAGGAGTCGGTCTACTTGTCTTGGACGTGATGCCTATATACATGATCATAACTATATATTCTCATAACTATGCTCACTTCTGTCAATTGCTCAACAGTAATTTGTTCACCCACCGTAAAATACTTATGCTCTTGAGAGAAGCCACTAGTGAAACCTATGGCCCCAGGGTCTATATTCATCATATTAATCTTCCAACACTTAGTTATTTTCATTGCCTTTTATTTTACTTTGCATCTTTATCATAAAAATACCAAAAATATTATCTTATCATATCTATCAGATCTCACTCCCGTAAGTGACCGTGTAGGGATTGACAACCCCTTATCGCGTTGGTTGCGAGGATTTATTTGTTTTGTGTAGGTGCGAGGGACTCGCGCGTAGCCTCCTACTAGATTGATACCTTGGTTCTCAAAAACTGAGGGAAATACTTACGCTACTTTGCTGCACCACCCTTTCCTCTTCAAGGGAAAACCAATGCAAGTGCTCAAGAGGTAGCAAACGACTGGGCTTTGACGGGTCGGTAATGAAGAAGCATTGGTCCACTTGGGAAGCCAGTACCCATGGCTCATTTTTCACGGTGACGTTTGCGCCCGCTGTCTTGGATTTGGCTTCGGATATAACCATGGTGGTGAAATACCGGTCTTCTTTTAGGACGCTCTTGGCCCACTTGACACGGAACATCAGGACCTTCTCTCCAGCGTAGCTCAGCTCCCAGGTCTCCTCGATCCTTCCGTAGTGTCTGTCCTTGTCATTACCGGTGTGGGATTCCATCGTTACCCCGGAGTTCTGATAACCATCGCTCTTCATGTCCTTGTCCTCGGTGTAGAATGTGTATCCGTTGATATCGTATGCCTCAGAGGTCATCAGGTTGTGCTCGGCGCCCTGTGACAAGGCAAATATGAGTTTTTCTTCCGCGGAAGAATCATCATGTAAAGGGTACGACATAAGTTTATCCTTGAACCAACGCCTGAAACATGAGTTGTGCTCTTTGATTATATCTTCGTCCGTCCTCTGTTTGCCTCGGTCATTGTACATCTTCTCAATAAAGGTTTTGTGCTCTACCACCCAAGGATCGACCACGTCTATGTGTTGTAGCATGATGTCTACTACACAACCTTCTTCTTGTAGACGTTGTTGGGCCTCCAAGTGCAGAGGTTTGTAGGACAGTAGCAAATTTCCCTCAAGTGGATGACCTAAGGTTTGTCAATCCGTGGGAGGGTTAGGATGAAGATGGTCTCTCTCAAACAACCCTGCAACCAAATAACAAAGAGTCTCTTATGTCCCCAACACACCCAATACAATGGTAAATTGTATAGGTGCACTAGTTCGGTGAAGAGATGGTGATACAAGTGCAATATGGATGGTAGATATATGTTTTTGTAATCTGAAAATATAAAAACAGAAAGGTAACTAATGATAAAAGTGAGCACAAACGGTATTGCAATGCTTGGAAACAAGGCCTAGGGTTCATACTTTCACTAGTGCAAGTTCTCTCAACAATAATAACATAATTGGATCACATAACTATTCCTCAACATGCAACAAAGAGTCACTCCAAAGTCACTAATGGCGGAGAACAAACGAAGATATTATAGTACGGTACGAAACCACCTCAAAGTTATCCTTTCTGATCGATCTATTCAAGAGTCCATAGTAAAATAACATGAAGATATTCTTTCTGTTCAATCTATCATAGACTTTGTACTAGAATAACACCTTAAGACACAAATCAACCAAAACCCTAATGTCACCTAGATACTCCAATGTCACCTCAAGTATCCGTGGGTATGATTATACAATATGCATCACACAATCCCAGATTCATCTATTCAACCAACACAAAGAACTTCAAAGAGTGCCCTAAAGTTTCTACCGGAGAGTCAAGACGAAAACGTGTGCCAACCCCTATGCATAGGTTCATGGGCGGAAACCGCAAGTTGATCACCAAAACATACATCAAGTGGATCAATAGAATATCCCATTGTCACCACGGGTATCCCACGCAAGACATACATCAAGTATTCTCAAATCCTTAAAGACTCAATCCGATAAGATAACTTCAAACGGAAAACTCAATCCATTACAAGAGAGTAGAGGGGGAGAAATATCATAAGATCCAACTATAATAGCAAAGCTCGCGATACATCAAGATCGTACCACCTCAAGAACACGAGAGAGAGAGAGAGAGATCAAACACATAGCTACTGGTACATACCCTCAGCCCCGAGGGAGAACTACTCCCTCCCCATCATCGAGAGCGCCGGGATGATGAAGATGGCCACCGGAGAGGGATTCCCCCTCCGGCAGGGTGCCGGAACGGGTCTAGATTGGTTTTCGGTGGCTACGGAGGCTTCTGGCGGAGGAACTCCCGATCTATTGTGCTCTGATACGTGTCCAATGTATCTATAATTTTTGATTGCTCCATGCTATATTATCTACTGTTTTGGATGTTTAAGCGCTTTATTATACACATTTATATCATTTTTGGGACTAACCTATTAACCTAGAGCCTAGTGCCAGTTTCTGTTTTTACCTTGTTTTAGAATATCGCAGAAAAGGAAAACCAAACGGAGTCCAATTGAACTGAAACTTCACGGAACTTATTTTTGGATCAGAAGAAGCCCAGAAGACTTGGAGTGCATGTCAGGGGATCTACAACGAGGCCACGAGGCAGGGGGCGCGCCCACCCCCCTAGGCGCGCCCTCCACCCTAGTGGGCCCCTCGTGGCCCCCCTGATGTACTTCTTCCACCTATATATCTCCATATACCATAAAAACATCCGGGAGCACAATAGATCGGGAGTTCCGCCGCCAGAAGCCTCTGTAGCCACCGAAAACTAATCTAGACCTGTTCCGGCACCCTGTCGGAGGGGGGAAATCCCACTTCGGTGGCCATCTTCATCATCCCGGTGCTCTCCATGACGAGGAGGGAGTAATTCTCCCTCGGGGCTGAGGGTATGTACCGGTAGCTATGTGTTTGATCTCTCTCTCTCTCTCTCTCATGTTCTTGAGGTGATACGATCTTGATGTATCGCGAGCTTTGCTATTATATTTGGATCCAATGATGTTTTCTCCCCCCCCCTCTACTCTCTTGTAATGGATTGAGTTTCCCCTTTGAAGTTATCTTATCGGATTGAGTCTTTAAAGATTTGAGAACACTTGATGTATGTCTTGCCATGCGTATCTGTGGTGACAATGGGATACCACGTGATTCACTTGATGTATGTTTTGGTGATCAACTTGCGGGTTCCGCCCATGAACCTATGCATAGGGGTTGGCACATGTTTTCGTCGTGATTCTCCAGTAGAAACTTTGGGGCACTCTTTGAGGTTCTATGTGTTGGTTGAATAGATGAATCTGAGATTGTGTGATGCATATCGTATAATTATACCCACGGATACTTGAGGTGACATCGGAGTATCTAGGTGACATTAGGGTTTTGGTTGATTTGTGTCTTAAGGTGTTATTCTAGTACGAACTCTAGGGCTATTTGTGACAATTATAGGAATAGCCCAACGGATTGATTGGAAAGAATAACTTTGAGGTGGTTTCGTACCCTACCATAATCTCTTCGTTTGTTCTCCACTATTAGTGACTTTGGAGTTACTCTTTGTTGCATGTTGAGGGATAGTTATGTGATCCAATTATGTTATTATTGTTGAGAGAACTTGCACTAGTGAAAGTATGAACCCTAGGCCTTGTTTCCTAGCATTGCAATACTGTTTACGCTCACTTTTATCATTAGTTACCTTGCTGCTTTTATAATTTCAGATTACAAAAACCTATACCTACTATGCATATACCACTTGTATCACCATCTCTTCGCCGAACTAGTGCACCTATACAATTTACCATTGTATTGGGTGTGTTGGGGACACAAGAGACTCTTTGTTATTTGGTTGCAGGGTTGCTTGAGAGATACCATATTCACCCTAAGCCTCCTACGGAGTGATAAACCTTAGGTCATCCACTTGAGGGAAATTTGCTGCTGTCCTACAAACCTCTGCACTTGGAGGCCCAACAACGTCTACAAGAAGAAGGTTGTGTAGTAGACATCAAGTTCTTTTCTGGCGCCGTTGCCGGGGAGGTGAGTTCTTGAAGGTATATCTTTAGATCTTGCAATCGAGTCTTTTATTTTCTTGTTTTATCACTAGTTTAGTTTATAAAAGAAAATTAAAAAATGGAATTAAGTTTGCCTCATACGCTTCACCTTTTTTATATCTTTCGTGAATATGATGGAAAGGAAAATTGTGCCCAAGTGTTAGAATAAGAATGCATTAAAATGTTTGGCACTAAATATTTCAATGATGACCATGATTGCAATGTTGTTAGTATGAATTCCTTGAATATCCATGATGCTAATGATATGCAAAGCCACAAGCTTGGGGAAACTATGTTTGATGTAGATGATATTTTTTGTCCCCCAAGTTTTGATGAGCAAATTTATTACGATGAAAGCCTGCCCCCTATTTATGATGATTATATTGATGAAAGTGGATTTGGAGAAGTCATGACTTTATTTTGTGATGAATCCACTATTCCGGAAGAGGTTCCAATTGATTATGAGAACAAAGTTGCTATCTATGATGATTATTGTGATTACTTGTATGCTATAAAGAATAATGATATCCATGAAACTTGTCATCATGATTTTAGTTTTCAATTGGATTATGCCTCACATGATAATTGTTCTGTTGAGTTTGCTCCCACTATTATTCATGAGAAGAATTTTGCTTGTGTGGAGAGTAATAAATTTTCTATGCTTGTAGATCATGAAAAGAATGCTTTAGGTGCTGGTTATATTTTTCAATTCATTCATGATGATAATGAAAATTATTATGAGCGAGGAATATATGCTTGCAGGAATTGCAATAATATCAAGTTTCCTCTCTTTGTGCTTAAAGTGTTGAAGTTATGCGTGTTTTTCCCTCCTATGCTAGTTGATTCTTGTTCCCACAAGTTGTTTGCTCACAAAATCCCTATACATAGGAAGTGGGTTAGGCTTAAATGTGCTAGTCATATTCTTCATGATGCCCTCTTTATGTTACAATTCTTATCCTTTATGTGAGCATCATTGAAATCATCATGCCTAGCTAGGGGCGTTAAACGATAGCGCTTGTTGGGAGGCAACCCAACTTTAGATTTGTTCCTTGATTTTTGCTCCTGTTTAGCAATAAATAATTTATCTAGCCTATGTAATGATTGAGTTTTATGCTTTTAATTAGTGGTTGTGCCAAGTAGAACCTTTGGGAAGACTTGTGGAAAGTCTTGTTGATCATGCTGTAAAAAACAGAAACTTTAGCGCTCACAAGAATTGCTGCCATTTTTTATTGGAGAGTACTATTTAGTTAATTATTTTTGTAGATGATTAATAGATAAATTACTCGCGTCCAGAAATTTATTTTAGAATTTTTGGGGTTCCAGAAGTTTGCGTTTGATCCAGACTACTACAAACTGTTCTGTTTTTGACAGATTCTGTTTTCGTGTGTTGTTTGCTTATTTTAATGAATATATGGCTAGTAAAAGAGTTTATAAACCATAGAGAAGTTGGAATACAGTAGGTTTAACACAAACATAAATAAAGAATGAGTTCATTACAGTACCTTGAAGTGGTGTTTTATTTTCTGTCGCTAACGGAGCTTACGAGTTTTCTGTTAAGTTTTGTGTTGTGAAGTTTTCAAGTTTTGTGTAAAGATTCGATGGACTATGGAATAAGGAGTGGCAAGAGCCTAAGCTTGGGTATGCCCAAGGCACCCCAAGGTAATATTCAAGGACAACCAAGAGCCTAAGCTTGGGGATGCCCTGGATGGCATCCCCTCTTTCGTCTTCGTTCATCGGTAACTTTACTTGGAGCTATATTTTTATTCGCCACATGATATGTGTTTTGCTTGGAGCGTCATTTTATTTTCTTTAGTTTTGACTGCTGTTTGAATAAAATACCAAGATCTGAAATTATTAAATGTTAGAGAGTCTTCACATAGTTGCATAATTATTCAACTACTCATTGATCTTCACTTATATCTTTCGGAGTAGTTTGTCACTTGCTCTAGTGCTTCACTTATATATTTTTAGGGCACAGTGGTGGTTTTATTTTGAAGAAACAATTGATCTCTCATCTTAGATTATTTTGAGAGTCTTAAATAGCATGGTAATTTTCTTAAATAATCCTAATATGCTAGGTATTCAAGATTAGTAAAAAAATTCTTATGAGTGTTTTGAATACTGAGAGAAGTTTGATGCTTGATGATTGTTTTGGGATATGGAGGTAATAATATCAAAGTCATGCTAGTTGAGTAGTTGTGAATTTGAGAAATGATTGTGTTGAAGTTTTCAAGTCCCGTAGCATGCACGTATGGTAAACGTTATGTAACAAATTTGAAACATGAGGTGTTATTTGATTGTCTTCCTTATGAGTGGCGGTCGGGGACGAGCGATGGTCTTTTCCTACCAATCTATCCCACTAGGAGCATGCGCGTAGTGCCGAGGTTTTTGATGACTTGTAGATTTTTGCAATAAGTATGTGAGTTCTTTATGACTAATGTTGAGTCCATGGATTATACGCACTCTCACCCTTCCATCATTGCTAGCCTCTTCGGTACCGTGCATTGCCCTTTCTCACACTGAGAGTTGGTGCAAACTTCGCCGGTGCATCCAAACCCCGTGATATGATATGCTCTATCACACATAAACCTCCTTATATCTTCCTCAAAACAGCCACCATACCTACCTATTATGGCATTTCCATAGCCATTCTGAGATATATTGCCATGCAACTTTCCACCGTTCCGTTTATTTTGACACGCATCATCATTGTCATATTGCTTTGCATGATCATGTAGTTGACATCGTATTTGTGGCAAAGCCACCGTTCATAATTTTTCATACATGTCACTCTTGATTCATCGCAATCCCGATACACCACCGGAGGCATTCATATAGAGTCATACTTTGTTCTAGTATCAAGTTGTAATCATTGAGTTGCAAATAAATAGAAGTGTGATGATCATCATTTTCTAGAGCATTGTCCCAAGTGAGGAATAAAAAAAGAGAAATGCCATAAAAAAGAGAAGGCCCAAAAAAATGAGAGAAAAAGAGAGAAGGGACAATGTTACTATCCTTTGCCACACTTGTGCTTCAAAGTAGCACCATGATCTTCATGATGGAGAGTCTCTTGTTTTGTCACTTTCATACACTAGTGGGAAATTTTCATTATAGAACTTGGCTTGTATATTCCAACAATGGGCCTCCTCAAGTGCCCTAGGTCTTCATGAGCAAGCAAGTTGGATGCACACCCACTTAGTTTCTTTTGTTGAGCTTTCATACATTTATAGCTCTAGTGCATCCATTGCATGGCAATCCCTACTCCTTGCATTAACATCAATCGATGGGAATCTCCATAGCCTGTTGATTAGCCTCGTTGATGTGAGACTTTCTCCTTTTTTGTCTTCTCCACATATCCCCCATCATCATATTCTATTCCACCCACAGTGCTATGTCCATGGCTCGCGCTCATGTATTGCGTGAAGGTTTATGACTTTGAGATTACTAAAGCATGAAACAATTGTTTGGCTTGTCATCAGGGTTGTGCATGATGAGAGCATTCTTGTGTGATGAAAATGGAGCATGACTAAACTATATGATTTTGTAGGGATGAACTTTCTTTGGCCATGTTATTTTGAGAAGACATAATTTCTTAGTTAGTATGCTTGAAGTATTATTATTTTTATGTCAATATGAACTTTTGTCTTGAATCTTTCGGATCTGAATATTCATGCCACAATTAAGAAGAATTACATTGAAATTATGCCAAGTAGCACTCCGCATCAAAAATTCCGTTTTTATCATTTACCTACTCGAGGACGAGCGGGAATTAAGCTTGGGGATGCATATACGTCTCCAATGTATCTATAATTTTTGATTGCTCCATGCTATATTATATACCGTTTTGGATGTTTAAGGGCTTTATTATACACTTTTATATCATTTTTGGGACTAACGTATTAACCCAGAGCCCAGTGCCAGTTTCTGTTTTTACCTTGTTTTAGAATATCGCAGAAAAGGAAAACCAAATGGAGTCCAATTGACCTGAAACTTCACGGAACTTATTTTTGGATCAGAAGAAGCCCAGAAGACTTGGAGTGCACGTCGGGGGATATACGAGGAGGCCACGAGGTAGGGGGCCCACCCCTGGGCGCGCCCTCCACCCTCGTGGCCCCCTCGTTGCCCCCTGACGTACTTCTTCCGCCTATATATCTCCATATACCCTAAAAACATCCGGGAGCAAAATAGATCGGGAGTTTCACCGCCAGAAGCCTCCGTAGCCACCGAAAGCCAATCTAGACCTATTTCGGCACCCTGCCGGAGGGGGGAAATCCCTCTCCGGTGGCCATCTTCATCATCCCGGTGCTCTCCATGACGAGGAGGGAGTAGTTCTCCCTCGGGGCTGAGGGTATGTACCAGTAGCTATGTGTTTGATCTCTCTCTCTCTCGTATTCTTGAGGTGATACGATCTTGATGTATCGCGAGCTTTGCTATTATATTTTGATCCTATGATGTTTTCTCCCCCCTCTACTCTCTTGTAATGGATCGAGTTTCCCCTTTGAAGTTATCTTATCGGATTGAGTCTTTAAAGATTTGAGAACACTTGATGTATGTCTTGTCATGTGTATCTATGGTGACAATGGGATACCACGTGATTCACTTGATGTATGTTTTGGTGATCAACTTGCGGGTTCCGCCCATGAACCTATGCATAGGGGTTGGCACACATTTTCGTCGTGATTCTACGGTAGAAACTTTGGGGCACTCTTTGAGGTTCTATGTGTTGGTTGAATAGATGAATCTGAGATTGTGCGATGGATATCGTATAATCATACCCACGGATACTTGAGGTGATATTGGAGTATCTAGGTGACATTAGGGTTTTGGTTGATTTGTGTCTTAAGGTGTTATTCTAGTACGAACTCTAGGGCTGTTTGTGACAATTATAGGAATAGCCCACCGGATTGATTGGAAAGAATAACTTTGAGGTGGTTTTGTACCCTAGCTTAATCTCTTCGTTTGTTCTCCGCTATTAGTGACTTTGGAGTGAATCTTTTGTTGCATGTTGAGGGATAGTTATGTGATCCAATTATGTTATTATTGTTGAGAGAACTTGCACTAGTGAAAGTACGAACGCTAGGCCTTGTTTCCTAGCATTGCAATATTGTTTACGCTCTCTTCCATCATTAGTTACCTTTCTGTTTTTATATTTCCGGATTACAAAAACCTATATCTACCATCCATATTGCACTTGTATCACCATCTCTTCGCCGAACTAGTGCACCTATGCAATTTACCATTGTATTGGGTGTGTTGGGGACACAAGAGACTCTTTGTTATTTGGTTGCAGGGTTGCTTGAGAGAGACCATCTTCATCCTACGCCTCCTACGGATTGATAAACCTTAGGTCATCCACTTGAGGGAAATTTGCTACTGTCCTACAAACCTCTGCACTTGGAGGCCCAACAATGTCTACAAGAAGAAGGTTGTGTAGTAGACATCATGCTCCTCTAAGTTTTTAGGGTATATGGGTATATATAGGAGGAAGAAGTACGCCAGTCGATCTCCAGGCTGTCCACGAGGCAGGGGGCGTGCCCAGGGGTGCTGGGCGCGCCCCCACCCTCGTGGGCAGCCCAGGACTCTCCTGGTCCATCTTCGATACTCCGTGGGCTTCTTCTGGTCCAAAAATAAGTTCCGTGAAGTTTCATGTCAATTGGACTCTGTTTGATTTTCCTTTTCTGCAATACTCTAAAACAAGGGAAAAAACAGAAACTGGCACTGGGCTCTGGGTTAATAAGTTAGTCCCAAAAGTAATATAAAAGTGTATAATAAAGCCCATAAACATCCAAAACAGATAATATAGTAGCATGGAACAATCAAAAATTATAGATACGTTGGAGACATATCAGCATCCCCAAGCTTAATTCCTGCTCGTCCTCGAGTAGGTAAATGGTAAAAACAGAATTTTTGATGTGGAATGCTACCTAACATATTTATCCATGTAATTCTCTTTGTCGTGGCAAGAATATCCAGATCCATAAGATTCAAGACAAAAGATTAATATTGACATAGAAATAATAATACTTCAAGCATACTAACCAAGCAATTATGTCTTCTCAAAATAACATGGCCAAAGAAAGTTATCCCTACAAAATTATATAGTCTGGCTATGCTCCATCTTCACCACACAAAGTATTTAAATCATGCACAACCCCGATGACAAGCCAAGCAATTGTTTCATACTTTTGATGTTCTCAAACTTTTTCAATCTTCACGCAATACATGAGCGTGAGCCATGGACATAGCACTATAGGTGGAATAGAATGGTGGTTGTGGAGAATACAAAAAGGAGAAGATAGTCTCACATCAACAAGGCGTATCAATGGGCTATGGAGATGCCCATCAATAGATATCAATGTGAGTGAGTAGGGACTGCCATGCAACGGATGCACTAGAGCTATAAGTGTATGAAAGCTCAACAAAAGAAACTAGTGGGTGTGCATCCAACTTGCTTGCTCACGAAGACCTAGGGCATTTTGAGGAAGCCCATCATTGGAATATACAACCCAAGTTCTATAATGAAAGATTCCCACTAGTACATGAAAGTGACAACATAGGAGACTCTCTATCATGAACATCATGGTGCTACTTTGAAGCACAAGTGTGGTAAAAGGATAGTAGCATTACCCCTTCTCTCTTTTTCTCTCATATTTTCCTTTTTTGGGCCTTCTCTTTGTATGGCCTTTATTTATTTATTTTTTATTTTCGTCCGAAGTCTCATCTCGACTTGTGGGGGAATCATAGTCTCCATCATCCTTTTCTCACTTGGGACAATGCTCTAAAAATGATGATCATCACACTTTTATTTACCTACAACTCACCAATTACAACTCAATACTTAGAACAAAATATGACTCTATGTGAATGCCTCCGGCGGTGTACCGGGATATGCAATGACTCATGAGTGACATGTATGAAAGAATTATGAATGGTGGCTTTTCCACAAATGCGATGTCAACTACATGATCATGCGAAGCAATATGACAATGATGAAGCGTGTCATAACAAACGGAACGGTGGAAAGTTGCATGGCAATATATCTCGGAAAGGCTATGGAAATGCCATTATAGGTAGGTATGGTGGCTGTTTTGAGGAAGGTATATGGTGAGTTTATGGTACCGGCGAAAGTTGCACGGTACTAGAGAGGCTAGCAATGGTGGAAGGGTGAGAGTGCGTATAATCCATGGACTCAACATTAGTCATAAAGAACTCACATACTTATTGCAAAAATCTATTAGTTATCGAAACAAAGTACTACTCACATGCTCCTAGGGGGATATATTGGTAGGAAAAGACCATCGCTCGTCCCCGACCGCCACTCATAAGGAAGGCAATCAATAAATAAATCATGCTCCGACTTCATCACATAACGGTTCACCATACGTGCATGCTACGGGAAGCACAAACTTCAACACAAGTATTTTTAATATTCACAACTACTCAACTAGCATGACTCTAATATCACCATCTTCATATCTCAAAACAATCATCAAGTATCAAACTTCTCTTAGTAGTCAATGCACTTGTATGAAAGTTTTATTATATCCCTCTTAGATGCCCATCATATTAGGACTAAATTCATAACCGAAGAAAATTACCATGCTGTTTAGGACTCTCAAAATAATATAAGTGACGCATGAGAGTTCATCTATTTCTATATAATAAAACCACCACCGTGCTCTAAAAATATATAAGTGAAACACTAGAGCAACGACAAACTACTCCGAAAGATATAAGTGAAGATCAATGAGTAGTCGAATAATTATGCAACTATATGAAGACTCTCTAACATTTAATAATTTCATATCTTGGTATTTAATTCAAACAGCAAACAAAAAAAATTAAAATGACATTCTAAGAATGGCAAACATCATGTGAATAAGCAAAAACTTAGGATCAACCGAAACTAACCGATAGTTGTTGAAGAAGAAAGGTGGGATGCCAACCGGGGCATCCCCAAGCTTAGATGCTTGGGACTTCTTGAAATATTATATTGGGATGCCTTGGTCATCCCCAAGCTTGAGCTTTTGTGTCTCCTTAATTCCTCTCATATCACGGTCTCCCTAAATCTCAAAAGCTTCATCCACACAAAACTCAACAAGGACTCATGAGATAAGTTAGTATAAACCATTGCAAAAACCTTATCATACTCTACTGTAGAAAATCACTAAAATTATTATTCAACATTTCATACTAAATGCCTCTGCATATTTAATAGTCCTATCCTCAAATAGAATCATTAAAGAAGCAAACATATGCAAACAATGCAAACATAACAGCAATCTGCCTAAACAGGATAGTCTGTAAAGAGTGGAGAAAGATCAATACTTCCCTAGCTCCAAAAATTATGAAATAAAATTCCCACTGTATTAAATTTATCATATCTTACTATGCAAAAGGTTTCAACATTTTATCACATTCTGAATTTTCTAGGGAATTATTGCAACAGAGGTAAACTTTCTGTTTTCAAACAGAAACATGAAGACTTGTAAAATAGGCATAGTAAAGGCTATCAATGCCACTTTTATTTAAATAAAAGATGCAAAGCATTGTTATAAATAACAGAAAGCAAATCCTAACAAAATAAATTGGCGCTCCAAGCAAAACACATATCATGTGGTGAATAAAAATATAGCTCCAAGTAAAGTTACCGATGAACGAAGACGAAAGACGGGATGCCTTCCGGGGAATCCCCAAGCTTAGGCTCTTGGTTGTCCTTGAATATTACCTTGGGGTGCCTTGTGCATCCCCAATCTTAGGCTCTTGCCACTCCTTATTCCATAGTCCATCGAATCTTTACCCAAAACTTGAAAACTCCACAACACAAAACTTAACAGAAAACATGTGAGCTCCGTTAGCGAAAGAAAACAAAACACCACTTCAAGGTACTGTAATGAACTCATTATTTATTTATATTGGTGTTAAACCTACTGTATTCCAACTTCTCTATGGTTTATAAATTCTTTTACTAGCCATAGATTCATCAAAATAAGTAAACAACACATAGAAAACAGAATAAGTCAAAAACAGAACAGTCTGTAGTAATCTGGATCAAACGTATACTTCTGAAACTCCAAAAATTCTAAAATAAATAGATGGACGTGAGGAATTTATATATTAATCATATTAAAAAATAATTAACTAAATATCAGTCTCCAATAAAAAATGGCAGCCATTCTCGTGAGCACTAAAGTTTCTGTTTTTTACAGCAAGATCAAAAAGACTTTCCCCAAGTCTTCCCAAAGGTTCTACTTGGCACAAAGACTAATTAAAAGCATAAAACCACACCTAACAGAGTATAGATGAATTATTTATTACTAAACAGGATCAAAAATCAAATAATGGAAATAAAATTGGGTTGCCTCCCAACAAGCGCTATCGTTTAATGCCCCTAGCTAGGCATGATTAATTCAATGATGCTCACATAAAAGATAAGAATTGTATCATAAAGATAGCATCATGAAGAATATGACTAGCACATTTAAGTCTAACCCTCTTCCTATGCATAGGGATTTTGTGAGCAAACAACTTGTGGGAACAAGAATCAGCTTGCATAGGGAAGCAAAACAAGCATAACTTCAAGATTTTAAGCGCATAGAGAGGAAACTTGATATTATTGCAATTCCTACAAGCATATGTTCCTCCCTCATAATAATTTTCAGTAGCATCATGAATGAATTCAACAATATAACTATCACATAAAGCATTCTTCTCATGATCTACAAGCATAGATATTTTATTACTCTCCACATAAGCAAAATTCTTCTCATGAATAATAGTGGGAGCAAACTCAACAAAATAATTATCATGTGAGGCATAATCCAATTGAAAACTACAATCATGATGTCAAGCTTCATGGATATCATTATTCTTTATAGCATACAAGTCATCACAATAATCATCATAGATAGCAACTTTGTTCTCATAATCAATTGGAACCTCTTCCGGAATAGTGGATTCATCACAAAATAAAGTCATGACCTCTCCAAATCCACTTTCATCAATATAATCATCATAAATAGGAGGCATGCTTTCATCATAATAAATTTTCTCATCAAAACTTGGGGGACAAAAAATATCATCTTCATCAAACATAGCTTCCCCAAGCTTGAGGCTTTGCATATCATTAGCATCATGGATATTCAAGCAATTCATACTAACAACACTACAATCATGCTCATCATTCAAATATTTAGTGCCAAACATTTTAATGCATTCTTCTTCTAACACTTTGGCACAATTTTCCTATCCATTATACTCACAAAAGATATTAAAAAAATGAAGCGTATGAGGCAAACTCAATTCCATAAATTTTTTGTAGTTTTCTTTTATGAACTAAACTAGTGCTAAAACAAGAAAAAAAAGATTCGATTGCAAGATCTAAAGATATACCTTCAAGCACTCACCTCCCCAGCAACGGCGCGAGAAAAGAGTTCGATGTCTACTACACAACCTTCCTCTTGTAGATGTTGTTGGCCTTCCAAGTGCAGAGGTTTGTAGGACAGTAGAAAATTTCCCTCAAGTGGATGACCTAAGGTTTATCAATCCGTGGGAGGCGTAGGATGAAGATGGTCTCTCTCAAACAACTCTGCAACCAAATAACAAAGAGTCTCTTGTGTCCCCAACACACCCAATACAATGGTAAATTGTATAGGGGCACTAGTTCGGCGAGGAGATGGTGATACAAGTGCAATATGGATGGTAGATATATGTTTTTGTAATCTGAAAATATAAAAACATAAAGGTAACTAATGATAAAAGTGAGCACAAACGGTATTGCAATGCTTGGAAACAAGGCCTAGGGTTCATACTTTCACTAGTGCAAGTTCTCTCAACAATAATAACATAATTGGATCACATAACTATCCCTCAACATGCAACAAAGACTCACTCCAAAGTCACTAATAGCGGAGAAAAAACAAAGAGATTATGGTAGGGTACGAAACCACCTCAAAGTTATCCTTTCTGATCGATCTATTCAAGAGTCCGTAGTAAAATAACATGAAGCTATTCTTTCCGTTCAATCTATCATAGAGTTCGTACTAGAATAACACCTTAAGACACAAATCAACAAAAACCCTAATGTCACCTAGATACTCCAGTGTCACCTCAAGTATACGTGGGTATGCTTATATGATATGCGTCACACAATCTCAGATTCATCTATTCAACCAACACAAAGAACTTCAAAGATTGCCCCAAAGTTTCTACCGGAGAGTCAAGACGAAAAAGTGTGCCAACCCCTATGCATAGGTTCATGGGCGGAACCCGCAAGTTGATCACCAAAACATACATCAAGTGGATCAATAGAATACCCCATTGTCACCACGGGTATCCCACACAAGACATACATCAAGTGTTCTCAAGTCTTTAAAGACTCAATCCGATAAGATAACTTCAAAGGGAAAACTCAATCCATTACAAGAGAGTAGAGGGGGGAGCAAGTTGGTCACCAAAACATACATCAAGTGGCACGTGGTATCCCATTGTCACCACAGATATCCACGCCAAGACATACATCAAGTGTTCTCAAATCTATAAAGACTCAATCCGATAAGATTACTTCAAAGGGGAAACTCAATTCATTACAAGAGAGAAGAGGGGGAGGAGAAACATAGGATCCAACTATAATAGCAAAGCTCGCGATACATCAAGATCGTGCCAAATCAAGAACACGAGAGAGAGAGAGATCAAACACATAGCTACTGGTACATACCCTCATCCCCGAGGGAGAACTACTCCCTCCTCGTCATGGAGAGCGCCGGGATGATGTAGATGGCCACCAGAGAGAGATTCCCCCTCCGGCAGGTTGCCGGAACGGGCCTAGATTGGTTTTCGGTGGCTACGGAGGCTTCTGGCGGTGGAACTCCCGATCAATTGTGCTCCTCGAAGTTTTTATGGTATATGGGTATATATAGGAGGAGGAAGTACGTCGATGGATCTCCGGGCTGTCCACTAGGCAGGGGGGCGCGCCCAGGGGGTGGACGTGCCCCCACCCTCGGGGGAAGCCCGGGACTCTCCTGGTCCATCTCCGATACTCCATGGGCTTCTTCTGGTCCAAAAATAAGTTCCCTTAAGTTTTAGGTCAATTGGACTCCGTTTGATTTTCCTTTTCTACGATACTCTAGAACAAGGGAAAAAACAGAAACTGGCACTGGGCTCTAGGTTAATAGGTTAGTCCCAAAAGTAATATGAAAGTGTATAACAAAGCCTAGAAACATCCAAAACAGATAATATAATAGGATGGAACAATAAAAAATTATAGATACATTGGAGAAGTATCATAGCGCGACTAGGTTTGTGTAGCGACCAGACCTCAAACAGTCTGATCTCTGTGCTCCGGTGTCATCCCTGGATCAGTAATGCTGACACCACACAGTACTCGGAGGATTTATAACAGAGTAGCAATCACACACTTATTACATCGAGTGTCTCCATACAGAATTTATTACAATAAATATGCCTTAAGGCCATCTAATAACGATAACAGCGGAAGGCTTGGAAGATAAGTGAGTCCATCAACTCCAACGGCATCACTGAGTATAGAACCACGACCTAAACTCCTTAATCGTCGTCTGAAAAGTCTGCAACATTAACATTGCAGCCCGAAACGGGTCAGCACATGGAATATGCTGGCAATGTAACACATAGAGAGTAATGGAATGAAATAGCTATACTATATGCATATTTGGCTGGTGGAAAGCTCTATGGTTACAGTTTTGTGTAAAGCCAATTTTTCCCTACTGCAAAGGAATAAATTTATTTAACTATCATGGTAGTTGTTAAACATTGAGAATGGTTGATAGCATTCTCAATCCCATAAGCATCATCATTAACAAAGCCCAACAAAATTAATTTAGGGTAACATGTTGAGATTCACATGATAATCCAAGTACTAGATACTCAAGCTGCCCATAACCGGGGACACGGCTAATCATGATTAGTTTAATACACTTTGCAGAGGTTTGCGCACTTTTCCCCACAAGACTCGATCGCCTCCGTTTGGTTTCTCGCACTACATGGTGTTTGAGAAGACGGATGACCGAGGCATAGTCTTTCAGAAGCGCTCGCACCTTACGATCGGGTAGACCATACCACCTACATCCCCTACATCTGCTAGTCTACCACTGTAAGAGTTCGCACGACTTAGTCAACTATGCTAGAGCCCATAATAGGTTGTGGCTGCACACGGAAGTTTCTAGTATGAATAGTCTCATGATCCCTTTGAGCCTGGGTGGCGGTCCAAAAGAAAACAGGCAAATCCTGGATTACCCAGTGCCTCAATCCACCCAGATGTGTGTTTAAGTTGCCACCTTAGATAAACCATTAATTAAGAATACTCACATCTGTCATGGATATCACTCACCCAATCCACGTCTACTAGCATAGCATGGCACAATAAGCAAACGTAGAAGTAACTCCCAAAGGTTTGATATATAACAGGTGATAGGTACTACCTCAACTACTTCCCATCCCATAATTTAATTAGATCCTAATCATGCAATTTTTGATGATTTATCTAATGCAATAAAACTGGGTAGTAGGAAAGGTATGATCAAAGTGTTACTTGCCTTGCCGATGATCCGCAAAACCTAGAGATTCGAAGTAACAGGCGGCGCACTCTGGGTATTCTATCACAGACAAAAAACAAGCATAGAATAAGTACTCATCTAATGCATAGGTAAAAGTCAAATCAGAGATCTAACCAGAAAATTCAACTTAAGAACTCCAGTTTGCAAAAAGAATCAAATCGAACGAAGCAACGAAAGTCAAACGGCGAAAGAAAACAACTTCGTTCTACTAATCTGGATCTAGGGCAATTTTTACAGTGGCAAAAGCTTGTTTAAGTTGATTAAACGGATAGAGGGTTTCGAGACGAAACTCCAGGCGCTTGAATCGCCTGATTCTGATAAACGAGCAAAAAGTTATACTAAAACGAAAATCGGATCGGAAATCACGATCAGAAAATCGCGGATTTAATCCGAGAAAAAGAAAAACGACGAACGTCCGTTAGCATGAACGAACGGACGAATGCTCGCTAATTAAATAAATCGGAAAAACTGATCTATTTAAAAACACCGAAACTAAAAAAACCGACGGAAAAACCGAACGGTTTTTTGAAAAAAATTAAAAAAACGGCGCGGATTTCGAGGCGACCTCGGGCGGCGTGCGGCGGCGAGGCGGCGGCGTCCAACGGCGGCGCGTGCTAGCGGCAGTGGCGGCGCGTGCTGGGGGCGGCTCGGGCTGGGGCTAGGTTTTGGCTTCGGCTGGGCCTCCCCCCCCGGCTTATAAAGCCTAGCGGGCCAGGAGTCCGGGTCGGACACGGCCTGTTAGGTCGTTTCGTTTTTTTTTATAATTACGCGCGGAAGAAAAATAAAAATAAATACTAAACGGACTCCAAAAATCCCGAAATAAATTTTCTCGGGCTTCTCAAATCAAGCCGCACAAGGTGAACATTTATTTGGGGCCTAAATGCAATTTTGAAAAACGCACATTTTTCCTAAATTCAAATAAAATAACGAAAAACTCCGAAAATAAATCTTATTTGATTTTATTATTAAATCCTCAATATTTCTAAAATCAAGCCTGCCGAGGTGCCTGTTGACGGGCAGACCAACTGGGTTCTCGATGCCTAGATAATTCGTGCAGTAGGAGATGCACTCTTCGGTCAGAAAGCCCCTGGCTATGCTTTCCTTTGGACATGACATGTTGTGAACGTATACTTTGATGACACCATTCATCCTTTCGAACGGTATCATGCTGTGCAGGAACATCGGCCCGAGTTGGATGATATCCTCCACGATATGGACCAGCAGATGCACCATAACGTCGAACAATGCGGGCGAGAAGTAAATCTCAAGCTCGCATAGTATCACCATGATCTCTTCTTGTAGCCTTCTGAGTTGCCTCACGCCAACCGACTTCCGAGAGATGACATCAAAAAAGTTGCATAGGCCAAATAGCGTTTCACGGACATGCGGTTCCATGATCCCATGGATTGCAACTGGAAGTATCTGTGTCATCATTACGTGACAGTCGTGAGACTTCATCCCACTGAACCTCTGCTTCACTGAGTCTAGGTATCTGCTTATCTTCCCCGCATAACTGTAAGGAAGTTTTACTCCTATGAGGCAGGTGAAAGACTGCTCGATCTCCTCCTGACTTAGAGTGAAGCACGCGGGAGGGCGGTCATTTCCGATCTTCTTGGCCTTTTTGCCTTTGCGATGACTTTCCGTGTCCTTTGCATCATCATCATCATAATCATCATCGTTAGCGTGAAGCTCCTCCCTGATGCCCATTGATTTCAAGTCTGCCCTTGCTTTTGGCCTATCTTTGGTCCTCTCTGGCATGTTGAGTAGGGTACCAAGCAGACTCTCGCACACGTTCTTCGTGATATGCATGACATCAAGGCTGTGAGTTACACGGAGGATCTTCCAGTACGGCAAGTCCCAGAAAATAGACCTTGTTTTCCATACCTTCAGCAGCGGCTCTGGCGCCTTTCGCTTCTTTCCTAGCGGTGGGCAATCTTTCCAATTTTTCAACAGCTCGTCTATTTCCTCGCCGCCCCTCGTATGTGGGCGTCTTCGGGGTTCGGTTTCACCATCGAACAGATCCTTGCGTTTTCTCCATGAGTCATCGTCGCGAAGCCACCTTCGATGTCCCATGAACACGGTTTTAGAAGACCCGAGATCTCTATTTAGCTGGCGATACATTGTGTCATCCATGCACCCGACGCATGCACAAAATCCGTGGACCACCTGCCCCGCGACATATCCGTAACCGAGATAGTCGTGCACCGTCGTGAGCAGTGCGGCTCTCATAGGGAAATATTCTTTCTCTGCAGCGTCCCACGTATTGGCTGGCGTTTTCCATAGCGTGTCTAGCTCCTCTTTCAGCAGCCCCAGATACAGATTGATGTTGTTCCCTGGTTGTTTCGGCCCTTCAATTAGCATACTCATGTGAATGTACTTCCTCTTCATGCACAACCAGGGGAAGGTTGTACATCCACACAAACACAAGCCAGGTACTATGTGTGCTTCTCTGGCTGCCAAACGGATTGACTCCATCGGTGCTCGTGCCCAGCATGATGTTCCTTTGATCGTCCCCAAATTCTGGGTGTTCGAAGTTCAATGCTTGCCACTGGCTTGCATCCATAGGGTGACTCGGCATCTTGTCTTTTTTATTTATCTCCGGATCATTTTTGTCATCTTCTCGCTTCTTCTCCTCCCTATCCGCGTGCCAATGTAGGAGCTTTGCTACCTTAGGGTCCGCGAAATACCGTTGCAGATGAGGAGTGATCGGAAAGTACCACACCACTTTTAGAGGAGCTTTCTTCCTCTACTTGTATCGAGTGACGCCGCACACCGGACATATGGTAGACTCCGCATGCTCGTCCCGATAAATGATGCAATCGTTCATGCACACATGGTATTTCACGTGCGGTAAATCCAGAGGACACACGATTTTCTTCGCCTCCTCGAAACTGGTCGGGCACTTGTTCCCCTTGGGAAGACGCTCGTGCCAGAATGACATGTTCTCATCGAAGCATGCATCGGTCATTTTGTGTTTTACCTTCATCTCCAGAGCCATGAGTGTTACTTTCAGGCGGGTATCCTCGGGCCTGCATCCCTCATACAATGGAGTAACCACGTCTATCTCCAGTTGATCCAGCTTGGCTTTCTCTCGGGCGGCAGCTCTTGTGTTACCCGTCTTCTTGAGAAGCAGCTCTTGAATATGAGGGTCCTGCACCCAGCCCATCGATGGTCCATCGTCGTCTGCTCTGGCATCTTCATCTTCATGATCATGCCCTTCGTCTTGATCTTCCTCATCATCATGTCTGGCATCTTCTACATGATGACTGTGCACTGCATCTACTTTGTGATCATGTCCTGGAGATTCTTCGTCTTCTTGCCCACCCTCGCCGCAGTTGTCTTGCTGCCCTTCCTCATTTCTAGCCCGGCCCCCATGGACGACTTCATACTCATCTTCATCACCTTGCCACCGATAGCCATCCATGAAACCACGCAAGAGCAGGTGGTCCCGCACCTGTACGGAATCCGGGTCCATAAGGCTCTTCAGCTTGCATCTTCGACACGGACATCTTATCTCCGTCTCGTTCTTTTGAAGCATCTCGGCCTTCGCGGAGCTCAAAAACCTATTCACGATGCCTTCGGTCATTGTGCGGACCATGGTCGCCTGCGGGGTAGAGCAAAACCATATTTTAGAACCAAAAAAAAATTGGCATGACTTTGCCTAAAAATAGGACCAAAAAGAATGCATAGTGCCAAATTCTCGCCAAAACGGAAATGAATCAACATTCCGACAAAATATTGGCAACTATCGCATTTCAAATACCGCTACCTTCAAACACAAACATATGCAACACCACAAACATATGCAACACCACAAACATACATAGATCTAGGCCATAAAAAGTGTGTACGTTGTTGGAGGGAGAAAAAACTAGATCTAGAACATAAAGAAAGCTTTCCCCTTACTTACCTATCAAAAAAGGAAATTTAACCACTTAATTTGGGTGAATCTATGGGCAAATGAGATGAGGAGGAGGAGGCAGCCGAGCCCAAGCTTGGTAGAGGTGGAGAGAATGAAGATGGAAATTGAGTGTGGTAGGTGGCTGTCCAAAATATCTAGTTGCTCCCAGGTTACCAATGGCACACCACCTAAGAATGCACCATTAGTAACCAGGGTTACTAATGGCGCACCTGGTGTGTGGTGCACCATTACTAGTTTTGAAAAAAAAACCATGTTAGTAGTGGCGCACCAGTGGATAGTGCGCCATTACTAGTTTTAACTAGTAATGGCGCACTATCCACTGGTGCGCCACTACTAACAATTTTTTTATCTTTTTTTTTCAAAAATAGTAATGGCGCACCACACACCAGGTGCGCCATTAGTAATGTGGACGTTAATGGCGTACTTGTATCAGGTGCGCCACTACTATATAGCAGTGGCGCACCACATACATGGTGCGCCATTAATGCCCATATTAGCTATAGCCGTTTCCCTAGTAGTGAATGCTTTAAGAAATATGACATAAGGTAGACAAGATAAGATCAAGCAATATGACGAAACCCCGTTGTTTTATCCTCACTAGCAACAATACAATACGTGCCTTTGCCCCTCCTGTCATAGGCAAGATCTCCTCAAGATTGAACCTACCACAAAGCACCTCTCTCGTTGAAGATAAATATATCTTGCTTGGTCAAAGTAGATGAATAGATCGAAGAGAAATACAAAGCTATACAATTACGCAGCAAATAAATCTCAAGAGACTCATATAAATTGAATGAATAATCTGATCATAAACCCTAAATTCATTGGATCCCAGCAAACACACCGCTAAAGATTACATTGGATTGATCTTAGAGAACATCATTGTATTGAAAATCAAAAGAGAGATAGAAGGCCATTGTCAGACCAGTAGATCCTGAAGTAACTACTCACACATCAACATGGAGGCAGCAAGGTTGATGAAGACGGCCTCCCCAATGATTCCCCCTCTGGCAGAGTGCCAGAATAGGGCTCTAGATGGGATCGCTTCGGAATAGAGGCTTGCGGCAGCGGAAGAACTGTTTCGGGTCTTGCTTCGAGGGTTTCTGAATATATGAGAATTTATAGTCCAAGAATTAGGACAAGCAGAGCTACGAGGAGCCCACAAGTCAGCGTGGCGCTCCCTAATGACCAACAAGTATAGGAAATCAATTGTAGTCCTTTTGATAAGAGTTTCGAACCGAACAAGGAACAAAAGGAAATGACAAGCAATTTAGCAAGGTATTCTCGATAAGCACTGAAATTACCGGTAACAGATAGTTTGATAGCAAGGTAATTCGTAAAAAGTTGCAAGTAACAATAGTAGCAAAGGTGCGGCAAGAGAGCCCAATCCTTTTATAGCAAAGGACATGCTGGAATAGTCTCTTAAAATAAGCAAAGCGTTCTCGTGGACACATGAGAATTCATCTAGTTATTTTCATCATGTTTATTTGATCTGCGTTCGCTACTTTGATAATTTGATATGTGGGTGGACCAGTGCTTGGGTGTTGTTCTTACTTGAACAAGCCTCCCACTTATGATTACCCCCTGTCGCAAGAATCCGGAACTACGAAAGAAGAATTAGCAAAATTCTAACCATAACATGAAATATATGGACCCAAATCAGCCCCTTATGGAATAACGCATAAACTAGGGTTTAAGCTTCTGTCACTCTAGCAACCCATCATCTACTTATTAATCCACGGTGCCTTCCCTTAGGCCCAAATATGGTGAAGTGTCATGTATTCGACGTTCACATGACACCACTAAAGGAAGCAACAATATACATATCATCAAAATATCGAATGAATGCCAAATTCACATGATTACTTATAACAAGACCTCTCCCATATCCTCAAGAACAAAAGTAACTACTCACAAATCATATTCATGTTCAAGATCAGAGGGGTATTTAATATCATTAAGGATCTAAACATATAATCTTCCACCAAATAAACCAACTAGCATCAACTAGAAGATGTAATCAACACTACTAGCAACCCACAGGTACCAATCTGAGGTTTTGAGACAATGATTGAATACAAGAGATGAACTAGGGTTTTACATGAGATGGTGCTGGTGAAGATGTTGATGAAGATTGGTCCTCCGACGATGAGAGGATCTTGGTGATGTCGATGGCTTCAATTTCCCCCTCCCAGAGGGAAGTATTGTCGGTGTACTAAAGTAGGGGTACCTTAGTATCCCGAACTTGTGCACGGGCAGTCGCAGCATCCCGTGGCAAGTCTTGTCGGGCGACCGCCAAGATCCTCCGTGGTTCCTTTGGAGCCATTCAAGAACAAAGTATCCAAAGCAAGGAGACAAGGCCCCGGCAAGAGGAGCTTGCCGGGAAGGAGACAAGACCCCGGCAAGAGGAGCTTGCCGGGGAGGCCAACCAAGGCATCTCAAGGAACTTGCCGTAGCGCACCATGTGTCCCGGCAAGACCCAGTGAGCGACAAGCTCCTAGACGCGACAAGATAATAACCGCGGCAAGCCGCTTGCTGCGGCAAGCTTCCATCCTGTACCTGCGCTCCAGCACATCCACCAATGTGTCGCTCTGGGGCCCTTCCAGGCGTACGTGGTGGAAGGCTGTGCAGCCAGAGGTACACGGTGGCAAGCGGCGCTGACAAGATAGCCATCGTGGCAAGCAGTGGCGTCCCTCGCGGTCCCTTTCTGCACCGTCTAGGCGACGCGGACAGGCATTTAATGCCTTTGTCCCCTGCTGCTTAGGTTAGGTATGATACACTGTAGTAGGCGGCGGTGCTAACCATCACGTCTTTTCCTTTTTTACCCTCGTCTATGTTGCCACCCGTCGGTGACCCCTTTCACATATAAAAGGAGGCCCATGCGCAACGTAGAGGGGGGACGATTCTCTCTCACACTCGGTCTGGCTAGCTGTTGGTGTGTACTGTAGCAATCAGCGCTCCCGAGCAAGAACTCAATACAACCACAAAGCAGGAGTAGGGTTTTACGCATCCATGCGGCCCGAACCTGGGTAAACTGATCGTGTTGCTCATGCACTTCGCCTCGATCTGCTCTTCATGCACTCTCCGCCCCCCTGCCGAACCGAAAGGGGCCTCGGTCCGCCGTGGTCCCATAGGTGTCCGTGGGATCAGCACCCCCGACATCTTTGGCGCGCCAGGTAGGGGGCGTCGAGGCTGTGTGAATCTGATCTGGCGTTCGCACGAGCCGAATCTTCATCATTTCCGTCAACATGCCGCCGAAGAAGAAGGCTTCGGAGGCAGCTGCTCCGTCCGCGCCGAGCCCACCACCGCAAGAGCGAATGGCTGGTGGAGTAGACACCGGCGGGAGAACGGGCGCCGACGAGGAGGCTCATGGTGCTGCCAGGTCCAAGGACAAGACTGCGCTGCACATCGGCGGCGCAGTCGGCTCCCACAACGACCGAGCGCACTCCAAGACCTCGGCGTCCGTACACGCACCGCGCCCATCTCAGGAGGCGCGGGACCAGCAGCGTCATGGTACTCACGGTACCATACGTTTGCTGGGCCAAGATCAAGCTGGCAGATCCCGGAGTGCTCAAGACCAGCATGCACGCCAACGTGCTGGCGCGAGCGGGGCACGGTCGCCTGGATGAGATACTGCTCCTTCTAACGTAGTTAGAAGTCCGAGCATATCTCGTTCATCGCGCCGTTTGCCGCTGCCGCCCGCCACTCCGGCAGAAGCTTTGGCACGAGCTCAACTGCTCCTAGATTACCCGCCAGCGCCAGAGAAGATCGATGACTGGAGGGCCACTATCCAGAGCCTCATCGGCTTTGCCAATGGCGACAACCCACGGCAGCCGAGCGCATCGCAGCCGCGGCAAGTCAGTCAGGCGCGAGCCGGTGGCGACAAGACCGGGGAGGGTGCAACCACTGTGCACTCTCCGCCCCGAATGCCAATATCGCCGACTCGTCAGATCCACCACGACAACGACTCCACCGCATCATCAGATCCGCGAGCTCGTCGCGATCAGCGCCAAGTTCTTTATGAACAACAGCAAGAAGACGCTCGAACACGCATCGAGCGCCGAAGAGAAGCACGGCGTCAATCAGACTTGTGCGCTGGGACCTCTGTCGATATGCATGCGCCAGGGGAACCAGGTGACTTGCCGTACGCGGTAGGTTGCCCTGCGTTTACCCGTAAGCTGCGGCAAGTCCAGTGGCCCAGGCAGAAGAACTTCAAGCCAGACGTACCGGAGAAGTACGACGGCAAGTCGCACCCGTCAGAGTTCCTCAGCATCTACACCATTGCGGTGCAAGCTGCCGGGGGGCGAGATGACAAGGTCCTTGCCAACTACTTCCCGCTGGTGCTCAAGCCCGAAGTCAGGTCCTGGCTCATGCACTTGCCGGACAACTCCATATCCTCTTGGGCGGACCTTTGCCATCAGTTTGTCGGTGCCTTTACAGGCGGCCACAAACCTCATGGCCAGGAAAGTGATCTTCACCTGCTCGCCCAAAAGGAAGGAGAGCCCCTGCGCAAGTATATCCAGAGATTCAGCCGTGTACAGCACAACATCCCAGATATCCACCCTGCCGCGGTTATTAGCGCGTTCCATTCGAACGTGCGTAATCGCAGGATGCGGGAGGAGATGGCGATGAGCAGGATCAGAGACGTCAGTGAGCTCTATGCCCTGGCCGACAAGTGCGCACACGCTGAGGAAGGGAGGAAACTCCCCGGAGAGACTACAGCAGCAGGAGGATCTGACAGCGAGGATGCTGCCCCGGCAAAGAAAAACCGGCGGCGCAACAGGAAGAAGAAAGGCAAAGAGGTGCTAGTCGTTGAGCAGTCCGGCAACGACGGTGGCGCCAAGCAAGCCAAAGTTGGTAGCTCCGGCAAGGAGGTTGCCGCATGCACCAACTGCCAGGCTGTGGCAGCTGCCGACAAGCAGGACGGCACCGACAAGCAGTATTGCAAGAGCCACCGCACCAAGGGCCATGACCTCCAGAGCTGCAAGAAAGTTGAGCGGCTTGTCTAGCAACAAAAGGCTGAGTACGAGCGCCGCGACAAGGAGAGGGCCCAAGGAGGCGGTGGAGAGGCCGGTAAGAAGCGCGCCGGCCGGGGAGGACGCCGCGGCAAGGCCAAGCAGCGGCAAGGAGACCGACCTCCCCGCGGCCGCGACAAGGATGAAGACGAAGACGACGAAGACATGGATGATGTCGAGAATAGTGAGCAGGAGTTTCAGAAAGCTACAGAAGTCTTGTGTGTTGACGGTGGTGCATCTCTGCATACTTCCCACCGCCAACTCAAGCAATGGGCGCGGGAAGTCAATGCGGCAGAACCACCTGTCGAATCGCGCAAACTTCTGAAATGGTCCAGCACGCCTATCATCTTTGACATTGAGGACCACCCTGATCGCACAACTGCGGTCGGGTGCTTGCCGCTGTTGGTTTCGCCAACCATCCGCAACCTCAAGGTCACAAAGATGCTAGTTGACGGCGGGGCCGGCTTGAACCTGATCTCCTCCGCTGTACTCCAGAAACTCTAGATCCCTGACAGCGAGCTCGAAGAGACCGGCAAGTTCCAAGGAATTAACCCGGGAAGGAGCAAGCCGAAAGGGAAGGTCACGTTGCCGGTAACATTTGGCAGCGAGCTGAACTTCAGAACTGAGAGGGTCACTTTTGACGTTGTCGATTTCCCATTGCCTTACAATGGGATACTTGGCCGTCCAGCGCTCGCCAAGTTCATGGCAGCCTCTCACTATGCATACAACATGCTCAAGATGCCAGGCCCGATAAGCGGCATCTCTGTCCCTGGCGACAAGTAGGATGCCCTTATCTGCGCCGACAAGATCTACCGGGAAGCAGCAGTCGCTACAGATCGCAAACCACTTGCCGCTGAAGCTCTCGGGGGGAAGAAGAAGACCAAGTCCGACAAGAGCTCTGATGCACACTCCGGCAAGCGCACCTCTTCGGAGTGCTGCGCTACCGTCGAGGACGCACCATCGAGCTCCACCGGTAAGTGTAAGAAGGCAATGGCAGCTCCGCCACACACTAAGAAGGTGTCCGCCAAGGAGGACGGCACTGGTGGTACCTTCACCATCAGTGCCACGCTTGACCCTAAATAGGAAAGCGCGCTCATTGCTTTCCTGCGGGCGAACGTCGACGTGTTTGCATGGCAACCATCTGACATCCCCGGTGTTCCCAGGAAAGTAATTGAGCACCATCTTGCCGTTTGTCCTCATGCGCGGCCCATCAAGCAGAAGGTCAGGAAACAAGCAGTGGAGCGCCAAGAATTCATAGCAGAAGAAATCAAGAAATTGGAAGCAGCAGGCCTTGTCAGAGGAGTGCTCCATCCCACGTGGCTGGCCAATCCTGTAGTCGTGGGCAAGGCGAATGGAAAATGGAGGCTTTGTATTGACTTTACTAATGTTAATAAATCTTGTCCCAAAGACCCATTTCCCATGCCGTGCATTGACCAGATTGTTGACTCCACAGCCGGATGTGATTTGCTTTCATTTCTTGACGCATATTCAGGATACCAACAGATCTTCATGGCAGAAGAGGATGAGGAGAAAACATCATTCATTACTCCATGTGGCACGTACTGTTTCATACGGATGCCTTTCGGATTAAAGAATGTTGGTTCAACATTTGCAAGAGTAGTCCACGTCGCTCTGAAACCGCAAATACACAGAAATGTAGAAGCTTACATGGATGACATAGTGGTCAAGAGCAAAGACAGGGCAACTCTGATTCAAGATTTGGAAGAAACCTTTGCAAATCTGCGCAAGATCAACCTCAAGCTCAACCCCGAGAAGTGTGTGTTTGGAGTCCCTTCCGGCAAGCTTCTCGGGTTCTTTGTGTCTCAGCGGGGAATTGAAGCCAATCCCGACAAGATCAAGGCCATCGAGCAGATCGAAGCACCAAAGCGCGTCAAGGATGTACGAAGACTTGCCGGCTGCGTGGCTACTCTCAGCAGGTTTATCTCTCGGTCTGCTGAGCGCGCCCTGCCATTTTTCAGAATTTTGAAAAAGGCAGGTCCAATGAAATGGACTCCAGAAGCGGAGGCTGCGCTGCAGGACTTGAAGAGATACCTGTCCTCCACTCCAACACTTGTCGCGCCTAAACCGCAAGAGAAGTTGCTACTGTATATAGCGGAAACCAATCAAGTGGTTAGTGCTGCGTTAGTGGCAGAGAGGGAGGCAGATGACGAGCCAGCAACTGCGGCAAGCGAATCCAGCGACAAGCAGGGGGCTTCCCCGACAAGCTCTGGTCCCGACAAGGATGGATCTGCACAGGCATGCGAAGAGGTGCAAAAGAGAATGGTGCAGCGCCCAGTCTACTTTGTCAGTTCCCTTCTGCAGGGGGCTAGGTCAAGGTACTCTGGTGTGCAGAAGTTGCTTTTCGGCCTTCTTATGGCCTCGAGAAAGCTGCGCCATTACTTCCAGGCACATGAGATCACAGTTGTCACTCGCTTCCCGCTGAAGAGGATACTGCAGAATCCAGAAGCGACAGGCAGGATTGTCGAGTGGGCATTGGAACTGTCAAGCTTTGGCCTCAAGTTTGAGAGTACTTCAACTATCCAAAGCAGAGCATTGGCAGAATTCATAGCAGAGTGGACGCCAACAGCAGACAAAGAAATTCTGGAGACGAGCATCCCCGCCAAGGAAACAAACAAAGAGTGGCTCATGTACTTTGTCGGTGCCTTCTCGCTGCAAGGCGCCAGTGCTGGTGTGCTGCTTGTCGCACCCACCGGAGAGCACCTCAAGTACATAGTCCAGATGCACTTTCCCAAGGAGCAAGCGACAAACAATACTGCAGAGTATGAAGGTTTGCTTGCCGGTCTCAGGATCGCGGCAGAACTTGGGATTAAGAAGCTCATTGTCAGGGGTGATTCGCAGCTTGTCGTCCGCCAAGTGAACAAGAATTATCAGAGTCCGTTAATGGAAGCTTACGTTGATGAAGTGAGAAAGTTAGAAGAGCACTTTGACGGCCTGCAGATGGAGCATGTCCCAAGAGCTCAGAATGACATTGCCGATGGCCTGTCAAAGTGCGCTGCACTTAAATTACCTGTGGAACCAGGGATTTTTGTGCTCAAATTGACTCAGTCGTCCGTAACAACATCAACTGGACAGAGCAAGAAGAGGCAGTTGATTTCTGGCGATTATTATCCGGCAGAGCTTCCTGAAGCCGCCGCCAAGAAGGTCCCCAAGATCAACACCAAGATTGCTGAGGAGCAATCTGCTCCGGCAAGCCCTAGGGTTTGTTTCGTCGACGCAGACGCTCCCGACAAGTTTTGCTCCGGCAAGCTTGCCGGGGAACGTCAAGCTCCGGCAGGGCCGCAGGCTCTTGCCGTAGAAGCGGATGTTCCCGCAGCAGCATATATGCCTTTAGTCCTTGTTGTCGAGCGGCAAGCTCCAACATGGGCACAGCAGATTGTCCGTTTCCTTCAAACAGGAGAACTTCCCGAAGAGCAAGAAGAAGCGGAAAGAGTAGCCCGGCAGTCTATTATGTACCAGTTTGTTGATAACACACAATGCAGAAGAAGACTCAACGGTGTGAAATTGAAGTGTATTCCCCGGGAAGATGGACAAAAGATGTTGGCAGAGATACATGGAGGCATATGTGGTCACGACATTGGCGCAAGAGCACTTGTTGGCAAAGCATTCCGGCAAGGCTTCTTCTGGCCAACAGCCCTCTAGGATGCAACTGCACAAGTAACCAAGTGTGAAGCGTGCCAGTTCCATTCCAAGCAGATACACCAGCCAGCTCAAGCTCTCCAGACGATCCCTTTATCCTAGCCTTTTTCTGTCTGGGGGCTCGACATCCTCGGCCCCTTTCCCCGAGCTATCGGGGGCTTTGAGTACTTGTACATTGCAATCGACAAGTTCACAAAGTGGCCAGAAGTAGAACCAATGAGGAAGGTGACAGCACAGTCAGCAGTCAAGTTCTTCAGGTCGATTGTTTGCCGTTTCGGGATCCCTAACAGGATAATCACCGACAACGGTACGCAATTTACGAGCCTCACCTTCATGCAGTACGTCCAAGATCTTGGCGCCAAGGTCTGCTTTGCTTCTGTTGCTCACTCGAGAAGCAACGGTCAAGCGGAGAGAGCAAATGCTGAAGTGCTGCGCGGGCTCAAGACCAGAACTTTCGACAGGCTGCACAAGTGCGGAAGAAACTGGATCGAGGAGCTGCCGGTGGTTCTTTGGTCGATCTGGACGACGCCAAATCGAGCCACTGGCCAGACACCTTTCGCTCTAATCTATGGAGCAGAGGCAGTTCTCCCCACGGAACTCGTATACGGGTCGCCTCGAGTGCTCGCTTACGATGAGCTTGAGCAAGAGCAGCTGCGGCAAGATGATGCGCTGCTCCTTGAGGAAGACCGTCTTCAGGCTGCGGTGCGAGCTGCTCGCTACCAGCAAGCTTTGTGCCGCTACCATAGCCGCAAAGTTAACGCCAGAAGTCTTGAGGAAGGCGACCTTGTTCTTCGGCGTGTTCAGTCCGCCAAGAATTCCAACAAGTTGACGCCAAAGTGGGAAGGCCCTTACCGGGTGAAACGAGTCACTAGGCCTGGCGTTGTCCACCTGGAGACCGAAGATGGCATCCCAGTGAGCAACTCCTGGAATATTGAGCATCTTCGCAAGTTTTACCCGTTGGGCGCGGTTGCCGGAACCCGTTCCGGCAACCACCTTTTGTACAAGTCTTGCCGCTGCCGCATGTAATCCTTTGTACAAAGCCGGGCGCAGATCCCGTGCATAAAACTTATGTGCCCAGCACACCTTGTCGATTTTCATGTTTTTTATTATTTGCATGTGTTATCTGACACTTTGTGCAGCACTTACACCCGGTGAGCAACAACGAGCCATAAGGCTCCATATCTTTTTCTCCTTCTTTTTTTTCTCAAGGAAAGAAAGGTTCTCTCGCGCACAAGTTTGCCGGGGGGAAGGAGAAGATACGGTATGGACCAGGCGTCGTTCAAGAAGGTTTCGCCTTGCCGGGAAGTAAACAACAGAAAAGATAAGTTTGCCAAAGTTTGAGCAATCAGATTCTTAAATTTATAGAGTTATCTTCCTTCAACGACCGTCCTTTGTATGGAAAACCAGTGCGCGGAGGAACCAACTCGTAGCTAGTTGCGCCCTTACTGTTGTTTCGAGTCCGCTCAACAACTTAAGTGAGCTGCGACTATGTGCGACAAGGTTTCTTGTCGACTGCGGCACTGCCAGCAGGATGCTGACGTTCCGCACTCAGCGCTCGCGGCAAGGGTGCCTGCGCCGGCAAGTCCTCTAAAAGGCATAGGGTAAAAACATACAAAGGAAGGAATCAAGTAAAGGAAATAATATAGTCATTACTACCCAGGATAGAGTATAGTACAAAATAACTTGTCGCAGCTCTAACAGACTGTTTTTCATAACATGATTAACAGCAACAAGGAAAGAAGAAGATGGATGGCCTAGTCTATGCGGTCACCCTCGACCCTCTTGATTCCGCTCACCCTGTCCACAATAGGTGCGACAAGGGCCTTGAGCTCCTCCAGATCAGCATCTGGCGGTAGGCTTCGGAGGACGTTGGTGAGGCGGAGGCCCGGGTTGCGGAAGGCCACCTTCATCAGCACCTTCTGGAGAGCTCCCGCGCAAATCTTGCGCGACTCGTCGGCAAGCTGCTTTGGGATCTGCTCCCGGAGTCGCTGAAGCGCCGTCGCCACGCCTTTGAAGAACAGAGTAAGCTTGGCGCTGGGTTGGAGGTTCTCGTCGGAGGAGTACCCGAGATCCACCATCCCCAATTGCGCCAGCTCTTTATCGACGTCTGCGGCAACGTTCACTAGACCCTCCGTCCAGTGCTCCACGTTCTCCTACAAGGTCTTCTGGGCGGCAGCAGCACTCACCAGCAGCACCTTGCCGGCCTCGACTTCCTCCTTCAAGGCCGTCTCTTGCTCCTTGGCGTCGTCCAGAGATTTCGACAGAGCCGCCAGCTTCACTTCGAGATCAGTGTTAGAATTCTTGGCGGCGTCAAGTTCCTTGTCCTTCTCGGCGAGATGGGCCTGCAGCTCCGAGTAGCTGTTGGCGTCCTTCTCCCGCTCAAGCTTGAGCGCGGCAAGCTCGTTGCCGCTCGCCTTGAGACCCGCCTCCAGCTGCACCACCTTCAGCTCCAGCTCGTTCTTGGCGGCCTCGGCAGCTGCGGCGGCGTCTTCGGCTTGTTTGAGGGCTCCGCCAACTGCCCGCTCGCGCGCGGCAAGCTCCTCCTCGTGGCTGTCGAGGTTGACCTTCCGCTGCGCCAAGTCACCCTCCTGCGAAGACAACTTCTCCGCGGCAAGCCGTTGGCGCTCTTCGACGTCGGCCTTCTCGAGGAGGAAGGCCTGCTGCGCTTCGGCAAGTTGCTCCCGCTCCTTTGCCAGGGAACGGAGAGCTTCCTGGTTGGCGCCCTGGAGCTCCTCCGCGCGCTTCTCGATGTCAGCCCCCGCCTTCGCGATGAGTGCTTCGCGGGACTCTAGCTTGGCTTGCCGGGCGCGGTAGAGCGCCACTAGCTTCTGCAGCAGACGCTCCTCTTCGGGTTCACTGCTGCTGCTGCTTGGCGCGTCGACCAGCTTCAGCCCGGCGGAGGCAAGCACCTCTCCGTCAAGCATCTCTCCCTCGACCGGCGCCCTGGAGCTCGACGCCCAGGGGAGGTTGATGAAGATGTCGTCGCCGGCCTTCAGGTAGACGCCAGGCTGGGGCTCTTCGGAGCCTGGCGCGGCGGAGGAGTCGGTGGTCGGAGCAGCGCCTGGCGCTCCTGCAGCCTCCGGGTCGTCAGTACGACCGCCAGACTCCCCGCCCACTTCCACGGCAGCAGCCCTGGCGGCCTCCTCGCCGGCGCCGGCTGCTTCCTCGGCGGCAACAGCATTGTCGGTGGCGACTTCAGTCTCCATCGGCTCTGCAACAGATGGATCTGACAGCCGGCAGAGGGGAGAAGATTCAAGCAAAATTCGAGCAAAATCCAAAAAGAAGATCAAGAAGATGAAGAAGCCAAGGGGAGTTTTGAAGCAAGGAAGTTACCTGTACCAGGGTCTGCAGCTGTGGTCTCCGTCGCCGGGGGATCGCTGACGCAGTCCCTTGCCGGAGATCCCTCCCTCGCCGGGGGCTCCTCCCTTGCCGGAGCCTCCTCCCTTGCCGGGGGCTCCTCCCTAGCCGGAGTCTCCTCCCTTGCTGGAGAGCGCTCCCTTGCCGGGGACCTCTCCCTTGCCGGAGGACTCTCCCTTGGCACTTCAGGGGCGGCCTCCGGGCTCTCCTGATGAGGCTGCTCTGCTCCTGCACAAGTCATCAAACAAATATCAGCAAAGCAAGGATATTCGTGCGCGCCTGACAGCGGAAAACAAACAAGATACTTACGCTGGGGGCTGCTCTGAAGATCAGCTGCCGGGTCCGGCAAGTTTGTCTCAGGCGCGTCCCCTGCAGACGCGGTGGGTTCGTCCTCAATGACAATCACCGACGCCTTGGCTCTCTTTGCCGCTCTCTGCGCTAGAGTCCTAAAAAGGAACAGATTCAGAGAAAAGCAAGTGAGATGCAAGATAAAACAGCAAAAATTGAAGAACTGCAAGAACAAACATGACAAACTTACTCTTCTTCTTCTTCCTCGTCGGAGCTGAACGCGGAGAAGTCGAAGTCCGGCTCGCGTCCGGCGAGGGAAGGTGGAGGAGTAGGCTCCCTTGGCCGCTTGGCGGGAGCGAAGGCAGTAGTCCGAGAAGAACCCGCTCCAGTTGTTGCGGTAGCGTGGGGCGCTCCCGCGGCAATAGTGCTTGCCGCGGTGGAGCGTGTCGCACAGCGCGGCGACTATCGGCTCGCCTGCCGCCTCGCTGCATCCCCGGCCTTGCGGAGACGCCTTCTTGGTGGAGACAGAGGCGCTGGTGGCGGCGTGCTGTCTGAGGACGAAGTGGAAGAGGAGCCGATCTCCAACGAGCCGCTCGCATCCTCGGCAGGCCCGCTCGGTTCGGCGTCATGCCCGGCAGCCTTGCTCGGTTCGGCATCACGCCCGGCAACCTCCTTCTTGCCGGCAAGCTCTGTCTTGCCGGCAAGATCTTCTCGCTCGGCACGGTTTGCCGCCTCTGCTGCCGCTGCCTCCTCCAAGGTAAAACCAAACTCGTCCGTCGCAGCGGCTGTCGCCGCCTCTTCCAACCTGGTGGCGATGCGCTTCAACTCCGCCTCGGTGGTGTCGCGGGTGAGGCCGTCCTTCTTGTCGGCATGGATTGGCACTTCCACCAAGTCGTCGAAGAACTACTGCACGGCGTCGTCTTCAGGCTCCTGCCAAGTTGGCACGATTCCGTGTGAATCACACAGCGGCATCATTGCCCTGATGCGGTCGAGCGCAGAATTGTTGCATAGCGGGACGACACCCTGCGGCAACCTAAAGACTTCTGGGTGGTCAGGATCATACTTGAAGAGCTCCTGCAGCATTGCGTTGATCTCCAAGACAGTGAAATTATAGTTGAGCCCCGGGCGCAGCCTCATGATGTCTGCCGCGTTCTTAAACTCCCAAGCAGGCCTCCTCCGTTCTTGCAGGGGGGCGATGTGGCAGCGAAGGAATTCTGCGCCAACGGCACCTATGGTGAGTCCGGCAAGCCTGAGGCGTTGGATCCTGGTGATGGCAATCCTCAGCCTGCTGTCTTCCGGGGCCACGTCACTCCAGTCGCTGTCGCGTACTGCTGCTGCTTGGCATCGGACGGTGAACGGCTGCGGGCTCTCCTTGACAATCCAACACCAATCTGCCCTCCACTCCTCCCACTTGCCGCGGAACTCGCCCTCCAAATAAGAATCCTTCCTGCCGGTCCTAGAGACCCAGGCGATTCCGCCAGACAAGGGCTCTCCTCTCTCTACCCGGGGAATGAAGAAATGGCGGAAAAGGGCTACATTTGGGTGGACTCCGACAAAGTTTTCGCAAAGGTGTGCGAAAACTGCCATGGTGAGGACGGCATTGGGAGTGAAGTCAAGGAGGCGGAGGCCATAGGTATTCATGATATCACAGAAGAATTCGGAAAAGGGCGGGCAGAGCCCACAGTAGAAGAAGACAGCGAAAAAGGGATATCCTTGCGGAGCAGTCTTGTGAGCAGCAGCTGGGAGTACCTTGGTGCCCGGGTGAGCTCGCGTCTCCGTCGACCAGAAAAGGTAGTAGTACTCCCTCAGCTCCTTCGCGGCGAGCTTGGGGGGGAAGATGGCTCGCTCCTTCCGCAGCGCCGCAAGCCGCTGTGCCTTGGACGACTTCACGGCTTTCCCCTTGTCGGCTTTCGGAGCCATGGCGGAAGCAGTGGAGGAGGTCGACGGCGTTGGTGGTGCTGGTGGCAATGTGGGGGGTAGGGCGCTGCGCTCTGTTTGCTTTGGGAAGACGGAGGCGGGGCAGAGGTTTTCAAGATTGGAACGGAAAGGGGGCGAGTGGGCGCACTACCCCTGCTTCCCCTTGCTTATAAAGGGGGATTGGGCGGACGTTCCGCCTTTCCAAATAAAGCAACCACCCACGATCTCTCCCACGATGCCGCGTTCGACGCGTGCCGTGCAGGGAGGGCGCGGTGGATGCAGAGTGAGGTACGGCGTAACCTAGGCCGCGCGTGCCCGTGCCCTGTTTTGGGCCTGGCCCAACAGCGCTCGGCACCGTGTATGGCCCAGGCCCGAGGGCTCTTGTCGGTGTACTAAAGTAGGGGTACCTTAGTATCCCGAACTTGTGCACGGGCAGTCGCAGCATCCCGCGGCAAGGCTTGCCGGGCAACCGCCAAGATCCTCCGTGGTTCCTTTGGAGCCATTCAAGAACAAAGTATCCAAACCAAGGAGACAAGGCCCCGGCAAGAGGAGCTTGCCGGGAAGGAGACAAGACCTCGGCAAGAGGAGCTTGCCGGGGAGGCCAACCAAGGCATCTCAAGGAACTTGCCGCAGCACACCATGTGTCCCGACAAGACCCAGTGAGCGACAAGCTCCCGGACGTGACAAGATAATAACCGCGGCAAGGCACTTGCCGCGGCAAGCTTCCATCCTGTACCTGCGCTCCAGCACATCCACCAACGTGTCGCTCTGGGGCCCTTCCAGGCGTACGTGGTGGAAGGCAGTGCAGCCAGAGGTACACGGTGGCAAGCGGCGCTGACAAGATAGCCATCGTGGCAAGCAGTGGCGTCCCTGGCAGTCCCTTTCTGCACCGTCTAGGCGACGCAGACAGGCATTTAATGCCTTTGTCCCCTGCCACTTAGGTTAGGTATGATACACTGTAGTAGGCGGCTGTGCTAACCATCACGTCTTTTCCTTTTTTACCCCCGTCTATGTTGCCACCTGTCGGTGACCCCTTTGACATATAAAAGGAGGCCCATGCATAATGTAGAGGGGGGACGATTCTCTCACACTTGGTCTGGCTAGCTGCTGGTGTGTACTGTAGCAATCAGCGCTCCCGAGCAAGAACTCAATACAACCACAAAGTAGGAGTAGGATTTTACGCATCCGTGCGGCCCGAACCTGGGTAAACTGATCATGTTGCTCGTGCGCTTCGCCTCGATCTGCTCTTCATGCACTCTCCGCCCCCCTGCCGAACCGAAAGGGGCCTCGGTCCGCCGTGGTCCCATAGGTGTCCGTGGGATCAGCACCCCCGACAAGTATCCCCGGCGGAATTGCTTCGTCGAAGAGCAAAAGTGTTCCTGCCCAGGTTCCGCCTCGAGACGGCGGCGCTTCATCCAAAAGTTCTCTCCCTATTTTTTCTAGGTCAAAACCCCTCATATAGCAGAAGATGGGGGTCGGAGGCAAGTTGTGGGCCCCACAATGCATTAGGGCGCACCCAGGGGGTGGCCGCGCCCTGTTGCCTTGTGGCCAACTGGTGGGGCCCCTCTGGTACTTCTTCCCTCCAGTATTTTTTTGTATATTCCATGAAATTTCAAGCCATTTGGAGCTCTGTGGAAAAGGTATCTTTGATGTAGCTTTTCCAGGTCTAGAATTCCAACTGCCTGCAACCTCCCTCTTCATGTAAATCTTGTAAATTAAGAGAGGAAAGGCATTAGAATTGCATCACAAAGTGTTATATTGATAAAAACATTATAAATATCAGTAGGAAAACATGATGCAAAATGGACGTATCAACTCCCCCAAGCTTAGACCTCGCATGTCCTCAAGCGAAAGCCGAAATAGATAATCATGACCACATGTACAGAGAGAGAGAGAGAGGTGTTGATAAAGACAAAATACGGACATAGTAGCATCATGATCATTAACGAAGCAGCAATATATCATCATAAAACTTCTCATGATAAAGTAACAATTCATCACAATGTTTAAGTATAAAGCATAAACTTTCTTGAAAACTAACAAACTTTGTTCTTAGTCAATGAAACAACCACAATTCATCATATTCTCGGGAAGAATATCATTTAGTGTTCTATGATTGCTAACACTCAGGGCATATATATATGGAGCACAAGTTTAAGTCAGACACATATAAAGATAGGTGCTTATAGTTTCGCCTCCCAACTCATTTATCTCAAGGGCAACATCAACAATAATAACTCATTATTACTCACATCCAACTAGATATAAGTGCCTAGATCTTTTCTCACCACATGATGCTTGCAAAAAGAAAAAATGAAAAAGGAATAGAGAAAAACACTATTGACTCTTGCATAAAAAGTAAATACAGAAAAGTAAAAGATAGGCCCTTCGCAGAGGGAAGCAGAGGTTGTCATGCGCTTTCATTTTTGGATGTGCAAGCTCTTAATGTAAAGGAGCGTCACTTTATATTGCCCCTTGTGATAGCAACATTTATTATGCAGTTTTTTGCTTTTATTTATTTACCATTACAAGATCGTATAAAGCTTATTTTCCCTCACAATAAAAGATCATACATATTTAGGAGCAATTTTTATTGCCTTATGCACCGTTGACAACTTACGTGAAGGATCTTATTCAATCCATAGGTAGATATAGTGGACTCTCATGGCATGAAACTGGGTTCAAGGGTTTTGGAGGCACAAGTAGTATATCTACTTGGTGCGGATTTTTGTCTAGCAAAAGATAATGAGCAAGCACCACATGTTGGAGGATCCATGACAATATAACTTCTATGTGAATATAAGCAAACATAACTCATTACGTTATCTTCCTTGTCCAACGTCAACTAGTTGACATAATTTTTTTAATGGGGGCTCACAATCATAAAAGATGTCCAAGATAGTATATTTATATGTGAATCCTCTCTTCCTTTACTAACCTTTCATGAATTGCACCATTGACCAATACTATGTTTGTTAACTTCTAACAAATTTTATCAAATATATTTTTCTTTATGTAAAGTCATTACTTTCCATGGGATTAGCATATGATCTTTTCATTATTTCATTGCTAAGATTGAAACATAAATGTAAAGAAGCAAACTCAAACTACTCTTTATTATATAACTCTCGAACTTGATTACATAGATAGATAGATCACGAAACAAGCACTTGAAACTAGATCATACTAAACTTTTATTCTTCTATATCACATAATAACTAAAGATTGAACTAAGATAGATAAGGATGATAAAAGTGATGGAGATACGATATAGAGGCACCTCCCCCAAGCTTGGCACAAGCCAAGGGTGGTGCCGATACCCGTGTACTCAAGTGTCTTTCTTTGGTGATGGTGGTGATGTAGCTGTAGTGGTGATTTCCTTGGATATATAATTCCCCTTAGAGTGTGAATCTCCTCCTTAAGCTTACCGAGTTCCTTCTTAAGATCGAACTTCTCCTTGAGGAGTTTGTTGGTGACAAATCCATCCTCACGGGAGTGCAATTTGGTTGTGAAAGATGAGGCGTCATCACCCTACGCATGATGATAAGGGGTAAATCGAATAATGGAAGGCTTAACCTTATTTGGCAAACTTGTCTTATTGAACACCACATGCATATCTCTTGGCTGCGGTAAGGGAGTTTCTTCTTCTTGCTCGCTTGAGGGTTCTATCCTCTTTAGATCAACATCCATCTCTTCTTCTGCAGACCACCCATATGGATCCATGTCTCCATCGATCCTTGGGTTTGCAACATAGTGAGAAACATAGCTCTCTCCATCCGAGTCTTGAGACGACATGCTGTCAGATCTACGAGAAAAACAACACGGAACAAGAACAGAAGATAAACTTGCCATATGGTGGTCAAAACATCCACGAGTATATGTAAAGAAGTTTTATCTTGCGAAACAAGTATTCCAGAAGAAAACAAAGTTAGGATGGCACACGAGAGGGCCACAAGGAAACCTAGCACGCCCAGGGGGTAGGGTGTGCCCTGTTGCCTTGTGACCTCCTCGTGGGTCATCCCGGTTGTTTCTTATTTTGTATTTTTTCTAATATTCCAAAACTGATAGAAATATTTTTTCTGACATTTTTGGAGTCGGTTTACTTACCGTATCATATACCTACTATTTTTTAGGGTTCTGGAGTGTTCCGAAAGGTCTCTCTTTTGTGTTCCTCCGGTGTCATAGTTTGGACAATATTAGTTTCAACATTAATAGGTGTACCTGAAATATAATGCTTAATTCTTTTCCCATTAACCACTCTCGGATTAGTGCCCTTGTTACTTGTGAGCTACGTTGGGATTTCCTCGAAGAGGAGAGGATGATGCAGTACTGTAGAGATAAGTATTTCCCTCAGTTATGAAACCAAGGTTATCAATCAAGTAGGAGAACCAAGCAACACTATGTAAACATCACCTGCACACAAACAACAAATTCTTGCAACCCAACGCGTAGAACGGTTGTCAATCCCTCAACGGCTTTGAGCAAGATTAAATTATCTAGTTTTTGATAGATAGATCGAACAAAAATACAAAATTAAAGAAATAAAAGAAAAATTACAGCAATATAACAAACAAATGATGGGTAAACAAATTACTATTGGGAAATTAATAGAAAAGAAAATAATTATGATGATATCCAAGGCAGTGATCATACATAGGCATCATGTCCGAGACAAGTAGACCGAAATGATTCTGCATCTACCACTATTACTCCACACATTGACCGCTATCCAGCATGCATCTTGTTTATTAAGTTCATGGAAAAAAGGAGTAACGCCTTAAGAAAAATGACATGATGTAGACAAGATAAACTCACATATGAACAAATCCATCTTTTTACCCTTAATAGCAACGGTACATACGCATGTCCCTTTCTGTCACTGGGATTGAGTACCGCAAGGTCAAACCCATTACAAAGCACCTCTTCCCATGACAAGATAAATCAATCTAGTTGGCCAAACCAAACCAATAAATCAGAGAAGAAATACGAAGCTATAGTAATCAAGCATAAAAGAGTTCAGAGGAAACTCAAGTAATTCATGGGTAGATTTGATCATAAAATCACAATTCATCGGATCCCAACAAACACATCGCAAAAAGTCATTACATCAAATAGATCTCAAAGAACACCAAGGAGAATATTGTATTGAAGATCAAAAAGAGAGAAGAAGCGATCTAGCTACTAACTATGGACCCATAGGTATGTGGTAAACTACTCACGCATCATCGGAGGGGCAGCAAGGATGATGAAGAACCCCTCTATGATCGATTCCCCCTCCGATAGAGTGCCGAAAAAGGCCTCCATATGGGATCTCGTGGTTCTGGAACTTGTGGCAGTGGAAAAAGTATTTTGTGGACTCCTCTGTTGGTTTCATGATTTTAGAGAATTTATAGAGGCAAAGTTAGGTCAAACGGAGCCTCGTGGGCCCCACAAGCAACCAAGGCGCGCCCTACTCGCTAGGCATGCCCTGGTGCCTTCTGGGTCACTGCTCCATCTTCTCGTCCCCTCCCGAAGCTTCTAGGGTCTCTTATGTCCAGAAGAAAAATCACCAAAAAGTCTCGTGGCATTTGGACTTTGTTTGGTACTGATATTCTACAAAACTAAAACAAGCAAAAAAACAACAACTTGCACTGGGCACTAAGTTAATAGGTTAGTCCCAAAAAATGATATATTTTTTCTTGAAAGTGTATATAAAACATCCAACATTGATAATATATGAGCATGGAACAATCAAAAATTATAGATACATTGGAGACGTATCAAGCATCCCCAAGCTTAATTCCTGCTCGTCCTCGAGTAGGTAAAAGATAAAGACAGAATTTTTGATGTGGAATGCTACCTAACATATTCATCATATATTGTTTTCTTTGTAGCATGGATATTTGGACTTGGATGATTCAAAGCAATAGTCTATAATTTGACATGAAAACATAAATACTCAAGCATATCAACAAGCAACCATGTCTTTCAAAACATAAACGCTAAATAAAGCTATCCCTAGCCCATTATGCTCAGTCGTTGATCCATTCATGAAACACACTCAAATATTAGCTACATCCAATACACAAGTATGACAATAGTGTTCCCTAGTTGGTGCTTTATAAGAGAAGATGGAGACTCAAATAAAAAATAAATTGCATAAAAGTAAATAGATAGGCCCTTCGGAGAGGGGAGCAGAGATATGCAGAGGTGCCAGAGCTCAAATATTAAATTTAGATATAACATTACTTTCAGAGGCATGCTTTTCCTGTCAACGAAAATGACCGAGAATTTCCAATATCTTCCATGCTAGTAAAATCATAGGCCGGTTCCCAAACAGAAAATAAAGTTTATTTACTTTCCACCATTCTTTCACAATCTATGGCTAGTCGTATCCACGGGTGCCTTCCATACCAACAGGGAATTTATTATTATCATCATATTATTATTTCTCATTTGGGGCCTAGGCATCCCTATTACCTGCCACACTCTCGTGAAATGACAAGTGAATAAACACTAATCGTGAGAATAAAATACCTAGCATGGAAAATATTGGCCACCCCCTGCTGCTTCATGAGCGATACGGGCACACAAAACGGAAATTCATTTTGAAAATATAGAGTTGGCACATGCTAATTTACTTAGAACGACATGGAAGTATTGTATATAGGTAGGTATGATGGACGCATTTGGCGCAACTTTGGGTTTAAGGCTTAGGATGCATAAGCAGCATTCCCGCTTAGTACAAGTCAAGCTAGCAAATAGGTTGAGAAGGACATAACTTCGTTGCATAACTATTGACTTTATGTGCATGCATACGGAATCACAAACCTTAACACCAATTTTATTACTAAAGCATAATTACTCACCAACATGACTCACATATTACTATCTCAATATCGTAAAACTATTGCAAGGAATCATGTTTATCATATCCAATGATCTATATGAAAGTTTTTATTATATCTCCCTTGTATATCCATCACTTCGGGACCTGATGACCTGTTGGGCAACGCAGTATTTCAAAAAATTCCTACGATCACACAAGATCTATCTAGGAGATGCATAGCAACGTGAGGGGAGAGTGTGTCTACGTACCCTCGTAGACTGAAAGCGGAAGCGTTAAGTAACGCGGTTGATGTAGTTGAACATCTTCGTGATCCAACCGATCAAGTACCGAATGCACGGCACCTCCGTGATCTGCACACGTACAGCTCGGTGAGGTCCCTCGAACTCTTTATCCAGCTGAGGCCGAGGGAGTGTTTCGTCAGCACGACAGCGTGGTGACGGTGATGATGAAGTTACCGGCGCAGGGCTTCGCCTAAGCACTTCAACAGTATGATCGAGGTGTGTTTCTGTGGAGGGGGCACCGCACACGCTAAGAGAAACTTTGATGTGTCTTTGGGGTGCCGCCCTCCCACGTATATAAAGGGCGGAGGAAGGAGAAGGCCGTCCAGGGGTAGGAGGCGTGCCATGGGGGGGGCAATCCTACTCCAAGTAGGATTCGGCCCCCCTTTTCCTATTCCAACAAGGAGAAGGGGGAAGGTGAGGGAGGAGAGAAGGAAAGCCCCCCCCCCTAGTGCAATTCGGTTTGGGCTAGGGGGGCGTGCTCCCTACCTTAGCCTGCCTCCTCTCTTCCACCAATAGGCCCATGAGGCCCAATAACCCCCCGAGGGGTTCCCGTAACCCCTCGATACTCCGGAAAATACCCGATACACATCGGAAACATTCCGGTGTCAGAATATAGTCTTCCAATATATCAATCTTTATGTCTCAACCATTTCGAGACTCCTCGTCATGTCCGTGATCTCATCCGGGACTCTGAACTTCCTTCGGTACATCAAAACACATAAACTAATAATACTGATCGTCATCGAACGTTAAGCATGCGGACCCTATGGGTTCGAGAACAATGTAGGCATGATCGAGACTCATCTCCGGTCAATAACCAATAGCGGAACCTGGATGCTCATATTGTCTCCCACATATTTTACGAAAATCTTTATCGGTCAAACCGCATAACAACATATGTTGTTCCCTTTGTCATCGGTATGTTACTTGCCCGAGATTCGATCGTCGGTATCACTATACCTAGTTCAATCTCGTTACGGGAAAGTCTCTTTACTCATTCCGTAATGCATCATCCCGTAACTAACTCATTAGTTACATTGCTTTCAAGGCTTATAGTGATGTGCATTACCGAAAGGGCCCAGAGATACCTCTCCGACAATCTGAGTGACAAATCCTAATATTGATGTATGCCAACTCTACAAACACCATCGGAGACACCTGTAGAGCATCTTTATAACCAAGTTACGTTGTGACATTTGATATCACACTAAGTGTTCCTCCGGTATTCGGGAGTTGCATAATCTCATAGTCATAGGAACATGTATAAGTCATGAAGAAATTAATAACAATAAACTAAACGATCATAGTGCTAAGCTAACGGATGGGTCATGTCAATCACATCATTCTCTAATGATGTGATCCCGTTCATCAAATGACAACTCATGTCAAGTAGAGGCATACTAGTGACACTCTTTTTGTCTATTTATACACACATGTACTAAGTTTCCGGTTAATACAATTCTAGCATGAATAATAAACATTTATCATGATATATAAATAACAACTTTATTATTGCCTCTAGGGCATATTTCCTTCAGTCTCCCACTTGCAGTAGAGTCAATAATCTAGATTACACACTAATGATTCTAACACCCATGGAGTCTTGGTGTTGATCATGTTTTTCTCGTGAGAGAGGCTTAGTCAACGGGTCTGCAACATTCAGATCCGTATGTATCTTGAAAATCTCTATAACTCCCTCCTTGACTTGATTGCGGATGGAATTGAAGCGTCTCTTGATGTGCTTCGTTCTCTTGTGAAATTTGGATTCCTTTGCCAAGGCAATTGCACCAGTATTGTCACAAAAGATTTTCATTGGACCCGGTGCACTAGGTATTACACCTAGATAGGATATGAACTCCTTCATCCAGACTCCTTCATTTGTTGCTTCTGAAGCAGCTATGTATTCCGCTTCACACGTAGATCCTGCCACGACGCTCTGCTTAGAACTGCACCAACTGAGAGCTCCACCATTCAATAAAAATACATATACGGTTTGTGACTTAGAGTCATCCGGATCAGTGTCAAAGCTTCCATCGACATAACATTTTACGATGAGCTCTTTGTCACCTCCATAAACGAGAAACATATCCTTTGTACTTTTTCGGTATTTCAGGATGTTCTTGACCATTGTCTAGTGATCCACTCCTGGAATACTTTGGTACCTCCCTGCTAAACTAATAGCAAGGCACACATCAGGTCTGCTACACAGCATTGCATATATGATAGAACCTATGGCTGAGGCATAGGGAATGACTTTCATTTTCTCTCTATCTTCTGAAGTGGTCGGGCATTGAGTCTGACTCAACTTCACACCTTGTAACACAGGCAAGAACCCTTTCTTTGCTTGATCCATTTTGAACTTCTTCAGAACTTTATCAAGGTATGTGCTTTGTGAAAGTCCTATTAAGCGTCTTGATCTATCTCTATAGATCTTGATGCCCAATATATAAGCAGCTTCACCGAGGTATTTCATTGAAAAAATCTTGTTCAAGTATCCTTTTATGATATTCACAAATTCAGTATCATTTCTGATAAACAATATGTCATCCACATATAATATCAGAAATGCTACAGAGCTCCCACTCACTTTCTTGTAAATACAGGCTTCTCCAAAAGTTTGTATAAAACCATATGCTTTGATCACACTATCAAAGCGTATATTCCAACTCCGAGATGATTGCACCAGTCCATAAATGGATCGCTGGAGCATGCACACTTTGTTAGCACCATTTGGATCGACAAAACCTTCTGGTTGCATCATATATAACTCTTCTTTAAGATATCCATTAAGGAATGCAGTTTTGACATCCATTTGCCAAATTTCATAATCATAAAATGCAGCAATTGCTAACATGATACGGACAGACTTAAGCATCGCTACGGGTGAGAAGGTCTCATCATAGTCAACTCCTTGAACTTGTCGAAAACCTTTCGCAACAAGTCTAGGTTTGTAGACAGTAACATTACTGTCAGCGTTAGTCTTCTTCTTTAAGATCCATTTATTCTCTATGGCTTGCCGATCATCGGGCAAGTCAACCAAAGTCCACACTTTGTTGTCATACATGGATCCCATCTCAGATTTCATAGCTTCAAGCCAGTTTGTGGAATCTAGGCTCATCATCACTTCCTCATAGTTCGTAGGTTCATCATGGTCAAGTAACATGACTTATAGAACAGGATTACCGTACCACTCTGGTGCGGATCTTACTCTGGTTGACCTACGAGGTTCGGTAGTAACTTGATCAAAAGTCTCATGATCATCATCATTAGCTTCCTAACTAAGTGGTGTAGGAATCACTGGAACGGATTCCTGTGATGAACAACTTTCCAATAAGGGAGAAGGTATAGTTACCTCATCAAGTTCTACTTTCCTCCCTCTCACTTCTTTCGAGAGAAACTCCTTCTCTAGAAAGGATCCATTCTTAGCAACAAATATATTGCCTTCGGATCTGTGAATAGAAGGTGTACCCAATAGTTTCCTTTAGGTATCCTATGAAGACACATTTCTCCGATTTGGGTTCGAGCTTATCAGGTTGAAGCTTTTTCACATAAGCATCGCAGCCCCAATGTCGGTGTCAAAACCGGCGGATCTCAGGTAGGGGGTCCCGAACTATGCGTCTAGGCGGATGGTAACAGGAGGCAGGGGACATGAAGTTTTACCTAGGTTCGGGCCCTCTTGATGGAGGTAAAACCCTATGTCCTGCTTGATTAATATTGATGATATGAGTAGTACAAGAGTAGATCTACCACGAGATCAGAGAGGCTAAACCCTAGAAGCTAGCCTATGGTATGATTGTATGTTGTCCTACGGACTAAAACCCTCCGGTTTATATAGACACCGGAGAGGGCTAGGGTTACCCAAGGTCGGTTACGAAGGAGGAGATATACATATCCGTATTGCCTAGCTTGCCTTCCACGCCAAGTAGAGTCCCATCCGGACACGAGACGAAGTCTTCAATCTTGTATCTTCATATTCTAACAGTATGGCCAAAGAATATAGTCCGGCTGTCCGGAGACCCCCTAATCCAGGACTCCCTCAGTAGCCCCTGAACCAGGCTTCAATGACGATGAGTCCGGCGAGCAGTATTGTCTTCGACATTGCAAGCCGGGTTCCTCCTCTGAATACATCACGGAAGAATTTGAATACAAGGATCCCTGTTCAAGAATTCATCCGATTAACCAGTTAACTTGTCGATTAATCCCTACTCATAGGGTCACCGAGTAGCCGATAAACCAAAAAATCGTTCGATTAATTGATTAAATGGCCGATTAACTTGCCGATTAGCCGATTAATCCCCTACTCGCTAGCCTACCGAGCAGCTACCAGTTAATGATTTCCTCAACAATGACAAGGATAGTGTCCAACCCTGCAAAATAAGTTTCCACATACCACCATAGAGAGAATAACATTTCCACAAATCTAATCTGCTGACATGTTTTGGCAACACGACATTATGCCATGGCCCGGTAATTATTCGAACCGTTTTTCTTCAACCAGCTCCACACATAACTCGAGGCAGTTTTTGACATGTCTTGTCAAAGCAGAGATCGTGTTCCCCTAATTACGGGATTCTCATCAATACAGTCATGGGTAACCCAACCGTATCTAGGACTCCTATATTATAGGCAAGTCCCAAACGGCTACGGAGAGGACGCTTGATATTCACCCTCTTTATAAAGGGACAAGGCTTTTACTCTTTCCCTCCCGTGCTCAATCGAATCCTTCCCCCGCCTCGAGTTCTAACACCCAAAGCCCAGGTCAGGTGCTCCGGCCCTTCAATCATGTCCGGATCTAGCCTTCAAGGTCGGTGGATGCCCTCCTTCATTACAGAAGAAGATATCAAGAAGTTGAGGGAGGCCAGATACCTGACCGCCGAGGTTTCGCACCGGCTGCCTGCCCGAGGGCAGGTCGTCCCTACTCCTGAACCCAACGAAGATGTCGTGTTCATCTCCCACTTCCTCTGAGGTCTAGGCCTCACTCTGGATCCCTTCGTTAGGGGGCTGATGTTTTATTACAGGCTAGATTTCCACGATCTAGCCCCGGACTCCTTTCTCCACATCTCATCATTTATTGTTGTATGTGAGGCTTTCCTCCGTATTCACTACAAGAAATATGTCAACTTGTCACCACCACTATTGGTCACTAAATGGTCACAAATTTCCATTTGTGACCTTTTTGTGACCAAAAACATAAGGTCAAAAGCTGGCCGTCATAAACTGACTATAGCGACCTTTCTTCTGGAATGGTCGAAGATGTTTACGACCAAAATAAGCCTATTGTTCTGTTTTGGTCACTAGCAACCTCCCCAGGCCACGTAGGCATCTAGCGTGGCAAGCTGATCTGGCACAAGATTCAGCCCGGTCCAATTCGGTTTTCTACATGGGCCTAGCCCATTAATTTGGCCTTTTTAATGTATTTTTTCTTGTTAATTTTCGGTATTTTCATGGGCTTGGGCCATTAATTCAACCTTTTTTCTTAGATGCATCCTTTTACAGTCTACTAATTTTTTATTTTCGTCCTTTTTTGCCACTGGTCCCACCAATCAGATTGGTCCCACTTGTCATGCTTATCACAAAATTGATCCCACACATCAAAAATTTCAAAATATGTCAAACAACCATTATAACTTGGACCCCCTTGTCAGGTTTCCATTTGACGGGTATTCAAATCACATACACAATCATTATTTCAAACAATCCAAATAGCAAATGAAATTCGTCCAAAAAAACACGGCATTAGTCCATTACAAACATTACAGTATACTACAGCCCAGATAATCCTACTACTACCTACATTTATAACACATAATATGCTAGTCTTTGTTGATATGCTTCACAACTTCGAACTTGGATTCGCACTTCACCTGTGCAAAAAACAAGAATGAACATATAAGAATAAGAATGTGCACAGAACATCAAATAGTAGCCAATGAGGGATCCAATAACTTATAAGCAAGAATTGACAGCAAATGAGATGTACATAAATAGTATGACTAACACTAACCAGTATGCGTTCATGGAGCGACTAAAATGTTCTCACTAGCTAGGATTTTTTTAGTATACAATATACTCACATGTGCAACTCTCTAAATTGATCATAGAAATGAAAACTATAGGTGTGCTGCAGGCCAGATCATCATATTTGAGCATTAATATTTCTGTATTACTACACAACAACTACAGCACTAGGAGTACACAGCAACTAGTAGCAGAACTAGAAGAAATAACCAAATTGAGTGTACACCAATATCATCAGGAACATGAGTATAACAAGCATCTTGCTTTACTGGGATACAGTGACACAGCAGAATTACTAGGATACAGTAACACATCAGCAATAAGATAACATATTATGTGCTACAGGCTGATATTTCCAAAGTGGCACGTTTGATATGCTAAGGATTTGTCGATCTAATCCAGGTTTTGTTTTACAAATTAGTTTTGCTGTAAATTCAGCTAGTGTTCAAGTTATAAACAGTTTCTTTTTACTTGCCATCTTTGTTTCTTCTCCATGACATTTAGTAGCACACAGGAGTATATCCTGCTATGTCTATGCATTGCAAGAGCCAAACCAATACCAAATATTATTGCAAACCTAACATACTTGAACATCTTGGTCAGGGCAAGAACAGAACTGATGAGCTCTGAAGTTGAACGAATGGTGAACGAGCCCGTGGAGAGGCAAAGCACCTGCATTTGACACAAACTGCTAAGGATCAATGCAAACCAAACACACTATTTATATTGTACGGAAATGGGTAGTAGGATTCATAAACTGTGAATGTGATACAGTAAAAAATTGCATGCTATGCACATCAAGTTAAAAGGCACAAGTTATATAGTAGCCTCAAGCAGAGCAAGTGTACAGCAAGTTGATAAAAGAATGCTCAGTCTTGCCGTGGACTCACAATCCACATCCAACAGCCCACCATCTCGTATATACATCCAAACCATAAAAATAGCGGTCAAACAACAAGGTAGTGCAAAGAAATTAAGTAAACTATTGGATATTAAGTAGTATACTCATGTGGTGAATTTTATGGAATACTTAATCTGTACTCTGCATCTACCAAAAACAAATCTCCATGAACAGGTTCTGATGCCAAACAATCCAAAGGCATCTAACTGAAAAGGGCAAAAAAATGGTGCTTCTGCTGCAGTGAATTGAAACCCAAAGCACCCCCAAACCGTAGCAGACTAAACTAGCTAGGTCTAGGAGAACTAAAACGCTAGCTGCAAGCAAGGAATGGAGGAATGGATGGTCACCGTTACTGAAGTTGATGCTTCAGGAGCCCGCCGCATTGTGGTTCAGGTGGTCGAGGAAGAAGAGGAGCATTACTGCATAATCATCATGAAACATAGCTGGACACTTCACCTGTGTTAAGAACCAAGAAAATGGTAGTATAAGCACACGATGCACAAGTATATTAAATGGAGCAGAAAAATGCGCGTGTTGTGTTTAATCCCTCGACATGAACAGTTCAGCTTCAGTTGGGTTTTACTTTAGTATGTCATCTGAAGAAAAAGGGGACATGTTTTTGTTCCATTATTTCGTTCACTAGATTAGTGTTCACCATTGATTTGTAAATCTAGTCCATCTGAGCACTGTGAAGACAGAGCAATCCAAACTGCTATTACTAATTTATAGAGATGTATAGGAAATAAATTAAACACAGAGCCGTAGTTTTCTGCAGCATATGAACCAAGGCATGGCGTAAAATTTATGTTCTAAGTTATGGCACTAAAATGTCCAACTATAATGGGAACACAATTGATCATCTGCAAATTGTAACCTGACACTGACTACCCAAGGAAGCTGCTAATCAACCAGCAACTGCTTTGATTACAGAAGCTCCATTTCCTAAAGTGGTTGGTTAACGGTTTCCCCCATGGGTTGATTAGCTTGTACTATTTCTTTCCCAAATCAATCCAATCGCAGTTCGACCACAGACAGACAAATGACTGCAAGCCGCATTACAGGATGGAATAAACAAGCCAGCAATGCAAACTCTCACCTCTTGAAGCAGGCGAGGAGCTTGTCGACCTCAGCGGCGTCAACATCCGTGAGCACCTCCCCGTCCCCATCCTCCTCCCAGCTGGGCCTCTCCTCGGTCTGCGGTGCGGTCGAGAATGTGGGAGCGCGGGGCGGGGCGGTAGAGAAAGAGGTTGTAGAGGAACCAGACCTATGGCGTGAACAACGCGGCATACCGCGGCGGTGGCGCCCGCGCGGGCAGGTTGGGCGTGGGAGTGTACCTCTGCGGCTGGGACGACGAGGCGTGGGAGAGGACGTCGTTGGTGAGGAGCGAGTTGAGGAAGAGCGCCGCCTCGGGGCCCCGGATCCGGACCACGGCACGGGATGCACGGCTCGCTCGGTCCCCGACTCTTCTTCCCTTGGATGAGATGAAGATGCCACTTCTCAAGTTCCACCCGCAGAGAGACGAAGTGGCACAACACTGCGCGGCTGGATGCGGGCGAGGCAGAGGCTGGGCGGCTGGATGCTGGCGACGAAGGAGGCCAACAGCAGCGGGTGGATGGGACGAGGAGTGAGTTGGGGTGGGCGGCGGATCTGGCCGTGGATCGATGGGATGCCGCGAGGAGATGGGATGCCGACCTGCTCAACTCGATCTGAGCTAGGGTAGGAAGAGATGGTGAGGGGAGGGAGGGACGAGGTCGGTGGCGGTGGGTGAGGAGGACGGCGAGGTCGGCAGTGGGTGGGAGCGGCGGGGAGAGGACTGGATCGGAAGGGGGACGGGGAGGAGGTGGCGGCGGCAGCGAGGAGATGGGGACGAGGAAGGAGGGGTGCGACGGGGGGATCTGAGCTAGGGTTTGGGTTGCGGGTGGGGTATCTCTTTTTCTTTTCTCTTTTCTGTAGATAGATGGATGGATGGATGTGGGATGGAGAGATGGATGGATGGATGGATGGACGCCATGTCATCGATCCGTGGACAGAGTTATCATTGGTTCAGAAAATCAGTGATGTAAAATAGTTTTCAAGTACTAAAAAGAGAGGGATTTTGTGAAGTAGCTATCAAAAATATTTTGCAAAAGGGCACCACACAAATTTTCACTAGAGTTAGACAAAATTTTATGGATTAGGACCAATTTGTATGCATTTTCCATATTCCTAGCTATTTTTTAATCATTTTTCGAGTGGCAAAAATGTTTTTTGTGAAGAATCTACCAAATAATTGTTACAAAATTGCACCAAATAAATTTTCTAAACTATTAGGCCATATTTAATACACAATTGACCAAATGGTTGGGCGTCAAAAGTTTTCATCCACCTCTCGTGAAAAAGACAAATTTCTGCCGGTTCAGCTGGAAGCGGGTCAAATTTGAACTGCAGCTGCCTCATAGTTTGCTCTTTATTTTTTCAAGAAATCATTTTTAGGTACAAAAGTATCTATTTAATTAGAGAAACACCAAAAAATTTCCAAGATTCAACCACTAGATAGGAACGGTCATGCCTGCCGTTTTGACCACATTTTGAAATGGGCATAAAAAATTCAAAAAAAATCAAAAAATTGGAAAACTTTCGCATTGTGTCATTATATGTGACCAAGTTATTAGAAAAAATTATAAACTTGTAATATGGCAATTCTATTAAAAAAGTGTTCTCAGAAATGAGCTCTCGTGTGTGAAGATTCATGGCTTTCAAGCCAAATGATCAAACTTATGGCCACATTCGTGACATAATTTGTTCAAATGATCTATATCATGCACAAAGGGGCATTTTGGAATGGCAAACAATGTTGCCTAAGGAAGTTTTCATCTTCTTTGGACGAAAAATTCATTTTCCATTTTTTCGAGTGCTTGAAATGAGTTTTTTTGTGAAGAACCTACCAAATAATTGTTGCAAATTTGTACCAAATCATTTTTATAAAATACTAGGCCATATTTAATGCACAATTGACCAAATGGTTGGGTGTCAAAAGTTTTGATCCACCTCTGGTGAAAAAGACAAACTTCCGCCGATTCAGTAGGAAGCGGGTAAAATTTGAACTGCAGCTGCCTCATAGTTTGCTCTATATTTTTTCTAAAAATTATTTCTAGGTACATAAGTATCTATTTAATCAGAGAAACACCAAAAGTTTTACAAGATTCAACCAGTAGCTAGGAACGGCCATTCCCGTCGTTTTGACCGCATTTTGAAACAAGCATAAAAATTTCAAAAAAAAATTAAAAAATTGGGAAACCTTCGCATTATGTCATTATATGTGGCCAGGTTACCAGGAAAAATAATAAACTTGTAATACGGCAATTCTTTTAAAAAAGTGTTCTCGGAAATTAGTTATCATGCGTGAAGATTCATGGCTTTCAAGCCAAATGATCAATCCTATGGCCAAATTAATGGCATAGTTTGTTAAAATGATCTCATATTGTGCACAGGGGTGCATATTGGAATGGCAAACAATGTTACCTAAGGAAGTTTTTATTTTCTTTGGACGAAAAAACCATTTTTCGTTTTTCAAGTGCCCAAAAGGAGGTTTTTTTGTGAAGGACCTCCCAAATAATTGTTGCAAAACTGGACCAAATTAATTTTATAAAATACTAGGCCATATTTAATGCAAAATTGACTAAATGGTTGGGTGTAAAAAATTTTGATCCACCTCTCATGAAAAAAAACAATTTTGCCGATTCAGTTGGAAGCGGGTCAAATTTGAACTGCAGCTGTCTCATAGTTTGCTATTTATTTTTTTCAAAAAATCATTTATAGGTACATAAGTATCTATTTAATCAGAGAAACACCAAAAAAATTCCAATATTCAACCACTAGCTAGGAACGGTCATTCCCGCCGTTTTGACCACATTTTGAAATGGGCATACAAAATTCAAAAAAATCAAAAAAATGGGAAACCTTCGCATTGTGTCATCATATGTGACCAAGCTTTCAGGAAAAATAACAAACTTGTAATACGACAATTATTTAAAAAAAGTGTTCTCAAAAATGAACTATCATGGGTGAAGATTCATGGATTTCAAGCCAAATGATCAATCTTATGGCCACATTCATGGCATAGTTTGTTCAGATCATCTCAAAAGCGTGCATATTGGAATGGCAAACAATGTTGCCTAAGGAAGTTTTCATTTTCTTTGGACGAAAAAACCATTTTCCATTTTTCAAGTACCTGAAAGGAGGTTTTTTTGTGAAGGACCTCCCAAATAATTGTTGCAAAATTGGACCAAATCATTTTTATAAAATACTAGGCCATATTTAATGCATAATTGACAAAATTGTTGGGCGTCAAAAGTTTTGATCCACCTCTGGTGAAAAAGACAAATTCCCGCCGATTCAGTAGGAAGCGGGTCAAATTTGAACTGCAGCTGCCTCATAGTTTACTATTTATTTTTTCCAAAAATCATTTATAGTTACATAAGTACCTATTTAATCATAAATACATGGTTTGATGGTGATACGTCGAGGTTTGGGCGGTGTCCAAGGCCCCCAACTCTAGAGCGCGTAAAGTCGCATGCCCGACGCGTGGTCACCGCGTGACCGTGGCGTTGCCATGTGTTCTGGGCAGCCTAGGCATGTCTAGTGCGTTGGGCACTCCCCAGGTAGGTTCTAGGAAGAAAATTACAACATAAGATTCTCACGAGGAGACCGATCGATGCTCAAACATGAATTAGCAGCCAAGTGTTTGATTAGCGGTACGGGAAATGCACATGGCCAATGGGCGTGAGTTTTTGCTGAGGATGATCATCTACTAAGAAGAATGTATTCACAAATTTTCAGATCAAAAGGAGGATCATAGGTGGTACTTGCTTTGCAAAGTACCACACTGGACAGAAATATGAATGTTGAAGCTGGGCTCAAAATAATGAATGGATTGAGCTGAAATTTGGTGGAGGATGGTCATTTGGGCATTGGAAAGCACCGTAGGAAATTGATACCGTTTCGACATGCCAAAGTGGTACTTCCTTCACAATGCTCTTCTATGGACAGAAACTTGGGAAAACTAGTGAGAGAACTTGGATGAATGAAATGAGCTCAAATTTGGTGTAGGTAAGTTACATAGGTATGGTTATGCCTTGGTAGATTTTTAGATCATTTGGGTAAGCCTAGCTAGTACTTACTTCACAAAGCTTCTCTCGAGGTAGAAACTTCGAAAATTTCCTGAGAAAGATTGACTAGGAAAATGGAGTTGAATATTATCATGTGGCAATGATTCGGATATGGAAGAGTGCCCAAAGAGTTTGAGGTTAATAGGAGGGGTCTAGATAACACTTGCTTTGCAACTTGCCAATTTGGCCATAAAATATAAATTGAACCTGGGCTCACATAGATAATTTGCCTGAGCTGCAATTTGGAGGAGGGTGATAATTTGGGCATATGAAGAAACTGTATAAATTTCATGTCATTTGGATATATAAAAAAGGTACTTCCTTCACAATGCTTCTAGGTGGACAAAAACTTTGGAAATTTGCCGAGGAAGATTTGCTAGGCAAGTGGAGCTGAATTTTGTCATGCGGTAATGATTTGGATAGGAAAGAGTGCCCAAAAATTCTGAGGGCAATCAAGAATATATAAATAGCACTTCCTTCATAAAGTGCTGTCGTGAACAGAATAGGAAAATGAATATTGTTGAATTAGTTTTGAACTAGGCAACGAAGGATTTTTACATATTTGATGAAGATATGACCCAAAGAATTTATGAGATTTTCTAGGGAATTTTGGGAATGACAGAATATAGGTTGCTTCACAACCTAGGGCAAAAACTGCCACATGGACATGACACATAGGCAAAACTGATGAGGTGGCGCCTAGTCATAGAAACCCACCACAATTTACAAGGTTATGACCATCTATATTGGTCATGATCAGCTAGAAATAAGTCAGCAGACCAGTGCTATCTGCTTTATGACCATTTCGTGTAAGGAAATTACGACCTTTCTGACCAAAATGGTCGTTATAGTTTAGGTTTTGGAGCCCCCCGAACAACTTTTGACCAATTGGTCTGAAATGGTCATAGATCTATGACCAATTCTTCCAGGGTCACTAACAGAAGGTCACAAGTTGACATATTTCTTGTAGTGATTACCCCTCACTTCAGCCTATGGCTCAAGACCTTTGACGTGAAGCCGAAGATGGTCGAGGGGCAGCATGTAGCGTGCGGAGGCGCATTAATAAGAAGGATCGCCGGAGCTCCATGGCCAAAGGGTTCTATTCCAGAGGTGTCCGGATTATGGCAACGGGAGTGGTTTTACATCACAGCTCCCAGAAGTGCCAAGTGGGCGGCTGCCCCTGCTTTCCGCTCAGGCCCTCCACCACAACTGATGTCATGGATTAGCAGAGGGCTGAGCTGGGGTCCCTCCAAGGACGTGTCGATACTGAAAAGCCGCATTCAAAATCTCTTCGAAGGAGATTTCAGTTTGATTGTGGTAATGCAAGTCATGTTGGTTCGACGAATCCAGCCATGCAAACGCCGACCTCTTCGCATGTGGGAGTTCAACCCAGAAGGATCGCGCACTATTTAGAATTTCCTCAGCCTGACGCACGAGGAGATGTATAGATCATTCTTCGAACCCTAGATAGAGTGTCCGGATACTACCGAGGACGTGGGCCCGAGCAGCAACCGCACCGCCGACCAAGTAAGTTATCCTCTAGCCGAACACACCGTCTTTCATTTATCATGACGTTATTCTGAGAAATCGCTCTTTGACCAGGACTGGATAACAAAGGCGAAGATGATTCGGTGTTCGGCCCCCCTTCCTGAGGGTTTGGAAAATCCGGTACTGGAAAAGATGCTCGAGCTAGCACCTTGCCCGGAGCCCTTAAAGGAAGACAAAGGGGGGAATAGTGAGGGCAAAAGCGGGCCTCCATCGCTACCTATTCCGACAGAGGGAACGAGCGCCTCCGTGAGGGAGGATAACCGAGGGGAGGAATCTGACATTCTCTCACCCCGGGGAAGGAAGAGGACTACCTCTAAAGATCCGGAAACCAAGGTTTCCAAGCGAGAGAAGAAATCTCCACCAGAGGGTCCTTCCTTGGAGGGTGCTCTTGCCGCACAAAGTCCGCGCGGGGATCAGCCCTCTAACGAGTTGTAAGTAATTAAAAAGTACTTTAATAGTGAAGATATATTACCTTACCTCTGAGGAAAATAACCGAAGTATTTATCTTGCAGTTCGGATCTTAGCCCTTCTCAGCAGAGCTCGTCTTCTGGGGATCTTCTTCCGGAGATGATGGAGAGCGAAACGCCTCCCCCGGACTCCTCCGCTCAAGAAGCGGGAGACCTTGAAGTGTCGTCACGGAGGGCCTCTCCAGATCCGGTGAGGCCAGAAGATAATCCTATAGTCACCCGAAGTTCCCAGCGTCCGGCTCTCAAAGAGAGCAAACATGAGAGTCCGGCACCGTCTGGTATGCGGTCGGACGTACTGAGAGAGCTGTTGGAGCGAGCGGCCATCTTAGAAGAACACCGTACATTGATGGGTACGGTAAGGATTTCATCCGCCGAAAGCGGGTTGCATGATGCCTTTATGAGTCTACTAACGGGCTTTGAGGTACATAAAATGATGTACATTTGTGATGGTACCGCACGTTTTTAGGTGTGCCCTGTGTAGATAGTAGCCTCTGAGACTCTGGTTGTCGCCGAGAACAGCAGCAAATAGAGGATCGTAGTCCCAGGCAATAACCATACCTCTTTAATGTGCAGGTAGTGGGAGCTCCGATGGCTAGCCGGACTCATGAGGTTGCCGAACTGAAGTGGCAAATGGATGCGGCGGATGCCGACATCGAGCTTGTCAACAAGAGGCTTGACGAGGCACAGGGTAAGTGGTATTTTCTGGTGAATGCCACATAGTAAGAGCAGCATGATGCCAGTATCTTTAATATGTTGTGACTGCATATGGAGCTGCCATCGTGGAAACCCTGCGGGCGGAACTTGCCCGAGCCAAAGAACAAGCAAGGATTAGTAATGCGGATGCTTTGAAGGCGGCCGAAGAGTTGAAAGCCGAGAAGCCCACGCATTGCGAGAGTAAAGAGAAGATGGCAAAGATGGCTGTAAAGCTAAAAGACACTGCTGACCATTGCCAGTTCCTTGAAAAAGAAAACCGAGCGAAGGCAACGGACCTAGAAAAGGCCATGATGTCCACTACACAACCTTCTTCTTGTAGACGTTGTTAGGCCTCCAAGTGCAGAGGTATGTAGGACAGTAGCAAATTTCCCTCAAGTGGATGACCTAAGGTTTATCAATCCGTAGGAGGCGTAGGATGAAGATGGTCTCTCTCAAGTAACCCTGCAACCAAATAACAAAGAGTCTCTTGTGTCCCCAACACACCCAATACAATGGTAAATTGTATAGGTGCACTAGTTCGGCGAAGAGATGGTGATACAAGTGGTATATGGATAGTAGATAAAGGTATTTGTAATCTGAAATTATAAAAACAGCAAGGTAACAAGTGATAAAAGTGAGCATAAACGGTATTGCAATGCTAGGAAACAAGGCCTAGGGTTCATACTTTCGCTAGTGTAAGTTCCCTCAACAATACTAACATAATTGGATCACATAACTATCCCTCAACATGCAACAAAGAGTCACTCCAAAGTCACTAATAGCGGAGAACGAACGAAGAGACTATGGTAGGGTACGAAACCACCTCAAAGTTATTCTTTCCCATCAATCCGTTGGGCTATTCCTATAAGTGTCACAAACAGCCCTAGAGTTCGTACTAGAATAACACCTTAAGACACAAATCAACCAAAACCCTAATGTCACCTAGATACTCCATTGTCACCTCAAGTATCTGTGGGCATGACTATATGATATGCATCACACAATCTCAATTCATCTATTCAACCAACACATAGAACCTCAAAGAGTGCCCCAAAGTTTCTACCGGAGAATCACGACGAAAACGTGTGCCAGCCCATATGCATAGGTTCATGGCCGGAACCCGCAAGTTGGTCACCAAAACATACATCAAGTGGCACGTGGCATCCCATTGTCACCACAGATATCCACGACAAGACATACATCAAGTGTTCTCAAATCTATAAAGACTCAATCCGATAAGATTACTTCAAAGGGGAAACTCAATTCATTACAAGAGAGAAGAGAGGGAGGAGAAACATAGGATCCAACTATAATAGCAAAGTTCGCGATACATCAAGATCGTATCATCTCAAGAACACGAGAGAGAGAGAGAGAGAGAGAGAGAGATCAAACACATAGCTACTGGTACATACCCTCAGCCCCGAGGGAGAACTACTCCCTCCTCGTCATGGAGAGCACCGGGATGATGAAGATGGCCACCGGAGTGGGATTGCCCCCTCCGGCAGGGTGCCGGAACGGGTCTAGATTGGTTTTCAGTGGCTACGGAAGCTTCTGGCGGTGGAACTCCCGATATATTGTGTGTTCTGGAAGTTTTAGGGTATATGGAGTTATATAGGCAGAAGAAGCACGTCAGGGGAGCCACGAGGGCACCACGAGGCAGGGAGCGTGCCCCAGGAGGGGGACGCCCCCACCCTCGTGGGCAGCTCCCGTATCTTCTGACGTGGGGTCCAAGTCCATCAGGTGTGTTTCCTTCCAAAAATAACTTCTCCAGTTGATTTCGTTCTGTTTTGACTCCGTCTGATATTCCTTTTCTTCAAAACACTGAAATAGGCATAAAACAGCAAATCTGGGTTGGGCCTCCGGTTAATAGGTTAGTCCCAAAAGTAATATAAAAGTGGACAATAAAGCCCAATATTGCCCAAAACAGTAGATAATATAGCATGGAGCAATCAAAAATTATAGATACGTTGGAGACATATCAAGCATCCCCAAGCTTAATTCCTGCTCGTCCTTGAGTAGGTAAATGATAAAAACAAAATTTTTGATGCGGAGTGCTACTTGGCATAATTCCAATGTGATTCTTCTTAATTTTGGTATGAATATTCAGATCCATAAGATTCAAGACAAAAGTTCATATTGACATAAAAATGATAATACTTCAAGCATACTAACAAAGCAATTATGTCTTCTCAAAATAACATGGCCAAAGAAAGTTATCCCTACAAAATCATATAGTCTGGCTATGCTTCACCACACAAAATATTTAAATCATGCACAACGCCGATGACAAGCCAAGCAATTGTTTCATACTTTTGATGTTCTCAAACTTTTTCAATCTTCACGCAATACATGAGCGTGAGCCATGGACATAGCACTATAGGTGGAATAGAATGGTGGTTGTGGAGAGGAAAAAAAGGAGAAGATAGTCTCACATCGACTAGGCGTATCAACGGGCTATGGAGATGCCCATCAATAGATATCAATGTGAGTGAGTAGGGATTGCCATGCAACAGATGCACTAGAGCTATAAGCATATGAAAGCTCAATGAAAGAAACTAGTGGGTGTGCATCCAACTCGCTTGCTCACGAAGACCTAGGGCATTTTGAGGAAGCCCATCATTGGAATATACAAGCCAAGTTCTATAATGAAAGATTCCCACTAGTATATGAAAGTGACAACATAGGAGACTCTCTATCATGAAGATCATGGTGCTACTTTGAAGCACAAGTGTGGTAAAAGGATAGTAGCATTGTCCCCTTTTTTATTTGGCCTTTCTCTTTTTTGGCCTTTATTTTTTTTATTTGGCCTTTCTTTTTTATAGCATTTCTCTTTTGGGGGGGGGGGGGACAATGCTCTATTGAATGATGGTCATCACACTTCTATTTATTTACAACTCAATGATACAACTCGATACTAGAACAAAGTATGACTCTATACAAATGCCTCCGGCGGTGTACCGGGATATGCAATGAATCAAGAGTGACAAGTATGAAAGAATCATGAATAGTGGCTTTGCCACAAATACTATGTCAACTACATGATCATGCTAAGCAATATGACAATGATGAATGTGTCATGATGAATGGAATGGTGGAAACTTGCATGGCAATATATCTCGGAATGGCTATGGAAATGCCATAATAGGTAGGTATGGTGGCTGTTTTGAGGAAGGTATATGGTGGGTTTATGGTACCGGTGAAAGTTGCGCGGTACTAGAGAGGCTAGCAATGGTGGAAGGGTGAGAGTACGTATAATCCATGGACTCAACATTAGTCATAAAGAACTCACATACTTATTGCAAACATCTATTAGTTATCGAAACAAAGTACTATGCGCATGCTCCTAGGGGGTAGATTGGTAGGAAAAGACCATCGCTCGTCCCCGACCGCCACTCATAAGGAAGACAATCAATAAATAAATCATTCTCCGACTTCATCACATAACGGTTCACCATACGTGCATGCAACGGGAATCACAAACTTCAACACAAGTATTTCTCAAATTCACAACTACTCAACTAGCATGACTCTAATATTACCATCCTCATATCTCAAAACAATCATCAAGTATCAAACTTCTCTTAGTATTCAACACACTCATAAGAGAATTTTATTATTCTTGAATACCTAGAATATTAGGATTTTAAGCAAATTACCATGCTATTTAAGACTCTCAAAATAATCTAAGTGAAGCATGAGAATTCATTTATTTCTTCAAAATAAAACTACCGCCATGCTCTGAAAGATATAAGTGAAGCACTAGAGCAAATGACAAACTACTCCGAAAGATATAAGTGAAGATCAATGAGTGGTCGAATAATTATGCAACTATGTGAAGACTCTCTAACATTTAATAATTTCAGATCTTGGTATTCTATTCAAACAGGAAGCAAAGAAAAATAAAATGACATTCTAAGAATGGCAAACATCATGGGAAGAAGCAAAAACTTAGGATCAACCGATACTAACCGATAGTTGTTGAAGAAGAAAGGTGGGATGCCAACCAGGGCATCCCCAAGCTTAGACGCTTGAGACTTCTTGAAATATTATCTTGGGGTGCCTTGGGAATCCCCAAGCTTGAGCTTTTGTGTCTCCTTAATTCCTCTCATATCACGGTCTCCCTAAATCTCAAAAGCTTCATCCACACAAAACTCAACAAGGACTCGTGAGATAAGTTAGTATGAACCATTGCCAAAACCTTATCATACTATACTGTAGAAAATCACTAAAATTATTATTCAACATTGTATACTAAATGCCTCTGCATATTTAATAGTCCTTTCCTCAAATAGAATCATTAAAGAAGCAAACATATGCAAACAATGCAAACATAACAGCAATCTGCCTAAACAGGATAGTCTGTAAAGAATGCTGCAATATCCATACTTCCCTAACTCCAAAAACTACGAAAGAAAATTCCCACTGTATTAAATTTATCATATCTTAATATGCAAAAGGTTTCAACATTTTATCACATTCTGAATTTTCTAGGGAATTATTGCAACGGTGATAAACTTTCTGTTTTCAAACAGCAACATGTATACTTGTAACATAGGCATAGTAAAGGCCATCAATGCCACTTTTATTGAAATAAAAGATGCAAAACATTGTTCTAAATAACAGCAAGCAAGTCCTAACAAAACAAATTGATGCTCCAAGCAAAAAACATATCATGTGGTGAATAAAAATATAGCTCCAAGTAAAGTTGCCGATGAACAAAGACGAAAGAGGGGGTGCCTTCCGGGGCATCCCAAGCTTAGGATCTTGGTTATACTTGAATATTACCTTGGGGAGCCTTGGGCATCCCCAAGCTTAGGCTCTTTCCACTCCTTATTCCATAGTCCATCGAATCCTTACCCAAAACTTGAAAACTTCACAACACAAAACTTAACAGAAAACTCGTAAGCTCCGTTAGCGAAAGAAAACAAAACACTACTTCAAGGTACTGTAATGAACTCATTATTTATTTATATTGGTGTTAAACCTACTGTATTCCAACTTATCTATGGTTTATAAACTCTTTTACTAGCCATAGATTCATCAAAATAATTAAACAACACATGAAAAACAGATTCTGTCAAAAACAGAACAGTCTGTAGTAATCTGAATCAGACGTATACTTCTGGAACTCATAAAATTCTCAAATAAATTTCTGGACCTGAGGAATTTATCTATTAATCATCTTCAGAAAGAATTAACTAAATATCACTTTCAAAATAAACATGGCAGCAATTCTCGTGAGCGCTAAAGTTTCTGTTTTTTACAGCATGATCAACAAGACTTTCCCCGAGTCTTCCCAAAGGTTCTACTTGGCACAAACACTAATTAAAACAATAAAACCACATCTAAACAGAGTCTAGATAAAATTTTTATTACTAAACAGGAACAAAAATCAAGGAACTAAAATAAAATTGGGTTGCCTCCCAACAAGCACTATCGTTTAACGCCCCTAGCTAGGCATGATGATTTCAACGATGCTCACATAAAGGATAAGAATTGAAACATAAAGAGAGCATCATGAAGAATATAACTAGCACATGTAAGTCTAACCCACTTCCTATGCATAGGGATTTTTTGAGCAAACAACTTGTGGGAACAAGAATCAACTTGCATAGGAAGGTAAAACAAGCATAACTTCAAAACTTTAAGCACATAGAGAGGAAACTTGATATTATTGCAATTCCTACAAGCATATATTCCTCCCTCATAATAATTTTCAGTAGCATCATGAATGAACTCAACAATATAACCAGCACCTAGAGCATTCTTTTCATGGTCTACAAGCATAGAAATTTTATTACTCTCCACATAAGCAAATTTCTTCTCATGAATAGTAGTGGGAGAATGCTCAACAAAATAATTATCATGTGAGGCATAATCCAATTGAAAACTAAAATCATGATGACAAGTTTCATGGATATCATTATTCTTTATAGCATACAAGTCATCACAATAATCATCATAGATAGCAACTTTGTTCTCATAATCAATTGGAACCTCTTCCGGAATAGTGGATTCATCACAAAATAAGTCATGACCTCTCCAAATCTACTTTCATCAATATAATCATCATAAATAGGAGGCATGCTTTCATCATAATAAATTTTCTCATCATAACTTAGGAGACAAAAAATATCATCTTCATCAAACATAGCTTCCCCAAGCTTGTGGCTTTGCATATCATTAGCATCATGGATATTCAAGGAATTCATACTAACAACATTGCAATCATGCTCATCATTCAAATATTTAGTGCCAAACATTTTATAGATTTCTTCTTCTAGCACTTGAGCACAATTATCCTTTCCATCATACTCACGAAAGATATTAAAAAGGTGAAGCGTATGAGACATACTTAGTTCCTTCTTTTTGTAATTTTCTTTTATAGACTAAACTAGTGATAAAACAAGAAACTAAAAGACTCGATTGCAAGATCTAAAGATATACCTTCAAGCACTCACCTCCCCGGCAACTGCGCCAGAAAACAGCTTGATGTCTACTACACAACCTTCTTCTTGTAGACGTTGTTGGGCCTCCAAGTGCAGAGCTTTGTAGGACAGTAACAAATTTCCCTCAAGTGGATGACCTAAGGTTTATCAATCTGTAGGAGGCATAGGATGAAGATGGTCTCTCTCAAGTAACCCTGCAACCAAATAACAAAGAGTCTCTTGTGTCCCCAACATACCCAATACAATGGTAAATTGTATAGGTGCACTAGTTCGGCGAAGAGATGGTGATACAAGTGGTATATGGATAGTAGATAAAGGTATTTGTAATCTGAAATTATAAAAACAGCAAGGTAACAAGTGATAAAAGTGAGCGTAAACGGTATTGCAATGCTAGGAAACAAGGCCTAGGGTTTATACTTTCGCTAGTGTAAGTTCCCTCAACAATACTAACATAATTGGATCACATAACTATCCCTCAACATGCAACAAAGAGTCACTCCAAAGTCACTAATAGCGGAGAACGAACGTAGAGATTGTGGTAGGGTACGAAACGACCTCAAAGTTATTCTTTCCAATCAATCTGTTGGGCTATTCCTATAAGTGTCACAAACAGCCCTAGAGTTCGTACTAGAATAACACCTTAAGACACAAATCAACCAAAACCCTAATGTCACCTAGATACTCCATTGTCACCTCAAGTATCCGTGTGCATGATTATACGATATGCATCACACAATCTCAATTCATCTATTCAACCAATACATAGAACCTCAAAGAGTACCCCCAAATTTCTACCGGAGAATCACGACGAAAACGAGTGCCAACCCCTATGCATAGGTTCATGGACGGAACCCGCAAGTTGGTCACCAAAACATACATCAAGTGGCACGTGGTATCCCATTGTCACCACAGATATCCACGCCAAGACATACATCAAGTGTTCTCAAATCTATAAAGACTCAATCCGATAAGATTACTTCAAAGGGGAAACTCAATTCATTACAAGAGAGAAGAGGGGGAGGAGAAACATAGGATCCAACTATAATAGCAAAGCTCGCGATACATCAAGATCGTATCATCTCAAGAACACGAGAGAGAGAGAGAGAGAGAGAGAGAGATCAAACACATAGCTACTGGTACATACCCTCAGCCCCGAGGCAGAACTACTCCCTCCTCGTCATGGAGAGCACCAGGTAGTGAAGATGGCCACCGGAGAGGGATTGCCCCCTCCGACAGGGTGCCGGAACGGGTCTAGGGGCCAGTTCTTTTCGGCGATTCTCCCAGAATCAACCCCCTCCCCAGCTTCTCTCAGAATCGCCACTTCATATTTTTTTTTACAATCCTATCTAGTTAAGGTCTAATTAGCTAGGATTGTAAAAAACATATGGAGTGGTGATTCTGGGAGAAGCTGGGGAGGGGGCGATTCTGGTAGAATCGCCCAAAAGAACTGGCCCTAGATTGGTTTCCGGTGGCTACGGAAGCTTCTGGCGGCGGAACTCCCGATCTATTGTGCATTCTGGAAGTTTTACGGTATATGGAGTTATATAGGCGGAAGAAGCACGTCAGGGGAGCCACGAGGGCCCCACGAGGCAGGGGGTGCACTCCAGGGGGCGGGCCCCCCACCCTTATGGGCAGCTCCCGTATCTTATGACGTGGGGTCGAAGTCCATCAGGTGTGTTTCCTTCCAAAAATAACTTCTCCAGTTGATTTCGTTCCGTTTCGACTCCGTCTGATATTCCTTTTCTTCAAAACACTGAAATAGGCATAAAATAGCAAATCTGGGCTGGGCCTCCGGTTAATAGGTTAGTCCCAAAAGTAATATAAAAGTGGATAATAAAGCCCAATATTGCCCAAAACAGTAGATAACATAGCATGGAGCAATTAAAAATTATAGATACGTTGGAGACGTATCAGGCCACGATGGCGAACAAAGACACCCGCTTTGCTATGAAAGCGAAGAAGGAGGAGCTGCATGAAGCCGGTGATATTGCGGCTGGGAAGCCCTTTATGCTGTGGAGGAAGTTCGGAGATCCGTGGTATGCCCCTCTGGATCGGCTGTGGAGTTCGGTAGATGCATATATGGACTTGGTGGCGAGCGTTGTCGATGCGGCCAAATACTTCCGAGATCAAACATATCGTGAAGTGGACAAGCTATTCTGGTCGCAATTTAACGTTCCAGAGAGTCCGCTTCCGTTGACTGATCAGCTAGCTGAATGGGCCGAACTCAATAGGTTGTCCGGACTCGCCATGAGGTCTGTCGTGGATCAGATGTGGCCGGAAAAGCCGAAGCCGAACAGTTATTTTAGCTTAATGCAGCAGTTCCTTGGTGCGGTGCCGCGCATCAATGCGATGAAGAGGTCGGCGTGCATAGAAGGCTCGCGGATGGCCCTTGCCCGTGTTAAAGCATACTGGGTGGAGATGGATGCTACCACTGTTGCGACACAGGATTTGGCCATAGGCCGAGTGGCTGCCGAGCACTATTTCGAAGAGGTTCTCGAGGGTGCTTGTTTGATAGAGGCCCAGTGCTCGAAGAATATTATGTTTGAGTGACATGTATTCCCATTGTAAACACAATGTTTTTATGAAATTTATTAAGGTTGTGTTGCCTCATGTGCGGCCGTTTGTGTATACATGTGTATAACCAGAAAGATTGCAGTCGTCGGCTTTAGCCCCCATGCATATAATGCGGAGGTGTTCGCAGAAGATGCGTGTTCACACTTAACCCAACATCTTGGTCCTATTAAGGAGGTGATGGCGCAGCGAATGAGGCAACCAGACTATAATGCTTTAACACTTTCACTTAGCCATAGGAGTTTGACCATGGGGCTACTATATAGCCCCTGGTGGCTCCGCACTCTCCCGAATTCGGGGTGCGTACATGCCTGGCCGGGAAACGGCCCTTTGTTAAGGCGGAGGAATTCTAACATTCCGATAGGTCATCGAGTGGTTGACCAGTCTCACGCTATATCATGACAGTCAGTTTTCGGCTTTATCTACTGAGGTGCTCGTCCGGATGACCCGGGGCACAATCGCAGTAGTTCTCCTAGTGCTACCTTAGCCGATAGAGCGGAACGTAAGGTACCAAAACATAGGAGCTGGGCAAACCCAACATTTGACCAAAGACATTATTCGGAGCTGATGCATATAGGGCCAAACTCGCGACGCCGACCACTCCCTAAGGTATTCGGTCTTTATGGTATGAACCGGGCCTAATCAGTGCCCTTTGTAAGAAGCCCCTGGTGTTCAGGTACGTGCGTTATTCTGTCGTGGCCACATGCAAAGACGCCAGCATCCTTCTCAATTGTACTGAGAATCCGAGGGATGTGTATCAACAAGAGACAGTAAAAAAGGTTGACGCAGGGTCTTAATCTAAAAAGATTCCTTGGAACGGGTCCCTGCTGCACGTTTGTGCCTGTGTCTCCGTTGTGCTGTATCCTGGACGGGTGCAGCACGGTGGTCATCTGTAAAAGAGAGGAACTTAGGTGAAAAGTTGTCGTGCAAAAAGGTAGGTTTTTTTGAAAAAACCATGTATAATTCAAGATGAGTAAAAATTGCCACTTGTTTGCGCGTGTTGAGCCCCTTGTATTTGTGATAGGGGTGTGGCCATCAAACCTGTATGAATTACATACAGCTGCGCCGGACTCGTCTAACTGTGTCCGTGGTCTTGATGACTTATCGAATACTTTAGTTGGTGAGGCCGTTTTAGTGTGCGGCTGCCCGGGCAACCGCATTCTCTTCGGCGCGCAGGGATCGCTCCATATTTCCATTTCCTGTAATGATGCCATGTGGACCGGGCATCTTAAGCATGAGGGAAGCGTAGTGCGGTATTGTGTTAAAGCAAGTGAAAGCTTCGCATCCAAGTAGTGCTTGATAGCCACTTTGGAATGGAGCAATGTGGAAGGTTAAATTTTTGCGTTATCGGGGAAGCCGAATATAACTTCTAGTAGCAGGGAGCCCTTGCAGTGAGCCCCTGGGCCTGGCGTTACTCCTTTAAAGGTAGTATTGTTGTGGCAAATTTTCGTTGGGTCTATCCCCATTTTGCGGATTGTGTCCTGATATATCAGGTTTAGACTGCTGCCACCGTCCATCAGGACTCGTGTGAAATGGTATCCGTCAATTATTGGGTCTAATACCAAGGCAGCCCATCCTGCATGCCGGGTATTTGCTGAGTAATCCCGATGGTCGAAAGTGGTCGGTTGAGCCGACCAGTGGCAGGACTCCGCGGTGATAGGCCCTTGGGCATATTTCTCTGGGAGTGCCGCTTTATTTCTTCCCTTGATCACGTATAACATGTTTACTGTTTTGACTTCTGGTGGAAATTTCTTTTGTTCCCCAGTGTCTTGCTTGAGAGGCTCATCCTCGTCTTCGCTTGGTGTATCCTCCCCCTTGTGTATGGCGTTCAGCTTGCCGGACTGCTTGAAGACCCAACATTCTCTGTGGGTATGATTAGCGGGTTTACCAGGGGTGCTATGGATCTGACATATTTGGTCCAGAATTTTGTTCAGGCTGGACAGTTCATCTCTGGCGCCTTTAGGGGGTGGCTTTTGCTGACCTGGCCGAGAGCTTCTGATTCCGGTGTTTACTGCCGTGCTCTTCGGGCTGTCTTCTTTATTCCGACGCTTATTATTTTTGCTGTGTCGTGATTTCCCGTTTTCATCTCTAATGTCGGATGTACTTGGGTCGCTGGTACTACATCTGGCTAGCCAGCTGTCCTCACCCACGCAAAAGCGGGTCATGAGGCTTGTTAATGCTGCCATTGTTCTCGGCTTTTCTTGGCCGAGGTGTCTGGCAAGCCATTCGTCGCGGACGCTATGCTTAAAAGCTGCCAAGGCTTCGACGTCCGGACAGTCGACTATTTGGTTCTTTTTAGTAAGAAACCTGTTCCAAAGCTTTCGGGCTGACTCTCCGGGCTGTTGAGGTATATGACTCAAATCATCCGCATCCGGAGGTCAGACATAAGTCCCTTGAAAATTTTCCCAAAAAGCATCTTCGAGCTCTTCCCAGCTTCCAATGGAGTTTTCGGGGAGGCTTTTAAGCCAGTGCCGAGCTGGCCCTTTGAGCTTGAGGGGTAAGTACTTGATGGCGTGGAGATCATCTCCTCGAGCCATATGGATATGGAGGATATAGTCCTCAATCCAGACCCCAGGTTCTGTTGTTCCGTCGTATGCCTCTATGTTTACGGGTTTGAATCCCTCTGGAAATTCATGGTCCAGCACCTCATCGGTGAAACATAGGGGGGGTGCGGCACCCCTGTATCTGGGTTTACCGTGTTGTTCGGATGTTTGTTGTGTTGCATCGTATGCTGGAGCGCACTTGCGTGGTCCATAGATGGATCTGGTTGCGTCGTCCTTTTGATGCGAGCCCTCGCGTGGATCGCGTATTGGCTTATGTGCGGCATTGTTTGCCGCTCTATGTTGGCCGTGAGATCGTCTATCCGGCCAGGTGGCCGTTTTAATTTTTGGTTGCGGGGGATCTAAGGCCTCCTCATTGAATTCAGGTAGCAACTTCCGCTTCGGGTGGCTCTTGGTGGGGCAATTACCGCCGTACTTCGCTGTTGTATTGAGTACTTTACTCCATCTGATTTTAAGTGTGTCTTGCGCAGCCTTGAGCCTTTGCTTCTGCTTTTTTAGACACCTCGCGGTGGCAACGAGCCTTTGACGGGTATTCTGTTGCTCCGGGTGTCTGTCCGGTGTGATATCATCCGGACTGTTATCTTTGACAGAATCGGGTTGTTCGGTTTGATTCTCCATGTTGTCGTGGTCCAGCGATGGTTCACCCTGCCCGAACGCTGGGTCTGTATGATTGTTGTTTCTACCGAGGCGGGATTTGGAGCGGCGCCTACGCCGCCGCTTTGACTGCTTCTCGAGGGGACAACTCTTCATTGCGTCCATCTGTTCCTCGTGGTCGTTTTCTTTTGGTGTGTCCACCATGTATACGTCATGTGATGAAGTGGGCGTCCAGTGCCATGTGGGTAGTGGTTCCTGTTCGTCTCCTGCATCGTTGTCCATAACGTCGATGTCTTCAGAGTCGAAGTCGAGCATGTCAGTTAGGTCATCGACAGTGGCTACTAAGTGGGTGGTGGGTGGGCGGTGAATTTTGACGCCATCCACATCCCAATCCTGCCGGACATAGTTCGGCCAGGATTCTCCTGACAAGGAGAGAGACCTTAATGAGTTCAGTATGTCGCCAAGGGGCGCGTGCTGAAAAATATCCGCGAAGGTAAACTCCATGATCGGCGCCCAATTGGATTCACTAGGAACGGGCGCAGGCGGTTCGGAGTCCGTGGCCGGAGAGAGATCCGGCAGTTTGTCAACACGGCTCTCGTGCAGAGTAAGGTCGATCTTCGGCTTGATCGCTGATGGGGGTAAGGTCTGTGTGGCGGGGTCCATCCACCCGTCCATGGACGGCGTAACTGGCTCCGAATTGAGGGTCGGAGCGGCTGCTGGTGCGATCTCCTGAACACTGTCAGATGGTAGAGCTAAATCGTACTCATCATGACCGCGTGACGCACAAGGCAGAGGCTCGAATCTGTCGAAGATCAAGTCTCCGTGGATATCGGCCATGTAGCTTAAGCTTCCAAACCTGACGTGATGGCCACGGGTGTAGCTTTTAATCTGCTCCAGATGGCCAAGCGAATTGGCCCGCAGTGCAAAGCCGCCGAATACAAAAATCTGTCCGGGGAGAAAAGTCTCACCCTGGACTGCATCGCTAACGATGATAGAAGAGCCATCAAGCCTAACGGCGACGACACAGAGGAACTCTCAATGAAAGCACCAATGTCGGTGTCAAAACCGGCGGATCTCGGGTAGGGGGTCCCGAACTGTGCGTCTAGGCAGATGGTAACAGGAGGCAGGGGACACGAAGTTTTACCCAGGTTCGGGCCCTCTTAATGGAGGTAAAACCCTATGTCCTGCTTGATTAATATTGATGATATGAGTAGTACAAGAGTAGATCTACCACGAGATCAGAGAGGCTAAACCCTAGAAGCTAGCCTATGGTATGATTGTATGTTGTCCTACGGACTAAAACCCTCCGGTTTATATAGACACCGGAGAGGGCTAGGGTTACCCAAGGTCGGTTATGAAGGAGGAGATATACATATCTGTATTGCCTAGCTTGCCTTCCACGCCAAGTAGAGTCCCATCTGGACACGAGACAAATTCTTCAATCTTGTATCTTCATAGTCTAACAGTCCGGCCAAAGAATATAGTCCGGCTGTCCGGAGACCCCCTAATCCAGGACTCCCTCACCCAAAGAAACGACAACTTGGGTTTCTTGCCAAACCACAGTTCATATGGTGTAGTCTCAATGGATTTTGATGGCGCCCTATTTAACGTGAATGCAGCCGTCTCTAAAGCATAACCCCAAAACGATAGTGGTAAATAAGTAATAGACATCATAGATCGCACCATATCTAATAAAGTGCGGTTATGATGTCTGGACACACCATTACGCTGTGGTGTTCCAGGTGGCGTGAGTTGCGAAACTCTTCCGCATTGTTTCAAATGAAGACCAAACTCATAACTCAAATATTCACCTCCACGATCAGATCGTATAAACTTAATTTTCTTGTTACGATGATTTTCTACTTCACTCTAAAAATCTTTGAACTTTTCAAATGTTTTGGACTTATGTTTCATCAAGTAGATATACCCATATCTGCTCAAATCATCTGTGAAGGTCAGAAAATAACGATACCCTCCATGAGCATCAACACTCATCGGAACGCATACATCAGTATGTATTATTTCCAATAAGTCTGTTGCTCGTTCCCTTGTTCCTGAGAACGGAGTCTTAGTCATCTTGCCCATGAGGCATGGTTCACAAGCATCAAGTGATTCATAATCAATTGATTCCAAAAGCCCATCAGCATGGAGTTTCTTCATGCGCTTTACACCAATATGACCTAAACGGTAGTGCCACAGATAAGTTGCACTCTCATTATTATACTTATATCTTTTGGCTTCAATACTATGAATATGTGTATCACTACTATCGAGATTCAATAAAAATAGACCACTCATCAAGGGTGCATGACCATAAAAGATATTACTCATATAAATAGAACAACTATTATTCTCAGATTTAAATGAATAACCGTCTCGCATCAAACAAGATCCAGATATAATGTTCATGCTTAACGCTGGCACCAAATCATAATTATTAAGGTCTAATACTAATCCGAAGGTAGATGTAGAGGTAGCGTGTCGACGGCGATCACATCGACTTTGGAACCATTTCCCACACACATCGTCACCTCATCCTTAGCCAATCTTTGCTTAATCCGTAACCCCTGTTTCGTGTTGCCAATATTAGCAATAGAACCAGTATCAAATACCCAGGCGCTACTACGAGCATTAGTAAGGTACACATAAATAACATGTATATCAAATATACCTTTCGCTTTTCCATCCTTCTTATCCGCCAAATACTTGGGGCAGTTCCGCTTTCAGTGACCAGTCCCTTTGCAGTAGAAGCACTCGGTCTCGGGATTAGGTCCAGACTTGGGCTTCTTCACTTGAGCAGCAACTTGCTTGCCATTCTTCTTGAAGTTCCCCTTCTTCCCTTTGCCCTTTTTCTTGAAACTAGTGATCTTGTTAACCATCAATACTTGATGCTCCTTCTTGATTTCTACCTCCGCAGCCTTTAGCATCGCGAAGAGCTCAGGAATTGTCTTATCCATCCCTTGCATATTATAGTTCATCATGAAGCTTTTGTAGCTTGGTGGCAGTGATTGAAGAACTCTGTCAATGACACTATCAACCGAAAGATTAACTCCCAGCCGAGTCAAATGATTGTGGTACCCAGAAATTCTGAGTATATGTTCACTGACAGAACTATTCTCCTCCATTTTGCAGCTGTAGAACTTATTGGAGACTTCATATCTCTCAATCTGGGCATTTGCTTGAAATATTAAATTCAACTCCTGGAACATCTCATATGCTCCATAATGTTCAAAACATCGTTGAAGTCCCGGTTCTAAGCCGTAAAGCATGGCACACTGAACTAGCGAGTAGTCATCAGCTTTGCTCTGCCAGACGTTCATAACATCTGGGTTTGCTCCTGCAATGGGTTTGGCACCTAGCGGTGCTTCCAGGACGTAATTCTTCTTTGCAGCAATGAGGATAATCCTCAAGTTGAATCGAGCAATAGCACCGCATCTTTCAACTTAGCTTTCTCTAGGAACGCATTAAAATTCAATGGAGCAATAGCACGGGCCATTTGTCTACAACAGCATAGACATGCAAAATATTATTAGGTACTAAGTTCATGAAATTAAAGTTCAATTAATCATATTACTTAAGAATTCCCACTTAGATAGACATCCCTCTAGTCATCTAAGTGATCGCATGATCCATATCAACTAAACCATGTCCGATCATCATGTGAGATGGAGTAGCTTTCAATGGTGAACATCACTATGTTGATCATATCTACCATATGATTCACGCTCGGCCTTTCGGTCTTAGTGTTCCTAGGCCATATCTGCATATGCTAGGCTCGTCAAGTTTAACCCGAGTATTCTGCGTGTGCAAAACTGGCTTGCACCCGTTGTATGTGAACGTAGAGCTTATCACACCCGATCATCATGTGGTGTCTCGGCACGACGAACTGTCACAATGGTGCATACTCAGGAAGAACACTTGTACCTTGAAATTTAGTGAGAGATCATCTTATAATGCTACCGTCGTACTAAGCAAAATAAGATGCATAAAGGATAAACCACACATGCAATCAAATAAGTGATATGATATGGCCATCATCATGTTGTGCCTTTGATCTCCATCTCCAAACCGTCATGATCACCATCGTCACTGACTTGACACCTTGATCTCCATCGAAGCATCGTTGTCGTCTCGCCAACTATTGCTTCTACGACTATCGCTACCGCTTAGTGATAAAGTAAAGCAATTACATGGCGATTACATTTCATACAATAAAGCGACAACCATATGGCTCCTGCCAGTTGCCGATAACTATTACAAAACATGATCATCTCATACAACAATTTATATATCATCACGTCTTGACCATATCACATCACAACAACCCTGCAAAAACAAGTTAGACGTCCTCTACTTTATTGTTGCAAATTTTACGTGGCTGCTACGGGCTTAGCAAGAACCGTTCTTACCTACGCATCAAAAACCACAACGATTTTTCGTCAAGTGTGTTGTTTTAACCTTCAACAAGGACCGGGCGTAGTAACACTCGATTCAACTAAAGTTGGAGAAACAGAAACCCACTAGCCACCCATGCGAAGCACAGCGGTAGAACCAGTCTCATGAACGCGGTCATGTAATGTTGGTCTGGGCCGCTTCATCCAACAATACCGCCGAATCAAAGTATGACATGCTGGTAAGCAGTATGACTATTATTGCCCACAACTCTCTGTGTTCTACTCATGCATATAACATCTACGCATAGACCTGGCTCGGATGCCACTGTTGGGGAACGCGGTATTTCAAAAAAATCCTATGATCAAGCAAGATCTATCTAGGAGATGCATAGCAACATGAGGGGATAGTGTGTCTACGAACCCTCATAGACCGAAAGCGGAAGCGTTAAGTAACGCGGTTGATGTAGTCGAGCGTCTTCGCGATCCAACGGATCAAGTACCGAATGCACGGCACCTACGCGATCTGCACACGTACAGCTCAGTGATGTCCCTCGAACTCGTGATCCAGCTAAGGCCGAGGGAGAGTTTTGTCAGCACGACGGCGTGGTGACGGTGATGATGAATTTACTGGCGCAGGGCTTCGCCTAAGCACTGCAACTATATGACCGAGGTGTGTTTTTGTGGAGGGGGCACTGCACATGGCTAAGAGAAACTTTGGTGTGTCTTTGGGGTGCCCCCTCCCACGTATATAAAGGGGGGAGGGAGGAGGAGGCCGGCCAGGGGGAGGAGGTGCCCCATGGGGGGGGCAATCCTATTCCAAGTAGGATTCACCCCCTCTTTTCTATTCCAACAAGGAGAAGGAGGAAGGTGATGGAGGAGAGAAGTAAAGGGGGCCGCCCCCCTAGTCCAATTCGGTTTGGGCTAGGGGGGCACATGCCCTACCTTGGCCTACCTCCTCTCTTCCACCAATAGGCCCATGAGGCCCAATAACCTCCCGGGGGGTTCCGGTAACCCCTCGGTACTCCGCAAAATACCCAATACACCTCGAAACCATTCCGGTGTCTGAATATAGTCTTCCAATATATCAATCTTTATGTCTCGACCATTTCGAGACTCCTCGTCATGTCCGTGATCTCATCCGGAACTCCGAGCTACCTTCGGTACATCAAAACACATAAACTCATAATACCGATCATCATCGAACATTAAGCGTGCGGACCCTACGCCTACGGGTTCAAGAAATATGTAGACATGACTGAGACTCATCTCTAGTCAATAACCAATAGCGGAACCTGGATGTTCATATTGGCTCCCACATATTCTACGAAGATCTTTATCGGTCAAACCGCATAACAACATATGTTGTTCCCTTTGTCATCGGTATGTTACTTGCCCGAGATTCGATCGTCGGTATCACTATACCTAGTTCAATCTCGTTACCGGAAAGTCTCTTTACTCGTTCCATAATTCATCATCCCGTAACTAACTCATTAGTTACATTGCTTGCAAGGCTTATAGTGATCTGCATTACTGAGACGACCCGGAGATACCTCTCCGACAATCAGAGTGACAAATCCTAATCTCGATCTATGCCAACTCAACAAACACCATCAGAGACACCTATAGAGCATCTCTATAATCACCCAATTACGGTGTGAAGTTTGATAGCACACTAAGTGTTCCTCCAGTATTCGGGAGTTGCATAATCTCATAGTCATAGGAACATGTATAAGTCATGAAGAAAGCAATAGCAATAAACTAAATGATCATAGTGCTAAGCTAATGGATGGGTCATGTCAATCACATCATTCTCTAATGATGTGATCCCATTCGTCAAATGACAACTCATGTCTATGGCTAGGAAACTTAACCATCTTTGATTAACGAGCTAGTCAAGTAGATGCATACTAGTGACACTTTGTTTGTCTATTTATTCACACATGTACTAAGTTTCCGGTTAATACAATTCTAGCATGAATATTAATAAACATTTATCATGATATAAGGAAATATAAATAACACTTTATTATTGCCTCTAGGACATATTTCCTTCATGACCCACAAGTATAGGGGATCTATCGTAGTCCTTTCGATAAGTAAAAGTGTCGAATCCAACGATGAGCAGAAGGAAATGACAAGTGGTTTTCAGCAAGGGGGAGTTCCTCAATATATTATAACCAATTTCTTCATACTCATTACTTACACTTCCATTATTTACTCCCGTTTAAAACCTAACCAAATTGTCATCAATCACCAAACAAGGGGAGATTGTAAGTGCATCAAGTGCCCCCTTACTGGTTTTGGAGTATTGGAGACAAATGGGTTGAGGGACTAATGTGTTTGTGAGTGTACACATGAGTTATAGTCCCTGAAGATTTGGTTTAACCCATGAAATATGACCCCTAAAAATGTATTTATTCAAGTGAAGAACTTGGTGATGAAATTGTATGACAATTGAAGAAATTGATGTGAAGACTTTGAAGCTTGAAGACTTTTGTTTTCGCAGTTTCTTTCTTCTTATTTTGAGTCACAGGAAAAATCATACTATTAAAGGGGGTATAGGTGAATCATAGTTCACATTTCCAAAGTGATGCTCAAACCTATACATACAAGCCACTTTGAGTGAAGTATTTGGAAATCTCCGGTACAGCTGACGAATTTGCTGGCGGTAGTGACGAAGTTCATCTGGTCGCTGACAAATTTGGTCAGGCTAAGGAGTTATGATTTCACCAGTGCGATCTGCCTATCGTGAGGAAATTGAGTGCCCCGACGAAATTGAGAGTTTAATTTTTTGACCATTGCTGCGCCGTGTGCCAGCTGTTAAGTGGATCCTTATCCGCACAATGGTCATGTGTGAGAAGGGCATTTATGAAAATTCATGTTAGGTTGCCCCAGGCTATAAATAGCCGCCCCCACAACCACTTGTTGGTTGGCTGCTCCAAAGAGAACTTGACACTTGTCATTTGAGAGCAACCCATCCTTTGACGACCTTGAGAGAATCCTAAGTGAGGAAACACCCAACTAGAGCCAAAGTGATTGCGCATCAGTTAAGAGATTGATCTGTGTGATCCGACATCTGTTACCTTTGAAGACTGGCATTTGCCCAGATGGTTAGGCGTGATGTTCTGAGCACCCAAGAGTCATTGTGGTGCGCCGATGAACAAGTCTATGAAGGTTTTGGAAGTTTATCTTGAATAATTACCACGAGTGATTGGGCGAGGTCTAAGTGACATTGTCTCAAGAGGAATACGGTGAGGACTAAGTGTCCTCTGAGTTCATCTCGGCCACCTCAACAAGACGTACGGTTGATACAGCAACTGGAACAGGTCTACCAAATTGTTGTGTCATCACCGAGCCTACCTAGTTTTCAATTCCTCACCCTTACCTTCACATTATTCCGCCGCTGAAGTATTTGTGATCTACCTTCTGACGAATTTGAACTAAAGACTTTCACCATGCTTTCTTTCATTTCTTCAGTTCATCTTCTTCATGCTTGTGTGCCTGTATGATTGCATGTTCTTCACATATATGTATCTGGTATGCATGCTTTCTGCTACTTTGATGAAATAGTTTCCTTGTGTTTCTATTTCCTCACTCTGATCTTCGTCAAATTCATCAGAGTTTGACAATTTTCTTAAAATCTTCCATTCAGCCCCTCTGGGAGTAAACATGCATTTTCAGTATGCATTGTTTTGTAAATCATTTGTAGCCGGATATGCATAGTTGTTTTATCATTTCTAGCCAGATATGTATATGCACTGTTGTGTAGACCTATTGTAGCCGGATATGTGTGCATTGTTGTGTAGATCTTTTCTAGCCGGATATGCATACTTTTATTGATCATTTGTAGTCGGATATGTATGCATTGTTGTGTAGATCATTTTTAGTCGGAAATGTATGCATTGTTGTGTAGATCATTTGTATTCAGACATGCATTGTTGTGTGGATCATTTGTAGCGAGAATGACCATGCAAGCCTCCCGTTTCAAGATATTGCAGCAGCAGAAGGATGAGCTGGAGAGGGCGGAGCAAGAGGACTCGGAGGCGGAGGCGGCCTACACAGCGGCGGTGACAGAATGAGCGTGGAGCCTCGGATTGCCAGTCCGGCAGGGCAGAAAGTCCAATCATTTGCGTGGACTGCTGGACTGATGTTATTTTTATATGGTCGAGCATGCAAAAACTAAGCATTCTTGCCTATTTTCGGTTGTGATCGGCCGATGATGCGTCCGAGCACTGGTGCGATTTGGCGCGCACTATGAATTAGGCGTATTTGAATTTGAAATTCCCCTTATAATTGGCAAAAATATAGTGTAAATCATTGGATGGCAGGCTCCCGCATCCATGTCCGGGTTCTAGTCCCTTTCTGTCTGCGGACGGATGCGGTGTACGGTTTGCGGGTCAGCATTCGAGATGCTCTTAGACAACATCCACAACAACTAATAATTTATTAAGATAAAACCCAACCATATGCATCAACTCCTATACTTAGACTCGTTAACACTTTTCACTCAGGCTGCCCTATGGATAGTTATCTCAACATACTACTAACTCTAAAGTATGGTCCACATACATGCGCGCTCATATATTGGGCACCAAGGATAGCAACATATCATAAGTTCTTAACATAGAATTCAAATCAATCTTAAAAAAAATAACCAATCACCATAGGACAGAAAGAGATCTACTAAGACATAATAGAAGTGCAACAAATCATAGGTTCGCATTTACCTCTCAATGATTGGACGGAATGATTATGCTAATTAATACGTAGTCATTAGGTGACTCCCACACTGTTAGATTTTTTCCTCCTTTTGTCCCCCCCCCCCCCCCCCTAGCACTCGATGGCTTTGGGCCGGGGAGGTGTGGAGGACCCTGGCTCCCCATCGACAGGAGGGACTCTCTGCTCTTGTTTTTGTTTGGTTAAACGTCTTGGTTGGATTGTGTGGAGGTGTGTCTCCATCGGATCTCATGGGTTTGATTGGTGTTGGTCTTTTGTGGATCCGTGTTGATCTAGTCTTCGTTTGTGTGTATAAAAGTTTGATCTTTTGCTCTACGCTTTATTTATTGACGACGGTTGTGTTCTGGCGCGCTAGTCCGGCCCGTGGGACCTTACCACAATGACTTTCTGACTGTCTAATAGAACAATGTTTGTTCGGCTCTGGTAAAAGAGAGGCGATGATGATGACGCTCTTTCGACTCACTTCAGTGCTTATAGTCATCGCTAGGTGCATAAACAAGAGCTCCCCTCTTGATCAACGGTAGCTTTTCCAGATTCTCGAAATTTGACTTCGTCCCAGAATGGTGCAACAAAATGAATAGGACAAGAAGAGAGTAAAAGGGTACGAGATATGTATATTGTAATCAAGGACGGCGAAACGCTGCGGATCGCTTCCTTTAGCAGGCTGCTAAGCACATGTTTTGGCATCTTTCCTTGAAGATTAAGTTGCATCCTGGCAATGTTGCCCTGAAAACCTGCTACGCTAGTACACAGAGTGCACTGTACTTATATACCTACATTGCATGTATATAAGACAGGAGCTACGTATGTACCTATGCACGCAAAGTGAAGTCTTTTCCGCTTCAAGCGAGCGGCGTTGACAAGCGACATTTACCAAGTAAGATAGATTGGTGTCAACTCGATCGATCGATCGCCCTATAAATTGCCAAGGAGCCATGCATACAAACGTACCCATTCAACTTCCATCAATAATCGATCAGCAACAAAAGCACCGTGATAGTAACTAGTGACAGCGTGAGGGCGTTCGCAATGGCGAGGCGTCTGGGAGTCGTGCTGGCTTTAGCGGCTGTCGTCCTTCTCGCCGCCGCGGGGGCCGCCACCGCGCAATCCAAGCCACGGCCACCCAATGCCAATGGCCCGAAGCCGAAGCCGAATCCGATAAGCGTCAAGTGCAGTGAGAGTCCCAGGGTGAACCCCTACTGCTCCAACCAGAGGATGGACTGCCCCGCCAACTGCCCCCAGTCGTGCTACGCCGACTGCAAATCATGCAAACCCGTCTGCGGTGAGCACTCCATGTCTTAACTGTGCAGGTACAACTATAGTAACGCTTGATTTTGTTGGCTAATAATGGTTGTGGCTCATGCGTTCGTGCAGTGTGCAACACCCCGGGGGCGTGCGGCGACCCGCGGTTCATAGGCGGTGACGGCAACGCCTTCTACTTCCACGGACGCAGGGACGCCGACTTCTGCGTCGTCTCCGACCGTGACCTTCACATCAACGCACACTTCATCGGCAAGAGCGGCCACAGCGGCATGTCCCGGGACTTCACCTGGATCCAGGCCATCGCCGTGCTCTTCGACGGCCACCGCCTCTACCTCGGCGCCAGGAAGACCGGCACCTGGGACGACGCTGTCGAGCATCTAGAGATCATCCTGGACGGCGAGCCCGTGTACCTCCCCGCCGACCTGGTCGAAGGCGCCAAGTGGACCTCCAGCCGCGTCCCCGAGCTGTCTGTGACCCGCACCAAGGGGGCCAATGGCGTGCTCGTCGCCCTCTACGGAAAGTTCAGCGTCAGGGCCAACGCCGTGCCCATCACCGAGGAGGATTCGAGGGTGCACCGTTACGGCGTCACCGCCGACGACTGCCTCGCGCACCTCGAGCTGGCGTTCAAGTTCGACGCGCTCACCGACGACGTCCACGGTGTGGTCGGACAGACGTACCGCTCCGACTACGTCAACCATTTCGACGTGAGGGCCTCCATGCCCACCATGGGAGGAGATGCCACCTTCACCACCTCCAGCCTGTTTGCCGCCGACTGCAGCGTGGCGCGCTATGGAGTCAGCCGTGGAAACGACGGTGCCGCGGTGCTATCTGAGCTCTCTGCTGTCACCTGTGCCAGTGGCATGGACGGCAAGGGTGTCGTGTGCAAGAAGTAAAACGCTTCTTGCATGCATATGGCGACTGTTGTGTACTGGCCGTGCATGTCTGCATGCATGCACAGTTGACAAGTACGTACTTCACATGAATAAGCAAAGGGCATAATTTGATGTGTGTGGGACTTGGAACTTTATATTATCATCAAAGAACTAGTATGTGCCATTTGCACTATATGTTGCACCAACGAAGAATATCCTATCAAACTTTGCATTCAACTATTGATTAAATTTCACCTCGGAACTTTTGCACTATTGCATTTCTTGCCTCGAGATCTTCGAAAGTAGATCATATGTTAATAGGTTTAGACGAACTTATATCTATTTCCCGGTGAACCTGGGGCTCCCTTCTCCTCCCCTGGGTGCTCCGGCGGTGACGGGAGGAGAGGGGAACCTAGGGATATTGTCCGGTGTATAGGGTAGTAGGGTTAGCCAGTTAAGTGAGTGCTCTTCGCCCGGCATTGTTTGATGGTGATGGCTTCAGGGATAAGAATAAATAGACCTCAGATCCGGTTCCGTCTCGGCGGCGACGCTTGCAACGAGGTCGACGGGCTTGAGGGCGGCGCTTCCCAGCGCTCCTGTGGAGCGGCAGTTTGGCTATTCCCCCGTCCGACCATGACGGAGTTGTTGGATTTCCCCGAAGAGGAAGGATGAAACAGTATAGTAGCAGATAGTATTTCTCTTAGTTAGGAACAAGGTTTCTTGAACCAATAGGAGGCACCACACCAGCAACGTGAACAGTACCTACACACAGACACGACAATTGCTTGCACCCAACAAAGGCAAGGGGGTCATCACTCCCCTTATTCTTGCCCGTTGCAAGATTAAAACTGATAGTGATAGGCAAAGCAATACAAAGTAAAAGTAAATAAAAGCAAGCGAACAAAGTAATTGCATGATTCTTAGTATTGATGGAGAAGGGACCCTGGTGGCCATAGGTTCACTAGTGGCATCTCTCTCGAAAGTATAGGAATGATGGGTAAAGAAATTACTATTGTGCAATTGACAGAATCGAGCATAGTTATGATAATCATCCATAGCACAATCATTACATAGGCATTACGTCTGTGACAAGTAAAACGTTAATCGAACTGCATCTACTACTATTACTCCACCCCAAGACCGCTCTCCAACATGCATCTCAAAGTATTAAGTTCATGACAAACAGAGTAATGCTTTAAGAAAGATGACATAACGTAGACAAAATAAGATGAAGCAATATGATGAAACCCCGTTGTTTTATCCTTACTAGCAACAATACAAAACGTGCCTTTGCCCCTCCTGTCATAGGGCAAGATCTCCTCAAGATTGAACCTACCACAAAGCACCTCTCTCATTGAAGATAAATATATCTAGCTTGGTCAAAGTAGATGAATAGATCGGAGAGAAATACAAAGCTATAAAATTACGCAGCAAATAAATCTCAAGAGACTCATATAAATTGAATGAACAATCTGATCATCAACCCAAAATTCATTGAATCCCAGCAAACACACCACAAAAGATTACATCGGATTGATCTTAGAGAAGATGATTGTATTGAAAATCAAAAGAGAGATAGAAGGCCATTGTCAGACCAGTAGATCCTGAAGGAACTACTCACACATCAACATCGAGGCAGCAAGGTTGATGAAGACAACCTCCCCAATGGTTCCCCCCTCCGGCAGAGTGCCAAAATATAGGGCTCTAGATGGGATCGTTTCGGAATAGAAGCTTGCGGCGGCAGAAGAACTGTTTCGGATCTCTCTTCGAGGGTTTCTGGATATATGAGAATTTATAGTCCAAGAATTAGGACAAGCAGAGATACGAGGGGCCCACAAGTCAGGGTGGCGCTCCCTAATGACCAACAAGTATAGGAAATCAATCGTAGTCCTTTTGATAAGTAAGATTTTCGACCGAACAAGGAGCAAAAGGAAATGACAAGCAATTTTTAGCAAGGTATTCTCAATAAGCACTGAAATTACTGGTAATAGATAGTTTGATAGCAAGGTAATTCGTAAAAAGTAGCAAGTAACAATAGTAGCAAAGGTGCGGCAAGTTAGCCCAATCCTTTTATAGCAAAGGACATGCTGGAATAGTCTCTTAAAATAAGCAAAGCGTTCTCGAGGACACATGAGAATTCATCTAGTTATTTTCATCATGTTTATTTGATCCGTGTTCGCTACTTTGATAATTTGATATGTGGGTGGACCGGTGCTTGGGTGTTGTTCTTACTTGAACAAGCCTCACACTTATGATTACCCCCTCTCGCAAGAATCCGGAACTACGAAAGAAGAATTAAGAAAAATCTAACCATAACATGAAATATATGGACCCAAATTAGCCCCTTATGGAATAACACATAAACTAGGGTTTAAGCTTTTGTCACTCTAGCAACCCATCATCTACTTATTAATCCATAGTGCCCTCCCTTAGGCCCAAATATGGTGAAGTGTCTTGTATTCGACGTTCACATGACACCACTAAAGGAAGCAACAATATACATATCATCAAAATATCGAATGAATGTCAAATTCACATGATTACTTATAACAAGACCTCTCCCATGTGTTGGGGAACGTAGTAATTTCAAAAAAATTCCTACGCACACGCAAGATCATGGTGATACATAGCAACGAGAGGGGAGAGTGTTGTCAACGTACCCTCGTAAACCGAAGCGGAAGCGTTGACGCAACGTAGAGGAAGTAGTCGTACGTCTTCCCGGTCCAACCGATACAAGCACCGTTACTCCGGCACCTCCGAGTTCTTGACACACGTACAGCTCGATGACGCACCCCGGGCTCCGATCCAGCAAAGCTTCGGGGAGGAGTTTCGTCAGCACGACGGCGTGGTGACGATCTTGATGTTTAACCGTCGCAGGGCTTCGCCTAAGCACCGCTACAATATGACCGAGGGGAATATGGTGGAGGGGGGCACCGCACACGGCTAAGGAACGATCACGAAGATCAACTTGTGTCTATGGGGTGCCCCCTGCTCCCGTATATAAAGGAGTGGAGGAGGGGAGGGCCGGCCCTCTCTATGGCGCGCCCTAGGGGAGTCCTACTCCCACCGGGAGTAGGATTCCTCCTTTCCTAGTCCAACTAGGAGTCCTTCCATGTAGTAGGAGTAGGAGACAAGGAAGGGGAAGGGAGAAGGGAAGGAAGGAGGGGGCGCAGCCCCTCCCCCTAGTCCAATTCGGACTAGGCCTTGGGGGGGCGCGCGGCCTGCCCTAGGCAGCCCCTCTCTCTTTCCCGTATGGCCCAATAAGGCCCAATACTTCTCCCCCGTATTCCCGTAACTCCCCGGTACTCCGAAAAATACCTGAACCACTCGAAACCATTCCGATGTCCGAATATAGTCGTCCAATATATCGATCTTTACGTCTCGACCATCTCGAGATTCCTCGTCATGTCCCCGATCTCATCCGGGACTCCAAACTCCTTCGGTACATCAAAACTCATAAACTCATTATATAACTATCATCGAAACCTTAAGCATGCGGACCCTACGGGTTCGATAACAATGTAGACATGACTGAGACATGTCTCCGGTCAATGACCAATAGCGGGACCTGGATGCCCATATTGGTTCCTACATATTCTACGAAGATCTTTTATCGGTCAGACCGCATAACAACATACGTTGTTCTCTTTGTCATCGGTATGTTACTTGCCCGAGATTCGATCGTCGGTATCCAATACCTAGTTCAATCTCGTCACCGGCAAGTCTCTTTACTCGTTCCGTAATACATCATCCCGCAACTAACTCATTAGTTGCAATGCTTGCAAGGCTTATGTGGTGTGCATTACCGAGAGGGCCCAGAGATACCTCTCCGACAATCGGAGTGACAAATCCTAATCTCGAAATACGCCAACCCAACATGTACCTTTGGAGACACCTGTAGAGCACCTTTATAATCACCCAGTTACGTTGTGACGTTTGGTAGCACACAAAGTGTTCCTCCGGCAAACAGGAGTTGCATAATCTCATAGTCATAGGAACATGTATAAGTCATGAAGAAAGCAATAGCAACATACTAAACGATTGGGTGCTAAGCTAATGGAATGGGTCATGTCAATCAGATCATTCACCTAATGATGTGATCCCGTTAATCAAATAACAACTCTTTGTCCATGGTTAGGAAACATAACCATCTTTGATTAACGAGCTAGTCAAGTAGAGGCATACTAGTGAAACTCTGTTTGTCTATGTATTCACACATGTATTATGTTTCCGGTTAATACAATTCTAGCATGAATAATAAACATTTATCATGAAATAAGGAAATAAATAATAACTTTATTATTGCCTCTAGGGCATATTTCCTTCACCATGTCCTCAAGAACAAAAGTAACTACTCAAAATCATATTCATGTTCAAGATCAGAGGGGTATTAAATATCATTAAGGATCTGAACATATAATCTTCCACCAAATAAACCAATTAGCATCAACTACAAAATGTAATCAACACTACTAGCAACCCACAGGTACCAATCTGAGGTTTTGAGACAATGATTGAATACAAGAGATGAACTAGGGTTTTAGATGAGATGGTGCTGGTGAAGATGTTGATGAAGATTGGTCCTCCCATGATGAGAGGATCGTTGGCGATGTCGATGGCTTCAATTTCCCCCTCCCGGAGGGAAGTATCCCCGGCGGAATTGCTCCATCGGAGAGCAAAAGTGTTCCTGCCCAGGTTCCGCCTCGAGATGGCGGCGCTTCGTCCCAAAAGTTCTCTCCCTATTTTTTTCTAGGTCAAAACCCCTCATATAGCAGAAGATGGGGGTCGGAGGCAAGTTGTGGGCCCCACAAGGCATTAGAGTGCACCCAGGGGTGGCCACACCCTGTTGCCTTGTCGCCAACTGGTGGGGCCCTCTGGTACGTCTTCCCTCCAGTATTTTTTTATATATTCCATGAAATTTCAAGCCATTTGGAGCTCTGCAGAATAGGTATCTCTGATGTAGCTTTTCCAGGTCTAGAATTCCAGCTGCCTGCAATCTCCCTCTTCATGTAAATCTTGTAAATTAAGAGAGGAAAGGCATTAGAATTGCATCACATAGTGTTATAGTGATAAAAAAACATTATAAATATTAGTAGAAAAACATGATGCAAAATGGACGTATCAACTCCCCCGAGCTTAGACCTCGCTTTTCCTCAAGCGAAAGCCGAAATCGATAATCATGACCACATGTTTAGAGAGAGAGGTGTCGACAAAGACAAAATGCGGGCATATTAGCATCATGATCATTAACAAAGCAGCAATATATCATCATAAAACTTCTCATAATCAAGTAACAATTCATCACAATGCTGAAGTATGAAGCATAAACTTTCTTGAAAACTAACAAACTTTGTTCTTAGTCAATGAAACAATCACAATTCATCATATTCTCGGGAAGAATCTCATGTAAGAGCTTTTTTTAGCAAGTCCACATACTCAACTATAATTTAGTGTTCTATGATTGCTAACACTCAGGGCATATATATATGGAGCAGAAGTTTCAGTCAGACACATATAAAGATAGGGGCTTATAGTTTCGCATCCCAACTCATTTACCTCAAGGGCAACGTCAACAATAATAACTCATGATTACTCATATCCAACTAGATATATGTGCCTAGATCTTTCCTCGCCACATGATGCTTGCAAAAAGAAAAAATGAAAAAGGAATAGAGAAAAACACTATTGACTCTTGCATAAAAAGTAAATACAGAAAAGTAAAAGATAGGCCCTTCGCAGAGGGAAGCAGAGGTTGTCATGCGCTTTCATTTTTGGATGTGCAAGCTCTTAATGTAAAGGAGCGTCACTTTGTATTGCCCCTTGTGATAGCAACATTTATTATGCAGTTTGTTGCTTTTATTTCTTTACCATCACAAGATCGTACAAAGCTTATTTTCCCTTACAATAAAAGATCAAACATATTTAGGAGCAATTTGTATTGCTTTATGCACCGTTGACAACTTACTTGAAGGATCTTATTCAATCCATAGGCAGATATAGTGGACTATCATGGCATGAAACTGGGTTCAAGGGTTTTGGAGGCACAAGTAGTATATCTACTTGGTGCGGATTTTTGGCTAGCAAAAGATATTGAGAAAGCACCACATGTTGGAGGATCCATGACAATATAACTTCTATGTGAATATAGGCAAACATAACTCATTACGTTGTCTTCCTTGTCCAACGTCAACTAGTTGACATAATTTTTTAATGGGGGCTCACAATCATAAAAGATGTCCAAGATAGTATATTTATATGTGAATCCTCTCTTCCTTTACTAACCTTTCATGAATTGCACCATTGACCAATACTATGTTTGTTAACTTCCAACAAATTTTATCAAATATACTTTTCTTTATGTAAAGTCATTACTTTCCATGGGATTAGCATATGATCTTTTAATTATTCCATTGCTAAGATTGAAACATAAAAGTAAAGAAGCAAACTCAAACTACTCTTTATTATATAACTCTCAAACTCGATTACATAGATAGATAGATCACAAAACAAGCACATGAAACTAGATTATACTAAACTTTTATCCTTCTAAATCACATAATAACTAAAGATTGAACTAAGATAGATAAGGATGATAAAAGTGATGGTGATACGATACAGAGGCACCTCCCCCAAGCTTGGCACAAGCCAAGGGTGGTGCCCATACCCGTGTACTCAAGTGTCTTTCTTTGGTGATGGTGGTGATGTAGTTGTAGTGGTGATTCTCTTGGATATATAATTCCCCTTAGAGTGTGAATCTCCTCCTTAAGCTCACCGACTTCCTTCTTAAGATCCAACTTCTCCTTGAGGAGTTTGTTGGTGACAAATCCATCCTCGCGGGAGTGCAATTTGGTTGTGAAAGATGAGGCGTCATCACCCTACGCATGACGATAAGGGGTAAATCGAATAATGGAAGGCTTAACCTTATTTGGCAAACTTGTCTTCTGGAACTCCACACGCATATCTCCTGGCTGCGGTAAGGGAGTTTCTTCTTCTTCCTCGCTTGAGGGTTCTATCCTCTTTAGATCAACATCCACCTCTTCTTCTGCAGACCACCCATATGGATCCATGTCTCCATAGATCCTTGGGTTTGCAACATAGTGCGAAACATAGCTCTCTCTCCATCTGAGTCTTGAGACGACATGCTGTCAGATCTACCAGAAAAACAGCACGAAACAAGAACAGAGGAGAAACTTGCCATATGGTGGTCAAAACATCCATGAGTATATATAAAGAAGTTTTATCTTGCGAAACAAGTATTCCAGAAGAAAACAGAGTTAGGATGGCACACGAGAGGGACACAAGGAAACCTGGCGCGCCTAGGGGATAGGGCGTTCCCTGTTGCCTTGTGACCTCCTCATGGGTCCTCTCGGCTGTTTCTTATTTTGTATTTTTTTCTAATATTCCAAAACTAACAGAAATGTTTTTTCTGACATGTTTGGAGTCGGTTTACTTACCGTATCATATACCTACTATTTTTCAGGGTTCTGGAGTGTTCCGGAAGGTCTCTCTTATGTGTTCCTACGGTGTCATAGTTTGGACAATATTAGTTTCAACATTAATAGGTGTACCTGAAATATAATGCTTAATTCTTTGCCCATTAACCACTCTAGGATTAGTGCCCTTGTTACTTGTGAGCTACGTTGGGATTTCCTCGAAGAGGAGAGGATGATGTAGTATTGTAGAGATAAGTATTTCCCTCAGTTATGAAACCAAGGTTATCAATCAAGTAGGAGAATCAAGCAACACTATGTAAACATCACCTGCACACAAACAACAAATTCTTGCAACCCAACGCGTAGAGGGGTTGTTAATCCCTCAACGGCTTTGAGCAAGATTAAATTATATAGTTTTGATAGATAGATCAGACAAAAATACAAAATAAAATAAATAAAAGAAAATTTGCAACAAGATAAACAACATACGATGGGTAAACAAATTACTATTGGGCAATTGATAGAAAATAAAATAATTATGACGATATCCAAGGCAATGATCATACATAGGCATCACGTCCGAGACAAGTAGACCGAAATGATTCTGCATCTACCACTATTACTCCACATGTCGACCGCTATCCAGCATGCATCTAGTTTATTAAGTTCATGGAAAAAAGGAGTAACACCTTAAGAAAAATGACATGATGTAGACAAGATAAACTCACGTATGGATAAACCCATCTTTTTACCCTTAATAGCAACGATACATACGTCTCATGTCCCTTTTTGTCACTGGGATTGAGCACCACGAATTGAACCCATTACAAAGCACCTCTTCCCATGGCAAGATAAATCAATCTAGTTGTCCAAATAAACCAATAAATCGGAGAAGAAATGCGAAGCTATAGTAATCATGCATAATAGAGTTCAGAGAAAACTCAAATAATTCATAGATAGAACTGATCATAAACTCACAATTCAGCGGATCCCAACAAACACATCACAAAAAGTCATTACATCAAATAGATCTCAAAGAACACCAAGGAGAACATTGTATTGAAGATCAAAAAGAGAGAAGAAGCCATCTAGCTACTAACTATGGACCCATAGGTCTATGGTAAACTACTCACGCATCATCGGAGGGGCAGCAAGGATGATGAAGAACCCCTCTATGATCGATTTCCCCTCCGATAGAGTGCCGAAAAAGGCCTCCATATGGGATCTCGTGGTTCTGGAACTTGCGGCAGTGGAAAAAGTATTTCGTGGTCTCCTCTATTGGTTTCACGATTTTAGAGAATTTATAGAGGCGGAGTTAGGTCAAACGGAGCCTCGTGGGCCCCACAAGCCACCAACGCACGCCCTACCCCTAGGCACGCCCTGGTGCCTTTTGGGCCACTTCTCCATCTTCTCGTCCCCTCCCGAAACTTCCAGGGTCTCTTATGTCTAGAAGAAAAATCACCAAAAAGTCTCGTGGCATTTGGACTTTGTTTGGTACTGATATTCTACAAAACCAAAAGCAAGCAAAAAAACAGCAACTTGCACTGGGCACTAAGTTAATAGGTTAGTCCCAAAAAATGATATATTTTTGCTTGAAACTGTATATAAAACATCCAACATTGATAATATAAGAGCATGGAATAATCAAAATTATAGATATGTTGGAGACGTATCAAGCATCCTCAAGCTTAATTCCTGCTCATCCTCGAGTAGGTAAATGATAAAGACAAAAAAATTGATGTGGAATGCTACCTAACATATTCATCATATATTCTTTTCTTTGTAGGGTGGATATTTGGACTTGGATGATTCAAAGCAATAGTCTATAATTTGACATGAAAACATCAATACTCAAGCATATCAACAAGCAACCATGTCTTTCAAAATATAAACGCTAAAGATGGCTATCCTTGGACCATTATGCTCTGTCATTGATCCATTCATGAAACACACTCAAATATTAGCTACATCCAATACACAAGTATGATAATAGTGTTCCCTAGTTGGTGCTTTATAAGAGAAGATGGAGACTCAAATAAAAATAAATTGCATAAAAGTAAATAGATAGGCCCTTCGTAGAGGGAAGCAGAGATTTGCGGCGGTGCCAGAGCTCAAATCTTAAATTTAGAGATAAAATTACTTTCATATGCATGCTTTTCCTGTCAACGAAAACGACCGAGAATTCCCAATATCTTCCATGCTAGACAAACCATAGGTGGGTCCCAAATAGAAAATAAAGTTTATTTACTTTCCACCATTCTTTCACAATCCATGGCTAGCCGTATCCACGGGTGCCTTCCATGCCAACACTTTACAAGGAATTTATTATTATCATCATATTATTATTTTTCATTTGGGGACTGGGCATCCCTATTACCTACCACACTCTCATGCAATGACAAGTGAATAAACACTAGTCGTGAGAATAAAATACCTAGCATGGAAAATATTGGCCACCCCCTACTGCTTCATGAGCGGTACGGGCACACAAAACGGAAATTCATTTTGAAAAATTAGAGTTGGCACATGCTAATTTACTTAGAACGGCATGGAAGTACCGCATATAGGTAGGTATGATGGACTCATTTGGCACAACTTCGGGTTTAATGATTAGGATGCATAAGCAGCATTCCCGCTTAGTACAAGTCAAGCTAGCAAATAGATTGAGAAGGATATAACTTCATTGCATAACTATTGACTTTATGTGCATGCATACGGAATCACAAACCTTAACACCAATATTCTTACTAAAGCATAATTACTCACCAACATGACTCACATATTACTATCTCCATATCGTAAAACTATTGCAAGGAATCAAGTTTATCATATCCAATGATCTATATGAAAGTTTTTATTATATCTCCCTTGTATATCCATCACTTCGGGACCTGATGACCCACAAGTATAGGGGATCTATCGTAGTCCTTTCGATAAGTAAAAGTGTCGAATCCAACAATGAGCAGAAGAAAATGACAAGAGGTTTTCAGCAAAGGGGAATTCCTCGATATATTATAACCAATTTCTTCATACTCGGTACTTACACTTCCGTTATTTACTCCCGTTGAAAACCTAACCAATTTGTCATCAATCACCAAACAAGGGGAGATTGTAAGTGCATCAAGTGCCCCCTTAGTGGTTTTGGAGTATTGGAGACAAATGGGTTGAGGGAATAATGTGTGTGCGAGTCTACACATGAGTTATAGTCCCTGAAGATTTGGTTTAACCCATGAAAGATGACCCCTAAAAATGTATTTCTTCAAGTGAAGAACTTGGTGATGAAATTGGTACGACAATTGAAGAAATTGATGTGAAGACTTTGAAGCTTGAAGACTTTGTTTTCACAATTTCTTTCTTCTTATTTCGAGTCATAGGAAAAACCGTACTGTTAAAGGGGGGTATAGGTGAATCATAGTTCACATTTCCAAAGTGATGCTCAAACCTATACATACAAGCTGCTTTGAGTGAAGTATTTGGAAATCTCTGGTACAGCTGACGAATTTGCTGGCGGTAGTGACGAAGTTCATCTGATCGCTGCCAAATTTGGTCAGGCTAAGGAGTTATGATTTCACCAGTGCGATCTGCCTATCGTGAGGAAATTGAGTGCCCCAACGAAATTGAGAATTCAATTTTCCGACCGTTGCTGTTGAGTGGATCCTTATCCGGACAATGGTCATGTGTGAGAAGGGCATTTATGACAATTCATGTCGGGTTGCCCCAGGCTATAAATAGCCGCCCCCACAACCACTTGTTGGTTGGCTGCTCCAGAGAGAACTTGACACTTGTCATTTGAGAGCAACTCATCCTTTGACGACCTTGAGAGAATCCTAAGTGAGGAAACACCCAACCAGAGCCAAAGTGATTGAGCATCACTGAAGAGATTGATCTGTGTGATCTGACGTATGTTACCTTTGAAGACTGGCATCCGCCCAGATGGTTAGGCGTGATATTCTGAGCACCCAAGAGTCATTGTGGTGCACCGGTGAACAAGTCTGTGAAGGTTTTGGAAGTTTATCTTGAAGAATTACCACAAGTGATTGGGCGAGGTCTAAGTGACCTTGGCTCAAGAGGAATACGGTGAGGACTAAGTGTCCTCTGAGTTCATTTCAGCCACCTCAACAAGGCGTACGGTTGATATAGCAACTGGAATAGGACTACCAAATTGGTGTGTCATCACCGAGCCTACCTGGTTTTCAATTCCTCACCCTTACCTTCACATTATTCCTCCGCTGAAGTATTTGTGATCTACCTTCTGATGAATTTGAACTAAAGACTTTCATCATGCTTTCTTTCATTTCTTCAGTTCATCTTCTTCATGCTTGTGTGCCTGTATGATTGCATGTTCTTCACATATATGTATCTGGTATGCATGCTTTCTGCTACTTTGATGAAATAGTTTTCTTGTGTTTCTATTTCCTCACTCTGATCTTCGTTAAATTCATCAGAGTTTGACAAATTTCTTAAAATCTTCCATTTACCCCCTCTGGGAGTAAACATGTGTTTTCAGTTTGCATTGTTTTGTAAATCATTTGTAGTCGGATATGCATAGTTTTTTTAAAATTTCTAGCCAGATATGTATATGCACTGTTGTGTAGACCTTTTGTAGCCGGATATGTGTGCATTGTTGTGTAGATCTTTTCTATCCGGATATGCATACTTTTATTGATCATTTGTAGCCGGATATGTATGCATTGTTGTGTAGATCATCTGTAGTTAGAAATGTATGCACTGTTGTGTAGATCATTTTTAGTCAGACATGCATTGTTGTGTGGATCATTTGTAGTGAGAATGACCATGCAAGTCGCCCGTTTCAAGATGTTGCAACAGCAGAAGGATGAGCTGGAGAGGGCAGAGCAAGAGGACTCCGAGGCAGAGGCGTCCTACACAGCGGCGACGACAGTATGAGCATAGAGCCTCGGATTGCAAGTCCGGCAGGGCAGAAAGTCCAGTCTTTTGTGTGGACTGTTGGACTGATGTTATTTTTATATGGTCGAGCATGTAAAAACTAGGCATTCTTACCTATTTTTGGTTCTGATCGGCCGATGATGCGTCCCAGCACTGGTGTGATCTGGCGCGCACTATGAATCAGGCGTATTTGAATTTGAAATTCCCCTTATAATTGGCAAAAATATAGTGCAAATCATTGGATGGCAGGCTCCCGCTGAAGGAAATATGCCCTAGAGGCAATGATAAAGTTATTATTTATTTCCTTATATCATGATAAATGTTTATTATTCATGCTAGAATTGTATTAACCGAAAACATAATACATGTGTGAATACATAGACAAACAGAGTGTCAGTAGTTTGCTTCTACTTGACTAGCTCGTTGATCAAAGATGGTTATGTTTCCTAACCATAGACATGAGTTGTCATTTGATTAACGGGATCACATCACTAGGAGAATGATGTGATTGACTTGACCCATTCCGTTAGCATAGCACTTGATCGTTTAGTTTGTTGCCATTGCTTTCTTCATAACTTATACATGTTCCTATGACTATCAGATTATGCAACTCCCGTTTATCAGAGGAACACTTGGTGTGCTACCAAACGTCACAACGTAACTGGGTGATTATAAAGGTGCTCTACAGGTGTCTCCGAAGGTACTTGTTGGGTTGGCGTATTTCGAGATTAGGATTTGTCACTCCGATTGTCGGAGAGGTATCTCTGGGCCCTTTCGGTAATGCACATCACTTAAGCCTTGCAAGCATTGCAACTAATAAGTTAGTTGCGGGATGATGTATTACGGAACGAGTAAAGAGACTTGCCGGTAACGAGATTGAACTAGGTATTGAGATACCAACGATCGAATCTCGGGCAAGTAACATACCGATGACAAAGGGAACAACGTATGTTGTTATGCGGTCTGACCGATAAAGATCTTCGTAGAATATGTGGGAGCCAATATGAGCATCCAGGTCCCGCTATTGCTTATTGACTGGAGACATGTCTCGGTCATGTCTACATAGTTCTCGAACCCGTAGGGTCCACACGCTTAAAGTTACGATGACAGTTATATTATGAGTTTATGAGTTTTGATGTACCGAAGGAGTTTGGAGTCCCAGATGAGATCGGGGACATGACGAGGAGTGTCGAAATGGTTGAGATGTAAAGATCGATATATTGGACGACTATATTCGGACATCGGAAAGGTTTCGAGTGATTCGGGTATTTTTCGGAGTACCGGAGAGTTACGGGAATTCGCCGGGGAGTATATGGGCCTTATTGGGCCATACGGGAATAGAGGAGAGAGGCCAAAAGGAACGAGGCGTGCGCCCCCCCTCTGGTCCAAATTGGACAAGGGGTGCAGCCCACCTTTCCTTGTTCCTCTCCTCCTCTTTCCTTCTCTCCTACTCCAACAAGGGAAGGAGGAGTCCTACTCCCGGTGGGAGTAGGACTCCCCCCTTGGCGCGCCCTCCTCCTAGGCCGGCCACCTCTCCCCTTGCTCCTTTATATACAGGGGCAGGGGGCACCTCTAGACACACAAGTTGATCAGTTGACCTCTCCCAGCCGTGTGCGGTGCCCCCCTCCACCATATTCCACCTTGGTTATATTGTAGCGGTGATTAGGCGAAGCCCTACGTCGGTAACAACATCATCACTGTCACCACGCCGTCGTGCTGACGGAACTCTCCTGTTAAGCACTGCTGGATCGGAGTTCGCGGGACGTCATCGAGCTGAACGTGTGCTGAACTCGGAGGTGCCGTGCGTTTGGTACTTGGATCGATCGGATCGTGAAGACGTACGACTACATCAACCACGTTGTGCTAATGCTTCCGCTTTCGGTCTACGAGGGTACGTGGACAACACTCTCCCCTCCTTTTGCTATGCATCACCATGATCTTGCGAGTGCGTAGGATTTTTTTGAAATTACTACGTTCCCCAACAGTGGTATCAGAGCCTAAGTTCTATGTGTTGATATTGTGCACGAGTAGAACACAAGTGAGTTGTGGGCGATATAAGTCATACTGCTTAGCAGCATGTCATACTTTGGTTCAGCGGTATTGTTGGATGAAGCGGTCCGGACCGACATTACGCGTACGCTTACGCGAGACTGGTTCTACCAACGTGCTTTGCACACAGGTGGCTGGCGGGTGTCAGTTTCTCCAAGTTTAGTTGAACCAAGTGTGGCTACGCCCGGTTCTTGCGAAGGTTAAAACAACACCAACTTGACAAACTATCGTTGTGGTTTTGACGCGTAGGTAAGAACGGTTCTTGCTTAAGCCCGTAGCAGCCACCCAAAACTTGCAACAACAAAGTAGAGGACGTCTAACTTGTTTTTGCAGGGCATGTTGTGATGTGATATGGTCAAGACATGATGCTAAATTTTATTCTATGAGATGATCATGTTCTTGTAACCGAGTTATCGGCAACTGGCAGGAGCCATATGGTTGTCGCTTTATTGTATGCAATGCAATTGCGCTGTAATGCTTTACTTTATCACTAAGCGGTAGCGATAGTCGTGGAAGCATAAGATTGGCGAGACGACAATGATGCTACGATGGTGATCAAGGTCTCACGCCGGTGATGATGGTGATCATGACGGTGCTTCGGAGATGGAGATCACAAGCACAAGATGATGATGGGCATATCATATCACTTATATTGATTGCATGTGATGTTTATCTTTTATGCATCTTATCTTGCTTTGATTGACGGTAGCATTATAAGATGATCTCTCACTAAATTTCAAGATAAAAGTGTTCTCCCTGAGTATGCACCGTTGCCAAAGTTCGTCGTGCCCAGACACCACATGATGATCGGGTGTGATAAGCTCTATGTCCATCTACAACGGGTGCAAGCCAGTTTTGCACACGCAGAATACTCAGGTTAAACTTGACGAGCCTAGCATATGCAGATATGGCCTCGGAACACTGAGACCGAAAGGTCGAGCGTGAATCATATAGTAGATATGATCAACCTAATGATGTTCACCATTGAAAACTACCCCATTTCACGTGATGATCGGTTATGGTTTAGTTGATATGGATCACGTGATCACTTAGATGATTAGAGGGATGTCTATCTAAGTGGGAGTTCTTAAGTAATATGATTAATTGAACTTAAATTTATCATGAACTTAGTCCTGGTAGTATTTGCATATCTATGTTGTAGATCAATAGCTCGCGTTTAGCTCCCTTGTTTTATTTTTGATATGTTCCTAGAGAAAACTAAGTTGAAAGGTGTTAGTAGCAATGACGTGGATTGGATCCGTGATCTGAGGTTTATCCTCATTGCTGCACAGAAGAATTATGTCCTTGATGCACCGCTAGGTGACAAACCTATTACAGGAGCAGATGCAGATGTTATGAACGTTTGGCTAGCTCAATATGATGACTACTTAATGATTTAGGGCACCATGCTTAAACGGCTTAGAATCGGGACTTCAAAGGCGTTTTGAACGTCATGGACCATATCAGATGTTCCAGGAGTTGAAGTTAATATTTGAAGTAAATACCCGAGTTGAGAGATATGAAGTCTCCAACAAGTTCTATAGCTAAAAGATGGAGGAGAAGAGCTCAAGCAGTGAGCATGTGCTCAGATTGTCTAGGTACTACAATCGCTTGAATCAAGTGGAAGTTAATCTTCCAGATAAAATAGTGATTGACAGAATTCTCTAGTCACCATCACCAAGTTAGTAGAACTTCGTGATGAACTATAGTATGCAAGGGATGACGAAAACAATTCCCAAGCTCTTCGTGATGCTGAAATCGACGAAGGTAGAAATCAAGAAAAGCATCAAGTGTTGATGGTTGACAAGACCACTAGTTTCAAGAAAAGGGCAAAGGGAAGAAGGGGAACTTCAAGAAGAACGGCAAACAAGTTGCTACTCAATTGAAGAAGCCCAAGTCTGTACCTAAGCCTGAGACTAAGTGCTTCTACTGCAAAGAGACTGGTCATTGCAAGCGGAACTACCCCAAGTATTTGGCGGATAAGAAGGATGGCAAACTGAACAATGCTATATTTTATATACATGTTATTGATGTGTACTTTACTAGTGTTTATAGAAACCCCTCGGTATTTGATACTGGTTCAGTTGCTAAGAGTAGTAACTCGAAATGGGAGTTGCAAAATAAACAGAGACTAGTTAAGGGTGAAGTGACGATGTGTGTTGGAAGTGGTTCCAAGATTGATATGATCATCATCGCACACTCCCTATACTTTCGGGATTAGTGTTGAACCTAAATAAATGTTATTTGGTGTTTGCGTTAAGCATAAATATGATTGGATCATGTTTATTGCAATACGGTTATTCATGTAAGTTAGAGAATAATTGTTGTTCTGTTTACATGAATAAAACCTTCTATGTCATACACCCAATGAAAATGGTTTGTTGGATCTCGATCGTGGTAATACATATTTTCATAATATTGAAGCCAAAAGATGCAAAGTTAATAATGATAGTGCAACTTATTTGTGGCACTGCCGTTTAGGTCATATTGGTGTAAAGCGCATGAAGAAAATCCATGCTGATGAGCTTTTGGAATTAGTTGATGCTTGCGAACCATGCCTCATGGGAAAGATGACTAAGACTCCGTTCTCCGGAACAATGGAGCGAACAACAGATTTGTTGGAAATCATACATACTGATGTATGTGGTCCGATGAATATTGAGGCTCGCGGCAGGTATCATTATTTTCTAAACTTCACAGATGATTTGAGCAGATATGAGTATATCTACTTGATGAAACACAAGTCTGAAATATTTGAAAAGTTCAAAGAATTTTAGAGTGAAGTGGAGAATCATCGTAACGAAAATAAAAATTTCTACGATATGATCGCAGAAGTAAAATATTTGAGTTACGAGTTTGGCCTTCAGTTAAAACAATGTAAAATAGTTTCACTACTCACGCCACCTGGAACACCACAGTGTAATGGTGCGTCTGAACGTCGTAACCGTGCTTTATTAGATATGGTGCGATCTATGATGTCTCTTACCGGTTACCACTATCGTTTTGGGGTTATGCATTAGAGACAGCTACATTCACGTTAAATAGGGCACCATCTAAATCCGTTGAGACGACGCCATATGAACTGTGGTTTGGCGAGAAACCTAAGTTGTCGTTTCTTAAAGTTTGGGACTGCGATGCTTATGTGAAAAAGTTTCAACTTGATAAGCTCGAACCCAAATCGGAGAAGTAAATCTTCATAGGATACCCAAAAGAAAATGTTGGGTACACCTTCTATCACAGATCCGAAGGCAAGATATTCATTGCTGAGAATGGATCCTTTCTAGAGAAGGAGTTTCTCTCGAAAGAAGTGAGTGGGAGGAAAGTAGAACTTGATGAGGTAACTGTACCTGCTCCCTTATTGGAAAGTAGTTCATCACAGAAATCTGTTCCTGTGACTACGAATTAGTGAGGAAGCTAATGATGATGATCATGTAACTTCAGATCAAGTTACTACCGAACCTCGTAGGTAAACCAGAGTGAGATCTGCACCAGAGTGGTACGGTAATTCTGTTCTGGAAGTCATGTTACTAGACCATGATGAACTTGCGAACTATGAGGAAGCGATGATGAGCCCAGATTCCGCGAAATGGTTTGAGGCCATGAAATCTGAGATGAGATCCATGTATGAGAACAAAGTATGGACTTTGATTGACTTGCCCACTGATCGGCGAGTCATTGAGATTAAATGGATCTTCAAGAGGAAGACGGACGCTGATAGTAGTGTTACTATCTACAAAGCTAGAATTGTCGCAAAAGTTTTTTGACAAGTTCAAGGTATTGACTACGATAAGAGTTTCTCACTCGTATCTTATGAAATCTGGCAAATGTATAAACAAAACTGCATTCCTTAATTGATTTATTAAAGAAGAGTTGTATATGATGCAACCAGAAGGTTTTGTCCATCCTAAAGGTACTAACAAAATATGCAAGCTCCAGCGATCCATCTATGAACTGGTGCAAGCATCTCAGAGTTGGAATATACGCTTTGATAAGTTAATCAAAGCATATAGTTTTATACAGACTTGCGGTGAAGCGTGTATTTACAAGAAAATGAGTGGGAGCACTACATCATTTTTGATAAGTATATGTGTATGATATATTGTTGATCGAAAATAATGTAGAATTATTCTACAAAGCATAAAGGAGTGTTTGAAAGGAGTTTTTCAAAGAAAGACCTTGGTGACGCTGCTTAGATATTGAGCATCAAGATCTATAGAGATAGATCAAGACGCTTGATAAGTTTTCAATGAGTACATACCTTGAGAAGTTTTTAAAGTAGTTCAAAATGGAACAGTCAAAGAAAGAGTTCTTGCCTGTGTTACAAGGTGTGAAATTGAGTAAGACTCAAAGCCCGACCACGGCAGAAGATAGAGAGAGAATGAAAGTCATTCCCTATGCCTTAGCCATAGGTTCTATAAAGTATGCCAGGTTGTGTACCAGACCTATTGTATACCCTGCCCTGAGTTTGGCAAGGGAGTACAATAGTGATCTAGGAGTAGATCACTGGACATTGGTCAAAATTATCCTTAGTGGAATAAGGATATGTTTCTCGATTATGGAGGTGACAAAAGGTTCGTCGTAAAGGGTTACGTCGATGCAAGTTTTGACACTAATACAGATGACTCTAAGTCTCAATCTGGATAAAAATTGAAATTGGGAGCAATTAGCTAGAGTAACTCCGTGCAGAGCATTGTTGACATAGAAATTTGCAAAATACGTACGGATCTGAATATGGCAGACCCGTTGACTAAACTTCTCTCACAAGCAAAACATGATCACACCTTAGTACTCTTTGGGTGTTAATCACATAGCAATGTGAACTAGATTATTGACTCTAGTAAACCCTTTGGGTGTTGGTCACATGATGATGTGAACTATGGGTGTTAATCACATGGTGATGTGAACTATTGGTATTAAATCACATGGTGATGTGAACTAGATTATTGACTTAGTGCAAGTGGGAGACTGAAGGAAATATGCCCTAGAGGCAATGATAAAGTTATTATTTATTTCCTTATATCATGATAAATGTTTATTATTCATGCTAGAATTGTATTAACCGGAAACATAATACATGTGTGAATACATAGACAAACAGAGTGTCACTAGTATGCCTCTACTTGACTAGCTCGGATATTGACTTGACCCATTCCGTTAGCATAGCACTTAATCGTTTAGTTTCTTGCTATTGCATTTTTCATAACTTATACATGTTCCTGTGACTATGAGATTATGCAACTCCCGTTTACCGGAGGAACACTTTGTGTGCTACCAAACGTCACAACGTAACTAGGTGCTTATAAAGGTGCTCTACAGGTGTCTCCGAAGGTACTTATTGGGTTGGCGTATTTCGAGATTAGGATTTGTCACTCCGATTGTCGGAGAGGTATCTCTGGGCCCTCTCGGTAATGCACATCACTTAAGCCTTGCAAGCATTGCAACTAATAAGTTAGTTGCGGGATGATGTATTACGGAACGAGTAAAGAGACTTGCCGGTAACGAGATTGAACTAGGTATTGAGATACCAACGATCGAATCTCGGGCAAGTAACATACCGATGACAAAGGGAACAACATATGTTGTTATGCGGTCTGACCGATAAAGATCTTCGTAGAATATGTGGGAGCCAATATGAGCATCCAGGTTCCGCTATTGGTTATTGACTGGAGACATGTCTCGGTCATGTCTACATAGTTCTCGAACCCGTAGAGTCCGCACGCTTAAAGTTACGATGACATTTATATTATGAGTTTTGATGTACCGAAGGAGTTCGGAGTCCCGGATGAGATCGGGGACATTACGAGGAGTCTCGAAATGATCGAGACGTAAAGATCGATATATTGGACGACTATATTCGGACATCGGAAAGGTTCTGAGTGATTCGGGTATTTTTCGGAGTGCCGGAGAGTTACGGGAATTCGCCGGGGAGTATATGGGCCTTATTGGGCCATACGGGAATAGAGGAGAGAGGCCAAAAGGAAGGAGGCGCGTGCCCCCCCTCTGGTCCGAATTGGACAAGGGGTGCAGCCCACTTTTCCTTGTTCCTCTCCCCCTCTTTCCTTCTCTCCTACTCCAACAAGGGAAGGAGGAGTCCTACTCCAGGTGGGAGTAGGACTCCCCCCTTGGCGCGCCCTCCTCCTAGGCCGGCCACCTCTCCCCTTGCTCCTTTATATACAGGGGCAGGGGGCACCTCTAGACACACAAGTGGATCAGTTGATCTCTCCCAGCCGTGTGCGGTGCCCCCTCCACCATATTCCACCTCGGTCATATCGTAGCGGTGCTTAGGCGAAGCCCTGCATCGGTAGCAACATCATCACCGTCATCACGCCGTCGTGCTGACGGAACTCTCCTGTGAAGCTCTGCTGGATCGGAGTTCGCGGGACGTCATCGAGCTGAACGTGTGCTGAACTCGGAGGTGCCGTGCGTTCGGTACTTGGATCGGTCGGATCGTGAAGACGTACGACTACATAAACCACGTTGTGCTAACGCTTCCGTTTTCGGTCTACGAGGGTACGTGGACAACACTCTCCCCTCTCGTAGCTATGCATCACCATGATCTTGCATGTGCGTAGGAAATTTTTTGAAATTACTACGTTCCCCAACACCCGCATCCATGTCCAAGTTCTAGTCCCTTTCTGTCTGCGGACGGATGCGGTCTACGGTTTGCGGGTCAGCATTTGAGATGCCCTTAGCCAACATCCACAATAACTAATAATTTATTAAGGTAAAACCCAGCCATATGCATCAACTCCTATACTTAGACTTGTTAACATTTTTCACTGTGGCTGCCCTATGGATTGTTATATCAACATACTACTAACTCTAAAGTATGGTCCACATACATGTGCGCTCATATATTGGGCACCAAGGATAGCAACATATCATAAGTTCTTAACATACAATTCAAATCAATCTTAAAAAAATCACCAATCACCATAGGACCGAAAAAGATCTACTAAGACATAATAGAAGTGCAACAAATCATAGGTTTGCATTTACCTCTCAATGATTGGACGGAATGATTATGCTAATTAATACGTAGTCATTAGGTGACTCCCACGCAGTTAGGTTTTTTCCTCGTTTTGTCGGCGCCACCCCCCCCCCCCCAAGCACCCGATGGCTTTGGGTCGGGGAGGTGTGGAGGACCCTGGCTCCCCATCGACAGGAGGGACTCTCTGCTCTTGTTTTTGTTTGGTTAAACGTCTTGGTTGGATTGTGCGGCGGCGGCGATGCCCCCTAGTACGAATAATGTCTCCCACGTCCTATGCCCATCTAGATGGTGTGTCTATAATGTTGTCAGGGGGTATGTGGAGGTGTGTCTCCATCGGATCTCATGGGTTTGATCGGTGTTGGTCTTTTGTGGATCTGTGTTGATCTAGTCTTTGTTTGTGTGTTTACAAGTTTGATCTTTTGATCTACGCTTTGTTCATTGACGACGGTTATGTTCGGGCGCGCTAGTCCGGCCCGTGGGACCTTAGCACAATGACTTTCTGACAGTCTATTAGAACAAGGTTTGTTTGGCTCTGATAAGAGAGGCGATGATGATGACACTCTTTCGACTCACTTCAGTGCTTATAGTCATCGCTAGGTGCATAAACAAGAGCTCCCCTCTTGATCAACAGCAGCTTTTTCAGATTCTCAAAATTTGACTTGATCCCAGAATGATGCAACAAAATGAATAGGACAAGAAGAGAGTAAAAGGGTACGAGATATGTATATTGTAAGGGAAGTGTTTAGATCCGGCGCACCGGCCGAAAGTTCGGCCGGCTCCTGCCTCATCACGCACAACACACACGCACATATAGTAACTTCTCCCCTAATGTGGCCCCATGCATCTTATCCATCCTTTCCTCCATCGTGCCCATGCAGTCTGCGCGCTCGTGAGCCGCATCCCCGAGCTTCGTCGCTCCGCGCCCTGCCTCCTCGCCGGCCGGTCGCCGGAGGGCTGCGCACGCTCGCGAGCCACGCCCGCGAGCTCCGTCGCCCCGCGCCCCACCGCCTTGCCGGCCGGTCGCGGAGGGCTGCGCGCGCCTGCGAGCTCCGTCGCCCCGCGCCCCATCGCCTCGCCGACCGGTCGCCGGAAGTCGCCATCACCGTTGGGTCTCAACCCCATCCGCCCACTGTTTTTCCAGCTACACAAAGCGCCGGCGGCGAGAATCAATGGGACGAGCTACAACCGGCTGGGGAGAGAGCTGCAATCGCGTACTGGTTTTACTGGAACCAGTAACGACGGCCGCGCGGACGTACTGGTACTGCAGCTGCAAACGGCAATGCTCGTGCTGCAACCATGAATGCAAAAAGCTACATCTACTAGATAAAAAAGCTTCAAACCAGACTTCGGAAAACATGAAGAGCTGCAACCGTTTTAACAAAAGTTTCATCCCGCAGATGAAAAAGCTTCAACCAGAGATTCAAAATCTTCAACCAGCCACTTCAAAAGTTTCAATCGCTTTTTAGATACACACGAAAAGTTGCAACCGTTTTAAAAAAAGCTCCATCCCGTAGATGAAAAAGCTTCTACCAGAGACCAAGAAAGCTTCAACAAAAATGCTGAAACCTGTGACAATGTCATTTTTACTGGAACCAGCGGCGTCGTTTGCTACAACCAGCGACTCAATTTGTTGCGACCCTTCACGGCGAGCTACAACCGGCAACGACGACTGCGACGACGACGCATTTTTTGCTGAAAGTGGCTTCATTTTTTGCTGGAACCGGCAGTTTATTTTGCTTCAAACGGTGACACCCGTAGATTTTTGGCTGGAACTGGCCATTAGATTTTTGTTGGAAATAAGTGCGATTTGTGTTTTGCAACCCGCGGCTGCTGGTGATGCTACAAGCACAACACCATGGCAATGGCGAGGAAGCATTTTTTGTGTGCTAGAAGCACCACTGCCATTGCTGGAACCGACGGCCATCCTTTTTTTTATGATCCGGAGCTTTTTTTGCTGCAGCAGCTATGGCGAGCGGCTACAGCGACCGGCGGCGAGCGCGGCGACGAGCACGACCAGGGGCGGGGGGAGGGCAGGGGGAAGGGCTGCACAATGCTTGAAGCGGCGGGGGCGGTAGGAGGCGCGGCGCCCTGGTGCGAGGTAGAAGACGATAGGGCGAACCGTTTTCTTCAGCGGATTCAGCAGCCCACGCGCTCAGATCCAATGGCCGTGGTGTGACCGGCTCAACAGTTGGGCCGGCACACCGGCGCAGATCGTTGCCCATATTGTAATCAAGGATGGCGAAACGCTGCGGATCGCTTCCTTTAGCAGGCTGCTAAGCACATGTTTCGGCCTCTTTCCTTGAAGATTAAGTTGCATCCTGGCAATCTTGCCCTGAAAACCTGCTACGCTAGTACACAGAGTGTACTGTACTTATATACCTACATTGCATGTATATAAGACAGGAGCTACGTATGTACCTATGCACGCAAAGTGAAGTCTTTTCCGCTTCAAGCGAGCGGCGCAGACAAGCGACATTTACCAAGTAAGATAGATTGGTGTCAACTCGATCGATCGATCGCCCTATAAATTGCCAAGGAGCCATGCATACAAACGTACCCATTCAACTTCCATCAATAATCGATCAGCAACAAAAGCACCGTGATAGTAACTAGTGACAGCGTGAGGGCGTTCGCAATGGCGAGGCGTCTGGCAGTCGTGCTGGCTTTAGCGGCTGTCGTCCTTCTCGCCGCCGCGGGGGCCGCCACCGCGCAATCCAAGCCACGGCCACCCAATGCCAATGGCCCGAAGCCGAAGCCGAATCCGATAAGCGTCAAGTGCAGTGAGAGTCCCAGGGTGAACCCCTACTGCTCCAACCAGAGGATGGACTGCCCCGCCAACTGCCCCCAGTCCTGCTACGCCGACTGCAAATCATGCAAACCCGTCTGCGGTCAGCACTCCATGTCTTAACTCTGCAGGTACAACTATAGTAACACGCTTGATTTTCTTGGCTAATGGTTACGGTTCACGCGTTCGTGCAGTGTGCAACACGCCGGGGGCGTGCGGCGACCCGCGGTTCATAGGCGGTGACGGCAACGCCTTCTACTTCCACGGACGCAGGGACGCCGACTTCTGCGTCGTCTCCGACCGTGACCTTCACATCAACGCACACTTCATCGGCAAGAGCGGCCACAGCGGCATGTCCCGGGACTTCACCTGGATCCAGGCCATCGCCGTGCTCTTCGACGGCCACCGCCTCTACCTCGGCGCCAGGAAGACCGGCACCTGGGACGACGCGGTCGAGCACCTAGAGATCATCCTGGACGGCGAGCCCGTGTACCTCCCTGCCGACCTGGTCGAAGGCGCCAAGTGGACCTCCAGCCGCGTCCCCGAGCTGTCCGTGACCCGCACCAAGGCGGCCAACGGCGTGCTCGTCGCCCTCCACGGAAAGTTCAGCGTCAGGGCCAACGCCGTGCCCATCACCGAGGAGGATTCGAGGGTGCACCGCTACGGCGTCACCGCCGATGACTGCCTCGCGCACCTCGAGCTGGCGTTCAAGTTCGACGCGCTGACCGACGACGTCCACGGTGTGGTCGGACAGACGTACCGCTCCGACTACGTCAACCATTTCGACGTGAGGGCCTCCATGCCCACCATGGGAGGAGATGCCACCTTCACCACCTCCAGCCTGTTCGCCGCCGACTGCAGCGTGGCGCGCTATGGAGTCAGCCGTGGAAACGACGGTGCCGCGGTGCTATCTGAGCTCTCTGCTGTCACCTGTGCCAGTGGCATGGACGGCAAGGGTGTCGTGTGCAAGAAGTAAAACGCTTCTTGCATGCATATGGCGACTGTTGTGTACTGGCCGTGCATGTCTGCATGCATGCACAGTTGACAAGTACGTACTTCACATGAATAAGCAAAGGGCATAATTTGATGTGTGTGGGACTTGGAACTTTATATTATCATCAAAGAACTAGTATGTGCCATTTGCACTATATGTTGCACCAACGAACAATATCCTATCAAACTTTACATTCAACTATTGATTAAATTTCACCTCGGAACTTTTGCACTATTGCATTTCTTGCCTCGAGATCTTCGAAAGTAGATCATATGTTAATAGGTTTAGACGAACTTACATCTATTTCCCGGTGAACCTGGGGCTCCCTTCTCCTCCCTTGGGTGCTCCGGCGGTGACGGGAGGATAGGGGAACCTAGGGATCTTGAGCCCCCACCCCCCTCGCGTCTCGTGGGTTGCTCCTGCGACTCACGAGGCGACCGCAGCCGCCCTCCCAAACATAAACGCCTCCACGCTCCTCTCCCTCGCCTGCGACCTCCGGCCGGCCCGCGGTGGCGGCGGGGCGCTCCCCCCCCCCCCCCCCCCCCCCCCGCAAATCAGGCCAGATCTCGCCCCGGCGCCCTTCCCCTGCCCTGGTCGGACGTGGCCTTGCTTGGTGGCGGCGTGGCCCTCGGTAGGTGTGCGGGCGTGGGGGTGGTGCGGGCTGCTGCCGTTGGAGCCTGGAGGCACGGATCCGCGCATATGACGGGCGGTCTTGGGTGGGTGTCCCAATCGTCGCCGGTTGCCGGATCCACGAGCTCCGACGGGCTACCTCCTATCTGATGGAGTCTGTGGGCATGGCCCTTGTACTGTTGGTAGCCCTTGTGGTTGCTTACCTGGGATGCCCAGGAGGCCAGATATAGGGTTTGTCTTTGTACGGGTGAAAGGTAGCGGCTTTGGGTGTTGTGGGTGGCGGAGCTGGGCCGGTGCGGCAGCAGGGGTGGTTTGGTGTGTGCTTGCAGTCCATCGCCATGTGTGTGATGGGTGAGGATGGATCCCCTTGGTTTTCGAAGCGGCGGCTCCGAACGGTGGGCACGGGGGCACCTTTCCGGTGGGTGTCGCTGTGTGGGTGCTTGTGTGTTGCTTCGGCCGTGTGGGCGGTGAGGTGGCTCATTCTAGCGGCGTCCATCATGCGGGTGTGGTCTTCATTGCCGCGCGGCCTGTTTTAGGCATTGTCTGCAACTTTCCTTAGCTAGGCATGGCTATTGGATCTGGGTGGTGGGGGTTGAGTCCCGAACGAAAGCTCTGCCCGACTATGTCAGTGTCGGTGATATCGATGCGGTTGTGTGCCGTTTTCCTCCTTGGAGGTGTCATCGCGGGTGACCCCATTCACCACGGGCTCTGGGTGAAAACCATTTGTCTGGCTGGTTCCAAACCGGACGGTGGCGTGCGTCGTGTCCTCCTTGGAGGATCCCTCTTGTGAGTAGGGTCCTAGGTTGCTGGTTGCTGGTTGCTCGGAGTTTTGTGAACAACAGCTTCTTCTCGTCGTGTGTTGGGTCCTTGCCTCGACATTGGAGCTCTTGTGCAGAGCTAGGTTTGATGTGGTGGTTGTGCAAGAAGACCTCCCTTGGTGTCCTAGCCCTGGTCCCCATCCGCGTTCTAGAGTGGTGAACATTCCATCGTCCGGCGGTGCGGCGCCACTCGAGCCGGGGTGAGGAGCTAGGGGCTCCTTCTGGCGATGGAACAGGATGGCGCTAGTCTCCTGGGCGCCCAGGCGATGGCATTGTCATAACCCTCTCTGTCAGCTAATCTCCTTCTCGAGTCGGCTCCATTTGCAGCATTGGTCTTTCAAGCATGTATGAGGGCTTGAGTGTCTCCTGTCTTATTTTTTAGCTTTGTTGCTGCCCCTGGGCACCCATGTATCTTGTCGAAGCTCTTTCTTTGCTTTCTTCTTCTGTGTTGTTTTGTACCATTGGTTGGTTGTAAGGGCTTCATTAATTTAAAGCCGGGGGCCGGCCTATTTTCTAAAAAAAACTATGGCCTGTGGCTTTCACAGAAACCAGCGACGGGTGCACAATGGGGCAGTTACTAGTATGGCGTACATAGCCTCTTGGGGAAGCCCGAATTACTGGCGATGGCCTCAAACGTAGCATGCTTGTTATCAATAGGGTCGGGCAAAAGAGGGCATTTCACTTGTATCGGTATTTGTTAAGGTAGGAAAAATATCTAGTTGTAAGGCACCAGTCGGCAGCTATCGCACATACCAGTGATAGCTAGCTGCTCCCGGTCTGCTGGGTTTGCGCTCTCTCCCCGCGGTCCCTCGGTGGCCCCTGCCTCCCCTACGGGTTCCTTGGGGTCGCCTACATCAGCTCGATCCACGGCCTCGACGGCCGCCGCGTCAGATCCAGCCTCGACGCTGTGAATCCTGCAACGCGGCCACCCGCCCCACACTGTGCCTTGCTTCAAACCGTCGGGCTGTAATGAGTCACCCCAGATCGACAGGATCGCCTCAAGTCCATTGTGGTACTCCCCTCTTCCTCGGTCAACTTTTCCCCTTCGGCTGACGCAAGGGACGATGTGGAGGGATGCATAGACGTCTATTCCTGGAAGAACCGGTGGGCAGGTCCCTTCCCGCGGGGCAATGGGGTGCGCTCAAACTCGCAGTGCTCGGACCGGCAGAGGGCAGTCAATGGGGAAGGGAGCGCAAGGCCTTCTTAAGCTAGTTCAAAGGCAAGTGCTTCCGCTACCTCGGCAAGCTCCACCACCGGGTAGACTGCCGTGATCCTCTTTGTTGCGTCATCGATAAGCAGACGAGGCATTTCGGTAGAGAGTACCCGCAAAATCCAAGAAGAAGAGGTGGTCCAGGAGGACCGCCAAAGCTCGTCTGGGACCGGTGCAACAGAGGGCGCCAGTTCACGACCGTCTTCGCTTCCCCTCCACCGAGCCGACGTCCATCCCCCCCTCCCGCAGCATGGCATATGGACTGCTTTCTCCACTTCGACCCGGTGAGGCGGAAACACACCAGCCACAAAGTGGTGACCTCCTCCCACGCGCTGGAGCACGTGGAGTACATCCTCTGTCAGCACGCAGTCACCCTCACCGCCGCTGACCGCGCCGACTGAAGGAAATATGCCCTAGAGGCAATAATGAAGTTGTTATTTTATATTTCCTTATTCATGATAAATGTTCATTATTCATGCTAGAATTGTATTGATCGGAAACCTTAATACATGTGTGAATACATAGACAAACACTATGTCCCTAGTGAACCTCTACTTGACTAGCTCATTGATCAAAGATGGTTAAGGTTTCCTGACCATGGACATGAGTTGTCATTTGATAACGGGATCACATCATTAGGAGAATGATGTGATGGACAAGACCCAATCGTTAGCTTGGCATTATGATCATTCAGTTTTATTGCTATTACTTTCTTCATGTCAAATACATATTCCTTCGACTATGAGATTATGCAACTCCCGAATACCGGAGGAATGCCTTGTGTGCTAATCAAACGTCACAACGTACTGGGTGATTATAAATATGCTCTACAGGTATCTCCAAAGGTGTTTGTTGAGTTGGCATAGACCGAGATTAGGATTTGTCACTCCGAGTATCAGAGATGTATCTCTGGGCCCTCTTGGTAATACACATCATAAGCTTGCAAGCAAACGACTAAGGAGTTGGTCATGAGGTGATGTATTACCAAACAAGTAAAGAGACTTTCCGATAACGAGATTGAACTAGGTATGCAGATACCGACGATCGAATCTCGAGCAAGTAACATAATGATAGACAAAGGGAATAACGTATGTTGTCATAACGGTTCGACCGATAAAGTTTTTCGTAGAATATGTAGGAACCAATATGAGCATCCAGGTTCCACTATTGGTTATTGACCGGAGAGGTGTCTCGATCATGTCTACATAGTTCTCGAACTCGTAGGGTCCGCACTCTTAACGTTCGACGATGATATTGTATTATATGAGTTATGTGATTTGGTGACCAAATGTTGTTCGGAGTCCCGGATGAGATCACGAACATGACGAGGCGTCTCAAAATAGTCGAGAGGTAAATATTGATATATAGGACGATACTATTCGGACATCGTAAGTGTTCCAGAATGTATCGGGTATTTATCAAAGTAACGGGGGGTTACCGGACCCCCAGGGGGGATATATGGGCCATAAGAGGGGAGCACACCAGCGCACAAGGGGTGGCGCTGTTGGGGAACGTAGTAATTTCAAAAAAAATCCTACGCACACGCAAGATCATGGTGATGCATAGCAACGAGAGGGGAGAGTGTTGTCACGTACCCTCGTAGACCGGAAGCGGAAGCGTTATAACAACGCGGTTGATGTAGTCGTACGTCTTCACGGCCCGACCGACCAAGCACCGAAACTACGGCACCTCCGAGTTCTAGCACACGTTCAGCTCGATGACGATCCCCGGACTCCGATCCAGCAGAATGTCGGGGAAGAGTTCCGTCAGCACGACGGCGTGGTGTTGACTTGATGTTCTACTGTCGCGGGGCTTCGCCTAAGCACCACTACAATATTATCGAGGACTATGGTGGAGGGGGGCACTGCACGCGGCCAAGAGATCAATGATCAACTGTTGTGTCTATGGGGTGCCCCCCTGCCCCGGTATATAAAGGAGCAAGGGAGGGAGGCGGCCGGCCTAGGAGGAGGGTGCGCCAAGGGGGAAGTCCTACTCCCACCGGGAGTAGGACTCCTCCTTCCCTTGTTGGAGTAGGAGAGAAGGAAAGACGGGGAGAGGAACAAGGAAAAGTGGGCTACATCCCTTGTCCAATTCGGACTAGAGGGGGGGGCGCGTGCCTCCTTCCTTTTGGCCTCTCTCCTCTATTCCCGTATGGCCCAATAAGCCCATATACTCCCCGGCGAATTCCCGTAACTCTCCGGTACTCCAAAAAATACCCGAATCACTCGGAACCTTTCCGATGTCCGAATATAGTCGTCCAATATATCGATCTTTACGTCTCGGCCATTTCGAGACTCCTCGTCATGTCCCCGGTCTAATCCGGAACTCCTAACTCCTTCGGTACATCAAAACTCATAAACTCATAATATAACTCTCATCGAAACCTTAAGCGTGCGGACCCTACGGGTTCGAGAACAATGTAGACATGACCGAGACACGTCAACGGTCAATAACCAATAGCGGAACCTGGATGCTCATATTGGCTCCCACATATTCTACGAAGATCTTTATCGGTCAAACCGCATAACAACATACGTTGTTCCCTTTGTCATCGGTATGTTACTTGCCCGAGATTCGATCGTCGGTATCTCAATACCTAGTTCAATCTCGTTACCGGAAAGTCTCTTTACTCGTTTTGTAATACCTCATCCCGCAACTAACTCATTAGTTGCAATGCTTGCAAGGCTTAAGTGATGTGTATTACCGAGTGGGCCCAGAGATACCTCTCCGACAATCGGAGTGACGAATCCTAATCTCGAAATACGCCAACCCAACAAGTACCTTCGGAGACACCAGTAGAGCACCTTTATAATCACCCAGTTACGTTGTGCCGTTTGGTGGCACACAAAGTGTTCCTTCGGTAAACGGGAGTTGCATAATCTCATAGTCATAGAACATGTATAAGTCATGAAGAAAGCAATAGCAACAAACTAAATGATCAAGTGCTAAGCTAACGGAATGGGTCAAGTAAATCACATCATTCTCCTAATGATGTGATCCCGTTAATCAAATGACAACTCATGTCTATGGTTAGGAAACATAACCATCTTTGATCAACGAGCTAGTCAAGTAGAGGCATACTAGTGACACTCTGTTTGTCGATGTATTCACACATGTATTATGTTTCCGGTTAATACAATTCTAGCATGAATAATAAACATTTATCATGATATAAGGAAATAAATAATAACTTTATTATTTCCTCTAGGGCATATTTCCTTCAGTCTCCCACTTGCACTAGAGTCAATAATCTAGTTCACATCGCCATGTGATTTAATACCAATAGTTCACATCACCATGTGATTAACACCCATAGTTCACATCAACATGTGACCAACACCCGAAGGTTTACTAGAGTCAATAATCTAGTTCACATCGTTATATGATTAACACCCAAAGAGTACTAAGGTGTGATTATGTTTTGCTTGTGAGAGAAGTTTAGTCAACGGGTCTGCCACATTCAGATCCGTAAGTATTTTACAAATTTCTATGTCAACAATGCTTTGCACGGAGCTACTCTAACTAATTGCTCCCACTTTCAATATGTATCCAGATTGAGACTTAGAGTCATCTGGATCAGTGTTTAAAACTTGCATCGACGTAACCCTTTACGACGAATCTTTTGTCACCTCCATAATCGAGAAACATATCCTTATTCCACTAAGGATAATTTTGACCAATGTCCACTGATCTACTCCTAGATCACTATTGTACTCTCTAGTCAAACTCAGGGCAGGGTATAGAATAGGTCTGGTACACAGCATGGCATACTTTATAGAACCTATGGCTGAGGCATAGGGAATGACTTTCATTCTCTCTCTATCTTCTGCCGTGGTCGGGTTTTGAGTCTTACTCAACTTCACACCTTGTAACACGGGCAAGAACTCCTTTTTGACTGTTCCATTTTGAACTACTTCAAAATCTTGTCAAGGTATGTACTCATTGAAAAACTTATCAGGCATCTTGATCTATCTCTATAGATCTTGATGCTCAATATGTGAGCAGCTTCACCGAGGTCTTTCTTTGAAAAACTCCTTTCAAACATTCCTTTATGCTTTGCAGAATAATTCTACATTATCTCCGATCAATAATATGCCATTCACATATACTTATCAGAAATGTTGTAGTGCTCCCACTCACTTTCTTATAAATACAGGCTTCACCGCAAGTCTGTATAAAATTATATGCTTTGATCAACTTATCAAAGCGTATATTCCAACTCCGAGATGCTTGCACCAGTCCATAGATGGATCGCTGGAGCTTGCATATTTTGTTAGTACCTTTAGGATTGACAAAACCTTCTGGTTGCATCATATACAACTCTTCTTTAATAAATCCATTAAGGAATGTCGTTTTGTTTATCCATTTGCCAGATTTCATAAAATGTGGCAATTGCTAACATGATTCGGACAGACTTAAGCATAGATACGAGTGAGAAACTCTCATCATAGTCAACACCTTGAACTTGTCAAAAACCTTTTTGCGACAATTCTAGCTTTGTAGATAGTGACACTACTATCAGCGTCCGTCTTCCTCTTGAAGATCCATTTAATATCAATGGCTCACCGATTAATGGGCAAGTCAATCAAAGTCCATACTTTGTTCTCATACATGGATCTCATCTCAGATTTCATGGCCTCAAGCCATTTCGTGGAACCTGGGCTCATCATCGCTTCCTCATAGTTCGTAGGCTCGTCATGGTCAAGTAACATGACCTCTAGAACAGGATTACCGTACCACTCTGGTGCGGATATCACTCTGGTTTACCTACGAGGTTCGGTAGTAACTTGATCTGAAGTTACATGATCATCATCATTAGCTTCCTCACTAATTGTTGTAGTAGTCACAGGAACAAATTTCTGTGATGAACTACTTTCCAATAAGGGAGCAGGTATAGTTACCTCATCAAGTTCTACTTTCCTCCCACTCACTTCTTTCAAGAGAAACTCCTTCTCTAGAAAGGATCCATTCTCAGCAACGAATATCTTGCCTTCGGATCTGTGATAGAAGGTGTACCCAACATTTTCTTTTGGGTATCCTATGAAGACGCACTTCTCCGATTTGGGTTTGAGCTTATCAGGTTGAAAATTTTTCACATAAGCATTGCAACCTCAAACTTTAAGAAACGACAGCTTAGGTTTCTTGCCAAACCATAGTTCATATGGTGTCGTCTCGACGGATTTAGATGGTGCCCTATTTAATGTGAATGTAGCTGTCTCTAATGCATGACCCCAAAATGATAGTGGTAAATCGGTAAGATACATCATAGATCGCACCATATCTAATAAAGTACGGTTACGATGTTCGGACACACCATTACACTGTGGTGTTCTAGGTGGCATGAGTAGTGAAACTACTTCACATTGTTTTAACTGAAGGCCAAACTCGTAACTCAAATATTTTACTTCTGCGATCATATCGTAGAAACTTTTATTTTTGTTACGATGATTCTCCACTTCACTCTGAAATTCTTTGAACTTTTCAAATGTTTCAGACTTGTGTTTCATCAAGTAGATATACTCATATCTGCTCAAATCATCTGTGAAGATCAGAAAATAATGATACCTGTCGCGAGCCTTAATATTCGTCGGACCACATACATCAGTATGTATGATTTCCAACAAATCTGTTGCTCGCTCCATTGTTTCGGAGAACGGAGTCTTAGTCATCTTGCCCATGAGGCATGATTCGCAAGAATCAATTGATTCATAATCAAGTGATTCCAAAAACCCATCAGCATGGATTTTCTTCATGCGCTTTACACCAATATGACCTAAACGGCAGTGCCACAAATAAGTTGCACTATCATTATTAACTTTGCATCTTTTGGCTCCAATATTATAAAAATGTGTATCACCACGATCGAGATCCAACAAAACATTTTCATTGGGTGTATCACCATAGAAGGTTTTATTCATGTAAACAGAACAACAATTATTCTCTAACTTACATGAATAATCGTATTGCAATAAACATGATCCAATCATATTCATGCTCAACGCAAACACTAAATAACTTTATTTTAGGTTTAACACTAATCCTGAAAGTATAGGGAGTGTGCGATGATGATCATATCAATCTTGGAACCATTTCCAATACACATCGTCACTTCACCCTTAACTAGTCTCTATTTATTCTGCAACTCCCGTTTCGAGTTACTATTCTTAGCAACTGAACCAGTATCAAATACCGAGGGGTTGCTACGAACACTAGTAATATACACATCAATAATCTGTATATCAAATATACCTTTGTTCACTTTGCCATCCTTCTTATCCGCCAAATACTTGGGGTAGTTCCGCTTCCAGTGACCAGTTCCTTTGCAGTAGAAGCACTTAGTCTCAGGCTTAGGTCCAGACTTGGGCTTCTTCACTTGAGCAGCAACTTGCTTGCCATTCTTCTTGAAGTTCCCCTTCTTCCCTTTGCCCTTTTCTTGAAACTAGTGGTTTTGTTAACCATCAACACTTGATGTTTTTTTTGATTTCTACCTTCGTCGATTTCAGCATCACGAAGAGATTGGGAATCGTTTCCGTTATCCCTTGCATATTATAGTTCATCACAAAGTTCTAGCAACTTGGTGATAGTGACTAGAGAACTCTGTCAATCACTATCTTATCTGGAAGATTAACTCCCACTTGATTCAAGTGATTGTAGTACTCAGACATTCTAAGCACATGCTCACTAGCTGAGAAATTCTCCTCCATCTTGTAGGCAAAGTACTGTCAGAGGTCTCATACCTCTCGACACGGGCATGAGTATGAAATACCAATTTCAACTCTTAGAACATCATATATGTTCTGTGGCGTTCAAAACATTTTTGAAGTCCCGGTTCTAAGCCGTAAAGCATGGTGCACTAAACTATCAAGTAGTCTCATACCGAGCTTTTGTCAAACGTTCGTGAAGTTTGCATCTGCTCCTGCAATAGGCCTGTCACCTAGCGGTGCATCAAGGACATACTTCTTCTGTGCAGCAATGAGAATAATCCTCAGATCACGGATCCAATCCGCATCATTGCTACTAACATTTTTCAACTTAGTTTTCTCTAGGACCATATCAAAAATAAAACAGAGGAGCTAAACGCGAGCTATTGATCTACAACATAGATATGCTAATACTACCAGGACTAAGTTCATGATAAATTATAGTTCAATTAATCATATTACTTAAGAACTCTCACTTAGATAGACATCCCTCTAATCATCTAAGTGATCACGTGATCCATATCAACTAAACCATAACCGATCATCACGTGAAATGGAGTAGTTTTCAATGGTGAACATCATTATGTTGATCATATCAACTATATGATTCACGCTCGACCTTTCGGTCTCCAGTGTTCCGAGGCCATATCTGCATATGCTAGGCTCGTCAAGTTTAACCTGAGTATTCTACGTGTGCAAAACTGGCTTGCACCCGTTGTAGATGGACGTAGAGCTTATCACACCCGATCATCATGTGGTGTCTGGGCACGACGAACTTTGGCAACGGTGCATACTCAGGGAGAACACTTTTTATCTTGAAATTTAGTGAGAGATCATCTTATAAAGCTACCATTGAACTAAGCAAAATAAGATGCATAAAAGATAAACATCACATGCAATCAAAATATGTGACATGATATGGCCATCATCATCTTGTGCCTTTGATCTCCATCTCCAAAGCATCATCATGATTTCCATCGTCACCGGCATGACACCATGATCTCCATCATCTTGATCTATATCAATGTGTCGTCACATGGTCGTTGCGCCAACTATTGCTCTTGCAACTATTGCTATCGCATAGCGATAAAGTAAAGCAATTATTTGGCGCTTGCATCTTATGCAATAAAGAGACAACCATAAGGCTTCTGCCAGTTGCCGATAACTTCAACAAAACATGATCATCTTATACAAAAACTTATATCTCATCACGTCTTGACCATATCACATCACAACATGCCCTGCAAAAACATGTTAGACGTCCTCTAGTTTGTTGTTGCAAGTTTTACGTGGCTGCTACGGGCTTAGCAAGAACCGTTCTTACCTACGCATCAAAACCACAACGATAGTTTGTCAAGTTCGTGCTGTTTTAACCTTCGCAAGGACCGGGCATAGCCACACTCGGTTCAACTAAAGTTGCAGAAACTGACACCCGCTAGTCACCTGTGTGCATAGCACGGCGGTAAAGCCAGTCTCGCCTAAGCGTACGCGTAATGTCGGTCCGGGCCGCTTCATCCAACAATACCGCTGAACCAAAGTATGACATGCTGGTAAGCAGTATGACTTATATCGTCCACAACTCACATGTGTTCTACTCGTGCATATAACATCAACGCATAAAACCTGGCTCGGATGCCACTGTTGGGGAACATAGTAATTTCAAAAAAATTCCTACGCACACGCAAGATCATGGTGATGCATAGCAATGAGAGGGGAGAGTGTTGTCTACGTACCCTCGTAGACCGGAAGCGGAAGCGTTATAACAACGCGGTTGATGTAGTCGTATGTCTTCACGGCCCGACCGATCAAGCACCGAAACTACGGCACCTCCGAGTTCTAGCACACGTTCAGCTTGATGACGATATCTGGACTCCGATCCAGCAGAATGTCGGGGAAGAGTTCCGTCAGCACGACGGCGTGGTGACGATCTTGATGTTCTACTGTCGGAGGGCTTCGCCTAAGCACCACTACAATATTATCGAGGACTATGGTGGAGGGGGGCACCGCACACGGCTAAGAGATCAATGATCAACTGTTGTGTCTATGGGGTGCCCCCTGCCCCGGTATATAAAGGAGCAAGGGAGGAAGGCGGCCGGCCTAGGAGGAGGGTGCGCCAAGGGGGAAGTCCTACTCCCACCGGGAGTAGGACTCCTCCTTCCCTTGTTGGAGTAGGAGAGAAGGAAAGAGGGGGAGAGGAACAAGGAAAAGTGGGCTGTACCCCTTGTCCAATTCGGACCAGAGGGGGGGCGCGCACCTCCTTCCTTTTGGCCTCTCTCCTCTATTCCCGTATGGCCCAATAAGCCCATATACTCCCCGGCGAATTCCCGTAACTCTCCGGTACTCCGAAAAATACCCGAATCACTCGGAACCTTTCCGATGTCCGAATATAGTCGTCCAATATATCGATCTTTACGTCTCGACCATTTCGAGACTCCTCGTCATGTCCCCGATCTCATCCGGAACTCCTAACTCCTTCGGTACATCAAAACTCATAAACTCATAATATAACTGTCATCGAAAACTTAAGCGTGCGGACCCTACGGGTTCGAGAACAATGTAGACATGACCGAGACACATCTCCGGTCAATAACCAATAGCGGAACCTGGATGCTCATATTGGCTCCCACATATTCTACGAAGATCTTTATTGGTCAAACCGCATAACAACATACGTTGTTCCCTTTGTCATCGGTATGTTACTTGCCCGAGATTCGATCATCGGTATCTCAATACCTAGTTCAATCTCGTTACCGGCAAGTCTCTTTACTCGTTCCGTAATGCCTCATCCCGCAACTAACTCATTAGTTGCAATGCTTGCAAGGCTTAAGTGATGTATTACCGGGTGGGCCCAGAGATACCTCTCCGACAATCGGAGTGACAAATCCTAATCTCGAAATACGCCAAATCAACAAGTACCTTCGGAGACACCTGTAGAGCACCTTTATAATCACCCAGTTACGTTGTGACGTTTGGTGGCACACAAAGTGTTCCTTTGGTAAACAGGAGTTGCATAATCTCATAGTCATAGGAACATGTATAAGTCATGAAGAAAGCAATAGCAAAAAACTAAACGATCAAGTGCTAAGCTAACGGAATGGGTCAAGTCAATCACATCATTCTCCTAATGATGTGATCTCGTTAATCAAATGACAACTCATGTCTATGGTTAGGAAACATAACCATCTTTGATCAATGAGCTAGTCAAGTAGAGGCATACTAGTGACACTCTGTTTGTCTATGTATTCACACATGTATTATGTTTCCGGTTAATACAATTCTAGCATGAATAATAAACATTTATCATGATATAAGGAAATAAATAATAACTTTATTATTAGCTCTAGGGCATATTTCCTTCAGGCGCCCCCCCCCCTATGGTAGCTGGCCAAATTGGAGGAGGAAAAGGGGGTTCGCCCCCCTCCCCCGCTTCCTTTCTCTCTTCCCCTTCCCTTTCTTCTCCGGTGAGAATAGGAAAGGGGGTGCCACTTGGCGAAACCCCAAGTAGGATTCAGATCCTACTTGGGGCACCCCCTGGCTTCCTCTCTTCCCCTCCCACCTATATATATGTGGGGAGGGGCGCCTAGAACACACAACATCAATTGTTAGCCGTGTGCGCCCCCCCTCCCCTCCACAGTTTACACCCCTGGTCATATTCTCGCGGTGCTTAGGCAAAGCACCCCACCTCCACAGTTTACACCACGCCGTCGAGCTGACGGAACTCATCTACAACCTCGACACCTTGCTGGATCAAGAAGGCGAGGGACGTCGCCGAGCTGAACGTGTATTGAACTCGAAGGTGTCGTACGTTCGGTACTCGATCGGTGGAGCATGAAGAAAGTTCGACTACATCAAGCGTGTCGTGAAATGCTTCCGCTTACGGTCTGCGAGGGTACATAGACACACTCTCCCCCTCGTTTCTATGCATCTCCATGGATAGATCATTGCGTGTGCGTAGAAAATTTTTGGTTTCCATGCAACGTTTCCCAACAGTGGCATCATGAGCCAGGTCTATGCGTAGATGATATGCACGAGTAGAACACAAAGAGTTATGGGCAGTGATAGTCATACTGCTTACCACCAACATCTTATTTTGATTTGACGGTATTGTGGGATGAAGCGGCTGAGGGAGTCCCGGATTAGGGAGTCCCGGATTAGGGAGTCTCCGGACAGCCGGACTATATCCTTTGGCCGGACTGTTGGACTATGAAGATACAAGATTGAAGACTTCGTCCCGTGTCCGGATGGGACTTTCCTTGGCGTGGAGGGCAAGCTTGGCAATAGGGATATGTAGATCTCCTCCCTTGTAACCGACTATGTGTAACCCTAGCCCCCTCCGGTGTCTATATAAACCAGAGGGTTTAGTCCGTAGGACAACATACAATCATACGATAGGCTAGCTTCTAGGGTTTAGCCTCTACGATCTCATGGTAGATCAACTCTTGTAATACTCATATCATCAAGAGCAATCAAGCAGGACGTAGGGTATTACCTCCATCAAGAGGGCCCGAACATGGGTAAACATCGTGTCCCCTGCCTCCTGTTACCATCCGCCTAAGACGCACAGTTCGGGACCCCCTACCCGAGATCCGCCGGTTTTGACACCGACATTGGTGCTTTCATTGAGAGTTTCACTGTGCCGTCACCATAAGGCTCGAAGGCCCCTTCGATCATCGGTAACGATGCGGTCCAGGGTGAGGTTTTCCTCCCTAGACAGATCTTCTTATTCGGCGGCTTTGCACTGCGGGCCAATTCGCTTGGCCATATGGACCAGATCGAGAGCTATGCCCCTGGCCGTCAGGTCAGATTCGAAAACCTAAACTACACTGCCGACATCCGCGAAGACTTGATCTTCGACGGATTCAAGCCCAGGACAGGTGCGCCGCACAGTCACGACAAGCACGACGTACCTCTGTCGTCAGACAATATTCGGGAGATCGCATCTGCAACCACTTCGGCCGTCAATCTGGAGCAAATCGCGCCATCTGAGAACAGAGGGATAGACCCCGCCATGGAGGACGCACCCTCAGCGGTGGTAGAGTCGGATACTGACTTCACCCCTTACGAGAGCCTTGTTGCCAAACTACTGGATTCGTCTCCGGCCACGGACTCTGAGCCGCTTGCATCTATGCCCATTGAATCCGACTGGGCGCTGATCATGGAGTTCACCTCCGCGGATATCTTTCAGCACTCGCCTTTCAGCGATGTGCAAAAGTCATTAAGGTATCTCTCCTTGTCAGGAGAACCCTGGCCGAACTATGTCCGGCTAGAATGGGATGCGGACGACGAAGAAATTCGCTGCCCACCCTGTTGGGGAACGTAGTAATTTCGAAAATTTTCCTACGCACACGCAAGATCATGGTGATGCACAGCAACGAGAGGGGAGAGTGTTGTCTACGTACCAACGCAGACCGACTACGGAAGCGATCACACAACGTAGAGGAAGTAGTCGTACGTCTTCTTCCCGATCCGACCGATCCAAGCACCGTTACTCCGGCACCTCCGAGTTCTTAGCACACGTTCAGCTCGATGACGATCCTCGGGCTCCGATCCAGCAAAGCGTCGAGGAAGAGTTTCGTCAGCACGACGGCGTGGTGACGATCTTGATGTACTACCGACGCAGGGCTTCGCCTAAGCACTACAACGGTATGATCGAGGTGGAATTTGGTGGAAGGGGGCACCGCACACGGCTAAGGAACGATCTCAAGGATCAACTTGTGTGTCTTGGGGTGTCCCCTGCCCCCGTATATAAAGGTTGGAGGGAGGGGGGCTGGCCGGCCAGAGAGAGGGAGGCGCAGGGGGAGTCCTACTCCTACCGGGAGTAGGACTCCCCCATCCAATCCTATTCCAACTAGGACTCTCAAGGGGGAAAGGAGAGAGAGGGGGGCCGGCCCCTTCTCCTAGTCCTACTAGGACTTGGGGAAGGGGGGGCGCGCGGCCAGCTGTGGGCTGCCCCTTTTCTCTTTTCCACTAAGGCCCAATAGGCCCATTAGTCTCCCGGGGGTTTCCGGTAACCCTCCCGGTATTCCGGTAAAATCCCGATTTCACCCGGAACACTTCCTATGTCCAAACATAGGCTTCCAATATATAAATCTTTACGTCTCGACCATTTCGAGACTCCTCGTCATGTCCGTGATCTCATCCGGGACTCCGAACAACCTTCGGTACATCAAAATGCATAAACTCATAATAACTGTCATCGTAACGTTAAGCGTGCGGACCCTACGGTTCGAGAACAATGTAGACATGACCGAGACACGTCTCCGGTCAATAACCAATAGCGGGACCTGGATGCCCATATTGGCTCCTACATATTCTACGAAGATCTTTATCGGTCAGACCGCATAACAACATACGTTGTTCCCTTTGTCATCGGTATGTTACTTGCCCGAGATTCGATCGTCGGTATCCAATATCTAGTTCAATCTCGTTACTGGCAAGTCTCTTTACTCGTTCCGTAATACATCATCTCATAACTAACATCTTAGTTATTATGCTTGCAAGGCTTATGTGATGTGTATTACCGAGAGGGCCCAGAGATACCTCTCCGACAATCGGAGTGACAAACCCTAATCTCGAAATACGCCAACCCAACATTTACCATTGGAGACACCTGTAGTACTCCTTTATAATCACCCAGTTACGTTGTGACGTTTGGTAGTACCCAAATTGTTCCTCTGGTAAACGGGAGTTGCATAATCTCATAGTTATAGGAACATGTATAAGTCATGAAGGAAAGCAATAGCAACATACTAAACGATCGGGTGCTAAGCTAATGGAATGGGTCATGTCAATCAGATCATTCAACTAATGATGTGACCTCGTTAATCAAATAACAACTCTTTGTTCATGGTTAGGAAACATAACCATCTTTGATTAACGAGCTAGTCTAGTAGAGGCATACTAGTGACACTCTGTTTGTCTATGTATTCACACATGTATTATGTTTCCGGTTAATACAATTCTAGCATGAATAATAAACATTTATCATGATATAAGGAAATAAATAATAACTTTATTATTGCCTCTAGGGCATATTTCCTTCAGTCTCCCACTTGCACTAGAGTCAATAATCTAGTTTCACATCGCCATGTGATTTAGCAGCAATAGTTCACATCACCATGTGATTAACACCCATAGTTCACATCGTTATGTGACCAACACTCAAAGGGTTTACTAGAGTCAGTAATCTAGTTCACATCTCTATGTGATTAATACCCAAAGAGTACTAAGGTGTGATCATGTTTTGCTTGTGAGATAATTTTAGTCAACGGGTCTGTCACATTCAGATCCGTAAGTATTTTGCAAAATTCTTTGTCTATAATGCTCTGCACGGAGCTACTCTAGCTAATTGCTCCCACTTTCAATATGTATCTAGACCGAGACTTAGAGTCATCTAGATTAGTGTCAAAACTTGCATCGGCGTAACCCTTTACGACGAACCTTTTTATCACGTCCATAATCGAGAAACATATCCTTATTTCACTAAGGATAATTCTGACCGCTGTCCAGTGATCTACTCCTAGATCACTATTGTACTCCCTTGCCAAATCAGTGCAGGGTATACAATAGATCTGGTATACAGCATGACATACTTTATAGAACCTATGGCAAGGCATAGGGAATGACTTTCATTCTCTTTCTATCTTCTGCCGTGGTCGGGCTTTGAGTCTTACTCAACTTCACACCTTATAATACAGGCAAGAACTCTTTCTTTGACTGCTCCATTTTGAACTACTTCAAAATCTTTGTCAAGGTATGTACTCATTGAAAGAACTTATCAAGCGTCTTGATCTATCTCTATAGATCTTGAAGCTCAATATGTAAGCAGCTTTACCGAAGTCTTTCTTTGAAAAACTCCTTTCAAACACTCCTTTATGCTTTACAGAATAATTCTACATTATTTCCGATCAACAATATGTCATTCACATATACTTATCAGAAATGCTGTAGTGCTCCCACTCACTTTCTTGTAAATACAGGCTTCACCGCAAGTCTGTATAAAACTATATGCTTTGATCAACTTATCAAAGCGTATATTCCAACCCCGAGATGCTTGCACCAGTCCACAGATGGATCGCTGGAGCTTGCACATTTTGTTAGCACCTTTCGGATTGACAAAACCTTCTAGTTGCATCACATACAACTCTTCTTTAATAAATCCATTAAGGAATGCAGTTTTGTTTATCCATTTGCCAGATTTCATAAAATGCGGCAATTGCCAACATGATTCGGACAGACTTAAGCATAGATACGAGTGAGAAAAACTCATCGTAGTCAACACCTTGAACTTGTCGAAAACCTTTTTTGACAATTCTAGCTTTGTAGATAGTAACACTACTATCAGCGTCCGTCTTCCTCTTGAAGATCTATTTATTTTCTATGGTTTGCCGATCATCGGGCAAATCCATCAAAGTCCATACTTTGTTCTTATACATGGATCATATCTCAGATTTCATGGCCTCAAACCATTTCGCGGAATCTGGGCTCACCATCGCTTCTTCATAGTTCGTAGGTTCATCATGATCTAGTAGCATGACTTCCAGAACTGGATTACCGTACCACTCTGGTGCGGATCTCACTCTGGTTGATCTACGTGGTTCAGTAGTATCTTGTCCTGAAGCTTCATGATCATCATCATTAGCTTCCTCACTAATTGGTATAGGTGTCGCAGAAACAGTTTTCTGTGATGTACTATTTTCCAATAAGGGAGCAGGTACAGTTACCTCGTCAAGTTCTACTTTCCTCCCACTCACTTCTTTCGAGAGAAACTCCTTCTCTAGAAAGGATCCATTATAAGCAATGAATGTCTTGCCTTAGGATCTGTGACAGAAGGTGTATCCAATAGTTTCCTTTGGATATCCTATGAAGACGCACTTCTCCGATTTGAGTTTGAGCTTATCAGGATGAAACTTTTTCATATAAGCATCGCAACCCCAAACTTTAAGAAACGACAACTTTGGTTTCTTGCCAAACCATAGTTCATAAGGCGTCGTCTCGACGGATATAGATGGTGCCCCTTTTTTTTAAACGTGAATGCAGCTGTCTCTAATGCATGACCCCAAAAACGATAGTGGTAAATCGGTAAGAAACTTCATAGATTGCACTATATCCAATAAAGTACGGTTATGACGTTCGGACACACCATTATGCTGTGGTGTTCCAGGTGGCGTGCGTAGTGAAACTATTTCACATTGTTTTAACTGAAGACCAAACTCGTAACTCAAATATTTTACCTCTACGATCATATCGTAGAAACTTTTATTTTCTTGTCACGATGATTTTCCACTTCACTCTGAAATTCTTTGAACTTTTCAAATGTTTCAGACTTATGTTTCATCAAGTAGATATACTCATATCTGCTCAAATCATCTGTGAAGATCAGAAAATAATGATACCTGTCGCGAGCCTCAATATTCATCGGACCACATACATCAGTATGTATGATTTCCAACAAATCTGTTGCTCGCTCCATTGTTCCGAAGAACGGAGTTTTAGTCATCTTGCCCAAAAGGCATGGTTCGCAAGCATCAAGTGATTCATAATCAAGTGATTTCGAAAGCCCATCAGCATGGAGTTTCTTCATGCTCTTTATACCAATATGACCTAAACGGCAGTGCCACAAATAAGTTGCACTATCATTATTAACTTCGAATCTTTTTGGTTTCAATATTATAAATATGTGTATCACTATGATCGAGATCCAACGAACTTGTTTCATTGGGTGTATGACCATCGAAGGTTTTATTCATGTAAACAGAACAACAATTATTCTCTGACTTTAATGAATAACCGTATTGCAATAAACATGATCAAATCATATTCATGCTCAACGCAAAAACCAAATAACACTTATTTAAGTTCAACACTAATCCCGAAAGTATAGGGGAGTGTGCGATGATGATCATATCAATCTTGGAACTACTTCCAACACATATCGTCACTTCACCCTTAACTAGTCTCTGTTTATTCTGCAACTCCCATTTCGAGTTACTAATCTTAGCAACTGAACTAGCATCAAATACTGAGGGGTTGCTATAAACACTAGTATAGTACACATCAATAACATGTATATCAAATATACTTATGTTCACTTTGCCATCCTACTTATCCGCCAATCACTTGCGGTAGTTCCGCTTCCAGTGACCAGTCCCTTTGCAGTAGAATCACTTAGTCTCAGGCTTAGGATCAGACTTGGGCTTCTTCACTTGAGCAACAACTTGCTTGCCGTTCTTCTTGAAGTTCCCTTTCTTCCCTTTGCCCTTTTCTTGAAACTAGTGGTCTTGTCAACCATCAACACTTGATGTTTTTCTTGATTTCTACCTTCGTTGATTTCAGCATCACGAAGAGCTTGGGAGTTGTTTCCGTTATCCCTTGCATATTATAGTTCATCACGAAGTTCTACTAACTTAGTGATGATGACTAGAGAATTCTGTCAATCACTATCTTATCTGGAAGATTAACTCCCACTTGATTCAAGCGATTGTAGTACCCAGACAATCTGAGCACATGCTCACTAGTTGAGCGATTCTCCTCCATCTTTTAGCTATAGAACTTGCTGGAGACTTCATGTCTCTCAACTCGGGTATTTGCTTGAAATATTAACTTCAACTCCTGGAACATCTCATATGGTCCATGACGTTCAAAACATCTTTGAAGTCCCGATTCTAAGCCGTTAAGCATGGTGCACTAAACTATCAAGTAGTCATGAGCTAGCCAAACGTTCATAACGTCTGCATCTGCTCCTGCAATAGGTCTGTCACCTAGCGGTGCATCAAGGACATAATTCTTCTGTGCAGCAATGAGGATAAACCTCAGATCACGGATCCAATCCACATCATTGCTACTAACATCTTTCAACACAATTTTCTCTAGGAACATATCAAAATAAACACAGGGAAGCAACAACGCGAGCTGTTGATCTACAACATGATTTGCAAAATACTACCAGGACTAAGTTCATGATAAGTTTAAGTTCAATTTAATCATATTACTTAAGAACTCCCACTTAGATAGACATCCCTCTAATCCTCTAAGTGATCACGTGATCCAAATCAACTAAACCATAACCGATCATCACGTGAGATGGAGTAGTTTTCAATGGTGAACATCGTTATGTTGATCATATCTACTATATGATTCACGCTCGACCTTTCGGTCTCCGTCTTCCGAGGCCATATCTGTATATGCTTGGCTCGTCAAGTATAACCTGAGTATTCTGCGTGTGCAACTGTTTTGCACCCGTTGTATTTGGACGTAGAGCTTATCACACCCGATCATCACGTGGTGTCTGGGCACGACGAACTTTGGCAACGGTGCATACTCAGGGAGAACACTTCTTGATAATTTAGTGAGAGATCATCTTATAATGCTACCGTCAATCAAAGCAAGATAAGATGCATAAAAGGATAAACATCACATGCAATCAATATAAGTGATATGATATGGCCATCATCATCTTGTGCTTGTGATCTCCATCTCCGAAGCACCGTCATGATCACCATCGTCACCGGCGCGACACCTTGATCTCCATTGTAGCATCGTTGTCGTCTCGCCAATCTTATGCTTCCACGACTATCACTACCGCTTAGTAATAAAGTAAAGCATTACATCGCGATTGCATTGCATACAATAAAGCGACAACCATATGGCTCCTGCCAGTTGCCGATAACTCGGTTACAAAACATGATCATCTCATACAATAAAATCAGCATCATGCCTTGACCATATCACATCACAACATGCCCTGCAAAAACAAGTTAGACGTCCTCTACTTTGTTGTTGCAAGTTTTACGTGGCTGCTACGGGCTTAAGTAAGAACTCATCTCACCTACGCATCAAAACCACAACGATAGTTCGTCAAATAGACTCCGTTTTAACCTTCTCAAGGACCGGGCGTAGTCACACTTGGTTCAACTAAAGTTGGAGAGACAGTCTTCCGCAAGCCATCTATGTGCAAAGCACGTCGAGGGAACCGGTCTCGCGTAAGAGTACGCGTAAGGTTGGTCCGGATCGTCTCACCCAACAATACCGCCGAACCAAAGTATGACATGCTGGTAGGCTGTATGACTTGTATCGCCCACAACTCACTTGTGTTCTACTCATGCAAATAACATCAAACCATAAAACCTAGGCTCGGATACCACTGTTGGGGAACGTAGTAATTTCGAAAATTTTCCTACGCACACGCAAGATCATGGTGATGCACAGCAACGAGAGGGGAGAGTGTTGTCTACGTACCAACGCAGACCGACTGCGGAAGCGATCACACAACGTAGAGGAAGTAGTCGTACGTCTTCTTCCCGATCCGACCGATCCAAGCACCGTTACTCCGGCACCTCCGAGTTCTTAGCACACGTTCAGCTCGATGACGATCCTCGGGCTCCGATCCAGCAAAGCGTCGAGGAAGAGTTTCGTCAGCACGACGGCGTGGTGACGATCTTGATGTACTACCGACGCAGGGCTTCGCCTAAGCACTACAACGGTATGATCGAGGTGGAATTTGGTGGCAGGGGGCACCGCACACGGCTAAGGAACGATCTCAAGGATCAACTTGTGTGTCTTGGGGTGTCCCCTGCCCCCGTATATAAAGGTTGGAGGGAGGGGGGGCTGGCCGGCCAGAGAGAGGGAGGCGCAGGGGGAGTCCTACTCCTACCGGGAGTAGGACTCCCCCCTCCAATCCTATTCCAACTAGGACTCTCAAGGGGGAAAGGAGAGAGAGGGGGGCCGGCCCCTTCTCCTAGTCCTACTAGGACTTGGGGAAGGGGGGGCGCGCGGCCAGCTGTGGGCTGCCCCTTTTCTCTTTTCCACTAAGGCCCAATAGGCCCATTAGTCTCCCGGGGGTTTCCGGTAACCCTCCCGGTATTCCGGTAAAATCCCGATTTCACCCGGAACACTTCCTATGTCCAAACATAGGCTTCCAATATATCAATCTTTACGTCTCGACCATTTCGAGACTCCTCGTCATGTCCGTGATCTCATCCGGGACTCCGAACAACCTTCGGTACATCAAAATGCATAAACTCAGAATAACTGTCATCGTAACGTTAAGCGTGCGGACCCTACGGTTCGAGAACAATGTAGACATGACCGAGACACGTCTCCGGTCAATAACCAATAGCGGGACCTGGATGCCCATATTGGCTCCTACATATTCTACGAAGATCTTTATCGGTCAGACCGCATAACAACATACGTTGTTCCCTTTGTCATCGGTATGTTACTTGCCCGAGATTCGATCGTCGGTATCCAATACCTAGTTCAATCTCGTTACTGGCAAGTCTCTTTACTCGTTCCGTAATACATCATCTCATAACTAACATCTTAGTTATTATGCTTGCAAGGCTTATGTGATGTGTATTACCGAGAGGGCCCAGAGATACCTCTCCGACAATCGGAGTGACAAACCCTAATCTCGAAATACGCCAACCCAACATTTACCATTGGAGACACCTGTAGTACTCCTTTATAATCACCCAGTTACGTTGTGACGTTTGGTAGTACCCAAAGTGTTCCTCTGGTAAACGGGAGTTGCATAATCTCATAGTTATAGGAACATGTATAAGTCATGAAGAAAAGCAATAGCGACATACTAAACGATCGGGTGCTAAGCTAATGGAATGGGTCATGTCAATCAGATCATTCAACTAATGATGTGACCTCGTTAATCAAATAACAACTCTTTGTTCATGGTTAGGAAACATAACCATCTTTGATTAACGAGCTAGTCTAGTAGAGGCATACTAGTGACACTCTGTTTGTCTATGTATTCACACATGTATTATGTTTCCGGTTAATACAATTCTAGCATGAATAATAAACATTTATCATGATATAAGGAAATAAATAATAACTCTATTATTGCCTCTAGGGCATATTTCCTTCACACCCACCATCCACTTAGTAGCCACTGTCGACGACTTAACCGACATGCTCAACTTCGACTCCGAAGACATCGACGACATGGACGAAGATGCAGGAGACGAACAGGAACCAGTGCCCACAGGGCGCCGCACATCCACTTCATCACATAACATATACATGGTGGATACACCCAAAGAAGGAAATGGCGAAGAGACAGCGAAGGACGGCCCCTCCAAGATGCAACCCAAGCGTCGGCATCAACGGCGCCGCTCTAAGTCCCACCATAGCAAAAACAGCGATAACAGCGCAAGAGAAAATGACACTCCAGTCGACTCCAGAGCAAACGACGACCACATTACCCCGGCGGCAAAGCACGATGAAGTTCCAAACAGCGAACATAGTACGCATCCGACGTCCGAACACGGCGACGCCAAGGATAAACCGCATCAAATCCCCTCTGGGGAGGACAACAGTCTGGATGAAGATGCTCACATCATCCCGGAAGCGCACCTGGAGCAGGAGAACCTCCGCAGACGGCTTATTGCCACAGCGAGGAGTCTGAAGAAGCAGAAGCAAAGGCTTAAGGCCGCACAACATACGCTCAACAGCAGGTGGAACAAAGTGCTCGACAACGAAGAAAAGTATGGTGGCAATTACCACACAAAGAGCTATCCAAAGCGCAAGCTACTACCGAAATTCGACGATGAGGCCTTAGAGCCCACACAGCCAAAAAATGAAACGGCCAACCGGCCGGATCAACCACCTTGTGACCGCGATAGAGCGGCTAACAAGGTCGCACATAAGTCAGCACACGATCTATATGAGGACTTGCGCCAAAAATCCGGTACGACCAGATCCATCTATGGATCTAGGAAGCGCGCTTCGATACAAAATCAAAACCGAATACTACAACCGTCCGAACGCCATGGTACATCCAAATACAGGGGTGCCGCACACCCCCTATGTTTCACCGATGAGGTGCTGGACCACGAATTCCCAGAAGGATTCAAACCAGTGAACATAGAGGCATACGACGGGACCACAGACCCTGGGGTTTGGATTGAGGACTTTATCCTCCATATCCATATGGCCCGCGGAGACGATCTCCATGCCATCAAATACTTGCCCCTCAAGCTTAAAGGACCAGCTCGGCACTGGCTAAAAAGCCTCCCCGAAAACTCAATTGGAAGTTGGGAGAAGCTTGAGGATGCTTTTCGGGCTAATTTTCAAGGGACTTATGTCCGACCTCCGGATGCAGACGACTTAAGTCATATAATTCAACAGCCCAGAGAGTCCGCCCGAAAGCTTTGGAACATGTTTCTCACTAAGAACCAAATCGTCGACTTTCCGGACGCCGAAGCCTTAGCAGCTTTCAAACACAGCGTCTGAGACGAATGGCTCGCCAGACACCTCAGCCAAGAAAAACCGATAACAATGGCAGCCTTGACAAGCCTCATGACCCGCTTTTGCACGGGTGAAGATAGCTGGCTAGCCCGCAGTAGCACCAGCGACCCAAGCACATCCGAAGTCAGGGATGGCAATGGAAAACCATGACGCACTAAAAACAAGCGTCAAAATAATGAAGATAGCCTAGATAATACGGCGGTAAACGCCGGATTCAGGGGCTTTCGGCCTGGCCAGCGGAAAAAGCCTTTCAAAGGCAGTAGAGAGGGACCGTCTGGCCTAAACAGGATTCTTGACAAACTATGTCAGATTCATGGCACCCCCGATAAACCTGCAAATCACACCCACAGAGAATGTTGGGTCTTCAAGCAGGCCGGTAAGCTAAACGCCGAACACAAAGGGGTGAGACACCAAGCGAAGACGAGGATGAACCTCGCGAGCAAAGCACTGGAGGACAGAAAAAATTCCCACCAGAGGTTAAAACAGTAAACATGATCCATGTGTCGAAGAGGAGAAGCAAACATGCACTCCGAGACACACGCGCCATGGAGCCCGTCACCCCTAGGTTCAACCCCTGGTTGGCCTGCTCGATCACTTTTGATCACGGGGACCACGTGGCAAGCATCCGACATGCAGGATTGGCTGCCTTGGTGTTAGACCCAATAATACACAGATACCATCTCACACGAGTCCTCATGGACGGCGGCAGTGGTCTAAATTTGATATATCAGGACACAGTCCGCAAAATGGGGATAGACTCGACAACAATAAGCCACAGTAATACTACCTTCAAGGGAGTAATACCAGGCCTAAAGGCCCGCTGTACGGGCTCTCTATTACTAGAGGTTGTATTCGGTTCTCCCGACAACTTCCGAAGCGAAAGGTTAACTTTCTACACCGCTCCATTCCGAAGTGGCTATCAAGCACTACTCGGAAGAACGGTTTTCGCCCGTTTTAATGCAATACTGCATTACGCTTCTCTCAAGCTTAAGATGCCCGGTCCGTGTGGCACCATCACAGTTAGTGGAAATGTCGAGCGTTCTCTACGCGCGGAAGAATGTGCGGCGGCTTTAACAGCCGAGCACTAGACGGCCTCACTAACCAGAAAAAAAGACAGGTCGTCAAGACCACAGATACAGTTAGACGAGTCTGGTGCATCACTACATATACATGAGATTGGTTTGATAGTAAAACCCCCATAGATGGTACCAGGGGCTGCCCGCGTGTAATCAGGGCTAGTCCGGCTCAAACTTAACTTATCTTGAATTTTATTGGTTTATTGATAGTAACCAACTTTATGGCACGGCAACTTTCACTTAAGTTCTTATCTTTTACAGATGAAAATCGTGCTACACCCATCCGGGACACGGCACAACAGAGACACAAGCGCAGACGTGCAACAGGGACCCGCTCAAAGGTTTCTTTTTAGATTAAGACCCTGCGTAAACCTTTTTTACTGTCTCTTGTTGCTCACATCCTCTGGATACTCAATACAACCGAGAAGGATGCTGGCGTTATTGGCATATGGCCACGTCAGGATATTGCACGTACCTGGACACTCGGGGTTTATTTCTAAGGGCATTATTCAGCCCGGTATATGTTATAAAGACCGAATACCTTAGGGAGTGTTCGGTGTCGCTAGTTTGGCCTTATATGCATCAGCTCTGAATCATGTCTTTGGTCAAATGTCGGGTTTGCCCGGCTCCCATGTTTCGGTACCTTACGTTCCGCTATATCGGCTAAGGTAGCACTGGGAGAACTACTGCGATTGTGCCCTGGTTCATCCGTATGAGCACCTCAGTAGAGAAAGCCGAAAACTGACTGTCATGATATAGCACGAGACTGGTCAACCACTCGATGACTCAGCGGAATCTTCGGGATTCCTCCACATTAACGAAGGGCCATTTCCCGGTCATGTACATACGCGCCCCGTATTCAGACAAGCACAGAAGTACCAGGGGCTATATAGTAGCCCCACCGTCAAACTCCTATGGCTAAGTGAAAGTGTTAAAGCAATATAGTCCGATTGCCTCGTTCGCTGCGCTACCACCTCCTTCATGGACCAAGACGTTGGATCAAGTGTGAATACGTGTTTTTTGCGAACACCCCCGTATTATATGCGTGGGGGGGGGGAAGCCGACGACTGCAAACTTTCAGGTTATATACATATATACATAAACGGACGCACAGGAGGCATCATAATACTTTCTGGCAAAAGTATAAACACAGCCTTCATAACTCAATAAAACATTGTTTTTACAATGGGGGTACATGTCACTAGAACATAATATTCTTCGAGCACTGCGCCTCTATTGAACGAGCGCCTTCAAGGACTTCTTCAAAGTAGTGCTCGGCAGCCACCCGGCCCACGGCCGAACCCTGTGTGGCAACAGTGGTGGCCTCCATCTCTGCCCAGTATGTCTTGACACGGGAAAAGGCCATCCGCGCACCCTCTATGCATGCCAACCTCTTCATAGCGTCGATGTGTGGCACAGCACCAAGGAATTGTTGCACTAAACTAAAGTAGCTATTCGGCCTTGGCCCTCCGGGCCACAGATGATCCACAACAGACCTCATGGCAAGTTCGGACAACCTATGGAGCTCGGCCCACTCCGCCATTTGCTCATTTAACAGCAGCGGACGCACTGGAGCATGGAACTGTGACCAGAACAGCTTTTCCACTTCACGATTTTTTTTATCCTTGAAGTATTCGGCCGCATCAGCAGCACTTGCCGCCAAATCCACATAGGTGTCCGTGGAACTCCATAGTTGATCAAGAGGAGCATACTTCGGATCTCCGAACTTAGTCCACAACAAGAAGGGCTTCTCAGGCACGATACCCGCAGCTTAACACAGCTCCTGCTTCGTCGCTCTGATTTTGGAGCGGGCTTCCTTGGCTGCTACCATGGCCTTCTCCAGGTCTGTCGCCTTCGCACGGTTTTCTTTTTCAAGAAGCTGGTAACGGTCAGCGGCATCCTTCAACTCCACGGCCATCTTGGCTATGCTTTCCTTGCTCTGGCGATGCATGGCCTGGTCGGCCCTCAGCTCTTCGACCGCCTTTAGGGCGGCTGCATCGCTATTCCTTGCTTGTTCCTTGGCTCGGGCAAGCTCCTCCTGAAGGGACTCCACGGTGGCAGCTCCATCTGCAGTCACAACATATTATAGATATTGGCATCATGCTCCTCTTACTATGTGTTGATCACCGGAGAAATCACTTACCCTGTGCCTCGTCAAGCTGCTTGTTGACAAGCACGATGTCGGCATCCGCCGCATCATGTTGTCGCTTTAGCTCGGCAAACCCATCAGTCCGGCTAGCCACCGGACCTTCAGCCACCTGCACATAAAGGCTGTCAGGTTATTACCTGCGACTATGATCCTCTGTTTGCCACCATTTGCGACGGCAACCAGAGTCTCAGGGGCTACTAGTTTAGCCCCTCGCTGATCCATGACGTCAGTTGTGGTGGGGGGCCCGAGCGAAAGGCAGGAGCGGCTACCCACTTGGCACTCCGGGGAGCTATGATATAAAACCACTCCCGCTACCACAAACCGGATACCTCTGTGAAGGAACCCTCCGGCCATGGAGCATTGGCGCTTTTGCTTATTACGGCACCTCCGCACTCTGCGTGCCGCCCCTCGATCATCTTCGGCTTCACATTGAAGGTCTTGAGCCACATGCCAAAGTGAGGGGTAATGCGGAGGAAGGCCTCACATACGACGATGAACGACGAGATGTGAAGGAGGGAATCCAGGGCCAGATCATGGAAATCCAGCCCATAATAGAACATGAGCCCCCTAACAAAGGGGTCCAGAGTGAGGCCTAGCCCTCGGAGGAAGTGAGAGACGAACACAACACTCTTGTTCGATTCAGGAGTCAGGATGACCTGCCCTTTGGTGGGCAGCCTGTGCGAGATTTCGGCGGTCAGATACCTGGCCTCTCTCAGCTTCTTGATGTCCTCCTCTGTGACATAGGAAGGCATCCACCGACCTTGGAGGTTGGATCCGGACATGGTTGAAGGTCCGAAGCGCCTGACCTGGGCCTTGGGTGTTGGAACTCGAGGCGGAGGACGGATTCGATTGAGCACGAGAGGAAAAAAAGGACAGGCCTTGGCCTCTTTATAAAGGGGGTGAATATCAAGTGTCCTCCTCGCGGCCGTTTTGGACTTGCCTAAAATCAAGGAGTCATACCAACGGGCACAAGTGGGTTACCCACGTCCGTATTGATGAGAATCCCGTAATAAGGGGGACACGATCTCTGCTTCGACAAGACGTGTCGAGAAAACCGTCTCGCAATATGTGCAGTGCTGGTTGGGAAAAACGGTTCAGATAATGATGTCGTGCTGTCAAAAATGCGTCAGCAGATTAGATTTGGGGAAATATTATTCTCTCTGTGGTGGTATGTGGAAATTATTTTGCATAGCCGGACACTATTCTGGTGTTCAAAATCTTCTATGGAGTATTTGGAGGAGGAACCCGCCTTGCAATGCCAAAGACAAAATCGCGCGCCGGACTCATCATCAATGAAGCCTGGTTCAAGGACTATTGAGGGAGTCCCGGATTAGGGGGTCTCCGGGCAGCCGAACTGTTGGACTATGAAGATACAAGATTGAAGACTTCGTCCCGTGTCCGGATGGGACTTTCCTTGGCGTGGAGGGCAAGCTTGGCAATACGGATATGTAGATCTCCTCCCTTGTAACCGACTATGTGTAACCCTAGCCCCCTCTGGTGTCTATATAAACCAGAGGGTTTAGTCCGTAGGACAACATACAATCATACCATAGGCTAGCTTCTAGGGTTTAGCCTCTACGATCTCGTGGTAGATCAACTCTTGTAATACTCATATCATCAAGAGCAATCAAGCAGGACGCAGGGTATTACCTCCATCAAGAGGGCCCAAACCTGGTTAAACATTGTGTCCCCTGCCTCCTACCATCCGCCTTAGACGCACAGTTCGGGACCCCCTACCCGAGATCCGCCGATTTTGACACCGACAGCGGCCCTGACCAACCTTACATGTCCACGCACATGAGACCGGTTTCACCGACAGACATGCAACTAGTTTTGCATAAAGGTGGCTCGCGGGTGTCTGTTTCTCCTACTTTAGTTGAATCGAATTTGACTGCGACCAGTCCTTGAAGAAGGTTAAAACAGCAAACTTGATGAAACACCGTTGTGGTTTTATGCGTAGGTAACAACAATTCTTGCTAGAAGCCCGTAGCAGCCACGTAAAACTTGCAACAACAAAGGAGAGGACGTCTAACTTGTTTTTTCAGGGCATGTTGTGATGTGATATGGTCAAGACATGATGTGATATACATTATTGTATGAGATGATCATGTTTTGTAAAAGTTATCGGCAACCGGCAGGAGCCTTATGGTTGTCTCTTTATTCTATGAAATGCAAGCGCCATGTAATTGCTTTACTTTGTCACTATGCAGTAGCGATAGTTGTAGAAGCAGTAGTTGGCGAGACAACCACGACACAACGATAGAGACCATGGTATCGAGCCGGTGACGATGGAGATCATGACGATGCTTTGGAGATGGAGATCAAAAGCACAAGATGATGATGGCCATATCATGTCACATATTTTGATTGCATGTGATGTTTATCTTGTATGCATCTTATTTTGCTTAGTATGGTGGTAGCATTATAGATGATCCCTTAACTAAATTTCAAGGTAAAAGTGTTCTCCCTGAGTATGCACCGTTGTGACAGTTCGTTGTGTTGAGACACCACGTGATGATCTGGTTTGATAGACTCTACGTTCACATACAATGGGTGCAAGACAGTTTTGCACATGCGGAATACTCAGGTTAAACTTGACGAGCCTAGCAATACAGACATGGCCTCGGAACACTGGAGACCGAAAGGTCGAACGTGAATCATATAGTAGATATGATCAACATAGAGATGTTCACCATTGTTGACTACTCCATCTCATGTGATGATCAGACATGGATTAGTTGATGTGGATCACGTATCATTTAGATGACTTGAGGGATGTCTATCTAAGTGGGTGTTCTTAACTAATTTGACTAATTGAACTTAATTTATCATGAACTTAGTCTTAGTAGTTTTGTTTATCTATGTTATCGATCAATAGCTCGCGAAATAGCTCCCCTGTATTTTTGATATGTTCCTGGAGAAAACTAAGTTGAAAAATGATAGTAGCAATGATGCTAATTGGGTCCGTAATCTGAGGATTATCCTCATTGCTGCATAGAAGAATTATGTCCTTGATGCACCACCTGGTGACGAACCTGTTGCAGGAGCAGATGCAGAAGTTATGAACGTTTTGCAAGCTCGATATGATGACTACTTAATAGTTTAGTGCGTCCTGCTTTATAGCTTAGAACTGGGACTTCAAAAATGTTTTGAATTCCATGGAGCATATGAGATATTCCAAGAGCTGAAATTGGAATTTCAGACTCATGCTCGTGTCAAGAGGTATGAGACCTCTGACAAGTACTTTGACTACAAGATGGAGGAGAATAGCTCAGCTAGTGAGCATGTGCTCAGAATGTCTAGGTACTACAGTCGCTTGAATCAAGTGGGCATTAATCTTCCAGATAAGATAGTGATTGACCATGCAACCAAAGTTAATATGACAAAGTCGTGAATGCCAAATATCGGACCCATTATTGTGGCAAACATTATTAATAACTTTAGTGCAAATATCTGACAAAGATAGGCGGAACAAGCCTCTGCACTCATAGCCTTTTCCAACAAATTGTCCACACTTGGAAATTATAACTTTATTGGACTCAAAAGCCAACTTAAAACCATCTCAACATAAACGGGAACCGCTGACGAGATTCTTATTGATGGACGGCACATGATGAACGTTCTTCAGATGCATGGTCTTCACCGAAGTAAACTTCAGATCGGTCGTACCGACACCTCGAACGACGGCATGTGACTCGTTCCCCATCAGCACGGGAGAAGTCCCTGTGACCTGGTAAGAAGAAAACATGGAGACGTCAGCACAAACATGTACATTGGCACCGGTGTCAATTAACCAATCAGGAGATTGAAATACTAAAAGGGTGGTAGGAAGAATACCGTACCCAGATTCCTTCATATCATTATATCCGATGAAAACATTAGCAGACTTGCCGCTCTTCTCATGTTCGCGCTCCTCAGCGGGTAGGACACTTCGGAGCCAAGTGATTAGGATCACTGCAGACATGGCAAAGTCCCTTCCCCTTCTTATGAGAATTCTTCATGAAGTTGGTAGGATGTGATGGCTTGTTCTTTGCATCAAACTTGCCTTTGCCCTGAGTTTTGTTCTTGTTGTTTTTGAACTTGTTGGGCTGGAAGTTCTTCTTCTGTACCATGTGGGCACTAGAAGTTCCCTCAGCAACTCGAGCACATGTGTCTATTGCTCTCGTATTCTCTTCAACATCGAGAGTACCAATGAGATCCGAAACGGAAAACTCTTGTCTCTTGTGTTTCAAGGAAGTAGCAAAATTGTTCCATGAAGGTGGAAGCTTGGCAATGATGCCTCCGTCAACAAATTTTTCCGGCAACACACACTTGAAGTACTCAAGTTCCTTTGCGAGCGACTATATCTCATGAGCTTGCTAGACAACAGAGCGCTCATTAGTCATCTTATAGTCATAGAATTGCTCCATGACGTACAACTCGCTGCCGGTGTCTGAGGCCCCAAACTTGGCCTCGAGCGCAGCCCACATGTCCTTCCTATTGTCAAACAACATATACGAATCCACAATGGAATCATCAAGAACACTCAGTGTTGGGGAACATAGCATGCAATTTCAAAAAAACATCTACGATCACGCAAGATCTATCTAGGAGATGCATAGCAACGAGATGGGGAGAGTGTGTCCACGTACCCTCGTAGACTGAAAGCAGAAGCGTTAGGTTAACGCGGTTGATGTAGTCGAATGTCTTCATGATCCAACTGATCCAAGTACCAAACGTACAGCACCTCCGTGTTCAGCACACGTTCAGCTCGATGACGTCCCTCGAACTCTCGATCTAGTAGAGGGTCGAGGGGGAGTTTCGTCAAGACGATGGCGTGGCGACAGTGATGGTGATGTGATCCGCGCAGGGCTTCGCCTAAGCACTACAACGCTATGACCGGAGGAGTAAACTCTGGAGGGGGGCACCGCACATGGCTAAGAAACAATTGTCGTGCCTTTGGGGTGCCCCCTGCCCACGTATATAAAGGAGGGGGAGGAGGAGGCTGGCCCAAGGGTGGCGTGCCAAGAGGGAGGAGTCCTACTAGGACTCCGTTCCTAGTAGGATTCAGCCCCCACTCCTTCCTTCCATCGAAGAGGGGAAAGGGGAAAGGGGGCGCGCCCCCACCCCTTTTCCAATTCGGATTGGGCTTGGGGCGCGCGCCACCTCCTATGGGAGCCTCCCTCTCTCCTATATGGCTCAATAGGCCCATTAACTTTCCCGGGGGGTCCGGTAACCTCCCGATACTCCAAAAAATCCTCGATCTTCTTCGGAACCATTCCGGTGTCCGTATATAACCTTCCAATATATCAATATTTACCTCTCCGCCATTTCGAGACTCCTCATCATGTCCGTGATCTCATTCGGAACTCCGAACAAACTTCGGTCACCAAAACACATAACTCATAATACAAATCATCATCGAACGTTAAGCGTGCGAACCCTACGGGTTCGAGAACTATGTAGACATGACCTAGACACATCCCCGGTCAATAACCAATAGCGGAACCTGGATGCTCATATGGGCTCCTACATATTCTATGAAGATCTTTATCGGTCAAACTGCATAACAACATACGTCATTCCCTTTGTCATTGGTATGCTACTTGACCGAGATTCGATCGTCAGCATCATCATACCTAGTTCAATCTCATTACCGGCAAGTCTGTTTACTCGTTCCGTAATGCATCATCCCTCAACTAACTCATTAGTTACATTGCTTGCAAGGCTTATAGTGATGTGCATTACCGAGAGGGCCCAGAGATACCTCTCCGATACACGGAGTGACAAATCCTAATCTCGATCTATGCCAACTCAACAAACACCTTCGGAGACACCTGTAGAGCAACTTTATAATCACCCAGTTACGTTGTGACGTTTGATAGCACACAAGGTGTTCCTCCGGTATTCGGGAGTTGCATAATCTCATAGTCAGAGGAATATGTATAAGTCATGAATTAAGCAAAAGAAATAAAACTAAATGATCATTATGCTAAGCTAACGGATGGTTCTTGTCCATCACATCATTCTCTAATGATGTGATCCCATTCATCAAATGATAATGCATGTCTATGGTTAGGAAACTTAACCATCTTTGATTAATGATCTAGTCAAGTAGAGGCATACTAGGGACACTCTGTTTGTCTATGTATTCACACATGTACTAAGTTTCCGGTTAATACAATTCTAGCATGAATAATAAACATTTATCATGATATAAGGAAATATAAATAACAACTTTATTATTGCCTCTAGGGCATATTTCCTTCAGTCTCCCACTTGCACTAGAGTCCATAATCTAGATTACATAGTAATGATTCTAACACACATGGAGTCTTGGTGTTGATCATGTTTTGCTCATGAGAGAGGCTTAGTCAACAGGTCTGCAACATTCAGATCCGTATGTATCTTGCAAATCTCTATGTCTCCCTCCTTGACTTGATCGCAGATGGAATTGAAGCGTCTCTTGATGTTTTTGGTTCTCTTGTGAAATCTGGATTCCTTCGCTATGGCAATTGCTCCAGTATTGTCACAAAAGATTTTCATTGGACCCGATGCACTAGGTAATACACCTAGATCGGATATGAACACCTTCATCCAGACTCCTTCATTTGCTGCTTCCAAAGCAGCTATGTACTCTGCTTCACATGTAGATCCCGCCACGATGCTCTGCTTGGAACTGCACCAACTGACAGTTCCACCATTCAATATAAATACATATCCGGTATGTGACTTAGAGTCATCCGGATCAGTGTCAAAGCTTGCATCGACGTAACCATTTATGGAAAGCTCTTTGTCACCTCCATAAACGAGAAACATATCCTTAGTCCTTTTCAGGTATTTCAGGATGTTCTTGACTGCTGTCCAATGATCCACTCCTGGATTATTTTGGTACCTCCCTGCTAAACTTATAGCAAGGTACACATCAGATATGGTACATAGCATTGCATACATGATAGAACCTATGGCTGAGGCATAGGGAATGACTTTCATTTTCTCTCTATCTTCTGAACTGGTCGGGCATTGAGTCTGACTCAACTTCACACCTTGTAGTACAGCAAGAACCCTTTCTTAGACTGATCCATTTTGAACTTCTTCAAAACTTTATCAAGGTATGTGCTTTGTGAAAGTCCAATTAAGCGTCTTGATCTATCTCTATAGATCTTGATGCCCAATATATAAGCACCTTCACCGAGGTCTTTCATTGAAAAATTCTTATTCAAGTATCCTTTTATGCTATCCAGAAATTATGTATTATTTCCAATCAACAATATGTCATCCACATATAATATTAGAAATGCAGCTGATCTCCCACCACTTTCTTGTAAATACAGGCTTCTCCAAAAGTCTGTATAAAACCATATGCTTTGATCACACTATCAAAGCGTATATTCCAACTCCGAGAGGATTGCACCAGTCCATAAATGGATCGCTGGAGCTTGCACACTTTGTTAGCACCTTTAGGATCGACAAAACCTTCTGGTTGCATCATATACAACTCTTCTTTAATAAATCCATTAAGGAGTGCAGTTTTGACATCCATTTGCCAAATTTCATAATCATAAAATGCGGCAATTGCTAACAAGATTCGGACAGACTTAAGCATCCCTACGGGTGAGAAGGTCTCATCGTAGTCAACTCCTTGAACTTGTCAAAAACCTTTCGCAACAAGTCGAGCTTTGTAGACAGTAACATTACCGCCAGCGTTAGTCTTCTTCTTAAAGATCCATTTATTCTCTATGGCTTGCTGATCATCGAGCAAGTCAACCAAAGTCCACACTTTGTTCTCATACATGGATCCCATCTCAGATTTCATGGCCTCAAGCCATTTTGCGGAATTTGGGCTCATCATCGGTTCCTCATAGTTCGTAGGTTCGTCATGGTCAAGTAACATGACCTCCAGAACAGGATTACCATACCACTCTGGTGCAGACCATACTCTGGTTGACCTACGAGGTTTGGTAGTAACTTGATCTGAAGTTTCATGATCATCATCATTAGCTTCCTCACTAATTGGTGTAGGAATCACTGGAACTAATTTCTGTGATGAACTACTTTCCAATTCGGGAGAAGGTACAATTACCTCATCAAGTTCTACTTTCCTCCCACTCACTTCTTTCGAGAGAAACTCCTTCTCTAGAAAGGATCCATTCTTAGCAACGAATATCTTGCCTCCGGATCTGTGATAGAAGGTGTACCCAACAGTCTCCTTTGGGTTTCCTGTGAAGACACATTTCTCCGATTTGGGTTCGAGCTTATCAGGTTGAAGCTTTTTCACGTAAGCATCACAGCCCCAAACATTAAGAAACGTCAGCTTAGGTTTCTTGCTAAACCATAGTTCATATGGTGTCATCTCAACGGATTTAGATGGTGCCCTGTTTAACGTGAATGCAGCTGTCTCTAAAGCATAACCCCAAAACGATAGTGGTAAATCGGTGAGAGACATCATAGATCGCACCATATCTAATAAAGTACGGTTACGACGTTCGGACACACCATTACGCTGTGGTGTTCCAGGTGACATGAGTTGCAAAACTATTCCACATTGTTTCAAATGAAGACCAAACTCATAACTCAAATATTCACCTCCACGATCAGATCGTAGAAACTTTATTTTCTTGTTACATTGATTTTCCACTTCACTCTGAAATTCTTTGAACTTTTCAAATGTTTCAGACTTATGTTTCATTAAGTAGATATACCCATATCTGCTCAAATCATCTGTGGAGGTTAGAAAATAACGATACCTGCCGCGAGCCTCAACACTCATCGGATCGCATACATTAGTATGTATTATTTCCAACAAGTCAGTTGCTCGCTCCATTGTTCCGAAGAACGGAGTCTTAGTCATCTTGCCCATGAGGCATGGTTCGCAAGCATCAAGTGATTCATAATCAAGTGATTCCAAAAGCCCATCAGCATGGAGTTTCTTCAGGTGCTTTACACCAATATGACCTAAATGACAGTGCCACAAATAAGTTGCACTATCATTATTAACTTTGCATCTTTTGGCTTCAATATTATGAATATGTGTATCAATATAATCGAGATTCAAAAAAAATATACCACTCATCAAGGGTGCATGACCATAAAAGATATTACTCATATAAATAGAACAATCATTATTATCTGATTTAAATGAATAACCGTCTTGCATCAAACAAGATCCAGATATAATATTCATGCTCAACGCTGGCACCAAATAATAATTATTTAGTTCTAAAACTAATCCCAATGGTAGATGTAGACGTAGCGTGCCGACGGCGATCACATCGTCTTTGGAGCCATTTCCCATGTGCATCGTCACCTCGTCCTTAGCCAATCTTCGTTTAATCTGTAGCCCCTGTTTCGAGTTGCAAATGTGAGCAACAGAACCAGTATCAAATACCCAGGCGCTACTACGAGCATTAGTAAGGTACACATCAATAACATGTATATCAAATATACCTTTCACTTTGCCATCCTTCTTATCCGCCAAATACTTGGGTTAGTTCCACTTCCAGTGACCAGTCCCTTTGCAGTAGAAGCACTCAGTCTCGGGCTTAGGTCCAGATTTGGGCTTCTTCCCTTGAGCAACAACTGGCTTGCTATTCTTCTTGAAGATCCCCTTCTTCCCTTTGCCCTTTTTATTGAAACTAGTGATCTTGTTAACCATCCACACTTGATGCTCCTTCTTGATTTCTACCTTCGCAGCCTTTAGCATCGCGAACAGCTCAGGATTTGCCTTTTCCATCCCTTGCATATTATAGTTCATCATGAAGCCTTTATAGCTTGGTGGCAGTGATTGAAGAACTCTGTCAATGACACTATCATTAGGAAGATTAACTCCCAGCTGAGTCAAGTGGTTATGGTACCTAGACATTTCGAGTATGTGTTCACTGACAGAACTATTCTCCTCCATCTTGCAGCTATAGAACTTGTTGGAGACTTCATATCTCTCAACTCGGGCATTTGCTTGAAATATTAACTTCAACTCCTGGAACATTTCATATGCTCCATGACGTTCAAAATGTCTTTGAAGTCCTGATTCTAAGCCGTAAAGCATGGCACACTGAACTATCGAGTAGTCATCAGCTTTGCTCTGCCAGACGTTCATAACATTCGGAGTTGCTCCTGCAGCGGGTCTTGCACCTAGCGGTGCTTCCAGGACGTAATTCTTCTGTGCAGCAATGAGGATAATCCTCAAGTTACGGACCGAGTCCGTTTAGTTGCTACCATCATCTTTCAACTTAGCTTTCTCTAGGAACACATTAAAATTCAAGGGAACGGTAGCACGGTCCATTAATCTACAACAACATAGATATGCAAAAAACTATTAGGTGCTAAGTTCATGATAAATTAAAGTTCAATTAATCATATTACTTAAGAACTCACACTTAGATAGACATCCCTCTAGTCATCTAAATGATCACGTGATCCATATCAACTAAACCATGTCTGATCATCACGTGAGATTGAGTAGTTTTCAATGGTGAACATCACTATGTTGATCATATCTACTATATGATTCACGTTCGACCTTTCAGTCTCAGTGTTCCGATGCCATATTTGCATATGCTAGGCTCGTCAAGTTTAACTTGAGTATTCTGCACGTGCAAAACTGGCTTGCACCCGTTGTATGTGAACTTAGAGCTTATCACACCCAGTCATCACGTGGTGTCTCGGCACGACGAACTGTAGCAACAGTGCATACTCAGGGAGAACACTTATACCTTGAAATTTAGTGAGGGGTCATCTTATAATGCTACCGCCGTACTAAGCAAAATAAGATGCATAAAGAATAAACATCACATGCAATCAAAATATGTGACATGATATGTCCATCATCATCTTGTGCCTTTGATCTCCATCTCCAAAGCACTGTCATGATCTCCATCTTCACCGGCTTCACACCTTGATCTCCATCGTAGCATCATTGTCGTCTCGCCAACTATTGCTTCTACGACTATCGCTACCGCTTAGTGATAAATTAAAGCAATTACATGGTGATTGCATTTCATACAACAAAGCAACAACCATAAGGCTCCTGCCAGTTGCGGATAACTTTTACAAAACATGATCATCTCATACAATAATTTATATCTCATCACATCTTGACCATATCACATCACAACATGCCCTGCAAAAACAAGTTAGACGTCCTCTACTTTGTTGTTGCAAATTTTACGTGGCTGCTACGGGTTTCTAGCAAGAACCGTTCTTACCTACGCATCAAAACCACAACGATTTTTTGTCAAGTGTGTTGTTTTAACCTTTAACAAGGACCGGCCGTAGTCAAACTCGATTCAACTAAAGTTGGAGAAACAGAGACCCGCCAGCCACCTGTGCGCAAAGCACATCGGTAGAACTAGTCTCATGAACGCGGTCATGTAATGTCGGTCCGGGCCGCTTCATCCAACAATACCGCCGAATCAAAGTAAGACATTGGTGTTAAGAAGTATGACTATTATCGCCCACAAATCTTTGTGTTCTACTCGTGCATATCATCTACGCATAGACCTGGCTCTGATACCACTGTTGGGAAACGTAGCATGCAATTTCAAAAGAATTCCTACGATCATGCAAGATCTATCTACGAGATGCATAGCAACGAGACAGGAAGAGTGTGTCCACGTACGCTCGTAGACCGAAAGCGGAAGCGTTAGGTTAATGCGGTTGATGTAGTCCAACGTCTTCACGATCCAACCAATCCAAGTACCGAACGTACGGCACCTTCGTATTTAGCACATGTTCAGCTCGATGACGTCCCTCGAACTCTTGATCCAGTAGACGATCGAGGGAGAGTTTTGTCAGCACGAGGGCGTGGCGACGGTGATGGTGATGTGATCCGCGCAGGGCTTCGCCTAAGCACTACGATGCTATGACCGGAGGAGTAAACTGTGGAGGGGGCACCGCACACGGCTAAGAAACAATTGTTCTGCCTTTGGGGTGCCCCCATGCCCACGTATATAAAGGAGGGGGAGGAGGAGGCCGGCCCAAGGGGGGCGCGCCAAGAGGGGGAGTCCGACTAGTGTTGGGGAACGTAGTAATTTCAAAATTTTCCTACGCACACGCAAGATCATGGTGATGCATAGCAACGAGAGGGGAGAGTGTGATCTACGTACCCTTGTAGATCGACAGCGGAAGCGTTATGACAACGCGGTTGATGTAGTCGTACGTCTTCACGGCCCGACCGATCAAGCACCGAAACTACGGCACCTCCGAGTTTTAGCACACATTCAGCTCGATGACGATCCCCGGACTCCAATCCAGCAAAGTGTCGGGGAAGAGTTCCGTCAGCACGACGGCGTGGTGACGATCTTGATGTACTACTATCGCAGGGCTTCGCCTAAGCACCGCTACAATATTATCGAGGACTATGGTGGCAGGGGGCGCCGCACACGGCTAAGAATAAGATCACGTGGATCAACTTGTGTGTCTATGGGGTGCCCCCTGCCCCTGTATATAAAGGATGGAGGAGGAGGAGGCCGGCCAAGGCTAGGTGCGGCCAGGATGTGGAGTCCTACTAGGACTCCAAGTCCTAGTAGGAGTCCACCAAGAGGGGAGGAAGGGAGAAGGAAGTGGAGGAGAAGGAAAGGTGGCCGGCCCCCTTTTCCCTAGTCCAATTCGGACTAGAGGGGAGGGGGCGCGCAGCAGGCCCTTTCTCCTCTTCCCACTAAAGCCCATCAAGGCCCAATACTTCTCCCGGCGAATTCCCGTAACTCTCCGGTACTCCGAAAAATACCCGAATCACTCGGAACCTTTCCGATATCCGAATATAGTCGTCCAATATATCGATCTTTACGTCTCGACCATTTCGAGACTCCTCATCATGTCCCCGATCTCATCTGGGACTCCGAACTCCTTCGGTACATCAAAACTCATAAACTCATAATATAACTATCATCGAAACCTTAAGCGTGCGGACCCTACGGGTTCGAGAACAATGTAGACATGACCGAGACACGTTTCCGGTCAATAACCAATAGCAGGACCTTGATGCCCATATTGGCTCCTACATATTCTACGAAGATCTTTATCGGTCAGACCGCATAACAACATACGTTGTTCCCTTTGTCATCGGTATGTTACTTGCTCGAGATTCGATCGTCGGTATCCAATACCTAGTTCAATCTCGTCACCGGCAAGTCTCTTTACTCGTTCCGTAATACATCATCCCGCAACTAACTCATTAGTTGCAATGCTTGCAAGGCTTAAGTGATGTGCATTACCGAGAGGGCCCAGAGATACATCTCCGACGATCGGAGTGACAAATCCTAATCTTGAAATACGCCAACCCAACATGTACCTTTGGAGACACCTGTAGAGCTTCTTTATAATCACCCAGTTACGTTGTGACGTTTGGTAGCACACAAAGTGTTCCTCCGGCAAATGGGAGTTGCATAATCTCATAGTCATAGGAACATGTATAAGTCATGAAGAAAGCAATAGCAACATACTAAACGATCGGGTGCTAAGCTAATGGGATGGGTCATGTCAATCAGATCATTCAACTAATGATGTGATCTCGTTAATCAAATGACAACTCTTTGTCCATGGTTAGGAAACATAACCATCTTTGATTAATGAGCTAGTCAAGTAGAGGCATACTAGTGACACTCTGTTTGTCTATGTATTCACACATGTATTATGTTTCCGGTTAATACAATTCTAGCATGAATAATAAACTTTTATCATGATATAAGGAAATAAATAATAACTTTATTATTGCCTCTAGGGCATATTTCCTTCAGTCTCCCACTTGCACTAGAGTCAATAATCTAGTTCACATCGCTATGTGATTAACACCAATAGTTCACATCTTTATGTGATTGGTTCACATCTCCATGTGACTAACACCCAAAGGGTTTACTAGATTTAATAATCTAGTTCACATTGCTATGTGATTAACACCCAAAGAGTGATCATGTTTTGCTTGTGAGAGAAATTTAGTCAACGGGCCTGCCATATTCAGATCCGTATGTATTTTGCAAAATTCTATGTTTACAATGCTCTGCACGGAGCTACTCTAGCTAATTGCTCCCACTTTCAATATGTATTTTGATTGAGACTTAGAATCATCTGGATCAGTGTCAAAAACTTGCATTGACGTAACCCTTTACGACGAACCTTTTTGTCACGTCTATAATCGAGAAACATATCCTTATTTTACTAAGGATAATTTTGACCGCTGTCCAGTGATTTACTCCTAGATCACTATTGTACTCCCTTTCCAAATCAGTGCAGGGTATACAATAGATCTGGTACACAGCATGACATACTTTATAGAACCTATGGCCAAGGCATAGGGAATGACTTTCATTCTCTTTCTATCTTCTGCCGTGGTCGGCTTTGAGTCTTACTCAACTTCACACCTTGTAATACAGGCAAGAACTCTTTCTTTGACTGCTCCATTTTGAACTACTTCAAAATCTTGTCAAGGTATGTACTCATTGAAAAAACTTATCAAGCATCTTGATCTATCTCTATAGATCTTGAAGCTCAATATGTAAGCAGCTTCACCGAAGTCTTTCTTTGAAAAACTCCTTTCAAACACTCCTTTATGCTTTACAGAATAATTCTACATTATTTCCGATCAACAATATGTCATTCACATATACTTATCAGAAATGATGTAGTGCTCCCACTCACTTTCTTGTAAATACAGGCTTCACCGCAAGTCTGTATAAAACTATATGCTTTGATCAACTCATCAAAGTGTATATTCCAACTCCGAGATGCTTGCACCAGTCCACAGATGGATCGCTGGAGCTTGCACATTTTGTTAGCACCTTTCGAATTGACAAAACCTTCTGGTTGCATCATATACAACTCTTCTTTAATAAATCCATTAAGGAATGCAGTTTTGTTTATCCATTTGCCAGATTTCATAAAATGCGGCAATTACTAACATGATTCGGACAGACTCTAGCATAGATACGAGTGAGAAACTCTCATCGTAGTCAACACCTTGAACTTTGTCGAAAACCTTTTGCGACAATTCTAGCTTTGTAGATAGTAACACTACTATCAGCGTCCGTCTTCCTCTTGAAGATCCATTTATTCTCAATTGCTTGCTGATCATCGGGCAAGTCAACCAAAGTCCAAACTTTGTTCTCATACATGGATCATATCTCAGATTTCATGGCCTCAAACCATTTCGCGGAATCTGGGCTCATCATCGCTTCCTCATAGTTCGCAAGTTCGTCATGGTCTAGTAACATGACTTCCAGAACAGGATTACCATACCACTCTGGTGCGGATCTCACTCTGGTTTACCTACGAGATTCGGTAGTAACTTGATCTGAAGTTACATGATCATCATCATTAGCTTCCTCACTAATTGGTGTAGTAGTCACAAGAACAGATTTTTGTGATGAACTACTTTCCAATAAGGGAGAAGGTACAATTACCTTATCAAGTTTTCTACTTTCCTCCCACTCACTTCTTTCGAGAGAAACTCCTTCTCTGGAAAGGATCCATTCTTAGCTACGAATGTCTTGCCTTCGGATCTGTGATAGAAGGTGTACCCAACAGTTTCCTTTGGGTATCCTATGAAGACGCACTTCTCCGATTTGGGTTTTGAGCTTATCAGGTTGAAACTTTTTTCACATAAGCATTGCAACCTCAAACTTTTTAAGAAACGACAGCTTAGGTTTCTTGCCAAACCATAGTTCACACGGTGTCGTCTCAGCGGATTTAGATGGTGCCCTATTTAACGTGAATGCAGCTGTCTCTAATGCATAACCCCAAAACGATAGTGGTAGATCGGTAAGAGACATCATAGATCGCACTATATCTAATAAAGTACGGTTATAACGTTCGGACACACCATTACACTATGGTGTTCCAGGTGGCGTGAGTAGTGAAATTATTTCACATTCTTTTAATTGAAGGCCAAACTCGTAACTCAAATATTTTACATCTGCGATCATATCGTAGAAACTTTTATTTTCTTGTCACGATGATTTTCCACTTCACTCTGAAATTCTTTAAACTGTTCAAATGTTTCAGACTTATGTTTCATCAAGTAGATATCCCCTTATCTGCTCAAATCATCTGTGAAGGTCAGAAAATAATGATACCTGCTGCAAGCCTTAATATTTATCGGACCACATACATCAGTATGTATGATTTCCAACAAATCTGTTGCTTGCTCCATTGTTCCAGAGAACGGTGTTTTAGTCATCTTGCCCATAAGGCATGGTTCGCAAGCATCAAGTGATTCCAAAAGCCCATCAGCATGGAGTTTCTTCATGCACTTTACACCAATATGACTTAAACTGCAGTGCCACAAATAAGTTGCACTATCATTATTAACTTTGCATCTTTTGGTTTCAATATTATGAATATGTGTATTACTACGATCGAGATCCAACGAACTTGTTTCATTGGGTGTATGACCATCGAAGGTTTTATTCATGTAAATAGAACAACAATTATTCTCTGACTTTAATGAATAACCGTATTGCAATAAACATGATCAAATCATATTCATGCTCAACGCAAAAACCAAATAACACTTATTTAGGTTCAACATTAATCCCGAAAGTATAGGGGAGTGTGCGATGATGATCATATCAATCTTGGAACTACTTCCAACACACATCGTCACTTCACCCTTAACTAGTCTCTGTTTATTCTGCAACTCCTGTTTCGAGTTACTACTCTTAGCAACTGATCCAGTATCAAATACTGAGGGGTTGCTATAAACACTAGTAAAGTACACATCAATAACATGTATATCAAATATACTTTTGTTCACTTTGCCATCCTTCTTATCCGCCAATCACTTGGGGTAGTTCCGCTTCCAGTGACCAGTCCCTTTGCAGTAGAAGCACTTTAGTCTCAGGCTTAGGACCAGACTTGGGCTTCTTCACATGAGCAGCAACTTGATTGCTGTTTTTCTTGAAGTTCCCCTTTTTCCCTTTGCCCTTTTCTTGAAACTAGTGATCTTGTCAACCATCAACACTTGATGCTCTTTCTTGATTTCTACCTTCATCGATTTCATCATCATGAAAAGCTCGGGATTCGTTTTCGTCATCCCTTGCATACTATAGTTCATCACGAAGTTCTACTAACTTGGTGATGGTGACTAGAGAATTCTGTCAATCACTATCTTATCTGGAAGATTAACTCCCACTTGATTCAAGCGATTGTAGTACCCAGACAATCTGAGCACATGCTCACTAGTTGAGCGATTCTCCTCCATCTTTTAGCTATAGAACTTGTTGGATACTTCATATCTCTCAACTCGGGTATTTGCTTGAAATATTAACTTCAACTCCTGGAACATCTCATATGGTCCATGACGTTCAAAACGTCTTTGAAGTCCCGATTCTAAGCCGTTAAGCATGGTGCACTAAACTATCAAGTAGTCATCATATTTAGCCAGTCAAACGTTCATAACGTCAGCATCTGCTCCTGCAATAGGTCTGTCACCTAGCGGTGCATCAAGTACATAATTCCTCTGTGCAGCAATGAGGATAAACCTTAGATCACGGATCCAATCCGCATCATTGCTACTAACATCTTTCAACATAATTTTCTCTAAGAACATATCAAAATAAACACAGGGAAGCAACAACGCGAGCTATTGATCTACAACATAATTTGCAAAATACTACCAGGACTAAGTTCATGATAAATTTAAGTTCAATTTAATCATATTACTTAAGAACTCCCACTTAGATAGACATCCCTCTAATCCTCTAAGTGATCACGTGATCCAAATCAACTAAACCATGTCCGATCATCACGTGAGATGGAGTAGTTTCAATGGTGAACATCACTATGTTGATCATATCTACTATATGATTCACGCTCGACCTTTCGGTCTCCGTGTTCCGAGGCCATATCTGTATATGCTTGGCTCGTCAAGTATAGCCTGAGTATTCCGCGTGTGCAACTGTTTTGCACCCGTTGTATTTGAACGTAGAGCCTATCACACCCGATCATCACGTGGTGTCTCAGCACGAAGAACTTTCGCAACGGTGCATACTCAGGGAGAACACTTCTTGATAATTAGTGAGAGATCATCTTATAATGCTACCATCAATCAAAGCAAGATAAGATGCATAAAAGATAAACATCACATGCAATCAATATAAGTGATATGATATGGCCATCATCATCTTGTGCCTGTGATCTCCATCTCCGAAGCACCGTCATGATCACCATCGTCACCGGCGCGACACCTTGATCTCCATCGTAGCATCGTTGTCTTGCCAATCTTATGCTTCCACGACTATCGCTACCACTTAGTGATAAAGTAAAGCATTACATCGCGATTGCATTGCATACAATAAAGCGACAACCATATGGCTCCTGCCAGTTGCCGATAACTCGGTTACAAAACATGATCATCTCATACAATAAAATTTAGCATCATGTCTTGACCATATCACATCACAACATGCCCTGCAAAAACAAGTTAGACGTCCTCTACTTTGTTGTTGCAAGTTTTACGTGGCTGCTACGGGCTTAAGCAAGAACCAATCTCACCTACGCATCAAAACCACAACGATAGTTTGTCAATTTGACTCCGTTTTAACCTTCGCAAGGACCGGGCGTAGCCACACTCGGTTCAACTAAAGTTGGAGAAACAGTCACCCGCAAGCCACCTGTGTGCAAAGCACGTCGGGAGAACCGGTCTCGCGTAAGCGTACGCGTAATATCGGTCTGGGCCGCTTCATCCAACAATACCGCCGAACCAAAGTATGACATGCTGGTAGGCAGTATGACTTATATCGCCCACAACTCACTTGTGTTCTACTCGTGCATATAACATCAAACCATAAAACCTAGGCTCGGATGCCACTGTTGGGGAACGTAGTAATTTCAAAATTTTCCTACGCACACGCAAGATCATGGTGATGCATAGCAACGAGAGGGGAGAGTGTGATCTACGTACCCTTGCAGATCGACAGCAGAAGCGTTATGACAACGCGGTTGATGTAGTCATACGTCTTCACGGCCCGACCGATCAAGCACCAAAACTACGGCACCTCCGAGTTTTAGCACACGTTCAGCTCGATGACGATCCCCGGACTCCGATCCAGCAAAGTGTCGGGGAAGAGTTCCGTCAGCACGACGGCGTGGTGACGATCTTGATGTACTACTGTCGCAGGGCTTCGCCTAAGCACCGCTACAATATTATCGAGGACTATGGTGGCAGGGGGCGCCGCACACGGCTAAGAATAAGATCACGTGGATCAACTTGTGTGTCTATGGGGTGCCCCCTGCCCCTGTATATAAAGGATGGAGGAGGAGGAGGCCGGCCAAGGCTAGGTGCGGCCAGGATGTGGAGTCCTACTAGGACTCCAAGTCCTAGTAGGAGTCCACCAAGAGGGGAGGAAGGGAGAAGGAAATGGAGAAGAAGGAAAGGTGGCCGGCCCCCTTTTCCCTAGTCCAATTCGGACTAGAGGGGAGGGGGGCGCAGCAGGCCCTTTCTCCTCTTCCCGCTAAAGCCCATCAAGGCCCAATACTTCTCCTGGCAAATTCCCGTAACTCTCCGGTACTCCGAAAAATACCCGAATCACTCGGAACCTTTCCGATGTCCGAATATAGTCGTCCAATATATCGATCTTTACGTCTCGACCATTTCAAGACTCCTCGTCATGTCCCCGATCTCATCCGGGACTCCGAACTCCTTCGGTACATCAAAACTCATAAACTCATAATATAACTGTCATCGAAACCTTAAGCGTGCGGACCCTACGGGTTCGAGAACAATGTAGACATGACCGAGACACGTCTCCGGTCAATAACCAATAGCGGGACCTGGATGCCCATATTGGCTCCTACATATTCTACGAAGATCTTTATCGGTCAGACCGCATAACAACATACGTTGTTCCCTTTGTCATCGGTATGTTACTTGTCCGAGATTCGATCGTCGGTATCCAATACCTAGTTCAATCTCGTCACCGGCAAGTCTCTTTACTCGTTCCATAATACATCATCCCGCAACTAACTCATTAGTTGCAATGCTTGCAAGGCTTAAGTGATGTGCATTACCGAGAGGGCCCAGAGATACCTCTCCGACGATCGGAGTGACAAATCCTAATCTTGAAATACGCCAACCCAACATGTACCTTTGGAGACACCTGTAGAGCTCCTTTATAATCACCCAGTTATGTTGTGACGTTTGGTAGCACACAAAGTGTTCCTCCGGCAAACGGGAGTTGCATAATCTCATAGTCATAGGAACATGTATAAGTCATGAAGAAAGCAATAGCAACATACTAAACGATCGGGTGCTAAGCTAATGGAATGAGTCATGTCAATCAGATCATTCAACTAATGATGTGATCCCGTTAATCAAATGACAACTCTTTGTCCATGGTTAGGAAACATAACCATCTTTGATTAACAAGCTAGTCAAGTAGAGGCATACTAGTGACACTCTGTTTGTCTATGTATTCACACATGTATTATGTTTCCGGTTAATACAATTCTAGCATGAATAATAAACTTTTATCATGATATAAGGAAATAAATAATAACTTTATTATTGCCTCTAGGGCATATTTCCTTCAACTAGGACTCCGTTCCTAGTAGGATTCGGCCCCCCTCCTTCCTTTCATCGGAGAGGGGAAAGGGGAAAGGGGGAGAGGGAGAAGGAAAGGGTGCCGCTCCCCCCACCCCTTGTCCAATTCGTATTGGGTTTGGGAGGCGCACGCCACCTCCTGTGGCAGCCTCCCTCTCTCCTCTATGGCCCAATAGGCCCATTAGCTTTTCGGGGGGGTTCCGGTAACCTCCCGGTACTCTGAAAAATCCCCGATCTTCTTTGGAACCATTCCGGTGTCCGTATATAACCTTCCAATATATCAATCTTTACCTCTCAACCATTTCGAGACTCCTCTTCATGTCCGTGAACTCATCCGGGACTCTAAATAAACTTCGGTCACCAAAACAAATAACTCATAATACCAATCATCATCGAACGTTAAGCATGCGGACCCTACGGGTTCGAGGACTATGTATACATAACCGAGACACATCTCTGGTCAATAACCAATAGCAGAACCTGGATGCTCATATTGGCTCCTATATATTCTACTAAGATCTTTATCAGTCAAACCGCATAACAACATACATCATTCCTTTGTCATTGGTATGTTACTTGCCCGAGATTCGATCGTCGGTATCATCATACCTTGTTCAATCTCGTTACCGGCAAGTCTCCTTACTCGTTTCGTAATGCATCATCCCGCAACTAACTCATTAGTCACATCGCTTGCAAGGCTAATAGTGATGTGCATTACCGAGAGGGCCTAGAGATACCTCTCCGATACACGGAGTGACAAATCCTAATCTCGATCTATGCCAACTCAACAAACACCTTCGGAGACACCTGTAGAGCATCTTTATAATTACCCAGTTACGTTGTGACGTTTGATAGCACACAAGGTGTTCCTCGGTATTCGGGAGTTGCATAATCTCATAGTCAGAGCAATATGTATAAATCATGAATTAAGCAATAGAATAAAACTAAATAGTCGTTATGCTAAGCTAATGGATGGGTGTTGTCCATCACATCATTCTCTAATGATGTGATCACGTTCATAAAATGACAACACATGTCTATGGTTAGGAAACTTAACCATCTTTGATTAACGAGATAGTCAAGTAGAGGCATACTAGGGACACTCTGTTTGTCTATATATTCACACATGTACTAAGTTTCCGGTTAATACAATTCTAGCATGAATAATAAACATTTATCATGATATAAGGAAATATAAATAACAACTTTATTATTGCCTCTAGGGCATATTTCCTTCACTCAGAAGGGCGCCCTTAAAGAGGGTATCGATCTTCTCAAAAGCTTCCTGTTGTGCAGGATTAAGATCGCCCTCGGGCTTGCCCTTGGTGACGTCATAGCAGTACATGGTTTGAAACCAGTAAACTGCTCTTGTGTGCCACCTCTTATATTGCACCCCCTTAAAGGTAGGCAACTTCAGATGCGCAGCAAAACCACTCGGAGTAAATTGCCTATAATCAGGTTTTTAGATTGTTGAATATATGAGCAAGTTACTATGAGATTTAATCCGAATAAGCACAAAATAAATCATGAAGGATATAACAAAGATTAAACCAATCACGTGGACTAGCATAGTAGGTGAACAGATCGAATCTAGGACACAGACTAGAAACATGAATTCTACCACGATCTCGAATAGGAAGGACAGAAACACATATGGTGCAACGAGAGCAGCATCGTTGGCGTTGAGGTTGTCGCCCATTTTGTTGAGGAAGAGGTTGCGGAGGTTGGGGAAGAAGTTGTCGTCGGTGAAGCCGTCGCTGCCAGCAGTCGCGCGAGTGCGCTCCCCAAAAACCTGATCGCCCCTCTCCAGTAGAGAATCAAGAGAGGCGGGGTTCCGGAGGCCTGTTGTCCCTTCTCGCGGTGCACGCCCAAAGGTGGGATGGAGAAGACTTGCGTGGCGGCGTAATGATCTGGAACGGTGGTGCGAAACCATGCGATGCGGCGACGGCTAGGGTAGACGTCTGCCTGATTGTATAATGCGGGCCGGATAAGTCATGAAGAAAACCCACGTCCAAGTAACAGCCCCACGATCCAAAAGAATCAAACATGGTTGAGTAATTAACGCATCCATTAATTATTAATTAATGACTTATTAATTATTCCCGAGCAGCAAAAATATAGACAATGTGCATAGCTCTGTCCTCGATTCGGCTCATTCCCGCAACTCGCGGGGCGGGGCGGGGCGGCGTGACAATACGAGCGAGGAGGAGGAGCGCATGTCTAGGTCTCATCTTCTCATGCTCATACAAGTGATAGAAGAATTCACCTTATAAAAAGGTGCAAGTCTCTCTCAACTTTCGAGGTGGGACTAAACTTTAGTCTCACTCACATCATTCACATACGTACATGAATGGATTAAAAGAATTTCAGAATTTTAGTTCGGCTTTGGGCCAAAGGCCCGCTACAAATTTCAACACCAACCACCCTTGACTCTAATCTTCACCACTCCCTGATCTCCAATGTCGTTGTTGCCGCCACTGTCGCGGAACCATACAAGCCCAGGACCCAGAAAGTTAGATGTCGGCTACCAGACCAAGTTAGCACACTTGCCTAACCCGCAAACTGGGATGACAAAATAAAATCATATGAATAGACCAAGTTAGGATCTTCCCATACATGGCAAGTTTGGATGCCCTTACAGAATTTGGTTCAGCGGCACTATGACGTCATCTTACACATTTTTCCCAAACCAAACCATAGTAAGTATTCACATACCATTAAGGAGAAAACATTTCTTGATCATCAGAGCATAATATTCATGTCATTTTCTATGCAAAATAGTGGGCATTTTAATTTTCTTGTCAAAATAGTGGGCTTTTTATTTAGTTTTCTTTTTATTTCATTTGCTTTCCATTGTCCTTCGATTTTTCCTTTTTATGTTCCTTTTTTACTTTTTTCATTTTCATTTTCTGTTTTTTGTACTCTTTTTCATGAAATACCTTTTAAACATTTTTGTTCAAAAGTACACTAATAGTTTTACAAAAATACTTAAACACCTTTTGAAAAGTTTTTAATTTTATTTTCAAATACTTTAACATTTTCAAAAATTAAAACAACTTTTAATAATGCATGGCATTTTAAATATGTGTGAACTTTATTAAGTTACATGAATAAGTTTTTAATATTGTGACTTTCAAAATTACATGAACATTATTCAAAAATACAGGAACACTTTATTATTGATATGCACATTTTTATGATCAGCAAACACTTTTTATTACATGAACATGTTTTAAGAACACAAACGCTTTTAATCCAAATCGTTTCATATGTACGTAAAAATATAACATATTTAAATGTGCATAAATATTTATTTACTATGTGTTGGAATATATTTTTAACACAAATATTTCAAAAAAAATTGCTATAGTATATTTTAAGAAATTGGAAAAATGTGAATATATTGAATGAGTCGCACCCACTATGGCCCATTTCGTAGGTAACAACACGCTGTCTATAAACACGGTGTATAATAGCGCCCAAATTTTCTATCTCACATTCGATTTATAGTCCTTGATAACTCGGCCCCAAAAATTGACCTTGAGGAGAAAAGCCCACACCTTACCATATGCCTTCGTTAGATTAGCTCGCCAGTTTATATAAAGACCTCCTCTATTAGCGTCAAATAATCAACGCTATGCACAGGTTTGAGCCTACAGGGCAGGCCCAATCTGGCGATGGGTGTTGCACTCCTTTGAGCAGGTATATTTTCTTAGTTTTCTACTTGATTTTTCTATGAAGAAACTCATTGTTGAATTCTTTATGAACTTAAGTATTTTAAAAAGACTATTAAATAATGAATTATTTCAAAAATATTTAGTACACATTTTAGAAGTTCATTGAGTATTAAAAAATATTATTCACCATATATACTAAAAGTTAAATATATATTAAAAAAATTAACATATAATTGAAAATAATTATGTATTTAAAAAGTATTCACCGTATATTAAAAATAATATAGAACAATTGTAGAAGAAATAAAGAAAAATCTCAAAAGGAAAACCTGGAGAAATACTAGACGCGAAAGAAATCAGGAAAAGAAAAAAGTATAACTGGAATTAAAAAAGTAAGAAAGAAAAAAGGAAAAAACATCTGAAGCTAGACAAAACAAAAAGATGAAAGGAAAATTGAAAAAAAGTCAATAATCCCGTCTCGGGTTCTTTGTAAAACCGAACGCTTGGGCCCCCAATACCTTGTGAATGTAGTTTGTACCTATGTGACACAACAAGTGTCAAAAAGGAATTACCCACTTTATTTTTCTATATTTTTTATTTATTTTTGAGCCAAAATGGGCGAGCTTTATGGATCAACCAAGAGTACTCAATGAAAAAAATTATTGAGGAATCAAATGTAGCTCTAGTCTTTGTCCTCGATCTATCATTTTCATCTTCGATTTCATTACGCACTAGAGTTGGAGAAAACAAATGTTTAGACCGATCACTAAGGGGTCGTGAGGATTGGCCAGCCAAACGTGTCTTCCTAGATTGAGAGAGACACCAAATCTAGCTAACTTATGAGCAAAAACATTTAAGTCTCTAGATTCATTAATAAAATTACAAGAATTTTTTTTGCCTGATCTCTAATCTCCGTAGTGATTCCTTCGTAACTTCCTCCCCCACCATGCTAGATGTGGCCAACAAGTAGTTTGCAATATGATGCAACAATAGGGTGACGGATTCCCAGATCGTCTGACAACGTCACAACTTTATTTTTCTATATGAATCGCGTTTGCAGGTGTCATAATTATGGTCCTATGCCCATGAATTTGTATGACGTTGTAGGGACCTCCTTTTTGCGCCTTAAGCGCCAATATGTTTGTATATTGCCTGCTAGGTCCTTTGTGGGTCATGGCCCGCTCACTTGCTCGTCTGCCTACTAGCTCACTTGCTCGCTAGTTCCCTTCGCCGTCCTTTCCTCTCAATATTACAGTCATTGCTCTCTCGATTTAGCAAAAAAGGTTATTTTTTTTAAAAAATGGAGAACATTATTGAAATAAGAAAATCATGCAAATTTAAAATTTCGAAAAAAATCATGAATTTGAAATTTTTCTAAAATCACTGGTTTAAAAATATTCTAAAATTCGAAAAATGCTCATGGATTTCATAAATATTCACGATATTCGTTCACGAATTTGGAAGAAGAAAAATAAAAAACGACGGAAAACCCCAGAAGAGCAGAAAGAAGTTTGGGATGGACCTTCTAGAAAGTTCCAAAAATCCAGAAAATCCACAACAGTGGAAACTTTCCTAAAACCAGTAAACGGCTCATTAATGAGCCGGCCTGTTTATTTCCACCGTGGGGCACAACAGATTAGGTAGTATCCGTTGCATGGGCACTAAATAAAAGATCATGGCGCCGCTATACCTGTAAAATTATGCTCACATCGCTGCCTACAGAAATGAAAACCTTTTGGCCAGTAATGCAAGGGCTTACGTAAGATATTTGCTACCTTCAGGCCTCAGCCCACGTTGAAGGTCAGCATTGTAATGACGATGATACACGAGTCTTCCCTGTCAGGCTAACAGGACATCTCCTAGCAGCAAGTTCAATAAGAAAACAGGGCATTTGCAGATCAAAGTCTGTGGAGCCAACCAGTGATTTGAGTAGACATTACAAGGCTGATGCAAAGCTCAGCGACCTTTATCTATTCCCGGAATCGTGGCCAGCAACTTGACACGAGACCACTCGGACAGAAAAAAGAAAAGGCGCCCAAAGCAGCAGCCGAAACAGTAGATCGGGACACTGTTCGGCGAGAATTTACAGGCCCGGAGCAGAAGGGTTCAGACGAGATTCACCGAAGAACTGTTGCAAAACGGAGCCCGAGCGGTCATGTCCGTTCGTTTTGAGTTGTGAAGCACATGCCCAGGTTCCGCCGCTGCGTCGTCAGACCGGCGAGAGCGGCGGTGCCACTGTGCTGGCTGATCGGCCAACAGAGTCGACGCGAAATGCTGCGAAGCCTCGCGAGATCCTTTGACAGGTGCTCGGTGCTCCACGCTCGGCTGCCTGCCCTGTGTAGTCCTCGGGAATACAGTGATGAAAAGCGAAAGTGATCGGTGGACTTCCTGCGATGGATCATGGGTAAGGAGTTGTTCGGCAGTCCTCCGACTCTATGAAATCTGAGAATCTGTGGAGCTTTCTTTTTCCTGCTCCGGTTTTTAGCTACAGCTTCACCAATTTCTGGAGCGGACTTGGGAAGTGGAAGAGTCTCCGAACAGGCCCTAAATCAGATGGTCGTTTGTTCCTCCTGCCAGGTGGTTGGGTGCTGATGAGTGACGAGCAGAATTTTCCACAATGCGACTTGTACGTACCTCGCCAGGTTGGTGTTTCGACTGCGCGTCCGTTGAAACGGTACGGCGTTTGACATCTGGACAACTCTCCTACGACAAAACTATCAAGTACGCGAAAATGCTATTCTGCAACAAGCTCAAACGCAACCTGTCATGAACAGGAAAACCTGGTGAAGATAGTCAAGAGAAAAACAAAAAAAACCCTATTATTTCCTAAAATAAATCATCACTTTTAGTAATAAAAACTATAATTACTTTTTTTGAACCGGGCATAATCCCTTTCCATTACTGCGACATAACGGAAATACAGTCAGGACCACAGAATGAGACGGGAGAGGGAAGAGCGAGTTCAAGCACCGCCGGGGAATTTACTGTGAACCCTCGCCATCGAGGTAGGACAAAAACCCGGCGACACCAAATAAGTATGTAATCCAGACAGAGCTACCCCCAAACAGCTCACAAACGAGCACCAAAAGACAGTTTTCGCACGCAGGAAAGATTCAAAGGATGAGCACAAAATCAAAAGCAGACGACGCTTTGAAGAGAAACGCCCCTAAAGACTCCTTTCCTGTCTAGTCTTTTCTCTAGCGAGCTTCTCAGTCTTTTGTCACAGCACAGATGTGCATCATCCTCGACGTGCTATTCTTCAGCATGTCTACCCCTGCTCGCAGATCCACCGCATCTTTCTGTTTCAGCAAACCTGCCCAATAACACAGAAAAGCGCACATAGAGAAACAACACTCAAAGGGAGTTTTTAAATGCTTAAATTCAAATGTAGCACTATTGCGGCAGGTCCGAATAGCCCAGCAAAGCGCGGCTATGCCAACTGTGTAAAAAACCTCCCAATTTGGAAAGTAGACATAACATCAGGAGTAAGCCTGCCACAAATTGTTTTGACACAAGTCAGTGCCAAGCATGCATACAATATTTCTCCAAGTCACCTTAGCTACAAGGCAGGTAAAAAAGAGGTGCTGGGATGTTTCGCGCTCCCCATAGAATGAGCATTTAGGATTCCCTTTCCACCCCCTTCTTTTCATTACATCTCGAGTAAGAATAGAATCCTGGAACAACTGCCACATAAAGATTTTGATCTTTAAAGGGATGCCAGCCTTCCAAATCCATCCAAAATTACACCCTGTGATGTTTCTTTTCAAGAAAGAATACACCGATCTAGTTGTAAAGATCGTCTTAGGTCCCAAGGACAATTTTATGACATATGTTTCATCAGAAACGCAACTTTTCCTAGCGGCATCAACTATCCGCTGCCATTGCTCTTTTAGCTCATTGCTTAATCTTCTTCTAAAGAAGGATACAATATCTGCCTCCAGGCAGGATTTCACAATGCACTCAGGAGAATTGCATATCGAGAATAATTGAGGGAACTGAATCATAAATGGTTTCTGATCACCAATTGGATCGACCCATATCCTAGCAGTGTCCCCTGAGCGCACAATGACTTTTGTCCCAGCCATATATAGGTCTTTAACCTTCATAATGGCTTTCCAACAGGGTGAATCATTTAGAACATTTCTAATATATTTTTAGCACAGTTTGAGTCATTTTATATAAAAAAAATTAACAATAAGAAGAAGAAAATATGTTCTTTTCAGTCCATACTCTCCGCCTATATTTCACGCGTACCCTTTTTAGTTACTATTTTACACATATCCTATTTGGCACTTCAGGCGTCCTTTACTGTGCATTTTACATTTTTTTTCTTTTTGAGGAAATACTGTGCATTTTACAAAACGGGCGCATCAGGCCCTCCAAGCTGGGCCAGCCCATTATATTTCAAAAGGTGTGTGCTCAAACCCGCAACACCTTCATCGTGAGGGCTTCGCTCTAACCACCAGGCCATCGGCCCGCCTGGAGTAAAGGTACTTCATTTTTTCCTTTTATTTCGTTCTTCTATTTGGTTTGTTTTTTCCTTTTTCTTTTTCTTATCTTTTTCATTTTCTTCTTTTTTGTTTTCTCTAATGTGTGGTTTTTTTAAAATTCATGAGCCTTTTTTAATTGATGAACTTTTTAAATTAGATGATTATTTTCAAATCTGATGAACTTTTTTTCAATTCAATGGACAATTTTGAAATTTGATTTACTTTTTCCAAATTCCATTAACTTTTTTAATTCGACGAACTTTTTATCAAGCAATTTTAAAATATCATAGTAATTTCTCAAAATTTTAAACTTCTTTTAATATATTTGAAAAACAATTGAAGACAATCTAAGGATATGGGGCCGCTTGTGACGGATCAGACACCAACGCCATGGGGGTCTCTCCGCATCGTATAGGGAGACTCTCCCTCCATATATCTTTAATGTCATCCTTGTAACTATTATAATTCACGAACTTGAAAGTGTATTTGATTGAAATGTGATGCGTGTTTAGTTTAAGATTTCTTCCCATGTATAGTCGAATTGTCCGAACCATTTTCCCTGAGGAATCGCCCCACAGAACCCCAAAATCTAAGGTATCTCTCTCTCTCTCTCTCTCTCTCTCTCTCTCTCTCTCAATTTTAACATGCTCCCCATACTTTCTCTTTTCACATGAAAGGTAGGAAGATAAAAGTTAATTGAACCCATTATTTAATGCAATCAACGGCTTAGATCTATTTTTTGCTCTTACCTCTCATATAAAAAGGGAAGGTAAGAAGGAGCATGGAGAGAGACCCATTCGGCTCATTTTGAATCGCCAACATGGACCAAGAATCTGCAGGCGAAACGCGGTGGTGCCAAGCATTGTGTGATTGTGTCGATTAGACAGTAGGCTTATGCAAAAGTTGATCCATTTTTATCTAAGAAAAACCATGGCCAGCAACTTGGCACCAAAACACTCAAAGAGAAAAGCTAGGATGCTCGAACGGTCACGTCCGTTCGGTCTGGGCACGATTCCTCTGCTGCGTCGTCAGACTCCCAAGAGCGGTGCTAATCATCTAAAAAGGAGCGGTGCTAATGCCACTGTGCGGCTTGACTGTTCGGCCAACAGAGTCGACGCGAAATGTCGAGAAACCTTGCGAGACCTTTGACAGGTACGCCACGCCGCCTGCCCTGTGCAGCAGTCCTCGAGAATGCCCTGAAGAAAAAGAGAAAGTGAAGGGTGGACTTTGGCGTTGTACCAACTCGGCTGGATGCAGGGAACCATGCTGAATCGTCCGTTCGTCCAACTGTGGATGGACGTTGCCATGTTACCAGTTCAGTGCACGCATCAAAAATCAGAGTTGAAACATGTTATGACACCGTCGTCGTCGTCGTCGTCGTCCTTGTTTCTGCCAGGTGTGTGAGTACTGACGAGTGACGGGCAGAGGTTTCCACATGCTGCCGTGAGTCGCATGCTTCTCGCACTCGCAGGTTGATCCCTTCAACACCGCGTGCGTTGAAACGGCAATGCCTTTGACATGCGTAGATATCATTTCGTCTAGAAGCAGGGGAATACATTGATCATGTATATTCGGAAATAATAAAAAGTCCACGGCGAGCCGGTAATAACCATACCTATATATGTACGCAGTCTGGCACAAGAAGCACTAAAGAAACTTTTAGGCCGGCTTTCATCCTTGCCATGTCAGAGTTGGCCAACCGGACGCTCATTAGGTCGAAACGGCACGTGCCGGCCATGTTCGGCTTACCAAATCAACAGGAATAGCATGCGGCTCAACTTCAACCTGTGCATGCCAACGACTCCATCCAGAAATGTTTGTTTAGGCGAACCGGCCAAAATTGTCAACGTGGAGGTAGGCCCCACTTGCCATACATAAACTGACATAGCACATTACGCAGCAAGACTCCACTGTGCAGATTCAACTCTCTCTCTACAGCCACGTGAAACACCCGCTTTCACACCCTCGGGAACGGAAGATTGTCAACCACAGAACGGTAGCACGCGCACACAGGATCGTCGACCACAGACGTGCGCGTGTAGGCTCGCACACAGAAAGAATCCTGCCGTGCCGTGCGGACGTGCGCACCACACGTTCACGGAACAAGTGGGGGCGAGGGAACGAGCGCATCAAAAGTCAAACCCGGATCCGATCCCGGCCCACGCGCGGCTCGTGGCCATGGCGACGTCAAGGCCCGAACCGATCGGGAGGCGCCGCGGCCGGCTCGCCACGGGATCCCGAATCGAATTGACCGATTTGTTTTTTGCGCAGATCATTGCCGCACGGACGGACGGTTGGCTGCGCCGGGAAAGGGACGGACGGCCCGGATGAGTCTGTCTGCTCGGGGCCTCGTTCTGGCTGCGGTTGGGAGCTGGCCAGTAGTAGACGCGAATAATGACGCAGCCGCACGGATTAACTAGCGGAATTAAAGCTGGGCGCACGATTAGGTTTGACCTGTCGCTCTTGACAAGCCCGCCATGATTGCTGGCATTAAAGCGAGGAGGTGGGGTCAACTCGTGCAGGTCGATCTTTATCTGCCGTCTTGATGCTCGTGAGGTCTTAATCTTGGTATTTTCTTGAACAAAATGCTCCAGCAAAGCCGGGATGAAACGTGTGGCGATGGGTCGCTACTGTAGAGTTGACATTGGACATTTCATTACAACTGGGTCTGCACTGTACCTGTATAGTTGACATTGCATACAAGTGGAGCCATAGTTTATTTACTGTGTGTGGATACGAGAGAACCAACAAGTTGTTGGTTGGTGTCTCGTTAATGCAAATTATCCTATCGGCGTAAGCTGACGTTTTTTTGTATGGACAAAAAAATCGTATGGCTGCAAAAGTAAGGATTTCTTTTTCTTTTACTTTATGTGGCTTCGTGAAGTTTAAAGTTGTACAAAAAAAATGAGATGAAGAGAGTATATGACTAGTACAAATAAGTTTATATTTGTGCACGTGTGCCGTGAGGCAGGCCAATGTTCCTGAGGATATCAAGGACCAGGTAGTCGGGACAACAAACTCGGTACTCCTACATGATTGTCATGTTCAACTCAACAATGTGGTTGATCTACGACATCCCTACCATCAGCGAGATACCGAATCTTCCAGTGATGACACTCGATGTTGGTGTCCTTGTCGTGCTATACGCCATGTACACCTTCATCCAAAACCCGCTAGCGGTTGGCACATCCCGGTTCTCGCTCTGTTCGCCATGGTCATCATGACCATCACCGTATTCAGGCTCTTCTTGGGGATGTCAAAGCATCTACAACTGGACTTGACAAATCCAGCCCCTCAAACACCCGCGGACACGACTGGGCGCGTCCCCGGGCACTGACCGGTCACATCTCATAGTTGTGTGCTATGCATCTGAGTACCTCATATTTCATCTCCTAGATCCATACAAACCATGAAAAAGAAATTCTACGCAAGGTTGTCAGAATTATACGTTTCAACAACGTTATGATCCAAAGTAAGCCCTCTAATTCTACGATTTTAGTCCATAGAATCTACGTTTTCTGCGATCCTGATAGTTAAGATTCTTTGATTCACGATCCTATCATTGGAGCTCCGATCCGATTCAAAATCGTGATTCTGATAACCTTGATCCTATGTACTACGCACATCACGGTAGCCTAACTACGTTTCGTCGTCGAAGATGTCCACGACGTCGGTGCCGAGCGCCGGGTAGATGGGCGCGTGCGATAGTGTGATGCTCACCCATATACACGAGCATCTTGTCGACGTCCGCGGCGTGCTTCGCCTCCTATTTCAACCAAAGGGAATCGAGGATCACCCGCTGCTTCGCCTGCATATCCGCGTCCCCAACGTCCCCCACGTTGTCCTCTTGCTCCACGTCCTCCCCGCCCTCCTCCTCGTCCAAGTCGACCTCTAGATCCACCGCGTCCGGAGGTAGCCCCACGGTGATCCGGGCTTCACGCCTTGCCCGGATCTGCTCAAGGAGCTGCAACCAGCGCTCCGGCGTTAGATATGGGTAGCTCCTTACCCGGCAACGTGGGGGCATGGCTACTAGTGGTGGCGGGCGGCTAGTGGGAAGTTGTTGAGGCATATCTCTCTCGAGGTAGTTTTGGTGATTGATGACAACATGTTTGCGGACTAATCATGTGCTTTGAGTAGTTCACGGATTCATCCTTGGCACGAGACGTTTTCTTCCCTTCGGAGTGTCATTCAAGACGGTGTAGCTCTTTCGTTTCTCTTTTGGTGGACTAGTTGCATAGATGGCACCGTACTATCAAGAGGGGGCCCGCTGGGGTATTGCATGGGTGGAATCAACACGTACACGTCATTTTGTTGCGGAGTGCCAGTATGAGAAGAGGGAAGACAATGGTGGCAAGCTCATCCGAAAGGACAAGGCCAAGTTGTTCCCCAACAAGAGCAACTTCACCAAGAAGACTCCTCCCAAGGCATTGGTGGTACAAGAAGAGTACAATGAGGATGACGACGATGATGAAGGTGATGAGTCGGTTGCCATGGCCTCCATTGCCATTGCGACGACTCCACGGGTGTCCCTCTTTGACTCACCCAATGAGAGCATCCCCGCCAAATGCCTCATGGATAAAGCCACCAACAAGGTAACCCCCAACATCAAAACTACCATCATTAATCATCCTTCTCCGATGGATAGCATTAATGAACTTGAGGGAGCGAATGTGGAGACTAATGAGTTTGAGGCCTTTATGGGAAAACTTAAGGGAAAATCCAAGAAGAACTTTGTTGCTCTCTTGGAACAACTTGGTGAAGTCAATGACATGATCGAGGCTCACGAAGACACCATCACTAAGATGGAAGAGCATAGTCGTGACTATGCCGATGAGATTTCAGATCTTTCCAATGCTCTTGAGGAAGAGCGTGGTCTTCGTTTGGCTCTTGAGGAGTCACACAACGTTGATCATGCTAAGTTAAAGAAAGATTATGATCATGTCCTCATTGTTTCTCATGTGCTAAACTCCAAGAAGGCCGAACTTGAGGTTGATCTTGCTAGACTCAAAGAGGAGTTTGATCTACTTGACAAGGCTCACAAGGTCTTGAAGGGTGCTCATGCTAGCCTCAAAGAGTCTCATGATCAACTTCAAGTAAAGCTAACCAAGGAAAAAGCCACTTTTCCTCGTATGATGTTAATTGATAATGCAAATGCTACTAACCCGTGTTGTGAGCATGTGCATCTCATTGAGGAGAACGCTAAACTAAAGGGGCAACTTGAGAGAGGTCTTGCGACTTGCATACAAGGCAAGAAGAACCTCAACGACCTCTTGATAACCAAAAGGGAGTTGTGGCCAAGGAAGGGGTTGGGTACGTGCCCGACTCCAAGAACAAGAGGAAGAATGACAAGACCAAACGACCTCCTCCTATCATGCAAACCTTTGTGAAGGAGGGAGAGAGTGCCTCCGAGGAGAAGAAGAAGAACAATGAGAAGGGTGGCATTGTCAAAAAGGGCAATGCCACTCCTCGCATCAAAGCCGGTGACTTTAATCCTTCATATGTGTTATGCCGTGCTAGTGATGGGCATGTCTATGCCAAAGTCGTTGGCTCTCCTCATGAATACATTGAATGGTCTATTTGGGTTCCAAAGACCCTTGTTACTAACATCAAAGGACCCATTACAAAATGGGTACCTAAAACCAAGCATTAATCTCTTGTAGGTGTTTGCTTCCAGTGGGGGATCATGGTTGCTCGATAGCGGAGCTACAAATCATATGACCGGAAGTAAGGACTTGGTGGTGGATGTGCACAAGATTTCATCTATGCCCACCAATGTCGAGTGGGGTGACGCCTCATCCTCTAAGGTATTGGGACTTGGCAAGGTGGTCATCTCTCATGATCTCACGATCAAGAAGGTCATGCTTGTTGAGTCCCTTGCATACAATTTACTTTCCGTTCGTCAACTTGCTATCATGGGCTTTGCCACTTTCTTTGATGTCGATATCGTGGCCCTCTTGTGGAGCAAGACTCTTAAAGTAGCCTTTGTTGGGCATGTCGAGAACGGTCTATATGTGATTAACTTTTCGGAGCGACCCACTAAGACCGCGACATGCCTAATGGCTAAAGTTGACATGGGATGGCTTTGGCATCACCGTCTAGCCCATGTCAATATGAGATCTTTGCAAAGTCTTCTCAAGGGGGACCATGTCCGTGGACTAACGAATGTTAGTTTTGCTAAAGATCGTGCTTGCAGTGCTTGTATCGAAGGAAAGCTACATGAGAAGGCTCACCCTCCCACGATTATCATTTATTCAAAGAGGCCTTTGGAGTTCCTTCACATGGATCTCTTTGGGCCTCCATCCTTCGATAGTCTTGGAGGTAGGAAGTATTGCTTGGTGATTGTGGATGACTACTCAAGATACACGTGGGTGTATTTCTTCAATAGGAAGAGCGAAACCCAACAAACCATCATTGACTTTGCAAATGAAGCACAACGTCAACACAATGCAAAGATCTTGACAATAAGAAGTGACAACGGCACCGAGTTCAAGAACTACACCTTGGATGAGTTTTTTAGTGATGAGGGGATCAAGCATCAATATTCCGCACCTTACACCCCTCAACAAAACGGTGTTGCGGAGAGGAAGAACCGGACGTTGATGGATGCGGCAAGGACCATGATGGCAGAGTTTAAGTCTCCGTACAACTTTTGGGCCGAAGCCACCAACACCGTGTGTCATGCATCCAATCGGCTCTACCTCTGCAATGGCTTGAACAAGACTCCATATGAGATACTCAGCGGTAACAAGCCCAACCTCAAGTACTTCCGGCTATTCGGGTGTAAGTGTTTCATTCTCAAGAAAGGTGTTCGGTTGTCTAAATTTGAGGCTAGAGCTTATGAGGGCATATTTGTTGGTTATGCTACAAACTCTCATGCTTACCGTGTCCTCAATAAATCCACGGGTCTTATTGAGGAGACGTGTAACGTGGAGTTTGATGAGAATAACGGCTCCCAAGTGGAGCAAAGTGGCACTTGTGATGTAGGTGATGAAATTCCTCCCCAAGCCATAAGAAGAATGGGTGTTGGCTTTATCCTACCCATTGAGGAACCCCTTGTGGCCGAAGGAGAAGGACAAAGCTCCACTCAAGTGGAGCCATCACCAACCCAAGGCCCACACGCTTCCGAAGAACAACATGAAGGCCCTCATCCTCAAGAACATGACCAAGGGCAAGATCACGCTCAAGATGGTGTTGACACATCAAGTGATGCCCAAGGTCAAGTTCTCTCCTCTGAGCAAGTTCAAGAACAAGAACAAGCCCGAGGGAGTCCTGGATTAGGGGTGTTGGGGAACGTAGTAATTTCAAAATTTTCCTACGCACACGCAAAATCATGTAGATGCACAGCAACGAGAGGGGAGAGTGTTCTCTACGTACCCACGCAGACCGACTGCAGAAGCGTTGACACAATGTAGAGGAAGTAGTCGTACGTCTTCCCGATCCGACCGATCCAAGCACCGTTACTCCGGCACCTCCGAGTTCTTAGCACACGTACAGCTCGATGACGCTCCCCGGGATCCGATCCAGCAAAGCTTCGGGGATGAGTTCCGTCAGCACAATGGCGTGGCGACGATGATGATGTTCTACCGACGCAGGGCTTCGCCTAAGCACTACAACGATATGATCGAGGTGGAATATGGTGGCAGGCGGCACCGCACACGGCTAAGGAACGATCACGTGGATCAACTTGTGTGTCTAGAGGTGCCCCCTGCCCCCGTATATAAAGGAGCAAGGGGAGGAGGCCGGCCGGCCAGGTGTGGCACGCCAAGGAGGAGTCCTCCTCCTAGTAGGAGTAGGACTCCTACTAGGAGGGGGAAAGAGGTGGAGTGGGAGAAGGAAAGGGGGGGCCCGCCCCCCTCTCCTAGTCCAATTCAGACCAGGGAGGAGGTGGCGCGCGGCCCACCTCTTTCAGCCCCTCTCTCTCTCCACTAAGGCCCATATGGCCCAATACTTCTCCCGGTAGGGTTCCGGTAACCCTCCGGCTCTCCGGTTTTCTCCGAAATCACCCGAAACACTTCCGGTGTCTGAATATAGCCGTCCAATATATCAATCTTTATGTCTCGACCATTTCGAGACTCCTCGTCATGTCCGTGATCACATCCGGGACTCCGAACTAACTTCGGTACATCAAAATGCATAAACTCATAATAACTGTCATCGTAACGTTAAGCGTGCGGAACCTACGGTTCGAGAACAATGTAGACATGACTGAGACAAATCTCCGGCCAATAACCAATAGCGGGACCTGGATGCCCATATTGGCTCCTACATATTCTACGAAGATCTTTATCGGTCAGACCGCATAACAACATACGTTGTTCCCTTTGTCATCGGTATGTTACTTGCCCGAGATTCGATCGTCGGTATCCAATACCTAGTTCAATCTCGTTACCGGCAAGTCTCTTTACTCGTTCTATAATACATCATTCCGTAACTAACTCATTAGTTGCAATGCTTACAAGGCTTATGTGATGTGCATTACCGAGAGGGCCCAGAGATACCTCTCCGACAATCGGAGTGACAAATCCTAATCTCGAAATACGCCAACCCAACATCTACCTTTGGAGACACCTGTAGAGCTCCTTTATAATCACCCAGTTACGTTGTGACGTTTGGTAGCACACAAAGTGTTCCTCCGGTAAACGGGAGTTGCATAATCTGATAGTCATAGGAACATGTATAAGTCATGAAGAAAGCAATAGCAACATACTAAACGATCGGGTGCTAAGCTAATGAAATGGGTCATGTCAATCAGATCATTCAACTAATGATGTGACCTCGTTAATCAAATAACAACACCTTGTTCATGGTTAGGAAACATAACCATCTTTGATTAATGAGCTAGTCAAGTAGAGGCATACTAGTGACACTAAGTTTGTCTATGTATTCACAAATGTATTATGTTTCCGGTTAATACAATTCTAGCATGAATAATAAACATTTATCATGATATAAGGAAATAAATAATAACTTTATTATTGCCTCTAGGGCATATTTCCTTCAGTCTCCCACTTGCACTAGAGTCAATAATCTAGATTACACAGTAATGATTCTAACACCCATGGAGTCTTGGTGCTGATCATGTTTTGCTCGTGGAAGAGGCTTAGTCAATGGGTCTGCAACATTCAGATCCGTATGTATTTTGCAAATTTCTATGTCAACAATGCTCTGCATGGAGCTACTCTAGCTAATTGCTCCCACTTTCAATATGCATCCAGATTGAGACTTAGAGTCATCTGGATCAGTGTCAAAACTTGCATCGACGTAACCCTTTACGACGAACCTTTTGTCACCTCCGTAATCGAGAAACATATCCTTATTCCAGTAAGGATAATTTTGACCGCTGTCCATTGATCTACTCCTAGATCACTATTGTACTCCCTCTCTTATCATAGTGTATGGTATACAATAGATCTGGTACACAGCATGGCATACTTTATAGAACCTATGGCCAAGGCATAGGGAATGACTTTCATTCTCTTTCTATCTTCTGTCGTGGCCGTGTTTTGAGTCTTACTCAATTTCACACCTTGTAACACATGCAAGAACTCTTTCCTTGACTGTTCCATTTTGAACTACTTTAAAATCTTGTCAAGGTATGTACTCATTGAAAAAACTTATCAAGCGTCTTGATCTATCTCTATAGATCTTGATGCTCAATATGTAAGCAGCTTCACCAAAGTATTTCTTTGAAAAACTCCTTTCAAACACTCCTTTATGCTTTACAGAATAATTCTACATTATTTCCGATCAACAATATGTCATTCACATATACTTATCAGAAATGTTGTAGTGCTCCCACTCACTTTCTTGTAAATACAGGCTTCACCGCAAGTCTGTATAAAACTATATGCTTTGATCAACTTATCAAAGCATGTATTCCAACTCCGAGATGCTTGCACCAGTCCATAGATGAATCGCTGGAGCTTGCATATTTTGTTAGCACCTTTAGGATTGACAAAACCTACTGGTTGCATCATATACAACTCTTCTTTAAGAAATCCATCAAGGAATGCAGTTTTGTTTATCCATTTGCCAGATTTCATAAAATGCGGCAATTGCTAACATGATTTGGACAGACTTAAGCATAGATACGAGTGAGAAACTCTCATCGTAGTCAACACTTTGAACTTGTCGAAAACCTTTTGCGACAATTCTAGCTTTGTAGATAGTAACACTACTATCAACGTCCGTCTTCCTCTTGATGATCCATTTATTTTCTATGGCTTGCCGATCATCGGGCAAGTCAACCAAAGTCCATAATTTGTTCTCATACATGAATCCCATCTCAGATTTCATGGCCTCAAGCCATTTTGCGGAATCTGGGCTCATCATCGCTTCCTCATAGTTCGCAAGTTCGTCATGGTCTAGTAACATGACTTCCAGAACAGGATTACTGTACCACTCTGGTGCGGATCTCACTCTGGTTTACCTATGAGATTCGGTAGTAACTTGATCTGAAGTTTTATGATCATCATCATTAGCTTCCTCACTAATTGGTGTAGTAGTCACAGGAACAGATTTCTGTGATGAACTACTTTCCAATAAGGGAGAAGGTACAATTACCTTATCAAGTTCTACTTTCCTCCCACTCACTTCTTTCGTGAGGAACTCCTTCTCTAGAAAGGATCCATTCTTAGCAACGAATGTCTTGCCTTCGGATCTGTGATAGAAGGTGTACCCAACAGTCTCCTTTGGGTTTTCTATGAAGACATATTTCTCCGATTTGGGTTTGAGCTTATCAGGATGAAACTTTTTCATATAAGCATCGCAACTCCAAACTTTAAGAAACGACGACTTTGGTTTCTTGCCAAACTACAGTTCAGATTATGTCGTCTCAACGGACTTAGATGGTGCCTCTTTTTAACGTGAATGCAGCTGTCTTTAATGCATAACCCTAAAAACTATAGTGGTAAATCGGTAAGAAACATCATAGATTGTACTATATCCAATAAAGTATGGTTATGACGTTCGGACACACCATTATGCTGTGGTGTTTCAGGTGGCACGAATTTGTGAAACTATTCCACATTGTTTTAATTGAAGACCAAACTCGTAACTCAAATATTTGTCTCCGCGATCAGATCATAGAAACTTTATTTTCTTGTTACGATGATTTTCCACTTCACTCTGAAATTCTTTGAGCTTTTCAAATGTTTCAGACTTATGTTTCATCAAGTAGATATACCCATATCTGCTCAAATCATCTGTGAAGGTTAGAAAATAACGATACCCGCCGCGAGCCTTAACACTCATCGGATCGCATACATCAGTATGTATTATTTTCTATAAGTCAGTTGCTCGCTCCATTGTTCCGGAGAATGGAGTCTTAGTCATTTTGCCCATAAGGCATGGTTCGCAAGCATCAAGTGATTCATAATCAAGTGATTCTAAAATCCCATCAGCATGGAGTTTCTTCATGCGCTTTACACCAATATGACCTAAACGGCAGTGCCACAAATAAGTTGCACTGTCATTATCAACTCTGCATCTTTTGGCTTCAACATTATGAATATGTGTGTTACTACTATCGAGATTCATCAAAAATAGACCACTTCTCAAAGGTGCATGACCATAAAAGATATTACTCATATAAATAGAACAACCTTTATTCTCTGATTTAAATGAATAACCGTCTCGCATCAAACAAGATCCAGATATAATGTTCATGCTCAACGCTGGCACCAAATAACAATTATTTAGGTCTAATATTAATCCCGAAGGTAGATGTAGAGGTAGCGTGCCGACCGCGATCACATCGACTTTGGAACCGTTTCCCACGCGCATCGTCACCTCGTCCTTCGCCAGTGTTCGCTTAATCCGTAGTCCCTGTTTCGAGTTGCAAATATTAGCAACAGAACCAGTATCAAATACTCAGGTGCTACTGCGAGCTCTAGTAAGGTACACATCAATAACATGTATATCACATATACCTTTGTTCACCTTGCCATCCTTCTTATCCGCCAAATACTTGGGGCAGTTCCGCTTCCAGTGACCAGTCTGCTTGTAGTAGAAGCACTCAGTTTCAGGCTTAGGTCCAGACTTGGGTTTCTTCTCTTGAACAACAACTTGCTTGCCGTTCTTCTTGAAGTTCCCCTTCTTCCCTTTGCCCTTTTATTGAAACTAGTGGTCTTGTCTACCATCAACACTTGATGTTTTTCTTGATTTCTACCTTCGTTGATTTCAGCATCACGAAGAGCTTGGGAGTTGTTTCCGTTATCCCTTGCATATCATAGTTCATCACGAAGTTCTACTAACTTGGTAATGGTTACTAGAGAATTCTGTCAATCACTATCTTATCTGTTAGATTAACTTCCACTTGATTCAAGCGATTGTAGTACCCAGACAATCTGAGCACATGCTCACTAGTTGAGCGATTCTCCTCCATCTTTTAGCTATAGAACTTGTTGGAGACTTCATATCTCTCAACTCGGGTATTTGCTTGAAATATTAACTTCAACTCCTGGAACATCTCATATGGTTCATGATGTTCAAAACGTCTTTGAAGTCCCGATTCTAAGCCGTTAAGCATGGTACACTAAACTATCAAGTAGTCATCATATTGAGCTAGCCAAATGTTCATAACGTCTGCATCTGCTCCTGCAATAGGTCTGTCACCTAGCGGTGCATCAAGGACATAATTCTTCTATGCAGCAATGAGGATAAACCTCAGATCACGGATCTAATCCGCATCATTGCTACTAACATCTTTCAACACAATTTTCTCTAGGAACATATCAAAATAAACACAGGGAAGCAGCAACGCGAGTTATTGATCTACAACATAGATATGCTAATACTACCAGGACAAAGTTCATGATAAATTTAAGTTCAATTAATCATATTACTTAAGAACTCCCACTTAGTATCCCTCTAATCCTCTAAGTGATCACGTGCTCCAAATCAACTAAACCATGTCCGATCATCACGTGAGATGGAGCAGTTTCATTGGTGAACATCACTATGTTGATCATATCTACTATATGATTCACGCTCGACCTTTCGGTCTCCGTGTTCCGAGGCCATATCTGCATATGCTAGGCTCGTCAAGTTTAACCTGAGTATTCTGCGTGTGCAAAACTGGCTTGCACCCATTGTAGATGGACGTAGAGCTTATCACACCCGATCATCACGTGGTGTCTGGGCACGACGAACTTTGGCAATGGTGCATACTCAGGGAGAACACTTCTTCATAATTTAGTGAGAGATCATCTTATAATGCTACCGTCAATCAAAGCAAGATAAGATGCATAAAAAGATAAACATCACATGCAATCAATATAACTGATATGATATGGCCATCATCATCTTGTGCTTGTGATCTCCATCTCCGAAGCACCGTCATGATCACCATCGTCACCGGCGCGACACCTTGATCTCCATCGTAGCATCATTGTCGTCTCGCCAATCTTATGCTTCCACGACTATCGCTACCGCTTAGTGATACAGTAAAGCATTACATCGCGATTGCATTGCATACAATAAAGCGACAACCATATGGCTCCTGCCACTTGCCGATAACTCGGTTACAAAACATGATCATCTCATACAATAAAATTTAGCATCATGTCTTGACCATATCACATCACAACATGCCCTGCAAAAACAAGTTAGACGTCCTCTACTTTGTTGTTGCAAGTTTTACGTGCCTGCTACGGGCTTAAGCAAGAACCAATCTCACCTACGCATCAAAACCACAACGATAGTTTGTCAATTTGACTCCGTTTTAACCTTCGCAAGGACCGGGCGTAGCCACACTCGGTTCAACTAAAGTTGGAGAAACAGTCACCCGCAAGCCACCTGTGTGCAAAGCACGTCGGGAGAACCGGTCTCGTGTAAGCGTACGCGTAATGTCGGTCCGGGCCGCTTCATCCAACAATACCGCTGAACCAAAGTATGACATGCTGCTAAGCAGTATGACTTATATCGCCCACAACTCACTTGTGTTCTACTCATGCATATAACATCAAACAATAAAACCTAGGCTCGGATGCCACTGTTGGGGAACGTAGTAATTTCAAAATTTTCCTACGCACACGCAAGATCATGGTGATGCACAGCAACGAGAGGGGAGAGTGTTGTCTACGTACCCACGCAGACCGACTGCGGAAGCGTTGACACAACGTAGAGGAAGTAGTCGTACGTCTTCCCAATCCGACCGATCCAAGCACCGTTACTCCGGCACCTCCGAGTTCTTAGCACACGTACAGCTCGATGACGCTCCCCGGGCTCCGATCCAGCAAAGCTTCGGGGATGAGTTCCGTCAGCACAACGGCATGGTGACGATGATGATGTTCTACCGACGCAGGGCTTCGCCTAAGCACTACAACGATATGATCGAGGTGGAATATGGTGGCAGGGGGCACCGTACACGGCTAAGGAACGATCACGTGGATCAACTTGTGTGTCTAGAGGTGCCCCCTACCCCTGTATATAAAGGAGCAAGGGGAGGCGGCCGGCCGGCCAGGTGTGGCGCGCCAAGGAGGAGTCCTCCTCCTAGTAGGAGTAGGACTCCTACTAGGAGGGGGAAAGAGGTGGAGTGGGAGAAGGAAAGGGGGGGCGCCGCCCCCCTCTCCTAGTCCAATTCGGACCAGGGAGGAGGTGGCCCGCGGCCCACCTCTTGCAGCCCCTCTCTCTCCACTAAGGCCCATATGGCCCAATACTTCTGCTGGTAGGGTTCCGGTAACCCTCCGGCTCACCGGTTTTCTCCGAAATCACCCGAAACACTTCCAGGGTCCGAATATAGCCGTCCAATATATCAATCTTTATATCTCGACCATTTCGAGACTCCTCGTCATGTCCGTGATCACATCCGGGACTCCGAACTAACTTCGGTACATCAAAATGCATAAACTCATAATAACTGTCATCGTAACGTTAAGCGTGCAGACCCTATGGTTCAAGAACAATGTAGACATGACTAAGACAAATCTCCAGCCAATAACCAATAGCGGGACCTGGATGCCCATATTGGCTCCTCCATATTCTACGAAGATCTTTATCGGTCAGACCGCATAACAACATACGTTGTTCCCTTTGTCATAGGTATGTTACTTGCCCGAGATTCGATCGTCGGTATCCAATATCTAGTTCAATCTCGTTACCGGCAAGTCTCTTTACTCGTTCTGTAATACATCATTCCGCAACTAACTCATTAGTTGCAATGCTTGCAAGGCTTATGTGATGTGCATTACCGAGAGGGCCCAAAGATACCTCTCCGACAATCGGAGTGACAAATCCTAATCTCGAAATACGCCAACCCAACATCTACCTTTTGAGACACCTATAGAGCTCCTTTATAATCACCCAGTTACGTTGTGACGTTTGGTAGCACACAAAGTGTTCCTCCAATAAACGGGAGGTGCATAATCTCATAGTCATAGGAACATGTATAAGTCATGAAGAAAGCAATAGCAACATACTAAACGATCGGGTGCTAAGCTAATGAAATGGGTCATGTCAATCAGATCATTCAACTAATGATGTGACCTCGTTAATCAAATAACAACACCTTGTTCATGGTTAGGAAACATAACCACCTTTGATTAACGAGCTAGTCAAGTAGAGGCATACTAGTGACACTAAGTTTGTCTATGTATTCACAAATGTATTATGTTTCCGGTTAATACAATTCTAGCATGAATAATAAACATTTATCATTATATAAGGAAATAAATAATAACTTTATTATTGCCTCTAGGGCATATTTCCTTCAAGGGGGTGTCCGGGTGGCCGGACTATACCTTCAGCCGGACTACTGGACTATGAAGATACGAGATTGAAGACTTCGTCCCATGTCCGGAAGGGACTTTCCTTGGCGTGGAAGGCAAGCTTGGCGATACGGATATAAAGATCGCCTACCATTGTAACCGACTTTGTGTAACCCTAACCCTATCCGGTGTCTATATAAACGGAGGGTTTTAGTCCATAGGACAACATACACATCAACAATCATACCATAGGCTAGCTTCTAGTGTTTAGCCTCTCTGATCTCGTGGTAGATCTACTCTTGTACTACCCATATCATCAATATTAATCAAGCAGGACGTAGGGTTTTACCTCCATCGAGAGGGCCCGAACCTGGGTAAAACTTCGTGTCCCTTGCCTCCTGTTACCATCCGGCCTAGACGCACAGTTCGGGACCCCCTACCCGAGATCCGCCGGTTTTGACACCGACATTGGTGCTTTCATTGAGAGTTCCTCTGTGTCATCGCCGTCAGGCTCGATGGCTCCTACGATCAACAATAGCGATGCAGTCTAGGGTGAGACCTTCCTCCCCGGACAGATCTTCGTCTTCGGCGGCTTCGCACTGCGGGCCAATTCGCTTGCCGTCTGGAGCAGATCGAAAGCTACGCCCCCGGCCGTCAGGTCAGATTTGGAAGTTTAAACTACACGGCTGACATCCGCGGGGACTTGATCTTCGACGGATTCGAGCCACTGCCGAGCGCGCCACACTGTCACGATGAGCATGATTTAGCTCTGCCGCCGAACAGTGCCCTGGAGGCCGCACCCGTGTCAGCTCCGACCCTTAATTCGGGGCCAACTGCGCTGATTGAGGATGGACGGTTGGACGCCACCTCGGGGGCTGCAACCCCAACGACGATTGAGCCGAACACCAGCCCCGTACTCTGCGAGACTCGTGACTCCAAGGAGCCGGACTCCTCTCCGGACTCCGAACCCTCCGCGCCCCTGCCGATCGAATCCGATTGGGCGCCGATCATGGAGTTCACTACCGCGGACATCTTTCAGCACTCGCCTCTCGGCGATATCCTGAAGTCACTGAAGTCTCTCTCTTTATCAGGAGAGCCCTGGCCGGACTACAGTCAGCAAGGTTGGGGTATGGACGATGAAGAAATTCAAAGCCCACCCACCACCCACTTTGTAGCCATTGTCGACGACCTAACCGACATGCTCGACTTCAACTCCGAAGACATCGACGGTATGGCGCCGATGAAGGAGATGATGAAGAACCAGCGCCTACTAGGCCCTGGAAAGCCACCTCGTCGTATGACATATACATGGTGGACACCTCGAAAGAGGGAGATGGCAATGGAACAGCGGAGGATGACCCCTCCAAGAAACAGCCTAAGCGCTGGCGTCAGCGGCGCCGCTCAAAATCCCGCCAAAACAAACACGGTGATTCCAGCACGGGAGATAATAATACTCCGGAAAGCGCCGAAGAAAACCCCCTCCAGCAAGATTTAGCACAGGAGGATGGAGAAACCAGCCCTCATGAGAGAGCGGCAGACAGAGAGGTCGAGGACGATAATTATATGCCTCCCTCCGAAGACGAGGCAAGCCTCGACGACGATGAATTCGTCGTGCCAGAGGATCCCGTCGAGCAAGAGCATTTTCAACGCAGGCTTATGGCCACGACAAGAAGCCTCAAGAAAAAACAGCAACAACTTAGAGCTGATCAAGATTTGCTAGTCGACATATGGACTGAAGTCCTTGAGGCCGAAGAGCATAAACTCGAACGCCCCTCCAAGAGCTACCCAAAGCGCAGGTTGCTACCCCGATTAGAGGAGGAAGCACTTGATGCGGCCGACCGGCCACCTCGTGGTCGCGACAGAGAGGCCTCTCGGCCCTCCACTCAAGCCGCACCCCGTACCAAGGCACGGGAATATGCGCCGGACTTGCGAGACATGTTGGAGGACAAAGCAAGGCAAACAAGATCGATCTACGGATCGCGTGGGCGCCCCACGGCTCGAGACGGTAACCGTCACGCCGGCCACAAATTTGGCGGGGCCAAACACAGTAGACAAGGCTCATTGGAGCTACGTCATGATATAGCCCAGTACAGAGGCGCCGCACACCCACTCTGCTTTACAGACGAAATAATGGATCATCAAATCCCCGAGGGTTTCAAACCCGTAAACATCGAATCATATGATGGCACAACAGATCCTGCGGTATGGATCGACAATTATCTCCTTCATATCCACATGGCCCGCGGCGATGATTTCCACGCCATCAAATACCTCCCACTCAAGCTTAAAGGACCAGCTCGGCATTGGCTTAACAGCTTGCCAACAGGATCAATCAGTTGTTGGGACGACCTGGAAGCCGCATCCCTCGACAATTTCCAGGGCACTTATGTGCGACCCCCAGACGCCGATGACCTAAGTCACGTAATCCAGCAGCCAGAGGAATTGGCCAGGCAATTCTGGACACGGTTCCTAACAAAGAAAAATCAAATACTCGACTGTCCGGACGTTGAGGCCCTAGCAGCCTTCAAGCACAATATCCGTGACGAGTGGCTAGCCCGGCACCTTGGACAGGAAAAGCCGAAATCTATGGCAGCACTCACGACACTCATGACCCGCTTTTGCACGGGAGAAGACAGCTGGCTTGCTCGTAGCAACAATATGACCAAGAACCCTGGTAATTCAGACACCAGGGACAGTAGTGGCAGGTCGCATCGCAACAAACAGAAGCACTGCATTAACGGCGACAATGCTGAGGATACGGCAGTTAATGCCGGATTCAGAGGCTCTAAATCCGGTCAGCGGAAAAAGGCATTCAAAAGGAATCCTAGGGGCCCGTACAGTTTGGACCGAATACTCGACCGCTTGTGCCAGATACATGGCACCCCCGAAAAGCCGGCCAATCACACCAACAGGGATTGTTGGGTGTTCAAGCAGGCAGGCAAGTTAAACGCCGAAAACGAAGACAAGGGGCTGCATAGCGATGACGACGAGGAGCCCCGGCCGCCGAACAAAAGTGGACAGAAGGGTTTTCCCCCACAAGTGCGGAAGGTGAACATAATATACGCAACCCACGTCCCCAAAAGGGAGCGGAAGCGCGCGTTAAGGGACGTATACGCGGTAGAGCCAGTCGCCCCAAAGTTCAACCCATGGTCCTCCTGCCCGATCACCTTTGATCGAAGGGACCATCCCACTAGCATCCGTCACGGCGGATTCGCCGCATTGGTTCTAGACCCAATTATTGACGGATTTCATCTCACTAGAGTCCTTATGGACGGCGGCAGCAGCCTGAACCTGCTTTACCAGGATACAGTCCGGAAAATGGGCATAGATCCCTCGAGGATTAAGCCCACCAAAATGACCTTTAAAGGCGTAATACCAGGTGTAGAGGCCAACTGTACAGGCTTAGTCACACTTGAAGTGGTCTTCGGATCTCCGGATAATTTCTGAAGCGAGGAGTTAATCTTCGACATAGTCCCGTTTCGCAGTGGTTATCACGCACTGCTCGGGTGAACCGCATTCGCTAAGTTCAATGTGGTACCGCATTACGCATACCTTAAGCTCAAGATGCCAGGCCCTCAAGGAGTAATTACGGTCAATGGAAACACCGAACGCTCCCTCCGAACAGAGGAGCACACGGCGGCCCTTGCAGCGGAAATACAAAGCAGCCTCTCCAGGCAGTTCTCCAGTCCGGCCACTAAACGACCGGACACCGTCAAGCGCGCCCGGAGTAACCTACAACAAGACCGCCTGGCACGATCCGAGCAGGCGTAGCAATGCGCCCCCAACCCCAACCCTCGCAAAAAGGCGATGCCAGTACTTCGCGTACATAACTACGCTCTAGAGATACCATGGGCACAGGGGGAGGGGCACCATCACGGCACGCCCAAAATGTTGGGGAACGTAGTAATTTCAAAATTTTGCTACGCACACGCAAGATCATGGTGATGCATAGCAACGAGAGGGGAGAGTGTTGTCTATGTACCCTCGTAGACCGAAGCGGAAGCGTTGACGCAACGTAGAGGAAGTAGTCGTACGTCTTCCCGGTCCAACCGATCCAAGCACCGTTACTCCGGCACCTCCGAGTTCTTGGCACACGTTCAGCTCGATGACGCTCCCCGGGCTCCGATCCAGCAAAGCTTCGGGGAGGAGTTCTGTCAGCATGACGGCGTGGTGACGATCTTGATGTTCAAACGTCGCAGGGCTTTGCCTAAGCACCGCTACAATATGACCGAGTTGTAATATCGTGGAGGGGGGCACCGCACACGGCTAAGGAACGATCACGAAGATCAACTTATGTGTTCTAGGGTGCCCCCCTGCAACCGTATATAAAGGAGCAAGGGGGGAGGCCGTCCGGCCCTATGGGGCGCGCCAAAGGAAGGGGGGAGTCCTCCTCCTAGTGGGAGTAGGACTCCCCTTTCCTAGTCCAACTAGGAAGAGAGGGGGAAGGAAAGAGAGGGAGAGGGAGAGGGAAAGAGGGGCCGCGCCCCCCTCCCTAGTCCAATTCGGACTCCCCATGGGGGGGCGTGCGCCACCTCCTGGGCTGCTGCCCTCTCTCTCCCCTCAGGCCCACTAAGGCCCAATACTTCCCCGGGGGGTTCCGGTAACCCCTCCGGCACTCCGGTTTTCTCCGAAATCACCCAGAACATTTCTGGTGTCCAAATATAGTCCTCCAATATATCGATCTTTATGTCTCGACCGTTTCGAGACTCCTCGTGATGTCCGTGATCACATCCGGGACTCCGAACAACCTTCGGTACATCAAAATACATAAACTCATAATGAAACTGTCATCATAACGTTAAGTGTGCGGACCCTACGGTTCGAGAACAATGTAGACATGACCGAGACACGTCTCCGGTCAATAACCAATAGCGGAACCTGGATGCTCATATTGGTTCCTACATATTCTACGAAGATCTTTATCGGTCAGACCGCATAACAACATACGTTGTTCCCTTTGTCATCGGTATGTTACTTGCCCGAGATTCGATCGTCGGTATCTCAATACCTAGTTCAATCTCGTTACCGGCAAGTCTCTTTACTCGTTCCGTAATACATCATCTCACAACTAACTCATTAGTTGCAATGCTTGCAAGGCTTAAGTGATGTGCATTACCGAGAGGGCCCAGAGATACCTCTCCGACAATCGGAGTGACAAATCCTAATCTCGAAATATGCCAACCCAACATTTACCTTTGGAGACACCTGTAGAGCACCTTTATAATCACCCAGTTACGTTGTGACGTTTGGTAGCACACAAAGTGTTCCTCCGGCAAACGGGAGTTGCATAATATCATAGTCATAGGAACATGTATAAGTCATGAAGAAAGCAATAGCAACATACTAAACTATCGGGTGCTAAGCTAAGGGAATGGGTCATGTCAATCAGATCATTCAACTAATGATGTGATCCCGTTAATCAAATAACAACTCTTTGTTCATGGTTAGGAAACATAACCATCTTTGATTAACGAGCTAGTCAAGTAGAGGCATACTAGTGACACTCTGTTTGTCTATGTATTCACACATGTATTATGTTTCCGTTTAATACAATTCTAGCATGAATAATAAACATTTATCATGATATAAGGAAATAAATAATAACTTTATTATTGCCTCTAGGGCATATTTCCTTCACAAAACACGGCTTAAACCATACCAGGGACTGCCGATTTTTTAATTTTCTCTTACTTTCAGGACTCCATCCTTCGGAAGGCCTGTTCGGCAGTTCAATTGCCCACAAACGATGCAAGAACCAGGGAAGCAGACAAGCCACGCCGCATTACGGAACTCCCAGGTGGTCTCTATCACGAGCAGTATACCCGTTCCACATACTATTCCGCAGCTTGCCCCTAAAACGGACATGTTAACTAGTCCAACCTTCCACTTATCGCATTACTTGTATCGTACTGCCTTGATCGCACCCCTTTTTAATAAACAATGCATAGCTTTCGTCTATTTTTGCATTACCTTTTTTCTTTATATATGTTCCTTAACGACATGTTGCACCCGTACACGTTGGTACGGCCAAAATACACCAGGGGCTTTAGTACCCCTCAATATGGTGTGAGAAGTCCGAACACTTTAGCAAGTGCGGCACCCTGAACTTATAGCATTATATGCATCGGCTCCGAATCATGTCTTGGGTCAATAGTTGGGTTTGCCCGGCTCCTATGTTTTGGTGCCTTACGTTCCGCTATATCGGCTAAGGTAGCACTAGGAGAACCACTGCGATTGTGCCCCAGTTGAGTTGGGTCGAGCACCTTACTGGAGAAAGCTAAAACTGACTGTCATGATGAAGCAAGAGCTGGTCGCTGTTCGAGAGGTTTTCCGAGTCCCTAAAGACTTATGCCGCTTAGGGCGAGGAGTCGGCTCCGTCCGGCCAAGGCATTCATAGCGCCCCGAACTCGGACTTCCGAATACTAGGGGCTTCACCGAAATTTAAAATTATAGAATTCTATGGCTAAGTGAGAGTGTTCACGCATTATATTCCGATTGCCTTGTTCGTTGGGCTGAGCGCCTCCCTCGAAGGACCCAAACATGGGAAAAAGAGCGCTCAGGTTTATCCCCGAACACCCCAGCACTAGAGGCACGAGGGCAGAAGCCGACGACTCGCCATCTATCAGAATTGATAAACAGCCGCATAGAAGGTAATATTTTAAATTCAAACAGCATTGCTTAGCGCATATGAACAAGTTTTCAGCGCACAGGACAAAACGAGCGAGTTTTACTCAAAAATTACATCCATAGAACATTGATCCTCCACAAGGCGGGCACCCTTCAGAACATCCTTATAATAATTTTCGGGCTTGCGATGCTCTTTCCCCGGCGGTGGCCCATCCTTCACAAGCTTCTCAGCATCCAACTTGCCCCAGTGCACCTTAGCACGGGCAAGGGCCCTACGGGCACCTTCAATGCAGATGGAGCGCTTGATGACTTCGAGCCTTGGATAGGCCTCCACCAGCTGCCGCACCAGCCCGAAATAGCTCCTAGGCAGAGCCTCTCCAGGCCACAGCCGAACTATGAGGCCCCTCATGGTCTGTTCGGCCGCCTTGTGGAGCTCGACCAGTTGCTTCAGCTGGTCGCTCAGGGGCACAGGGTGTCCGGACTCAGCATACTAAGACCAGAACACCTTCTCTGTCGAGCTGCCCTCCTCGGCTCGATAGAATGCGGCGGCATCAGATACACTCCGGGGAAGATCTGCGAACGCTCCTGGAGAGCTCCGGATTCGGGTAAGTAACAAGTAACTCACGTTTATGTGTTTGCTTTGCATAAAGAATGCCTTACCCGCCGCTATCTTCTTCACCTCATCCAACTCCTGGAGGGTCTTCTGGATTCGACCTTGGCAGACTTGGCATTTTCAATAGCCACCGCAAGCTCGGACGCTCGCGTCTTTGAGTCAAGCTCCAAAATCTCATGTTTTTCTATGAGAGCCTGGAGCTCTTGCCGTACCTTGCCAACCTCGGCCTCACACTTCTCCCGCTCGATGCGCTCCGTGGCCGCCCTCTTTTCGGCCTTGACCAGCGCTTGCTTAAGGGTCGCCACCTCAGACGTGGCCCCTACAATAGCCACGATAATCCTGTCATTTTTCACAATTGCACCTTTTATATATATTTAAACAAGGTATTTCTTACCTTCATTGTCCTCGAGCTGCTTCTTGGCACGCCCTAGATCTTGCTCGGACCACTCGAGGTTCTGCTTTAGCGTGTCCACTTCCGCAGTCAGTGCGGCGGATGCCAGCAGGGAAGCCTGCACACGCATATTGACTCTTTTTTGTCAGACTCCTGCGAATTTTACTTGATCCTCTATTCGGCTTTTCTTCCCGAACGCTATACAGAGCATCAGAGGCTACTGTCTATGCGGTAATATTATTTACACATTCTTTACTTACCTCAAAGCCTGTTAAAAGGCTAGTACAAGCTTCTATCAGTCCGCTCTTGGCGGACTGAACCTTCTGGACCACCGCACTCATAATGGTGCGGTGCCCCTCGTCGATGGAGGCGCCTTGGAGCGCCTCCAACAGATTGTCCGGCGCCTCCGGTTGGACGGAGGTCACCGGCACGGTGGGCTTGCTCCTCTTGGAAGGAGGTCTCCCGCCGGACTCTGGAACCTTTGAAGGTTCCGGAGTGGTGTCCGGCCTAGGGCCGGACTTGAAACCCTAGGGGGTTTCATCCCCTTTACTCCTGGAGTCCGGGAGGTCGCCTCGCGGCGCCTCCAGGACCACCTCCTCCCGGATTGGAACCTGTTGGGACAACACTTCGGTGTTGTCCGTACGGCGGGGGGAGGAAGCCGTCGGAAGCGAGTTCACCTCCGACGAGTCCAGTGAGCCGCTCGATGACGCGTCGAGCCGGTCTTTGGGAGGGCTGCATAAACATATTTGACATAAGGGAAAGCTGTGCGATAAACGAATACTATGAATTACTCTGGTATCCGGATACTTACGATTTCGCCAGGGGCTTGGCCCTGGGCGGCCACTCCTCTTCGCCGTCGTCCGTGTCGATGGAGCAGTCCGGTGGAAGGGTTCTTCCCTTCTTGGACCCTTCGGCCTCCCCAGTTGGGGCGGCCTTCCTTTTCTTCCCTTCCCCCGCTGGAGGGGGAGAGGACTCTTCTTCCTCCTCCTCGTCTTTGTGGGAGGAGTGCGTCTTGGAATCGTCGGATGATGAATCCGACACCTCCAGGCATCGGGCACTCTTTCGAGTCCCCGTGGCCTTCTTCTTGGCCTTCTTCTCCGGCACCACATAGGGTGCCGGAACCAGCAGCTTCGCCAAGTGGGCATCGGCTGGGTCTTCGGGCAAAGGTGCCGGACAGTCGATCCGTCCGGACTTCGCCTGCCAATCCTGTCAAAGGTAAGGGAGCTTAAATCCTACACAGAGTTAAACTATGAAAAACTAGTGCCCTGTAAAAGGTACAAAAAACTAACCGCGCTAGCGTGACGCTGCACGCTGAATCCGCGATCCTCGGTAGCAGATGCGGGAGCCTCAGCGCCCTTGAAAAGCACCTTCCAGGCATCTTTGTATGTCGTGTCGAAGAGCCTACTTAGAGTTCGGTGCTGCGCCGGATTGAACTCCCACAGATTGAAGGCCCGTTGTTGACATGGGAGACTCAGGCAGATGAGCATAACCTGGACTACGTTGATGAGCCTGAGCTGCTTGTCCACCAGGGATTGGATGCATGTTTGCAGTCCGGTCACCTCCTTTTTGCTGCCCCACGACAGGCCCGTCTCTTTCCAGGACATGAGCCGCGTTGGCGGTCCGGACCGGAACTCGGGGGCTGCGACCCACTTAGGGTCGCGCGGCTCGGTGATGTAAAACCACCCCGGTTGCCACCCCTTCAGGGTCTCCACAAAGGAGCCCTCGAGCCATAAGATATTGGGCATCTTGCCCACCATGGCGCCTCCGCACTCCGCCTGGTTGCCGCGCACCACCTTCGGCTTGATGTTGAAAGTCTTGAGCCAAAGGCCAAAATGGGGGCGGATGCGGAGGAAAGCCTCGCACACGACGATAAACACCGAGATGTTGAGGACAAAATTCGGGGCCAGATCATGGAAATCCAGGCCATAGTAGAACATGAGCCCCCGGACAAATGGATGGAGCGGGAAACCCAGTCCACGGAGGAAATGGGGGAGTAACACCACCCTCTCATGGGGCCTAGGGGTGGGGATGAGCTACCCCTCTTTAGGAAGCCGGTGTGCAATGTCGTTAGACAGGTATCCGGCCTTCCTTAGTTTTTTGATGTGCCCCTCCATAACGGAGGAGGCCATCCACTTGCCTCCTGCTCCGGACATAGCTGGAGAAGGTTGAGATGGGGAATGTGGACTTGGGCGCTGGAGCTCGAGTGCGCGAGAATGGATAAGCAAGGGAGGAAGAAGGCGTAGGTGAAAAGGTGGATCCTTATCCCCTTATATGGGTGGACGCAACTACGTGTCCCCACCAGCCTGGTAAAACTCGCTTATCTCCCAAGCGCCATAATCAATGGCACGGTTGGGTTACCCACGCCCATATTGATGCGAATCCCGGAATAAGGGGACACGATCTCTGCTTTAACAAGACGTGCCAAGGAAACCGCCTCGCATGACGCGCTGAGGTGGGATAATGAAACGACTCGGATAAAAGCTTAGTCGTGGTGTGACACGCTACGGAATACGTCAGCAGATTAGATTAGTGTAAATATTATTCTCTCTATGGCAATATGTGGAAACTTATTTTGCAGATCCGGACACTATCTTTGTGTTCAAAATCTTCTATGAAGTACTTGGAGGAGGAACCCGCCTTGCAATGCCGAAGACAATCTGTGCGCCGGACTCGTTGTCATTGAACCCTGGTTCAGGGGCTACTGAGGGAGTCCTGGATTAGGGGGTGTCCGGGTGGCCGGACTATACCTTCAGCCGGACTCCGGGACTATGAAGATACAATATTGAAGACTTCATCCCATGTCTGGAAGGGACTTTCCTTGGCGTGGAAGGCAAGCTTGGCGATACGGATATAAAGATCTCCTACCATTGTAACCGACTTTGTGTAACCCTAACCCTATCCGGTGTCTATATAAACCGGAGGGTTTTAGTCCGTAGGACAACATACACATCAACAATCATACCATAGGCTAGCTTCTAGGGTTTAGCCTCTCTGATCTCGTGGTAGATCTACTCTTGTACTACCCATATCATCCATATTAATCAAGCAGGACATAGGGTTTTACCTCCATCGAGAGGGCCCGAACCTGGGTAAAACTTCGTGTTCCTTGCCTCCTGTTACCATCCGACCTAGACGCACAGTTCGGGACCCCCTACCGGAGATCCGCCGGTTTTGACACCGACAAAGCCCAAGACGACGCTCAAGATGATCAAGTGACCACTCCTCGTCTCACCCCCGAGGAGGAATTAGAGCGTCGTGCCGCCAAGGTTGCTTCCAAGCTCTCCACCAAGGATCATCTCATGATGAATGTGCTTGGAAGCTTAAGAAAGGGGGTAAGCACTCGTAGACAATTAGCAAATTATTGTGAGAATCACGCGTTTGTCTCTTGTGTGGAACCCCACAAGGTCTATGAGGCGCTAGAAGATCCAGATTGGCTCAATGCCATGCATGAAGAACTCAACAACTTCGAGCGCAACAAAGTGTGGAGATTGGTGCGAAGACCGACGGGGAATCACAATGTCATTGGAACCAGGTGGATATTTAAGAACAAGCAAGATGCCTATGGGATTATCATTCACAACAAGGCTCGTTTGGTAGCACAAGGCTACTCCCAAGTTGAGGGTATCAACTATGGTGAAACCTTTGCTCCCGTTGCTCGTCTTGAATCTATTCGCATGTTGATTGCTTATGCTTCTCATCATAACTTTAAGTTACAACAAATGGATGTGAAGAGTGCTTTTCTTAATGGTCCCATGAATGAATTGGTTTATGTCAAGCAACCCCCCGGGTTCGAGGATCCCTACTTTCCCGATCATGTGTATCAACTCGATAAGGCACCCTATGGCCTTAAACAAGCCCCACGTGTCTGGTATGACCACCTTACCGAGTTGTTACAAGACCGTGGTTTTGAAGTTGGGCTAATCGACCCCACTCTTTTTACTAAGAAGGTCAAAGGGGAGTTGTTTGTGTGCCAATTATATGTTGATGATATCATCTTTGGTTCCCCTAACAAAGCTTTCAATGAGGAATTTGCCGCTCTCATGACCTCAAAGTTCGAGATGTCTTCCATGGGAGAGTTGAAGTTCTTTCTAGGGTTCAAAGTGAAGCAAAGAAGAGAAGGAACCTTCATCAATCAAGCCAAATACACGTAAGACATGCTCAAAAGATTCAAGCTAAGTGATGTCAAGCCGGCTTCCACTCCAATGCCCACCAAGTGCCAACTTGACATAGATCCCAATGGTAAAGCGGTGGATCAAAAGGTATATCGCTCCATGATTGGATCCTTGCTTTACCTTTGTGCATCTAGACCGGATATCATGTTGAGTGTGGGAATTTGTGCACGGTTTCAAGCCGCACCTAAGGAAAGTCACTATGTGGCGGTCAAACGAATCTTTCAATATTTCGCTCATACCCCAAACTTTGGCTTATGGTACCCAAGAGGATCAAACTTCAAGCTTGTAGGGTACTCGGATTCCGATTGGGCGGGAGACAAAGTGGATAGGAAGTCCACTTCCGGAGGGTGCCAATTCCTTGGTTGCTCTTTGGTAAGTTGGTCTTCCAAAAAGCAAAGTTATGTGTCTCTCTCGTCCATCGAGGCGGAGTATGTAGCAGTCGGTAGTTGTTGTGCACAACTCCTATGGATGAGGCAAACTTTAAAGGATTACGGTGTCACTTGTGACAAAGTGCCTCTTTTGGTGTGACAATGAAAGTGCCATCAAGATCTCTCTAAACCCGGTGCAACACTTCAAGATGAATCATATTGAGATTCGGTATCACTTCATCCGGGATCACATTAGGTGAGGAGAGATCGAGCTCAACTATGTCCACACTCATGACAACCTTGCAGATATTTTCACGAAGCCCTTGGATGAAGCAAGATTTCGCGAGTTAAGGCATGAGCTAAATATCATTGATTCGAGCAATGTGGCTTGAACCATTGCACACCCCACCACGCTCAATTTGTTGTCTAGTTTAGGTGTAGGCATGGACATAGGGGGAGTGTTGTTCTCTAAATAAACTCTTCCTCCCCCCATTATGCATAAATTGATTAAGTATTTCACTTTAGCCATTGTTGATGGTACTTGTGTTTCAAAGACGAGTTTTGGTCATGGGCCCAAGGTTAAAATCTTCGCGGCAACATACCTCTTGACTCAAACATAGGTGGCCTTGGCCACCGCCCTCTCTTGAAGAGGTGTGTCTTGGCCGTTTGCTGGTGTGCTCTCTCTTCTTGCTTTTTGTTTTCTTTTTTTGAGCTAGGCCTTGTTGTTTGGTTGCCGTGGCGTGCTGGGTGGTACTACCGCTGAGGGATGGGACCAAGGGGTTATATCGGGGCAGGGGGAGGTTTCTTCTCCCCCATACCCATTCACTTTGCCCCTCGTTCCTCTTCCTCTGTTTCCAGCCTCGCCACGCCGCGGGAGGGCTCCGGTGGATCTTCGCCTCCGGAGCATCCCTCTCCGTTTCCTTCGGTGGAGTCGATCCCCACCTTGTTCTCTTGCCATGGATGCCGGTATTGCCCCCGTTCCTTCTCTCCCTTTGTCATGTTTTCAGATCTTGCTTCTTAGGGGGAATGGTGGTTGCATCTCTAGATTTTTGGTTAAATCTAGGCTTGAGTAGGTTGGAGAAGGCAACTAGACTATCTGGATTAGAGTTTGGTAGGAATATTTTTGAATTTGGCAGGCCGGTAGTGCCGGATCTGACCACGGTAGTAGGAAACAGATGTTTCTATGCCTCGAGCAGTACTACCGCTCTCGTTGGAGCGGTACTACCGCTTGACCGCGAGCGGTACTACCGCTCTCTTTGGAGTGGTACTACCGCGGGCATGTCACGGTACTACCGCTGCCTGCCAAATTCCATCATATTCCTGCCTTACCTTGATCCTTTTTGTTGTGTTTGTTGGCTTATGCTCGTTCTTTCTGGTTGTTTTGCGTGTTCTTGTGTTTGGCTCCAGGTGATGAACATCCTGAGCATCAAGCTCGCCGTATCAACCCCAGGCGTGCAACATCAAAATGCTACCGCACCTCTGAGCCAGCCGGTGGTTCCTCTAGCACCCAATCGCCACCAGCAGGTGCATCCGCAAATGTTCCTCCACCTCCTCAGCAGTCGAAGAGATCCGCCACCAAGCCAAAAGGGAAGACTGTGACTGAGATGACCGCCAAGGAGTTTTGGGAAAGGCGTCGCCGCAATCCCTATGAGGTGGACCAAGAACCCACTTTGGTCAACTGCCCGTTCTGGAACCGATTTTAGTTTGCCATCTATTTTGATGTGATCAAGGCCAAGAAGAATATCTTTGTTGATGTTCGCTCCATTGACACTGATGCTATGGAGAAGGATCCTGAGTACTTTGGCGAAGCCCTTCAGATGTGCACTCAGCTGAACATTCTCAGGATCATGCAGTTCAACAAGGATTTCGATGCATATTTGGTGGCTCAATTCTTTGCTACCGTTCATCTTGGAACGGATGCCGACAGGACTCTGACTTGGATGACCAATGGCAAGTTGCTTTCCGTCAAGTGGAAGGCCTTCATGGAGTTACTTGATGTGGAGGATCGTGGGCTTGAGATTTCAGTCGGTTTCCGCCCTCACCGCAATGCTACATCCACTCACAAGCAAGCCCTTTGGCCCTACTGCACTGTGAAAGTTCACCCAGTGACTAAGAAGAAAACCTATGAGCTATCTCCGTATATGGACATTCTTCATCGTATCTTCCGTGAGACTCTCTTCCCTCGCATCGGGAATCTGGATATGGTCCACTCTTATCTCGTGGACATGCTTCTTTTCTGTCAGCATGAGAAGGAAGCAAACACTAGAGAGAGCCTGGATATTTCTCATGTCATGTGGTCTGAACTTCTCTCTGCCGTGTCTGAGCGCAAGTGCCCGATATATGGTCCATTCATCATGAGGCTCATTGAGAGGGCCTGGGCACAGATCTATCCCAGAGTGTTGCTGGAAACTGGAGACTTGGTTTCCCATGAGATCAAGCGTCTGAGGAAGAAAGACAATTGGGTCATCCCAGTGCCTCAAACCGGGGGTCCGTCTGCTGCTGCTGCCATGGAGACCGAGCATGGGGCTGCCACTGATGATCACGAGGAAGACTTTGGGCCCACTAGTGCAGAACCTTCGTGGGCGCAGAAGCTTAAACGCAAGATGAAGAAGCTTTTTTGCATGGAGTCTCATGGTCAGTACATGACTCATGTGGTGGAGAAGCATGCCAGGGTGCGCCACAAGGAGCTCATGCGTTAGATAGGAGCGACAGTTGCCAGTGGTTCTGAGGGTCAGATCACTGAAGAGCGGGAATGGATTCATCAGCATTGCCCTTGGACCGACTCCGACGCCGAGCAGTTTTCGACCAACGACGAAGATGCAGACGATCACGCTGAGATGTGATGTTCGAGATCCTCAGCTTGCCATCACCTGGAGTCGTAGCGTCACTCTTTGCCCTTTTTGGTGTCTCGCTGCCAAAGGGGGAGAGAGTGTAGGGATTTGTGTTGTTGCCGTGCTTTGAGTGTGTCGTCTTGTGTTTTCTTGTGTGTTCTCTCGGTGTCTTTGTTTGGTTTGGTTTGGTGCCTGTGAGACCTAAGTTCTAGACATGTGGTGTGAGACATATGCTCCCTATCGCTACCTTATTACTTATGTCTATTCAGTACTGTAGTATATTATGAGTTGCATGCTTGTCATGTTTTATACTCTTCTCTCATATATCTTGTGCTTAGAATTGTTGGACTATAAAATATAGGGGGAGTGTTGATACGGATGTGTGTGTCTTGCTTGTCTTTTGCTCCTCTAACTAGGTGCACACATTCCGGGGGAGCCCGTCTATATTTTGTAGTTCTTAGTTTTCCTAATGTTATATCTTTTCCTTGTGCAAATCCCTAGTTGTCATCAATCCACCAAAAAGGGGGAGATTGTTGAGGCATATCTCTCTCGAGGTAGTTTTGGTGATTGATGACAACATCTTTGCGGACTAATCATGTGCTTTGAGTAGTTCACAGATTCATCCTTGGAACGAGACGTTTTCTTCCCTTCAGAGTGTCATTCAAGACGGTGTAGCTCTTTCGTTTCTCTTTTGGTGGACTAGTTGCGTAGAGGGCACCGTACTATCAAGAGGGGGTCCGCTGGGGTATTACATGGGTGGAATCAACACGTACACGTAAGCTTCTCACCCTCCGAGCTCTTCCACTTCTTTGGAGAGATCTCTTCTCTTTTCTGTGTCCTGTCTAGGTTCCAGCGGTAGTACCGCGCAACCCAGCGGTAGTACCATTGAGGAGTCACAAGCGGCAGTACCGCTCCAAAGCGGTAGTACCGCCCGTGACTCCACAGCAGTACTACCGCTGGCCTGCCTGGAACCACCGCCTCGTCCTCAGCCTCGATGGAGAGATCTTCTCTCTCTCTTCTGTGTCCCAGCGGTAGTACCGCCGAAGGGTCACAAGCGGCAGTACCGCTCCGCAGCGGTAGTACCGCCCGTGACCCCGCTACTGTACTACCATCGGGCTGTCTGGCTCCTACCGCCTCGACTCGAGGGCTCTTTTTCTCGTGTCGGGTTTTGCGGCACTAGTTGCGGTAGTAGAGGCGGTAGTACCGTTTCGGAGTGGTAGTACCGCCCTTACCACCGCGGTAGTACCGCGCTGGGTCCAGATCCCTGCTGCTCTTCTCTGCGCGGCAGTACCGCTTGCTGGAGCGGCAGTACCACTGGCTCAGCGGTAGCACCGCCCCCCCTTTAGCGGTACTACCGCCCTGTGCGGGGCTGGTTGGTGGGGCAATGGTTGGATTGTTACCCCCACTATAAAAGGGGGTCCCCTTCTTCTCCTTTGACTTACCTCTTCCCCCTCAAGCTCCATCAATGCTCAAGCTCCATTAAATGCTCCAAGCTCCATTTTCGCCCGATCTATCTCTCTAGCCAATCAAACTTGTTGATTTGCTCGGGAGTGGTTGAGAAGGCCCCGATCTACACTTCCACCAAGGGATTTTCGATTCCCCCACTCATCCCTAGTGGATCTTGTTACTCTTGGGTGTTTGAGCACCCTAGACGGTTGAGGTCACCACGGAGCCATAGTCCATTGTGGTGAAGCTTCGTGGTTTTGTTGGGAGCCTCCGATTAAGTTGTGGAGATTGCCCCAACCTTGTTTGTAAAGGTTCGGTTGCCGCCTTCAAGGGCACCAATAGTGGAATCACGACATCTCGCATCGTGTGAGGGCGTGAGGAGAATACGATGGCCCTAGTGGCTTCTTGGGGAGCATTGTGCCTCCACACCGCTCTAACGGAGACGTACTTCCCTTCAAAAGGAAGGAACTTCGGTAACACATCCTCGTCTTCACCGGATCCACTCTTGGTTATCTCTTACCTTTACTTGTGCAAGCTCTTTAGTGTTACTTCTCTTGCTTGCTTGTATGCTTGTTGTTATTGCATCATATAGGTTGCTCACCTAGTTGCACATCCAAACAACCTACTTTGATGCAAAGTTTAATTTGGTAATGAAAAGTTAAAAATTGGTAGTTGCCTATTCACCCCCCCCCCCTCTAGTCAACCATATCGATCCTTTCAGAAGTGGTGGCGGCGACAGATAGGAGGGGCAAATGTGGACAGTTAGGGTTTTTGTGCTGGGGGTCGGCTTAAATAGCTGGGCTAGGGCACTACGCGGTCCACCGGAGTGACGCCATTGGTCCGGCGGAGGAGACGAGCTTCGAACCGCCAGGCTTCGGAGTGTTTTCATGTGGAACCCGGCCGTCAATCTGACGTGCTGGATGCGCCTGGGCCTCCCCATTAGGGGTGTCGGTCAGCCCGGGTGTTTGAGACGCCCGTCTGGGTCGGCTATTTTTGACCGGCCACTGATCGGGGCGTTTGCCTGGGCGTATAGGGGGGTGAGGTCTCCGGTTGTAGATGCTCTCAGTATCCCGACACAACTGGTCGGATGTGTTCATGGACAACTTGGCGGCGATTCTGAGCACCACGATATACTTGAATCATGGGTGGACCATGTAAAGGTTTACATCATCATGCAACCCCCTGCCCATGTCATCGTGCTGCCCCATGTCCCTGTTGTTGAGCAACTAGGGTGTGGAGGAGGCATTGGTGACGATGAAGCATTAGATAGCCTTAGGCTCTTAAGCTGAAGGCAAAGTAATGAACCAGCAGGTGGCGACGTTGATAGAGAAGTAGCATTGTTGGTGATGAAGAAATATGAAGCATTTTGATGGGGCTCCGTTGAAGTGTATATTTTTTTTAATTATTAACTGCATTATTTGTAACACTTAATTCTACAAATTTCCCTGCACAACATAGCAACTATATTTATCCTATGATAATTTGGTTTCTTTAAAGAAAACTATTCTAAGGGCTAAAGCATTGTTTCTCCGGTAGAACCATTTGAGTTCTTCAATGAAGTGTGGCAAGTTTGATGACCGAAACATTGGTTTGTTTGGAAAAAACTATTTTAAAAACCGAAGGAAAAAAATAATGGAACTTTTTATCACACCCATGCATGAATCGATCTATATTTATTATACTAATATATTTTTTACTTGGCACTAAGAATATCCTTTCTATGTTTTTTCATTAAATTTTAATTTTTACATAACATTTTAAGTTCAATTTGTCGAACGAACATAACTATGCATATATGTTAAGTTACATATGTATCATCCAGTTCTAGTACTAATTATTGAAAATACATTATCTTGAACAAATGATATCTATGTTTTGTTGGTTTTTATATTTGTAGATATTGTTTGAGATAATATTGTGTTAAGCCAAAATTAATCGTAAATATAAGAAAATAAAATTATGGAACTACTCAACATACATTCATTAGTGTGTTTTCTTTTATGGTATTTGTTCGTAGTTTCTTAAATATCCACAAAACTTGATAAAGCACTTCATAGTGTATGGACAAAATAAATAATACGCTAGATGATTCCAGAGTGTAATCTACTATATCTAAATAGCTAGCCCCCACTATTAGGAATTCTCTAGCTTCTCCTTGAGCCACATCATCCAAATTAATTTAGCCCTTGGATATACTAGATCAATCAACAATATCCGTCGGATCAACACACTAAGAGGTACTGCAGCTACCATATGTTGTAACTGCCGCATGCATGCAAATGCATGTAGTAACTCCCACCTATAAATATTTTATAGTTTTGCTAAAGCACATCTAGATGTGCTATAAGTATTGCACACCTAAGTCCTATGTCATTGATCTTATGTTGAGATTCGTGTAGATATTTTTTTTCTTTTTTCTCTTTCTCTCTATGCTTAATTCACTCATTTAGATGTGCAATAACTAGACCACATCTAGATATGCCCTAGACACACCCAATATTTGAAGGAAATATGCCCTTGAGGCAATAATAAAGATATTATTTATTTCCTTATATCATGATAAATGTTTATTATTCATGCTAGAATTGTATTAACCGGAAACATAATACATGTGTGAATACATAGACAAACAAAGTGTCACTAGTATGCCTCTACTTGACTAGCTCGTTAATTAAAGATGGTTATGTTTCCTAACCATGGACAAAGAGTTGTCATTTGATTAACGGGATCACATCATTAGTTGAATGATCGGATTGACATGACCCATTCCACTAGCTTAGCACCCGATCGTTTAGTATGTTGCTATTGCTTTCTTCATGACTTATACATGTTCCTATGACTATGAGATTATGTAACTTCCGTGTGCCGGAGGAACACTTTGTGTGCTACCAAACGTCACAACGTAACTGGATGATTATAAAGGTGCTCTACAGGTGTCTCCAAACGTACATGTTGGGTTGACGTATTTCGAGATTAGGATTTGTCACTCCGATCATCGGAGAGGTATCTCTGGGCCCTCTCGGTAATGCACATCACTTAAGCCTTGCAAGCATTGCAACTAATGAGTTAGTTGCGGGATGATGTATTATGGAACGAGTAAAGAGACTTGCTGGTAACGAGATTGAACTAGGTATTGGATACCGACGATCGAATCTCGGGCAAGTAACATACCGATGACAAAGGGAACAACGTATGTTGTTATGCGGTCTCACCGATAAAGATCTTCGTAGAATATGTAGGAGCCAATATGGGCATCCAGGTACCGCTGTTGGTTATTGACCGGAGACGTGTCTCGGTCATGTCTACATTGTTCTCGAACCGTAGGGTCCGCACGCTTAAAGTTACGATGACAGTTTCATTATGAGTTTATGTATTTTGATGTACCGAAGGTTGTTCGGAGTCCCTGATGTGATCACGGACATGACAAGGAGTCTCGAAATGGTCGAGACATAAGGATTGATATATTGGACGGCTATATTCGGACACCGGAAGTGTTCCGGAGAAGTTTCGGATAAAACCGGAGAACCGGGAGGTTATCGGAACCCCCTGGGGGGGTTAATGGGCCTCATGGGCCTAATGTGGAGAAGAGGAAAAGCAGCCAGGGCAGGCCGCGCGCCCCTCTCCCCCTAGTCCGAATTGGACAAGGAGGGAGGGGCGGCGCCCCCCCTTTCCTTCCTCTCCTCTCTCCCTTCCTTCCCCCTCTCCTACTTGGACAAGGAAAGGGAGGGGAGTCCTACGCCCGGTAGGAGTAGGACTCCTCCTGCGCGCCTCCTACTAGGGCCGGCCGCACCCCCCCCCTTGGCTCCTTTATATACGGGGGCAAGGGGGCACCCTAGGACACACAAGTTGATCTTCGTGATCGTTCCTTAGCCGTGTGCGGTGCCCCCTTCCACCATATTCCACCTCGGTCATATTGTTACAGTTCTTAGGCGAAGCCCTGCGGCGGTAGAACATCAAGATCGTCCCCACGCCGTCGTGCTGACGGAACTCCTCCCCAACGCTTTGCTGGATCGAAGCCCGGGGATCGTCATCGAGCTGAACGTGTGCCAAGAACTCGGAGGTGCCGGAGTAACGGTGCTTGGATCGGTCGGACCGGGAAGACGTACGACTACTTCCTCTACGTTGTCAACGCTTCCGCTTCAGTCTACGAGGGTACGTAGACAACACTCTCCCCTCTCGTTGCTATGCATCACCATGATCTTGCGTGTGCGTAGGAATTTTTTTGAAATTACTACGTTCCCCAACAATATTTTACTCAAGGAACGCATGCAACTCATAGCCTCATACTGAGTGCTCTATATGAAAAAAGTGAGTCGTGCATACATATTTTATTTTGTTTTGGTTTAACTTTGAATTATAGATATAAATATTTATTTACTTATTTATTTGTAAAATACTAATGACACAAATTATCTTACTTCAGGAGAAGCTATAAAGACAGTAGCTAAATGGTTAATTCAACGCAGTTTTTATTTCATACAAAATCTCCCCGCAACGCGCAGGGCATCGTCTAGTAGTATCAAGTTTAGGTAACTAAATCATGAATTCAGAAGTGTGTGTGGTCTCACCAAATAATATGTTCAAACCATTGTTCTGAGCATCAAACGTGTCCGCAAGATGCCATCAAAATTTTAAAATCATCAATCATTTGACATTTGAGCAAGATATGCCATGAATAGCTGACGTGCGGGCCCAAGAGAGGAATAACTGGTACACACCGAACAACAATGGGACCCACAACACACCTATGGAGCTTGGGTAATTTAAGGATTTATAGAAAATAATAGTTATTGAACTCCAACATGCTAGTCTTACACTGTGATTGTTCGACAATTGTCCATGCAAAGGGAAGGTGAGTTGTGTAAGCACCGCTAGAGGTTTACAATGCCAGAGTGCCTTGTAAGTCGACTGGTTAGTAAGTCAATGAGGGGAAGACAATGAAGCAAATGCCATATCAGATAGGGGTGGGAGGGATAGAAATGGGCCGAAGTGTGTGTTGGGGGGAGGAGTGGGGGTGAGGAAAGGGAGGCACTTATTAACAGACAAGTTAGTATGTACTACGACATTGCTAGATTGATTCCTAGTTGATGGGTGTCCACACACGAGCAAGCGTGTGTCCGCCAATGGTGTAGATCTCCGCGGTCATCGAATAAGAGAAGAATAGCCGAGGCAATCTTAATTGATGGACACATAGGCCTAGTTCGTACATTGACCACATGCCCAAATTGTACTTCCGCTAAACTTTTATAATAGATATTATAATTTTCATAAAAAAGGAAGGATATCGCGTCTCTAAGTGGATTCCGTAGTAGATTGTCCGTGAGTGTACAATTTCGGCATACTAGTGGCGGACGTGTAGTTTGTCGCCACTATACTGACCCGCCACTAGTACAACTTTACGAGTGACAAGTGGCCATTTTCACATGGCATGGGTTATCTTTTCTTTTGGCATTGGCCAGCATTTGGTCTACTCGTCACTAGTAAGATGGCGGCCTAAACCTTCTTTTACGATAGTAACAAGAGGGGGTTGTCGCCCGAGTCACTTTGGATGGCCGGAAAAATTTGTTGGCAATGATTACACTGGCCTTCCACAAGCATTCGACCATCATAGATTGGCTCGGCCTCCTCCCAAATGCGAGATACAAGCTTGCGGCGTCTATACTTTGACCCTGCATGCATGGGAAAAGAACACCTTAAACATAGAGGTTGAATATGAGAGGCATCTCGTGTTACTCTACAAAGTCGACCGTAGGAATATCCGAAAGCAGATCTTACCATGGGAACTAGGTCTTCTTGTTGGGGAACGCAATAATTTCAAAAAAAATCCTACGCACACGCAAGATCATGGTGATGCATAGCAACGAGAGGGGAGAGTGTCATCTACGTACCCTCGTAGACCGTAAGCGGAAGCGTTATGGCAACGCGGTTGATGTAGTCGTACGTCTTCACGATCGACCAATCCTCAGTACCGAACGTACGACACCTCCGCATTCAGCACACGTTCAGCTCGGTGACGTCCTGCGAACTCACGATCTAGTAGAGCTTCCGAGAAGAGCTTCGTCAGCACAACGGCGTGGTGACAGTGTTGATGAAGCTACCGACGCAAGGCTTCGCCTAAGCACCGCTACGATATGACCGAGGTGGATTATGATGGAGGGGGCACCACACACGGCTAAGAGATCAATGATCAATTGTTGTGTCTATGGGGTGCCCCCTAGCCACGTATATAAAGGAGCAAGGGGAGGGGGCCACGGCCTCCTAGGGTGCGCCCCAAGGGGGGAATCCTACTCCTACTAGGAGTAGGTTCACCCTTTCCTAGTCCAACTAGGAGGGGAAGGAAAGAGGAGGAGAGGAGAAGGAAAGAGGGGGCCGGCCTCCTACGCCCTAAACCAATTCGGTTTGGGCCTAGGGGGGCGCACCCCACACTTCCTTGCTGCCCTCTATTTCCACTAAAGCCCACTAAGGCCCATTGACCCTCCCGGTGAATTCCCGTAACTCTCCGGTACTCCGAAAAATACATGAATCACTCGGAACCTTTCCGATGTCCGAATATAGTCATCCAACATATCGATATTTACGTCTCGACCATTTCGAGACTCCTCGTCATGTCCCCGACCTCATACGGAACTCCGAACTACATTTGGTACATCAAAACACATAAACTCATAATACCGTTCGTCACAGAACTTTAAGCGTGCGGACCCTACGGGTTCGAGAACTATGTAGACATGACCGAGACTCGTCTCTGGTCAATAAGCAATAGAGGAACCTGGATGTTCATATTGGTTGCTACATATTCTACGAAGATCTTTATCGGTCAAACCGCATAACAACATGCGTTGTTCCCTTTGTCATCGGTATGTTACTTGCCCGAGATTCGATCGTCGGTATCTCAATACCTAGTTCAATCTTGTTACCAGCAAGTCTCTTTACTCGTTCCGTAATACATCATCCCGCAACTAACTCATTAGTCACAATGCTTGCAAGGCTTATAGTGATGTGTATTACCGAGAGGGCCCAGAGATACCTCTCTGACAATCGGAGTGACAAATCCTAATCTCGATCTATGCCAACTCAACAAGCACCATCAGAGACACCTGTAGAGCACCTTTATAATCACCCAGTTACGTTGTGACGTTTGGTAGCACACAGAGTGTTCCTCCGGTAATCGGGAGTTGCATAATCTCATAGTCATAGGAACATGTATAAGTCCTGAAGAAAGCAATAGCAGTAAACTAAAATGATCAAGTGCTAAGCTAACGGAATGGGTCAAGTCAATCACATCATTCTCTAATGATGTGACCCCATTAATCAAATGACAACTCATGTCTATGGTTAGGAAACATAACCATCATTGATTCAACAAGCTAGTCAAGTAGAGGCAAACTAGTGACACTTTGTTTGTCTGTGTATTCACACATGTACTAAGTTTCCAGTTAATACAATTCTAGCATGAATAATAAACATTTATCATGATATAAGGAAATATAAATAACAACTTTTTATTGCCTCTAGGGCATATTTCCTTTAGTCTCCCACTTGCACTAGAGTCAATAATCTAGTTCACATCGTCATGTGGTTTAACACAAATAGTTCACATTTTTATGTGGTCAGTTCACATCTCCATGTGACTAACACCCAAAGTGTTTACTAGAGTCAATAATCTAGTTCACATCGTTGTGTGATTAACACCCAAAGAGTGATCATGTTTTCCTTGTGAGAGAAATTTAGTCAACGGGTCTGCCACATTCAGAGCCATATGTATTTTGCAAATTTTCTATGTCGGCAATGCTCTACACAGAGCTACTCTAGATAATTGCTCCCACTTTCAATATGTGTCCAGATAGATACTTTAGAGTCATCTAGATCGATGTAAAAAGCTTGCATCGACGTAACTCTTTACGACGAACTCTTTTATCACCTCCATAATCGAGAAATATTTCCTTAGTCTTCTAAGGATAATTTTGACCGTTGTCAAGTGATCTACTCCTAGATCACTATTGTACTCCTTTTCCAAACTCAGGGCAGGGTATACAATAGGTCTAGTACATAGCAAGGCATACTTTATAGAACCTATGACTGAGGCATAGGGAATGACTTTTCATTCCCTTTCTATTTTCTGCCGTGGTCGGGTTTTGAGTCTTTACTCAACTTCACACCTTACAATACAGGCAAGAACCCCTTCTTTGACTGTTCCATTTTGAACTACTTCAAAATCTTGTCAAGGTATGTACTCATTGAAAATATATCAAGCGTCTTGATCTATCTCCATAGATCTTCATGCTCAATATGTAAGTAGTTTCACCGAGGTCTTTCTTTGAAAAACTTCTTTCAAACACTTCTTTCAAACACTCTTTTATGCCTTCCAGAAAATTCTAAATTATTTCCGATCAACAATATGTCATTCACATACACTTATCAGAAATGATGTAGTGCTCCCACTCACTTTCTTGTAAATACAGGCTTCACCGCAAGTTTGTATAAAACCATATGCTTTGATCACTTTATCAAAGTAGATATTCCAACTCCGAGATGCTTGCACCAGTCCATAGATGGATCGCTGGAGCTTGCTCACTTTGTTAGTACCTTTAGGATCGACAAAACCTTCTGGTTGCATCATATACAACTCTTCTTTTAAGAAATTCATTAAGGAATATAGTTTTGACATCCATTTGCCAGATTTCATAAAAAGCGGCAACTGCTAACATGATTAGGACAAACTTTTAAGCATCAATACGAGTGAGAAAATCTCATCGTAGTCAACACCTTGAACTTGTCGAAAATATTTTTGTGACAATTCGAGTTTTGTAGATAGTAACACTACTATCAGCGTCTGTCTTCCTCTTGCAGATCCATTTATTCTTAATGACTCATCGATCATCAGGCAAGTCAATCAAAGTCCATACTTTGTTTTCATACAAGGATTCCATCTCAGATTTCATTGCCTCAAGCCATTTCGCGTAATCTGGGCTCATCATCGCTTCCTCATAGTTCGTAGGTTCATCATGGTCAAGTAACATGACATCTAGAACAGGATTACCGTACCACTTTGGTGCGGATCTCACTTCGATTGACCTACGAGGTTCGGTAGTAACTTTATCTGAAGTTACTTGATCATCATCATTAGCTTCCTCAGTAATTGGTGTAGGAGTCGCGGGAACAGATTTCTGTGATGAACTACTTTCCAATAAGGGAGCAGGTACAGTTACCTCATCAAGTTCTACTTTCCTCCCACTCACTTCTTTCAAGAGAAACTCCTTCTCTAGAAAGGATCCATTCTTAGCAACAAATGTCTTGCCTTCGGATCTGTGATAGAAGGTGTACCCAACTTGAATGCCTAACATAATTAGAGCAAATTACGACGCTGTTTTGTAGGACTCTCAAAATAATCTAAGTTAAGCATGAGAGAACAATAGTTTCTATAAAACAAATCCACCGCCGTGCCCTAAAATATATAAGTGAAGCACTAGAGCAAAAACTATATAACTCAAAAGATATAAGTGAAGCACATAGAGTATTCTAACAATTTCCGAATCATGTGTGTCTCTCTCAAAAGGTGTGTACAGAAAAGATGATTGTGGAAAACTAACAAATAAAGACTCAGATAATACAAGACGCTCCAAGCAAAACACATATCATGTGGTGAATAAAAATGTAGCTCCAAGTAAAGTTACCGATAGAAGTAGACGAAAGAGGGGATGCCTTCCGGGGCATCCCCAAGCTTTGGCTTTTAGGTGTCCTTAGATTATCTTGGGGTGCCATGGGCATCCCCAAGCTTAGGCTCTTGCCACTCCTTGTTCCATAATCCATCAAATCTTTCACCCAAAACATGAAAACTTCACAGCACAAAACTTAAACTAGAAAATCTCATGAGCTCCGTTAGCGATAGAAAACAAAACACCACTTCAAGGTACTGTAATGAACTCATTCTTTATTTATGTTGGTGTTAAACCTACTGTATTCCAACTTATCTATGGTTTATAAACTATTTTACTAGCCATAGATTCATCAAACTAAGCAAACAACACACGAAAAACAGAATCTGTCAAAAACAGAACAGTCTGTAGTAATCTGTAGCTAAAGCAAGTTTTGGAACCCCAAAAATTCTAAAATAAATTGCTGGACGTGAGGAATTTATCTATTAAACATCTTCAAAATTAATTAACTAAATAGCACTTTCCAAATAAAAATGGCAGCAATTCTCGTGAGCGCTAAAGTTTCTGTTTTTTACAGCAAGATTAAAAAGACTTTCCCCAAGTCTTCCCAACGGTTCTACTTGGCACAAACACTAATTAAACACAACCAAAACAGAGGCTATATAAATTATTTATTACTAAACAGGAGCAAAAAGCAAGGAATAAAAATAAAATTGGGTTTCCTCCCAACAAGCGCTATCGTTTAACGCCCCTAGCTAGGCATAAAAGCAAGGATATATCTAGGTATTGCCATCTTTGGTAGGCAATCCTGAAGGAAATATGCCCTAGAGGCAATAATATTGTTATTATTTTATTTCCTTATATCATGATAAATGTTTATTATTCATGCTAGGATTGTATTATCCGGAAACATAATACTTGTGTGAATACATAGACAAACCAAACGTCACTAGTATGCCTCTACTTGACTAGCTCGTTAATCGAAGATGGTTATGTTTCCTAACTATAGACATGTGTTGTCATTTGATTAATGGGATCACATCATTATGAGAATGATGTGATTGACATGACCCATTCCATTAGCTTAGCACCCGATCGTTTAGTATGTTGCTATTGCTTTCTTCATGACTTATACAAGTTCCTATGACTATGAGATTATGCAACTCCCGTTTACCGGAGGAACACTTTGTGTGCTACCAAACGTCACAACGTAACTGGGTGATTATAAAGGAGCTCTACAGGTCTCTCCAAAGGTACATGTTGGGTTGGCGTATTTCGAGATTAGGATTTGTCACTCCGATTGTCGGAGAGGTATCTCTGGGCCCTCTCGGTAATGCACATCACATAAGCCTTGCAAGCATTACAACTAAAGAGTTAGTTGTGAGATGATGTATTACGAAACGAGTAAATAGACTTGCCGGTAACGAGATTGAACTAGGTATTGAGATACCGACGATCGAATCTCGGGCAAGTAACATACCGATGACAAAGGGAACAACGTATGTTGTTATGCGGTCTGACCGATAAAGATCTTCATAGAATATGTAGGAGCCAATATGAGCATCCAGGTTCCGCTATTGGTTATTAAACGGAGATGTGTCTCGGTCATGTCTACATTGTTCTCAAACCCGTAGGATCCGCACGCTTAAGGTTTCGATGACAGTTTTATTATGAGTTTATGCATTTTGATGTACCGAAATTTGTTCGGAGTCCCGGATGTGATCACGGACATGACGAGGAGTCTCGAAATGGTCGAGACATAAGGATTGATATATTGGAAGCCTATATTTGGATATCGAAAGTGTTCCGGATGAAATTGGGATTTTACCGGAGTACCGGGAGGTTACCGGAACCCCCCGGGAGGTATATGGGCCTTAGTGGGATTTAGTGGAAAAGAGGAGAGGTAGCCAGCGCTGGGCCGCGCGCCCCTCCCCCTAGTCCGAATAGGACAAGGAGAGGGGGGGCGCCCGCCCTTCCTTCTCTCTCTCCTCTTTTCCCCCTCTCGAATCCTATTCCAACTAGGAAAGGGGGGAATCCTACTCCCGGTGGGAGTAGGACTCCTCCTGGCGCGCCCTCCTCCTGGCCGGCCGCACCCCCCCCCCCTTGATCCTTTATATACGGGGGCAGGGGGCACCTCTAGACACACAAGTTGATCCACGTGATCAAATTCTTAGCTGTGTGTGGTGCCCCCTTCCACCATAATCCTCGATAATATCGTAGCGGTCCTTAGGTGAACCCCTGTGATGGTAGTACATCAAGATCGTCACCACACCATCGTGCTGACGGAACTCTTCCCCGACACTTTGCTGGATCGGAGTCCGGGGATCGTCATCAAGCTGAATGTGTGCTAGAACTCGGAGGTGCCCTAGTTTCGGTGCTTGATCGGTCGGGCCGTGAAGACGTACGACTACATCAACCGCGTTGTGCTAACGCTTCCGCTGTCGGTCTACAAGGGTACATAGATCACACTCTCCCCTCCCGTTGCTATGCATCACCATGATCTTGCGTGTGCGTAGGAAGTTTTTTGAAATTACTACGTTCCCCAACAGTGGCATCCGAGCCAGGTTTTATGTGTTGATGTTATATGCACGAGTAGAACACAAGTGAGTTGTGGGCGATATAAGTCATACTGCTTACCAGCATGTCATACTTTGGTTCGGCGGTATTGTTGGACGAAGCGGCCCGGACCGACATTACGCGTACGCTTATGCGAGACCGGTTCTCCCAACATGCTTTGCACAAAGGTGGCTAGCGGGTGACAGATTCCCCAACTTTAGTTGAACCGAGTGTGGCTACGCCCGGTCCTTGCAAAGTTTAAAATAGCACCAACTTGACAAACTATCGTTGTGGTTTTAATGCATAGGTAAGATTGGTTCTTGCTTAAGCCCGTAGCAGCCACGTAAAACTTGCAACAACAAAGTAGAGGACGTATAACTTGTTTTTGCAGGGCATGTTGTGATGTGATATGGTCAAGACATGATGCTAAATTTTATTGTATGAGATGATCATGTTTTGTAACCGAGTTATCGGCAACTGGCAGGAGCCATATGGTTGTCGCTTTATTGTATGCAATGCAATCGCGCTGTAATGCTTTACTTTATCACTAAGCGGTAGCGATAGTCGTGGAAGCATAAGATTGGCGAGACGAAACGATGCTACGATGGAGATCAAGGTGTCACACCGGTGACGATGGTGATCACGACGGTGCTTCGAAGATGGAGATCACAAGCAGAAGATGATGATGGCCATATCATATCACTTATATTGATTGCATGTGATGTTTATCTTTTATGCATCTTATCTTGCTTTGATTGACGGTAGCATTATAAGATGATCTCTCACTAATTATCAAGAAGTGTTCTCCCTGAGTATGCACCGTTGCGAAAGTTCTTCGTGCTGAGACACCAGGTGATGATCGGGTGTGATAGGCTCTACGTTCAAATACAACGGGTGCAAAACAGTCGCACACGCGGAATACTCAGGTTATACTTGACGAGCCAAGCATATACAGATATGGCCTCGGAACACGGAGACCGAAAGGTCGAGCGTGAATCATATGGTAGATATGATCAACATAGTGATGTTCACCAATGAAACTACTCCATCTCACGTGATGATCGGACATGGTTTAGTTGATTTGGATCACGTAATCACTTAGAGGATTAGAGGGATGTCTGTCTAAGTGGGAGTTCTTAAGTAATATGATTAATTGAACCTAAATTTATCATGATCTTAGTACCTGATAGTATCTTGCTTGTTTATGTTTGATTGTAGATAGATGGCCCGTGCTGTTGTTCCATTGAATTTTAATGTGTTCCTTGAGAAAGCAAAGTTGAAAGATGATGGTAGCAATTACACGAACTGGGTCCGTAACTTGAGGATAATCCTCATTGCCGCACAGAAGAATTACGTCCTGGAAGCACCGCTGGGTGCCAGGCCTGCTGCTGGAGCAACACCAGATGTTATGAACGTCTGGCAGAGCAAAGCTGATGACTACTCGATAGTTCAGTGTGCCATGCTTTACGGCTTAGAATCGAGACTTCAACGACGTTTTGAACGTCATGGAGCATATGAGATGTTCCAGGAGTTGAAGTTAATATTTCGAGCAAATGCCCGTATTGAGAGATATGAAGTCTCCAATAAGTTCTATAGCTGCAAGATGGAGGAGAACAGTTATGTCAGTGAGCATATACTAAAAATGTCTGGGTATAATAATCACTTGATTCAATTGGGAGTTAATCTTCCAGATGATTGCGTCATTGACAGAATTCTCCAATCACTGCCACCAAGCTACAAGAGCTTCGTGATGAACTATAATATGCAAGGGATGAATAAGACTATTCCCGAGCTATTCGCAATGCTGAAAGCTGCAGAGGTAGAAATCAAGAAGGAGCGTCAAGTGTTGATGGTCAACAAGACCACTAGTTTCAAGAAAAAGGGCAAAGGGAAGAAGAAGGGGAACTTTAAAAAGAACAGCAAGCAAGTTGCTACTCAAGAGAAGAAACCCAAACCTGGACCTAAGCCTGAAACTGAGTGCTTCTACTGCAAGCAGACCGGTCACTAGAAGCAGAACTGCCCCAAGTATTTGGCGGATAAGAAGGAAGGCAAGGTGCAAAGGTATATGTGATATACATGTTATTGATGTGTACCTTACTAATGCTCGCAGTAGCACCTGGGTATTTGATACTGGTTCTGTTGCTAATATTTGCAACTCGAAACAGGGACTACGGATTAAACGAAGATTGGCTAAGGACGAGGTGACGATGCGCGTGGGAAATGGTTCCAAAGTCGATGTGATCGCAGTCGGCATGCTACCTCTACATCTACCTTCGGGATTAGTATTAGACCTAAATAATTGTTATTTGGTGCCAGTGTTAAGCATGAACATTATATCTGGATCTTGTTTGATGCGAGACGGTTATTCATTTAAATCAGAGAATAATGGTTGTTCTATTTATATGAGTAATATCTTTTATGGTCATGCACCCTTAAAGAGTGGTCTATTCTTATTAAATCTCGGTAGTAGTGACACACATATTCATAGTGTTGAAGCCAAAAGATGCAGAGTTGATAATGATAGTGCAACTTATTTGTGGCACTGCCGTTTGGGTCATATCGGTATAAAGCGCATGAAGAAACTCCATACTGATGGGCTTTTGGAACCACTTGATTATGAATCACTTGGTACTTGCGAACCGTGCCTTATGGATAAGATGACAAAAACACCGTTCTCCGGTACTATGGAGAGAGCAACAGATTTATTGGAAATCATACATACAGATGTATGTGGTCCGATGAATGTTGAGGCTCGTGGCAGATATCGTTATTTTCTCACCTTCACAGATGACTTAAGGAGATATGGGTATATCTACTTAATGAAACATAAGTCTGAAGCGTTTGAAAGGTTCAAAGAATTTTAGAGTGAAGTTGAAAATCATCGTAACAAGAAAATAAAATTCCTACGATCTGATCGTGGAGGAGAATATTTGAGTTACGAGTTTGGTGTACATTTGAAACAATGTGGAATAGTTTCGCAACTCACGCCACCCGGAACACCACAGCGTAATGGTGTGTCTGAACGTCGTAATCATACTTTACTAGATATGGTGCGATCTATGATGTCTCTTACTGATTTACCGCTATCTTTTTGGGGATATGCTCTAGAGACGGCCGCATTCACGTTAAATAGGGCACCATCAAAATCCGTTGAGACGGTGCCTTATGAACTGTGGTTTGGCAAGAAACCAAAGTTGTCGTTTCTGAAGTTTGGGACTGCGATGCTTATGTGAAAAAGCTTCAACCTGATAAGCTTGAACCCAAATCGGAGAAATGTGTCTTCATAGGATATCCAAAGGAAACTATTGGATACACCTTCTATCACAGATCCGAAGGCAAGACTTTTGTTGCTAAATTCGGAAATTTTCTGGAGAAGGAGTTTCTCTCGAAAGATGTTAGTGGGAGGAAAGTAGAACTTGATGAGGTAACTGTACCCGCTCCATTATTGGAAAGTAGTACATCACAGAAACCTGTTTCTGTGACACCTACACCAATTGGTGAGGAAGCTAATGATAATGATCATGAAACTTCAGAACAAGATACTACTGAACCTCGTAGATCAACCAGAGTAAGATCCGTGCCAGAGTGGTACGGTAATCCTGTTCTGGAAGTCATGCTACTAGATCATGATGAACCTACGAACTATGAAGAAGCGATGGTGAGCCCAGATTCCGCAAAATGGCTTGAAGCCAAGAAATCTGAGATGGGATCCATGTATGAGAACAAAGAATGGACTTTGGTTGAATTGCCCAATGATCGGCAAGCAATTGAGAATAAATGGATCCTCAAGAAAAAGACTGACACTGACGGTAATATTACTGTCTACAAAGCTCGACTTGTCGCAAAAGGTTTTCGGCAAGTTCAAGGGATTGACTACGATGAGACCTTCTCACCCGTAGCGATGCTTAAGTCTGTCCGAATCATGTTAGCAATTGCCGCATTTTATGATTATGAAATTTGGCAAATGGATGTCAAAACTGCATTCCTGAATGGATTTCTGCAAGAAGAGTTGTATATGATGCAGCCGGAAGGTTTTATCGATCCAAAGGGAGCTAACAAAGTGTGCAGGCTCCAGCGATCCATTTATGGACTGGTGCAAGCCTCTCGGAGTTGGAATAAACGCTTTGATAATGTGATCAAAGCATTTGGTTTTGTACAGACTTTTGGAGAAGCCTGTATTTACAAGAAAGTGAGTGGGAGCTCTGAAGCATTTCTTGTTGGAAATATGCCCTAGAGGCAATAATAAATTGGTTATTATTATATTTCCTTGTTCATGATAATCATTTATTATCCATGCTAGAATTGTATTGATAGGAAACTCAGATACATGTGTGGATACATAGACAACACCATGTCCCTAGTAAGCCTCTAGTTGACTAGCTCGTTGATCAATAGATGGTTACGGTTTCCTGACCATGGACATTAGATGTCGTTGATAACGGGATCACATCATTAGGAGAATGATGTGATGGACAAGACCCAATCCTAAGCCTAGCACAAGATCATGTAGTTCGTATGCTAAAGCTTTTCTAATGTCAAGTATCATTTCCTTAGACCATGAGATTGTGCAACTCCCGGATACCGTAGGAGTGCATTGGGTGTGCCAAACGTCACAACGTAACTGGGTGGCTATAAAGGTACACTACATGTATCTCCGAAAGTGTCTGTTGGGTTGGCACGAATCGAGACTGGGATTTGTCACTCCGTGCAAACGGAGAGGTATCTCTCGGCCCACTCGGTAGGACATCATCATAATGTGCACAATGTGATCAAGGAGTTGATCACGGGATGATCTGTTACGAAACAAGTAAAGAGACTTGCCGGTAACGAGATTGAACAAGGTATCGGGATACCGACGATCGAATCTCGGGCAAGTATCGTACCGCTAGACAAAGGGAATTGTATACGGGATTGATTAAGTCCTTGACATCGTGTTTCATCCGATGAGATCATCGTGGAACATGTGGGAGCCAACATGGGTATCCATATCCCGCTGTTGGTTATTGACCGGAGAGTTATCTCGGTCATGTCTGCATGGTTCCCGAACCCGTAGGGTCTACACACTTAAGGTTCGATGACGCTAGGGTTATAGGGAATAGATATACGTGGTTACCGAATGTTGTTCGGAGTCCCGGATGAGATCCCGGACGTCACGAGGAGTTCCAGAATGGTCCGGAGGTAAAGATTTATATATGGGAAGTCCTGTTTTGGTCGCCGGAAAAGTTTCGGGTTTTATCGATAATGTACCGGGACCACCGGGAGGGTCCCGGTGGTCCACCAAGTGGGGCCACCAGCCCCGGAGGGCTGCATGGGCCAAGTGTGGGATGGGACCAGCCCGTGGTGGGCTGGTGCGCCCCCCACCAAGGCCCAAGGCGCAAGGGAGAGTGGAAGGGGGCAAACCCTAGGCTCAGATGGGCCTAAGGCCCACCTAGTGGTGCGCCCCCCTCTCTTCCCCCTTGGCCGCCCCCCTAGATGGGATCTAGGGCTGCCGCACCCCTTGGGGTGGGAACCCTAGGTGGCGGTGCAGCCCTCCCTCTCCCCCTATATATAGTGGAGGCAAAGGGGCAGCCCAACACACGATTCAATCTCTCTGTTGGCGCAGCCCTACCCCTGTCCCTCCTCGTCTCTTGCGGTGCTTGGCGAAGCCCTGCTGGAGTACCACGCTCCTCCACCACCACCACGCCGTCGTGCTGCTGCTGGATGGAGTCTTCCCCAACCTCTCCTTCTCCCCTTGCTGGATCAAGGCGTAGGAGACGTCACCGGGCTGTACGTGTGTTGAACAAGGAGGTGCCATCCGTTCGGCACTAGGATCATCGGTGATTTGGATCACGACAAGTATGACTCCATCAACCCCATTCACTTGAACTCTTCCGCTTAGAAATCTACAAGGGTATGTAGATGCACTCTCCTTCCCCTCGTTGCTAGATTACTCCATAGATTGATCTTGGTGATGCGTAGAAAATTTTGAATTTCTGCTACGTTCCCCAACAGTGGCATCATGAGCTAGGTCTATGTGTAGTTACTATGCACGAGTAGAACACAAAGTAGTTGTGGGCGTCGATATTGTCAATTATCTTGTCGTTACTAGTCTTATCTTGATTCGGCGGCATCGTGGGATGAAGCGGCCCGGACCAACCTTACACGTACGCTTACGTGAGACCGGTTCCACCGACTGACATGCACTAGTTGCATAAGGTGGCTGGCGGGTGTCTGTCTCTCCCACTTTAGTCGGATCGGATTCGATGAACGGGGTCCTTATGAAGGGTAAATAGAAATTGGCAATTCACGTTGTGGTTTTGGCGTAGGTAAGAAACATTCTTGCTAGAATCCTATAGCAGCCACGTAAAAACTTGCAACAACAATTAGAGGACGTCTAACTTGTTTTTGCAACAAGTGTTTTGTGATGTGATATGGCCAAAAGGATGTGATGAATGATATATGTGATGTATGAGATTGATCATGTTCTTGTAATAGGAATCACGACTTGCATGTCGATGAGTATGACAACCGGCAGGAGCCATAGGAGTTGTCTTAATTTATTTATGACCTGCGTGTCAACATAAATGTCATGTAATTACTTTACTTTATTGCTAAAGCGTTAGCCATAGTAGTAGAAGTAATAGATGACGAGACAACTTCAAGAAGACACGATGATGGAGATCATGGTGTCATGCCGGTGACAAGATGATCATGGAGCCCCAAGATGGAGATCAAAGGAGCTATATGATATTGGCCATATCATGTCACTATTATTTGATTGCATGTGATGTTTATCATGTTTTTGCATCTTGTTTACTTAGAACGACGGTAGTAAATAAGATGATCCCTCATAATAATTTCAAGACAGTGTTCCCCCTAACTTTGCACCGTTGCGACAGTTCGTTGTTTCGAAGCACCACGTGATGATCGGGTGTGATAGATTCCAACATTCACATACAACGGGTGTAAGACAGATTTACACATGCAAACACTTAGGTTGACTTGATGAGCCTAGCATGTATAGACATGGCCTCGGAACACAGAAGACCGAAAGGTCGAACATGAGTCGTATAGAAGATACGATCAACATGAAGATGTTCACCGATGTTGACTAGTCCGTCTCACGTGATGATCGGACACAGCCTAGTTGACTCGGATCATGTAATCACTTAGATGACTAGAGGGATGTCTATCTGAGTGGGAGTTCATAAGATGAACTTAATTATCCTGAACATAGTCAAAAGGTCTTCGCAAATTATGTCATAGCTCGCACTTCAGTTCTACTGTTTAGATATGTTCCTAGAGAAAATTTAGTTGAAAGTCGATAGTAGCAATTATGCGGACTAGGTCCGTAAACTGAGGATTGTCCTCATTGCTTCACAGAAGGCTTATGTCCTTAATGCACCGCTCAGTGTGCTGAACCTCGAACGTTGTCTGTGGATGTTGCGAACATCTGACATACACATTTTGATAACTACGTGATAGTTCAGTTAAACGGTTTAGAGTTGAGGCACCGAAGACGTTTTGAAACGTCGCGAAACATATGAGATGTTTCGAGGGCTGAAATTGGGATTTTAGTCTCGTGCCCACATCAAGAGGTATAAGACCACCGACAATTTTCTTAGCCTGCAAACTAAGGGAGAAAAGCTCAATTGTTGAGCTTGTGCTCAGATTGTCTGAGTACAACAATCATTTGAATCGAGTGGGAGTTGATCTTCCAGATGAGGTAGTGATGTTTCTCCGAAGTCATTACCACCAAGCTGCTAGAGCTTCGTGATGAACTATAATATATCAGGGACATATATGATGATCCTTGAGATATTCGCGATGTTTGACACCGCAAAAGTAGAAATCAAGAAGGAGCGTCAATTGTTGATGGTTGGTGAAACCACTAGTTTCAAGAAGGGCAAAGGCAAGGGCAAGAAGGGATACTTCATGAAACGGCAATTCAGCTGCTGCTCTAGTGAAGAAACCCAAGGTTGAACCCAAACCCGAGACTAAGTGCTTCTGTAATAAGGGGAACAGCCACTGGAGCAGAATCACCCTAGATAGTTGGTAGATGAGAAGGCTGGCAAGGTCGACAGAAGTATATTGGATATACATTGTGTTAATGTGTACTTTACTAGTACTCCTAGTAGCACCATGGTATTAGATACCGGTTTGGTTGCTAAGTGTTAGTAAACTCGAAATAAAAGGCTGCGGAGTAAACGGAGACTAGCTAAAGGTGAGCTGGCGATATGTGTTGGAAGTTTTTCCCAAGCTTGATGTGATCAAGCATCGCACGCTCCCTCTACCATCAAGATTGGTGTTTGCGTTGAGCATAGACATGATTGGATTATGTCTATCGCAATACGGTTATTCATTTAAGGAGAATAATGGTTACTCTGTTTATTTGAATAATACCTTCAATGGTCTTGCACCTAAAATGAATGGTTTATTGAATCTCGATCGTAGTGATACACATGTTCATGCCAAAAGATATAAGATAGTAATGATAGTACCACCTACTTGTGGCACTGCCACGTAAGTCATATCGGTATAAAACGCATGAAGAAGCTCCATGTTGATGGATCTTTGGGCTCACTCGTTTTTGAAAAGTTTGAGACATGCGAACCATGTCTATTGGTGTATATGCATGAAGAAACTCCATGCAAATGGACCGTTTGGACTCACTTGATTTTGAATCACTTGAGACATGCAAATCATACCACATGGACAAGATGACTGAAAGCCTCGTTTTCAGTAAAATGGAACTAGAAAGCAACTTGTTGGAAGTAATACATTTAGATGTGTGCAGTCCAATGAGTGCTGAGGCGTGTAGTGGATATCGTTATGTTCTTAATTCACAGATGATTTGAGTAGATGTTGAGTATATTTACTTGATGAATCACGAGTCTGAATTATTGAAAGGTTCAAGTAATTTCAGGGTGAAGTTGAAAGATCGTCGTGACAAGAGGATAAAATATCTATGATATGATCATAGAGATAAATATCTGAATTTCGAGTTTGGCACAGAATTAAGATATTGTGGAAATTGTTTCACAACTAATACAGCCTGAAACACCATAGTATGATGGTGTGTCCGAACATCATAACTGCACCCTATTGGATATGATGCATACCATGATGTCTCTTATCGAATTACCACGATAGTTTATGGGTTAGGCATTAGAGACAACCACATTCACTTTAAATAGGGCACTGCGTAATTCTGATGAGATGACACCGTATGAACTATGGTTTAGAGAAACCTAAGCTGTCATTTCTTAAAAGTTTGGGGCTGCGACGCTTATGTGAAAAAGTTTCAGGCTGATAAGCTCAAACCCAAAGCGGATAAATGCGTCTTCATAGGACACCCAAAACAGTTGGGTATACCTCCTGTCTCAGATCCGAAAGCAATAAGGGATTGTTTCTAGAATCGGGTCCTTTCTCGAGGAAAGGTTTCTCTCGAAAGAATTGAGTGGGAGGATGGTGGAGACTTGATGAGGTTATTGAACCGTCTCTTCAACTAGTGTGTGGCAGGGCACAGGGAGTTGTTCATGTGGCACCTACACCAATTGAAGTGGAAGCTTATGATAGTGATCATGAAACTTCAGATCAAGTCACTACCAAACCTCGTGGGAAGACAAGGATGCGTACTACTTCAGAGTGGTACGTAATCCTGTCTTGGAAGTCATGTTGCTAGACAACAATGAACCTACGAGCTATGGAGAAGCGATGGTGGGCCTGGATTCCAAAATGGCTCGAGGCCATATAATCCGAGAGAGGATCCATATATGAAAACAAATTGTACACTTTGGAAGAACTACTTGATGGTCATAAGGCTGTTAGGTACATATGGATTTTAAAAGGAAGACGGACAATGATGGTAAGTATTACCATTAAGAAAGCTCGACTTATCGTTAGGATGTTTTCCGACAAGTTCAAGGAGTTGACTACGATGAGACTTTCTCACTCGTAGCGATGCTAAGAGTCTGTTGGAATTATATTAGCGATTACTGCATTATTTATGAAATCTTGCAGATAGGATATCAAAACATTGTTTCCTCGACGTTTTTTCTTGAGGAAAGGCTGTATGTGATACAACCGGAAGGTTTTGTTAATCCTGAAAGATGCTAACAAGTATGCAAAACTCCAGCAATCCTTCTAAGGACCGGAGTAAGCATCTCGGAGTTGGAATGTATGCTTTGATGAGATGATCAAAGATTTTGGGTGTATACAAAGTTTATGAGAAACTTGTATTTCCAAAGAAGTGAGTGGGAGCGCTATAGAATTTCTGATGAATATATGTTGTTGACATATTGTTGATCAGAAATGACGTAGAATTTCTGGAAAGCATATAGGGTTATTTGGAAAGTGTTTTTCAATGGAAAGCCTGGATTCAGCTACTTGAACATTGAGCATCAAGATCTATAAGGATAGATCAAAACGCTTAATGGTACTTTCAAATGAGCACATACCTTGACATGATCTTGAAGGTGTTCAAGATGGATCAGTCAAAGAAGGTGTTCTTGCCTGAGTTGTAAGGTATGAAGTTAAGACTTAAAGCTCGACCACGGCAGAAGAAAGAGGAAGGACGAAGGTCGTCCCCTATGCTTTTGTCATAGGCTCTATACGGTATGCCATGCTGAGTACCGCACCTGATGTGTGCCTTGCCACATATTTGGCAAGAGGGTACAAAGGTGATCTAGGAGTAGATCACCAAATAGCAGTCTAAATTATCCTTAGAGGAATAAGGATATGGTTCTCGGTTATGGAGGTGATAAAGAGTTTGACATAAAGATTTACGTCAATGCAAGTTTAACACCTATCCGGATAGCTCTAAGTAGAGATACCGGATACGTATAATGGAGCAACAATTTAGAATAGCTCCAAGTAGAACAGTTATTTGAAATGGCTCCAAATGTAGCGAGTAGTTGCATATACAAGATGACATAGAAATTTGCGAAGTACATACGGATCTGACTGTTGCAGACCCATTGACTGAAACCTCTCTCACAAGTATAACATGATCAAACCCAGAACTCTTTGGGTGTTAGTCACATGGGGATGTGATCTTGAGTGTTAATCACATATCAATGTGAACTGGATTATTGACTCTAGTGCAAGTGGGAGACTGTTGGAAATATGCCCTAGAGGCAATAATAAATTGGTTATTATTATATTTCCTTGTTCATGATAATCGTTTATTATCCATGCTAGAATTGTATTGATAGGAAACTCAGATACATGTGTGGATACATAGACAACACCATGTCCCTAGTAAGCCTCTAGTTGACTAGCTCGTTGATCAATAGATGGTTACGGTTTCCTGACCATGGACATTAGATGTCGTTGATAACGGGATCACATCATTAGGAGAATGATGTGATGGACAAGACCCAATCCTAAGCCTAGCACAAGATCATGTAGTTCGTATGCTAAAGCTTTTCTAATGTCAAGTATCATTTCCTTAGACCATGAGATTGTGCAACTCCCGGATACAGTAGGAGTGCTTTGGGTGTGCCAAACGTCACAACGTAACTGGGTGGCTATAAAGGTACACTACAGGTATCTCCAAAAGTGTCTGTTGGGTTGGCACAAATCGAGACTGGGATTTGTCACTCCGTGCAAACGGAGAGGTATCTCTGGGCCCAGTCGGTAGGACATCATCATAATGTGCACAATGTGATCAAGGAGTTGATCACGGGATGATGTGTTATGAAACGAGTAAAGAGACTTGCCGGTAACGAGATTTAACAAGGTATCGGTATACCGACGATCGAATCTCGGGCAAGCATCGTACCGCTAGACAAAGGGAATTGTATAAGGGATTGATTAAGTCCTTAACATCGTGGTTCATCCGATGAGATCATCGTGGAACATGTGGGAGCCAACATGGGTATCCATATCCCGCTGTTGGTTATTGACCGGAGAGTTATCTCGGTCATGTCTGCATGGATCTCGAACCCGTAGGGTCTACACACTTAAGGTTCGATGACGCTAGGGTTATAGGGAATAGATATACGTGGTTACCGAATGTTGTTCGGAGTCCCGGATGAGATCCCGAACGTCACGAGGAGTTTTGGAATGGTCCGGAGGTAAAGATTTATATATGGGAAGTCCGGTTTTGGTCGCCGGAAAAGTTTCGGGTTTTATCGGTAATGTACCGGGACCACCGGGAGTGTCCCGGTGGTCCACCAAGTGGGGCCACCATCCCCGGAGGGCTGCATGGGCCAAGTGTGGGAGGGGACCAGCCCCTGGTGGGCTGGTGCGCCCCCCCACCAAGGCCCAAGGCGCAAGGGAGAGTGGAAGGGGGCAAACCCTAGGCTCAGATGGGCCTAAGGACCACCTAGTGGTGCGCCCCCCTCTCTTCCCCCTTGGCCGACCCCCCCCCCCTAGATGGGATCTAGGGCTGCCGCACCCCTTGGGGTGGGAACCCTAGGTGGGGGCGCAGCCCTCCCTCTCCCCCTATATATAGTGGAGACAAAAGGGCAGCCCAACACATGATTCAATCTCCCTGTTGGCGCAGCCCTACCCCTCTCCCTCCTCGTCTCTTGCGGTGCTTGGCGAAGCCCTGCTGGAGTACCACGCTCCTCCACCACCACCACGCCGTCGTGCTGCTGCTAGATGGAGTCTTCCCCAACCTCTCCTTCTCCCCTTGCTGGATCAAGGCGTAGGAGACGTCACCGGGCTGTACGTGTGTTGAACACGGAGGTGCCGTCCGTTCGGCACTAGGATCATCGGTGATTTAGATCACGATGAGTACGACTCCATCAACCCCGTTCACTTGAACGCTTCCGCTTAGCGATCTACAAGGGTATGTAGATGCACTCTCCTTCCCCTTGTTGCTAGATTACTCCATAGATTGATCTTGGTGATGCGTAGAAAATTTTGAATTTCTGCTACGTTCCCCAACATTTCTGATATTATATGTAGATGACATATTACTAATCAGAAATGATATAGAATTTCTGGATAGCATAAAAGGATACTTGAATAAAAGTTTTTCAATGAAAGACCTCGGTGAAGCTGCTTACATATTGGGCATTAAGATCTATAGAGATAGATCAAGACGCTTAATTGGACTTTCACAAAGCACATACCTTGACAAAGTTTTGAAGAAGTTCAAAATGGATCAAGCAAAGAAAGGATTCTTGCCTGTGTTACAGGGTGTGAAATTGAGTAAGACTCAATCCCCGACCAATGCAGAAGAGTGAGAGAAAATGAAAGATGTTCCCTATGCTTCAGCCATAGGCTCTATCATGTATGCAATGCTGTGTACCAGACCTGATGTGTGTCTTGCTATAAGTCTAGGAGGGAGGTACCAAAGTAATCCTGGAGTGGATCACTGGACAGCGGTCAAGAACATCCTGAAATACCTGAAAAGGACTAAGGATATGTTTCTCATATATGGAGGTGACAAAGAGCTCATCGTAAATGGTTACGTTGATGCAAGCTTTGACACTGATCCGGACAATTCTAAATCGCAAACCGGATACGTGTTTACATTAAACGGTGGACCTGTCAGTTGGTGCAGTTCTAAACAAAGCATTGTGGCGGGATCTACATGTGAAGCGGAGTACATAGCTGCTTCGAAAGTAGCAAACGAAGGAGTCTGGATGAAGGAGTTCATATCCGATCTAGGTGTCATACCTAGTGCATCGAGTCCAATGAAAATCTTTTGTGACAATACTGGTGCAATTGCCTTGGCAAAGGAATCCAGATTTCACAAGAGAGCCAAGCACATCAAGAGACGCTTCAATTCCATCCGGGATCTAGTCCAGGTGGGAAACATAGAGATTTGCAAGATACATACGGATCTGAACATAGCAGACCCGTTGACTAAGCCTCTTCCACGAGCAAAACATGATCAGCACCAAAGCTCCATGGGTGTTAGAATCATTACTGTGTAATCTAGATTATTGACTCTAGTGCAAGTGGGAGACTGAAGGAAATATGCCCTAGAGGCAATAATATTTTTATTATTTTATTTCCTTATATCATGATAAATGTTTATTATTCATGCTAGAATTGTATTATCCGGAAACATAATACTTGTGTGAATACATAGACAAACCAAACGTCACTAGTATGCCTCTACTTGACTAGCTCGTTAATCGAAGATGGTTATGTTTCCTAACCATAGACATGTGTTGTCATTTGATTAATGGGATCACATCATTAGGAGAATGATGTGATTGACATAACCCATTCCATTAGCTTAGCACCCGATCGTTTAGTATGTTGCTATTGCTTTCTTCATGACTTATACATGTTCCTATGACTATGAGATTATGCAACTCCCGTTTACCGGAAGAACACTTTGTGTGCTACCAAACGTCACAACGTAACTGGGTGATTATAAAGGTGCTCTACAGGTGTCTCCAAAGGTACATGTTGGGTTGGCGTATTTCGAGATTAGGATTTGTCACTCCGATTGTCGGAGAGGTATCTCTGGGCCCTCTCGGTAATGCACATCACATAAGCCTTGCAAGCATTACAACTAAAGAGTTAGTTGTGAGATGATGTATTACGCAACGAGTAAAGAGACTTGCCGGTAACGAGATTGAACTAGGTATTGAGATACCGACGATCGAATCTCGGGCAAGTAACATACCGATGACAAAGGGAACAACGTATGTTGTTATGCGGTCTGACCGATAAAGATCTTCGTAGAATATGTAGGAGCCAATATGAGCATCCAGGTTCCGCTATTGGTTATTGACCGGAGACGTGTCTCGGTCATGTCTACATTGTTCTCAAACCCGTAGGGTCCGCACACTTAAGGTTTCGATGACAGTTTTATTATGAGTTTATGCATTTTGATGTACCGAAATTTGTTCGGAGTCCCGGATGTGATCACAGACATGACAAGGAGTCTCGAAATGGTCGAGACATAAAGATTGATATATTGGAAGCCTATATTTGGATATCGAAAGTGTTCCGGATGAAATCGGGATTTTACCGGAGTACCGGGAGGTTACCAGAACCCCCCGGGAGGTATATGGGCCTTAGTGGGCTTTAGTGGAAAAGAGGAGAGGTGGCCAGGGCTGGGCCGCGCGCTCCTCCCCCCTAGTCCGAATAGGACAAGGAGAGGGGGCGGCACCCCCCCCCCCCTCCTTCTCCCTCTCCTCTTTTCCCCCCTTCCGAATCCTATTCCAACTAGGAAAGGGGGGAATCCTACTCCCGGTGGGAGTAGGACTCCTCCTGGCGCGCCCTCCTCCTGGCCGGCCGCACCCCCCCCCCTTGATCCTTTATATACAGGGGCAGGGGCACCTCTAGACACATAAGTTGATCCACGTGATCAAATTCTTAGCCATGCGTGGTGCCCCCTTCCACCATAATCCTCGATAATATTGTAGCGGTGCTTAGGTGAAGCCCTGCGACGGTAGTACATCAAGATTGTCACCACACCGTCGTGCTGACGGAACTCTTCCCCGACACTTTGCTGGATCGGAGTCCGGGGATCGTCATCGAGCTGAACGTGTGCTAGAACTCGGAGGTGTCGTAGTTTCGGTGCTTGATCGGTCGGGCCGTGAAGACGTACGACTACATCAACCGCGTTGTGCTAATGCTTCTACTGTCGGTCTACAAGGGTACGTAGATCACACTCTCCCCTCTCGTTGCTATGCATCACCATGATCTTGCGTGTGCGTAGGAAATTTTTTGAAATTACTACGTTCCCCAACAAATCCATAAGTGGCTCTCATAATATATTCATATGGTAATTTAATTTTCTTTCTAGGGAAGTGTTACATGCCTTTCCTTAACGGAAATTGGAATCTAATATTCCCTTCCTTAATATCAGTAATTGCACCAATCGTTCTAAGGAAAGGTCTACCAAGAATAATAGGACATGAAGGATTGCAGTCTATGTCAAGAACACTAAAATCTATGGGCATATAATTTCTATTTGCAACAATAAGAACATCATTAATTCTTCCCATAGGTTTCTTAATAGTTGAATCCGCAAGGTGCAAGTTTAAAGAGCAATCATCAAAATCACGGAAACCTAGCAAATCACACAAAGTCTTTGGAATCGTGGAAACACTAGCACCCAATTCACACAAAGCATAGCATTCATGATCTTTAATTTTAATTTAATAGTAGTTTCCCACTCATCATAAAGTTTTCTAGGGATAGAAACTTCCAACTCAAGTTTTTTTCATAAGATTGCATCAAAGCATCAACGCTATGTTTGGTAAAGGCTTTATTTTGATTATAAGCATGAGGATAATTTAGCACGGATTGTAACAAGGAAATACAATCTATCAAAGAGCAATTATCATAATTAAATTCCTTAAAATCCAAAATAGTGGGTTCATTGATATTTAAAGTTTTGACTTCTTCAATCCCACTTTTAACAATTTTAGCATCAAGATCTAAAGACTCCGAAATTTTGGAACGCCTCCTAGGTAAAGGTGGATCATATTCAGTCCCATCATTATCAAGATTCATATTGCAAAACAAAGATTTAATAGGGGACACATTAATAACTTTTGGATCTTCATCTTTATTATCATGGAAACTAGAAGTACACTATTTTATAAAGCAATCTTTCTTAGCACGCATCCTAGCGGTTATTTTTTTGCACTCATCAATGGAAATTCTCATGGCTTTGAGAGACTCATTGATATCATGCTTAGGTGGAAAAGATATAAGTTTCAAAGAATCAATATCAAGAGAAATTCTATCAACGTTCCTAGCCAACTCATCAATCTTAAGCAATTTTTCTTCAATCAAAGCATTGAAATTCTTTTGTGAAGTAATAAATTCTTTAATATTAAAATTAGAGGGTATCTTATTAAAATTTCCATAAGAGTTGTTTTAGGAATTACCATAATTATTAGAGGATTTACTAGGATACGGCCTAGGATTAAAGTTTCCTCTATACGCGTTGTTAGCAAAATTATTCCTACCAACAAAATTCACATCCATAGATTAATTATTATTCTCAATTAAAGTAGACAAAGGCATATCATTAGGATCAGAAGAAACACTTTTATTAGCAAATAATTTCATAAGTTCATCCATCTTTCCACTCAAAACATTAATTTCTTCTATCTCATGCACTTTCTTATTAGTAGATCTTTCAGTGTGCCATTGAGAATAATTAACCATAATATTATCTAGGAGTTTAGTAGCTTCTCCTAAATTGATTTCCATAAAAGTGCCTCCCGCGGCCGAATCTAAAAGATTTCTAGAAGCAAAATTTAATCCGGCATAAATTTTTTGTGTAATCATCCATAAATTCAAACCATGTGTAGGGCAATTACATATCATTAATTTCATCCTCTCCCAAGCTTGCGCAACATGTTCATGATCAAGTTGCTTAAAATTCATGATATCATTTCTAAGAGCGATGATCTTAGCGGGAGGAAAATACTTAGAGATAAAAGCATCTTTGCACTTATTCCACGAATCAATACTATTTTTAGGCAAAGACGAAAACCAAGCTTTAGCACGATCTCTAAGCGAAAAAGGAAATAGCTTCAATTTAACAATATCATTGTCCACATCTTTCTTCTTTTGCATATCACACAAATCAACAAAGTTGTTTAGATGGGTAGCGGCATCTTCACTAGGAAGGCCGGAAAGCAGATCTTTCATGACAAGATTTGGCAAAGCAGCATTAATTTCACAAGATTCAGCATCGGTAAAAGGAGCAATCGGAGTGCTAATAAAATCATTGTTGTTGGTATCAGTAAAGTCACCCAATTTGGTATTATCTTGAGACATCGTGACAAGCAAGCAATCCAACACACAAGCAAACAAGAGACGGGCAAAAAGAGGCAAACAGAGAAAGAGAAGGAGGACGGAGAGAGAGGGCGAATAAAACGGCAAGGGTGGAGTGGGGGAGAGGAAAACGAGAGGCAAATGGCAAATAATGTAATGCGGGAGATAAGGGTTTGTGCTGGGTACTTGGTATGTTGACTTTTGCGTAGACTCCCCGGCAACGGCGCCAGAAATCCTTCTTGCTACCTCTTGAGCACTGCGTTGGTTTTTCCTTGAAGAGGAAAGGGTGATGCAACAAAGTAGCGTAAGTATTTTCCTCAGTTTTTGAGAACCAAGGTATCAATCCAGTAGGAGGCCACGCACGAGTCCCTCGCACCTACACAAACAAATAAAATCCTCGCAACCAATGCAATAAAGGGTTGTCAATCCCTTCACAGTCACTTAAGAAAGTGAGATCTGATAGATATGGTAAGATAATATTTTTGGTATTTTTATGATAAAGATGCAAAGTAAAGAAAGCAAAATAAACAGAAAAGGAAATAGCTTGTTGACGGAAGATTAATATGATGGAAAATAGACCCGGGGGCCATAGGTTTCACTAGTGGCTTCTCTCGAGAGCATAAGTATTACGATGGGTAAACAAATTACCGTTGAGCAATTGACCAAATTGAGCATAGTTATGAGAATATCTAGGTATGATTATGTATATAGGCATCACGTCCGAGACAAGTAGACCGACTCCTGCCTGCATCTACTACTATTACTCCACACATCGACCACTATCCAGCATGCATCTAGAGTATTAAGTTAAAAACAGAGTAACACTTTAAGCAAGATGACATGATGTAGAGAGATAAATTCATGCAATATGAAATAAACCCCATCTTGTTATCCTTGATGGCAACAATACAATACGTGTCTTGCTGCCCCTACTGTCACTGGGAAAGGACACCGCAAGATTGAACCCAAAGCTAAGCACTTCTCCCATTGCAAGAAAGATCAATCTAGTAGGCGAAACCAAACTGAGAATTCAAAGAGACTTGCAAAGATAACCAATCATACATAAAAGAATTCAGAGAAGATTCAAATATTGTTCATAGATAAACTTGATCATAAACCCACAATTCATCGGTCTCGACAAACACACCGCAAAAGAAGATTACATCGAATAGATCTCCACAAGAGAGGGGGGGAACTTTGTATTGAGATCCAAAAAGAGAGAAGAAGCCATCTAGCTAATAACTATGGACCCGAAGGTCTGAAGTAAACTACTCACACTTCATTGGAGAGGCTATGGTGTTGATGTAGAAGACCTCCGTGATCGATGCCCCCTCCGGCGGAGCTCCGGAAGAGGCCCCAAGATGGGATCTCACGGATACAGAAAGTTACGGCGGTGGAATTAGGGTTTTGGCTCCGTATCTGGTAGTTTGGGGGTACGCAGGTATATATAGGAGGAAGAAGTGCGTCGGTGGAGCAACATGGGACCCACGAGGGTGGAGGGCTCGCCTGGGGGGTAGGCGCGCCCCCTACCTCATGCCCTCCTGGTTGCTTTCTTGACGTAGGGTCCAAGTCCTCTGGATCATGTTCGTTCCAAAAATCACGTTCCCGAAGGTTTCATTCCGTTTGGACTCCGTTTGATATTCTTTTTCTGTGAAACTCTGAAATAGGCAAAAACAACAATTCCGGGTTGGGCCTCCGGTTAATATGTTAGTCCCAAAAATAATATAAAAGTGTATAATAAAGCCCAATAGTGTCCAAAACAGGATATAGTATAGCATGGAACAATCAAAAAATATAGATACGTTGGAGACGTATCAGAAACTTGTTGGAATGGTGGCGAAGTATAGTGGGGCATGCATGGGAAATCCATGGTGGTGCACCACTAGTGGACTGTCCGCTCAGGCTCAAAGAGATCAATCATATTCTCATGTCTAGAAGCTTATGTGTGCAGCCACAAGCCAATATGGGCTCTGGCTTGGTTGAGTAGTTAGTGTGACACCTTCCGGGATGGGCTAGCATATGTAGAATGATGTAGGTGTACCGGCCTGTCTGTGGGTTAAGGGGAAACATTTTTGAAAGACTATGTCTCGGTCATCCTGTTCTCAAACGCTAGGCAGTGCGAGAACTTCAAGGGAGGCGATTGAGTCTTGTGGGAAAAGTGTGCAAACCTCTACAGAGTGTTAACCTAATCGATTAGTCGTGTCCCCGGTTACGGACAACTTGAGCATCTAGTAGTGGAAATGCCGGGATATCTCCTCACCTTTAATTAAACAGTTGGGTTTTAAATGAAACTTGGGAACTGATGGAGTTGGGTTTTCCAACTCATCCGATGCAAATGTGTAGTAGTAGAATAACAACTTTTCTAATAGGGAAAACTAGCTTTATGCAAAAACTAAACATAGAGCTTTCCACCAGCCAAATTGCATGTACAAGTAGGTTCATTACACTTATGATGTGACTTGCCAGTACATTCAATGTACTGACCTATATGGCTACAACTTATCACGTTGCAGCTATATCCGACGAGGATTAAGGTGCGATAGGTCGATGTTCTACACTCAACCTTGCTCGTGGAGTTGGACTCATTTACTACTTTGCTTCCACAGTATTTGCTTATTGGCTCTATGCCCCATTTTGTAATAAATGTATTGCTCTTGGACTATCGATGTAATAAAGAGATGTGTGTTATTTCTGTTATTTCATCAAGTACTGTGTGTGCTAGCAAGTCGATCCAGGGACTAGCACGGTAAGCACAGAGACTTCAACTCTTACCGAGTCGGGTCGCTACACCCCTGGGGAGCTCGGCACAATCTTTGGTGAATAAACTCGTGGACTAGCTCTCTAGAACAATGTAAACGATAATGGGTCAGAATTCAGTTAAGAATTATCATATAAGCAGACCAGTCTTTATCATATAAGTGGACAATGTAAACAATAATAAGCACCATCTCACAAATAAATACTAAAAAAGATGTGGCTCTAGTACAACATCAGCAGTATATCGAGGAGGTTTTTGATCTGGAATCCAAGCTCTTGAAGTCACAATCAGAGAAGGAGAAGATTGAACTGAAGGTACAATTGCTGAACAAAAAGTGCAAATGCTTGATAAAGAACTTGAGCAGAAGAAAGAAGAGTTGGATAACTAGTCTGAAAGATGAAGATGATTTCCAACTTGTAGAGGAATACTAGTATATGTCAAGATTCAGATGTACTAAAGTGCACAATCTGACAGCAAGTTAAATGACTGGATATGTCAAATAAGTAAAGTAAAACACGCCCCTTTCGTACCTTGCAAGGTTTAGCTTCCTTCGCAGCAACCTCCTTTGCCTTGCGATCATTTTCCACCTTCAATTTAGCATCATCCTCAATCAGATTTTTCTCCAAGAGCTGGAGACCCTCAAAATCTATAGCAACAATCCTCCTCTCCTCGGGTTTAGAGGCCTCCAGAGACTTGTTCTTTTCTTGCATCTTCTCATATTCTTCAAGGGTCATCTCCTGCTCCAAATTAACACATTAGCAAAAAGCTTGAAAAACAGCTAAACGTGAGGCAAGTGTAGGAAAGTACAATTTTCTCTTGTTCAATGGGAGCCTCCTGCTCTTTCTCAACAGTGGTCCCATTAGGAGCATCCCCATTAGAGTATTCCTTCTAGGTTGTTGCTTCTTCACCTTCCTCTTGGCAGAGCCACCGAGGCACTTGGTCTTGTCAGATTCAGAAGCAAGGACGGCTTCAACAACATTCTAAGCAGGGGGCTTCATGGACAGCAGCTATCTTCTTATTCTTCTTGGAGCCAGACCTTGGGAGTTCATGCCCAGGTCGCTTCTTGCGAGGCTCGCCGGTGAGGGCCATGGTGGAGGTTGACGGCGGCATTAGGGCTGGCATGGAGGATATGGACGGCTGCACTGGTCCGACCGTGGGAGAGTTGGACGGCTGTGCCAGTCCGACCGTGGTGGAGTTGGACGGCGCGCGCTAGTGCAGCTATGGGGGAAGTGGACGGCGGCGTTGGTGCGGCGACGTTGGAGGTGGAAGGCGGCGTTGAGGCGTCCACGGAGATGATGGATAGCGGCACAACCTGACAGAAGGTCAAATGACTGGATATGTCAAATAAAAGTAGAACAAACACCATATTTATATCAGAGAAAACAACTAATTCCCTACCTAAACGACTCATGTCTGCATAGTGGAGTTCTAGGTAAATAAAAGCGCTTATTCTGACCATCAAGTTTTGTGGTCGTAATGCGACTACAGGCATCTCTGCCATCAGTATCATGGCAATTTAGCACACAATGTTGCAGGTGTTCAGCTAGTACAGATTTTGGCATAGCCTATATAAGCTCCATCATGTACTCGTATCTGCTACCAGCCTACCACTGCTGTGATTAGCTCGTAAACTAGATTCAGGTAAGCAATCTAAACAAGTTGATTAACTAGAACCTATTATAACCTCCTTGGAGAGCAGAAAAAACATTATATGCACGCAAGGCCAGATCTCAAGGGGATAACCAGATGACTACCTTGGCAGGCTCTTCTTGGATAGCAGCAATCTTCTTCTTCTTGTAGGGAGGCCGCTTCTTGCAAGCATCGCTGGTGACGGCCATGGTGGTGGTTGACGGCGGCGCCGCTAGGGCAGACATGGAGGAGATGAATGGTTGCTCTGGTCCGGCAGTGGGGGAGTTGGAAGGCGGCGCTGGTGCAGCCATGAGGGAGATGGACAGCGGCGTTGGTGCAGCTGTGGGAGAGGTGGACGGTGGCGTTGGTGCGGCTACGATGGAGGTGGAAGGAGGTGTTGCGGCGTCCATGGAGATGATGGATGGCGGCGCTGTGGTGTCCACGGGGTAGGTGGACGGCTGCGCTAGGCCGGCCATGGGAAGGTGGACGGCGGCGCTAGGCGGCGGCCTACCCTAGCATACCGCGGCGGCGCTGCAGGATTGGAGGAACGAGGAAGGAATAGCGGAACGACCGAACGATGTGGGCTCCACAAACATGAATTATGTGGGCTTTTAAGTGGGCGCCGTGGATGGCCCGTGTCCACTTGCAGCCTGACATTTATTATAATGAACTTTTTTACTTGCCACTAAGAGTATTCTTTCTGTATATTTTTCACTACATTTTAAACAACATTTTTATGTTTAATTTGTCGAACGAACATAACTATGCATGTACGTAAGTTACATATGTATCATTTAGTTCTAGTACTATTCATTGAAAATACATTTTCTTTACCAAAACGATACCTATGTTTTGTTAGTTTTTATATTTTTAAATATTGTTTGAGATAATATTTGTTAAGATAAAATTAACGTAAATCTCAGAAAATAAATTATGGCACTACTCAACATACATCCATTAGTGTGTTTACTTTTATGGTATTTGTTCGTAGTTTCTTAAATGTTCACAAAACTTGATAAGGCACTTTATAGTGTATGGCCAATGTTAATAATATGCTAGATGATTCTAGAGTGTAATAGTATCAAGTTTAGGTAACTGAATCATGAATTCAAAAGTGTGTGTGGTCACCAAAAAAATTGTTCGAACCATAGTTCTGAGCATTAAACGCGTCCGCGATATTGCAAGATACTCGCCCCATAAAACAGAGCGCATAAAAAATTGTAAATCATCACTCATTTGAGCAAGATATGCCATGAATAACTGACATGCGGGCCCACGAGAGGAATAACTGGTACACACCGAACAACAATGGGAACCACGACACACCCAATGCCCTCATCAACCTCGACTCCCTATTCTTATGGAGCTTCGTAATTTAAGGATGTATGGAAAATAATAAAGTTATTGAAACTCATACGTGCTAGTCTTACCATGTGACTGTTCAAGAGTTGCCCATGCGAAGGGAGAGGGTGAGTTGACTAGGCAACCCTAGAGGTTTACAATGCTGGAGTGGCTTGTAAGTCGATTGGTTATAGTAAGCCGATGAGGGGGAAACAATAAATTAAAGGCCATATCAGATGGGGGGAGGGATAGAAAGGGAGTGAAGTGTGTGTCGGGGTGGGGGAGTGGGGTTGAGGAAAGGGAGGCACTTATTGACGGACGAGTTAGTATGTATAGTACGACTATGCTAGATTGAGTCCTAGTTGATCGGTGGCCACACACGAGCAAGCGTGTGTCCACCAATTGTGTAGATCTCCGCAGTCGTCGAACGGAAGAAGATTAGCCGAGGCAATCTCCATTGATGGACACATAGGCCTAGTTCGTACAGTGGTCGCAAGCCCAATTTGTATATCCAAAGAACTTTTATAATAGATCTTATACTTTTCACAAAAAAGGAAGGAGATCACGTTTGTAAGTGAATTCTGTAGATCGTTCATAAGTGTAGCAATTTAGACATACCAGTGGTGGACGTGTAGTTTCTCGCCACTATACTGACCCACCACTGGTACATCTTTACAAATGACAAGCGGCCATTTTCACATGTCATGGGTTATTATTTCTTTTGGCATTGACGAGCATTCGGTCTACTCGTCACTGGTAAGATGGTGGCATAAACCTTCTTTTACAATAGTAACAGGAGGGAGTCGTCCCCCGAGTCACTCTGGGTGGCGACACGGGGGCAAATAGTTTCTTGCTTGCTAGCGGACGACAGATCCAACTCAATTAAGTTTGGTTTTGTTGTTATCAGGGTTTTTACAGGAGGGAGCAAGTTGTTAAAATCGCTACTGAATCAAACTCTAGAATTACCGCAAACGTGATTTTAAAACATCGATCGTAGTACCGCTATAGGTGTAGCACACTACAAAAGTTGTAAACCTAGTCCCTCTTCGGAATTCCACCTGCTCCGCGAAATAGCAGAAGCTGTGGAGCCACGAAATAGCCGCTCCGCATTTTTCACTATGACTCCACCCGCACCAGGAGTAGGGATGGCAATGGGTACCCATTACCCTCGTACCCTGCGGGTAAAAACCTGTTAGGGTAAGGGTATGGGACAAAAATGTACACATGGATAATTAAAATGGGAAAAATATCATACCCGTCGGGTAGAGAGGGTACGGGTATGGGATCGTAAAACCCATGCCCACATACCCATGTATCCATCTAAAATGTTGACAAGTGGTTTTTTTTAAATATCCTAATGTATTAGTTTTTCCCTCGTAATCGAGCTAGATAAATACTCTAATGTGTAGTCAAATTATCTCTATAATTTATCATGATTTTTTGAACTTAAAGTGTATGCCTATGTGTTGTTATTTATGATTATGTGTTGTTGTTTAACATTTTTACGTGTCGCTATAGGCAAGTATTTTTGTCTATTAGAGGAGTGGTACACACCGAACAACAATGGGAACCACGACACACCCAATGCCCTCATCAACCTCGACTCCCTATTCTTATGGAGCTTCGTAATTTAAGGATGTATGGAAAATAATAAAGTTATTGAAACTCATACGTGCTAGTCTTACCATGTGACTGTTCAAGAGTTGCCCATGCGAAGGGAGAGGGTGAGTTGACTAGGCAACCCTAGAGGTTTACAATGCTGGAGTGGCTTGTAAGTCGATTGGTTATAGTAAGCCGATGAGGGGGAAACGATAAATCAAAGGCCATATCAAATGGGGGGAGGGATAGAAAGGGAGTGAAGTGTGTGTCGGGGTGGGGGAGTGGGGTTGAGGAAAGGGAGGCACTTATTGACGGACGAGTTAGTATGTATAGTACGACTATGCTAGATTGAGTCCTAGTTGATCGGTGGCCACACACGAGCAAGCGTGTGTCCACCAATTGTGTAGATCTCCGCAGTCGTCGAACGAAAGAAGATTAGCCGAGGCAATCTCCATTGATGGACACATAGGCCTAGTTCGTACAGTGGTCGCAAGCCCAATTTGTATATCCAAAGAACTTTTATAATAGATCTTATACTTTTCACAAAAAAGGAAGGAGATCACGTTTGTAAGTGAATTCTGTAGATCGTTCATAAGTGTAGCAATTTAGACATACCAGTGGTGGACGTGTAGTTTCTCGCCACTATACTGACCCACCACTGGTACATCTTTACAAATGACAAGCGGCCATTTTCACATGTCATGGGTTATTATTTCTTTTGGCATTGACGAGCATTCGGTCTACTCGTCACTGGTAAGATGGTGGCATAAACCTTCTTTTACAATAGTAACAGGAGTGAGTCGTCCCCCGAGTCACTCTGGGTGGCGACATGGGGGCAAATAGTTTCTTGCTTGCTAGCGGACGACAGATCCAACTCAATTAAGTTTGGTTTTGTTGTTATCAGGGTTTTTACAGGAGGGAGCAAGTTGTTAAAATCGCTACTGAACCAAACTCTAGAATTACCGCAAACATGATTTTAAAACATCGATCATAGTACCGCTATAGGTGTAGCACACTACAAAAGTTGTAAACCTAGTCCCTCTTCGGAATTCCACCTGCTCCGCGAAATAGCAGAAGCTGTGGAGCCACGAAATAGCCGCTCCGCGTTTTTCACTATGACTCCACCCGCACCAGGAGTAGGGATGGCAATGGGTACCCATTACCCTCGTACCCTGCGGGTAAAAACCCTGTTAGGGTAAGGGTATGGGACAAAAATGTACACATGGGTAATTAAAATGGGAAAAATATCATACCCGTCGGGTAGAGAGGGTACGGGTATGGGATCGTAAAACCCATGCCCACATACCCATGTATCCATCTAAAATGTTGACAAGTGGTTTTTTTTAAATATCCTAATGTATTAGTTTTTCCCTCGTAATCGAGCTAGATAAAAACTCTAATGTGTAGTCAAATTATCTCTATAATTTATCATGATTTTTTGAACTTAAAGTGCATGTCTATGTGTTGTTATTTATGATTATGTGTTGTTGTTTAACATTTTTACGTGTCGCTATAGGCAAGTATTTTTGTCTATTAGAATGTGTTGTTGTACATTGTTGTTTAAAATGTATTGCTATTAATACTTTATGATTATATGTTGTTTTTTACAACTATTTTCCACTCAATTGATGTGTTGTAAACACGGGTATTTTTACCCGTAGGTACCCATATACCCTGTCGGGTGACGGGTATGGAAAAAAGTTGTACCCTTGATGGGTATGGGTATGATTGATAGGTAAGTTCAAGGTTGACGAGTATGGATATAATTGATAGGTAAATTTAGGATCGACGGGTAAGGGTATGGGATGGCTCCATCCATACCCATACCCTGCGGATACCATCCTTAGAAGTGGAGCTGTGGAGCGAAGATAAGCCAAACAGGGCCTAGTATTTTCAAACCAACTCAGCATAGTCGTTGCCTGCGAATCCGCGGCGACAAGGTTGAATATCAGTGCATCTTCCGGTAAAAGTCCTCGGCGCCACGCTTCAAAACGAGCAAGGCGACACGCAGGGTGACCCCAACCCAACGCGGCCCCAGTCGCAACGGTCAAACGCGCCGCATCGGACGGATCACCTCGCCTCGCTCCTCGATCAGGCGGCCAAAAAGTCACCCCGGCTCCATGCCATTTGCATCACCAAAAGCGGGAGCTGCGCCTCGTATACTTGCCTTCATAACCACGTCTACCTTTTCTTTAAGCCCCTAGGCCTGCTCCTCGCTCCGATGACTTTTGCTTGCTTGACCCATTTTTAGCCAGCGCCTCTCTTCCTCTTCTACCGCTACTAGGACCGACCTCTAGTTTTATTCTTTCTAGAAAGAGGAACTTGCTTTCGCAAGACAAAGTGGTAGAGTAGGAAACTCGATCGGGAGCGTCCTCAAAACTTGCTCGGTGTAGTAGTCGGTGACACGCCTCCTTTATTTGTTTTTGAAATGATGGCACGCGGGAGATGCCATAGTCAAGGCTCATGGAAGTGTGCACCACGTACTACCATCACTATGCGATCTGGATTGAGTCGCTGAGAACAATGCTGCCGGCCGGTTTGACAAAACGTGCCATCTTTTGGGGGTGAGAAATCGCAGCATTCGTGCCTCGGACAAAAGAGTGCTTCATACTTCTTCTTTTCGGAAAAGCTTGACCCAAGCTCGTACCTTAAATGGATATATCTAGCACTAACTTGATGCTAGATATATTCATTTAAGGGATAAACTTTTTTGAATGAAGGAAGTAACTCTGAATCTGAAACTAAAGTAGCCCCCCTCCTGACATTGTTGTTAAAGGAAAAAAAATAGGACAGCCATCGTAGCAAGAAAGAGAGGGGTGAAGTCACAAGAGCATCCGAGAGGCGTACACGATAAGGTATGCTAGGACCCTGGTGGCACGTGAAATAAGAACAATCTTGATGAGGTATTTCTATTTTAGCTTCCTTATTTACTTTCGTAATTCTAAAAGCACATGGATTAGATCATGTGAAAACATATCAACTTGTTTTACGAGAAAATTACACCAAGGCAAAAACATTGAGGTTCTTGTAACGGAAAAATACCACAATTCCAGTGATTTTCAATGGATACTCACCACTATATGAGAATTAACAAAGAGAAATGCATAAATTGTCCGATTGATCACTTGATGTGTCACGAATATAGAAACCTGGCCCCACGTATCATTGACCAGAGATTCCACTAAGCTCCTTTCTTCTTCTTCTTCTTCTTCTTCTTCTTCTTCTTCTTCTTCTTCTTCTTCTTCTTCTTCTTCTTCTTCGACACATAGTTTGTTTTAGGGTTTTCAACACACGGGTGGAGTTAACTGCATTGATAATCTGCCGCAACAGCATGGTTTCCTTCCCTTCCCCTCTTAAACGACGGCTAAGGTAAACTCCCCCGCTTCAGCCTTCGACGGGGAGCCCGTGGGTTCATCTCCCCTCTACACGTGACTCCGGAGGCCAATAGGGGGGTTCAGGTTCCTGGACTCCTGCTAATAGTTTAGTTTAGGGTTTTCTAGTCCTTGCAGGAGCAACGGTAGAACAAATGGTGGCACTTTTTCTTTGAGTTGCTCTGCCAGCCCCGATCCTCCTTGAGTTTGCTTGTCTGGATGGAGTCGACGAATCTCTGGTGTTGATTCCGGTCATCTCCTTGTCCCGACAACAAAGCTTTTGGTATCAGATACTCCAGATCGATTCAAGGGTTCAACAACGATAACCGCAGCCCCAGGGCCTAGTATTTAGGGGGCGTGCACGAAGCTTCATGGCTATCGTTGACAATGTGAGGACGACTAAGGTAGGGGAGTGCCAACAGCGGCACGTCGACTCGTTCTGCCGGCAGTAATGGTCGTCATGTGGTCCTAAGACCTCAACGTAAATTTTATTATGTTTAGGATGAATTGTACTTCTCATGAACTTGTATAATATATTTGATGCCTTTTCGGGTAAAACACGTAGTTCAACTTGTGCTCAAGTCGAGCTGTCTCACCATGCATATCTTATCTCTAAAATAAATTCGATTTTCTCTCACTCTTCCCTGACTTCATGAAGTAAATGGCGAGACGACCACCATGAAAGGTAGGTTAGGGCCTGGCCGACGACACGATAGCAGTACCGCATCGGCGTTGAAGAGAATTCCCTCCTTTTCCTCAAATTGTCCCTCTCTCCTAAAATCATGAGAGGTGGAGGCGGCAAGCATTGGCCGGGTTAGCGGGTCCGGAGCATACTGCTAGGCACTATGATTTTAGATAAATAAAGCACCGCTCAATTTTTGCTCTACCTAGAACATCAATTGCGCGGTCGTTGATGTCTACTATGATTTCCAACAAATAAATAAAGGTTCGCAGTGAGATAAAGAACACATGCGTGATGCAAGCGCATGTTCTTTCATGAACCAAGCGGATGAGCACAGAGCGTTGAAATGTTTTTCTTATGGAGCAAGTGCAACATCTTTTGATCCGCAAGAAAGCAGTCCAAAAAGAATTGTTATTCACGCCACCTGTCCCACCATTTCCAAAAGATTAGCACAATAGAACTAGCGCATATAATAGATCAATACAAGAAACAATTGTTCTCCCGGTGGAAGATATGGAAAATAATTGAGCCCCTGATCACGCCGGAGATACGCCAGCTCCCACAGCGCAGACAGTCCGTCAACGGGCTAAACAAAGGGGGAGCGGAGGTGGTGGGAAAGTTCCCACAGCCGGCGTCGACATGGCTCAACCAAATATTATTAATATAACCAACAAAAGAAAGAAATATTAAATATCGACAATATCATATCGCAAGGAGATAGTGCTGCTAGGGGAGAGGAAATAATGGCGCTTTTTATCATGGCCAACTTTGTTTCGGTGTAGAATAGGAACGCACGCATCATTATAGCCAGGGCGTCCCATAGTTGACTTTGAAGCCAAGACACAGGACACATACGCATACTATGATATTTTCTCTCCCTCTCTCTGCCTGCTTGTGATGCGAGCAATAACGGCTTAAAGAAAACCCATTTATTCTTATCCCCAAAGTCCACTATCTCGTGGGCCATGCCCAAGAAGATGTTATTATCACACCGCATTGGGCCTTTTTCCAAAGAAGCCCCCGCAGCTACTATGCCTCACACCCACAGGTCCTCTGTAACAGTAAACAACCAATCACCGTACACTGCCATAAATATTGAAAACAAAATCTAGTAAAATCAAATCAATCACATGGAGTAGTTATATGTTGTACGTACGACCTTCAGTTCGGTGTCTGCATTTTTTTATAACAGTGTGAAACTAGACTGGTGTTCAGATCCAAACAGTGGGATTAGACCGCTCACGCAAAAAATGTGAAGGTGACAATTTTCAAAGAAGGACAGGAGGGCCTATATCTCTAATTCTGGGGGAATGCAGGGGGCTGCGCCGAAAAGCGACCACCATCATTGACTCGCATCTTCTCCCCTCGCCCCGTTTCCACCTATAAAGCCAGCCGTGGCCTCCGTCCAGACCTCCAACTCCCAACCAAACTGAGAGCGCAACCGTGACAGCGAGCCAAGATCTGCAGAGCCACAGGCGACCTCACACCGGCGACCATGGCCGTGGACCTCATGGGCTGCTACACCCCTCGCCGCGCCGATGACCAGCTCGCCATCCAGGAGGCCGCCACCGCCGGCCTCCGCAGCCTGGAGCTCCTCGTCTCCTCCCTCTCCGGCGCGGCGCCGTCCAAGGCGCCGCAGCAGCACCCGCAGCAGCCGTTCGGCGAGATCGCCGACCAGGCCGTCTCCAAGTTCCGCAAGGTGATCTCCATCCTCGACCGCACCGGCCACGCCCGCTTCCGCCGCGGCCCCGTGCAGTCGCCTACCCCGCCTCCTCCGGCTCCGGTCGCTCCTCCGCCGCCCCCACCGCGCCCTCTGGCCGTCGTCGAGCCGGCCAGGCCCGCTCCCTTGACCGTCGTGGCGCCGGTGTCGGTGGCCGCCCCGGTCCCTCTCCCGCAGCCGCAGAGCCTGACGCTGGACTTCACCAAGCCGAACCTGACCATGTCGGGCGCGACGTCCGTGACGTCCACGTCCTTCTTCTCGTCGGTGACCGCCGGCGAGGGCAGCGTATCCAAGGGCCGCAGCCTGGTCTCCGCCGGCAAGCCGCCGCTGTCGGGGCACAAGAGAAAGCCGTGCGCCGGCGCGCACTCCGAGGCCAACACCACCGGCAGCCGGTGCCACTGCTCCAAGAGAAGGAAGAACCGCGTGAAGACGACGGTGAGGGTGCCCGCGGTGAGCGCCAAGATCGCCGACATCCCGCCGGACGAGTACTCGTGGAGGAAGTACGGCCAGAAGCCCATCAAGGGATCCCCTTACCCACGGTAAATTCCTTCCCTCGCCGATTGATTCAACACCGACAATACAAAACAAGATTTCGACGAACTGTCATCGTGATGCGTGCAAGGATCTGACATGGTTTGATATCTTGGTTTCAGGGGCTACTACAAGTGCAGCACAGTGCGAGGGTGCCCGGCGCGGAAGCACGTGGAGCGCGCCCTGGACGACCCGGCGATGCTGGTGGTGACCTACGAGGGCGAGCACCGCCACTCGCCGGGGCCGATGCCGATGCAGATGGCGCCGTCGCCGGTGCCGATTCCGATGCCGATGGGCGCGCCCGTAGCCGTAGCTAGTGTGTCCGCCGGCAACGGGCACGTCTGACTTAGTTAAATTTTTTCTTTCTTTCCCCATTTGGTTGGGGGTGCTTCGTTCGTTCGCTCGCAATCTGTCTGATGTCCGTGTAAAGAAGAAGAAAGATTGTAGAGAGACGGAGAGGGAAACTTAATGCCAGAGAATTTTACTACCTCCAGACTCCACTTCGTCCACACAGTGCCATTTTTATTTGTTCGTCGTGCCTAACAACAACTCGTGCCATTCCACGAAAAAAAAAATCAACGCCGCGGATCTGGGTGGGCGTGACGAAACTGCCATGTACGCGCGGTGACAGTTAATAAGGACGGACCGGCGGCAAATGCCCCGACTTTGACCTCATAAACCCCATTGATTGCTACTGGTACTGGTACGAGTACAATACAGTGCGCCAACTAGGAGTATATATACATTTTTTGAGGTATAGAAAAGTCGGGAGGGAGAAAAGAACAAGAAGTCATACGCGGCCCCGCATAAACAAGCGCAATAATTGAATTGAATACTTTGTCGTGGGGCTCCCTCCCCCCTCCCCCTCTGTGCAGAGGTCAAGGGTGGGCATCCGCACCGATTGATTTGTTTGTGCCAGCAATTATTATTGTTTATTACTCTCTCTCTCCCCTCCGTCCTCTGTGGGCCCCGCCGTCTGGGTGAGGGGAGTGGCGGGCCCCACGCGATAGGCTCCCGGTCAAAGGAGGCGGGTGCGGGGTCGCTTTCCGGCCTGCCCCCCGCAGTTGACCGCACCCTCCGGCCCATGCCCCGCGCCCAATCTCGTCCCGTCACGCAGCGCGCCGTGCAGTGAGACGGCACAGAGAGCGCGCAGGAAGTGTTTCTCCTCCTCCTCCCACCGCTTTTACTTTCTCGTTGTTTAATATAATTGATTTAATAATAGTAAAAGAAACGAAAGCAAGGGCTGCGGGTGGGCCCCGCGCCAGCGCCAGGGCCAAAGGAGGGGTCGCTCGCCGTGGATGGGGCTGGCTCAGCTCGCCGTTAGCATTTCGGTTTCAACTCCTCGGTTTGCTCGCCCGTCGTCCCCCCCCCCCCCCCCCCCCCCCCTCCTCCTGCCGTTGTTGTTTTGTGCCACCGAGCCAGTACTACTAGTAGTAGTACGATCCGTTGACCCGCCCTGCGATCGGTGCGGTGCGGCGGAGTCTTTGCTTTGCTTACGGGCTACGGCTGTCGACCCTCCCCAGCCCGTCACGTCGCTTCAACACAAGTGCAACTCCTACTCGATCAACGTATCCAGCACGGCTACTAAACCAACGCAACCGTGACAGTGTGAATCAAGCGACGGCTCAGCTAGTCAGTCAATCCGTGAAATTCTGTACTAGTATAGCATAGCACCTAATTTGCAGCTGGATTTGTGATGCTTAGTTTACTTTACTTTACACTACCCACTAGCGTAAGAAAAAGCTTGCGAGTTGTGTGTTTTGTTTATAGCAGCCTCCTGTCTGTCTCCGTGAGCGCGAGTATACTAATGATGATGACTCCGCCCATGGTTAACTGGTGCCCACCACGAGTACTTATTTAGCCGTGGTACTACCATTTTTATACTAGTACGTACTACAACAATAGTACTACAGTAGTAGTGCATAGTGTCGCGTAGACCTGTGTACGCAACGCTACTGTTACAAGTCAATGGCTGGAGCCTCTAGCTATAGCTTGAGTCGTACTACTGCTCCTGGCATACTTGCTGTGAGAGCTCAGAGCCACCTTCGCCAATCTCCACCGGTCGTAAAAGTAAAAGTAAAACCATTGCTGTTACTTTTATTCTAAGCGAGGGAGCCATGCTTGGTGGCCGGTGGAAGAGAAGAAAGGAGAGACAGCTGGGACATTCTTTGCATCTTCCCTGCTTTTGGCCTAACCCACTGTCAAACCCCCTTTGTTTAATCACACTCCTCCTCCATTAAACAATGCGGTAATCCCTGGCTGAGTTAGTCCCCTTCCCAGATCGGATCGACCAATGCGATATTACGCCATTAAACAAACGCAACGCAGGGGTTCCCATCCATGCCAAGCTATTCCCGCCGGGTGAGCTGTCCAAGTGGACTTTTGTTTCATCATCGTGGGCTCGGTGCGACCTAAAGATGCACTAGCAGGGTGTGGGTGATCATCTCATCTCTCTCCTTTTCAATTAGTACTACTAGCATTGTGTAAGAGTATCTTCAACAGCCGCGCTAAGCGCCGCGCGCAAAAAACCTGTTTGCCACGCGTTTTGGCTGGTTTAGCGCGCCCGTCTGCGCTGGCTTCAGCAGCCGCGCTATAATGCAGCGCGCGCGCCGCTTCAGTAGAGTACAAAAATACAGCGCGCGCCACACAAACCACATATACATGTATTATGAGCAAAAATGAACAAACAAACAAAATAAATCAACAATAAATAGTTCAATTTCGTTATCATTACAACTCAAACAAAATAGTTTATCGTTCAGTACAACAAATAGTTCATGAACAATACAATGTCGAATGCAGATATCATCATGCTCTTTGTCGTCCATGTCATGCCCACCACTCTTCAATCAAATCATTTTGAAGTTCATTGTGCGTTGCGGGACGCCGAATGGCATGATAGGAGGTAATAAAACGGGCTACCCTTTCAGCCCTCCGTCGCACTCGCACGGGATATCCCAAGAGCTCATATTGTGAGTATTCTAAATCTTGCCCACGCTCATTCTCGATGATTATGTTGTGCATGATCACACAAGCGTGCATGATGTACCAAAACATTTTTTGATCCCAAAATCTAGCCGGTCCCCTCACAATAGCAAATTGGGCTTGCAAAATCCCAAATGGTTTTTTCTACATCTTTTCTAGCCGCCGTATGAGCATTGTGGAAGTCAAGATTTTTCTTACCTTCCGACTTTTTCAACGGCTTCACGAAGGTTTGCCACTTTGGATAGATGCCATCCGCTAGATAATAACCATAGTTATACATACGGCCATTTGCTACAAACTGCACTGGTGGCAACTCACCGTTTGCAATCTTATTCATCAGTGGTGACCAGTTGACAACATTGATGTCATTCAAAGATCCAGGCATTCCAAAGAATGCATGCCAAATCCAAGTCTCCTGATCGGCCACCGCTTCAAGGATTATAGTGGAACCCTTTTTTGGCCGTGGAATTGCCCATGCCATGCCTTTGGACAATTCTTCCAACTCCAATGCATACAATCTATTGAGCTAAGCATGCCAGGAAAACCGCGAGCTTTGTTCATCGCCAATAGCCTTGCGACGTCTTCAGCATTGAGAGATCTCAAATACTCCTCGCCAAACACTTGCACAATTCCCACTGCAAAGCGCTTGACACACATGATGGCTTGGCTCTCATCCATAGCCAAGTGATCATCAACAAGATCAGCCGGTATTACCGTATGCCAACATACGCAAAGCGGCTGTCATCTTTTGAAAGGTGCTATGACCGAGCTCTCCGGCGGCATTCCTCCTTTGCTAAAAAAAACGGTCATGGCTCGCTAGTTTCTCTGCAATGCGCCTGAACAACTCGGTGATCATCCTAAACCGGCGACGAAAATACGACTCGGGGTATATGGGATTCTCCGCAAAATAATGCCTGATCAATCTGTTGTGGGCATCGATCCTATCCCTCCAAATTTTCTGCCGACCCATAACCGAACCACCGTGCTTCGGTTTTTTTATATGCATAGCTAGGATCATTGCAAGATCCTCCTCCTCTTCCATATCAAATTCTTCTTCGGAAGAATCATACGACGAACTCATCTACAATGTTCAATACTATACTATAAAAACTACAAAACATGCATCAAATTCATGAAGTTTGAGCAATACATACCTTGTAGGCGTTTTGTCAAACACCTTGCGGGCGCGGCGCGGCAGCGAGCGCTCGGGCGCTGTTCCTCGGACGACGGAGGCGCGTGAGCGCCGGCGAGACTAGGAGGGGATGGGGCGGAAGCGCGGGCGCGCGGGGATAGGCCGGGGAAGCCTGAACGGTCGCCGGGGGGCGCGGGCGGCGGCGGCGGCGCGGCCGGACGGGGGGTGGAAGTGGGAGAGGAAGTGCGGGCGCGAGCGCTGGAGTGTGCCGCGCGCTGCAGCGGGCGCCCGAAATACACTGCCCGGCTAAGTGTTTTCGACCGCGCGCCCAATCCGTTATAGCACACGCGCCGTTTTTGCGCGCCCACTGAAGCGACCCGCCGCGTTGCGCGCGCGCTAAAACGGCCTAATTTACGGCGCGACACTAATTTAGCGCGGCTGTTGGAGATACTCTAAGCTTAATAGGATGGCATGTAGCGGTAGTTGCTAGGTCTGATGCCACATCTGGGATCTACCCCCGGAGCATCAGTACTGCTGCATGCTCAACTTTTTCCGCCTTGTTTGGTAATGCTCTCTCTGGCTTGGGTTGTCTGATCACTGATCACGGCCCTTATCTCTGGTCCAGAGTAGTCAGCGTGAGTCACCACCATGTAGCAGTAGTACTGCAGCTAACATGTGAGTGGCCATGGTGGTATCTAATCTGCTCTGGTCCTTGGTTTTGTCAGTGCATCAATTTGGGCTGTTTGCGAGGTCATAACAGCGCCATAAATTAAGGCCAACTCCAATGCACGTCAAACGAACGTTTGATTTGTCAGGATTTTATCCGTTTGAGTAGGGCAATTGGGCGGTGGCCGCCCGTTTTTTCGGATGGGCTGATTGTGCGCCCAACACACGGCCAATATGTGGACGCATCTGGTCCAGCCGTCTGATATTGTTTGCAAATGATTTTTTTTGTCCACCACGGCCGTTGGCCATGCCGGTGGCCATAGTTCATGCCGGCAACAAAGCTTGTGGCCGGCAAACATATGCAAGCATACCGAATGGTCAACCCTCAAGTTTTCACGCCGGCAACAAATCCAGCGGCCGACAAACATATGCCAGCCTACATAATCGTCAACCCCTAGGTTTTCATGCCGGCAACAAAAGCCAGCGGCCGCCAAACATATGCCAACCTACAGAATGATCAACCCCCAAGTTTTCACGCCGACAACAAAGCTTGTGGCCGGCAAGCATATGGAATCCTTCAAAATGAACGAGTTTTCTCGGTCGCAACAAAGGCAACGGCCGGCACACTTGCCGACCTTAAAAAAGAATAGTCATAGTCCACGGTCGAGGCCTCCCTAGTTTAGGCCGTCTTGATCGAACATCTTCTTTTGCCAGTTCGCGAGCAAATTTCTTCTCTTCAGAGACATGTGGGTTAAGTTCACGCTCATGATTGCTAAAACCACCTCTTTTGCTTCGGTGTCGGCATTGGTGGCCTCGGTCGCAAGATTTTTCGATTGGGCGGCCTCCTCCATGTCGAGCTTTCTCCTCTTGGCAGCCTCCTTCATGGCAAACTTCTTCGTTTGCAGCTCCAATTATATCTTCATTTGCTCCTCCTTTCCTTGGCGCTTCCTCTCCTCCCTCATTTCCTTTTAAGTCATCATGTCGTGCAAAGTTTCTTGCAAGGCGATAGATGGCACATCTCTTTTGGAATGAGTTGATGCCACAGATGCTCGCAAACTTGTAGCGCAAACTTTCTCTGTTGATTTAAGTTTTACGAACTCTCGTGCAAAAGATAGATCCTTGTTGCTCGATGCCGGTCTTGGGATCTTGGCCAATCTCCACCCAACTCTCGCAAATTAAAGCGTCCTCTTCTTTGTTGTATGAACTCTATGAATGCTTTGCTTCCTCCTTTGTGCCTCGACTCTTTGGGTGAGCTCATCGATAAAGAATGGCTCCTCCACAATGTTGACCTCTTCTTCCTCATCTTCGCAATACATGTCCTCTTCTTGATGCCATGAGTTGCCATGGTCGTCGGCCTATTCTTCTTCATGGCTCCGTAATGGTCGGAACCATCTTGGCCGCGACCGTCTTGGCTTTGGGTCTCCTTGGGATCGAAGCCTTGGCCTGGGTCGTCGGGGTGGAAGGCCTGTCCACAATCCTCAAAGATGACGTTCTCCATGAACGCGGGGTAGTCAGGGTCGTCGGCCGCTGGCGTCGGGATTGGCATTTTCATCGAACATGTTGCAGGTGTTGGGAAGGTTGGCTGTAGGAATCGACCGGCGCTGCTTCCTTTGCATCCCGTCGGTCGACTGACCAGCGCCACTTTACCCAGGCATGACGTTGAGGTCGATGGCGGCCGGGTTGGCCGGCGCGATCATGTTGTCGTCCGATGACGTGGAGAATGGGGTCTCCGATGTTATGGTGGAGCTCGGCCACCAGTATTGCGGAGGGTGAACGGGCGATGAGCCTGTGCTCGTCGCAGCCATGGCGGCGGTGGAGAAAATGGCCGACCCGAGTCGGCACAACCCTAACATGGCGAGAGCCTACGTCGTAGCTGCCTGTGTGGCCTTGGGGAGGATGGCCTCGTTCTAGTCGATGGGCGCCTTGTGCTGCGTGGCCGCGTCCTCAGCAATGCCTTTCTTCTCCGCCACAACGGTCTGTCGAGCCCACCTCTTGGCCGATTCAATGTCGAGCCACGCGACCTCCACTGGCATGAGCTCTGACTACTCTTTCTTCCTCTTCTTCGTTGCGGGGCGGGCGGTGGTGGCGACGTGGTCGGCGGGTTTCTTCGAGACGTCGGCCATGGAGGAGGGTGGGGATGAAGAGTGCAAGAGGGTTTTTGGGAAAGGAAGGGAAACTGGGCGCGTTGTGTCCCCGGTGGGCAGGTTATGGGAGGACAAGGGCGTGCACCCCGTCCGTTTGCGCGTTGTCCGTTTTGACGCAAACGCGGCCCTAATTTGGACCGAAAATGGGCCGGCGATGGACAAAAAAGGGATGTTTATCCGTCTGCTCCAACGCGTTAGGCCATGATTTGTGTCGTTTTATCCTTAAACGACCGTAGCCGAACCATTTATGGTCGCGTGTTGGAGTTGGCCTGAGTAAGCAAGAGACATCCCGGCGGAAGAAAGAGGGGGATAATTCGTGCGAGTGGAGGCGGAATTGTTAAAAGCTGGGGGCAGCCAGAATAATTTGACTTTTGATGGTCATCTCAACTCTCCATTGAGACGCCTTTAATTAGTAGCGCGTTTCCGTCGGTCTTCCGAGTTAAGCTCTCCGTCCACGGGCCTCTGATTGGCTACCGGCTGCGCTAATTGCCTAGCCAGGGCCACATGATTTGACTAATCGCCATGGTTATCTTATGTGGTGCCTAGCTAGGAAGGAAGACCTATCTATACATCTGCTCGGCGACTTGTTCCTTCATTTTCTAGAATCAAATATAGCGCCTTGATGGGGCGCCAACAATTGGACCGAACGGAGTTGATTTCCGCCCGAATAGAATAGCACTACTAACAGTATAGTACAGGAGTACTTTGGTTGGGATCATCATCATGAGAAGGGGACAGATCGCAATGTTTAACGAGTTTGTTATTAGTGAAAGAATATATGAAAAAATGGGTCGCCGGACAAGTTGCGGAGGGTGGCGCCCCCACCCCCCAGCAAGTTGGGCGTTGTTTAGCGTTTGTTCGCTCGCCATGTTCTTTTTCGTGGATTCGGATCTGCGAGGTCAAACTGTGCACAGACGTAGGTAGGGCCTGTCTTTTCTTTTTCTTTTTTTGCCCTTTTTCGGTGTGTGTCTGGGTAACTGCTCCATTGACAATCGGGCGTTCAGAACATTCAAAAAAAAAAAACAATCGGGCGTTCAGTCAGTGGATGTCAATGACCGGATGACGCTCCGTTTGCAAAATTTGTGCGCGTTCGGTTAAATCGGCCGGTCAAAAGCTACGCCTGCCTCGCTGTAGGGGATGGTAGTACACTAGTACTTTACGCGTGCTGAGCGCGTTCACTTTTGTCTGAACTGTCCCTTGACTCGGCGCGGTCCGGCCGCACTGGCCATCGTCGTGGGAAGCAAATTGCCAAATTCTCAGGATTAAGAGCAACGAACGAGGCAGCATGCATGCACTCGGGACGGCATGACGTGACGGACATAGGCGCGGAACAAATCCTCGGAACCGCGCGGGCGCGAGACGGCGGACAGAACCGCACGACACAAGAGACGGCACGACCAACGACATGATCGACGGATCACCGGTCAAGTATAAGGCGTCACGGGTCCGTGCTGCTCCGGGGGGACTGCGAAGTCCTATAGGAGAATCATAGGCCATTCCAGCATCAAACCGCTACGAGATTTCCTATTTGCGGGTCAGTGTTTTTTTTTTCTTCCAGGATCTCTGTGCGGCAAACTGTGGACCTATCGCATGGGTCACGTACAAAAGGACTCAACTGGGCCGGCCCAGTTGAAGCGCTCCAGATACCTGTTTCGGAAACTTCTAGAAGCTTTCGGATTTTTTTTCCATTTACAGATTTATTCCTTTTCTCTTCTCCCTTTCGTTCAATTTTTTTCGTAATTGTTTGATATTTATTTAAAAAATGTGTAAAAGTATGAAAAAAACGAACTCCTATTCAGGAAAATGTTGTTTTTCATAATAATGTTTGGTTTTCAAAAAATATTCCCAAATTTGGGAAAACTGTTCAAATTTTAAAAATCCTTCTGAATTTTCATAAATAATAGACAAACTGAACTCATGTTTAATCTTTTCCTTCAAGTTTTTTACCCATGTTTTATTTTGAAAAACAAATGAAAAAATATACTAAAAAGAAAAAACATTATTAAAAAAATAAAAAATATACTAAAAACAAGACTGCTATAATAACCCAAACAACAACTTCCTCCATCCTTAAGAGTGTACTTCCAACCTTGTTGTAGCGTCAAACTGTCTTAAAGTTTGACCGAGTTTGTGCAAAAATATATCAATGTTTATGAAATGAAATAGGTATATGATGAAAATATATTTTATAGTGAATCTAATGCTACTAATTTCATAGATAAATGTTGGTATATTACTGTGTAAATACAGTCAAACATAAAAAAATTGACTTTGAAAATATAGTCCTTCAAGGATGGAGGAAGTACAATAGTTGGCTTGCGGTGCGCCGGTTCGGCCCATTCGAGGGCGCCCCATGTGCTAACTGAGCCACAGTTTCACACAGACAACCTCCTATAGGACCTCCTAGAAGATATTACAATAAGCCCAAGAGATGGCTTTTGCCTTGCACCGTATTGAATGTTAGCTTGGGTTGGGCACATCTATGAAATGTCCTATTACCTGACCTACGCGCCGAATAGCCACGAAATGTGCATCCCCGTGCAGAATTTGGGCTGGCCCAATTGCGGAAAGGGGCGGCCCTTTTTCTAATTTTTTTGCTTCTTTATGTTTGAGGCTTCAAAAAATATCTGAAAAATAGAAAATATGTACGTATTTCACAATAAATTCCAAAACATAAAACATTGTTTAGGAGTGTGAAAAAACTATTCAAAAATGCAATAGGAGTTCGCCATTCTAAAAAATGTTCAAGATTTCGAATTTTTTTTCGGTAAATCAAAAAAGTTCGTGCTTTTGCAAAAGTAATTGTGATTTTAATAAATATTCACCTATTCAATAATATTCAAGAATTTGACAAATGCTTACAAAACTTCAAATGTCATGATTTTCAGAAAATATTCAGGAAATAGAAAAATATTTGCCTACTCATGTTTGTGTTTTTTGAAAAATTGTGTATTGAACATGTTAGTGAATTTGTATTTGGGAAATCAAAAATTCTTAGCAAATCCAAATAATGTTTTAGATTTTGAAAAAAGTTCAGAAAATCTAAAAACGTCTGCGGATTTTGAAAATGTTTGTGATTTTCAAAAATTATTTTCAATTTCATAACCTGTTCAAGATTTCATATTTGTTCACAACTTCAACTTATTTTTTGGAAATTGAGGAAAATTTTAAAAGAAGAAAAAGAAAAGGTAAAACAAAAAATAGAAAATAGAAAATAGAAATAAAGATAAAATAGAATACCACGAAAAAACAGAAAAATGGCTGGCCCATACAGCATCGTTAGTGACCTGGTGCGGAAGTGGGCTGCTATTTGGAATATCCTATTTGCCGGGAGCCACTAGTCAAGGAAAACTAGTTAACGAGCGCTCCTTCGGGAGCCTTATAACAATCAGCGCCACCTGGCGCGCTCTCAGCTATTCGCCATGTGTCGCGCTCTAGGCGCTCCTTCTGAATTTTTTATTTTTCCGCACAAGTTTTCGACTATTTAAACAGTCTTTTTTGTGTGTTTTTTCGATGTCTTTTTCCACCAGTCTTTCTTAGCTTTTCGACAAAAAAATAAGAATAAAAATTTGTGCGAAAAACACGTTTTTTTTTCACGAGAGTCACGGTTTTCTTTTCGCGAGAGGCATGGTTTTGCTTTTGCAAGAGTCACGGTTGTGCCTCTCGGAAACGAAAAAAACGTGTTTATGTTTTTTGTCCTTTCGTGAGAGTCACGGTTTTGCTTCCGCGAGAGGCACGATTATGCTTTCGCGAGAGTCACGGCCGTGCTTCTCAGAAAAGCAAAAAAAAAAAACGCGTTTTTTTGAGAGTCATTGTCGTGGAATTGTCACGGCAGATGTCCTAGCAAAAGGACTTAGTCGTAGGGCCATCGCAACTAGGAAGCTTAAAAGGGTTAATCGGGACAAAGGACACGAGAGGTTTTATACTAGTTCGGCCCCTTACGATGAAGGTAAAAGCCTACGTCTAATTGTGTTGGAATTGCTGGAGTTTCGATCACCAAAAGGCTAATCCGCCGGCTTGGTTATCGATCTCTTGTTTCTTGCCCTAAGCCGCCACCGAGTCATCCCCTTATATACACGGGTTGACGCCTGGCGGCCTACAGAGTTCCGGCCGGTTCATAAAACGTGTTCGGCTCAGTGACTTCTTTGTATGCCTTTCTTTACAAGTCTTTTTTTACATGCGGCGGTTTACAATATTGGGCATTAAGCCGCCTCTGGGCTTAAGACTTCCACAAGTCTTAATAAACTATATGAAGGAAATATGCCCTAGAGGCAATAATAAAGTTATTATTTATTTCCTTATATCATGATAAATGTTTATTATTCATGCTAGAATTGTATTAACCGGAAACATAATACATGTGTGAATACATAGACCAACAGAGTGTCACTAGTATGCCTCTACTTGACTAGCTCGTTAATCAAAGATGGTTATGTTTCCTAACCATGAACAAAGAGTTGTTATTTGATTAACGAGGTCACATCATTAGTTGAATGATCTGATTGACATGACCCATTCCATTAGCTTAGCACCCGATCGTTTAGTATGTTGCTATTGCTTCCTTCATGACTTATACATGTTCCTATAACTATGAGATTATGCAACTCCCGTTTACCGGAGGAATACTTTGGGTACTACCAAACGTCACAACGTAACTGGGTGATTATAAAGGAGTACTACAGGTGTCTCCAATGGTATATGTTGGGTTGGCGTATTTCGAGATTAGGGTTTGTCACTCCGAGTGTCGGAGAGGTATCTCTGGGCCCTCTCGGTAATGCACATCACATAAGCCTTGCAAGCACTGCAACTAATATGTTAGTTGTGAGATGATGTATTACGAAACGAGTAAAGAGACTTGCCGGTAACGAGATTGAACTAGGTATTGGATACCGACGATCGAATCTCGGGCAAGTAACATACCGATGACAAAGGGAACAACGTATGTTGTTATGCGGTCTGACCGATAAAGATCTTCGTAGAATATGTAGGAGCCAATATGGGCATCCAGGTCCCGCTATTGGTTATTGACCGGAGACATGTCTCGGTCATGTCTACATTGTTCTCGAACCGTAGGGTCCGCACGCTTAACGTTACGATGACAGTTATTATGAGTTTATGCATTTTGATGTACCGAAGGTTGTTCGGAGTCCCGGATGTGATCACGGACATGACGAGGAGTCTCGAAATGGTCGAGACGTAAAGATTGATATATTGGAAGCCTATGTTTGGACACCGGAAGTGTTCCGGGTGAAATCGGGATTTTACCGGAATACCGGGAGGGTTACCGGAACCCCCCGGGAGGCAAATGGGCCTATTGGGCCTTAGTGGAAAAGTGAAAAGGGGCTGCCCACAAGGGCTGCGCGCCTCCCCCTTCCCTAGTCCTATTAGGACTAGGAGAAGGGGCCGGCCCCCCTCTCTTCTCTCTTCTCCTTGAAGAGTCCTATTAGGAATAGGATTGGGGGGGAGTCCTACTCCCGGTAGGAGTGGGACTCCCCCTGCGCCTCTCTCCCTGGCCGGCCGAACCCCTCCCCCTTCTCCTTTATATACGGGGGCAGGGGGCACCCCATAGACACACAAGTTGATCATTGTTGATCGTTCCTTAGCCGTGTGCGGTGCCCCCTGCCACCAAATTCCACCTCGGTCATATCGTTGTAGAGCTTAGGCGAAGCCCTGTGTCGGTAGTGCATCAAGATCATCACCACGCCGTTGTGCTGACGGAGCTCTTCCTCGACGCTTTGCAGGATCAGAGCCCGAGGATCGTTATCGAGCTGAACGTGTGCTAAGAACTCGGAGGTGCCGGAGTAACGGTGCTTGGATCGGTCGGATCGGGAAGAAGACGTACGACTACTTCCTCTACGTTGTGAGATCGCTTCCGCAGTCGGTCTGTGTTGGTACGTAGACAATACTCTCCCCCTCGTTGCTATGCATCACCATGATCTTGCGTGTGCGTAGGAAAATTTTCGAAATTACTTCGTTCCCCAACAGTGGCATCCGAGCCTAGGTTTTATGGTTTGATGTTATTTGCACGAGTAGAACACAAGTGAGTTGTGGGCGATACAAGTCATACTGCCTACCAGCATGTCATACTTTGGTTCGGCGGTATTGTTGGGTGAGACGATCCAGACCAACCTTACGCGTACTCTTACGCGAGACCGGTTCCCTCGACGTGCTTTGCACATAGATGGCTTGCGGAAGACTGTCTCTCCAACTTTAGTTGAACCAAGTGTGACTACGCCCGGTCCTTGAGAAGGTTAAAACGGAGTCTATTTGACGAACTATCGTTGTGGTTTTGATGCGTAGGTGAGATGAGTTCTTACTTAAAGCCCGTAGCAGCCACGTAAAACTTGCAACAACAAAGTAGATGACGTCTAACTTGTTTTTGCAGGGAATGTTGTGATGTGATATGGTCAAGGCATGATGCTGATTTTATTGTATGAGATGATCATGTTTTGTAACCGAGTTATCGGCAACTGGCAGGAGCCATATGGTTGTCGCTTTATTGTATGCAATGCAATCACGATGTAATGCTTTACTTTATTACTAAGCGATAGTGATAGTCGTGGAAGCATAATATTGGCGAGACGACAACGATGCTACGATGGAGATCAAGGTGTCGCGCCGGTGACGATGGTGATCATGACGGTGCTTCGGAGATGGAGATCACAAGCACAAGATGATGATGGCCATATCGTATCACTTATATTGATTGCATGTGATGTTTATCCTTTTATGCATCTTATCTTGCTTTGATTGACGGTAGCATTATAAGATGATCTCTCACTAAATTATCAAGAAGTGTTCTCCCTGAGTATGCACCGTTGCCAAAGTTCGTCGTGCCTAGACACCACGTGATGATCGGGTGTGATAAGCTCTACGTCCATCTACAACGGGTGCAAGCCAGTTTTGCACACGCAGAATACTCAGGTTAAACTTGACGAGCCTAGCATATGCAGATATGGCCTCGGAACACAGAGACCGAAAGGTCGAGCATGAATCATATAGTAGATATGATCAACATGACGATGGTCACCATTGAAAACTACTCCATCTCACGTGATGATCGGTTATGGTTTAGTTGATTTGGATCACGTGATCACTTAGAGGATTAGAGGGATGTCTATCTAAGTGGGAGTTCCTAAGTAATTTGATTAACTGAACTTAAACTTATCATGAACTTAGTACCTGATAGTATCTTGCTTGTTATGTTGATTGTAGATAGATGGCTCGTGCTGTTGTTCCGTTGAATTTTAATGCGTTCCTTGAGAAAGCAAAGTTGAAAGATGATGGTAGCAATTACACGGACTGGGTCCGTAACCTGAGGATTATCCTCATTGCTGCACAGAAGAATTACATCCTGGAAGCACCGCTGGGTGCCAGGCCTGCTGCTGGAGCAACGCCAGATGTTATGAACGTCTGGCAGAGCAAAGCTGATGACTACTCGATAGTTCAGTGTGCCATGCTTTACGGCTTAGAATCGGGACTTCAACGACGTTTTGAACGTCATGGAGCATATGAGATGTTCCAGGAGTTGAAGTTAATATTTCAAGCAAATGCCCGAATTGAGAGATATGAAGTCTCCAATAAGTTCTATAGCTGCAAGATGGAGGAGAACAGTTCTGTCAGTGAGCATATACTCAAAATGTCTGGGTATAATAATCACTTGATTCAGATGGGAGTTAATCTTCCAGATGATTGCGTCATTGACAGAATTCTCCAATCACTGCCACCAAGCTACAAGAGCTTCGTGATGAACTATAATATGCAAGGGATGAACAAGACTATTCCCGAGCTCTTCGCAATGCTAAAAGCTGCGGAGGTAGAAATCAAGAAGGAGCATCAAGTGTTGATGGTTAGCAAAACCACTAGTTTCAATAAAAAGGGCAAAGGGAAGAAAAAGGAGAACTTCAAGAAGAACAGCAAGCAAGTTGCTGCTCAAGAGAAGAAACCCAAGTCTGGACCTAAGCCTGAAACTGAGTGCTTCTACTGCAAGCAGACTGGTCACTGGAAGCGGAACTGCCCCAAGTATTTGGCGGATAAGAAGGATGGCAAGGTGAACAAAGGTATATGTGATATACATGTTATTGATGTGTACCTTACTAGAGCTCGCAGTAGCACCTGGGTATTTGATACTGGTTCTGTTGCTAATATTTGCAACTCGAAACAGGGACTACGGAATAAGCGGACGCTAGCAAAGGACGAGGTGACGATGCGCGTGGGAAACGGTTCCAAAGTCGATGTGATCGCGGTCGGCACGCTACCTCTACATCTACCTTCGGGATTAATATTAAACCTAAATAATTGTTATTTGGTGCCAGCGTTGAGCATGAACATTATATCTGGATCTTGTTTGATGCGAGACGGTTATTCATTTAAATCAGAGAATAATGGTTGTTCTATTTATATGAGTAATATCTTTTATGGTCATGCACCCTTGAAGAGTGGTCTTTTCTTATTGAATCTCGATAGTAGTGATACACATATTCATAATGTAGAAGCCAAAAGATGCAGAGTTGATAATGATAGTGCAACTTATTTGTGGCACTGCCGTTTAGGTCATATCGGTGTAAAGCGCATGAAGAAACTCCATACTGATGGGCTTTTGGAATCACTTGATTATGAATCACTTGGTACTTGTGAACCGTGCCTCATAGGCAAGATGACTAAAACACCGTTCTCCGGTACTATGGAGAGAGCAACAGATTTATTGGAAATCATACATACCGATGTATGTGGTCCGATGAATATTGAGGCTCGTGGCAGATATCGTTATTTTCTCACCTTCACAGATGATTTCAGCAGATATGGGTATATCTACTTAATGAAACATAAGTCTGAAACATTTGAAAAGTTCAAGGAATTTCAGAGTGAAGTTGAAAATCATCGTAACAAGAAAATAAAGTTTCTACGATCTGATCGTGGAGGAGAATATTTGAGTTACGAGTTTGGTATACATTTGAAAAATTGTGGAATAGTTTCGCAACTCATGCCACCCGGAACACCACAGCGTAATGGTGTGTCTGAACGTCGTAATCGTACTTTACTAGATATGGTGCGATCTATGATGTCTCTTACTGATTTACCGCTATCGTTTTGGGGTTATGCTTTAGAGACGGCCGCATTCACGTTAAATAGGGCACCATCAAAATCCGTTGAGACGACGCCTTATGAACTATGGTTTGGCAAGAAACCAAAGTTGTTGTTTCTTAAAGTTTGGGGCTGCGATGCTTATGTGAAAAGACTTCAACCTGATAAGCTCGAACCCAAAGCGGAGAAATGTGTCTTCATAGGATACCCAAAGGAAACTGTTGGGTATACCTTCTATCACAGATCCGAAGGCAAGACATTCATTGCTAAGAATGGATCATTTCTAGAGAAGGAGTTTCTCTCGAAAGAAGTGAGTGGGAGGAAAGTAGAACTTGACGAGGTAGCTGTACCTGCTCCCTCATTGGAAAATAGTACATCACAGAAAACTGTTTCTGCGACACCTATACCAATTAGTGAGGAAGCTAATGATGATGATCATGAAACTTCAGGGCAAGATACTACTGAACCACGTAGATCAACCAGAATGAGATCCGCACCAGAGTGGTACGGTAATCCAGTTCTGGAAGTCATGCTGCTAGATCATGATGAACCTACGAACTATGAAGAAGCGATGGTGAGCCCAGATTCCGCAAAGTGGCTAGAGGCCATGAAATCTGAGATGGGATCCATGTATGAAAACAAAGTATGGACTTTGGTTGACTTGCCCGATGATCGGCAAGCAATTGAGAATAAATGGATCTTCAAGAAAAAGACTAACGCTGACGGTAATATTACTGTCTATAAAGCTCGACTTGTCGCAAAAGGTTTTCGACAAGTTCAAGGGGTTGACTACGATGAGACCTTCTCACCCGTAGCGATGCTTAAATCCGTCAGAATCATGTTAGCAATTGCCGCATTTTATGATTATGAAATATGGCAAATGGGTGTCAAAACTGCATTCCTGAATGCAAATGGGTGTCAAAACTGCATTCCTGAATGGATTTCTGGAAGAAGAGTTGTATATGATGCAACCAGAAGGTTTTGTCGATCCAAAGGGAGCTGACAAAGTGTGCAAACTCCAGCGATCCATTTATGGACTGGTGCAAGCATCTCGGAGTTGGAATAAACGCTTTGATAGTGTGATCAAAGCATTTGGTTTTATACAGACTTTCGGAGAAGCCTGTATTTACAAGAAAGTGAGTGGGAGCTCTGTAGCATTTCTGATATTATATGTGGATGACATATTGCTGATTGGAAATGATATAGAATTTCTGGATAGCATAAAGGGATACTTGAATAAAAGTTTTTCGATGAAAGACCTCGGGGAAGCTGCCTACATATTAGGCATAAAGATCTATAGAGATAGATCAAAACGCTTAATTGGACTTTCACAAAGCACATACCTTGACAAGATTTTGAAGAAGTTCAAAATGGATCAAGCAAAGAAAGGGTTCTTGCCTGTGTTACAAGGTGTGAAGTTGAGTCAGACTCAATGCCCGACCACTGCAGAAGATAGAGAGAAAATGAAAGATGTTCCCTATGCTTCAGCCATAGGCTCTATCATGTATGCAATGCTGTGTACTAGACCTGATGTGTGCCTTGCTATAAGTTTAGCAGGGAGGTACCAAAGTAATCCAGGAGTGGATCACTGGACAGCGGTCAAGAACATCCTGAAATACCTGAAAAGGACTAAGGATATGTTTCTCGTATATGGAGGTGACAAAGAGCTCACCGTAAGAGGTTACGTTGATGCAAGCTTTGACACTGATCCGGACGATTCTAAATCGCAAACCGGATACGTGTTTACTTTAAACGGTGGAGCTATCAGTTGGTGCAGTTCTAAACAAAGCGTCGTAGCGGGATCTACATGTGAGGCGGAGTACATAGCTGCTTCGGAAGCAGCAAACGAAGGAGTCTGGATGAAGGAGTTCATATCCGATCTAGGTGTCATACCTAGTGCATCGGGTCCAATGAAAATCTTTTGTGACAATACTGGTGCAATTGCTTTGGCAAAGGAATCCAGATTTCACAAGAGAACCAAACACATCAAGAGACGCTTCAACTCCATCCGGGATTTAGTCCAGGTGGGAGACATAGAGATTTGTAAGATACATACGGATCTGAATGTTGCAGACCCGTTGACTAAGCCTCTTCCACGAGCAAAACATGATCAGCACCAAGGCTCCATGGGTGTTAGAATCATTACTGTGTAATCTAGATTATTGACTCTAGTGCAAGTGGGAGACTGAAGGAAATATGCCCTAGAGGCAATAATAAAGTTATTATTTATTTCCTTATATCATGATAAATGTTTATTATTCATGCTAGAATTGTATTAACCGGAAACATAATACATGTGTGAATACATAGACCAACAGAGTGTCACAAGTATGCCTCTACTTGACTAGCTCATTAATCAAAGATGGTTATGTTTCCTAACCATGAGCAAAGAGTTGTTATTTGATTAACGAGGTCACATCATTAGTTGAATGATCTGATTGACATGACCCATTCCATTAGCTTAGCACCCGATCGTTTAGTATGTTGCTATTGCTTCCTTCATGACTTATACATGTTCCTATAACTATGAGATTATGCAACTCCCGTTTACCGGAGGAATACTTTGGGTACTACCAAACGTCACAACGTAACTGGATGATTATAAAGGAGTACTACAGGTGTCTCCAATGGTATATGTTGGGTTGGCGTATTTCGAGATTAGGATTTGTCACTCCGAGTGTCGGAGAGGTATCTCTGGGCCCTCTCGGTAATGCACATCACATAAGCCTTGCAAGCACTGCAACTAATATGTTAGTTGTGAGATGATGTATTACGGAACGAGTAAAGAGACTTGCCGGTAACGAGATTGAACTAGGTATTGGATACCGACGATCGAATCTCGGGCAAGTAACATACCGATGACAAAGGGAACAACGTATGTTGTTATGCGGTCTGACCGATAAAGATCTTCGTAGAATATGTAGGAGCCAATATGGGCATCTAGGTCCCGCTATTGGTTATTGACCGGAGACATGTCTCGGTCATGTCTACATTGTTCTCGAACCGTAGGGTCCGCACGCTTAACGTTACGATGACAGTTATTATGAGTTTATGCATTTTGATGTACCGAAGGTTGTTCGGAGTCCCGGATGTGATCACGGACATGACGAGGAGTCTCGAAATGGTCGATACGTAAAGATTGATATATTGGAAGCCTATGTTTGGACACCGGAAGTGTTCCGGGTGAAATCGGGATTTTACCGGAATACCGGGAGGGTTACCGGAACCCCCCGGGAGGCAAATGGGCCTATTGGGCCTTAGTGGAAAAGTGAAAAGGGGCTGCCCACAAGGGCTGCGCGCCTCCCCCCCTTCCCTAGTCCTATTAGGACTAGGAGAAGGGGCCGGCCCCCCTCTCTTCTCTCTTCTCCTTGAAGAGTCCTATTAGGAATAGGATTGGGGGGGAGTCCTACTCCCGGTAGGAGTGGGACTCCCCCTGCGCCTCTCTCCCTGGCCGGCCGAACCCCTCCCCCTACTCCTTTATATACGGGGGCAGGGGGCACCCCATAGACACACAAGTTGATCATTGTTGATCGTTCCTTAGCCGTGTGCGGTGCCCCCTGCCACCAAATTCCACCTCGGTCATATCGTTGTAGAGCTTAGGCGAAGCCCTGCATCGGCAGTGCATCAAGATCGTCACCACGCCGTTGTGCTGACGGAACTCTTCCTCGATGCTTTGCTGGATCGGAGCCCGAGGATCGTCATTGAGCTGAACGTGTGCTAAGAACTCGGAGGTGCCGGAGTAACGGTGCTTGGATCGGTCGGATCGGGAAGAAGACGTACGACTACTTCCTCTACGTTGTGAGATCGCTTCCGCAGTCGGTCTGCGTTGGTACGTAGACAATACTCTCCCCCTCGTTGCTATGCATCACCATGATCTTGCGTGTGCGTAGGAAAATTTTCGAAATTACTTCGTTCCCCAACACTATAGCCTTGAATACTATTGGGCTTCTTTTGTAATCCGCCATTGGGGCTGACCCGGCCCCTCCTGAGCGGGTCTTACCTGGTATCTATATTCCCAACATTAGGCCTCATGTTGACTTTGGACTTTGTTCCTTGTCAATCTTCAATATTTAGATGAAATCCATCTTCCTCTCTGTGTAAAAATTCTGTAACTCATCGTGATGTCATCGTCTGAAAACACAAAAAACGGTTATGACGTCATCCTCAACGGATCTTTATCCTTTAATGTCTTCCGAAAATCGAGGCGTCTGTTTAGCTGGATAGTCATTATTTGGGTCTTCCTCAATATTCGCGTCCGCCTGTTCGCTTATCTCCTTATAAATAGGCACGCCCCAGTCTTTCTCATTCTTCTCTCTTCTTCATCTTCTTCCTCTCGCAACCCTCCCGCTGCTCGAGCTCCGCCACCGTCGCGCTTCACCTCTGTCTCCGTCGACCTTGGCCGCTGCATCAACCTGAATCGGTCTAGAGAACGGCGGTGACCTCCGTAGAAGATCCGTGGTTGTAAGTGCTCACCTTCCTACTCCTCAGATCCGCATTAGGGTTTCTAGGTTTCTGCGTGTTCTTCGTAGTTCATCACGGTTTCCTTGTATTTCTTCCACTACGGCTTCTTCTTGATCTAAAGAGAACATGTGTTCGTGCGGTAGTTGTTTTGTGCCCATTCTTAATACCAACGGATCCCTTTCTTTGGTTCAAATGCCTCATTAGAGCTCATGAACTCATCTGTGCTAGATTTTTAGGTCTAGAATATTTTCCATTTTGAATGACCCTTTGATCCAGAATAATGTCAAGAAATTAGGAAACTTGTTTGCTTCAACACTTAGCCAACTCTGTCTCTGGTTTCCTTCAGTTGTCTTTAGTCATGGCGGCTTATGGCGCCGGCTTACTTTTCCCTTATATGACATTAGCCCTTACTTAAGCCGCCATTACTTATTTGCGTCGTCATCATTTAACTCTTAATTTCACCATTGAATTTGAGCCGGCATGTTACTTTCTTTTCAGTTCGTCTTTTGATCATCATGCCGTCAAAAGCACCAACCCTCTGCAACTGGGTCCCTTCCACAGTAACTGAGGACAATTTGAAGGAATTCTTCACCATAGGATTTTTGCCAGGGAAGAATGTTATGTCTTACCGTGCACCTGACCCGGACGAGGAACGACCCAATCCCAAAGATGGTGAAGTCATTGTCTTTTCTGACCACATGAATCGAGGCTTTTCACCATCCGGCTCAAAGTTCTTCAGAGATGTTCTTCATTTTTTCAAACTCCACCCTCAAGATCTCAGGCCCAATTCCATATCCAATATCTGCAATTTCCAAGTTCTCTATGAGGTGTACCTTCAAGAAGAACCGACTGTGGAACTCTTTAGAGAGTATTATTATCTGAACCGCCAGAACGAGTGTACCAATGGCCCTAGCTTGGAACTTGGAGGCATCTCAATTCAGCGCTGACAGGGCGCTGTCTTCCCCCTAATAGTCTTGCCGAGTCATCCCAAAGACTGGAATCAGACCTGGTTCTACTGTCAAGACACTTCACCAGCCAATGAGAAACCACTGTCGGGTTATCGCGCGGATCGTCTAGATTCCAAGTTTGCGCTCCCTGACAAGCTTACTGCCGCAGAACGCAAAAGGCTTATTCCATCAATTATAAGGATTAACGCCTTACTGGGGAACGGCTTAACCGGAGTTGATTTGACTCGTTGTTGGGTCCAGATGACTCTCTTCATCACAGCTCCGTTCAACTGACTGAAGAAGATATTGTTTCAATGTCGACCCTTCTGGTGAACGCTAAATATGAAGACTGCAGTAAAGTTGGGTTAAACCCCTTCTGCAAACTTAACCCGGCGCCAGAGGTAAGAAACCCCTGACCTCTTTCTCTTTGTATTTTCCTCAGCAGTTTTAAATACCTGCATGACCTTGTTTACTTGTTCACTGGCTAAATCTGACTTCTGGAAAACCAAGTATGACCATGAAGCCGCCAAGAAGGCTAGAGCCGCCGCCATAAACGCTAAGAAAATGACCCGGAGGTCCAAGAAGAAAAAGAGCACCGCTGAGGACCTGTTAAAGCTTGATGATATTTCTGAGTCGAAGGTAGCCCTTGATCCCCTTGGCCAGTTTTTTAATACCTTATTGGCACTGACTATTGCCAAAACGACACGGGGGCCAGTCAGGCCGTGGAAGAAGAGGTAACTATTTCCTCCGACTCAACCCATTTGCCAAGACAGAAACTTCGACTGGTAACCCGGAAAGTAAGGTTTTCACACCCTTTAGCTTATTTGGACCCTCATTTTCTTTTGAAAAAGCAGCAACATGAGAGCCGCCGTCAGGCCCGGAACAACGATGAACCGCCTTCCGGTCTTCAACAAACTCCTCAGAAACGCCAGAATGAGGTCTCTTTTATCTTCATCTTTTACTTTTCATTAATGGATCTTCTCCCTTGCATTACTAACTTTATTTTATCTTTCTGCAGGAGGTTTCTCGCTCTTCTGGCGACTCATCTTAGACTCAATTTCCGGCCTTCAAGACTGCCCCTGGGTAAGGAAAAATTCATCTTTCCTCCGTGTCTTTCCAACTGCCTCTTTGTACTAACTGTCTCATAACCTCTTTCTTAGTGGTCAAGCCAAGTCCAAGAAGGCCAAGGTGACTAAACCGGCAGAAGACCCGTCAGTCCTTGCACCTGAACCGACCGGGCCAACTTCTCCCCCTCAAACTGAAGCACCAGAAGACCCGACTGCCAATGCTCAATTGGATCCTCCCGAGCCATCAGCCAATGATACTGTTGTTAACCCCTCTACTGCTAGACCATCCAGTTCAGCTAACCCGCCATCATCTTCTGATCATGACGTTCTGGTCACTGGTAGCCGTTATGTTGAACCGGGGACTCCTACTGTGTTAGCCCGGCACACTGCTAAACAAGAAGCCCTGGAGAGACAGAAAGTGCGTTTTGATATCTCTCACTATAGTCATCTGAATGCTAATGACATATTGTCCGGCTATCTCAGCCATGTTCATTCCAGCCGTGAATCAGACATTGAGATGGTCAAGCAACTTCAGCTGAAATATGAGGTATGTTCTCCGGTTTACTTATACTCTGCCAGCCCCCAAGTCTTCAAATGATGATCCTGAATGATCTGGAGACTTTATGATATAGATGGATATTTTCTCTCTAAGTTTTTCAAAATTCCAATAAAATAGTGTAAACTCCACCTGTAGTCCCCAAGTGCCGGCTCAATTTATCATAAATGAACTGGTACTTTAACTTCATAGCTGTCTTTTGCCGAACCCAACAAATATTGTAATACGGCTTAATCTTGAGAGACTTTCTAAATATCATGCATTAGCCCCCAAGTGCCAAGTGATGTTACTTTGTAAGGTACTTGGGACTTGAAATATATTAGAGTCATAAGAAATTGTTTTGGCAGACATTAGCCCCCAAGTGTCAAGTGGTATTGCAGTGCAAAGTACTTGAGACTTGGATCTTGAACTTTAGTTTAAGCCTTGACACACCTGTGTATGTTTTGTAGAACGCCCTATCTGAATTGGGTTCCCAATTAACTGATGCAAAGACCCGGCTGGCGGATCAAGAGGCAGAAATCAAGTCTACTAATTCTAAACTTCAATTGAGTCTTGCTGAGACGGAAAAATTGAAAACCAGCTTGACTGCCAAAAAGAAATCCTGGGCTGAAGAAAAGACGCTGCTGACACAACGCGCCGTAAAAGCTGAAGCGGCTCTTGAGGAGGTTACCATGGAGCTGACCAGCTTAAAGAACCGGGTGTCTCAAATGGTTTCCACCATCTTTGGTAAGCCATCTGTACTGATCTTTTATACCTTGTTTTGACCCGAAATATAAGCCGCCGCTGAGCCTTAGTTTAATACTCGCAGGTCCACGCAGCAAAAATCTGAGCCAAGACAGTGTGACCAAACTGAAGGCGGTGTATACCTTGGTGGAGCAATTGTACACTGGCGCTCAACGAGCACTTGCCACCATCTCACCTGGCAACCAAGGACCCAATCGGCTGAGCGATGTTTTGAAAAAACTGTCAATCTTACCCGCCAGGTTTCAAGAGGTCAAACGATCCTGTGCAGAGCCAGAGCCTTGTCTGCCCTGAGCCGCTCCAAAGCCTGGGTGCCAGATCTAGACCTTGTAGATGTAGCTAGGGGGTACCCGACTATGAAGGAAGATGGGTCTCTATTTAAGCAGGATGACTTCATGGCCTGCGTGAAGGGAGTTCGACCTCAAACTACTGTTCTTGGAGATGAGACCAATACTGACAAATATCAGGCGGGTTTTGATTTGGAGAATAAGAAGATGGTGACTCCCTCTTATAAGGTGACAGATCTCATCCCGCCGGTTCGTCAACATACGTTTGCCCCAGAAATTGACCCGGCTGGCCTGATTGATGATGAAGCAGAGTTCATTGCCGTGAACGGTTTTGACTAGTCCAATCCCAGCTTCCAATCAGCAGAAGGAGGTGAACCGGCGAGGGAAGAGTGATAACCATCTTGTGGGCTCTTTAAAGCCTTGTAATAGATTTAGCTTGAAACAACTGCATATTTTGCCTATGCCATCGTGCATAAGATGCCGTGTGTGACTCTTTGCTTCCTGATGTCAATATATGCGTCACATTTATGGTTATCTCTATCATATTTCGGCTCTGTTCCTGTCTCTTTTGTATCTGGACCACCGGTTTACATGACCCAGTCCTTTTTTTTGAGAAGTCAATGCTTCTTCATGCCCGATGATCATCATGCCTTGGCGGCTTATTGTCAAATAGTCAAGCCGGTGAAAAGACCGTGTTGATCGTTTAAAATTGAGACAATAAAAGACCAATAAGGCAAATAACAATTTGCAAACAATATAAATTAACATTGTAACTGAAAGTTGGGGGTTTCTGATTCAAATACGATCAGTAAACCGGACCAAAGGGGTTAAGCTAAGATTCAAATACGATCATATAGCCCCCAGTGGCTTTGGCGTTGCCCCGATCAAGAGGGTACCGACAACTATGTTCTCTTTGGTTCGAATACGACCTATGTTTGAACAGGAAGCCCCCAAATGACCTTGAGAGGTTTTTAACGACCCTGATTCGAATATGATCCAAGTCGGACCCAAAAGGGGTTAAGCTATGATTCGGATACGATCAAGAAGCCCCCTAGTGAGTTTGGCTTTGAGCCGATCAAGAGGGTTACGACAGCTTGATACGTCTCCAACGTATCTATAATTTTTGATTGCTCCATGCTATATTATCTACTGTTTTGGATGTTTATGGGCTTTATTATACACTTTTATATCATTTTTGGGACTAACCTATTAACCCAGAACCCAGTGCCAGTTTCTGTTTTTACCCTGTTTTAGGGTTTCGAAGACAAGGAAAATCAAATGGAGTCCAATTGACCTGAAACTTCACGGAACTCATTTTTGGAAGGAAAGAAGCCTAGAAGACTTGGAGTGCATGTCGGGGGCTCTACGAGGAGGTCACGAGGCAGGGGGCGCGCCCACCCCCCTGGGCGCGCCCTCCACCCTCGTGAGCCCCTCGTGGCCCCCCTGACGTACTTCTTCTGCCTATATATCTCCATATACCCTAAAAACATCTGTGAGCACATTAGATCGGGAGTTCCGCCACCAGAAGCCTCCGTAGCCACCAAAGGCCAATCTAGACCCATTCCGGCACCCTGCCGGAGGGGAAATCCCTCTCCGGTGGCCATCTTCATCATCCCGATGCTCTCCATGACGAGGAGGGAGTAGTTCTCCCTCGGGGCTGAGGGTATGTACCAGTAGCTATGTGTTTGATCTCTCTCTCTCTCTCGTGTTCTTGATTTGGCACGATCTTGATGTATCGCGAGCTTTGCTATTATAGTTGGATCTTATGTTTCTCCTTCCCCTCTTCTCTCTTGTAATGAATTGAGTTTCTCCTTTAAAGTAATCTTATCGGATCGAGTCTTTAAAGATTTGAGAACACTTGATGTATGTCTTGCCGTGCGTATTGCTATGTCTTGAGCTTGCGTTGGTTTTCCCCGAAGAGGAAGGGATGACGCAGCAGAGTAGCGTAAGTATTTCCCTTAGTTTTTGAGAACCAAGGTATCAATCCAGTAGGAGGCCACGCTCAAGTCCCTCGTACCTGCACAAAACGACAGCTACTCACAACAAACGCGATTAGGGGTTGTCAATCCCTTCACGGTCACTTACGAGAGTGAGATCTGATAGATATAATATTTTTGGTATTTTTGATATAAAGATGCAAAGTAAAAAGTAAAAGCAAAGTAAAAAGCAAAACAAGATTAAAGTGATGGAAATTGATATGATGAGAATAGACTCGGGAGCCATAGGTTTCACTAGTGGCTTCTCTCAAGAGCATAAGTATTCTACGGTGGGTGAATAAATTACTGTTGAGCAATTGACAGAATTGAGCATATTTATGAGAATATCTATGCATGATCATGTATATAGGCATCACATCCGTGACAAGTAGACCGAAATGATTCTGCATCTACTACTATTACTCCACTCATCGACCGCTATCCAGCATGCATCTAGAGTATTAAGTTAAAAACAGAGTAACACTTTAAGCAAGATGACATGATGTAGAGAGATAAATTCATGCAATATGAAATAAACCCCATCTTGTTATCCTCGATGGCAACGATGCAATACGTGCCTTGCTGCCCCTTCTGTCACTGGGAAAGGACACCGCAAGATCGAACCCAAAGCTAAGCACTTCTCCCATGGCAAGAACTACCAATCTAGTTGGCCAAACCAAACGGATAATTCGAAGAGACTTGCAAAGATAACCAATCATACATAAAAGAATTCAGAGAAGATTCAAATATTATTCATAGATAGACTTGATCATAAACCCACAATTCATCGGTCTCAACAAACACACCGCAAAAAGAAGATTACATCGAATAGATCTCCACAAGAGAGGGGGAGAACTTTATATTGAGATTCAAAGAGAGAGAAGAAGCCATCTAGCTACTAACTATGGACCCGAAGGTCTGAGGTAAACTACTCACACTTCATCGGAGAGGCTATGATGATGTAGAAGCCCTCCGTGATGACGGCCCTCTTCCGGCGGAGCTCTAGAACAGGCCCCAAGATGGGATCTCGTGGATACAGAAAGTTGCGGCGGTGGAATTAGGTTTTTGGCTCCTCTTCTGGTCGTTTGGGGGTACGTATGTATATATAGGAGGAAGGAGTACGTCGGTGGAGCTCCGAAGGGCCCACGAGGCAGGGGGCGCGCCCTGGGGGGGGGGCCCACCCTCGTGACCGCCTCTTTTGTTCCTTGGCGTAGGGTCCAAGTCTTCTGGATCACGTTCAGTGACAAAATCACGTTCCCTAAGGTTTTATTCCATTTGGACTCCGTTTGATATTCCGTTTCTTCGAAACACTGAAATAGGCAAAAAACAGCAATTCTGGGCTGGGCCTCCGGTTAATTGGTTAGTCCCAAAAATAATATAAAAGTGGAAAATAAATCCCAATATAGTCCAAAACAGTAGATAATATAGCATGGAGCAATCAAAAATTATAGATACGTTGGAGAAGTATGAGGCATCCCCAAGCTTAATTCCTGCTCGTCCTCGAGTAGGTAAATGCTAAAAAGAGAATTTTTGATGCGGAGTGCTACTTGGCATAATTTCAATGCAAATCTTCTTAATTTTTATATGAATATTCAGATTCAAAAGATTCAAGACAAAAGTTTATATTGACATAAAAATAATAATAATACTTCAAGCATACTAACAAAGCAATTGTGTCTTCTCAAAATAACATGGCCAAAGAAAGTTATCCCTACAAAATCATATAGTCTGGCTATGCTCTATCTTCAGCACACAAAGTATTTAAATCATGCACAACCCCATTGACAAGCCAAGCAATTGTTTCATACTCTAACTTTTTCAAAACTTTTTCAATCTTCACGCAATACATGAGCGTGAGCCATGGATATAGCACTATAGGTGGAATAGAATGGTGGTTGTGGAGAAGACAAAAAGGAGAAGATAGTCTCACATCAACTAGGCGTATCGACGGGCTATGGATATGCCCATCAATAGATATCAATTTGAGTGAGTAGGGATTGCCATGCAACGGATGCACTAGAGCTATAAGTATATGAAAGCTCAAAAAGAAACTAAGTGGGTGTGCATCCAACTTGCTTTCTCATGAAGACCTAGGGCAATTTGAGGAAGCCCATCATTGGAATATACAAGCCAAGTTCTATAATGTAAAATTCCCACTAGTATATGAAAGTGATAACATGAGAGACTCTCTACTATGAAGATCATGGTGCTACTTTGAAGCACAAGTGTGGTAAAAGGATAGTAACATTGTCCCTTCTCTCTTTTTCTCTCATTTTTTTATTTTTATTTGGCCTTTTCTCTTTTTATGGCCTCTTTTTATTTGGGCTTCTTTGGCCTCTTTATTTATTTATTTATTTTCGTCCCGAGTCTCATCCCGACTTATGGGGGAATCATAGTCTCCATCATCCTTTCCTCACTGGGACAATGCTCTAATAATGATGATCATCACACTTTTATTTTTCTTACAACTCAACAATTACAACTCAATACTTAGAACAAAATATGACTCTATATGAATGCCTTCGGCGGTGTACCGGGATACGCAATATGGGAATGATGGAGTGTGTCATAATAAACGGAACGGTGGAAAGTTGCATGGCAATATATCTCGGAATGGCTATGGAAATGCCATAATAGGTAGGTATGGTGGCTGTTTTGAGGAAGGTATATGGTGGGTGTATGATACCGGCGAAAAGTGCGCGGTATTAGAGAGGCTAGCAAAGGTGGAAGGGTGAGAGTGCGTATAATCCATGGACTCAACATTAGTCATAATGAACTCATATACTTATTGCAAAAATCTAGAAGTTATCAAAGCAAAGTATTACGCGCATGCTCCTAGGAGGATAGATTGGTAGGAAAAGACCATCGCTCGTCTCCGACCGCCACTCATAAGGAAGACAATCAATAAATAAATCATGCTCCGACTTCATCACATAATGGTTCACCATACGTGCATGCTACGGGCATCACAAACTTTAACACAAGTATTCTTTAAATTCACAACTACTCAACTAGCATGACTTTAATATTATCACCTCCATATCTCAAAACAATTATCATGTTTCAATCTTTTCTTAGTATTCGACACACTTAAAAGAAAGTTTCACAAATCTTGAATATCAAGCATATTATTATTAAGCAAATTACCATGCTATTAAGACTCTCAAAATAATTTAAGTGAAGCATGAGAGATCAATAGTTTCTTTAAAACAAATCCACCACCGTGCTCTAAAAGATCTAAGTGAAGCACAGAGCAAAATTATAACGCTCAAAATATATAAGTGAAGCACATAGTGCAAAACTACTTAGCTCAAAAAGATATAAGTGAAGCACATAGAGCAAAAACTACTTAGCTCAAAAGATATAAGTGAAGCACATAGAGTATTGTATCAAATGTTAATTCATGTATGGCTCTCTCAAAAGGTGTGTACAGCAAGGATGATTGTGGCATACTAATACACAAAGACACAAATAATACAAAACGCTCCAAGCAAAACACATATCATGTTGGTGAATAAAAATATAGCTCCAAGTAAATTACTGATGGAAGTGGACGAAAGAGGGGATGCCTCTCGGGTCATCCCCAAGCTTTGACTTCTTGGTGTCCTTGGATTATCTTGGGGGTGCCATGGGCATCCCCAAGCTTAGGCTCTTGCCACTCCTTGTTGTTGGGGAACGTAACAGAAATTCAAAATTTTCCTACGTGTCACCAAGATCTATCTATGGAGAGACTAGCAATGAGGGGAAGGAGAGTTGCATCTACATACCCTTGTAGATCGCTAAGCGGAAGCGTTCAAGTGAACGGGGTTGATGGAGTCGTACTCGTCGTGATTCAAATCACCGATGATCAAGTGCCGAACGGACGGCACCTCCGCGTTCAACACACGTACAGCCCGGTGACGTCTCCCACGCCTTGATCCAGCAAGGAGAGAGGGAGAGGTTGAGGAAGACTCCATCCAGCAGCAGCACAATGGCATGGTGATGATGGAGGAGCGTGGCAATCCTGCAGGGCTTCGCCAAGCACCGCAGAAGAGGAGGAATAGAGAGGGAGGGCTGCACCAAGAGGTGAGATCAAATCGTGTGTCATGTGCAGCCCCTAGGCCTCATATATATAGGGGAGAGGGAGGAGGGCTGCGCCCTAGGGTTTCCCCTAGGGGGGGCGGCGGCCAAGAGGGGAGGGGAGAAGGGGGCGCCCCCTAGGGTGGGCCTTAGGCCCATCTAAGCCTAGGGTTTCCCCTCTCTCCACCTCTTAGGCGCCTTGGGTCTATCTGGGAGGCGCACCAACCCACTTAGGGGCTGGTCCCTCACCACTCTTGGCCCACGCAACGTTCTGGGGTTGGTGGCCCCACTTGGTGGACCCCCGGGACCCTCCCGGTGGTCCCGGTACGTTACTAATAAACCCCGAAACTCTTCCGGTGACCAAAACAGGACTTCCCATATATAAATCTTTACCTCCGGACCATTCCGGAACTCCTCGTGACGTCCGGGATCTCATCCGGGACTCCGAACAACATTCGGTAACCACATACATACTTCCTTTATAACCCTAGCGTCATCGAACCTTAAGTGTGTAGACCCTACGGGTTCGAGAGACATGCAGACATGACCGAGACGTTCTCCGGTCAATAACCAACAGCAGGATCTGGATACCCATGTTGGCTCCCACATGTTCCACGATGATCTCATCGGATGAACCACGATGTCAAGGACTTAATCAATCCCGTATACAATTCCCTTTGTCTATCGGTACGATACTTGCCCGAGATTCGATCGTCGGTATCCCGATACCTTGTTCAATATCGTTATCGGCAAGTCTCTTTACTCGTTTCGTAACACATCATCCCGTGATCAACTCCTTGATCACATTGTGCACATTATGATGATGTCCTACCGAGTGGGCCCAGAGATACCTCTCCGTCACACGGAGTGACAAATCCCAGTCTCGATTCGTGCCAACCCAACAGACACTTTCGGAGATACCCGTAGTGCACCTTTATAGTCACCCAGTTACGTTGTGACGTTTGGCACACCCAAAGCACTCCTACGGTATCCGGGAGCTGCACAATCTCATGGTCTAAGGAAATGATACTTGACATTAGCAAAGCTTTAGCATACGAACTACACGATCTAGTGCTATGCTTAGGATTGGGTCTTGTCCATCACATCATTCTCCTAATGACGTGATCCCGTTATCAACGACATCCAATGTCCATGGTCAGGAAACCGTAACCATCCATTGATCAATGAGCTAGTCAACTAGAGGCTTACTAGGGACATGGTGTTGTCTATGTATCCACACATGTATCTGAGTTTCCTATCAATACAATTATAGCATGGATAATAAACGATTATCATGAACAAGGAAATATAATAATAATCAATTTATTATTGCCTCTAGGGCATATTTCCAACACTTGTTCCATAATCGATCACAAGAATTCACCCAAAACTTGAAAACTTCACAACACAAAACTTAAAGTAGAAAACTCGTGAGCTCCGTTATCGAAAGAAAACAAAAGACCACTTTAAGGTACTGTAATGAACTCATTATTTATTTATATTGGTGTTAAACCTACTGTATTCCAACTTCTTTATGGATTATAAACTATTTTACTAGCCATAGATTCATCAAAATAAGCAAACAACACACGAAAAACAGAATCTGTCAAAAACAGAACAGTCTGTAGTAATATGTAGCTAGCGCAAGATCTGGAACCCCAAAATTCTAAAATAAATTTTTGGACGTGAGGAATTTATATATTAATCATCTTCAAAAAGAATTAACTAAATAGCACTCTTCAAATAAAAATGACAGCAGTTCTCGTGAGCGCTAAAGTTTCTGTTTTTTACAGCAAGTTCAACAAGACTTTCCCAAGTCTTCCCAACGGTTCTACTTGGCACAAACACTAACTAAACACAAAAAACACAACCAAAACAGAGGCTGAATAATTTATTTATTACTAAGCAGGAGCAAAAAGCAAGGAATAAAAATAAAATTGGGTTGCCTCCCAACAAGCGCTATCGTTTAACGCCCCTAGCTAGGCATAAAAGCGAGGATAGATCTAGGTATTGCCATCTTTGGTAGACAATCCATAAGTGGCTCTCATGATAGTTTCATATGGAAATTTTATTTTCTTTCTTGGAAAGTGTTCCATGCCCTTTTTTAATGGAAATTGAAATCTAATATTCCCTTCCTTCATATCAATAATCGCACCAACCGTTCTAAGGAAAGGTCTACCAAGAACAATAGGGCAAGAAGGATTGCAATCTATATCAAGAATAATGAAATCTACGGGCACATAATTCCTATTTGCAACAATAAAAACATCATTAATCCTTACCGTAGGTTTCTTAATAGTAGAATCCGCAAGATGCAAGTTTAGAGAGCAATCATCAAAATTACGGAAATCTAGCAAATCACATAAAGTCTTGGGAATAGTGGAGACACTAGCACCCAAATCACACAAAGCATAAAACTCATGATCTTTAATTTTAATTCTAATAGTTGGTTCCCACTCATCATAGAGTTTTCTAGGGATAGAAACTTTCAACTCAAGTTTTTCTTCATAAGATTGCATCAAGGCATCAACAATATGTTCGGTGAAGGCTTTATTTTGACTATAAGCATGTGGAGAATTTAGCACGGATTGCAACAAGGAAATGCAATCAATTAAAGGGCAACTTTCATAATTAAATTCCTTGAATCCAATATAGTGGGTTTAGCAACATCTAGATTTTTATTTCTTTCAATCCCACTTTCATCAATTTCATCATTAAGATCTAAATACTCCGAATTTTTAGAACGCCTTCTAGGTAAAGGAAGATCATATTCAGTTTCATCAAGATTTATATTGCAAAATAAAGATTTAATAGGGGACACATCAATAACTTTTAGATCTTCATCTTGATTTTCATAGTAATTGGAAGAACACGCTTTAATAAAGGCATCTTTGGAAGCACGCATCCTAGCGGTTCTTTTCTTGCACTCATCAATGGAAATTCTCATGGCTTTGAGAGACTCATTGATATCATGCTTAGGAGGAATAGATCTAATCTTTAAAGAATCAATCTCAAGAGAAATTCTATCAACGTTTCTAGCCAAATCATCAACTTTAAGCAATTTCTCTTCAAGCAAAGCATTAAAATTCTTTTGTGAATTCATAAACTATTTAACACTATTCTCAAATTCAGAGGGTATCTTATTATAATTTCCATAAGAGTTGTTGTAGGAATTCCCATAATTATTAGAGGGATTACTAGGATATGGCCTAGGATTAAAATTCCCTCTCTAAGCGTTGTTACCAAAATTATTCCTACCAACAAAATTCACATCCATAGATTCATTGTTATTCTCAATCAAAGTAGACAAAGGCATATCATTAGGATCAGAAGAAACACTCTTAGTAGCAAATAATTTCATAAGTTCATCCATCTTTCCACTTAAAACATTGATTTCTTCTATCGCATGCACTTTTTTATTAGAAGATCTTTCAGTATGCCATTGAGAATAATTAACCATAATATTATCTAGGAGTTTAGTAGCATCTCCTAAAGTGATTTCCATAAAAGTGCCTCCCGCGGCCGAATCTAAAAAATTTCTAGAAGCAAAATTCAATCCGGCATAAAAATTTTGTATGATCATCCACAAATTCAAACCATTAGTAGGGCAATTACGTATCATTAATTTCATTCTCTCCCAAGCTTGTGCAACATGTTCATGATCAAGTTGCTTAAAGTTCATAATATCGTTTCTAAGAGAGATGATCTTAGCGGGAGGGAAATACTTAGAGATAAAAGCATCTTTGCACTTGTTCCAAGAATCAATACTATTCTTAGGCAAAGACAAAAACTAAGCTTTAGCACGATCTCTAAGCAAAAAAGGAAATAGCTTCAATTTAACGACATCATTATCGAAATCTTTTTTCTTTTGCATATCACATAAATCAACGAAGCTATTCAAATGAGTAGCAGCATCTTCACTAGGAAGGCTGGCGAATTGATCTTTCATAACAAGATTCAACAAAGCAGCATTGATTTCACAAGATTCAATATTAGCAAGAGGAGCAATCAGAGTGCTAAGGAAATCATTATTATTGGTATTGGTGAAGTCACACAATTTAGTATTATCTTGAGCCATCGCGACAAACAAGCAATCTAACACACGAGCAAACAAGAGCAAACAGGCAAAAGAGGAAAATAGAGAGGGAGGATAGAGAGAGAAAGAGGGCGAATAAAGCGGCAATGGTGAAGTGGGGGAGAGGAAAACGAGAGGCAAATGGCAAATAATGTAATGCGAGAGATAGGGATTGTGATGGGTACTTGGTATGTTGACTTTTTTGTAGACTCCCCGGCAACGGCGCCAGAAATCCTTCTTGCTACGTCTTGAGCTTGCGTTGGTTTTCCCCGAAGAGGAAGGGATGATGCAGCAGAGTAGAGTAAGTATTTCCCTCAGTTTTTGAGAACCAAGGTATCAATCCAGTAGGAGGCCACGCTCAAGTCCCTCGTACCTGCACAAAACGATAGCTACTCGCAACCAACGCGATTAGGGGTTGTCAATCCCTTCACGGTCACTTATGAGAGTGAGAGCTGATAGATATAATATTTTTGGTATTTTTGGTATAAAGATGCAAAGTAAAAAGTAAAAGCAAAGTAAAAAGCAAAACAAGATTAAAGTGATGAAGATTGATATGATGAGAATAGACCCGGGGGCCATAGGTTTCACTAGTGGCTTCTCTCAAGAGCATAAGTATTCTACGGTGGGTGAACAAATAACTGTTGAGCAATTGACAGAATTGAGCATAGTTATAAGAATATCTAGGCATGATCATGTATATAGGCATCACATCCGTGACAAGTAGACCGAAATGATTCTGCATCTACTACTATTACTCCACTCATCGACCGCTATCCAGCATGCATCTAGAGTATTAAGTTAAAAACAGAGTAACGCTTTAAGCAAGATGACATGATGTAGAGAGATAAATTCATGCAATATGAAGTAAACCCCATCTTGTTATCCTCGATGGCAACGATGCAATACGTGCCTTGCTGCCCCTTCTGTCACTGGGAAAGGACACCGCAAGATCGAACCCAAAGCTAAGCACTTCTCCCATGGCAAGAACTACCAATCTAGTTGGCCAAAACAAACGGATAATTCGAAGAGACTTGCAAAGATAACCAATCATACGTAAAAGAATTCAGAGAAGATTCAAATATTATTCATAGATAGACTTGAACATAAACCCACAATTCATCGGTCTCAACAAACACACCACAAAAAGAAGATTACATCGAATAGATCTCCACAAAAGAGGGGGAGAACTTTGTATTGAGATTCAAAGAGAGAGAAGAAGCCATCTAGCTACTAACTATGGACCCGAAGGTCTGAGGTAAACTACTCACACTTCATCGAAGAGGCTATGATGATGTAGAAGCCCTCCGTGATGACAGCCCTCTTCCGGCGGAGCTCTGGAACAGACCCCAAGATGGGATCTCGTGGATACAGAAAGTTGCGATGGTGGAATTAGGTTTTTGGCTCCTCTTCTGATCATTTGGGAGTACGTATATATATATAGGAGGAAGGAGTACGTCGGTGGAGCTCCGAGGGGCCCATGAGGCAGGGGGGCGCGCCCTAGGGGGGTGCCTCCCACCCTCGTGACCGCCTTTTTTGTTCCTTGGCATAGGGTCCAAGTCTCCTGGATCACGTTCAGTGAGAAAATCACGTTCCTGAAGGTTTTATTCCGTTTGGACTCCGTTTGATATTCCGTTTCTTCGAAACACTAAAATAGGCAAAAAACAACAATTCTGAGCTGGGCCTCCGGTTAATAGGTTAGTCCCAAAAATAATATAAAAGTGGAAAATAAGCCCAATATAGTCCAAAACAGTAGATAATATAGCATGGAGCAATCAAAAATTATAGATACGTTGGAGACGTATCACGTATCTGTGGTGACAATGGGATACCACGTGATTCACTTGATGTATGTTTTGGTGATCAACTTGCGGGTTCCGCCCATGAACCTATGCATAGGGGTTGGCACACGTTTTCGTCGTGATTCTCCGGTAGAAACTTTGGGGCACTCTTTGAGGTCCTTTGTGTTGGTTGAATAGATGAATCTGAGATTGTGTGACGCATATCGTATAATCATACCCACGGATACTTGAGGTGACATTGGAGTATCTAGGTGACATTAGGGTTTTGGTTGATTTGTGTCTTAAGGTGTTATTCTAGTACGAACTCTAGGGCTGTTTGTGACACTTATAGGAATAGCCCAACGGATTGATTGGAAAGAATAACTTTGAGGTGGTTTTGTACCCTACCATAATCTCTTCGTTTGTTCTCCGCTATTAGTGACTTTGGAGTGACTCTTTGTTGCATGTTGAGGCATAGTTATATGATCCAATTATGTTATTATTGTTGAGGGAACTTGCACTAGCGAAAGTATGAACCCTAGACCTTATTTCTACGCATTGCAATACCATTTACGCTCACTTTTATCATTAGTTACCTTACTGTTTTTGTATTTTCAGATTACAAATACTATTATCTACTATCCATATACCACTTGTATCACCTTCTCTTTGCCGAACTAGTGCACCTATACAATTTACCATTGTATTGGGTGTGTTGGGGACACAAGAGACTCTTTGTTATTTGGTTGCAGGGTTGCTTGAGAGAGACCATCTTCATCCTACGCCTCCTACAGATTGATAAACCTTAGGTCATCCACTTGAGGGAAATTTGCTACCGTCCTACAAACCTATGCACTTGGAGGCCCAACAACATCTACAAGAAGAAGGTTGTGTAGTAGACATCAAGCTCTTTTCTGGCACCGTTGCCGGGGAGGTGAGTGCTTGAAGGTATATCTTTAGATCTTGCAATCGAGTCTTTTAGTTTCTTGTTTTATCACTAGTTTAGTTTATAAAAGAAAAACCATAAAAAATGGAATTGAGTTTGTCTCATACGCTTCACCTTTTAAATATCTTTTATGAGTATGATGGAAAGGATAATTGTGCTCAAGTGCTAGAAGAAGAAATCTATAAAATGTTTGGCACTAAATATTTGAATGATGAGCATGATTGCAATGTTGTTAGTATGAATTCCTTGAATATCCATGATGCTAATGATATGCAAAGCCACAAGCTTGGGGAAGCTATGTTTGATGAAGATGATATCTTTTGTCCCCCAAGTTATGATCCGCAAATTTATTATGATGAAAGCATGCTTCCTATCTATGATGATTATTGTGATGACACGTATGCTTTAAAGAATAATGATAACCATGAAACTTGTCATCTTGATCTTAATTTTCAATCACATGATAGTCATTTTGTTGAGTTTGCTCCCACTATTATTTATGAGAAGAATTTTGCTTGTGTGAAGAGTAGTAAAATTTCTATGCTTGTAGATCATGAAAAGATGCTTTAGATTCTGGTTATATTGTTGAATTCATTCATGATGCTACTGAAAATTATTATGAGGGAGGAACATATGATTATAGGAATTGCAATAATATCAAGTTTCCTCTCTATGTGCCTAAAATTTTGAAGTTATGCTTGTTTTACCTTCCTATGCAAGTTGATTCTTGTTCCCATAAGTTGTTTGCTCACAACATCCCTATGCATAGGAATTGGGTTAGACTTAAATGTGCTAGTCATATTCTTCATGATGCTCTCTTTATGTTTCAATTCTTATCTTTTATGTGAGCATCATTGACATCATCATGCCTAGCTAGGGGCGTTAAACGATAGCGCTTGTTGGGAGGCAACCCAATTTTATTTTTGTTCCTTACTTTTTGTTCCTGTTTAGTAATAAATAATTCATCTAGCCTCTATTTAGATGTGGTTTTATGCTTTTAATTAGTGTTTGTGCCAAGTAGACTTTGCGAAGACTTTGGAAAAGTCTTGTTGATCATGCTGTAAAAAACAGAAACTTTAGCGCTCACGAGAATTGCTGCCATTTTTATTTGGAGAGTGATATCTAGTTAATTCTTTTTGCAGATGATTAATAGATAAATTCCTCAGGTACAGCAATTTATTTGAGAATTTTATGAGTTACATAAGTATACGTTTGATTCAGATTACTACAGACTGTTCTGTTTTTGACAGATTCTGTTTTTCATGTGTTGTTTACTTATTTTGATGAATCTATGGCTAGTAAAAGAGTTTATAAATCATAGAGAAGTTGGAATACAGTAGGTTTAACACCAATATAAATAAAGAACGAGTTCATTACAGTACCTTGAAGTGGTGATTTATTTTCTTATACTAACGGAGCTTACGAGTTTTCTGTTAAGTTTTGTGTTGTGAAGTTTTCAAGTTTTGGGTAAGGATTTGATGGACTATGGAATAAGGAGTGGCAAGAGCCTAAGCTTGGGGATTCTCAAGGCACCCCAAGGTAATATTCAAGGATATCCAAGAGTCTAAGCTTGGGGATGCCCCGGAAGGCATCCCCTCTTTCGTCTTCGTTCATCGGTAACTTTACTTGGAGCTATATTTTTATTCACCACATGATATGTGTTTTGCTTGGAGCGTCAATTTATTTTGTTAGGATTTTCTTGCCGTTATTTAGAACAATGTTTTGCATCTTTTATTTCAATAAAAGTGGCATTGATAGCCTTTACTATGCCTATGTTACAAGTATACATGTTGCTGTTTGAAAACAGAAAGTTTACCGCTGTTGCAATAATTCCCTAGAAAAGTCAGAATGTGATAAAATGTTGAAACCTTTTGCATATTAAGCTCTCATAAATTTACTACAGTGGAAATTTTCATTCATAATTTTTAGAGCTAGGGAAGTATGGATGTTGCAGCATTCTTTACAGACTATCCTGTTTAGGCAGATTACTGTTATGTTTGCATATGTTTGCTTCTTTAATGATTCTATTTGAGGATAGGACTATTAAATATGCAGAGGCATTTAGTATGCAATGTTGAATAATAATTTTAGTGATTTGCTACAGTAGAGTATGATAAGGTTTTTGCAATGGTTTATACTAACTTATCTCACGAGTCCTTGTTGAGTTTTGTGTGGATGAAGCTTCTGAGATTTAGGGAGACCGTGATATGAGAGGAATTAAGGAGACACAAAAGCTCAAGCTTGGTGATGCCCAAGGCACCCCAAGATAATATTTCCAGAAGTCTCAAGCATCTAAGCTTTGGGATGCCCTGGTTGGCATCCCACCTTTCTTCTTCAACAACTATCGGTTAGTATCGGTTGATCCTAAGTTTTTGCTTCTTCGCATGATGTTTGCTATTCTTAGATGTCATTTTATTTAGTTTTGCTTGCTGTTTGAATAAAGTATCAAGGTCTGAAATTATTGAATGGGAGAGTATTCACATAGTTGCACAATTATTCGACTACTCATTGATCTTCACTTATATCTTTCGGAGTAGTTTGTCATTTGCTCTAGCGCTTCACTTATATCTTTTAGAGCATGGTGGTAGTTTTATTTTAAAGAAATAGATGAACTCTCATGCTTCACTTAGATTATTTTGAGAGTCTTAATAGCATGGTAATTTGCTTAAAATCCTAATATGCTAGGTATTCAAGAATAATAAAATTCTCTTATGAGTGTGTTGAATACTATGAGAAGTTTGATACTTGATAATTGTTTTGAGATATAAAGATGGTGATATTAAAGTCATGCTAGTTGAGTAGTTGTGAATTTGAGAAATACTTGTGTTGAAGTTTGCGATTCCCATAGCATGCACGTATGGTGAACCGTTATGTGATGAAGTCGGAGCATGATTTATTTATTGATTGTCTTCCTTATGAGTGGCGGTCGGGGACGAGCGATGGTCTTTTCCTATCAATCTACCCCCCTAGGAGCATGCGCGTAATACTTTGCTTTGATAACTTGTAGATTTTTGCAATAAATATATGAGTTCTTTATGACTAATGTTGAGTCCATGGATTATACGCACTCTCACCCTTCCACCATTGCTAGCCTCTCTAGTATCGCGCAACTTTCTACGGTACCATAAACCCACCATATACCTTCCTCAAAACAGCCATCATACCTACCTATTATGGCATTTCCATCGCCATTTGAGATATATTGCCATGCAACTTTCCACCATTCCGTTTATCATGACACATTCATCATTGTCATATTGCACATCCCGGTATACCGCCGGAGGCATTCATATAGAGTCATATCTTGTTCTAAGTATTGAGTTGTAATTCTTGAGTTGTAAGTAAATAAAAGTGTGATGATCATCATTATTAGAGCATTGTCCCAGTGAGGAAAGAATGATGGAGACTATGATTCCCCCACAAGCCAGGATGAGACTCCGGACGAAAAAAAGAGGCCAAAGAAGCCCAAATGAAAAAAAAGAAAAAAGAGGCCATAAAAAGAGAAAAGGACCAAATAAAAAAAATAAAAAAATGAGAGAAAAAGAGAGAAGGGACAATGTTACTATCCTTTTACCACACTTGTGCTTCAAAGTAGCACCATGATCTTCATGATAGAGAGTCTCCTATGTTGTTACTTTCATATACTAGTGGGAATTTTTCTTTATAGAACTTGGCTTGTATATTCCAATGATGGGCTTCCTCAAAATGCCCTAGGTCTTCGTGAGCAAGCGAGTTGGATGCACACCCACTTAGTTTCTTTTGTTGAGCTTTTATACACTTATAGGTCTAGTGCATCCGTTGCATGGCAATCCCTACTCACTCACATTGATATCTATTGATGGGCATCTTCATAGCCCGTTGATACGCCTAGTTGATGTGAGACTATCTTCTCCTTTCTGTCTTCTCCACAACCACCATTCTATTCCACCTAAAATGCTATATCCATGGCTCACGCTCATGTATTGCGTGAAGATTGAAAAAGTTTGAGAATATCAAAAGTATGAAACAATTACTTGGCTTGTCATCGGGGTTGTGCATGATTTAAATATTTTATGTGGTGAAGATGGAGCATAGCCAGACTATATGATTTTATAGGGATAGCTTTCTTTAGCCATGTTATTTTGAGAAGACATGATTGCTTAGTTAGTATGCTTGAAGTATTATTATTTCTTTGTCAATATGAACTTTTGTCTTGAATCTTATGGATCTGAATATTCATACAACAATTAAGAAGAATTACATTGAAATTATGCCAAGTAGCACTCCGCATCAAAATTATCTTTTTATCATTTACCTACTCGAGGACGAGCAGGAATTAAGCTTGGGGATGCTGATACGTCTCCAAGTATCTATAATTTTTGATTGCTCCATGCTATATTATCTACTGTTTTGGATGTTTATGGGCTTTATTATACACTTTTATATCATTTTTGGGACTAACCTATTAACCCAGAAACCAGTGCCAGTTTCTGTTTTTACCCTGTTTTAGGGTTTCGAAGAAAAGGAAAATCAAACGGAGTCCAATTGACCCGAAACTTCACGGAACTCATTTTTGGAAGGAAAGAAGCCCAGAAGACATGGAGTGCACGTCGGGGGCTCTACGAGGAGGTCACGAGGCAGGGGGCGTGCCCACCCCCTGGGCGCGCCCTCCACCCTCGTGAGCCCCTCGTGCCCCCCCCTGACGTACTTCTTCTGCCTATATATCTCCATATACCCTAAAAACATCCGTGAGCACATTAGATCGGGAGTTCCGCCACCAGAAGCCTCCGTAGCCACCGAAAGCCAATCTAGACCCGTTCCGGCACCCTGCCGGAGGGGAAATCCCTCTTCGGTGGCCATCTTCATCATCCCGGTGCTTTCCATGACGAGGAGGGAGTAGTTCTCCTTCGGGGCTGAGGGTATGTACCAGTAGCTATGTGTTTGATCTCTCTCTCTCTTTCTCTCTCTCTCTCTCTCTCTCTCTCTCTCTCGTGTTCTTGATTTGGCACGATCTTGATGTATCGCGAGCTTTGCTATTATAGTTGGATCTTATGTTTCTTCTCCCCCTCTTCTCTCTTGTAATGAATTGAGTTTCCCCTTTGAAGTAATCTTATCGGATTGAGTCTTTAAAGATTTGAGAACACTTGATGTATGTCTTGCCGTGCGTATCTGTGGTGACAATGGGATACCACGTGATTTACTTGATGTATGTTTTGGTGATCAACTTGCGGGTTCCGCCCATGAACCTATGCATAGGGGTTGGCACACGTTTTCGTCGTGATTCTCCGGTAGAAACTTTGGGGCACTCTTTGAGGTCCTTTGTGTTGATTGAATAGATGAATCTGAGATTGTGTGACGCATATCGTATAATCATACCCACGGATACTTGAGGTGACATTGAAGTATCTAGGTGACATTAGGGTTTTGATTGATTTGTGTCTTAAGGTGTTATTCTAGTACGAACTCTAGGGCTGTTTGTGACACTTATAGGAATAGCCCAACGGATTGATTGGAAAGAATAACTTTGAGGTGGTTTTGTACCCTACCATAATCTCTTCGTTTGTTTCTCCGCTATTAGTGACTTTGGAATGACTCTTTGTTGCATGTTGAGGCATAGTTATATGATCCAATTATGTTATTATTGTTGAGGGAACTTGCACTAGCGAAAGTATGAACCCTAGACCTTATTTCTACGCATTGCAATACCATTTACGCTCACTTTTATCATTAGTTACCTTACTGTTTTTGTATTTTCAGATTACAAATACTATTATCTACTATCCATATACCACTTGTATCACCTTTTCTTTGCCGAACTAGTGCACCTATACAATTTACCATTGTATTGGGTGTGTTGGGGACACAAGAGACTCTTTGTTATTTGATTGCTGGGTTGCTTGAAAGAGACCATCTTCATCCTACGCCTCCTACGGATTGATAAACCTTAGGTCATCCACTTGAGGAAAATTTACTACTGTCCTACAAACCTCTGCACTTGGAGGCCCAACAACGTCTACAAGAAGAAGGTTGTGTAGTAGACATCACAACTATGTCCTCTTTGGTTCGAATACGACCTATGTTTGAACAGGAACCCCAAGTGATCATGAGGTTTACAGTTAGATTCGAATACGATCATAAGCCGGACAAAAAAGGTTAAACTTGATGCAGATATGATCAGCTCCTTAACAGTCACTAGTAACAAATGCCTGTGCGTTGCACCGGGCGAAAAAAGAGGCACAACCTACTTCATATTTCATTGTGCACCATTTTATATATCCAATTTTATTAAACATCGATAATAAGGTAAAGTTGATTATTACTTTTTGTAGAATTAATTTTGGGCATGAAGAAGCCAACCTAGCATTCTTCATAAGATGGAAGAGCAGTTTTGCATGGAATAGTTTGTTAGTCATCTTTTTGGCTTTTCTGGAAAACATGAAAATTTCCTCATTTTAATAGAAGTTAAGGTTTACGTAAAAATTGGAACACTTCTTTAAAAATAATAAATGTTTATGAAAATTAGAACATTTCTTAAAAAATAATAAATTGGAACATGTGTTTTTTGTTTAAAGAATGTTTTGATATTTTTGTACATTTCTAGATGATTTTTTTTGTAAAAATGGAACTTTTTGGGGGAATTTTTATGATTTGAAAAAAATGCAAACCTATTTCTTTGAAACAAAAATAGTGTGAACATGTGTAAAACTATGAATATTTTTAAACTAATTTCTTCAGTAAACAAATTGAATCGGCCACATGCAAGGTCGGGTTCTCACGTACTTGGAACAATATTCTTGAAAAAAATGCTTGATTTACTAACAATCGCATGGCGATGGCTGAGTAGACTTGATCAACAATTGTTGTTATCCAAATCGAGGAGCTAGCCCAGGATGATGTGAGAGTCGCCTGGACAGATAATCATTAATTGTATCTACTGGTCTAGTAGCACCTCGGACCGTCCCAAAGATCTCAGTTTCGGGTATTATGCAATGAAGCCCGCTATGGTTACCTTGGTAAACATGTAAACATGACAAATCCAAAAATGCCTAACCATTAATACATTGGCAGCCTGCAAGTATTTCTTAGCTCAAACCCTCCATGTTCAATAGCATGCTCTGGGCAACACCTCAGAAAGTGCTAGATTTGTGCAGGACAAACAAAATATAGAGTTAGTAATGCCATTCAACATTATTAATTAGTTTTTAGTTCTAGAGATATAGGATTATCTTAGAAAACCTTTCACTGTTGTTTCACTAACCCGACGTTCAATATTCGAGAAGCCATAAAGACGCCGTAGTAGTAGCCGTTGGCAGCATTGTAGCCATAACCTGTATTGCCATTTGACTACACCTTCGAACAACAGTATAATTAAATGCATGTTAGCCATAATTTATCCTCGAGTAGATAATAGTTCACTAGATAAAAAATGTGTAAGATGTAACCTATTGCACGAACACCTTACTTGATAGGTTATCCTTGCGTCCAGCGAACACCTTGTTTGATGATTAAGTAGAAACATAATCTCCGACAGAAATCATCAACATTCCCTAAAAAACTCAATATTTATACATATAAATAATTATCATATTACAACCTGATCAGAGAACATGAAGCTGACCATAATTGTGAAACACTGAAGATTATGTGGACTTGTTGATTCCAAGCGTGAAGGGCAAGGAGCAGAGGGCATACCTGGTGGTTGTCGTCGGGCCATTGTCTACGACATGGCCTACCTCCAGCTCATTGGGAGGGTGTTGTAGATGTTGCTGCAAGTTCCGGCTCCTCTACTGCGGTTGCGGGAGCTTGGCGCGTCGCATCTATGACCAGCATTCCACTCGGAACAACTTCAAAAGTCCAAGCAAGATTTTTTCAGGCATGTTTTTGGAACTAGTTAACATAGAGGCCTAGGCACATATTTGATAAGACAAAAAACACAGAGACAACCATTACCACTAATAATGAGCGAAAGGTGATTTCGTTTCTAAGCATAAAACTGAATCAGCTTAACCGATCATGCTTATGCCTCTCATTTAGCAAAAACTCCCTCTATACCGTAATGAGTTGAACTGCTAGAACGACATCTATTATGATACAGAGGGAGTATAATTCTTGTGTATTTGGTGCCTGAAACTTGTACCAACTAAAACTACTCTCGGAAGACAGTTTTGAACATCAATTTTTAGACGTAATGGATAACAATAAAGATTACAATAATTTAGATACATATATTTGGTGCACTTAATTCATCTCAGAGAAAAACACAATTTGCTGGAAAAATAATGCCAAGCCCAATAATAGTACTGCATACCATTCAATTCATGTTCTTGATCTCACCCTGCCGGCATCTTTCCTCAGGCCGAGCTCGCCGTAGTAGTCCCTCACCAACGATCTCAAACAGTACTGCCCAGGTTACCTGATTAACCAGAGAGACACTCGATCATTGTGTTCACAGATGAGTTGGATGAATTTTAAACTAAACCCAGCTGGAAAATATTGAAAATCTGAACTAAACTGACCCAAAATCAAATCTAAGCCTTTCTATGCATGGCAATGGAGATGAGTTGGATGAATCTGCAACTGAATTCAACTGAAAAACAATGAAAACCTGACCAAAACTGAACCAAAATCAAAATTGGAATAATGAAAATCTTAACTAAACTAAAGAAAAATAAAAATAAAAGCCTTTCTGTGTGTGGCAATGAAGATGAGTTGAATGAATCTGCAACTGAATTCAACTGAAAAATATCATGGAAACCTGAACAAAAGGGAGTATCCTATACAGCTACATAATTTGAATCTTGAGTGGAGCTGGTCATGCCGCATGCAGACCGTGGTGTTGTGCTGCTGTATGCAAACCATGGAGTTTCGAGTTGCTGCCTTTATGCCCATAGCTCTGTGGGTGCCTGCAGCAGCGCGGCCATCTCCTCATCAGTGCTGGCGCCCAGCCGCACGAGCTCCACGTCAAACACCTCAGCCATCCACTCCTCGCGCACCACCGACTGCATCGACGACGGCAGGTCGAGCGCGCCGCCGACGCCGTCCTGCATGGATGCGTGCGTCGGGGACTTGCCGGTGAGGAGCTCCAGCAGGAGCACTCCAAGGGAGTAGACGTCTGCCTTCAGCGTGGGCCTCCATGTGTTCAGCACCTCCGGGGCACGGTAGCCGCCGGCGCCTGCGATGGCGAACGTGCGCAGAAGGGGTAGAGGCAGAAGTCAGGGAGCGCGTGCTCCCCCGTCTCCGCCGATGCCCGGCCGCGCCTGCTGCTGCTGCAGCTGACGGCGGCAGCGGTTGCTGCTACATAATGGGATTGTCTTCGAGCCCGGTGATGGATCGCGATGAAGATGGTGAGGAAGGCCGGCGAGGTCGGGATGGCGCGGATCTGGCTGCAGGAGGTCGATTCCGGCCGGATACGGGCGAGGCGGCGTTAGTCGTTGGCCATGGCTGCTCCTGTAGAAGAAGGGGAGAGGCAGTCCTTGCGTGAGAGGGAGAAACAGAGGGGAAGGAAATGGAGAAGAGGGAGAACAGGGAGAGGGACGCGAGGCGTGGAGGTCCGGCGATGGTATCCGGCGGCCGGTGGCGAGGCCGAGCGCGAAGGCGGTGGGGCGGCTCCCGATCTGGAGCTCGGGGGTCGCTGCTCAGGAGCCCACGAACGAAACGTTATTTCACCCTTGACCACTTAATTAGTACCGCGGATTAATTACCAGAAAATAGTAGGGCCTTTCCTGCAAAAACGCCGCGACGATGAACCCGGAGACTTAATCCGTGCTTTATTATTAGGGAAAGATTTAAATAATGAAAAAGGATAGAGATATATAATCTTTGAAAAAGGAAAAGGACAGGGGTCCTACTTTATTACTTATCTTAGTATATACAATGTCAAAGTATGTATATGACGAGAGCCAGTGGCTCAGGTGTAGTATGGCCGAAGTTGAGCAATGTTCCACGGTCGGCGGGTCTCCTCCTCCGACTTACGTGAGTCTTTGTTCTCTTGAACATCGATGAGGTAATACGACCCGTTGTTTAAATTCTTGCTGACCACAAAGGGTCCTTCCCAAGGCGGGGATAGCTTGTGTGCATCTGACAGATCCTGGATGAGCCGGAGCACCAAGTCACCTTCTTGAAAGGTCCTGGATTTTACCCGGTGGCTGTGATAACAGAGCAGGTCCTATTGATAAATTGCTGATCGAGCCGCTGCTAAGTCTCTCTCCTCATCTAACAAGTCGAGTGCATCCTGTCGGGTTTGCTCGTTATTAGCTTCAACGTAAGCCGTCACACGAGGCGAGTCATGACGGATGTCACTAGGCAGGACCGCTTCCGCTCCATAAACCATGAAGAAAGGTGTATAACTTGTAGACCTGTTAGGAGTGGTGTTGATACTCCACATCACCGAGGGTAATTCCTCTACCCAACAACCCGGCATCCGTTGTAAGGGAACCATAAGCTGGGGTTTGAGACCTTTTAAGATTTTCTGATTTGCTCTCTCAGCCTGGCCATTGGATTGAGGGTGAGCTACAGAAGAAACATCAAACCGGATATGCTCCCGTTGACAAAACTCCTCCATAGCCCCTTGGGATAAATTAGTGCCATTGTGAGTGATAATGCTATGCGGAAAACCAAAGCGAAAGATCACCTTTTTCATGAACTGAACCGCCGTGGCAGCATCACACTTACTCACCGGTTCTGCGTCAACCCATTTTGTGAATTTGTCAACTGCCACTAAAAGATGTGTCTTTTTATCCTTAGACCTTTTGAAAGGTCCAACCATGTCAAGCCCTCAGACTGCAAACGGCCAAGTGATTGGAATCATCCGCAATTCCTGAGCCGACACATGCGCTCGTAGTGCAAATTTTTGACATCCATCACATCTACTGACCAGATCCTCTGCATCAGCGTGAGCCGTCAACTAGTAAAAACCATGACGAAAAGCTTTGGCCACAAGAGATTTTGACCCGGCGTGATGACCACAATCCCCTTCATGGATCTCACGAAGTATTTCTTGGGCTTCTTCAGGATAAACACACCGCTGAAACGCTCCAGTGACGTTGCGATGGTATAACTCTCTGTCAGAAATCGTCATTGACTTGGACCGCCGGGTTATCTGTCGGGCCAGGGTCTCATCCTCTGGCAACTCGCCCCAGGTCATGTAAGCCAAGAACGGTACTGTCCAATCTAGGATGACGTGAAGAGCCGCCACCAACTGTGCCTCCGGGTCAGGAACGACCAATTCTTCCTTTGTAGGTAACTTAACAGACGGGTTATGCAAAACATCCAAAAAGGTGTTAGGTGGTACCGGCTTACGCTGAGATCCCAACCGGCTTAAGGCATTGGTCGCTTCATTCTTTCTACGGTCAATGTGTTCCATTTGATAACCTTTAAAATGTCATGCAACAGCGTCGACTTCACGGCGATAAGCCGCCATGAGAGGATCCTTGGAATCCCACTTGCCTGACACCTGTTGAGCCATCAAATCTGAATCGCCAAGGCACTGGACCCGGCTCAGACTCATTTCTTTAGCCATTCGAAGACCATGGAGCAAGGCTTCATATTCTGCTGCGTTGTTAGTACAAGGAAACATCAATCACAACACATAACAAAACTTGTCACCTCGAGGGGCAGTTAACACAACTCCAGCCCCCGAGCCTTCCAACTGTCTGGACCCATCAAAGTGAATCGTCCAATATGTGTTGTCTGGCTTCTCCTCTGGCATCTGCATCTCTGTCTAGTCATTAATAAAGTCAACCAATGCTTGAAATTTGATCGCAGTACGTGGCACATACTTCAACCCATGAGACCCAAGTTCAATGGCCCACTTGGCGACTCGTCCAGTAGCTTCTCTATTTTGAATGATGTCTCCCAAAGGAGCAAAGCTAACCACAGTGATTGGATGACCTTGAAAGTAATGTTTGACCTTCCGGCTTGCGATGAACACCCCATACACGAGCTTCTGCCAATGTGGATATCTTTTTTAGATTCAATCAACACCTCACTGACGTAGTAAACCGGCCGTTGGACCGGATGCTCCTTGCTGACCTCCTTGCGTTCCACCACAATGGCCACACTAACAGCTCGTGAGTGAGCAGCTACATATAACAATAACGGCTCTTTCTCAATCGGAGCAGCAAGAACCAGCGGCTCAGCAAGCTATTTCTTCAGATCCTTAAAGGCAGAATTTGCAGCTTCACTCCAAACAAAGTCATTCATCTTTTTCATCATCTAATACAAAGGCATCGCCTTCTCCCCTAACTAGCTTATGAACCGGCTCAGAGCAGCAACACGACCCGCCAGCCGTTGAACGTCATTGATGCACGCTGGTTTGGCCAGGGATGTGATTGCCTTAATTTTCTCCAGGTTAGCTTCAATACCTCTGTTGGACACCAAAAAACCCAAGAGTTTGCCAGCTGGGACTCCAAAAATACACTTGGCCGGGTTAAGCATCATCTTGTAGACCCGGAGGTTATCAAAGGTCTCCTTCAGATCTGTTACCAAGGTTTTCTCTTTTCTGGACTTCACCACTATATCATCCACATAAGTATGAACATTACGCCCAATCTGATTGTGAAGGCAATTATGCACACACCGTTGATAAGTCGCCTGGGCACTCTTAATCCCAAAAGGCAAAGACACATAGCAGAAGGCTCCAAACGGAGTGATGAAAGTTGTCTTCTCCTGGTCCTTGACTGCCATCTTGATCAGATGATAACCTGAATAAGCATCCAGAAAACTCAAACGCTCCCAACCCGCCGTAGCATCAATGATCTGATCAATACGAGGGAGAGCAAAAGGGTCAGCCGGACAAGCTTTGTTCAAATCGGTGTAATCCACACACATACACCAGGTGCCGTTCTTCTTGAGTACAAGCACCGGGTTAGCTAACCACTCCGGGTGAAAAACTTCAATGATGAACCCGACCGCCAAGAGCCGGGCCACCTCTTCTTCAATGGCCTTGCGCCTTTCCTCGTTAAATCGTCGGAGAAACTGCCTGACCGGCTTAAACTTCGGATCAATATTAAGAGTGTGCTCAGCGAGTTCTCTCGGGACACCCGGCATGTCAGAAGGTTTCCATGCAAAGATGTCCCGGTTCTCACGGATGAACTCGATGAGCGCGCTTTCCTATTTTGGATCCAAGTTGGCACTGATGATGAACTGCTTGGATGAGTCGCCAGGCACAAAATCGACCATTTTGGTGTCATCAGCTGACTTGAATTTTAACACCGATTCATGCTCCGTAGTTGGCTTCTTTAAAGACGTCATGTCTGCCGGGTCAACATTATCTTTATAAAACTTTAACTCCTCCGTTGCACAAACAGACTCAGCATAAGCGGCATCTCCTTCTTCACACTCCAGGGCTATTTTCCGGCTTCCATGTACTGTAATGGTGCCTTTATAACCCGGCATCTTGAGCTGCAGATATACATAACACGGCCGAGCCATGAACTTGGCGTAAGCCGGCCGTCCAAATAGAGCATGATATGGGCTTTTGATCTTAACCACTTCAAAAGTTAACTTCTCAGCCCTGGAATCATATTCATCCCCAAAGGCCACTTCAAGTTCAATCTTACCAACTGGGTACGCCGACTTGCCAGGCACAACACTGTGAAAAACAGTGTTGGATTGCTTAAGACTTTTATCAGTCAACCCCATCCGACGAAACGTCTCATAATAGAGGATGTTGATGCTACTGCCTCCATCCATGAGCACCTTAGTGAACTTATATCCACCAACCTGGGGTGCCACCACCAAGGCCAAGTGGCTTGGATTATCAACCCGGGGAGGGTGATCTTCTCTGCTCCACACAATAGGCTGTTCTGACCACCTCAAATAACGTGGGATTGCCGGCTCAACATCATTGACAACCCTTTTATGAAGCTTCTGATCCCTCTTGCATAAACTAGTGGTAAACACGTGGTACTACCCACTATTCAACTGTTTTGGGATACTCTGATACCCAGATTGTTGTTGCTGATTATTTTGGCCGGGTTGCTGATTATAACCGCCTTGGTTACCCGGATGGCCTTGATCGTGAAAACCGCCTCCGCTTGACCCGGCCCTGAAAGCCACCTCCGCCTGAACCGCCGCCAGGTTCGTGGCTACCATCAAACATGTTGGAATTTTTAAATGCCTTCATGATCGTACAGTCCTTCCGCAGATGGGTAGCTGGCTTCTCCCGGGTGTTGTGCCTTGGACAAGGTTCATTCAGTAGTTGCTCGAGGGTGGGACCTGATCCGCCTGACCGAGGGGGTTGCCTACCCTTGCGCCGTTGGTTGTTGCCCTATGCATTGGTGTTAGCCACAAATTTGTCAGCCTTACGTTTATTACCTCCTTGATTCGCCGGGTTATGCTGGTGCCCCTTGCCGTTGCCGTTCTTCTTCCCCTTCCCTGTTTTTTCTTCATCAGACACGGATCCTTGGTACTGTCAGAATCAACATATTTGACCAGGGCCGCCATCAACTTGTTAGGGAACGTAGTAATTTCAAAAATTTCATACGCACACGCAAGATCATGGTGATGCATAGCAACGAGAGGGGAGAGTGTGTCCACGTACCCTCGTAGACCGAAAGCGGAAGCGTTAGCACAACGCGGTTGATGTAGTCATACGTCTTCACGATCCGACCGATCGAGTACCGAACGCACGACACCTCCGAGTTCTGCACACGTTCAACTCGATGATGTCCCTCGAACTCCGATCCAGCCGAGTGTTGAGGGAGAGTTTCGTCAGCATGATGGCGTGGTGACGATGATGATGTTCTATCGACGCAGGGCTTCGCCTAAGCACCGCTACGATATGACCGAGGTGGATTATGGTGGAGGGGGGCACCGCACACGGCTAAGAGATCAAGAGATCAATTGTTGTGTCTTTGGGGTGCTCCCTGCCTCCGTATATAAAGGAGTGGAGGAGGGGGAGGGTCGGCCCTCTCTATGGCGTGCCCTAGGGGAGTCCTACTCCCACCGGGAGTAGGATTCCCCCTTTCCTAATAGAACTAGGAGCCCTTCCAAGTAGTAGGAGTAGGAGGGAAGGTGTCGGTGTCAAAACCGGCGGATCTCGGGTAGGGGGTCCCGAACTGTGCGTCTAGGCTGGATGCTAACAGGAGGCAAGGGACACGAAGTTTTACCCAGGTTCGGGCCCTCTCGATGGAGGTAAAACCCTACGTCCTGCTTGATTAATATTGATGATATGGGTAGTACAAGAGTAGATCTACCATGAGATCGAGGAGGCTAAACCCTAGAAGCTAGCCTATGGTATGATTGTTGATGTGTATGTCGTCCTACGGACTAAAACCCTTCGGTTTATATAGACACCGGGTAGGGTTAGGGTTACATAGTCGGTTACAATGGTAGGAGATCCTTCATATCCGTATCGCCAAGCTTGCCTTCTACGCCAAGGAAAGTCCCTTCCGGACACGGACGGAGTCTTCAATCTTGTATCTTCATAGTCCAGGAGTCCGGCTGAAGGTACAGTCCGGCCATCCGGACACCCCCTAATCCAGGACTCCCTCAGTAGCCCCTGAACCAGGCTTCAATGACGACGAGTCCCGCGCGCATATTGTCTTCGGCATTGCAAGGCGGGTTCCTTCTCCAAGTACTTCATAGAAGATTTTGAACACAAAGATAGTGTCCGGCTCTGAAAAATAAGTTTCCACATATTGCCATAGAGAGAATAATATTTACACAAATCTAATCTGCTGACGTATTCCGCAGTGTGACATCAGACCACGACCAAGCTTTTATTCGAACCGTTTTACTGTCCCATCCCAGCGCGTTATGCGAGGCGGTTTCCTTGGCACGTCTTGTTAAAGCAGAGATTGTGTCCCCTTATTCCAGGATTCTCATCAATACGGGCGTGGGTAACCCAACCGCATCTAGGACTCCTAGATTATAGGCAAGTCCAAGCGGACACGGAGAGGACGTTTGATATTCACCCCCTTTATAAAGGGGACAAGGCTTTTTATTTTTCCCTCCCGTGCTGAATCGAATCCTTCCCCTACCTCAAGTTCAAACGCCCGAAGTTCAGGTCAAGTGCTCCGAACCTCCAGTCATGCCCGGATCTAGCCTTCAAGGAGGGAGGCCAGATATCTGACCGCCGAGATTTTGCATCGGCTGCCTCCCCGAGGGCAGGCCGTGCCCACCCCCGAACCCAACGAGAAGGTCGTGTTCGTCTCCCACTTGCTCCGAGGCCTAGGCCTTGCCCCGGACCCTTTCGTCAGGGGTTTGATGTTTTACTACGGGCTAGATTTTCATGATCTAGCTCCGGACTCCTTTCTTCATATCACGACATTTATTATCGTGTGCGAGACCTTACTCCAGGTTACCCCCCACTTTGGCCTATGGCTCAAGACCTTTGAAGTGAAGCCGAAGTTGATCGAGGGGCAACATGCGGCGTGTGGAGGTGCCTCAATATGCAAGATGACAAGAGCTCTGTGGCCCAAAGGTTCCATCCCAGAGGTGTCTGAATCGTGGCAACAGGAGTGGTTCTACATCACAGCTCCTAGAAGTGCCAAGTGGGCGGCCCCCCTGTTTTCTGCTCGGGCCGCCCACCACAACTGATGTCATGGATCAGCAGAGGTCTGAGCTGGGGGCCAGCCAAGGACGTGCCTATACTGCAAGGCCGCATTCGAGATCTCTTCAATGCAGATTTCAGTTTGGTTGCGGTGATACAGGTTATGCTGGTTCGTCAAGTCCAGCCTTGCAAACGCCGGCCTCTTCATCTGTGGGAGTTCAATCCCGAGGGACCGCGTGCCATTCAAAATTTTCTCAGCCTGACGCACGAGGAGATGTACAAATCATTCTTCGGACCTCAGACGGAGTGTCCGGAAATCACCGAGGACGTGGGCCTGAGTAGCAACCGCACCGCCGAACAGGTAAGGCATCTTTCGGCCGAACATACTTTCTCTACTTTGTTACGAAGTTATCTCTGAGAGTTTGCTTTTTGACCAGAACTGGCTAACAAAGGCGAAGTTAATTCGGTGTTCGGCCCCCCTCCCTGAGGGTTTGGAAAATCCGGTATTGGAAAAGATGCTCAAAACCGCACCTTGCCCGGAGCCCTTGAAGGAAGATACTGTGGAGGATAATGTGGGCGGACGCGGGCCCCCAACGCTGCCCATTCTAGCCGAGGGAGCGAGCGTCTCCATGAGGGAAGGCGATCAGAAGAGGAAAAGGGCTGCGCCTGGGGATTCAGAAGCCGAAGCTTCCAAACAGGAGAAGAAGTCTCCCATAGAGGGTCCCACCTTGGGGGGCGTCGTTGCCGCACAGAGTCCGCGGGTGGATCAATCCTCCCACGAGTCGTAAGTGACCTGAAATACCTTTGATAGTACAGATATGCCATCTTTTTCTTTTGAGAAGATAACCACCGCATATATTTTTGCAGTTCGGGCCTTAGCCCCTCTCAGATGAGCTCATCTTCGGGGGATCTTCTTCCAGAGATGATGGAGAGCGAAACACCTCCTCCGGACTCCCCCGCTCCGGAAGTGGGCGACCCTGAAGTGTCGTCGCGGAGGGCCTCTCCAAGTCCGGTGAGGCCAGAAGATAATCCCGTTTACCCCCAAAGCTCCCAATGTTCGGCTCCCGAAGAGAGAAGACAAAAGAGTCCGGCACCATCTAGTGTGCGATCGAATGTTCGGAGGGAGTTGGTGGGGCGAGCGGCCATCTTAGATGAACACCATGTGCTGATGAATACGGTGATGGAGAGAATATCGTCTGCTGAAAGCGGATTGCATGAAGCTTTCATGAGTCTACTGACAGGCTTTGAGGTACGTAAAAGAATGTATGATAGTCCTGCACATGCTAGGTGTGCCCTGTGTAGATAGTAGCCCCTGAGACTCTGGTTGTCGTCGGAAACGACGAGGAACAGAGGATCATATTCCCAGGTAATAACCATACTGCCTCTATGTGCAGGTGATGGAAGCTCCGGTGACTAGCCGTACTCGCGAGTTTGCCTATTTAGAACGACAGTTGGATGCGGCAGACGCCGACATCGAGCTTGTTAACAAAAGGCTTGACGAGGCACATGGTAAGTGTCATTATCTGGTAAACTCCACAATAGGAAGAGTAGTATGATGCCAGCATCTTTATGTTGGGGAACGTAGTAATTTCGAAAATTTTCCTACGCACACGCAAGATCATGGTGATGCATAGCAACGAGGGGGAGAGTATTGTCTACGTACCAACGCAGACCGACTGCGGAAGCGATCACACAACGTAGAGGAAGTAGTCGTACGTCTTCTTCCCGATCCGACCGATCCAAGCACCGTTACTCCGGCACCTCCGAGTTCTTAGCACACGTTCAGCTCGATGACGATCCTCGGGCTCCGATCCAGCAAAGCGTCGAGGAAGAGTTCCGTCAGCACGACGGCGTGGTGACGATCTTGATGTACTACCGACGCAGGGCTTCGCCTAAGCTCTACAACGATATGACCGAGGTGGAATTTGGTGGCAGGGGGCACCGCACACGGCTAAGGAACGATCAACAATGATCAACTTGTGTGTCTATGGGGTGCCCCCTGCCCCCGTATATAAAGGAGCAGGGGGAGGGGTTCGGCCGGCTAGGGAGAGGGCGCGGGAGGAGTCCTACTCCTACCGGGAGTAGGACTCCCCCCCTCAATCCTATTCCAACTAGGACTCTCAAGGGGGAAAGGAGAGAGAGGGGGGCCGGCCCCTTCTCCTAGTCCTACTAGGACTTGGGAAAGGGGGGGGGGGCGGCCAGCTGTGGGCTGCCCCTTTTCTCTTTTCCACTAAGCCCCAATAGGCCCATTTGCCTCCCGGGGGGTTCCGGTAACCCTCCCGGTATTCCGGTAAAATCCCGATTTCACCCGGAACACTTCCGGTGTCCAAACATAGGCTTCCAATATATCAATCTTTACATCTCGACCATTTCGAGACTCCTCGTCATGTCCGTGATCACATCCGGGACTCCGAACAACCTTCGGTACATCAAAATGCATAAACTCATAATAACTGTCATCGTAACGTTAAGCGTGCGGACCCTACGGTTCAAGAACAATGTAGACATGACCGAGACATGTCTCCGGTCAATAACCAATAGCGGGACCTGGATGCCCATATTGTCTCCTACATATTCTACGAAGATCTTTATCGGTCAGACCGCATAACAACATACGTTGTTCCCTTTGTCATCGGTATGTTACTTGCCCGAGATTCGATCGTCCGTATCCAATACCTAGTTCAATCTCGTTACTGGCAAGTCTCTTTACTCGTTCCGTAATACATCATCTCATAACTAACATCTTAGTTATTATGCTTGCAAGGCTTATGTGATGTGTATTACCGAGAGGGCCCAGAGATACCTCTCCGACAATCGGAGTGACAAACCCTAATCTCGAAATACGCCAACCCAACATCTACCATTGGAGACACCTGTAGTACTCCTTTATAATCACCCAGTTACGTTGTGACGTTTGGCAGTACCCAAAGTGTTCCTCCGGTAAACGGGAGTTGCATAATCTCATAGTTATAGGAACATGTATAAGTCATGAAGAAAGCAATAGCAACATACTAAACGATCGGGTGCTAAGCTAATGGAATGGGTCATGTCAATCAGATCATTCAACTAATGACGTGACCTCGTTAATCAAATAACAACTCTTTGTTCATGGTTAGGAAACATAACCATCTTTGATTAACGAGCTAGTCAAGTAGAGGCATACTAGTGACACTCTGTTGGTCTGTGTATTCACACATGTATTATGTTTCCGGTTAATACAATTCTAGCATGAATAATAAACATTTATCATGATATAAGGAAATAAATAATAACTTTATTATTTCCTCTAGGGCATATTTCCTTCAGTCTCCCACTTGCACTAGAGTCAATAATCTAGATTACACAGTAATGATTCTAACACCCATGGAGCTTTGGTGCTGATCATGTTTTGCTTGTGGAAGAGGCTTAGTCAACGGGTCTACAACATTCAGATCCGTATGTATCTTGCAAATCTCTATGTCTCCCACCTGGACTAAATCCCGGATGGAGTTGAAGCGTCTCTTGATGTGTTTGGTCCTTTTGTGAAATCTGGATTCCTTTGCCAAAGCAATTGCACCAGTATTGTCACAAAAGATTCTCATTGGACCCGATGCACTAGGTATGACACCTAGATCGGATATGAACTCCTTCATCCAGACTCCTTCGTTTGCTGCTTCCGAAGCAGCTATGTACTCCGCTTCACATGTAGATCCCGCTACGACGCTTTGTTTAGAACTGCACCAACTGACAGCTCCACCGTTTAAAGTAAACACGTATCCGGTTTGCGATTTAGAATCGTCCGGATCAGTGTCAAAGCTTGCATCAACGTAACCTCTTACGGTGAGCTCTTTTTCACCTCCATATACGAGAAACATATCCCTAGTCCTTTTCAGGTATTTCAGGATGTTCTTGACCGCTGTCCAGTGATCCACTCCTGGATTACTTTGGTACCTCCCTGCTAAACTTATAGCAAGGCACACATCAGGTCTGGTACACAGCATTGCATACATGATAGAGCCTATGGCTGAAGCATAGGGAACATCTTTCATTTTCTCTCTATCTTCTGCAGTGGTCGAGCATTGAGTCTGACTCAACTTCACACCTTGTAACACAGGCAAGAACCCTTTCTTTGCTCGATCCATTTTGAACTTCTTCAAAATCTTGTCAAGGTATGTGCTTTGTGAAAGTCCAATTAAGCGTCTTGATCTATCTCTATAGATCTTTATGCCTAATATGTAAGCAGCTTCCCCGAGGTCTTTCATCGAAAAACTTTTATTCAAGTATCCCTTTATGCTATCCAGAAATTCTATATCATTTCCAATCAGCAATATGTCATCCACATATAATATCAGAAATGCTACAGAGCTCCCACTCACTTTCTTGTAAATACAGGCTTCTCCAAAAGTCTGTATAAAGGCAAATGCTTTGATCACACTATCAAAGCGTTTATTCCAACTCCGAGATGCTTGCACCAGTCCATAAATGGATCGCTGGAGTTTGCATACTTTGTTAGCTCCCTTTGGATCGACAAAACCTTCTGGTTGCGTCATATACAACTCTTCTTCCAGAAATCCATTCAAGAATGCAGTTTTGACATCCATCTGCCATATTTCATAATCATAAAATGCGGCAATTGCTAACATGATTCTGACGGATTTAAGCATCGCTACGGGTGAGAAGGTCTCATCGTAGTCAACCCCTTGAACTTGTCGAAAACCTTTTGCGACAAGTCGAGCTTTATAGACAGTAATATTACCGTCAGCGTCAGTCTTTTTCTTGAAGATCCATTTATTCTCAATTGCTCGCCGATCATCGGGCAAGTCAACCAAAGTCCATACTTTGTTCTCGTACATGGATCCCATCTCAGATTTCATGGCCTCAAGCCACTTTGCGGAATCTGGGCTCACCATCGCTTCTTCATAGTTCGTAGGTTCATCATGATCTAGTAGCATGACTTCCAGAACTGGATTGCCGTACCACTCTGGTGCGGATCTCACTCTGGTTGATCTACGTGGTTCAGTAGTATCTTGCCCTGAAGTTTCATGATCATCATCATTAGCTTCCTCACTAATTGGTATAGGTGTCGCAGAAATAGTTTTCTGTGATGTACTATTTTCCAATAAGGGAGCAGGTACAGTTACCTCGTCAAGTTCTACTTTCCTCCCACTCACTTCTTTCGAGAGAAACTCCTTCTCTAGAAATGATCCATTCTTAGCAACGAATGTCTTGCCTTCGGATCTGTGATAGAAGGTATACCCAACAGTTTCCTTTGGGTATCCTATGAAGACACATTTCTCCGCTTTGGGTTCGAGCTTATCAGGTTGAAGCTTTTTCACATAAGCATCGCAGCCCCAAACTTTAAGAAACGACAACTTTGGTTTCTTCCCAAACCATAGTTCATAAGGCGTCGTCTCAACGGATTTTGATGGTGCCCTATTTAACGTGAATGCGGCCGTCTCTAAAGCATAACCCCAAAACGATAGCGGTAAATCAGTAAGAGACATCATAGATCGCACCATATCTAGTAAAGTACGATTACGACGTTCGGACACACCATTACCCTGTGGTGTTCCGGGTGGCGTGAGTTGCGAAACTATTCCACAATTTTTCAAATGTACACCAAACTCGTAACTCAAATATTCTCCTCCACGATCAGATCGTAGAAACTTTATTTTCTTGTTACGATGATTTTCAACTTCACTCTGAAATTCCTTGAACTTTTCAAATGTTTCAGACTTATGTTTCATTTAGTAGATATACCCATATCTGCTTAAATCATCTGTGAAGGTGAGAAAATAACAATATCCGCCACGAGCCTCAATATTCATCGGACCACATACATCGGTATGTATAATTTCCAATAAATCTGTTGCTCTCTCCATAGTACCGGAGAACGGTGTTTTAGTCATCTTGCCTATGAGGCACGGTTTGCAAGTACCAAGTGATTCATAATCAAGTGGTTCCAAAAGCCCATCAGTATGGAGTTTCTTCATGCGCTTTACACCGATATGACCTAAACGGCAGTGCCACAAATAAGTTGCACTATCATTATCAACCCTGCATCTTTTGGCTTCTACATTATGAATATGTGTATCACTACTATCGAGATTCAACAAAAATAGACCACTCTTCAAAGGTGCATGACCATAAAAGATATTACTCATATAAATAGAACAACCATTATTCTCTGATTTAAATGAATAACCGTCTCGCATTAAACAAGATCCAGATATAATGTTCATGCTCAACGTTGGTACCAAATAACAATTATTTAGGTCTAAAATTAATCCCGAAGGTAGATGTAGAGGTAGCGTGCCGACCGCGATCACATCGACTTTGGAACCGTTTCCCACGCGCATCGTCACCTCGTCCTTTGCTAGCGTCCGCTTATTCCGTAGTCCCTGTTTCGAGTTGCAAATATTAGCAACAGAACCAGTATCAAATACCCAGGTGCTACTGCGAGCTCTAGTAAGGTACACATCAATAACATGTATATCACATATACCTTTGTTCACCTTGCCATCCTTCTTATCCGCCAAATACTTGGGGCAGTTCCGCTTCCAGTGACCAGTCTGCTTGCAGTAGAAGCACTCAGTTTCAGGCTTAGGTCCAGACTTGGGTTTCTTCTCCTGAGCAGCAACTTGCTTGCTGTTCTTCTTAAAGTTCCCCTTCTTCTTCCCTTTGCCCTTTTTCTTGAAACCAGTGGTTTTGTTAACCATCAACACTTGATGCTCCTTCTTGATTTCTACCTCCGCAGCTTTCAGCATTGCGAAGAGCTCGGGAATAGTCTTGTTCATCCCTTGCATATTATAGTTCATCACGAAGCTCTTGTAGCTTGGTGGCAGTGATTGGAGAATTCTGTCAATGACGCAATCATCTGGAAGATTAACTCCCATCTGAATCAAGTGATTATTATACCCAGACATTTTGAGTATATGCTCACTGACAGAACTGTTCTCCTCCATCTTGCAGCTATAGAACTTATTGGAGACTTCATATCTCTCAATTCGGGCATTTGCTTGAAATATTAACTTCAACTCCTGGAACATCTCATATGCTCCATGACGTTCAAAACGTCGTTGAAGTCCCAATTCTAAGCCGTAAAGCATGGCACACTGAACTATCGAGTAGTCATCAGCTTTGCTTTGCCAGACGTTCATAACATCTGGCGTTGCTCCAGCAGCAGGCCTGGCACCCAGCGGTGCTTCCAGGACGTAATTCTTCTGTGCAGTAATGAGGATAATCCTCAGGTTACGGACCCAGTCCGTGTAATTGCTACCATCATCTTTCAACTTTGCTTTCTCAAGGAACGCATTAAAATTCAACGGAACAACGGCACGAGCCATCTATCTACAATCAACATAAACAAGCAAGATACTATCATGTACTAAGTTCATGATAAGTTTAAGTTCAGTTAATCAAATTACTTAGGAACTCCCACTTAGATAGACATCCCTCTAATCCTCTAAGTGATCACGTGATCCAAATCAACTAAACCATAACCGATCATCACGTGAGATGGAGTAGTTTTCAATGGTGAACATCGTCATGTTGATCATATCTACTATATGATTCACGCTCGACCTTTCGGTCTCTGTGTTCCGAGGCCATATCTGCATATGCTAGGCTCGTCAAGTTTAACCTGAGTATTCTGCGTGTGCAAAACTGGCTTGCACCCGTTGTAGATGGACGTAGAGCTTATCACACCTGATCATCACGTGGTGTCTGGGCACGACGAACTTTGGCAACGGTGCATACTCAGGGAGAACACTTCTTGATAATTTAGTGAGAGATCATCCTATAATGCTACCGTCAATCAAAGCAAGATAAGATGCATAAAAGGATAAACATCACATGCAATCAATATAAGTGATATGATATGGCCATCGTCATCATCTTGTGCTTGTGATCTCCATCTTCCGAAGCACCGTCATGATTACCATCGTCACCGGCGCGACACCTTGATCTCCATCGTAGCATCGTTGTCGTCTCGCCAATCTTATGCTTCCACGACTATCACTACCGCTTAGTAATAAAGTAAAGCATTACATCGCGATTGCATTGCATACAATAAAGCGACAACATGCCCCAATAGGCCCATTTGCCTCCCGGGGGGTTCCGGTAACCCTCCCGGTATTCCGGTAAAATCCCGATTTCACCCGGAACACTTCCAGTGTCCAAACATAGGCTTCCAATATATCAATCTTTATGTCTCGACCATTTCGAGACTCCTCGTCATGTCCATGATCACATCCGGGACTCCAAACAACCTTCGGTACATCAAAATGCATAAACTCATAATAACTGTCATCGTAACGTTAAGCGTGCGGACCCTACGGTTCGAGAACAATGTAGACATGACCGAGACATGTCTCCGGTCAATAACCAATAGCGGGACCTGGATGCCCATATTGGATCCTACATATTCTACGAAGATCTTTATCGGTCAGACCGCATAACAACATACGTTGTTCCCTTTGTCATCGGTATGTTACTTGCCCGAGATTCGATCGTCCGTATCCAATACCTAGTTCAATCTCGTTACTGGCAAGTCTCTTTACTCGTTCCGTAATACATCATCTCATAACTAACATCTTAGTTATTATGCTTGCAAGGCTTATGTGATGTGTATTACCGAGAGGGCCCAGAGATACCTCTCCGACAATCGGAGTGACAAACCCTAATCTCGAAATACGCCAACCCAACATCTACCATTGGAGACACCTGTAGTACTCCTTTATAATCACCCAGTTACGTTGTGACGTTTGGCAGTACCCAAAGTGTTCCTCCGGTAAACGGGAGTTGCATAATCTCATAGTTATAGGAACATGTATAAGTCATGAAGAAAGCAATAGCAACATACTAAACGATCGGGTGCTAAGCTAATGGAATGGGTCATGTCAATCAGATCATTCAACTAATGATGTGACCTCGTTAATCAAAGAACAACTCTTTGTTCATGGTTAGGAAACATAACCATCTTTGATTAACGAGCTAGTCAAGTCGAGGCATACTAGTGACACTCTGTTGGTCTATGTATTCACACATGTATTATGTTTCCGGTTAATACAATTCTAGCATGAATAATAAACATTTATCATGATATAAGGAAATAAATAATAACTTTATTATTGCCTCTAGGGCATATTTCCTTCACTTTAATATGTTGTGACTGCAGATGGAGCTGCCACTATTGAAGCCTTGCGGGCAGAACTTGCCCGAGCCAAGGAACAAGCGAGGTTGGGTAATGCGGCTGCTTTGAAGGCGGCCAAAGAGTTGCAAGCCGAGAAGGCCGCACATGGCGAGAGCTGAGACCAAATGGCCAAGATGGCCAAAGAATTAAAAGCCTCCACCGACCGTTGCCGGGTTCTTGAAAAGGAGAACCAGGCGAAGGCATCGGACCTTGAGAAGGCTGTTGCGATGAGAAAAGACCTTCGCTCTACTATGAGGGCAAAGAAGGAAGAGCTGCGAGAAGCCGAGGATATTGTAGCTGGGACATCCTTTATGTTGCAGAGGAAGTTCGGAGATCCACGGTATGCCCCTCTGGATCGGCTGTGGAGTTCGGAGGATATGTATATGGATTTGGCGATGAGCGCTGCCGATGCGGCCAAGTACTTCCAGGGTCAGACGGACTGTGAAGTAGATCAACTGTTTTGGAGACAATTCCATTCTCTCGAGCGTCCGCTTTCATTGACCGACCAATTAGCCGAATGGGCCGAACTAAATAGGTTGTCCGGACTCTCCATGAGGTCTGTTGTGGATCAGTTATGGCCGGAAGGATCAAAATCGAACAGCTATTTCAGCTTGGTGCAGCAGTTACTTGATGTGGTGCTGCGCATTGATGCGATGAAGAGGTCGGCGTGCATAGAGGGTGCACGGATGGCCTTTGCCCATGTCAAGGCATACTGGGCGGAGATGGATGCTACCAATGTTGCAGCGTGGGATTCGGCCATAGGTCGAAAGGCTGCTGAGCACTACTTTGAAGAAGTTCTTGAGGGTGCCCGTTTGGTAGAGACCCAGTGCTCAAAAAAATATTATGTTTGAGTGATATGTAATCTCATTGTAAGCGAAATGCTTTAATAAATTTTTATAAGGCTATTTTTATACTTTTGCCTGAAAGTAATATGATGCCTCCTGGGCGGCCGTTTATGTATACATGTGTATAACCTAAAAGATTGCAGTCGTTGGCTTCAGCCCCCACGCATATAATGCCGAGGTGCTCGCAAAAAGACGCGTTCACACTTAACCCAACATCTTGGTCCTATTAAGGAGGTGATAGCGGAGCGAGCGAGGAAACCGGACTATAATGCTTTAGCAGTTTCACTTAGCCATAGGAGTTTGACAGTGGGGCTACTAGATAGCCCCTGGTGGCTCCGCACTCTCCCGGTTCCGGGGTGCGTACATGCCTGGCCGGAAAATGGCCCTTCGTTAAGGCGGAGGAATTCTAACATTCCCAAAGGTCATCGAGTGGTTGACCAGTCTCACGCTATATCATGACAGTCAGTTTTCGGCTTTCTCTACTGAGGTGCTCGTCCGGATGAACCAAGGCACAATCGCAGTAGTTCTCCTGGTGCTACCTTAGCCGGTAAAGCGGAACGTAAGGCACCAAAACACAGGAGCCGGGCAAACCCAACATTTGACCAAAGACAATGATTCGGAGATGATGCATATGTTGGAAATATGCCCTAGAGGCAATAATAAAAGCATTATTATTATATTTCCTTGTTCATGATAATTGTATTTATTCATGCTATAATTGTGTTATCCGGAAATCGTAATACATGTGTGAATAATAGACACCAACATGTCCCTAGTAAGCCTCTAGTTGATAGCTCGTTGATCAATAGATAGTCATGGTTTCCTGACTATGGACATTAGATGTCACTGATAACGAGATCACATCATTAGGAGAATGATGTGATGGACAAGACCCAATCCTAAACATAGCACAAGATCGTATAGTTCATTTGCTAGAGTTTTTCCAATGTCAAGTATCCTTTCCTTAGACCATGAGATCGTGTAAGTCCCGAATACCGTAGGAGTACTTTGGGTATACCAAACGTCACAACGTAACTGGGTGACTATAAAGGTATACTACGGGTATCTCCGAAAGTGTCTGTTGGGTTGACACGGATCAAGACTGGGATTTGTCACTCTGTATGACGGAGAGGTATCACTGGGCCCACTCGGTAATGCATCATTATTATGAGCTCAAAGTGACCAAGTGTCTGGTCACGGGATCATGTATTACGGTACGAGTAAAGTGACTTGCCGGTAACGAGATTGAACGAGGTATTGGGATACCGACGATCGAATCTCGGGCAAGTAACATACCGATTGACAAAGGGAATTGTATACGGGGTTGCTTGAATCCTCGACATCGTGGTTCATCCGATGAGATCATAGAGGAGCATGTGGGAGCCAACATGGGTATCCAGATCCTGCTGTTGGTTATTGACCGGAGAGCGATCTCGGTCATGTCTACATGTCTCCCGAACCCGTAGGGTCTACACACTTAAGGTTCGGTGACGCTAGGGTTGTAGGGATATGTATATGCAGTAACCCGAATGTTGTTCGGAGTCCCGGATGAGATCCCTGGCATCACGAGGAGTTCCAGAATGGTCCGGAGGTAAAGAATTATATATCGGAAGTGCTATTTCGGCTATCGGGACAAGTTTCGGGGTCACCGGTATTGTACCGGGACCACCGGAAGGGTCCCGGGGGTCCACCGGGTGGGGCCACCTATCCCGGAGGGCCCCATGGGCTGAAGTGGGAGGGGACCCAGCCCATAGTGGGCTGGGGCGCCACTTCCCTTAAGGCCCATGCGCCTAGGGTGGGGGAAACCCTAAAGGGGGGGGCGCCCCCTTGCTTGGGGGGCAAGCCCCCCACCCCTTGGCCGCCGCCCCCCAGGAGATTGCATCTCCTAGGGCCGGCGCCCCCCTAGGCCCCCTATATATAGTGGGGGGAGGAAGGGCCATCACACCCATGCCCTGGCGCCTCCCTCTCCCTCTCCAACACCTCCTCCTCCTCCATAGAGCTTGGCGAAGCCCTGCCGGAGTACTGCAGCTCCATCACCACCACGCCGTCGTGCTGCTGCTGGAGCCATCTTCCTCAACCTCTCCTTCCCCCTTGCTGGATCAAGAAGGAGGAGACGTTACGATGACCGTACGTGTGTTGAACACGGAGGTGCCTTCCGTTTGGCGCTAGGATCTCCGGTGATTTGGATCACGTCGAGTACGACTGCCTCATCCCCGTTCTTTGAACGCTTCCGCTCGCGATCTACAAGGTACGTAGATGCATCAAACCACTCATTGCTAGATGAACTCATAGATGGATCTTGGTGAAACCGTAGGAATTTTTTTTGTTTTCTGCAACGTTCCCCAACAGTGGTATTAGATCTAGGTCTATGCGTAGTTCTCTTTGCACGAGTTGAACACAATTTGTTGTGGGCGTAGATGTTGTCAACTTTCTTGCCGCTACTAGTCTTATCTTGCTTCAGCGGTATTGTGGGATGAAGCGGCCCGGACCAACCTTACACGTACGCTTACGTGAGACCGGTTCCACCGACTAACATGCACTAGTTGCATAAGGTGGCTGGCGGGTGTCTGTCTCTCCCACTTTAGTTGGAGCGGATTCGATGAAAAGGGTCCTTATGAAGGGTAAATATAAGTTGACAAATCACGTTGTGGCTTTCACGTAGGTAAGAAAACGTTCTTGCTAGAACCCTATTGCAGCCACGTAAAACTTGTAACAACAATTAGACGACGTCTAACTTGTTTTTGCAGCAAGTGTTTTGTGATGTGATATGGCCAAAGTTGTGATGAATGATGAATGATATATATGTGATGTATGAGATGTTCATGCTATTGTAATAGGAATCACGACTTGCATGTCGATGAGTATGACAACCGGCAGGAGCCATAGGAGTTGTCTTTATTTTTTGTATGACCTGCGTGTCATTGAGAAACGCCATGTAAATTACTTTACTTTATTGCTAAACACGTTATCCATAGTAGTAGAAGTAATAGTTGGCGAGCAACTTCATGGAGACACGATGATGGAGATCATGGTGTCATGCCGGTGACAAGATGATCATGGAGCCCCAAGATGGAGATCAAAGGAGCTTGTGATATTGGCCATATCATGTCACTTTTATTATTTGATTGCATGTGATGTTTATCATGTTTTTGCATCTTGTTTACTTAGAACGACGGTAGTAAATAAGATGATCCCTCATAATAATTTCAAGAAAGTGTTTCCCCTAACTGTGCACCGTTGCGACAGTTCGTTGTTTCGAAGCACCACGTGATGATCGGGTGTGATAGATTCTAACGTTCACATACAACGGGTGTAAGACAGATTTACACATGCAAACACTTAGGTTGACTTGACGAGCCTAGCATGTACAGACATGGCCTCGAAACACAGAAGACCGAAAGGTCGAGCATGAGTCGTATAGAAGATACGATCAACATGAAGATGTTCACCGATGTTGACTAGTCCGTCTCACGTGATGATCGGACACGGCCTAGTTAACTCGGATCATGTTATACTTAGATGACAGGAGGGATGTCTATCTAAGTGGGAGTTCATAAATAATTTGATTAGATGAACTTAATTATCATGAACTTAGTCTAAAATATTTACAATATGTCTTGTAGATCAAATGGCCAACGTAGTCCTCAACTTCAACGCGTTCCTAGAGAAAACCAAGCTGAAAGACGATGGCAGCAACTACACGGACTGGGTCCGGAACCTGAGGATCATCCTCATAGCTGCCAAGAAAGATTATGTCCTACAAGCACCGCTAGGTGACGCACCTGTTCCCCCTGCGGAACAAGACGTTATGAACGCTTGGCAGGCACGTACCGATGACTACTCCCTCATTCAGTGCGGCATGCTTTACAGCTTAGAGCCGGGGCTCCAAAAACGTTTTGAGAGACATGGAGCATATGAGATGTTCGAAGAGCTGAAAATGGTTTTCCAAGCTCATGACCGGGTCGAGAGATATCAAGTCTTCGACAAATTCTTCAACTGTAAGATGGAGGAAAACAGTTCTGTTAGTGAGCACATACTCACTATGTCTGGGTTGCATAACCACTTGACTCAGCTGGGAGTTAATCTCCCGGATGACGCAGTCATTGACAGAATCCTTCAGTCGCTTCCACCGAGCTACAAGAGCTTTGTGATGAACTTCAATATGCAGGGGATGGAAAAGACCATTCCTGAAGTATTTGCTATGCTGAAATCAGCAGAGGTAGAAGTCAAAAAGGAACATCAAGTGTTGATGGTGAATAAAACCACTAAGTTCAAGAAAGGCAAGGGTAAGAAAACCTTCAAGAAGGACGGCAAGGGAGTTGCCGCGCCCGGCAAGCAAGCTGCCGGGAAGAAGCCAAAGAATGGACCCAAGCCCGAGACTGAGTGTTTTTATTGCAAGGGAAGTGGTCACTTGAAGCGAAACTGCCCCAAATACTTAGCGGACAAGAAGGCCGACATCACAAAAGGTATATGTGATATACATGTAATTGATGTGTACCTTACCAGTACTCGTAGTAGCTCTTGGGTATTTGATACCGGTGCAGTTGCTCACATTTGTAACTCAAAGCAGGAGCTGCGGAATAAGCGGAGACTGGCAAAGGACGAGGTGACGATGCGCGTCGAGAATGGTTCCAAGGTCGATGTGATCGTCGTCGGCACGCTGCCTCTTCATTTACCTACGGGGTTAGTTTTGAACCTTAATAATTGTTATTTAGTGCCAAGTTTGAGCATGAACATTGTATCAGGATCTCGTTTGATACGAGATGGCTACTCATTTAAATCCGATAATAATGGTTGTTCTATTTATATGAGAGATATGTTTTATGGTCATGCTCCGATGGTGAATGGTTTATTCTTAATGAATCTCGAGCGTAATGCTACACATATTCATAGTGTGAGTACCAAAAGATGTAAGGTTGATAATGATAGTCCCACATACTTGTGGCACTGCCACCTTGGTCACATAGGTGTCAAACGCATGAAGAAGCTCCATGCAGATGGACTTTTAGAGTCTCTTGATTACGAATCATTTGACACGTGCGAACCATGCCTCATGGGTAAAATGACCAAGACTCCGTTCTCAGGAACAATGGAGCGAGCAACCAACTTATTGGAAATCATACATACTGATGTGTGCGGTCCAATGAGTGTTTAGGCTTGCGGTGGCTATCGTTATGTTCTCACCCTCACTGATGACTTGAGTAGATATGGGTATATCTATTTAATGAAACACAAGTCTGAGACCTTTGAAAAGTTGAAGGAATTTCAGAGTGAGGTTGAAAATCAACGTGACAGGAAAATCAAGTTCCTACGATCAGATCATGGAGGAGAATACTTGAGTCACGAATTTGGCACACACTTAAGAAAATGTGGAATAGTTTCACAACTCACGCCGCCTGGAACACCTCAGCGTAATGGTGTGTCCGAACGTCGTAATCACACTCTATTAGATATGGTGCGATCTATGATGTCTCTTATCGATTTACCGCTATCTTTTTGGGGCTATGCTTTAGAGACTGCCGCATTCACTTTAAATAGGGCTCCGTTGAAATCCGTTGAGACGACACCGTATGAATTATGGTTTGGGAAGAAACCTAAGCTGTCGTTTCTAAAAGTTTGGGGATGCGATGCTTATGTCAAGAAACTTCAACCTGAAAAGCTCGAACCCAAGTCGGAAAAATGCGTCTTCATAGGATACCCTAAAGAAACTATTGGGTATACCTTCTACCTAAGATCTGAAGGCAAGATCTTTGTTGCCAAGAATGGATCCTTTCTAGAGGAAGAGTTTCTCTCGAAAGAAGTAAGTGGGAGGAAAGTAGAACTTGATGAAGTATTACCTCTTGAACCGGAAAAGGGCGCAACTCAAGAAAATGTTCCTGAGGTGCCTGCACCGACTAGAGAGGAAGTTAATGATGATGATCAAAATACTTCTGATCAAGCTCCTGCTGAAATTCGTAGGTCCACAAGGACACGTTCCGCACCAGAGTGGTACGGCAACCCTGTCTTGGAAATCATGTTGTTAGACAAGGGTGAACCTTCGAACTATGAAGAAGCGATGGCGGGCCCGGATTCCGACAAATGGCTGGAAGCCATGAAATCCGAGATAGGATCCATGTATGAAAACGAAGTGTGGACTTTGATTGACTTGCCCGTTGAGCGGCGAGCCATAGAAAACAAATGGATCTTTAAGAAGAAGACAGACGCGGATGGTAATGTGACCATCTATAAAGCTCGGCTTGTCGCTAAGGGTTATCGACAAGTTCAAGGGGTTGACTACGATGAGACTTTCTCACCGGTAGCGAAGCTAAAGTCCGTCCGAATCATGTTAGCAATTGCCGCATTCTATGATTATGAGATATGGCAAATGGACGTCAAAACGGCATTCCTTAATGGTTTCCTTAAGGAACAATTGTATATGATGCAACCGGAAGGTTTTGTCGATCCTAAGAATGCTGACAAGGTGTGCAAGCTCCAATGCTCGATTTATGGGCTGGTGCAAGCATCTCGGAGTTGGAACATTCGCTTTGATGAGATGATCAAAGCGTTTGGGTTTACACAGACTTATGGAGAAGCCTGCGTTTACAAGAAAGTGAGTGGGAGCTCTGTAGCATTTCTCATATTATATGTAGATGACATACTTTTGATGGGAAATGATATAGAACTCTTGGACAACATTAAGGCCTACTTGAATAAGAGTTTTTCAATGAAGGACCTTGGAGAAGCTGCATATATATTAGGCATCAAGATCTATAGAGATAGATCTAGACGCCTCATAGGTCTTTCACAAAGCACATACCTTGATAAGATATTGAAGAAGTTCAATATGGATCAGTCTAAGAAGGGGTTCTTGCCTGTGTTGCAAGGTGTGAAATTGAGCTCAGCTCAATGTCCGACCACGGCAGAAGATATAGAAGAGATGAGTGTCATCCCCTATGCCTCAGCCATAGGTTCTATTATGTATGCCATGCTGTGTACCAGACCTGATGTAAACCTTGCCGTAAGTTTGGTAGGAAGGTACCAAAGTAATCCCGGCAAGGAACACTGGACAGCGGTCAAGAATATCCTGAAGTACCTGAAAAGGACTAAGGAAATGTTTCTCGTTTATGGAGGTGACGAAGAGCTCGTCGTAAAGGGTTACGTCGACGGTAGCTTCAACACAGATCTGGATGACTCTAAATCACAAACCGAATACGTGTATATTTTGAATGGTGGGGCAGTAAGCTGGTGCAGTTGCAAGCAGAGCGTCGTGGCGGGATCTACATGTGAAGCGGAGTACATGGCAGCCTCGGAGGCAGCACATGAAGCAATATGGGTGAAGGAGTTCATCACCGACCTAGGAGTCATACCCAATGCGCCGGGGCCAATCAAACTCTTCTGTGACAACACTGGAGCTATTGCACTTGCCAAGGAGCCCAGGTTTCACAAGAAGACCAGGCACATCAAGCGTCGCTTCAACTCCATTCGTGAAAATGTTCAATATGGATACATAGATATTTGTAAAGTACATACGGACCTGAATGTAGCAGATCCGTTGACTAAACCTCTCCCTAGAGCAAAACATGATCAACACCAGAATTCCATGGGTGTTCGATTCATCACAATGTAACTAGATTATTGACTCTAGTGCAAGTGGGAGACTGTTGGAAATATGAGGCAATAATAAAAGCATTATTATTATATTTCCTTGTTCATGATAATTGTCTTTATTCATGCTATAATTGTGTTATCCGGAAATCGTAATACATGTGTGAATAATAGACACCAACATATCCCTAGTAAGCCTCTAGTTGACTAGCTCGTTGATCAACAGATAGTCATGGTTTCCTGACTATGGACATTAGATGTCATTGATAACGAGATCACATCATTAGGAGAATGATGTGATGGACAAGACCCAATCCTAAACATAGCACAAGATCGTATAGTTCGTTTGCTAGAGTTTTTCCAATGTCAAGTATCCTTTCCTTAGACCATGAGATCGTGTAACTCCCGGATACCGTGGGTATACCAAACGTCACAACGTAACTGGGTGACTATAAAGGTATACTACGGGTATCTCCGAAAGTGTCTGTTGGGTTGACACGGATCAAGACTGGGATTTGTCACTCCGTATGACGGAGAGGTATCACTGGGCCCACTCGGTAATGCATCATCATTATGAGCTCAAAGTGACCAAGTGTCTAGTCACGGGATCATGCATTATGGTACGAGTAAAGTGACTTGCCGGTAACGAGATTGAACGAGGTATTGGGATACCGATGATCGAATCTTGGGAATGTAACATACCGATTGACAAAGGGAATTGTATACGGGGTTGCTTGAATCCTCGACATCATGGTTCATCCGATGAGATCATCGAGGAGCATGTGGTAGCCAACATGGGTATCCAGATCCCGCTGTTGGCTATTGACCGGAGAGCGATCTTGGTCATGTCTACATGTCTCCCGAACCCGTAGGGTCTACACACTTAAGGTTCGGTGACGCTAGGGTTGTAGGGATATGTATATGCAGTAACCCGAATGTTGTTCGGAGTCCCGGATGAGATCCGGGACGTCACGAGGAGTTCCGGAATGGTCCGGAGGTAAAGAATTATATATAGGAAGTGCTATTTCGGCTATCGGGACAAGTTTCGGGGTCACCGGTATTGTACCGGGACCATCGGAAGGGTCCCGGGGGTCCACCGGGTGGGGCCACCTATCCCGGAGGGCCCCATGGGCTGAAGTGGGAGGGGACCCAGCCCATAGTGGGCTGGGGCGCCACTTACCTTAAGGCCCATGCGCCTAGGGTGGGGGAAACCCTAAAGGGGGCGCCCCTTGCTTGGGGGGCAAGCCCCCCACCCCTTGGTCGCCGCCCCCCTAGGAGATTGCATCTCCTAGGGCCGCCGCCCCCTAGGCCCCCTATATATAGTGGGGGGAGGAAGGGCCATCACACCCATGCCCTGGCGCCTCCCTCTCCCTCTCCAACACCTCCTCCTCCATAGAGCTTGGCGAAGCCCTGCCGGAGTACTGCAGCTCCATTACCACCACGCCGTCGTGCTGCTGCTGGAGCCATCTTCCTAAACCTCTCCTTCCCCCTTGCAGGATCAAGAAGGAGGAGACGTTACGCTGACCGTACGTGTGTTGAACGTGGAGGTGCCGTCCGTTCGGCGCTAGGATCTCCGGTGATTTGGATCACGTCGAGTACGACTCCCTCATCCCCGCTCTTTGAACGCTTCCGCTCGCGATCTACAAGGTACGTAGATGCATCAAACCACTCGTTGCTAGATGAACTCATAGATGGATCTTGGTGAAACCGTAGGAATTTTTTTTGTTTTCTGCAACGTTCCCCAACAGCATATAGGGCCAAAGTCGCGACGCCGAACACTCCCTAAGGTATCCGGTCTTTGTGGTATAAACCGGGCCTAAATAATGGCCTTTGTGAGAAGCACCTTGTGTCCAGGTACGTGCATTGTTCTAGCGTGGCCACATGCCAAGACGTCAGCATCCTTCTCAACGGTGGATATGTATCAACAACAGACAGTAAAAAAGGTTTACGCATGGTCTTAATCTAAAAAGAATCCTTGGAGCGGGTCCCTGCTGCACGTCTGCGCCTGTGTCTCCGTTGTGCCGTATCTTGGACGGGTGTAGCATGATGATCGTCTGTAAAAGAGAGGAAGTTGAGTGAAAAAGTTGTCGTGCAAAAAGATAGTTTTTAAAGAAACCATGTGTAATTCAAGATGATAAGAAGTTGCCACTTGTCTGCGCGCGTTGAGCCCCTTGTATTGACAAATAGGGGTGTGACCACTTATTTCCGTATAAATATTGGCGCCGGACTTGATTAGTTGTATCTGAGGTCTTGACGACCTATTGGATGCTTTCGTTTGTCCGGGCGCCTTTAGTGTGCGGCGGCCAAGGCAGCCTCACTCTGTTCAACGCACAGAGATCGCTTGATATTTTCGTGCACTGTAATGATGCCACGTGGGCCGGGCATCTTGAGTGTGAGTGAGGCGTAGTGTGGTATTACATTAAAGCGAGCGAAAACTTCGCGTCCGAGCAGTGCTTGATAGCCACTCTGAAACGGAGCGATGTGGAAAGTTAAATGCTCGCGACGGAAGTTATCGGGGGAGCCGAATATAACTTGTAGTAAGAGGGAGCCCGTACAACGAGCCCCTGGGCCTGGTGTTACTCCTTTAAAGGTAGTATTGCTATGGCGAATTTGTGTTGGGTCTAACCCCATCCTGCGGATTGTATCCTAATATATTAGGTTTAGGCTACTGCCGCCGTCCATCAAGAGCCTTGTGAAGTGATATCTGCCAATTACTGGGTCTAATACCAGGGCAGCCCATCCTGCGTGTCGGATACTTGCTGAGTAATCGCGATGGTCGAAAGTGGTCGGTTGAGATGACCAGTGGTAGGACTTCGTAGTGATAGGTACTTGGGTATACTTTCCTGGGAGTGCCGAATTGTTTTGTCCCTTGATTATGTGTAACACGATTACTGTTTTGACTTATGGTGGAAATTTCTCTTGTTCCGCCGTGTCTTGCTTGGGAGTCTCGTCCTCGTCTTCACTTGGTGTATCCCCCCCTTATGTACGGCGTTGAGCTTGCCAGACTTCTTGAAGACCCAACATTCTTTGTGGGTATGATTAGCAGGTTTACCAGGGGTGATATGGATCTGACATACTTGGTCCAGAATTTTGTTGAGGCTGGGCAGTTCATCCCTGGTGCCTTTAGGCGGCTTTTGACCTAGCCGAGAGCTGTTGAATCCGGCATTTACTGCCGTGCCCTTCGTGTTGTCTTCTTTATTCCGGCGTTTGTTATTGCTGTTGCGCTGTGATTTCCCGTTTCCATCTCTAACTTCAGATGTACTGGGATCGTTGGTGCTGCATCTGGCTAGCCAGCTGTCCTCCCCCGCGCAAAAGCGGGTCATGAGGTTTGTTAATGTGGCCATCATTCTCGGCTTATTTTGGCCGAGGTATCTGGCGAGCCATTCGTCACGGACGCTATGCTTGAAAGCTGCTAAGGCTTCGGCGTCCGGACAGTCGACAATCTGGTTCTTTTTAGTAAGAAACCTGTTCCAAAGCTTTTGGGCTGACTCTCCGGGTTGTTGAGTTATATGACTCAAATCGTCCGCATCCGGAGGTCGGACATAAGTCCCTTGAAAATTTGCCCGAAAGGCGTCTTCGAGCTCTTCCCAACTTCCGATTGAGCTTTCGGGGAGTCCTCTAAGCCAGTGACGAGCTAGCCCTTTGAGCTTGAGGGGTAGGTACTTGATGGCGTGGATATCATCTCCTCGAGCCATATGGATATGAAGGATGTAGTCCTCAATCCAGACCCCAGGGTCTGTTGTTCCGTCGTATGCCTCTATGTTTACGGGCTTGAATCCCGCTGGGAATTCGTGGTCCAGCACCTCATCGGTGAAACATAGGGGGTGTGCGGCACCCCTGTAGCTTGGTGTACCGTGTTGTTCGGATGTTTGTTGTGTTGCATTGTATGCTGGGGCGCGCTTGTGTGGTCCATAGATGGATCTGGTTGCGTCGTCCTTTGGGTGCGAGCCCTCGCATGGGTCGCGTATTGTATTGTGAGTGGCATTGTATGCCGCTCTGTGTTGATAGAGGGGTCATCTATCCGACCAGGTGGCTGCTTTGATATTTGGTTGTGGAGGTTCTGAGGCCTCCTCATCGAATTCGGGTAGCAGCTTCCGCTTTGGGTAGCTCTTGGAGGGGCGATTGTCGCCGTACCTTGCTGCTGCGCTGAGTATTTTACTCCATCTGAATTGGAGTGTGTCTTGCGCGGCCTTGAGCCTTTGCTTCTGCTTTTTCAGGCTCCTCGCGGTGGCAACAAGCCTTTTACGGGTAGTCTGCTGCTCCGGGTGTCTGTCCGGCGTTATGTCGTCCGGACCATTATCCTTGATAGGATTTGTTTGTTCGGTTTGATTGTCCGGATTGCCGTTGTCCGGCAGCGGTTCGCCCTGCTCCAGCGCTGGGTCTGTGTGATCGCTATTTCTGTCGAGGCGGGATTTGGGGCGGCGCTTGCGTCGCCGCTTTGACTGCTTTCGAGAGAACAATCCTTCGGTGCGTCCTCCCGCTCCTCGTCATCATCTTTTGGTGCGTCCACCATGTATACGTCATATGACGAGGTGGCGTTCCAGGGCCCAATAGGCGCTGGTTCCTCATCGTCTCCTTCATCAGCGTCCATACCTTTGATGTCTTCGGAATCGAAGTCGAGCATGTCGGTTAAATTCGACAGTGGCTACAAAGTGGGTGGTGGGTGGGCATTGAATTTCTTCATCGTCCGAATCCCAACCTTGCTAGCCGTAGTCCGGCCAGGGCTCTCCTAATAATGTGAGAGACTTTAGTGACTTCGGGATATCGCCGAAAGGCGAGTGCTGAAAGATGTCCGCGACAGTGAACTCCATGATCGGCGCCCAATCGGATTCGATCGGTAGGGTCGCGGAGGGTTCGGAGTCCGGAGAGGAGTCCGGCTCCTTGGAGTCATGAGTCTCGCAGAGTACGGGGCTGGTGCTTGGCTCAATCGCCGTTGGGGTCGCAGCCCCTGGGGTGGCGTCCAACCGCCCATCCTCGATCGGCGCTGTTGGCTCCAAATTAAGGGTCGGAGCCGATGCGGGTGCGGCCTCCAGGGCACTGTTCGGCGACAGAGCTAGATCATACTCGTTGTGACAGTGTAGCGCGCTCGACAGTGGCTCAAATCCATCGAAGATCAAGTCCCCGCGGATGTTAGCCGTGTAGTTTAAACTTCCAAATCTGACCTGACGGCCAGGGGCGTAGCTTTCGATCTGCTCCAGACGGCCAAGCGAATTGGCCCGCAGTGCGAAGCCGCCGAAGATGAAGATCTGTCCGGGGAGGAAGGTCTCACCCTGGACTGCATCGCTATTGATGATCGTAGGAGCCATCGAGCCTGACGGCGGCGACACAGAGGAACTCTCAATGAAAGCACCAATGTTGGTGTCAAAACCAGCGGATCTCGGGTAGGGGGTCCTGAACTGTGCGTCTAGGCTGGATGGTAACAGGAGGCAAGGGACACGAAGTTTTACCCAGGTTCGGGCCCTCTCGATGGAGGTAAAACCCTACGTCCTGCTTGATTAATATTGATGATATGGGTAGTACAAGAGTAGATCTACCACGAGATCGAGGAGGCAAAACCCTAGAAGCTAGCCTATGGTATGATTGTTGATGTGTATGTCATCCTACGGACTAAAACCCTTCAGTTTATATAGACACCGGGTAGGGTTAGGGTTACATATAGTCGGTTACAATGGTAGGAGATCTTCATATCCATATCGCCAAGCTTGCCTTCTACGCCAAGGAAAGTCCCTTCCGGAGACGGGACAGAGTCTTCAATCTTGTATCTTCATAGTCCAGGAGTCCGGCTGAAGGTACAGTCCGGCCATCTGGACACCCCCTAATCCAGGACTCCCTCAGAAGGAAAGGGAAGGGAAAAGCAGAAGGAAGGAAGGGGGCGCCCCCCTCTGTAGTCCAATTTGGACCAGCCCATGGTGAGGGGTGCAGCCACCCTTTGAGGCCTTTCTCTCCTTTCCCGTATGGCCCATTAAGGCCCAATACGAATTCCCGTAACTCCCCGGTACTCCCGAAAATACCTGAATCACTCGGAACATTTACGATGTCCGAATATAGTCGTCCAATATATCGATCTTTACGTCTCGACCATTTCGAGACTCCTCGTCATGTCCCCGATCTCATCCGGGACTCCGAACTCCTTCGGTACATCAAAACACATAAACTCATAATATAACCGTCATCGAACTTTAAGCGTGCGGACCCTACGGGTTCGAGAACTATGTAGACATGACCGAGACACGTCTCCGGTCAATAACCAATAGCGGAACCTGGATGCTCATATTGTCTCCTACATATTCTACGAAGATCTTTATCGGTCAAACCGCATAACAACATACGTTGTTCCCTTTGTCATCGGTTTGTTACTTGCCCGAGATTCGATCGTCGGTATCTCAATACCTAGTTCAATCTCGTTACCGGCAAGTCTATTTACTCGTTCCGTAACACATCATCCCGCAACTAACTCATTAGTTGCAATGCTTGCAAGGCTTATAGTGATGTGCATTACCGAGTGGGCCCAGAGATACCTCTCCGACAATCGGAGTGACAAATCCTAATCTCGAAATACGCCAACCCAACAAGTACCTTCGGAGACACCTGTAGAGCACCTTTATAATCACCCAGTTATGTTGTAACGTTTGGTAGCACACAAAGTGTTCCTCCGGTAAACGGGAGTTGCACAATCTCATAGTCATAGGAACATGTATAAGTCATGAAGAAAGCAATAGCAACAAACTAAATGATCAAGTGCTATGCTAACGGAATGGGTCAAGTCAATCACATCATTCTCTAATGATGTGATCCCGTTAATCAAATGACAACTCATGTCTATGGCTAGGAAACTTAACCATCTTTGATTCAACGAGCTAGTCAAGTAGAGGCATACTAGTGACATACTGTTTGTCTATGTATTCACGCATGTATTATGTTTCCGGTTAATACAATTCTAGCATGAATAATAAACATTTATCATGATATAAGGAAATAAATAATAACTTCATTATTGCCTCTAGGGCATATTTCCTTCACAACTGGCCCATGTCATTGCAGTCACGCTTGAGCCGCCCCAGTTTCTGCTTTAGAGGTTCAAAACGGCAATTTTTCTCCAACATTAAGACTGCCGAGCTAGCATCCATCTTATCAGATGAATGTATTATCTCCTTGACCCGGCGCACCCAGTGGGTTGTGGACTCCCCTTCCTCTTGCTTACAATTAGCCAGGTCCACAATTGACATAGGTTGCTTACATGTGTCTTTGATGTTCTGTATGAACCGGGCCTTCAAATCCGCCCATGAGCCGATGGAATTGGGTGGTAAACCTTTCAACCAAGTGCGAGCCGTTCCATCCAACATCATGGTGAAATACTTGGCCATTGCTGCATCGCTGACTTCCAACAACTCCATTGCCATCTCATAACTTTCAATCCATGCCCAGGCTGCAAGTCAGCCGTGTAATTAGGCACTTTACGAGGCCCCTAAAGTCTTTAGGTAAGCGCTCATTACGTATAGCTGGCACCAGGTGATACGTCTCCAACGTATCTATAATTTTTGATTGCTCCATGCTATATTATCTACTGTTTTGGACATTATTGGGCTTTATTACCCACTTTTACATTATTTTTGGGACTAACCTATTAACCGGAGGCCCAGCCCAGAACTGCTGTTTTTTTGCCTATTTTAGGGTTTCGAAGAAAAGGAATATCAAACGGAGTCCAAACGGAATGAAACCTTCGGGAACGTGATTTTCTCAACGAACAAGACCCGGGAGACTTGGACCCTATGTCAAGAAAGAAAAGAGGAGGCCACGAGGTAGGGGGCGCGCCCTCCACCCTTGTGGGCCCCCTGTTGATCCACCGACATACTCCTTCCTCCTATATATACCTACGTACCCCCAAACGATCAGATACGGAGCCAAAACCCTAATTCCATCGCCGTAATTTTCTGTATCCACGAGATCCCATCTTGGGGCCTGTTCCGGAGCTCCGCCGGAAGGGGCATTGATCATGGAGGGTTTCTACATCAACACCATAGCCCCTCCGATGAAGTGTGAGTAGTTTACCTCAGACCTACGGGTCCATAGTTAGTAGCTAGATGGCTTCTTCTCTCTTTTTGGATCTCAATACAATGTTCTCCCCCTCTCTTGTGGAGAACTATTCGATGTAATCTTCTTTTTGCGGTGTGTTTGTTGAGACCGATGAATTGTGGGTTTATGATCAAGTCTATCTATAAACAATATTTCAATCTTCTCTGAATTCTTTTATGTATGATTGGTTATCTTTGCAAGTGTCTTCGAATTATGAGTTTGGTTTGGCCTATTAGATTGATCTTTCTTGCAATGGGAGAAGTGCTTAGCTTTGGGTTCAATCTTGCGGTGTCCTTTCCCAGTGACAGTAGGGGTAGCAAGGCACGTATTGTATTGTTGCCATCGAGGATAACAAGATGGGGTTTTCTTCATATTGCATGAGTCTATCCCTCTACATCATGTCATCTTGCTTAAGGCGTTACTCTGTTTTTAACTTAATACTCTAGATGCATGCTGGATAGCGGTCGATGAGTGGAGTAATAGTAGTAGATGCAGGCAGGAGTCGGTCTACTTGTCTCGGACGTGATGCGTATATGCATGATCATACCTAGATATTCTCATAACTATGCTCAATTCTGTCAATTGCTCAATAGTAATTTGTTCACCCACCGTAGATTACTTATGCTCTCGAGAGAAGCCACTAGGTAAACCTATGGCCCCCGGGTCTATATTCATCATATTAATCTCCTACTACTTAGTTATTTACTTTTCTATTTACTTTGCCTTTATTTTACTTTGCATGTTTATCACAAAAATACCAAAAATATTATCTTATCATATCTACCAGATCTCACTCTCGTAAGTGGCCTTATAGGGATTGACAACCCCTATTTGCGTTGGTTGCGAGGATTTATTTGTTTTGTGCAGGTATGAGGGACTCGCGCATAGCCTCCTACTAGATTGATACCTTGGTTCTCGAAAACTGAGGGAAATACTTACGCTACTTTGCTACATCATCCCTTCCTCTTTGGGGAAAACCAACGCAGTGCTCAAGAGGTAGCAAGAAGGATATCTGGCGCCGTTGCCGGGGAGGTCTACGCAAAAGTCAACATACCAAGTACCCATCACATACCCTTATCTCCCGCATTACATTATTTGCCATTTGCCTCTCATTTTCCTCTCCCCCACTTTACCCTTGCTGTTTTATTTGCCCTCTCTCTCTATATCCTCCCTCTCTTTCTCTATTTGCCTCTTTTTGCCCGCTTGCTTTTTGCTTGCTTGTGTGTTAGTTTGCTTGCTTGTCGTTATGGCTAGTCCTTTACCTTCTGCCTCTATGTCTGAAATTGGGGAAACTATTGTTGATAATAATATCATGAAAAATTCTGATGCTCCTACTAAAGAACCCACCATCTTACATACAAAAAAAATTCCGTGTTGGTAGTGGTAATATTATTGGAAAAGGAATTATTCAAGATTTCTTTACTTGTGCCGGTGCTTTACCCTCGATGGATAGTTCTATCCTTCATAGAACTAGTACTCTTGCGGACGCTATTGCCATGCTTGTAGTTGAACTTGAAAGACAATTCATGCACATGCATCCTTCCATACAAAGGATTTATCTAGAATTTTCTAATATTGAGCATTCTTCTATTAAGCGTGCCGCTACTATCTTTTTGGCTCATGAGTTTAGATTCATAATAAAAGAGGCCAAAGAAATCTTTGCACAGTATAGGGTGGACGCTTGCCGTCCTCCCATATAGGCTATCCTCTTTGATCAAGAAGAAATAATGCGTTTTCAATCTCTAGACTATGTTGCTTTCAATGAAAATCTTAGAAAAAGGGTTCCTACCAATGTTTTAGTTGATAGAATTTCTGAACTTAATGATGATTTGGCTATTTGAAATAATGAACTAGGATATTTTCTTGAATATAGGCTCACAAAGTTCTGTCAAAAGAATGCTTATAATGATGAATTGGTTGTGCAATATGAAAGACCAAAGGAGGAACCTGTACCTCCCAAGGTTGATCTTGGGGACTTTTGTCCCATTAAATTTAGCCCTTTTGATTACTTTTTCTTGCCTCAAAGAAAACTTGCTGCCGAACGTAGAGAATGTGAAATGAGTTTTAATAATCTATCTTACTATTATGGCAATACCTAGATCTATTCTTGCTTTTTATGCCTAGCTAGGGGCGTTAAATGATAGCGCTTGTTGGGAGGCAACCCAATTTTATTTTTATTCATTGCCTTTTTCTCCTGTTTAGTAATAAATAATTTATCTATCCTTTGTTTTTGTTGTGTTTTTTGTGTTTATTAGTGTTTGTGCCAAGTAGAACCGTTGGGAAGACTTGGGGAAAGTCTTGTTGAGCTTGCTGTAAAAAACAGAAACTTTAGCGCTCACCAGAACTGCTGTCATTTTTTTGAAAGTGTTATTTAGTTAATTATTTTTGCATATGATTAATAGATAAATTCCTCACGTCCAGAAATTTATTTTAGAATTTTTGGGGTTCCAGATCTTGCGCTAGCTACAGATTACTATAGATTGTTCTGTTTTTAACAGATTCTGTTTTTCGTGTGTTGTTTGCTTATTTTGATGAATCTATGGCTAGTAAAATAGTTTATAAACCATAGAGAAGTTGGAATAAACTAGGTATAAGACCAATATAAATAAATAATGAGTTCATTACAGTACCTTGAAGTGGTCTTTTATTTTCTTTCGCTAACGGAGCTCACGAGATTTTCTACTTTAAGTTTTGTGTTGTGAAGTTTTCAAGTTTTGGGTAAAGATTTGATGGATTATGGAACAAGGAGTGAAAAGAGCCTAAGATTGGGTATGCCCATGGCACCCCCAAGATAATCTAAGGACACCTAAAAGCCAAAGCTTGGGGATGCCCCGGAAGGCATCCCCTCTTTCGTCTACTTCTATCGGTAACTTTACTTGGAGCTATATTTTTTTCGCCACACGATATGTGTTTTGATTGGAGCGTCTTGTATTATTTGAGTCTTTGCTTTTTAGTTTACCACAATCATCCTTCCTGTACACACCTTTTGAGAGAGCCATACATGATTTGGAATTTGTTAGAATACTCTATGTGCTTCGCTTATATCTTTTGAGTTATATAGTTTTGCTCTAGTACTTCACTTATATCTTTTAGAGCACGGTGATGGATTTGTTTTATAGAAACTATTGATCTCTCATGCTTCACTTAGATTAATTTGAGAGTCTTAATAGCATGGTAATTTGTTTAAAATCCTAATATGCTAGGTATTCAAAGTTAGTAAAATTTTCTTAAGAGTGTTCTGAATACTAAGAGAAGTTTGATGCTTGATGATTGTTTTGAGATATGGAGGTAATAATATCAAAGTCGTGCTAGTTGAGTAGTTGTGAAATTGAGAAATACTTGTGTTGAAGTTTGCAAGTCCTGTAGCATGCACGTATGGTAAACGTTATGCAACAAATTTGAAACATGAGGTGTTATTTGATTGTCTTCCTTACGAGTGGCGGTCGGGGACGAGCGATGGTCTTTTCCTACCAATCTATCCCCCTAGGAGCATGCGCGTAGTACCGAGGTTTTTGATGACTTGTAGATTTTTGCAATAAGTATGTGAGTTCTTTATGACTAATGTTGAGTCCATGGATTATACGCACTCTCACCCTTCCATCCTTGCTAGCCTCTTCGGTACTGTGCATTGCCCTTTCTCACATTGAGAGTTGACGCAAACTTCGCCGGTGCATCCAAACCCCGTGATATGATATGCTCTTTCACACATAAACCTCCTTATATCTTCCTCAAAACAGCCACCATACCTACCTATTATGGCATTTCCATAGCCATTCCGAGATATATTGCCATGCAACTTTCCACCATTCCGTTTATCATGACACATTCATTATTGTCATATTGCTTAGCATGATCATGTAGTTGACATAGTATTTGTGGCAAAGCCACCGTTCATAATTCTTTCATACATGTCACTCTTGGTCCATTGCATATCCCGGTACACCGCCGGAGGCATTCATATAGAGTCATCATTTGTTCTAGTATCGAGTTGTAATCATTGAGTTGTAAATAAATAGAAGTGTGATGATCATCATTTTCTAGAGCATTGTCCCAAGTGAGGGATAAAAAAAGAGAAAGGCCATAAAAAAAGAGAAGGCCCAAAAAAAAGAGAAAGGCCATATAAAAAAAGAGAAGGCCCAAAAAGAAAAAGAAAAAATGAGAGAAAAAGAGAGAAGGGACAATGTTACTATCCTTTGCCACACTTGTGCTTCAAAGTAGCACCTTAATCTTCATGTTAGAGAGTCTCTTGTTTTGTCACTTTCATATACTAGTGGGAATTTTTCATTAGAGAACTTGGCTTGTATATTCCAACAATGGGCCTCCTCAAGTGCCCTAGGTCTTCGCGAGCAAGCAAGTTGGATGCACACCCACTAGTTTCTTTTGTTGAGCTTTCATACATTTATAGCTCTAGTGCATCCGTTGTATGGCAATCCCTACTCCTTGCATTAACATCAATCGGTGGGCATCTCCGTAGCCCATTGATTAGCCTCGTTGATGTGAGACTTTCTCCTTTTTTGTCTTCTCCACATAACCCCCCACATTATATTCTATTCCACCCATAGTGCTATGTCCATGGCTCGCGCTCATATATTGCGTGAAAGTTTATAGGTTCGAGATTACTAAAGTATGAAACAATTGCTTGGCTTGTCATCGGGGTTGTGCATGATGAGAGCATTCTTGTGTGACGAAAATGAAACATGACTAAACTATATGATTTTGTAGGGATGAACTTTCTTTGGCCATGTTATTTTGAGAAGACATAATTGCTTAGTTAGTATGCTTGAAGTATTATTATTTTCATGTCAATATGAACTTTTGTCTTGAATCTTTCGGATCTGAATATTCATACCACAATTGAGAAGAATTACATTAAAATTATGCCAAGTAGCACTCTCATCAAAAATTCTGTTTTTATCATTTACCTACTCGAGGACGAGCAGGAATTAAGCTTGGGGATGCTTGATACATCTCGAACGTATCTATAATTTTTGATTGCTCCATGCTATATTATCTACTGTTTTGGACATTATTGGGCTTTATTATCCACTTTTATATTATTTTTGGGACTAACCTATTAACCGGAGGCCCAGCCCAGAGTTGCTGTTTTTTTTGCCTATTTTAGGGTTTCGAAGAAAAGGAATATCAAACGGAGTCCAAACGGAATTAAACCTTCGGGAACGTGATTTTCTCAACGAACAAGACCCGGGAGACTTGGACCCTACATCAAGAAAGAAAAGAGGAGGCCACGAGGTAGGGGGCGCGCCTCTCCCCAGGCGCGCCCTCCATCCTCGTGGGCCCCCTGTTGCTCCACCGACGACTCCTTACTCCTATATATACCTACGTACCCCCAAACGATCAGACACGGAGCCAAAACCCTAATTCCACCGCCGTAACTTTCTGTATCCACGAGATCCCATCTTGGGGCCTGTTCCGGAGCTCCGCCGGAAGGGGCATCGATCACGGAGGGCTTCTACATCAATACCATAGCCCCTCCGATGAAGTGTGAGTAGTTTACCTCAGATCTACGGGTCCATAGTTAGTAGCTAGATGGCTTCTTCTCCCTTTTTGGATCTCAATACAATGTTCTCCCCCTCTCTTGTGGAGAACTATTCGATGTAATCTTCTTTTTGCGGTGTGTTTGTTGAGACTGATGAATTGTCGGTTTATGATCAAGTCTATCTATGAACAATATTTGAATCTTCTCTGAATTCTTTTATGTATGATTGGTTATCTTTGCGAGTCTCTTCGAATTATCAGTTTGGTTTGGCCTACTAGATTGATCTTTCTTGCAATGGGAGAATTGCTTAGCTTTGGGTTCAATCTTGCGGTGTCCTTTCCCAGTGAAAGTAGGGGCAGCAAGACACGTATTGTATTGTTGCCATCGAGGATAACAAGAAGGGGTTTTCTTCATATTGCATGAGTGTATCCCTCTACATCATGTCATCTTGCTTAAGGCGTTACTCTGTTTTTAACTTAATACTCTAGATGCATGCTGGATAGCGGTCGATGAGTTGAGCAATAGTAGTAGATGCAGGCAGGAGTCAGTCTACTTGTCTCGGACATGATGCCTATATACATGATCATACCTAGATATTCTCATAACTATGCTCAATTCTCTCAATTGCTCAATAGTAATTTGTTCACCCACCGTAGAATACTTATGCTCTCGAGAGAAGCCACTAGTGAAACCTATGGCCCCCGGGTCTATCTTCATCATATTAATCTCCTACTACTTAGTTATTTCCTTTGCTATTTACTTTGCCTTTATTTTACTTTGCATCTTTATCACAAAAATACCAAAAATATTATCTTATCAGATCTCACTCTCGTAAGTGGCCTTATAGGGATTGACAACCCATATTTGCGTTGGTTGCGAGGATTTATTTGTTTTGTGCAGGTATGAGGGACTCGCGCATAGCCTCCTACTGGATTGATACCTTGGTTCTTAAAAACTGAGGGAAATACTTACGCTACTTTGCTGCATCATCCCTTCCTCTTCGGGGAAAACCAACGCAATGCTTAAGAGGTAGCACCAGGCAAGAAACACCTCCTGTTCTTGTGGCTACTCCTGCCTCAACAGAGGTTGCTAGATAAGCCGGAAAAGTTTGATGAGCCGCCTGCTCAGCTGCCAGTTGAACCGCCCGCTCTGCCTCCTGACGGATCCTCTCCTGATCCGCTAAGTTAAGGGCTCCAGCCTGCACCGGTTCATGCCTGCGCGGTTGGTTACGGCGTTGAGCGTTGCTTGACATATCAGCTAAGTCCATATGCCTACTATAGCTCGGGCTCCGGCTCGGGTGAGGGGTTGAATGGATTCTGTCTCGACTGTAAGAGTACGCATCCTGCTACGCCAGAGCCGTCTGAAGAAGTTCTCTCACTCTTCGTGTTTCGATTGCTGTCGGAGAGTCGCCTTCCATCGGGAGAGCCGCCAAACGAGCCGACGCAGCAATGAGGTTTTCCAAAGGATTGGAGAAGTGACCTGATGGTGTTGGCGCATAATGAGGCGGAGCGGTACTCATACGAGGCGGTTCCATGGCCCGCGGCTGAACCGGCGCTCCGGGTGTCGTGGTTCGATTTGCCTCCCGCGGGTTACTTGGACCGGCCCCGGGTGTGTGGAAAAGGTTCCTAGGATCGATCGTCAGAGGTAGACATGACTGAGTTTTCTGATGCCTTCTCCTCATGACCCCGTTTGACGCGTTCAGATCCACCGAGAGCAAGAAAGTCTCCGCTTGAAGCTGCTGAGCACGAGTGTCCAAAGCCGCCCGTTCCGCGGCCATCCTGACCTCTTCCACTGCTAAATTTTCCTTGGCCTGTGCCATCTCTTCGCGTACCCGTGCCACCTCCGCGTCATGCTGAGCTTTATCCGCCGGCTCTACCACGGCAGTCAACAAAGCCGTCAACTTATCCATGAGGTCCATTAGCATCTGAGGCGAGGGGCGCGCGGGGTCTCCTGACCCGGCCGCTGCCGACCCGGTGGTTGTTGCTGCTGCAGCCGTGGAGTTCTGCCCAGGCTGAGTGCCTGCCATGAAGACTCCGGCTCGATTCGGCGGCTCAAAGGGGTCCGGAATACTGCTGCCATCGGAACAGCCCCTAAGCATGCCATCCTGCAGCTGATACAAAGAATCTGTCTCGCCTGTCGATGACGTAGCGTCAGAACAGATGGCCGTCTTACCGCCATCCACTGATCCTTCCGAGTATTCACCTTCATGGATGCAACCCACAAAGGCATGCTTTACGACGGGTCGGGCCCGGGCGGGTCTTGCCGCTGAGCTGTCTCGATGATGTTAGTGCAGACATCCGGCTCAGGGCCCGATTCACCGATCCGGCCGATGAAGACATGAATCCCGCCGAAGGGGACCTGGTACCCATACTCAATTGAGCTGGCCTCGGGGCCCCAGCCTTCGTCGTCGATGTAGAGCTTGCCGCGACGACTCTTCGTCATCCGGCCCACAACGTATCCCTTGAGACCTTCGAAGTGCCCTTTAAGAACTCAAATCCACCATGCGCTGGCCCCACGGTGGGCGCCAACTGTCGTGGAATTGTCACGGCAGATGTCCTAGCAAAAGGACTTAGTCGTAGGGCCATCGCAACTAGGAAGCTTAAAGGGGTTCATCGGGACAAAGGACACGAGAGGTTTTATACTAGTTCGGCCCCTTACGATGAAGGTAAAAGCCTACATCTAGTTGTGTTGGAATTGTTGGGGTTTCGATCACCAAGAGGCTAATCCGCCGGCTTGGTTATCGATCTCTTGTTTCTTGCCCTAAGCTGCCACCGGGTCGTCCCCTTATATACACTGGTTGATGCCTGGCGGCCTACAGAGTCTCGGCCAGTTCATAAAACGTGTCCGGCTCGGTGACTTCTTTGTATGCCTTTCTTTACAAGTCTTTCTTTACATGCGGCGGTTTCAATATTGGGCCTTAAGCCGCCTCTGGGCTTAAGCCTTCTACAAGTCTTAATAAACTGTAGCCTTGAATACTATTGGGCTTCTTTTGTAATCCGTCATTGGGGCTGACCCGGCCCCTCCTGGGCGGGTCTTACCTGGTATCTATATTCCCAAAAGTCACGGTTTTGCTTTCGCGAGAGGCACGGTTGTGCTTTTGCGAGAGTCACGGCCGTGCCTCTCAAAAACGGAAAAAAACGCGTTTTTCTATTTTTTTTCCTTTCACGAGAGTCACAGTTTTGCTTCCGCGAGAGGCACGGGTGTGCTTTCGCGGGAGTCACGGCCGTGCCTCCTCGGAAACGACAAAAAACGCGTTTTCTCTTCTTTTTTTCCTCCGCGAGAGTCACGGTTTTGCTTTCACGAGAGGTACAATTGTGATTTCGTGAGAGGCACGGGCGTGCCTCTTTTGGAAAGGGAAAAAACCCGTTCTACCGATTCGGTTTTTTTGTCCGGTTTCTTTCATGAAAGAAAAGTTCGTCAAAACCTATCAACATGGCATCTAGTTTTGAAGATCTCGACGCGAGGAATCCAACAGTGAAAGCGGTTTGAGATTTGGACGCACGGTTTGAGAGATAAAACGTTTTGAATAAACAGATATATGAAAAAAGAGAAAACTCCTAGGTTGCGACAAGTGGCGTGCTGCATGTGCTCCACTTGTCACAACCTGATGAGTTGGAGTGATCTTTACAATGAGTACTCCTCAACTAGTGATTTCGCTATTTGCCGCTCGCTGCGTCAAAATGTCGGGCTACTACACCCCTTCGATCAAGACGAGCCCGGCCGTTTAGAAGCGACGCGTGTGTTCCATGATTCTGGTTTTGGGAACCTCTGCAAGGTTCCAGCCGTTTTTTCGGTTTTGGGAACATACTAGCAGGTTCCTTAATTGGTTTTTCTGTTTCTTTTTATTTTTCTTTTCTATCATTTTCTTTTTCATTTTTCATTTTTCTCTTCTAATTTTGTTCATGAATTATAAACTGTTCATGTGTTTGAAAATTTGTCTGAAATTCAAAAAAAGTTATGGGAATTTTATTTGTTCACTAATTTAAAAATGTTTGGGAATTTCAAAAAATGTTCTAGCTTTCCAAATTTGTTCATGAATTCAAAAAAGATTATGTTTTCAAATTATGTTCATAAACTCAAAATAATGTTCGGGGGATTTAGAAAAATGCGAGTTTTTAAATAATGTTTCATAACTTTGAGAATTGTTCTTGTTTCTCAAAAAATGTTTGTGTTTCCTACAAAATTATTCGTAATTTCAAAAAGTATTCTCGTTTGTAATTTCTTTCCTTTTTTAGCAACACAAAAAATGTTCATGTTTTCAAAATTAGCTTGAAAATTCAAAAAAAATGTACGCATCTTCAAATTTTGCTTATTAGTTTGAAAAAAAGTTCCTCTTTTTAGAAAAATATTGTTGTTCTCAATACCTGTTCATGTTTTCAAATCTTGTTCACATATTCAATAAAATTCCCTTTTTACCAAATAAAAGTTGAATTTTCCAAATTTGGTACACTGATTTGAAAAATGTTCGTGTTTCTAAAAAGTTTCCTTTTTAAAAAATATTCACGTTTGAAATGTAAGAAGTTTCAGATTTGCCGTTGTCTTTAGTTCTAGAGAACTCGTGCTAGTAAATTGTGAAGGTGCTAGATTAGCTCTGTTGGCTAGCAAAACGCTTGACGCAAAACGCCACCAAAACATTATTCGCCACCAAAACGTCGGGTCACTGGCAAAACGCTTCTGGGGGCGTCCTAGAAGGGCCAGCCCAGCTGCGGAGACCCACGGCCTATTTTTTTCGTCTGTTTTCTGTTATCATTTTCTCCTTTATTTTATATTTTTATTTATACTTTCGAGTATTCTGCATATACTAGTAAGCATGCACGTGCAACACACGTCTCAAACAAAACATGTTCACATGGTATAATACTAAAATGATTTTTACAAAAAATTCAGATCGCTACAAAATGTTATCATGTCCGTCGCCGGGTGCCTTGCCGGCTGCGTAGGGCATACTCCTCGTCGCGTCCGTCGCCGGGTGCCTCGCCGGCTGCGTAGGGCGTAGGTCAATCTAGATGCCTGGATGGCCGGCTTAGTGTTTTTTTCTGTGTAGTTGAAGAACCCATCCGGAGATTACGTGATGTTTCCCTTGTAAGCATAAGCATTTAATTTTCGTAGGTGGACTTAAATTTTTTTTACCCATCCGGAGATTACGTGACGTTTCCCTTGTAAGCATAAGCATTTAATTTTCGTAGGTGGACTTATTTTTTCTTTTCGCCGAATGTGGGAGGGCAGTTTTCGTCTGCCCCTTGTTGGCTCTTTTACAAAACACACAATTTTAAAAACACATTTGAAAAATGTTGAATAAGTATTAAAAAAATGAACACGTATTAAAAAATATATTTAATAAGTATTAAATTTTCTGAATATTTTTAAAATATTGAATAGGTATTACAAAGTGTTGAATGGGTATATGAAAAATGTTGAATAACTATTTGAAAATGTTGAACCAAAATTTGAAAAATGTTGAACAAGTATTTTAAAAATATGAATAAATATTAAAAATGTTGGAAAATTATTTGAAAAATGGTGAATGAGTATTAGAAAATGTTGAACGAGTATATGAAAAATGTTGAACAAGTTTTTGAAAATGTTGCATAACTATTAAAATGTTGAACACATATAAAAAATATTTATCACTTATTAAAAAATGTTTTAGGAATATACGAAAATGTGGAGTGAAAACAAAAAAAACAAATGTAAGAAATAAATGGAGAAAAGAGAGAAAATAGAGAAAAATAAAATAATGGAAAAAACCAAGAGAATAACTAGTGGAAACCCCGGCTTGTTCCAACATTATAATACTTATAGAACATTTTCTAAATACTTGTTCAACATTTTCCAACTACTCGTTCACCATTTGTAATACTTATTCAACACTAGTCAATGTGTACGTGCAATACACGTTAATTTGGAAGTGTATTAAGTGCATGCGGATATTAAGTAGGATATTATTTGCGTGTTATTATTTGATTGGCACTGTGTTTGGCATGAAATTAACTGCACGCTAAACGTTCGACATTGAAGCAGTCTAAGTCGTTGGATTAACATGATTTGATGGCCGAGATTAATTGGATCTGCCCCTTTGGATGTTTTTATATTGGTATAGATTATTCAAATACTCTTCAACATTTTAATACTTATTCAACATATGCAAATACTTGTTCAATTTTGTTTATATAGTCATTCAACATTTTTAATACTGATTTAACATTTTCAAGTACTTGTTTAACATTTTTAATACTTACTCAACATTTTCAAATACTTTTTAAATATTTCTTAATACTTATTGAACATTTTTCAAATGCTTGTTCAACATTTTTCAAATATGTATTTGAAGGGTATTTTTTAAAAAAATTTATATGTTGAATAAGTATGAAGAAAAGTACAGAAATAAAGCAAAAACAAGAACAAAAAACAGAAAAGAAAAACAAAATAGGTCGTGGCCTCCTGCTCGGCTCTGCCAACCCATCTGGGCCTCCCCCAACGTGAGAGCTTCCTCCTGTCTCACATAAAGCAAGACATCGAAGCATTAGCAGTCAGGGAGGCATTAGCGCTAGCTGAAGACCTTAATATTCGCACGATATATGTCGCCTCTGACTGCAAAGTCATAGTGGACGACATCAAGAACAAAACGCCGGCTACCTATGGAGCTATTCTACATGAAATCATAGATCATAGTTCCTCGTTTATTTCTTGTACTTGTGTGTATGAGTTTAGGAGCTCGAAACAATCTAGCGAAGCATAATTTAAATTTGGGGATTGGCCGCCATGTGTGGTTAGGCAATCCTGATAATCTCTTTTTTGTACCCTTGAACATTGGACAAGTTAAATAAAGCTTTACGTGATTGTCTAAAAAAAAAGCGAGACATGTGGCCGCCCGGAGATAGGATCCGCGCACATCTATAGCTCTCTACTACAAGCTGCAATGTAGCATCTCAAGGAGAGCCCGTAGTGGCCTTGTCAGTAGGGACTCATTACTTAGGCTCATCATTAACTTATTTATAGATAGTTTGTGTTCCAGCCGTTATCTGAGAAATTTAGGTCCCTCACCTTTCGGCTGCCATCTTGACGTTGAGAGGTGAGGTTATCTTGGATCTTCGAGACATCTATACTCTTCGTGCACGTCTAGTGATCATCATAGTTTTATGAGAATAAATTTCTTCTCATTCTTTTGGCGGTGCCATAAGGTTAGAGAGTTTTTTCTGTCCTCGCAGATCTGATGAGTTTATGTTGATGTGTCAAGCTTTTTTGTGTTGGTTTGATTCTTTATGAAGGTGAAAATTTTCATCGACACCATGGTGAAAATATAGTGATTCGATGGCCTGCGCTTGTAGGAGATCAACCCCTGTCCAAGTACGATCAAGGCTTCTCATCGTTTTGGACGAGCGACTCTAGGCGCTTTCAAAAACTATTATTGGTAATGTTCCTATGGGTGAAAGAGTGACAAATGCCGTTCCTCCAGTCCAATTACAGCCTCTTTACCGAAATCTTTGCAATATTTCTTCAAGCAGATATAGATACCGTGAAGAAGGTTTTTTCAAGAGATTTCATTGTAATTCTTTTCATAGGAGTTAGTTTGTATTTTGTTGAATCTTAGATCCAAATCAACGTACCTGTAATTGTTATGAGTAAGAATAAAGTTACAAGTGTTAAACAAAAGAGTTAGTCTGTATCCCACATCATGTGGGTTTTGAGCAATAAAACTTGATGGTACCCCTAAAATTGGTAGTTTGTTCGCTTCAATTTGTCCTTTTTGTTTTCACACTTTTTTTGTGGTCTTAGTTCAAATTTGAACTAAAACCACGACAAGAATTATGAAATGGAGGAAGTATTTCAGAAACTATGTAACATATTTTTTCTAAATGTTCACCGCAAATCAAAATGTCCATGCAGTGTAACAATTTTTTGGTGCATTATTTTCGAAAAAATTGTGACATATTCACACGTTTCAAAAATATGATCATGTCAATTTAAATATATATTCATGAAAATGAACAAAAAAATCACATTGTTTTAAAAAATTCATATGATTCAAAATTTAGTTTAGCACATTTATAAAAATGTTTGCACATTTTAAAATATGTTTCACGACAGTTTTTTTAAATAATAAATTTTAAAAATTTGTCAACACAGTTTTAGAAAAACTTTCATGACATATAAAAGAATGTTTGTGCTATTTTAAAACAATGTTGCAACACATTTTAAAATGTTTGCACATTTAGAAAAATATTGATGACAATTTTGAAAAATGTTCAAACATGTGTTTGTAAATGTTCACCTTGTATTAAAAGAAATTTAATTCTAATTTTGCAAATGTTTAACATGTACTATGATAAAGGATCTATGTGTATGTGAAAAATGTACAACCTATACACATAAATTGTTCAACATGCGCGAACCAACCTGTGGTTGGATGGTTAGAGGGACAGTGGTATCCCTGATCCACTAGGTTTCAAGTCCTTTCAGTGAGAGGAGACGTTCCCTTCGATAACGAGGCGCCTACAGTGAGTGTATGCACGTATGTATGAGCTTTGCGTCTGTACTGTGTTCAAAAAAATATATTTATTCAACATGTATTTTTGAAAGTTGACCCGTATTTGAAAAACAAAAAAATGAAATGAAAGAAAACCAATAAAAAAAGAATAAATTAAAGAATCCCGAAACAAAGCCGTAATAGAAAACCAAAAGAGAACAATTGCACGAAAGGTCCTAAAACCGGCCCAAACCAGCTTTATGGAAGCTTCCCATAAACTGCTTCTTGAGTCGACCCACTTCAATGCTCGCGCAATTGAAATTCCTAGAGAGTTGTACGTTTGTGTATTGATTAGATTGTTCATTTTTTGAAGCTGCAGATGCATGTCATATTTGCAAAAGACCCCCCTATATGCTAAACATCAGGCTAGGGTTGCGAGCGCCTTCCCTAATGTGAAAGAAATCTAAAACTATTATAGCCTTGACTTAGCCTTGCACAACACAAGAACACTTCCGGAGCAACCCCATAAAAACATTCAAATATGCTGTAACATTTCAATCACACTTGCACAACCAAATGGGCATGCAACACATCCCTGTTCATTGAAATGTTCCACAATATGAAACTGAACATAATTAACAAATGAGAATAACACATGCAACAATGAAAATACAGATTCACAAACATTAGTTTTTCGAAATACGCATCCATAATCATTGCAACATATGTTGAAACCTTCAAAGTGGATAAGGGACACATATTTTTGTGCACCGGCCTCTGGTGATTCAGACTCTTCAAAGCTAGACAAGTTGACCCCAAACTCATTGCCCCCTCAATCCACCATCTTTCACGAGCTCGAGACCTCAGTAAACTTCCTCATCGAGCTCCGGTCTCCACAATGAGGATATGAGAGTGAGATCCGTAAGCTTGATGCAAGGCTATGAGAAGGAGTGCGAGAGAGATGAGGCTCGAGCACCCATGGAAGTGAGTGGACGGTCAGTCTCCATCATAGGGTCTCCATGCCGACCTCCTAAACAGAGCAAATATGAGAAAGGACACATGATGAGAAGCACACCGGAGGAGTTGAAAAATGAAATGCATTTGTTTAGAGGATGAGCGAGTAGTTTGGGCACTGGAGTTCTGTTCAAAAACATTATACGACCGAGTGAGAATAACACAACATGTTGGATCTAATCAACTGCTCCTATTTGGTGGAGGGAATCATTTCTATAGAAAAATTTCAGTGAAGAAAAAGACAATATGAAAAAGAGAACAAGGAAAATAATAAAGAAGAAAAAACAAGTGGACTTGTAGCAAAACAAACAACAGGCAGAAAACTGAGGACCATGTTGTCCCTCCTGCCTCTTCGCTTGCCGTCCCCCGTAGCCAGCACGCTCCCAGGCGCCGCCTACCTCCTCCCCGGCCTCACCAGGATCCCCATCCTCCGAACCCCACCTCGCGCCAGCATGAGCGCGGCCGCCTCCACGCCGGACGCAGCCCCGTCTCCCGCCGCCGCTGTCGGCGAGGAAGCGAGGAAGGAGGCCGAGGACGTGGTGGTGCAGTACGTGGTGCTGCGGCGCGACCTGGCGGACGCGTGGCCGCTGGGGAGCGTGGTGGCGCAGGGGTGCCACGCCGCCGTGGCCGCCGTCTGGGCGCACCGCGACCACCCGGACACCGCCGCCTACTGCGCGCCCGGCAACCTCGACAGCATGCACAAGGCATGTTCGACCTTTTGCCCCACTCGAACTCGCGCCCGTTGTTTGCCACTTCTCTCCCCTTATCTTCAGCGTCCGCATTTCGCTATTAAACAAATATGAATCTGCATCGCACCTCCCTCTAAAAATAGTAGGCATTCGCATTTTTTTTCCACATAGGTTTGCTGGCTGATTAGCTCATGAAGCCATTCATTCATCTGCAATGCGCCGTGATATTGTGATAGGGGCTGTGGAGGCTTTGACATCATATAATAAATACATTGTGTTCTTGTAGTTCCAGTTTGGAGGTGCTTCCTGTGACTTGAACATCGAAACTAGAAAGCCATGAATGCCGTAAACAAGGAGATGGTTCTGTGTACTCCTCTGAACTCGGGTACAATTACTGTATCTGAGAAGATGCTTGTGATGACACAAGGTGGTTCTAGTATGTCCAGCCCACAAAATAAGTTTGGAAACCCCAAGTGGAATTCTCTGTTATGCTGGTGCTTAATTTTGTTTGGCTTAGATATTCCTGCACAAAGGAATTGAGCACGAAGTTTTTAAATTCAGTACTTCTACCCTTCATTCCATTCTTCTTGCTACGGCCTGACTGGGCTATTATATAGTTTCATGTTCATTAATCCTTGTTTTGATCTGGGAACTTTTTGCAATCAGGTAACATTGGAGGTGAAAGGGGAGACACAGCTGAAGAACTTGGCTGAGAAACTGGAAGCAGCTGGTGTACGGCACAAGCTGTGGATAGAGCAGCCCGAGAACGTCCCGACTTGCATAGCCACAGCACCCTGCCCAAAGTCGCAGGTAGCTTCGTTCTTTAGGAAGCTAAAACTTTGCAAATGACTGAAGAGTAATACCTATCCAGGTTGCTGGTCTTGGTTGTTATGGGATGACAATGCACCCTGATGCATTGGGGTCACACATTTTAGTCCCATGTTATTGGTGATACCTGTTTCAGTCTTTCATAAACTGATTGTTCCTGTTTAAGAAATGGATGTGCTCGTATTGGCATGACAAATAATAGTGAATGGATGAGTTTTGTGTTGGATCCAGCTGCTTGGCACCGTACTGATTGATTCTGTTCCAGCAATGAGTATACTGGGTTGGATATAGTGACGAGTCAGAATTTACGTCTTCGGTCTTTGATGATCTGGTGACATTTTTAGCCAGCATGTTTTTTTTTCTGAGGAGCCAGCATGGAGGTTAGGGCATCTCCAGCCGTTGGCCTCCCCAAGACGCATAAAAATCGCCCCCTGGGGGCGAGCCGGCGATGCACTCGGCGCTGGGGGCGGGTTTGCGCCCAGTCGTCGCCCCCAGGCGCCGAAATTGGCCTACTTTGCAGCCCAATTTCGGCGAATAAACGGTCCATATGGGCGAGAATAGGCCCATATTCGGCGTGGTTTCGCCGTGTCTCGGCGTTCAATTATCAACACAATTATTTCTTATTACATATTTCATCACAGAAAAATCAAATACTTCAACAAAATACTACAACAACAAATAATTCAATACAAATTATATTGTTCAACAAATAAAAACTCGCATTTCATCACGAGGCGTCCCCCTTGAGCCTCCATAGGTGCTCAATTAGATCTTTCTGCAGTTGATTATGCACCTGTGGGTCTCGGATCTCCCGACGCATACTGAGATAGGCAGTCCAAGTTGCCGGTAGCTGGTGATCAACTTCGGCTAGAGGGTCCTGCCTGTAGTATGGTTCAGTGTCAATCACTGGGTCTTCTTGCTCGCTCTCGATGATCATGTTGTGCAAGATGACACAGCAAGTCATGATCTCCCACATTTGATCTTTCGACCAGGTCTGAGCGGGGTACCGAACAACAGCGAATCGAGATTGGAGCACACCAAATGCCCGCTCGACATCCTTCCGGCAAGCCTCCTGAACTTTCGCAAACCAGTCGTTCTTGCCTCCTGGCACAGGGTTTGAGATCGTCTTCACAAATGTCGACCATCTCGGATAGATGCCGTCAGCTAGATAGTACCCCTTGTTGTATTGGTGCCCATTGATCTCGAAGTTCACCGGAGGAGAATGGCCCTCAACGAGCTTGGCAAAAACAGGAGAGCACTGCAGCACGTTGATGTCATTGTGAGTTCCTGACATACCAAAGAAGGAGTGCCAAATCCAGAGGTCCTGTGTGGCTACCGCCTCAAGCACCACACTGCAACCGCCTTTGGCGCCTTTGTACATCCCCTACCAACCAAATGGGCAGTTCTTCCATTTCCAATGCATGCAGTCGATGCTTCCAAGCATCCCAGGAAATCCTCTTGCTGCATTCTGGGCTAGGATCCGAGCAGTGTCTTCCGCATTGTTCTCAAGTATTGTGGCCCAAACACTGCCACCACTGCCCGACAGAACTTGTAGAAACACTCTATGCTGGTGGACTCGGCCATGCGCCCATAGTCGTCGAGTGAATCACTTGGAGCTCCATATGCAAGCATCCTCATCGCTGTCGTGCACTTCTGGATGGAGGTGAATCCAAGAGCGCCAGTGCAATCCATCTTGCACTTGAAGTAGTTGTCGAACTCCCGGATGTAATTCACAATCCTGAGGAAGAGCTTTCGGCTCATCCGATAACGGCGCCGAAATGTTCTCTCGCCATGAAGTGGAGCATCGGCGAAGTAGTCGGAGTAGAGCATGCAGTAGCCTTGCAGACGATGCCGGTTCTTTGCTTTCACCCGCCCCGGCGCCGAGCCACCTCGCCGCGGCTTTTCACTGCTCGCCAGCAGCTGGGCGAGGGCGGCGAGCACCATGAGATGCTCTTCTTCCTGGACGTCGGCCGCGGCTTCCTCCTCCAGCAGCGCGGCGAGCTCTTCCTCCTCGTCCGAGTCCATCGCCGAGGCAGGCAAAACGCCGAACACCTTGCGCTCCGTGGGCGTGTACCCGCCGTTAAACCGCGCCTCCGCGGCCGGAAACGGCGGCCGGAAACGCCCAGCTGCTGTGGGAGGGGCTGCCGCGGCGAAGTGCTGCTATTTTCCGGCGGGGAATGGCTATCTAGCGGAGTAGGGCGGCAGCCATCGCCGGGATATAGCTAGTGGTGGCCGAGGGCGCGGGGGGTGCGAGGCGAGTCGGGGGAAGAAAACCTTGACTTTTCCCCTGTCGGTGTGGGCCAGACGTGCTTTTCCCTAGCGCTGGAGCCCCCAACGGCCCCCCAGCGCGCCGGGTTCGGCCTGTGACCGCCGGACGGAAAAAAGGTCCGAACCGGCGATTTTCGGCGTTCTGGGGGCGCGACTGGGCCGTTTTTTCGGCGCCGGCGCCGAAAAAGTGGCCTGGGGGGCCTGTTGGGGGCGCGGCTGGAGATGCCCTTACTCCTCTACTGTCTTGAGTGTTGAATGCTCAAAGGTAATAACGAAGGGAAGACATCAATGCAGGTATTTTGGTAAGTAAATTGCGCACTCATATACTATATGCACAAAGTAGTTCCTATCAAGCTTAAATTACACTGATCACAATCATTCTAGGATCGTGATTAGAAAATGTCATTTTCTGTTGAGTAAGTGAGCGGTAATATTGGACTGTGTTTTCATTTAAAATACTACTGCATTAAAACTTTAAAACTTGTGTTGACCAAAGTGAGCTGGAAATAGTCCAGACCTCAAACTTTATGTTCATTCAACACATAAAGGATTACATTCCAAACCTCAAACTTTATGTCCATTCAACATATAAAGGATTACAATTTCACTCAAAATCCACTGCACTTACAAAAGCATCTGTAAGACTGTAACGAGTAAACAAAAATACAGAAGGAAAGTAAAAGCGCTGTTTTTCGTTTCTATGTACATCAATGCCCTATTGTACTACTATACACTACTGTATATATACCTCTTCAGACATATGTACACACCTGCAGAAACAGCAGCACCTAGGAGCATTTCATCTGAATACTTGAAGGATCAAACAACTTACAAAGTGGACCACCTTAATGATGCTTGGGCGAATCTCTCCGTGGCGAGAAGAGCCGTCGTGGCGAAAGCATGGACAGGAACCCCGGAGACGCGGAGCCGTTGAGCGAGTGGTAATCCGACATCGAGAAGCCCTCAGAGTTGTCGTGGGCACTCTTGCGTCCGGGAGTCATCCGCGCGGAGAAGGTGTTGTACTTGACCATCCTGGGCAGCCACCCCTTCTTCTTCTTGGCGTTGACGCCGGTGCCGTTCATCCTGGAGCTGAGGTAGGTACGCATGGCGTCAAGGCTCTGCTCGACGATGTCCATAGGCGGGCAGACGAGCGGGTTCCCGACAGCGCTGAACTTGTTGAGCTTGGCTAGGCAGCCCATGGAGTCTGGGAGCACCGAGATGGAGTTGTAGCTGATGTCAAGCTCCCGGAGCGAGGTGAGGAGCCCCAGGCCGTAGGGCAGCTCCCTGAGGAAGTGGAAGTTCTGGCTGACGTTGAGCACCTCGAGGTTGACGAGGTTCTCGAGGCCCTCGGGGAGGGCCCGGATGCAGTTGAGTCGTGCGTCCAGGGCCCGCAGCGCTGTCATGTGGGACGTGGAGAAGGGCAGGCTGGTGAGCTTGTTGGAGTTGACGGAGAGCCTCCGGAGGCTGTGGAGCTCGAAGCCCAGCGTGTCGGGCAGCCTCGTCAGCTGGTTGAAGTTGGCGTTCAGCTCCTCCAGCGCACTGCACCCATGCCAACGTCACACAGGTTAGTCAAAGGCATTCCTAGTTGTGCTCGGTGGTTTTTTTTATTATAAAGCGGGGCGAAAGCCTTTTTTGGTAAAAGCATTCCTAATTTTCCTACCCTAGTAGCTTATGGGTGTTGTTGGAGAGTGAGCGAGAATTGCGGGTGGCAGCGCGCTTACCGGCACTCCTCGATGGTGGCGGGAAGGGACTGGAGCAGGTTGCCGGAGACGTTGAGGACCCGGAGCTTGGAGAGGCAGCCGATGGAGTTGGGCAGCGACTTGAGCTGGTTGGAGCGCACGTCCAGCACCACCACGTTCAGCAGCCGCGCGATCATTGACTCTGGAATGCTCTGCAGTTTTTAAAACACATCGTGTCAGGACGTGAGCCTGTGACGATCGAAGCGGCATATCCCCATGAAAAATGCTTCAGGATGTAGACACCATGATACTCTTTGCCCCTGAGTCGACAAGGGCCGTGAGAAGGGACATCGTGGAAGAAGATAGTAAAAGATTGCCATGGGTGATACTATATGGCAGTGCTGGAGCATATAGTAGTCGTCCACTTGAGTACGTGACTAGGCTTCATGTATTAATAATCGGCCTTGCTTATCTTATCATCATATATGGTAGAAGAAAAATGACACCGCCGTTTGTAGATACGTTCTTGCTAGTTATCCATTCAAAACGGACGGAGCAAGAGACAGGGATGAGCGTTTCAGAAGACAAAACGATGGAGGCAAACTGACAAGAAAAAGTCTATTCTAGACGATGGAGGCAAACTGACAAGAAAAAGTCTAATAACCGGTACCCCTTTTCTTCGCATCAAGTCTATACTAGACGATTGTTCAAAAACAAGTCTATACTTGATTAGCAGAACTGTCGACGAAGGACGTAAAAGATAGTCGTGACACAAGAAAAATAACATACCTCGAGATTGTTGTTGGAGAGGTCCAAGGTGGTGATGTGGCCAAGGGACATGGTGAGGTGCGGGAGAGTGTCCATGGACAGGCCGCTCATGTCGAGCTTCTTCTCCTTGACCTCCTGCTCATGCTCTCCATGCTGCAACCCTCCTCCCGCGCCTGCCCCGAACGGCACGACGTTGGCATGCCCGTGCCCATGCCCATGCCCATGCCCATGCCCATGCCTTGATCTCCTCTCTGCCATGTCCCTCATGCTACTGGCTTCTCCCACGTCTGGTGCGTCGATGTATCAATTTAAACTGCAAAGAGATTGTGCCGTTGGTAACATATCAGATCAAGGAGACTTCTGACACACCAGCGATTAGTATAATTAAGCCAAAGGTGTACGTTGAACAGTATGCGAGTAATTAAAGATTGACACACACATGAGGCATGAGGGGGAGACCTGTACCAACAAGGAAGCACAAGGACGGCCAGCATTAACTGCATGTTGCAATCACATATGCCGACTAGTGCTACCGCTAAGTCCAGTCATCGCAAATATAGATGAAATAATACTTTCTGGTGTGGCTTAAGTTAAGTCTGGTCATCGCAAATATAGAGGAAATAATACTTTCTGGTGTGGCTTTAGCTAAGTCTAGCTAGTCATCGCAAATATAGAGGAAATAATACTTTCTGGTGTGGCTTAAGTTAAGTCTAGGCATTGCAAATATAGAGGAAATAAGTACTTTCTGGTGTGGCTTAAGAAGAAGGAAAAAGGGTTGGTGGGTGATACGTAGCGCAAGTGGCACACTGGTGGTGATAGAAAAGGGGTTTTCTCTAACTGTAGCCAGTGTTTGTTGCTAGGCAACCTCAAGCTGCATCTAACGTTGCGAGCCCATCGGTCGTGCGCCGTGTTCTCCTGCAGTTTCATGGTGAGAGCACACGGTCGATTTCGCAAAGAAGAAGAAAACGGAATGAACAAATGAGGCTGAGGTGAATCACTCTCATCGTGCCTACATCGATCGCCAACGAGAGCGTTGAAACCCAACTAACGGACCAAGCTAACCAATGAAAAGTTAATAAGATGCTCCTTGATTCCTTCTGTATGCTGTTTTTTTTCCCTAGTAGAAGTTCCAAAACCTAGCTATCAAAAGCAAGAAAATGCATGGTGATTGTCAACAAATAGATTAACCAAGTGAAAAGAGTGGAAGAAGATTGATTTCTCAAAGTAGTACTTGTGGGTTAACGGAAACCGCGGTGAGCGACCACCTCCCCAAAAGAGGTTGTTGACCACAAGATTATTCTGGGAAGAAAGCGAGTTAAGGCAGTACGTAAAACAGGGTGAGAAGCTTGTCACAATCTGCCCTCTTCCTCTCAGAACAACAATTTGAGATCGCAGGTAGAAAAGCAAATAAATTGAGATAGAAGAGTGCAAGAATAATCAAGCATGCAGAGAGAGAGAGGAAAACTAGAACAAGAAGAGAGGTTCTGGCTAGAGCAGATCAATCGATGCATATGCATGCCAGCAAAACCCCATCAAATCGAACGAAGATGGAAGCATGAATAAAACTCTCACCTCACCTGAAGGCGGTGTTCGTTCCTGCCGAGAAGGAGTCTGCAAGCTGCAACAAGTAAGGCAGCAGCAGCAGCAGCAGACGCAGCTGCAGTTGGAGGCGAAGAGAGAGGGAAGGAGCTGGAGCTTGGAGCTGGAGAGGAGGAGATGGGCAAGGCGAGGCGAGGTGAGGTGAGGAAGGTGCTGACCCTTACAAGCATAGGCTTTGGCATATAAGTAGCGGGAGGTGGAGAGGTGAGGGGCGGGGAGGCAACCGATCTAGCGGAGGGCTGACCCTGCGAACCCTCTCCACACCCTGCAGCGTCCATGCTTGTGTGTGTGACTGGCTAGCTTGCTTATAATTATCTAAGCTAGGATCTGATTTATTTTTCCTTTGTAAAGAAAAGATGGCTGAAAGTACTAGTGCGAGTGACTCCGCGTCTCGGCCGACCCGGTACGGCCGTACGTACGTACTATACGTCTATACGTACACATCTCATCTCCCTCCTCCCCTCTCTCTCTCTCAGCATATTATTTGCCAGTTTGGGCGGCTGCTTAATTTTGGAAGGTCAAGCGCATCGGATAACGGAAGAGGAAGGGAGATGGAAGATGCAATGCCACACCGGGCCAATGGGGGTTACATCTCCATCACAAGTTTCATCGGGACTGCTAAACGTACAGCTAGCTAGCACGGCTATGATGAGTATGGATACGCGAGTCTTGAGATGTGGTAGTACTCCCTCACGACTATGATGAGTATGGATACGCGAGTCTTGAGATGTGGTGCAAATGGATAATCCCTCGTTTTCAAGTTTCAAGGTCTACATGCATTTCCTAGTCAACCTTGTTTGCAAATCTGGAAAACAAATATTGACCAAAAATACAAAGTAGGGGTCGGATGCGTGTAAACTTTTGTAAAAAAAAAACTATGATCGTTTAGTTGAAAATAGAAGTGAAGATGTGTCTTTGGCGGATCTTTGTGGAATTCGTTTGTGTTGGAAATACGAGCAATTTACCAAATAATTTTACTAACGAAAATGCTAGATAAAGCATCAATAATATAGCAGAGATAAAGCAAGTCATGCAATCCGACAGAGAGAAGGTAAATAGTATCTGCATATATAAACTTGAACTGAACACATCTAAAACAGACACTAGATCAAGTTGCATATATGAAGTAGAACCTAACATATGTAGGGCAGACACTAGAACAAGGAACTGTGGTAGGACCTCTAACAGAAAGAGCAAGAACACGTACGGGACAACAGCGGCAGCAGTAGCACTGGACTTGGGGTCGGTGTCCTCGCCAGCCATGTCGTTGAGGAGCTTGTCGACGTCGGGGAAGAAGTCGTTGTCGGGGAAGTAGTCATCGGAGTCCGGGGCATCCGTGACGAAGAAGTCAGTAGTCGCGCAGAGCGCTCCCCAAAAACCTTATCACCCTTCTCCCGTACATGACTCAAAGAGGTGCGGTTTCGGAGGCCTACTGTCCCGACCCGCGGTGGACGCCGCAAGCCGGGATGGGGAAAAACATAGCAGCAACGCAGTGCTCAGAAACTTGGTGGCGAAAGGGAGATGATCTTTTGGTGCATCTCTCTGGGAGGAGCGACCTTCTTAATAGGCACAGGAGAAGAAGGCGAGAGGGCAGCGACGGGAGATGAAACGAAGAGAGGGAGGTGAAGTGAACAGCCAGCAGCTGAAGGGATGCGTCGTTTGCATGCAGTCTCCACTATAGCAAAACTCTTTTCAACTTCCATGTGACCTTTCGTATACCAGTTGTGCGTGGCAAAAATTTAGACATCGGCTGGGCTCATTCCCGCAACCCGTGGCGCTTGTGACGAGGTAGGTGGCGGAGGAGGAGCGCACGTGAATGTCTCTCTTGTTCTCATGCTCATACATGTGGGGAAACATCCTCCCTTATAAGTGAAGGAAATATGCCCTAGAGGCAATAATAAAGTTATTATTTATTTTCTTATATCATGATAAATGTTTATTATTCATGCTAGAATTGTATTAACCGGAAACGTAATACTTGTGTGAATACATAGACAAACAAAGTGCCACTAGTATGCCTCTACTTGACTAGCTCGTTAATCGAAGATGGTTATGTTTCCTAACCATAGACATGAGTTGCCATTTGATTAATGGGATCACATCATTAGGAGAATGATGTGATTGACATGACCCATTCCATTAGCTTAGCACCCGATCGTTTAGTATGTTGCTATTGCTTTCTTCATGACTTATACATGTTCCTGTGACTATGAGATTATGCAACTCGCGTTTATCGGAGAAACACTTTGTGTGCTACCAAACGTCACAACGTAACTAGGTGATTATAAAGGTGCTCTACAGGTGTCTCCAAAGGTACATATTGGGGTTGGCGTATTTCGAGATTAGGATTTCTCGCTCCGATTGTCGGAGAGGTATCTCTGGGCCCTCTCGGTAATACACATCACTTAAGCCTTGCAAGCAATACAACTAATAAGTTAGTTGCAAGATAATGTATTACGGAACGAGTAAAGAGACTTGCCGGTAACGAGATTGAACTAGGTATTGAGATACCGACGATCGAATCTCGGGCAAGTAACATACCGATGACAAAGGGAACAACGTATGTTGTTATGCGGTCTGACCGATAAAGATCTTCATAGAATATGTAGGAGCCAATATGAGCATCCAGGTTCCGCTATTGGTTATTGACCAGAGACGTGTCTCGGTCATGTCTACATTGTTCTCGAACCCGTAGGGTCCGCACGCTTAACGTTACGATGATAGTTTCATTATGAGTTTATATATTTTGATGTACCGAAGGTTGTTCGGAGTCCCGGATGTGATCACGGACTTGACGAGGAGTCTCGAAATGGCCGAGACATAAAGATCGATATATTGGACGACTATATTTGGACACCGGAAAGGTTCCGGGTAAGATTGGGACAATACCGGATCACCGAGAGGTTATCGGAACCCCCCGGGAGGTATACGGGCCTTATTGGGCCTTAGTGGAAAGGAGGGGAAAGGAGCAAGGGAGGGGGCGCGCCCCCCCAAGCCCAATCCGAATTGGGAGGGGGGCCGCCCCCCCTTTCCTTCCTCCCTCCTTCCTCTTCCTTCCCTCTCCTACTCCTAATAGGAAAAAGGGGAGTCCTACTCCCAGTGGGAGTTGGACTCCCCCCTTGGGCGCGCCACCCTCCTTGGCTGGCCCCTCCTCCACTCCTTTATATACGGGGGCAGGGGGCACCCCAGAGACACAACAATTGATCATTGATCTCTTAGCCGTGTGCGGTGCCCCCCTCCACCATAATCCTCGATAATATTATAGCGGTGCCTAGGCGAAGCCCTACGACGGTAGAACATCAAGATCGTCACCACGCCGTCGTGCTGACGGAACTCATCCCCGACACTTTGCTGGATCGGAGTCCGGGGATCGTCATCGAGCTAAACGTGTGCAAAAACTTGGAGGTGCCGTAGTTTCAGTGCTTGATCGGTCGGGCCGTGAAGACGTACGACTACATCAACCGCGTTGTTATAACGCTTCCGCTTCCGGTCTACGAGGGTACGTAGACAACACTCTCCCCTCTCGTTGCTGTGCATCACCATGATCTTGCAGGTGCGTAGGAAGTTTTTTGAAATTACTACGTTCCCCAACAATGGCATCCGAGCCTAGGTTTTATGTGTTGATGTTATATGCACGAGTAGAACACAAGTGAGTTGTGGGCGATATAAGTAATACTGCTTACCAGCATGTCATACTTTGGTTCAGCGGTATTGTTGGATGAAGCGGCCCGGACCGACATTAGGCGTACGCTTACGCGAGACTGGTTCTACCGACGTGCTTTGCACACAGGTGGCTGGCGGGTGTCAGTTTCTCCAACTTTAGTTGAACCGAGTGTGGCTACGCCCGGTCCTTGCGAAGGTTAAAACAACACCAACTTGACAAACTATCGTTGTGGTTTTTGATGCGTAGGTAAGATTGGTTCTTGCTAAGCCCATAGCAGCCACGTAAAACTTGCAACAAACAAAGTAGAGGACGTCTAACTTGTTTTTGCAGGGCATGTTGTGATGTGATATGGTCAAGGCATGATGCTAAATTTTATTGTATGAGATGATCATGTTTTGTAACCAAGTTATCGGCAACTGGCAGGAGCCATATGGTTGTCGCTTTATTGTATGCAATGCAATCGCCCTGTAATGCTTTACTTTATCACTAAGCGGTAGCGATAGTCGTAGAAGCATAAGATTGGCGAGACGACAATGATGCTACGATGGAGATCAAGGTGTCGCGCCGGTGACGATGGTGATCATGACGATGCTTCGGAGATGGAGATCACAAGCACAAGATGATGATGGCCATATCATATCACTTATATTGATTGCATGTGATGTTTATCTTTTATGCATCTTATCTTGCTTTGATTGACGGTAGCATTATAAGATGATCTCTCACTAAATTTCAAGATAAAAGTGTTCTCCCTGAGTATGCACCGTTGCCAAAGTTCGTCGTGCCCAGACACCACGTGATGATCGGGTGTGATAAGCTCTACGTCCATCTACAACGGGTGCAAGCCAGTTTTGCACACGCAGAATACCCAGGTTAAACTTGACGAGCCTAGCATATGCAGATATGGCCTCGGAACACTGAGACCAAAAGGTCGAGCGTGAATCATATAGTAGATATGATCAACATAGTGATGTTCACCATTGAAAACTACTCCATTTCACGTGATGATCGGTTATGGTTTAGTTGATTTGGATCACGTGATCACTTAGAAGATTAGAGGGATGTCTTTCTAAGTGGGAGTTCTTAAGTAATATGATTAATTGAACTTAAATTTATCATGAACTTAGTACCTGATAGTATCTTGCTTGTTTATGTTTGATTGTAGATAGATGGCCCGTGCTGTTGTTCCGTTGAATTTTAATGCGTTCCTTGAGAAAGCAAAGTTGAAAGATGATGGTAGCAATTATACGGACTAGGTCCGTAACTTGAGGATTATCCTCATTGCTGCACAGAAGAATTACGTCCTGGAAGCACCGCTGGGTGCCAGGCCTGCTGCTGATGCAACTGACGACGTTAAGAACGTCTGGCAGAGCAAAGCTGATGACTACTCGATAGTTCAATGTGCCATGCTTTACGGCTTAGAACTGGGTCTTCAACGACGTTTTGAACGTCATGGAGCATATGAGATGTTCTAGGAGTTGAAGCTAATATTTCAAGCAAATGTCCGGATTGAGAGATATGAAGTCTCCAATAAGTTCTATAGCTGCAAGATGGAGGAGAACAGTTCTGTCAGTGAGCATATACTCAAAATGTCTGGGTATAATAATCACTTGATTCAACAGGGAGTTAATCTTCCGGATGATTGCATCATTGACAGAATTCTCCAATCACTTCCACCTAGCTACAAGAGCTTCGTGATGAACTATAATATGCAAGGGATGGATAAGACAATTCCCGAGCTCTTCGCAATGCTAAAAGCTGCGGAGGTAGAAATCAAGAAGGAGCATCAAGTGTTGATGGTCAACAAGACCACTAGTTTCAAGAAAAAGGGCAAGGGGAAGACGAAGGGGCACTTAAAGAAGAACAGCAAGCAAGTTGCCGCTCAGGAGAAGAAACGCAAGTCTGGACCTAAGCCTGAAACTGAGTGCTTCTACTGCAAGCAGACTGGTCACTGGAAGAGGAACTGCCCCAAGTATTTGGCGGATAAGAAGGATGGCAAGGTGAACAAAGGTATATGTGATATACATGTTATTGATGTGTACCTTACTAGAGCTCGCAGTAGCACCTGGGTATTTGATACTGGTTTTGTTGCTAATATTTGCAACTCGAAATAGGGACTACGGATTAAGCGAACGCTGGCGAAGGACGAGGTGACGATGCGCGTGGGAAATGGTTCCAAAGTCGATGTGATCGCGGTCGGCACGCTACCTCTACATCTACCATCGGGATTAGTATTAGACCTAAATAATTGTTATTTGGTGCCAGCATTGAGCATGGACATTATATCTGGATCTTGTTTGATGCGAGACGGTTATTCATTTAAATCAGAGAATAATGGTTGTTCTATTTATATGAGTAATATCTTTTATGGTCATGCACCCTTGAAGAGTGGTCTATTTTTGATGAATCTCGACAGTAGTGATACACATATTCATAATGTTGAAGCCAAAAGATGCAGAGTTGATAATGATAGTGCAACTTATTTGTGGCACTGCCGTTTAGGTCATATCGGTGTAAAGCGCATGAAGAAACTCCATACTGATGGACTTTTGGAACCACTTGATTATGAATCACTTGGTACTTGCGAACTGTGCCTCATGGGCAAGATGACTAAAACGCCATTCTACGGTACTATGGAGAGAGCAATAGATTTGTTGGAAATCATACATACAGATGTATGTGGTCCAATGAATGTTGAAGCTCGTGGCGGATATCGTTATTTTCTCACCTTAACAGATGATTTAAGCAGATATGGGTATATCTACTTAATGAAACATAAGTCTGAAACATTTGAAAAGTTCAAAGAATTTCAGAGTGAAGTTGAAAATCATCGTAACAAGAAAATAAAGTTTCTACAATCTGATCGTGGAGGAGAATATTTGAGTTACGAGTTTGGTTTAGATTTGAAACAATGCGGAATAGTTTCCCAACTCACGCCACCCGGAACACCATAGCGTAATGGTGTGTCCGAACATCGTAATCGTACTTTACTTGATAAGGTGCGATCTATGATGTCTCTTACAGATTTACCGCTATCGTTTTGGGGTTATGCTTTAGAGACGGCCGCATTCACGTTAAATAGGGCACCATCAAAATCCGTTGAGACGACGCCTTATGAACTATGGTTTGGCAAGAAACCAAAGTTGTCGTTTCTGAAAGTTTGGGCTGCGATGCTTATGTGAAAAACCTTCAACCTGATAAGCTCGAACCCAAGTTGGAGAAATGTGTCTTCATAGGATACCCGAAGGAGACTGTTGGGTACACCTTCTATCACAGATCCGAAGGCAAGACATTTGTTGCTAAGAATGGATCCTTTCTAGAGAAGGAGTTTCTCTCGAAATAAGTGAGTGGGAGGAAAGTAGAACTTGATGAGGTAACTGTACCTGCTCCCTTATTGGAAAGTAGTACATCACAGAAACCGGTTTCTGTGACACCTACACAAATTAGTGAGGAAGCTAATGATGATGATCATGAAACTTTAGAACAAGTTACTACTGAACCTCGTAGATCAACCAAAGTAAGATCCACACCAGAGTGGTACGGTAATCCTATTCTGGAAGTCATGCTACTAGATCATGATGAACCTACGAACTATGAATAAGCAATGGTGAGCCCAGATTCCGCAAAATGGCTTGAAGCCATGAAATCTGAGATGGGATCCATGTATGAGAACAAAGTGTGGACTTTGGTTGACTTACCCAATGATCGCCAAGCAATTGAAAATAAATGGATCTTCAAGAAGAAGACTGACGCTGACGGTAATGTTACTGTCTACAAAGCTTGACTTGTCGCAAAAGGTTTTCGACAAGTTCAAGGAATTGATTATGATGAGACCTTCTCACCCGTAGTGATGCTTAAGTCTGTCCGAACCATATTAGCAATTGCCGCATTTTATGATTATGAAATTTGGCAGATGGATGTCAAAACTGCATCCCTGAATGGATTTCTGGAAGAAGAGTTGTATATGATGCAGCCGGAAGGTTTTGTCGATCCAAAAGGAGCTAACAAAGTGTGCAAGCTCCAGCGATCCATTTATGGACTGGTGCAACCATCTCGGAGTTGGAATAAATGCTTTGATAGTGTGATCAAAGCATTTGGTTTTGTACAGACTTTTGGAGAAGCCTGTATTTACAAGAAAGTGAGTGCGAGCTCTGTAGGATTTCTGATATTATATGTGGATGACATATTGCTAATCGAAAATGATATAGAATTTCTGGATAGCATAAAGGGATACTTGAATAAGAGTTTTTCAATGAAAGACCTCGGTGACGCTGCTTACATATTGGGCATTAAGATCTATAGAGATAGATCAAGACGCTTAATTGGACTTTCACAAAGCACATACCTTGACAAAGTTTTGAAGAAGTTCAAAATGGATCAAGCAAAGAAAGGATTCTTGCTTGTGTTACAAGGTGTGAAGTTGAGTAAGACTCAATGCCCGACCACTGTAGAAGATAGAGAGAAAATGAAAAGACATTCCCTATGCTTCAGCCATAGGCTCTATTATGTATGCAATGCTGCGTACCGGACCTGATGTGTGCCTTGCTATAAGTCTAGCAGGGAGGTACAAAAGTAATCTAGGAGTGGATCACTGGACAGCGGTCAAGAACATCCTGAAATACCTGAAAAGAACTAAGGATATGTTTCTCGTATATGGAGGTGACAAAGATCTCATCGTAAATGGTTACGTTGATGCAAGCTTTGACACTGATCCGGACGATTCTAAATCGCAAACCGGATACGTATTTACATTAAATGGTGGAGCTGTTAGTTGGTGTAGTTCTAAACAAAGCGTCGTGGCAGGATCTACATGTGAAGCGGAGTACATAGCTGCTTCGGAAGCAGCAAACGAAGGAGTCTGGATGAAGGAGTTCATATCCGATCTAGGTGTCATACCTAGTGCATCGGGTCCAATGAAAATCTTTTGTGACAATACTGTTGCAATTGCCTTGGCAAAGGAATCCAGATTTCACAAGAGAACCAAGCACATCAAGAGATGCTTCAATTCCATCCGGGATCTAGTCCAGGTGGGAGACATAGAGATTTGCAAGATACATACAGATCTGAATGTAGCAGACCCATTGACTAAGCCTCTTCCACGAGCAAAACATGATCAACACCAAGGCTCCATGGGTGTTAGAATCATTACTGTGTAATCTAGATTATAGACTCTAGCGCAAGTGGGAGACTAAAGGAAATATGCCCTAGAGGCTATAATAAAGTTATTATTTATTTCCTTATATCATGATAAATGTTTATTATTCATGCTAGAATTGTATTAACCGGAAACGTAATACTTGTGTGAATACATAGACAAACAAAGTGTCACTAGTATGCCTCTACTTGACTAGCTCGTTAATCGAAGATGGTTATGTTTCCTAACCATAGACATGAGTTGTCATTTTATTAATGGGATCACATCATTAGGAGAATGATGTGATTGACATGACCCATTCCATTAGCTTAGCACCCAATCGTTTAGTATGTTGCTATTGCTTTCTTCATGACTTATACATGTTCCTATGACTATGTGATTATGGAACTCCCGTTTACCGGAGGAACACTTTGTGTGCTACCAAACGTCACAACGTAACTGGGTGATTATAAAGGTGCTCTACAGGTGTCTCCAAAGGTACATGTTGGGTTGGCGTATTTCGAGATTAGGATTTGTCACTCCGATTGTCGGAGAGGTATCTCTGGGCCCTCTCGGTAATACACATCACTTAAGCCTTGCAAGCAATACAACTAATAAGTTAGTTGCAAGATGATGTATTACGGAACGAGTAAAGAGACTTGCCGGTAACGAGATTGAACTAGGTATTGAGATACCGACGATCGAATCTCGGGCAAGTAACATACCGATGACAAAGGGAACAACGTATGTTGTTATGCGGTCTGACCGATAAAGATCTTCGTAGAATATGTAGGAGCCAATATGAGCATCCAGGTTCCGCTATTGGTTATTGACCGGAGACGTGTCTCGGTCATGTCTACATTGTTCTCAAACCCGCAGGGTCCGCACGCTTAACGTTACGATGACAGTTTCATTATGAGTTTATATATTTTGATGTACCGAAGGTTGTTCGGAGTCCCAGATGTGATCACGGACTTGACGAGGAGTCTCGAAATGGTCGAGACATAAAGATCGATATATTGGACGACTATATTTGGACACTGGAAAGGTTCCGGGTAAGATTGGGATAATACCGGATCACCGAGAGGTTATCAGAACCCCCCGGGAGGTATATGGGCCTTATTGGGCCTTAGTGGAAAGGAGCAAGGGAGGGGGCGCGCCCCCCAAGCCCAATCTGAATTGGGAGGGGGGCCGGCCCCCCTTTCCTTCCTCCCTCCTTCCTCTTCTTTCCCTCTCCTACTCCTAATAGGAAAAAGGGGAGTCCTACTCCCGGTGGGAGTTGGACTCCCCCCCTTGGGCGCGCCACCCTCCTTGGCCGGCCCCCTCCACTCCTTTATATACGGGGGCAGGGGGCACCCCAGAGACACAACAATTGATCATTGATCTCTTAGCCGTGTGCGGTGCCCCCCTCCACCATAATCCTCGATAATATTGTAGCGGTGCTTAGGTGAAGCCCTGCGACGGTAGAACATCAAGATCGTCACCACGCCGTCGTGCTGACGGAACTCATCCCTGACACTTTGCTGGATCAGAGTCCGGGATCGTCATTGAGCTGAACGTGTGCAAAAACTCGGCGGTGCCGTAGTTTCGGTGCTTCATCAGTCGGTCCGTGAAGACGCAGGACTACATCAACCGCGTTGTTATAACGCTTCCGCTTCCGGTCTACGAGGGTACATAGACAACACTCTCCCCTCTCGTTGCTGTGCATCACCATGATCTTGCGTGTGCGTAGGATTTTTTTTTGAAATTACTATGTTCCCCAACAATAAGGAGGTCCAACTCCCACCAAACTAGCAATGTGGGACTAAACTTTAGTTCCACCTCTTTCCTTGCACGAATGGGCTGCGTGGGCTTCTAGGATTTATTAGGAATTCCTGAAAATGCTATTCGGCTGGCCCAAAATAGACAAAATTCCAGCAATCCCCCACCAGATCCCAGAGGCACAGAAAATTTTCCTTTGGTTCCAAAACACTGTTTTATATACCGGTACTGCAGTGGAGACTGTTAAGTTGAACTTCCACCTAGAACTCTATGCTACACTAGTAAGCAACTTGAACGGTGGACTCGGCCTTGAACTGCAAGTTTTCTGCGAATATAGCTTCACACAATGCCTTGACCGATACTTTGCTACCGTGGGTCTTCCCTGCGGGTGGAGCTTATGCGTCATACTCCGAGACCTTTCATGAGTTTGCTAGAGAAAACCCTACTCTCATAGATTGCGACGTTTAACAACCAGACTCATATAGGTGTGTTCTTCAAAAGATATTATGCAGGACAACATCTTTGCTTCAGTGAGCCACTTAGAACACATTAAGATATACATCAACCTGCCATGCCGATTTAGGAGAGTATTGCATCTTCATGGAGTGGTATTGTTAATAGTAAGGATACTCTACTCTCAGTTGACCAACAGCTTGTCTTCCACATCTAATTCACGGGATCTCCGATCACAACTAGGTTACCACTATGAACAACTCATATTGTGGGTCTCATACCCATCTCCCTCGATGCATTATCTATCACATTACGTGATAGACCCTTAGTAAAAGGATCTGCTAGATTTTTAGATGTTTGGATATAATCCAATGCAATAACTCCGGAGTTTCTCATTTTTCTGACAGACTTTAACCTTCTCTGAATGTGTCTTGACGATTTCATGTTATCCTTTGAGCTACTCACTTTCGTGATCACAGTTTGTTTGTTGCAGTTCATAAGGATACCCGGTGCAGGTTCCTCAACAACCGGCAAGTCATTCAAGAGCTGACGAAGCCAATCTGCTTCGACCGTAGCTGTATCTAGTGCTGTGAGTTCTGCTTCCATAGTTGACCTCATTAAGATGGTCTGCTTGCAAGACTTCCAAGAAACAGCGCCACCTCCATGAGTGAATACATATCCATTCGTGTCCTTTATCTCATTAGCATATGCGATCCAGTTTGAGTCACTATACCCTTCAAGCACCTTTGGGTGCCCAGTGTAGTGAATTCCATAATTCACAGTGCCTTTCAAATAACGCAAAACTCTCTCTAGAGCTTCGCAATGCACATCTCCTTGTTTTGAGACAAACCGACTCAGTTTGCTAACAGCAAAAGAGATGTCAGGTCTTGTAGCACTAGCTAAGTACATAAGCGAGCCAATAATCTAAGAATATTTCAATTGATCTTTAGCAATTCTTTGATTCTTTCGAAGCAACACACTGGCATCATATGGTGTTGGAGAGGGCTTGCAGTCACTATAACCAAAGCGACTCAAGATCTTTTCCACATAGTGAGATTGAAGCAATGTAATCCCACCATCATCGTCTCTCAACAACTTGATGTTCAGAATGACATCAACCACACCTAAATCCTTCATCTCAAAACAACGAGATAGGAAATCCTTGACCTCCTTAATAACATTCAGATTTGTTCCGAAAATCTGTATGTCATCAACATACAAGCAAATGATAACTCCCTCGCCCCCACCATGGCGATGGTACACGCATTTATCAGCTTCGTTTACAAAAAAGCCTGTAGCTTTAAAGTTCTTTCAAACTTCTCATGCCACTGCTTGGGTGCTTGGTTAAGTCCATACAAAGACTTCAACAACTTGCACACTTTTCCTTCCTGACCATCTACTACAAACCCATCTGGTTGCTCCATGTAAATTTCCTCATCCAACTCTTCATTTAGGAAAGAAGTCTTAACATCCATCTGATGAACGTGAAGACCATGTGAGGCCGCTAGAGAAAGTAGTACTTGAATAGTGGTCAGTCGAGCCACATGTGAGTAAGTATCAAAGAACTCTTCTCCTTCATTTTGGGTATAACCCTTGGCCATGAGATGTGCCATGTATTTCTCAATAGTACCATCAGGCCTAAGTTTCTTCTTGAATACCCATTTGCACCCTATAGGTTTGCACACATAAGTACGATCAGTGATCTCCCAAGTTTCATTTGCCAGGATGGAATCCATCTCACTACGGACCGCTTCCTTCCAGTAGTCAGCATATTCAGATGCATAGACCTCTGAAATAGAACTGGGAGTGTCATCTATGAGATACACAAGAAAATCATCACCAAAGGACTTTGCAGTCCTCTGTCTCTTGCTCCTAATGAGAACTTCATTGTTCTTCTCCACAGGACTTTCAAAGTGTTCCATCAAAATGAAAGGTTCAGTAATTGTAACTGGGTCCTGATTCGGTGAACTAGGCATCTCCTGATTAGATGAGGTAGCCATATCCTTCGTGGGAAAGATATCTTCAAAGAAAGTCACATCATTCGACTCCATGATCATACCGACATGCATGTCAGGTACCTCAGATTTTACAACCAAGAATCTATACCCAATGCTATGGAAAGCATATCCCAGGAAAACACAATCCACGGTCTTTGGTCCAAGCTTCCACTTCTTTGGAATTGGAACATTGACTTTCGCCAAACAACCCCATGTTTGTAGATAAGAGAGCTTTAACCTTTTGTTCTCCCATTCCTCGAATGGAGTTATCTCTTTGTTCTTTGTGGGAACTCGGTTTAGGACATGCCATGCCGTCAATATCGCCTCCCCCCACCATGCCTTGGAGAGACCCGATGTGTCTAACATGGCGTTAACCAAATTAGTTAGAGTATGGTTCTTTATTTCGGCCACCCCATTTGACTGAGGTGAATAGGGAGGCATCCTCTCATGGATTATACCATATTCCGCACAAAAGGAATCAAATTCATTTGCGAAATACTCTCCACCACGATTGGACCTAAGCCTCTTGATCTTTCGATCAAGTTGGTTTTCCGCTTCAACTTTATAGATCTTGAAATAGTTCAAAGCCTCATCCTTAGATTTCAGAAGATACACATGACAATATCTAGTGGATTCATCAATTAAGGTCATAAAATACTTCTTTCCACCTTTTGTCAAAGCACCATTCATTTCACATAGATCTGAATGTATGAGCTCTAGTGGTGCAAGATTTCTCATTTCCGCAGTCACATGAGACTTACGAGGTTGCTTAGCTTGCACACACACTTGACACTTAGATCCCTTGACAGTGGTGAAACTAGGGATTAAGTTCAACTTCGCTAGTCGTGACATGCAACCAAAGTTAACATGACAAAGACGTGAATGCCACACATTTGATTCACTATTGTCGCAAACATGATTAACAACTTTATTGCAAACGCCTGATAAGGATAAACAAAACAAGCCTCCTGACTCATAACCTTTACCAACAAAGGTTCCATACTTGGATATTACAAATTTATTCGACTCAAAGACAAGCTTGTAGCCATCTCTACACAGAAGAGATCCTCTAACAAGATTTTTATTGATGGAGGGGACATAATGCACGTTCTTCAGCCGCATGATCTTCCCTGAAGTAAACTTCAGACCGACCGTGCCAACACCACGAACAGAAGCCATCTCTACATAGAAGAGATCCGCTAACAAGATTTTTATTGATGGAGGGGACATAATGCACGTTCTTCAGCCGCACGATCTTCCCCGAAGCAAACTTCAGACCGACCGTGCCAACACCACGAACAGAAGCACTTGAACCATTTCCCATCAACATGGTAGAAGTCCCTGCGGTCTGATAAGACGAAAACATAGAAATATCACTGCATACATGCACATTAGCACCTGTGTCAATCAACCAATCAGGAGAATGACATACTAAAAGAATGGTGGGAAATATACCATACCCAGCATCCTTCATGTCAGTGCCTCCAATGACAACATTAACGGTCTTTCCACCTTTCCCAAGATGATGCTTGTCATAGCGATTAGGGCAACTAGGAGCCCAATGATTAGGATCTCCACACACATGACAAACACCTTTCTTCTTGTCATTCTTCTTCTTGAAGTTCGTGTGCTGCACAGCCTTGTTCTTCCCATCAAACTTTGCTTTACCATCAAACTTGCCCTTATTCTTGAACTTGTGGGGCTGGAAGTTCTTCTTCTGTACCAGATTGGCACTAGATCCTCCCTCAATACCTCGAGCACGTGTGTCCTTTGCTCCCGCCTTTTCTTCCACATCAAGAGTACCAATGAGATCCGGAACGGAAAACTCCTGTCTCTTATGCTTCAGTAAGGTACCAAAGGTCCTCCACAAAGGAGGAAGCTTAGTGATGATACCTCCGGCAACAAACTTGTCCGGCAGCATACAATTGAAGTGCTCAAGTTCTCTAGCAAATGATTGTATATCATGAGCTTGTCCAACCACGGAGCGCTCTTCAGTCATCCTATAATCATAGAATTGCTCCGTGATGTACATCTCAGTGCCAGCATCCGAGACCCCAAACTTATCCTCGAGTGCATCCCACATATCTTTTCCATTATCAATTGACGCATAAGCATCAACTATGTTCTCACCAAGAACACTCAAGAGAGCAACATTAAACAGGGTATCCATTTTCTGAAAAGCTTGTTCCTATTGAGTATCATATTCTCCTTAAGGTTTGTCGAGAGTGGCATCATAGCAACTCATGGTTTGAAACCATAAGACTGCTCTCACACGCCACCTCTTATAGTGGATACCCTCAAACATAGGAGGTCTCATGGAAGCAGCAAAACCAATCGGGGTAAATTGAATATACTAAGGTTTTTGGGTTGTTGGAAATATCAGCAATTTACCAAATAATTTTACTAAAAAAAATACTAGATAAAGCATGAATAATATAACAGAGATAAAGCAAGTCATGCAATCTGACAGAGAGAAGGTAAATAACATCTGCATATATGAACTTGAACTGAACACATCTGTAAGTGCATCTAGTGCCACCCCTAGTTGGTTTTGGAGTATTGACGACAAACCTAGTTGAGGGACTAATGTGTTTGTGAGAATTGCAGGATAACACAGGTAGAAGTCCCTCATTGATTCGGTTTAGCTACCAGAGATGACCCCCAAAAATGTACGAAGACATTGAAGACAATGGTGGTTCATGAAGACACTCGTGTCGAAGACTATGACATATGAAGACTCCCCATGAAGCTTTTGGAACTCGAAGACTTAGATCCTTCGTAGCTTTACTTTATTCATGTTGTGTCATAGGAACCACCGTACTGTTAAGTGGGGTCCAAGAAAACCAGTCAGGATGACTGAAGTGATGCCTAATTCAAATCCTATGTCTTCGAGTGAAGACAATGAGAGAAAATCTTGTCTAGAGTCAGACAAGTCAGCTTTACTTGCAGCCCAAGTAAAGTTGCCGTGAGAGTTTAAAATCCGACTGTTAGTACACGTGTCAGTTCCTTAGTGACCCAGGGTCATTTCGGACAAATTAGGTCAGGGTTGCCAAGTGGCTATAAATAGCCCACCCCCACAACCATAAACGGTTGGCTGCTCAGATTTCAGTGCACGGCTTTTGTCGTTTGAGAGCAACCCACCTCGAAGCCTTTGAGAGAAAATCCTTAGTGAGGAGAAAAGCCCTAACCACCCAGAGCCAGAGTAATTGGGCATCACTTAAGTCTTCTTGTCTGAGTGATCTGAAGACTTATTACACTTGGGGACTGTGCATCCTCCAGACGGTTAGGCGTCGCGTTCTGAGCATCCAAGAGGAATTGTGGATTGCCGGTGAACGAAGTCTGTGAAGGTTTGGGAGTCTACCTTGAAGACTTACCAGAGTGATTGGGCGGGGTCTGTGTGACCTTAGCTCAAGGAGAAAACGGTGAGGACTGGGTGTCCTGAGCTGCGTGTTCAGGACTGGGTGTCCGGGACTGTGTGTCCTTTGGTTTAAATACCTAGCCGCTCCAACCAGACGTACAGTTGTCACAGCAACTGGAACTGGTCCAACATATCATTGTCTTCAACGTGTCACTGGTTTCATCTTCACCTCCCTTTACTTATCAGTACACATTGTGAAGCTATTGCATGCCTGCTTAATCTTCTGTCTTCACAACCTGACTGTATGATCTGATTGGCTTCATAAGTTCTTCCAACCTGATCCTCATTACACTGAAGCTATTTGTCTCTGTGCTTTCACTGTACTGTATATTTGACTATGGCTTGCGTTGTGTAATCTATCTTCCGCTGCATAGTGATAGGCTTCAAGTCTGTTTGTCTTCATAACTTCTACGTTTTGAAGACTTTCTTAAAAATCGCCTATTCACCCCCCCTCTAGTCGATATAACGCACTTTCAATTGGTATCAGAGCAAGGTGCTCCCTTGTTCTGTGTGATTCGGTTTAACCACCTGGAGTTTTAGCTATGTTGACTGCAGGGATAATTAAAGTCTCCGCTGCGTGCCCCGTCTTCGATGGAACTGAATATCCCTACTGGAAGAATAAGATGCGCATGCATCTTGAAGCCATTGACGTCGACCTGTGGTATGTCATCGAAAACGGCGTTCCCAAGGCTGGAGAAGGTGTCACTGCTGCTGATGTCAAGAAGTTCACTCAACTGGACTCCACTGCCAAGAATATTATCTGTGGTCATCTGACCAAGGGACAGTACGGCCGTGTGAGTGCCTTGAAGACATCCAAGCTGGTCTGGGACTGGCTCTCCAAGGTCAATGAAGGCATCTCAACCCAGAGAGATCAGAGAATCAGTGTTCTTCGAAATCTCTTCAACCGCTTCAAGCGAAATGACAATGAGAATGTCCAGCACACATTTGACCGGCTCACTGACATCACAAATGAGCTTCAAGCCCTTGGCGCCACTGAGATCACCAAACATGAAATCGTCAAGACGCTGCTAAGATCACTTGACAGTTCATTTGACATTCTAGCCCTGATGATTCAAGAACGTCCAGACTTCAAGACACTCGATCCGTCTGACATACTTGAGAGGCTCAACACACATGAGTTTAAGCTTTCTGAGAAAAGAGATATCTACGGTCCAAACTATGGGCGAACTCGTGCCTTGAAGGCAAAAGCTGTGTCATCATCTGAAGAGGAATCTGACAGCAGTTCTGATGATCCTGAAGACATTGGAAGGGAACTTGCAATGCTAGTGAAGAAGTTCCAGAAATTCACCAAGAAGAAAGGCTTCAGAAAGTCTTCACGATCAAGCTCAAGGAATGATGAAGCTTCTGCGCATGACTACAAGAGGAAAACTTGTCACAAATGCAAGAAAACTGGACACTTCATCTCTGAATGCCCATAGTGGGACAATGAGAACAGAAAGAAGAAGAAGAGCAAGGAATATGACTCTGACGATAAGAAGACAAAGAAATACTCAAAGTCTTCGTCCAAGTCTTCCTCAAAGTCTTCATCACACAAGAAGAGTTCATCTGGCAAGGCTCGTGCGTTCGTTGGCAAGGAAATGGATTCAGAGGAGGAGTCCGCTTCTGAGGAGGCAGAGGTGGAGTCTGAGGAGGAGTCTGATTCAGGCATTGCAAGTTTGGCTACAGCCTATGTCGCCAAGTCCATCTTCAACACTGAAGACAATGACTCTATCACCATCACCGATGCAAATGACAAGGACGACTCTACTCCCACCTACTGCTTCATGGCACGTGGTGCCAAGGTAAACACACGCACCACTCACTATCAAACATCTAGTGACGATGACTCTGGTTGTGATTCAAAACCCAGTTACAAAACACTTGCTAAAATTGCAACTGAACAACAAAAGGCCATGGAACATATTCAAAAACTGTTAGACAGAAGCGATGATCTGTTGGGTGCTGAAATGACTCGTTCTGAATCCTTAATTGTAGACATAAAAAATCTTCACGTTAAGTATCAGGAACTCGAAGATCGTCTTGAGATTCTCTCAACTACTCATGAAAAGCTTTCCTATGATTATCTTCAGAAGAAGCAAGATCTTGAGAAGTTGAGAGCGGATCATGAAGATCTTCAAAAGGAAAACGAGTCACTTTGAGCCGAACAGATCAGTTCTGCTCAGGAAGGATTTGAACCACCATGCCTTAAATGCATTGAGCGTGATAATGCTATTTCTGTCGCTGAATGTTCCACTGCTACTGCTGTTGCAATATCTTCAACTGTTGAAGTGGTAACTAAACCCTCTGCTGAGGATACCACTGCTATTGCTGATGAAAATGCTAGGTTGAAGACATTGCTTGAAACAGGAATGTACAAAAGTCTCAAAGGACATCAGACACTATGTGATGTCCTCAAGAAGCAGATTCTGAACCGAAACCCTAGCAAAGAGGGTGTTGGGTTCGTGAGGAAAATTAATGCAGATGGCTCTTACTGGAAACCTGAGTAGTACCCCAAAACCACATGGGTTGCTGTAAAGGAATCCTCATTAGATCCATCCAATCTATCTGGCTTCACTTGTGCTAATCCAATTATCATTGATGAATCCTTTGATGCAAACTATAAACTGTTTAGGAATCAGAATGGTGAAGTATTTGCCAGGTACATTGGTACTAACTGCAGGAATGGACCGCCTATGAAGAAGATCTGGGTTCCAAAAACGTGTCTTGAGAATCTTCCTGTGAATGTCCTCATGACACCTCACATGAAGAAGACAAACATCAGACCAAAGGCTTCATATGGTCCAAAGGGTTCATACAGGCAGAGGGCTCATGTGAGTTGCACTAACACAAATGCTTTGCAGGGAAACCATGCTCAGGCTCATGTGAGCGGTTCTTCAAACCGTCATTCTCATATAACCAAAAATTATTCTACCTATTCTTATGAGTATTATTGCCCACCTGCTAGACTGTTTGCTAGGGCTCCAAAGCCAAAATTCTCAGATGCTGCACTTAGACTTATTGCTTCTAAGCCACCCTTGAAGATGTGGGTGGTTAAGAAAGCTTAACTCTCTTGTGCAGGGAAAGGTCTCCAGCTCAAAACCAAAATCTTCTGATGCTATTGCTGGAGACCTTAAAAAACTCGTGGGGCGCTCGATCAAATGCCCGAATGGCATCACTATGTATCTCATATCTGAATCGCATGCTACTCTCCCTGCTTGTCCTAACCTGGATCTCAGTTTTCATAATCCACTGGTTCGTCAAATGTTTTTGCTTCACAACACTCTTGGTGAAGCCTATCCCCCTAACTGCACTGTAGGGTACGACACCAGTAACTTCGGAGTCTTCAGTATGGATTATTGACAGCGGGTGTACAAATCACATGACTGGCAAGAAAAGTATCTTTATGGACTCAACCTTACGTCCATCTGACAAGAGCCACATCACATTCGCTGACACTGGTAAAAGTAAAGTACTGGGTCTAGGTAGAGTTGCAATCTCAAGGGATCAACACATGGATAAAGTCATGTTTGTTGAATCCCTTGGCTTCAACTTAATGTCTGTCTCAATGCTTTGCGATTTAAACATGATTGTAATCTTTGGAAAATATCGCTGTCTGGTACTAATGGAATCTGACAAGTCTCTAGTGTTTGAAGGGTATCGAAAAGATGATTTGTACATGGTAGATTTCTCAGCAGGACCACAGCTTGCAGTTTGTCTTCTCGCAAAGGCTTCAGAATGCTGGCTTTGGCATCAAAGACTTGGGCATGCTGGTATGAGGAACCTCCACACCCTTGCTAAGAAGAAGCATGTCATAGGCATCGAGGGCGTCAAGTTCAAGAAAGATCACTTATGCGGTGCCTGTGAAGCTGGGAAGATGACAAGGGCAAAACATCCTTCGAAGACAATCATGACCACTACTCAACCCTTTGAACTGCTTCACATGGATCTCTTCGGCCCTACCCACTACTCAACTTTCTCCACTACTGCTTGCCTCTATGGCTTCGTCATTGTTGATGATTACTCTAGATATACTTGGGTGCACATAATTCTTTACAAGACTGAAGTGCATGATGTCTTCAGACGCTTCGCAAATCGGGCAATGAACAATTATGGCGCCAAGATAAAGCACATCAGAAGTGACAATGGCACAGAATTCAAGAACACCGGCCTTGACACATATCTTGATACATTGGGCATCACTCATGAATTCTCAGCTCCATACACGCCACAACAGAATGGCATCGTCGAACGCAAGAACAGAACACTCATTGAGATGGCCAGAACAATGTTAGATGAGTACAAGACACCAAGAAAATTCTGGACTGAAGCCATTGACACTGCATGCCATACTATCAACCGTGTGTATCTTCACAAGCTACTGAAGAAGACATCTTATGAACTTCTGACTGGCAAGAAGCCAAATGTAAGTTACTTCAGAGTATTTGGATCGAGATGCTGGATCAAGGACCCTCACCACACAGCAAAATTTGCTCCAAAAGCACATGAGGGCTTCATGCTTAGATATGGAAAGGATTCGCACTCCTACAGAGTCTTCAATCTCTTTCACTACAAAGTGGTTGAAACAGTGGATGTGCGGTTTGATGAAACCAATGGATCTCAAAGAGAACAACTGCCAAATGTGCTAGATGAAGTTCCAGCTAGTGAAGCAATCAAGCTAATGGGAACTGGAGAAATTATACCTTCTGAAGCTCGTCCTGAAGAAGAACTTATCATCTCAGCACCTGAGCCACTTGAAGATAATGCTCAGACTGAAGACATACCTCCCCATGATAATGTAGATCAGCAAGAGCAAAGTCTTCGACCCCTACATCCTCGTGTTGCCAATGAAGTGCAGATTGACAGAATAATTGATAGCATCAATGCACCTGGTCCACTGACTCGTTCAAGGGCAACTCAACTGGCAAATTTCTGTGGGCACTTCGCATTTGTCTCAATTTCAGAACCCAAGAAAGTTGAAGAAGCCTTTATGGAACCTGAATGGATTCAAGCTATGCAAGAAGAGCTTCAACAATTTGAGCTGAACAATGTATGGGAGTTAGTTAAGCGTCCTGATCCACGGAAGCATAACATAATAGGCACCAAATGGATATACCGCAACAAGCAAGATGAGCATGGCCAAGTCGTCAGAAACAAGGCTCGTCTCGTTGCTCAAGGATATACTCAAGTGGAAGGCATCGACTTCGACGAAACATTTGCTCCTGTGGCCAGACTTGAAGCCATCCGTATACTGCTGGCCTATGCAAATCATCACGACATAATCCTGTATCAAATGGATGTAAAAAGTGCCTTCCTCAATGGCAAAATTGAAGAGGAAGTGTATGTTGCGCAACCACCTGGGTTTGAAGATCCAAAACATCCTGACATGGTATACAAGCTCAAAAAGGCACTATATGGCCTCAAACAAGCCCCTCGGGCCTGGTATGACACACTCAAATACTTCCTGAAGAGCAAAGGCTTCATACCTGGTTCCCTGGATCCCACTCTCTTCACGAAGACATATGATGGTGAACTGTTTGTGTGCCAAATATATGTGGATGACATTATCTTCGGCTGCACAAATCAGAAGTACAGTGAAGAGTTTGGCTATATGATGCAAGAGCAATATCAGATGTCCATGATGGGAGAGCTGAAGTTCTTCCTCGGTCTTCAGATATGGCAACAACGCAATGGCATCTTCATATCTCAAGAGAAGTATCTCAAAGACTGCCTGAAGAAGTTTGGTATGCAAGACTGCAAAGGCTTCACAACACCAATGCCAGCCAAACATCATCTGGGTCCTGACGACAATGGTAAAGAGTTCGATCAAAAGGTATACCGCTCCATGATTGGTTCTCTGCTTTATTTATGTGCATCTAGGCCAGATATTATGCTTAGTGTTTGCATGTGTGCTCGGTTTCAAGCGGCACCAAAGGAGTCGCATCACTTAGCAGTGAAGCGAATTCTTCGATATTTGGCTCACACACCAACTCTAGGGTTATGGTATCCAAAGGGCTCAGAATTTGATCTGGTTGGATTTTCGGACGCTGATTACGCTGGTGACAAGGTTGATCGGAAATCCACATCAGGCACATGTCATTTTCTAGGCCGATCTCTTGTCTGTTGGTCTTCAAAGAAGCAGACATGTGTATCTCTCTCCACTGCTGAATCTGAATACATTGCTGCTGGATCCTGCTGCGCTTAGCTTCTATGGATGAAGCAAACCCTCAAGGATTACGGCATTCATCTGAAGCAAGTGCCACTTTACTGCGACAATGAAAGCGCCATCAAGATCGCCAACAACCCAGTTCAGCACTCGAAGACAAAGCACATTGAAATTCGTCATCATTTTCTCAGAGATCATGTTACAAAGGAAGACATTGATATCATACACGTCAACACTGAAGAGCAATTGGCAGATATCTTCACCAAGCCCTTGGATGAGAAGAGATTTTGCAAGTTACGGTGTGAGCTAAATATCTTGGAATCCTCAAATGTCCTGTGATCAGGCACACATCCTAACACTTATGCATGATGATGACTTAGATGTGCAACACACAAAGTAACGTATATCTTCAATCAATGAAGACATACATTCTAAGTGTGAGTACATTAACATGGAATTTGACCTCGGAGCGCCACGATAATTGTGCGCCGTGTCTAGGTTCAATACTTCCTATACGGTGGGTATCGCCACCACCAAAATTTTTCTGCGTGAAGTGTTTTACTCATGTCGTTACATTTGCTATGTCTTCACATGTGGTTTGGCTTCAATCTCAACATGTCTTCATGATTATCTTCACTATGTTGATTATATATGCACTGGTGTTCTGTCCTCTACAGCATTCACTTATAGCTATGTCTTCTTGGCTGAATCTTTTGAACTAAGTGAATGTGATCGGACCCTAACCTCTCCATGCTTCCTACCTCAAACTCTATCTCTCCAAGTCATATGCACTCTATTGAAACTATCGAATGTCTTCACTGCATCCTTGTCAGATGAAGACACAGAGACAAACTTTAAAACGGCTTTTAATGTCTATCCATCAACTAGAATTCCGGAGAAGTAGGAACCTCTCCCGACAAACCAGGCGTGCGTGGGGTGAAACTGCCCCCACAATTCCGCATGCTGGCCACGTACTGATCAGATGCGAATCGCCAGGGGCACCTGAGTAATAGCGCAGTGCCGCCCATATCCCTATAAGTACTCGTTTCACTGCGGTCATTATCTCTTCTTCCTCCCTCGCACAAACCCTAGCACCACCGCTAACTCGCAACGACGCCGGCGACGAAGTGCTTCACTACTGCGACCTCTCCGACGCCGTTCTCACGCCGACCGCGGCCACCAGTCTCTCCGCCGTCTTCCTAAGCATCTTCCGTCGCCAAGTTCGGGCACGGAGGATCAAACTGCTCGGCCTCACCTCTCTTCTCGTCTAGCAGTTCCAAGTCTGAATTCCTACAGCGTCACATCAATTCACCCGAAGCAAGTTCCTGTTGGTCAAGCAAAAGGAAACCTTTGAAGCCTTTGAAACTTTTGAAGCCTTCCAAGTTAAGCTTCATGGCATCCGAGAAACCATCAAGGAAGGGAGGCAGGCAGAGACGGGGTGACACATCAAAGGATCTGCCTGCAGATTTGGCAGAAACGTACCAAACAGATCCTGAAGAAACCTATGCTCAGCGCAAGACACGAATCCAATGGATTCGCAGGTACTGGGCAGAGCAGTGGTTCCTATACCGCTTTGTCACCAAAGAATATGCAGAGAAGTGCGCCATCAAGCGGCCATGGGGAGATGCCTTGTACAAGAATCTCGTACCCCGAACCAGAGACGAAGCCATTGCTCAAGGTTTCTTTCCATGCATGGTCAGGGGACAACAGCCAGCTGATGCACATCCATCGTCCCTTCTCTGGTGTCGCGATGACACTCTGTTCAAGCGCAACTTCCAATTTGCCCAGAACTCCACGAAGCAAAACAAGAAGGAGTTTGGATTGGACTTCAACCCTGGTCCCTCCAGACCAAGGGCAGATGGCACACGCGACGCCAATCCCAATGTCATCGGGCCATTCGCCAATCTCGACGGCCTCATCACTCACATTATAGTCCAAGGGACTGCCGTGAACGACCCTCCAGCAGACACTGAGTCTGATGATGCTCCTGCTGCCCCAGAGCCAAAGCAGATGAAGAAAAAGTCAAAAGCTTCCAAGCCAGTCGCCTCCCCCAAGATCTCCAAAGCGAAGCCATTGGCCACTGCACCTCCTGAAGCCAGTGTGCAGTCTGAAGGCTTATCAAGAGTCTCCAAGCCTCAAGATGCAAAGAAATCACAGCCACACACCAGCAAAGAGCTAACTGTCGCTGCCGTTCTTCGCTGCGAAGCCATTGATCTGTCCAGTGACGAAGATCTTGGTGATGACACTCTTGAGCAGCTCATCAAGAGCAAGGAGGAGGCTGAAATCTTCAACAATCTGCATCTGTTCGATGCAAAAATCATCCACAGCTTCATAGATGAGTGGTTTGACACGCCCAACATCAGCTTTGATGATCTGCAGCTGCCCATTGGCCTCAGCGTGGCCTTCCAAGGAGCTATCGCTTCAGAACTCGCTATTGCCCAGCGCATCGTGGAACTGAAGCAAAAGATAGATTTTGAGAAGGCTCAGTTTAAGCAGAACATGGCCAGGCTCAGCGTCCAAGAGATCAAAGACTTCAAGGTTATGCTGCATGAGCTGAAGGAAAACTTCATGCAGAAACGTGCAGAGGCTCAGGGCTCACGCGAGCGCATGAAGCATTTGGCTGATCTCTGCGTACAGGCCTACAATGAGGCCGAGAAGCGAAAGGCACTTGGGCGTCCCGGCATCGACCCCAGGATGGCTGCCAAGAAAAAGAAGACGCCCACCATGGCTGAAGAAGAGGCCCCACGCCAAGAAGCTATTCCAACTGTCTTCCCCACCGCCAAGCCTAGCTCGAAGCCAAAGCGCTCACCCGCTTCAGAGCTTAAGAAGACAAGGATAGCCGAAGCCAAAGCAAGGAAGAGGAAACACTCTGAAGCCTCTCCTTCAGACCCCACCACCAAGAAGCACAAGTCCAAGAAGTCTCGGGCTGCTCCCACAGAGCCCTTGATAGTTGAACCCCTTTCCGTACGCCGTCCTGATGAAGATCGTCAGCTAACCGTCCATGAGCCTGCTCTCACCGAGGCTCAGCGTGATGAAGACATTCCAGCAGCCGACCCCACCGCTGCTGAAGACATTGGTCTTGAAGACAATGTACAAGATGATGCAGTCCTTCCTCAGCTCGAATCGAGTGAATTGCTCAGCATTGGTCGTCCCTTGACGCCAATCACACAAGATGCATCGTGGGCAGATCGCCCACAGGAGGAAGAGGATGAGCCACAGACCACTGCAACTCCACCAGCATCGCCTGCATTCTGTAGGCTTCGCAGAGGACCAAGGGCTCAAGCTGCTGACGACATTCCGGCTGCATCAGCCGAAGACAATGAGAAAGCACCACAGGAACCCCAAGCTCCAACTCCACCACCCCAACAAGAGGCCGTTCTCCAAGAGAACGTGCCTGAGTCTGTTCCTCTCACTGCACGTATTGAGGATGAAAACATTGAGGCTGCCACACACAATGCTGAAGACAATGTGGAGCCCTCTCCGACAATAGCTTCAGAACATACTGAAACTGCTGACCCTGAACCTTCTGCACCAGAGTCTGCTGCCGGCCCGCAATTCAACTATCACATTGCGCACAGGCCTCAGGTTCAGAAGCCAATTCCACGACTGCCAAGGTTCCCAGGTCCTGCATCAGCTCCTGGTTCCTTCAACATCAACAGCTTCAGGGCAGACAACACGTTCTTCAACAGCTACGCGAACCCATATTCAAGGGCACAGATTGCATCAGATAGGTTCCGGAGCCATCAACAGCGCAGCTACTATTCATGCATTCTATACAACCAAGGCCGCATCTTTCCCCACCAGCGCCTTGAGGTTGAAGCTGTTGCTGGTCTGCCTGGTTTGGAAGAAGCCATTGATTGCTTCAAGCAAGTGGGTCTACTGCCGTTCATCACTGACGAAGAGCACTGGAACGAAGAGCTTATGCTTCAATTCTATGCCATATCCAACTGAGTTCTTCGTTGAAGACTTAGAGTACCTGCCCAGAACCATATATCATATCATAAGGCGGACTCTCTGGCCCATTAAGGGACACTCTCGGTATGCCAAGCTTGAAGGTGCCATGAAGACTCTCATCTTCTGTATTATGCATGGCAAATGCTTCAACGCACAGGATCTCTTCATCCGTCAACTTGCAGCGTCAGCCACAGAATTGTTTGGATTGAAGATCTATGCTCCCTGGGTGATGAGGCTGATTAAGCTTCACTCTGCAATCTCCTATCAGCCCTCAGCCCGCAACCACAGGATCTTCTTACCAGATGTGGACACCTCAGCTGAAGCCATTTATCCTGAGCCTGCCAAACAGCCACTAAGTCTTCAGAATGCAGAACACCAGAGCTTCACTCAAAATTTTGAAGGTGTTGAAGCCATTTCCAGAGTCTATCCAATGGCTGGCACCACACGTGCCCCTGCATCCACTGAAGCCACTGACAGCGAAGCTGCACAGAGACCCAAGAAACGTGCCCGTACGCTCACTGATCATGAACTTCTTGTGGCTCTCCACCAAAAACAAGATAGGCATCATGACTGGCTCAAGCGGCAGATGAAAAGCATCATGAAAGACGTCAATCGCATCCGAAATCTGGCAACCAAGAATGCATTCGTCGCACACGAAACCTGTCGCCGCACTTGGAAAGGCCTCACCATGATGTGCCCAGAAGCTGATCTTCACGAGGATGGCTTCAAAGAGCATTTCAAGTTTGATACCACACCTCCCAGAAGAGCTGTGATGCGAAGCACACCATCTCTTGAAGATTCAGATTTTTCTTCTTCTGCTGCCACAGTATCTGCCAAGATCATTGAAGAAGAAGACGACGCTACATCACCACAAATGTCTTCACCGCGCGTCGTCACTGCCCCAAGCTCGCCTGCACCACCAAACGTCTCCACCGACCCTGCTGCGCCTGGGAACGCATAGAAAACTCTATGTCTTCAAACCTTTTTGGTCATCACTGACAAAAGGGGGAGAAGCATATGATGTTTATAGTCTTCAAGCGGGTCAATAATATGGGCGGGTGCTTTATTTTGCATTTTGCTTCATGTTTACAACTCTCGTTTTGCTACTTTTGGTTCTTTGAGTTGTAACACTTAAACTTGATGGTCGTCTGCTACTATGTTTGCCACTGTGTTCTTGCGAAGATAAATTCCGCATGTACGACGATAATTTCCGCACTCTTATCATTTCGCAGACGTCCATTTTTCATTATGCATATCATTATCTTCATATATTTTTACGTGCATGATGAATTGTCATCATAAGTTGAAGCGGATTCCCACACATACAACCTGTTGTGTGCATTTGCATTCCAGAAGCAAATCACTTAACATGCACATCTTCAGGGGGAGCCCTTGCTGCTTATGAAGACAATTACTTTACAATTTCACAAATTATATTCCTCGTTGAAAACTTCAACTAGTTTGTCATCAATCACCAAAAAGGGGGAGATTGTAAGTGCATCTAGTGCCACCCCTAGTTGGTTTTGGAGTATTGACGACAAACCTAGTTGAGGGACTAATGTGTTTGTGAGAATTGCAGGATAACACAGGTAGAAGTCCCTCATTGATTCGGTTTAGCTACCAGAGATGACCCCCAAAAATGTACGAAGACATTGAAGACAATGGTGGTTCATGAAGACACTCGTGTCGAAGACTATGACATATGAAGACTCCCCATGAAGCTTTTGGAACTCGAAGACTTAGATCCTTCGTAGCTTTACTTTATTCATGTTGTGTCATAGGAACCACCGTACTGTTAAGTGGGGTCCAAGAAAACCAGTCAGGATGACTGAAGTGATGCCTAATTCAAATCCTATGTCTTCGAGTGAAGACAATGAGAGAAAAATCTTGTCTAGAGTCAGACAAGTCAGCTTTACTTGCAGCCCAAGTAAAGTTGCCGTGAGAGTTTAAAATCCGACCGTTAGTACACGTGTCAGTTCCTTAGTGACCCAGGGTCATTTCGGACAAATCAGGTCAGGGTTGCCAAGTGGCTATAAATAGCCCACCCCCACAACCATAAACGGTTGGCTGCTCAGATTTCAGTGCACGGCTTTTGTCGTTTGAGAGCAACCCACCTCGAAGCCTTTGAGAGAAAATCCTTAGTGAGGAGAAAAGCCCTAACCACCCAGAGCCAGAGTAATTGGGCATCACTTAAGTCTTCTTGTCTGAGTGATCTGAAGACTTATTACACTTGGGGACTGTGCATCCTCCAGACGGTTAGGCGTCGCGTTCTGAGCATCCAAGAGGAATTGTGGATTGCCGGTGAACAAAGTCTGTGAAGGTTTGGGAGTCTACCTTGAAGACTTACCAGAGTGATTGGGCGGGGTCTGTGTGACCTTAGCTCAAGGAGAAAACGGTGAGGACTGGGTGTCCTGAGCTGCGTGTTCAGGACTGGGTGTCCGGGACTGTGTGTCCTTTGGTTTAAATACCTAGCCGCTCCAACCAGACGTACAGTTGTCACAGCAACTGGAACTGGTCCAACATATCATTGTCTTCAACGTGTCACTGGTTTCATCTTCACCTCCCTTTACTTATCAGTACACATTGTGAAGCTATTGCATGCCTGCTTAATCTTCTGTCTTCACAACCTGACTGTATGATCTGATTGGCTTCATAAGTTCTTCCAACCTGATCCTCATTACACTGAAGCTATTTGTCTCTGTGCTTTCACTGTACTGTATATTTGACTATGGCTTGCGTTGTGTAATCTATCTTCCGCTGCATAGTGATAGGCTTCAAGTCTGTTTGTCTTCATAACTTCTACGTTTTGAAGACTTTCTTAAAAATCGCCTATTCACCCCCCTCTAGTCGATATAACGCACTTTCAACATCTAGAATAGACACTAGATCAAGTTGCATATATGAAGTAGAACCTAACATATGTAGGGCGGACACTAGAACAAGGAACTGTGGCAGGACCTCTAACAGAAACAGAAAGAGCAAGAACATGTACGGGACAGCAGCGGCAGCAGTAGCACTGGACTTGGGGTCGTTGAGGAGGTTGTCAACGCCGGGGAAGAAGTCGTCGTCGGGGAAGTAGTCGTCGGAGTCCGGGGCGTCCATGACAAAGAAGTCAGTAGTCGCACAGAGCGCTCCCCAAAAACCTTATCACCATTCTCCCATACAGGACTCAAAGAGGTGCGGTTTCGGAGGCCTACTGTCCTGACCTGCAGTGCACGCCACAAGCCGGGATGGGGAAGAACATAGGAGCAGCGCAGTGCTCATGAACTTGGTGGCGAAAGTGTAAGTGCATCTAGTGACACACCTAGTTGGTTTTGGAGTATTGACGACAAACCTAGTTGAGGGACTAATGTGTTTGTGAGAATTGCAGGATAACACAGGTAGAAGTCCCTCATTGATTCGGTTTAGTTACCAGAGATGACCCCTAAAAATGTACGAAGACATTGAAGACAATGGTGGTTCATGAAGACATTCATGTTGAAGACAATGACATATGAAGACTCCCCATGAAGCCTTTGGAACTCGAAGACTTCCTTCGTAGTTTTACTTTATTCATGTTGTGTCATAGGAACCACCGTACTGTTAAGTGGGGTACAAGAGAACCAGTCAGGATGACTGAAGTGATGCCTAATTCAAATCCTATGTCTTCGAGTGAAGACAATGAGAGAAAATCTTGTCCAGAGTCAGACAAGTCAGCTTTACTTGCAGCCCAAGTAAAGTTGCCGTGAGAGTTCAAAATCCGACCGTTAGTACACGTGTCAGTTCCTTAGTGACCCAGGGTCATTTCGGACAAATCAGGTCAGGGTTGCCAAGCGGCTATAAATAGTCCACCCCTACAACCATAAACGGTTGGCTGCTCAGATTTCAGTGCACGGCTTTTGTCGTTTGAGAGCAACCCACCTCGAAGCCTTTGAGAGAAAATCCTTAGTGAGGAGAAAAGCCCTAACCACCCAGAGCCAGAGTAATTGGGCATCACTTAAGTCTTCTTGTCTGAGTGATCTGAAGACTTATTACACTTGAGGACTGTGCATCCTCCAGACGGTTAGGCGTCGCGTTCTGAGCATCCAAGAGGAATTGTGGATTGCCGATGAACGAAGTCTGTGAAGGTCTGGGAGTCTACCTTGAAGACTTACCAGAGTGATTGGGTGGGGTCTGTGTGACCTTAGCTCAAGGAGAAAACGGTGAGGACTGGGTGTCCTGAGCTGCGTGTTCAGGACTGGGTGTCCGGGACTGCGTGTCCTTTGGTTTAAATACCTAGCCGCTCCAACCAGATGTACAGTTATCACAGCAACTGGAACTGGTCCAACATATCATTGTCTTCAACGTGTCACTGGTTTCATCTCCGCCTCCCTTTACTTACCAGTACACATTGTGAAGCTATTGCATGCTTGCTTTATCTTCTGTCTTCACAACTTGACTATATGATCTGTTTGGCTTCATAACTTCTTCCAACCTAATCCTCATTACACTGAAGCTATTTGTCACTGTGCTTTCACTATATTGTATACTTGACCATGGCTTGCGTTGTGTAATCTAACTTCCGCTGCATAGTAATAGGCTTGTTCACTCTGTTTGTCTTCATAACTTCCACGTTTTGAAGACTTTCATAAAAATCGCCTATTCACCCCCCTAGCCGATATAACGCACTTTCAATTGGTATCAGAGCAAGGTGCTCCCTTGTTCTGTGTGATTCGGTTTAACCACCTGGAGTTTTAGCTATGTCGACTGCAGGGATAATTAAAGTCTCCGCTGCGTGCCCCGTGTTCGATGGAACTGAATATCCCTACTGAAAGAATAAGATGCGCATGCATCTTGAAGCCATTGACGTCGACCTATGGTATGTCGTCGAAAACGGCGTTCCCAAGGCTGGAGAAGGTGTCACTGCGGCTGATGTCAAGAAGTTCACTCAACTGGACTCCACTGCCAAGAATATTATCTGTGGTCATCTGACCAAGGGACAGTACGGCCCTGTGAGTGCCTTGAAGACATCCAAGCTGGTTTGGGATTGGCTCTCCAAGGTCAATGAAGGCATCTCAACCCAGAGAGATCAGAGAATCAGTGTTCTTCGCAATCTCTTCAACCGCTTCAAGCGAAATGACAATGAGAATGTCCAGCACACATTTGACCGGCTCACTGACATCACAAATGAGCTTCAAGCCCTCGGCGCCACTGAGATCACCAAACATGAAATCGTCAAGACGCTGCTAAGATCACTTGACAGTTCATTTGACATCCTAGCCCTGATGATTCAAGAACGTCCAGACTTCAAGACACTCGATCCGTCTGACATACTTGAGAGGCTCAACACACATGAGTTTCAGCTTTCTGAGAAAAGAGATATCTACGGTCCAAACTATGGGCGAACTCATGCCTTGAAGGCAAAAGCTGTGTCCTCATCTGAAGAAGAATCTGACAGCAGTTCTGATGATCCTGAAGACATTGGAAGGGAACTTGCAATGCTAGTGAAGAAGTTCCAGAAATTCACCAAGAAGAAAGGCTTCAGAAAGTCTTCACGATCAAGCTCAAGGAATGATGAAGCTTCTGCGCATGACTACAAGAAGAAAACATGTCACAAGTGCAAGAAAACTGGACACTTCATCTCTGAGTGTCCACAGTGGGACAATGAGAACAGAAAGAAGAAGAAGAGCAAGGAATATGACTCTGACGATAATAAGACGAAGAAATACTCAAAGTATTCGTCCAAGTCTTCCTCAAAGTCTTCATCACACAAGAAGAGTTCATCTAGCAAGGCTCGTGCGTTTGTTGGCAAGGAAATGGATTCAGAGGAGGAGTCCGCTTCTGAGGAGGCAGAGGTGGAGTCTGAGGAGGAGTCTGATTCAGGCATTGCGAGTTTGGCTACAGCCTACGTCGCCAAGTCCATCTTCAACACTGAAGACAATGACTCCATCACCATCACCGATGCAAATGACAAGGACGACTCTACTCCTACCTACTGCTTCATGGCACGTGGTGCCAAGGTAAACACACGCACTACTCACTATCAAACATCTAGTGACGATGACTCTGATTGTGATTCAAAACCCAGTTACAAAACACTTGCTAAAATTGCAACTGAACAAAAAAAGGCCATGGAACATATTCAAAAACTGTTAGACAGAAGCGATGATCTGTTGGGTGCTGAAATGACTCGTTCTGAATCCTTAATTGAAGACATAAAAAATCTTCATGTTAAGTATCAGGAACTCGAAGATCGTCTTGAGACTCTGTCAACTCCTCATGAAAAGCTTTCCTATGATTATCTTCAAAAGAAGCAAAATCTTGAGAAGTTGAGAGCGGATCATGAAGATCTTCAAAAGGAAAACGAGTCACTTCGAGCCGAACAGATCCGTTCTGCTCAGGAAGGATTTCAACCACCATGCCTTAAATGCATTGAGCGTGATAATGCTATTTCTGTTGCTGAATGTTCCACTACTACTACTGTTGCAATATCTTCAACTGTTGAAGTGGTAACTAACCCCTCTGCTGAGGATACCACTGCTATTGCTGATGAAAATGCTAGGTTGAAGACATTGCTTGAAACAGGGATGTACAAAAGTCTCAAAGGACATCAGGCATTATGTGATGTCCTCAAGAAGCAGATTCTGAACCGAAACCCTAGGAAAGAGGGTGTTGGGTTCGTGAGGAAAATTAATGCAGATGGCTCTTACTGGAAACCTGAGTAGTACCCCAAAACCACATGGGTTGCTGCAAAGGAATCCTCAGCAGATCCATCCAATCTATGTGGCTTCACTTGTGCTAATCCAATTATCATTGATGAATCCTTTGATGCAAACTATAAACTGTTTAGGAATCAGAATGGTGAAGTATTTGCCAGGTACATTGGTACTAACTGCAGGAATGGACCGCCTATGAAGAAGATCTGGGTTCCAAAAACGTGTCTTGAGAATCTTCCTATGAATGTCCTCATGACACCTCACATGAAGAAGACAAACCTCAGACCAAAGGCTTCATATGGTCCAAAGGCTTCATATGGTCCAAAGGCTTCATACAGGCAGAGGACTCATTTGAGTCGCACTAACACAAATGTTTTGCAGGGAAACCATGCTCAGGCATATGAGAGCGGTTCTTCAAACTGTCATTCTCATATGACCAAAAACTATTCTGCCTATTCTTATGAGTACTATTGCCCACCTGCTAGACTGTTTGCTAGGGCTCCAAAGCCAAAATTTTCAGATGCTGCACTTAGACTTATTGCTTCTAAGCCACCCTTGAAGATGTGGGTGGTTAAGAAAGCTTAACTCTCTTTTGCAGGGAAAGGTCTCCAGCACAAAACCAAAATCTTCTGATGCTATTGCTAGGGACCTTAAAAATCTTGTGGGGCGCAAGATCAAATGCCCGAATGGCATCACTATGTATTTCATACCTGAATCGCATGCTACTCTCCCTACTTGTCCTAACCTGGATTTAAGTTTTCATAATCCACTGGTTCGTCAAATGTTTTTGCTTCACAACACTCTTCGTGAAGCCTATCCCCCTAACTGCACTGTAGGGTACGACACCAGTGACTTCGGAGTCTTCAGAATGGATTATTGACAGTGGGTGTACAAATCACATGACTGGCAAAAGAAGTCTCTTTATGGACTCAACCTTACGTCCATCTGACAAGAGCCACATCACATTCGCTGACACTGGTAAAAGTAAGGTACTGGGTCTAGGTAGAGTTGCAATCTCAAAGGATCAACACATGGATAAAGTCATGTTTGTTGAATCCCTTGGCTTCAACTTAATGTCTGTCTCAATGCTTTGCGATTTAAACATGATTGTAATCTTTGGAAAATATCGTTGTCTGGTACTAATGGAATCTGACAAGTCTCTAGTGTTTGAAGGGTATCGAAAAGATGATTTGTACGTGGTAGATTTCTCAGCAGGGCCACAGCTTGCAGTTTGTCTTCTCGCAAAGGCTTCAGAATGCTGGCTTTGGCATCGAAGACTTGGGCATGCTGGCATGAGGAACCTCCACACCCTTGCGAAGAAGAAGCATGTCATAGGCATCGAGGGCGTCAAGTTCAAGAAAGATCACTTATGCGGTGCCTGTGAAGCTGGGAAGATGACAAGGGAAAAACATCCTTCGAAGACAATCATGACCACTACTCAACCCTTCGAACTGCTTCACATGGATCTCTTCGGTCCCACTCACTACTCAACTTTCTCCACTACTGCTTGCCTCTATGGCTTCGTCATTGTTGATGATTACTCTAGATATACTTGGGTGCACATAATCCTTTACAAGACTGAAGTGCAGGATGTCTTCAGACGCTTCGCAAATCGGGCAATGAACAATTATGGCGCCAAGATAAAGCACATCAGAAGTGACAATGGCACAGAATTCAAGAACACCGGCCTTGACACATATCTTGATACATTGGGCATCACTCATGAATTCTCAGCTCCATACACGCCACAACAGAATGGCATCGTCGAACGCAAGAATAGAACACTCATTGAGATGGCCAGAACAATGTTAGATGAGTACAAGACACCAAGAAAATTCTGGACTGAAGCCATTGACACTGCATGCCATACTATCAACCGTGTATATCTTCACAAGCTGTTGAACGAGACATCTTATGAACTTCTGACTGGCAAGAAGCCAAATGTAAGTTACTTCAGAGTATTTGGATCAAGATGCTGGATCAAGGACCCTCACCACACCTCAAAATTTGCTCCAAAAGCACATGAGGGCTTCATGCTTGGATATGGAAAGGATTCGCACTCCTACAGAGTCTTCAATCTCTTTCACTACAAAGTGGTTGAAACAGTGGATGTGCGGTTCGATGAGACCAATGGGTCACAAAGAGAGCAACTACCAGATGTGCTAGATGAAGTTCCAGCCAGTGAATCAATCAAGCTAATGGGAACTGGAGAAATTATACCTTCTGAAGCTCGTCCTGAAGAAGAACTTATCATCTCAGCACCTAATCCACATGAAGACAATGCTCAGCCTGAAGACATTCCTCCCCATGACAACGTAGATCAGCAAGAGCAAAGTCTTCGACCCCTACATCCTCGTGTTGCCAATGAAGTGCAGATTGACAGAATAATTGATAGCATCCATGCACCTAGTCCACTGACTCGTTCAAGGGCAACTCAACTGGCAAACTTCTGCGGACACTTCGCATTCGTTTCAATCACAGAACCCAAGAAAATTGATGAAGCCTTTATGGAACCTGAATGGATTCAAGCTATGCAAGAAGAGCTTCAACAATTTGAGCTGAACAATGTATGGGAGTTGGTTAAGCGTCCTGATCCACAGAAGCATAACATGATAGGCACCAAATGGATATACCGCAACAAGCAAGATGAGCATGGCCAAGTCGTCAGAAACAAGGCTCGTCTCGTTGCTCAAGGATATACTCAAGTGGAAGGCATTGACTTCGATGAAACATTTGCTCCTGTTGCCAGACTTGAAGCCATCCGTATACTGCTGGCCTATGCAAATCATCACAACATAATCCTATATCAAATGGATGTAAAAAGTGCCTTCCTCAATGGCAAAATTGAAGAAGAAGTGCATGTTGCACAACCACCTGGGTTTGAAGATCCAAAACATCCTGACATGGTGTACAAGCTCAAAAAGGCACTATATGGCCTCAAACAAGCCCCTCGGGCCTGGTATGATACACTCAAATACTTCCTGAAGAGCAAAGGCTTCATACCTAGTTCCCTGGATCCCACTCTCTTCACAAAGACATATGATGGTGAACTGTTTGTGTGCCAAATATACGTGGATGACATTATCTTCGGCTGCACCAATCAGAAGTACAGTGAGGAGTTCGGATATACGATGCAAGAGCAATATCAGATGTCTATGATGGGGGACCTGAAATTCTTCCTCGGTCTTCAGATACGGCAACAACGCAATGGCATCTTCATATCTCAAGAGAAATATCTCAAAGACTGCCTGAAGAAGTTCGGTATGCAATACTGCAAAGGCTTCACAACACCAATGCCAGCCAAACATCATCTGGGTCCTGACGACAATGGTAAAGAGTTCGATCAAAAGGTATACCGCTCCATGATTGGTTCTTTGCTTTATTTATGTGCATCTAGGCCAGATATTATGCTTAGTGTTTGCATGTGTGCTCGGTTTCAAGAGGCACCAAAGGAGTCGCATCACTTAGCTGTGAAGCGAATTCTTCGATATTTGGCTCACACCCCAACTCTAGGGTTATGGTATCCAAAGGGCTCAGAGTTTGATCTGGTTGGATTTTCGGACGCTAATTACGCTGGTGACAAGGTTTTTCGGAAGTCCACATCAGGCACATGTCACTTTCTGGGCCGATCACTTGTCTGTTGGTCTTCAAAGAAGCAGAACTGTGTATCTCTCTCCACTGCTGAATCTGAATACATTGCTGCTGGATCCTGCTACGCTCAGCTTCTATGGATGAAGCAAACCCTCAAGGATTATGGCATTCATCTGAAGCAAGTGCCACTTTACTGCGACAACGAAAGCGCCATCAAGATCGCCAACAACCCAGTTCAGCACTCGAAGACAAAGCACATTGAAATTTGTCATCATTTTCTCAGAGATCATGTTGCAAAGGAAGACATTGATATCATACACGTCAACACTGAAGAGCAATTGGCAGATATCTTCACCAAGCCCTTGGATGAGAAGAGATTTTGCAAGTTACGGTGTGAGCTAAATATCTTGGAATCCTCAAATGTCCTGTGATCAGGCACACATCCTAACACTTATGCATGATGATGACTTAGATGTGCAACACACGAAGTAACGTATATCTTCAATCAATGAAGACATACATTCTAAGTGTGAATACATTAACGTGGAATTTGACCTCGGAGCGCCACGATAATTGTGCGCCGTGTCTGGGTCCAATACTTCCTATACGGTGGGTAGCGCCACCACCAAATTTTTCTGCTTGAAGTGTTTCACTCATGACATTACATTTGCTATGTCTTCACATTTGGTTTGGCTTCAATCTCAACATGTCTTCATGATTATCTTCACTATGTTGATTATATATGTACTGGTGTTCTGTCCTCTACAGCATTCACTTATAGCTATGTCTTCTTGTTTGAATCTTTTGAACTAAGTGAATGTGATCGGACCCTAACCTCTCCATGCTTCCTACCTCAAACTCTATCTCTCCAAGTCATATGCATTCTATTGAAACTGTCGAATGTCTTCACTGCATCCTTGTCAGAAGAAGACACAGAGACAAACTTTAAAACAGCTTTCAATGTTCTTCCATCAACAAGAAATCCGGAGAAGTAGGAACGGCTACCAACAAACCAGGCGTGTGTGGGGTGAAACTGCCCCGACAATTCCGCATGCTGGCCACGTACTGATCAGATGCAAATCGCCAGGGGCACCTGAGTAATAGCGCAGTGCCGCCCATATCCCTATAAATACACGTTTCACTGCGGTCATTATCTCTTCTTCCACCCTCGCACAAACCCTAGCGCCACCGCTAACTCTCAACGACGCTGGCGACGAAGTGCTTCACTGCCGCAACCTCTCCGACGCAGTTCTCACGCCGACAGCGGACATCAGTCTCTCCGCCGTCGCCCTAGGTGTCTTCCGTCGCCAAGTTAGGGCACGGAGGATCGAACTGCTCGGCCTCAACTCTCACCTCGTCTAGCAGTTCCAAGTCTGGTAAATAACAAGTCTTTTTACAGCCTCTTTTGATCCTATAGCTCCATCACTTTCTGCCAAAAGAGGTTTCCATCCACACAAGTTTCATCCCTCTCATCTGTATCTCATAACTTGCCTAGTATATTCACTTGTTCTTCATGAAGTAGTTAGATTCCTCACTTGTACTGATCTATGGGTTCGTACAAATCTAGAACCAACTTCTTTTCTATAAAGTGAATGTCTTCGCATGATGAGGTCAATATCTTCTAAACTGATTTATCTTCAAAATCTTCTGAGAATGCATATGACCTCTTCCCCTTCCCTCGCACCTTAATGCTGTCACAGGTACATGTCCGTGGGAGAATCTTTTGGTTCTCATAGTCTGCATTCATTTGCAGAGTTCCTACAGCGTCACATCAATTCACCCGAAGCAAGTTCCTGTTGGTCAAGCAAAAGGAAGCCTTTGAAGACTTTGAATCTCTTGAAGCCTTCCAAGTTAAGCTTCATGGCAACAGAAAAACCAGCAAGGAAGGGAGGCAGACAGAGACGTGGTGAAACGTCTAAAGATCTGCCTGAAGATTTGGCAGAAATGTACCAAACTGATCCTGAAGAGAGCTATGGTCAGCGCAAGACACGAATCCAATGGATTCGAAGATATTGGGCAGAGCAGTGGTTCCAATACCGCTTCGTCACCAAGGAATATGCAGAGAAGTGCGCCATCCAGAGGCCATGGGGAGATGTCTTGTACAAAAATCTCGTACCCCGGTCCAGAGACGAAGCCATTGCTCAAGGCTTCTATCCATGTATGGTCAGAGGACCACAGCCAGCTGAAGCACATCCATCATCACTTCTCTGGTGTCGCGATGACAATCTCTTCAAGCGCAACTTCCAATTTGCTCAGAACTCTGCGAAGCAAAACAAGAAGGAGTTTGGACTGGACTTCAACCCTGGTCCCTCTAAGCCAAGGGCGGATGGCACACGCGACGCAAATCCCAATGTCATCGGGCCGTATGCCAATCTCGAAGGCCTCATCACTCGCATTCTAGTCCAAGGGACTGCCGTGAACGACCCTCCAGCAGACACTGAGTCTGATGACGCTCCTGCTGCCCCGGAGCCGAAGCAGATGAAGAAGAAGCCAAAAGCTTCCAAGCCAGCCGCTTCTCCCAAGATCTCCAGAGCGAAGCCATTGGCCACTGCACCTCCTGAAGCAAGTGTGCAGTCTGAAGACTTATCACGAGTCTCCAAGCCCCAAGAAGCCAAGAAGCATCAGCCACATACTGGCAAAGAGCTCACTGCCGCTGCCGTTCTGCGCTGCGAGCCCATTGATCTGTCAAGTGACGACGATCTTGCCGATGACGCTCTTGAGCAGCTAATCAAGAGCAAGGAGGAGGCTGAAATCTTCAACAATCTGCCTCTGTTCGATGCAGCAATCATCCACAACTTCATTGATGAGTGGTTTGATACACCCAACATCAGCTTTGATGATCTGCAGCTGCCCATTGGCCTCAGCGTAGCCTTCCAAGGAGCTATTGCTTCAGAACTCGCAATTGCCCAGCGCATAGTGGAACTGAAGTAGAAGATAGATTTTGAAAAGGCTCAGTTCAAGCAGAACATGGCCACGCTCAGCGTCCAAGAAATCAAAGACTTCAAAGTCATGCTGCACGAGTTGAAGGAAAACTTTATGCAGAAACGTGCAGAGGCTCAGGGTTCACGTGAGCGCATGAAGAATTTGGCTGATCTCTGTGTGCAGGCCTACAATGAGGCCGAGAAGCGAAAGGCACTTGGGCGTCCCGGCATCGACCCCAGGATGGCCGCTAAGAAAAAGAAGAAGCCCACTGTGGCTGAACAAGAGGCCCCATGACAAGAAGCTGTTCCGATTGTCTTCCCCACTGCCAAGCCTGGCTCGAAGCCAAAGCACCGCTCAACCGCTTCAGAGCTTAAGAAGACAAGGACAGCCGAAGCTGAAGCAAGGAAGAGGAAACACCCTGAAGCCTCTCCTTCAGACCCCACCATCAAGAAGCGCAAGACCAAGAAGTCTCGGGCTGCTCCCACAGAGCCCTTGATAGTCGAACCCCTGTCCGTTCGCTTTCCTCATGAAGATCGTCAGCTGACCGTGCATGAGCCTGCTCTCATAGAGGCTCCGCATGCTGAAGACATTCCAGCAGCCGACCCCAACGCTGCTGAAGACATTGGTCTCCAAGACAATGTGCAAGGTGATGCAGTCCTTCCTCAAATCGAAACGAGTGAAATGATCAGCATTGGTCGTCCCTTGACGCCAATCACCCAAGATGCATCGTGGGCAGATCGCCCGTAGGAGGAAGAGGATGAGCCCCCGCCCACTGCAACTCCACCAGCGTCGCCTGCATTCCGTAGGCTTCGCAAAGGGCCAAGGGCTCAGACTGCTGCCGACATTCCGGCTGCATCAGCCGAAGAACATGAAGAAGAGCACGAAGAACCTCAAGCTCCATCTCCCCCACACCAACAAGAAGAAGTTCTCAAGGAGAACGTACCTGAATCCATCCCTCTCACTACACGTGATGAGGCTGATGTTGGGGAACGTAGTAATTTCGAAAATTTTCCTACGCACACGCAAGATCATGGTGATGCATAGCAACGAGGGAGAGAGTATTGTCTACGTACCAACGCAGACCGACTGCGGAAGCGATCTCACAACGTAGAGGAAGTAGTCGTACGTCTTCTTCACGATCCGACCGATCCAAGCACCGTTACTCCGGCACCTCCGAGTTCTTAGCACACGTTCAGCTCGATGACGATCCTCGGGCTCCGATCCAGCAAAGCGTCGAGGAAGAGTTCCGTCAGCACAATGGTGTGGTGACGATCTTGATGTACTACCGATGCAGGGCTTCGCCTAAGCTCTACAACGATATGACCGAGGTGGAATTTGGTGGCAGGGGGCACCGCACACGGCTAAGGAACGATCAACAATGATCAACTTGTGTGTCTATGGGGTTCCCCCTGCCCCCGTATATAAAGGAGCAGGGGGAGGGGGTTCGGCCGGCTAGGGAGAGGGCGCGGGAGGAGTCCTACTCCTACCGGGAGTAGGACTCCCCCCCTCAATCCTATTCCAACTAGGACTCTCAATGGGGAAAGGAGAGAGAGGGGGGCCGGCCCCTTCTCCTAGTCCTACTAGGACTTGGGGAAGGGGGGGGGGGGGGCGGCCAGCTGTGGGCTGCCCCTTTTCTCTTTTCCACTAAGGCCCAATAGGCCCATTAGCCTCCCGGGGGGTTCCGGTAACCCTCCCGGTATTCCGGTAAAATCCCGATTTCACCCGGAACACTTCCGGTGTCCAAACATAGGCTTCCAATATATCAATCTTTACGTCTCGACCATTTCGAGACTCCTCGTCATGTCCGTGATCACATCCGGGACTCCGAAAAACCTTCGGTACATCAAAATGCATAAACTCATAATAACTGTCATCGTAACGTTAAGCGTGCGGACCCTACGGTTCGAGAACAATGTAGACATGACCGAGACATGTCTCTGGTCAATAACCAATAGCGGGACCTGGATGCCCATATTGGCTCCTACATATTCTACGAAGATCTTTATCGGTCAGACCGCATAACAACATACGTTGTTCCCTTTGTCATCGGTATGTTACTTGCCCGAGATTCGATCGTCGGTATCCAATACCTAGTTCAATCTCGTTACTGGCAAGTCTCTTTACTCGTTCCGTAATACATCATCTCATAACTAACATCTTAGTTATTATGCTTGCAAGGCTTATGTGATGTGTATTACCGAGAGGGCCCAGAGATACCTCTCCGACAATCGGAGTGACAAACCCTAATATCGAAATACGCCAACCCAACATCTACCATTGGAGACACCTGTAGTACTCCTTTATAATCACCCAGTTACGTTGTGACGTTTGGTAGTACCCAAAGTGTTCCTCCGGTAAACGGGAGTTGCATAATCTCATAGTTATAGGAACATGTATAAGTCATGAAGAAAGCAATAGCAACATACTAAACGATCGGGTGCTAAGCTAATGGAATGGGTCATGTCAATCAGATCATTCAACTAATGATGTGACCTCGTTAATCAAATAACAACTCTTTGTTCATGGTTAGGAAACATAACCATCTTTGATTAACGAGCTAGCCAAGTAGAGGCATACTAGTGACACTCTGTTGGTCTATGTATTCACACATGTATTATGTTTCCGGTTAATACAATTCTAGAATGAATAATAAACATTTATCATGATATAAGGAAATAAATAATAACTTCATTATTGCCTCTAGGGCATATTTCCTTCAGTCTCCCACTTGCACTAGAGTCAATAATCTAGATTACACAGTAATGATTCTAACACCCATGGAGCCTTGGTGCTGATCATGTTTTGCTTGTGGAAGAGGCTTAGTCAACGGGTCTGCAACATTCAGATCCGTATGTATCTTGCAAATCTCTATGTCTCCCACCTGGACTAAATCCCGGATGGAGTTGAAGCGTCTCTTGATGTGTTTGGTCCTTTTGTGAAATCTGGATTCCTTTGCCAAAGCAATTGCACCAGTATTGTCACAAAAGATTTTCATTGGACCCGATGCACTAGGTATGACACCTAGATCGGATATGAACTCCTTCATCCAGACTCCTTCGTTTGCTGCTTCCGAAGCAGCTATGTATTCCGCTTCACATGTAGATCCCGCTATGATGCTTTGTTTAGAACTGCACCAACTGACAGCTCCACCGTTTAAAGTAAACACATATCCGGTTTGCGATTTAGAATCGTCCGGATCAGTGTCAAAGCTTGCATCAACGTAACCTCTTACGGTGAGCTCTTTGTCACCTCCATATACGAGAAACATATCCTTAGTCCTTTTCAGGTATTTCAGGATGTTCTTGACCGCTGTCCAGTGATCCACTCCTGGATTACTTTGGTACCTCCCTGCTAAACTTATAGCAAGGCACACATCAGGTCTGGTACACAGCATTGCATACATGATAGAGCCTATGGCTGAAGCATAGGGAACATCTTTCATTTTCTCTCTATCTTCTGTAGTGGTCGGGCATTGAGTCTGACTCAACTTCACACCTTGTAACACAGGCAAGAACCCTTTCTTTGCTTGATCCACTTTGAACTTCTTCAAAATCTTGTCAAGGTATGTGCTTTGTGAAAGTCCAATTAAGCGTTTTGATCTATCTATATAGATCTTTATGCCTAATATGTAAGCAGCTTCCCCGAGGTCTTTCATCGAAAAACTTTTATTCAAGTATCCCTTTATGCTATCCAGAAATTCTATATCATTTCCAATCAGCAATATGTCATCCACATATAATATCAGAAATGCTACAGAGCTCCCACTCACTTTCTTGTAAATACAGGCTTCTCCAAAAGTCTGTATAAAGCCAAATGCTTTGATCACACTATCAAAGCATTTATTCCAACTCCGAGATGCTTGCACCAGTCCATAAATGGATCGCTGGAGTTTGCACACTTTGTTAGCTCCCTTCGGATCGACAAAACCTTCTGGTTGCATCATATACAACTCTTCTTCCAGAAATCCATTCACGAATGCAGTTTTGACATCCATTTGCCATATTTCATAATCATAAAATGCAGCAATTGCTAACATAATTCTGACGGACTTAAGCATCGCTACGGGTGCGAAGGTCTCATCGTAGTCAACCCCTTGAACTTGTCTAAAACCTTTTGCGACAAGTCGAGCTTTATAGACAGTAATATTACCGTCAGCGTCAGTCTTTTTCTTGAAGATCCATTTATTCTCAATTGCTTGCAGATCATCGGGCAAGTCAACCAAAGTCCATACTTTGTTCTCATACATGGATCCCATCTCAGATTTCATGGCCTCAAGCCACTTTGCGGAATCTAGGCTCACCATCGCTTCTTCATAGTTCGTAGGTTCATCATGATCTAGTAGCATGACTTCCAGAACTGGATTACCGTACCACTCTAGTGCGGATCTCACTCTGGTTGATCTACGTGGTTTAGTAGTATCTTGTCCTGAAGCTTCATGATCATCATCATTAGCTTCCTCACTAATTGGTATAGGTGTCGCAGAAACAGTTTTCTGTGATGTACTATTTTCCAATAAGGGAGCAGGTACAGTTACCTCGTCAAGTTCTACTTTCCTCCCACTCACTTCTTTCGAGAGAAACTCCTTCTCTAGAAATGATCCATTCTTAGCAACGAATGTCTTGCCTTCGGATCTGTGATAGAAGGTATACCCAACAGTTTCCTTTGGGTATCCTATGAAGACACATTTCTCCGCTTTGGGTTCGAGCTTATCAGGTTGAAGCTTTTTCACATAAGCATCGCAGCCCCAAACTTTAAGAAACGACAACTTTGGTTTCTTGCCAAACCATAGTTCATAAGGCGTCGTCTCAACGGATTTTGATGGTGCCCTATTTAACGTGAATGCGGCCGTCTCTAAAGCATAACCCACAAATGATAGCGGTAAATCAGTAAGCGACATCATAGATCGCACCATATCTAGTAAAGTACGATTACGACGTTCGGACACACCATTACGCTGTGGTGTTCCGGGTGGCGTGAGTTGCGAAACTATTCCACAATTTTTCAAATGTATACCAAACTCGTAACTCAAATATTCTCCTCCACGATCAGATCGTAGAAACTTTATTTTCTTGTTATGATGATTTTCAACTTCACTCTGAAATTCCTTGAACTTTTCAAATGTTTTAGACTTATGTTTCATTAAGTAGATATACCCATATCTGCTTAAATCATCTATGAAGGTGAGAAAATAACGATATCCGCCACGAGCCTCAATATTCATCGGACCACATACATCGGTATGTATGATTTCCAATAAATCTGTTGCTCTCTCCATAGTACCGGAGAACGGTGTTTTAGTCATCTTGCCTATGAGGCACGGTTCGCAAGTACCAAGTGATTCATAATCAAGTGGTTCCAAAAGCCCATCAGTATGGAGTTTCTTCATGCGCTTTACACCGATATGACCTAAACGGCAGTGCCACAAATAAGTTGCACTATCATTATCAACTCTGCATCTTTTGGCTTCTACATTATGAATATGTGTATCACTACTATCGAGATTCAATAAGAATAGACCACTCTTCAAGGGTGCATGACCATAAAAGATATTACTCATATAAATAGAACAACCATTATTCTCTGATTTAAATGAATAACCGTCTCGCATCAAACAAGATCCAGATATAATGTTCATGCTCAACGCTGGCACCAAATAACAATTATTTAGGTCTAATATTAATCCCGAAGGTAGATGTAGTGGTAGCGTGCCGACCGCGATCACATCGACTTTGGAACCATTTCCCACACGCATCGTCACCTTGTCCTTTGCTAGCGTCCGCTTATTCTGTAGTCCCTGTTTCGAGTTGCAAATATTAGCAACAGAACCAGTATCAAATACCCAGGTGCTACTGCGAGCTCTAGTAAGGTACACATCAATAACATGTATATCACATATACCTTTGTTCACCTTGCCATCCTTCTTATCCGCCAAATACTTGGGGCAGTTCCGCTTCCAGTGACCAGTATGCTTGCAGTAGAAGCACTCAGTTTCAGGCTTAGGTCCAGACTTGGGTTTCTTCTCCTGAGCAGCAACTTGCTTGCTGTTCTTCTTGAAGTTCCCCTTCTTCTTCCCTTTGCCCTTTTTCTTGAAACCAGTGGTTTTGTTAACCATCAACACTTGATTCTCCTTCTTGATTTCTACCTTCATCGATTTCATCATCATGAAAAGCTCGGGATTCGTTTTCGTCATCCCTTGCATACTATAGTTCATCACGAAGTTCTACTAACTTGGTGATGGTGACTAGAGAATTCTGTCAATCACTATCTTATCTGGAAGATTAACTCCCACTTGATTCAAGCGATTGTAGTACCCAGACAATCTGAGCACATGCTCACTAGTTGAGCGATTCTCCTCCATCTTTTAGCTATAGAACTTACTGGAGACTTCATATCTCTCAATTCGGGCATTTGCTTGAAATATTAACTTCAACTCCTGGAACATCTCATATGCTCCATGACGTTCAAAACGTCGTTGAAGTCCCGATTCTAAGCCGTAAAGCATGGCACACTGAACTATCGAGTAGTCATCAGCTTTGCTCTGCCAGGCGTTCATAACATCTGGCGTTGCTCCAGCAGCAGGCCTGGCACCCAGCGGTGCTTCCAGGACGTAATTTTTCTGTGCAGCAATGAGGATAATCCTCAGGTTACGGACCCAGTCCATGTAATTGCTACCATCATCTTTCAACTTTGCTTTCTCAAGGAACGCATTAAAATTCAACGGAACAACAGCACAAGCCATCTATCTACAATCAACATAAACAAGCAAGATACTATCAGGTACTAAGTTCATGATAAGTTTAAGTTCAGTTAATCAAATTACTTAGGAACTCCCACTTAGATAGACATCCCTCTAATCCTCTAAGTGATCACGTGATCCAAATCAACTAAACCATAACTGATCATCACGTGAGATGGAGTAGTTTTCAATGGTGAACATCGTCATGTTGATCATATCTACTATATGATTCACGCTCGACCTTTCGGTCCCTGTGTTCCGAGGCCATATCTGCATATGCTAGGCTCGTCAAGTTTAACCTGAGTATTCTGCGTGTGCAAAACTGGCTTGCACCCGTTGTAGATGGACGTAGAGCTTATCACACCCGATCATCACGTGGTGTCTGGGCACGACGAACTTTGGCAACGGTGCATACTTAGGGAGAACACTTCTTGATAATTTAGTGAGAGATCATCTTATAATGCTACCGTCAATCAAAGCAAGATAAGATGCATAAAAGGATAAACATCACATGCAATCAATATAAGTGATATGATATGGCCATCATCATCTTGTGCTTGTGATCTCCATCTCCGAAGCACCGTCATGATCACTATCGTCACCGGCGCGACACTTTGATCTCCATCGTAGCATCGTTGTTGTCTCGCCAATCTTATGCTTCCACGACTATCACTACCGCTTAGTAATAAAGTAAAGCATTACATCGCGATTGCATTGCATACAATAAAGCGACAACCATATGGCTCCTGCCAGTTGCCGATAACTCGGTTACAAAACATGATCATCTCATACAATAAAATCAGCATCATGCCTTGACCATATCACATCACAACATGCCCTGCAAAAACAAGTTAGACGTCCTCTACTTTGTTGTTGCAAGTTTTACGTGGCTGCTACGGGCTTAAGTAAGAACACATCTCACCTACGCATCAAAACCACAACGATAGTTTGTCAAATAAACTCCATTTTAACCTTCTCAAGGACCGGGCGTAGCCACACTTGGTTCAACTAAAGTTGGAGAGACAGTCTTCCGCAAGCCATCTGTGTGCATAGCACGTCGAGGGAACCGGTCTCGCGTAAGCATACGCGTAATGTCGGTCCGGGCCGCTTCATCCAACAATACCGCCGAACCAAAGTATGACATGCTGGTAGGCAGTATGACTTATATCGCCCACAACTCACTTGTGTTCTACTCGTGCATATAACATCAAACCATAAAACCTAGGCTCGGATGCCACTGTTGGGGAACGCAGTAATTTCGAAAATTTTCCTACGCACACGCAAGATCATGGTGATGCACAGCAACGAGAGGGGAGAGTGTTGTCTACGTACCAACGCAGACCAACTGCGGAAGCGATCACACAACGTAGAGGAAGTAGTCGTACGTCTTCTTCCTGATCCGACCGATCCAAGCACCGTTACTCCGGCACCTCTGAGTTCTTAGCACACGTACAGCTCGATGACGTTCCTCGGGCTCCGATCCAGCAAAGCGTCGAGGAAGAGTTCCGTCAGCACGACGGCGTGATGACGATCTTGATGTACTACCGACGCAGGGCTTCGCCTATGCACTACAACGGTACGATCGAGGTGGAATTTGGTGGCAGGGGGCACCGCACACGGCTAAGGAACGATCTCAAAGATCAACTTGTGTGTCTTGGTGTGCCCCCTGCCCCCGTATATAAAGGTTGGAGGAGGGGGAGCTGGCCGGCCAGGGAGAGGAGGCGCAGGGGAGTCCTACTCCCACCGGGAGTAGGACTCCTCCCTCCAATCCTAATCCTATTAGGACTCCCGGGGGAAAAGGAGAGAGAAGGGGGGGCCGGCCCCCTATCCTAGTCCTACTAGGACTTGGTGAAAGGGGGGGGCGCCGGCCAGCTTGTGGGCTTCCCTTTTTCTCTTTTCCACTAAGGCCCAATAGGCCCATTAGTCTCCCGGGGGGTTCCGGTAACCCTCCCGGTATTCCGGTAAAATCCCGATTTCACCCGGAACACTTCCTATGTCCAAACATAGGCTTCCAATATATCAATCTTTACGTCTCGACCATTTCGAGACTCCTCGTCATGTCCGTGATCTCATCCGGGACTCCGAACAACCTTCGGTACATCAAAATGCATAAACTCATAATAACTGTCATCGTAACGTTAAGCGTGCGGACCCTACGGTTCGAGAACAATGTAGACATGACCGAGACATGTCTCTGGTCAATAACCAATAGCGGGACCTGGATGCCCATATTGGCTCCTACATATTCTACGAAGATCTTTATCGGTCAGACCGCATAACAACATACGTTGTTCCCTTTGTCATCGGTATGTTACTTGCCCGAGATTCGATCGTCGGTATCCAATACCTAGTTCAATCTCGTTACCGGCAAGTCTCTTTACTCGTTCCGTAACACATCATCCCGCAACTAACTCATTAGTTGCAATGCTTGCAAGGCTTATAGCGATGTGTATTACCGAGAGGGCCCAGAGATACCTCTCCGACAATCGGAGTGACAAACCCTAATCTCAAAATACGCCAACCCAACATCTACCATTGGAGACACCTGTAGTACTCCTTTATAATCACCCAGTTACGTTGTGACGTTTGGTAGTACCCAAAGTGTTCCTCCGGTAAACGGGAGTTGCATAATCTCATAGTTATAGGAACATGTATAAGTCATGAAGAAAGCAATAGCAACATACTAAACGATCGGGTGCTAAGCTAATGGAATGGGTCATGTCAATCAGATCATTCAACTAATGATGTGACCTCGTTAATCAAATAACAACTCTTTGTTCATGGTTAGGAAACATAACCATCTTTGATTAATGAGCTAGTCAAGTAGAGGCATACTAGTGACACTCTGTTGGTCTATGTATTCACACATGTATTATGTTTCCGGTTAATACAATTCTAGCATGAATAATAAACATTTATCATGATATAAGGAAATAAATAATAACTTTATTATTGCCTCTAGGGCATATTTCCTTCAGCTGAGACCACTGCGGCTGCCACACCCAATACTGAAGCATTTGTGGAGCCCGACCAACCAACAGCTTCAAGAGATACTGAAGCTACTGCCTCTGACCCTTCTGTGCCTGAGTCTGCTGCCGGTCCACAGTTCAACTATCATGTTGCGCATAGGCCCCAGGTACAGAAGCCAATCCCACGACTGCCAAGGTTCCCAGGTCCTGCCACCGCTCCTGGCTCCTTTAATGTCAATAGCTTCAGGGCAGATAACACCTTCTTCAACCGCTCCAAGAACCCTTACTCAAGGGAACGGATTGTGTCAGATAGGTTCTGGAGCTACCCACAGCGCAGCTACTACTCCTGCGTCCTCTACAACCAAGGCCGTATCTTTCCACACCAGCGCCTTGAGGTTGAAGCTATTGCTGGTCTGCCTAGTCTGGAAGAAGCACTGGACTGCTTCAAGCAAGTTGGCCTGCTGCCGTTTGTCACGGATTAAGAGCACTGGAATGAAGAGCTTCTGCTCCAGTTCTATGCCACACTGCACATCAAAGGCTACAACAGAGATCCGAAGACTTGGGTCTTGGAGTGGATGACCGGCAACGTCCATCATGAAGCCAATGCATTTGATATCATTGAGCTCACCGGCCTACCCACTCCAGGCGAACTCTTCGAAGAAGGCTGCCAACTCCATGCTGAAGCAGTTGAGAGCATATTTCAGCGACCTGAGCCAAATATGAGTCAGATGCTCTCAATGATGAAGCCATTGCCTCCTGACGCACCTTACCCAACCGAGTTCTTCGTTGAAGACTTAGAGTACCTGCCTAGAACTATCTATCACATCATCAGGCGGACTCTATGGCCCATTAAGGGGCACTCTCGATATGCCAAGGTTGATGGTGCCATGAAGACTCTCATCTTCTGCATCCTGCATGGCAAATGCTTGAATGCCCAGGATCTCTTTATACGTCAACTTGCAGCGTCTGGCTCAGATCTCTTTGGTCTGAAGATTTATGCTCCATGGGTTATGAGGCTCATCAAGCTCCACTCTGCCATATCCTATCAACCCTCTGCCCGCAACCACAGAATCTTCTTACCTGATGTGGACACCTCTGCTGAAGCGATTTATCCTGAGCCTGCCAAGCAGCCATTAAGTCTTCAGAATGCAGATCACCAGAGCTTCACTCAGCATGATGAAGGTGTTGAAGCCATTTCCAAAGTCTATCCAATGGCTGGCACCACACGTGCCCCTGCATCAACTGAAGCCACTGACAGCACAGCTGCACAGAGACCCAAGAAACGCGCTCGTACACTCACTGACCGTGAACTTCTTGTGGCTCTGCACCAAAAGCAAGATAGGCATCACGACTGGCTCAAAAGGCAGATGCGCAGTATCATGCAAGACGTCAATCGCATCAGGAATCTGGCCACCAAGAATGCCTTTGTCGCACATGAAACCCGTCGCCGCACTTGGAAAGGCCTCACAATGATGTGCACTGAAGCTGAACTGCAAGAGGATGGCTTCAAAGAGAGATTCAAGTTTGACTCCACACCCCCCAGAAGAGCTGTGTTGCGTGGAACTCCGTCGCTTGAAGAATCAGAGTTCTCTTCCTCTGCTGCCACAGTGACTGGAAAAATCATTGAGGAAGAAGACGAAGCTACATCACCACCACCTTCTTCAGCGCGCGTCGTCACTGCACCAAGCTCGCCAGCTCCACCAAACGCCTCCATCGACCCTGCTGCGCCTGGGAACGCGTAGAAAACTCTATGTCTTCAAACCTTTTTGGTCATCACTGACAAAAGGGGGAGAAGCATATGATGTTTATAGTCTTCAAGCGGGTCAATAATAAGGGCGGGTGCTTTATTATATTTTGCTTCGTGCTTACAACTCTCGTTTTGCTACATTTGGTTCTTTGAGTTGTAACACTTAAACTTGATGGTCGTCTGCTACTATGTTTGCCACTGTGTTTTTGCGAAGATAAATTCCGCATGTACGACGATAATTTCCGCACTTATATCATTTCGCAGACGTCCATTTTTCATTATGCATATCATTATCTTCTTATATCTTTACATGCATGATGGATTGTCATCATAAGTTGAAGTGGATTCCCACAAATACAACCTGCTATGTGCATTCGCGTTCCAGAAGCAAATCACTTATATGCACATCCTCAGGGGGAGCCCTTGCAACTTATGAAGACAATTCCTTTACAATTTCACAAATTATATTCCCCGTTGAAAACTTCAACTAGTTTGTCATCAATCACCAAAAAGGGGGAGATTGTAAGTGCATCTAGTGCCACCCCTAGTTGGTTTTGAGTATTGACGACAAACCTAGTTGAGGGACTAATGTGTTTGTGAGAATTGCAGGATAACACAGGTAGAAGTCCCTCATTGATTCGGTTTAGTTACCAAAGATGACCCCTAAAAATGTACGAAGACATTGAGGACAATGGTGGTTCATGAAGACATTCATGTCGAAGACAATGACATATGAAGACTCCCCATGAAGCCTTTGGAACTCAAAGACTTCCTTCATAGTTTTACTTTATTCATGTTGTGTCATAGGAACCACCGTACTGTTAAGTGGGGTCCAAGAGAACCAGTCAGGATGACTGAAGTGATGCCTAATTCAAATCCTATGTCTTCGAGTGAAGACAATGAGAGAAAATCTTGTCCAGAGTCAGACAAGTCAGCTTTACTTGTAGCCCAAGTAAAGTTGCCGTGAGAGTTCAAAATCCGACCGTTAGTACACATGTCAGTTCCTTAGTGACCCAGGGCCATTTCGGACAAATCAGGTCAGGGTTGCCAAGCGGCTATAAATAGTCCACCCCTACAACCATAAATGGTTGGCTGCTCAGATTTCAGTGCACGGCTTTTGTCGTTTGAGAGCAACCCACCTCGAAGCCTTTGAGAGAAAATCCTTAGTGAGGAGAAAAGCCCTAACCACCCAGAGCCAGAGTAATTGGGCATCACTTAAGTCTTCTTGTCTGAGTGATCTGAAGACTTATTACACTTGAGGACTGTGCATCCTCCAGACGGTTAGGCGTCGCGTTCTGAGCATCCAAGAGGAATTGTGGATTGCCGGTGAACGATGTCTGTGAAGGTTTGGGAGTCTACCTTGAAGACTTACCAGAGTGATTGGGCGGGGTCTGTATGACCTTAGCTCAAGGAGAAAACGGTGAGGACTGGGTGTCCTGAGCTGCGTGTTCAGGACTGGGTGTCCGGGACTGTGTGTCCTTTGGTTTAAATACCTAGCCGCTCCAACCAGACGTACAGTTGTCACAACAACTGGAACTGGTCCAACATATCATTGTCTTCAACGTGTCACTGGTTTCATCTTCGCCTCCCTTTACTTACCAGTACACATTGTGAAGCTATTGCATGCTTGCTTTATCTTCTGTCTTCACAACTTGACTGTATGATCTGTTTGGCTTCATAACTTCTTCCAACCTGATCCTCATTACAATGAAGCTATTTGTCACTGTGCTTTCACTATATTGTATACTTGACCATGGCTTGCGTTGTGTAATCTAACTTCCGCTCCATAGTAATAGGCTTGTTCACTCTGTTTGTCTTCATAACTTCCACGTTTTGAAGACTTCCATAAAAATCGCCTATTCACCCCCCTAGCCGATATAACGCACTTTCAGAAAGGGAGATGATCTTCTGGTGCGTCTCTCTGGATGCACCGTTCGCATTCAGTCTCCACTATAGCAAAAATCTTTTCAACTTCCATGTGACCTTTCGTATGCCAGTCATGCGTGGCAAAAATTTAGACACCGGCTCAACTCATTCCCGCAACCCGTGGTGCGTCGTGACGAGGCGGGCGGCGGAGGAGGAGCGCGCGTGAATGTCCCTCTTTTCTCATGCTCATACATGTGGGGAAACATCCTCCCTTATAAGGAGGTCCAACTCCCACCAAACTAGCAATGTGGGACTAAACTTTAGTTCCACCTCTTGACTTGCATGAATGGGCTGCGTGAGCCTCTGGATTTATTAGGAATTCTTGAAAATGCTATTGGGCCGGCCCAAAATAGACAAAATTCCAGTAGTTTGGATAAGGGTCCCCTAATACACTGCTAAGAGTCATCGGGCCACTGGCAAATGGGCCCGCTTGGAACCTGTCCGACGTATCAGTGGTCCAATGGCACCTTGTAGTATGTCAGGGGAGCTGTGTCTGATTCGTTGTGTTGGTCTTCCGTAGAACTATTTAGATTCAATCTTTTTTAGGGTGTCTGGATTCAATCTTTGTTCATGTGTTTTCATGTTGCTTGGATCCTTCCGATCTATGCTACTCTTCATCAACGATGGTGTTGTTATGGCGTGCTAGTCCTATGAGCTATGAGGCCTTAGCACGGCGACTTCCCAAATGTCTACTACAACAAGATTTATCTGGCTCCGGTGAGGGATGTGTGATGATGGCGGCGCACCTTCGGCTCGCTTCAGTTCTTGTAGTCATCGCTAGGTGGTTGACAAACCTTGTTACAATTCTTGTTACTTCTAGTGTTCTTCGTACTGCCACGACTAATGGTGAATAGATCGGAAGTTTTTTCCGCAAAAAGAAGTGCATCCATGGAGGCCTGATTTCAGGTTTTTACATAGAAGACAAAATCCTACTAAACTCCAGAAATGCCTTCAACAAAGAAATGATATGGAACACCACCATTGCCAAGTACAACTAGTACAGGTCAGACCTGGTGCTTTTACTGCGGATCTTGAAACTCTCCTCCAAAGTACCACTGCCTTTACTTTCATTGAAGAAGCCACTGCTACAAACCAGGTTGTCATGCATCGACAGTCGTACATGCTCATAGTCCCAACATGGACATCAACACACAATCGGACGGATCAATGGTTTAGGAACGTCGAGCATTCAAGTAAATGAAACTGTTGGGTAGGCATCGCGAGTGTCTGATAACTCGTCATGCGCCATGTGCGTCACTCACTTCTGTTGGGGAACATAATATTTAAAAAAGATTCCTACGATCACGCAAGATCTATCTAGGAGATGCATAGTAAGAAGACGGGAGAGTGTGTCCACGTACCATCGTAGACGGAAAGCGGAAGCGTTTAGTAACATGGTTGATGTAGTCGAACGTCTTCACGATCCAACCAATCCAAGTACCGAATGTACGACATCTCCGAGTTCTGCACAGGTTCAACACGATGACGTCCCTCGAGCTCTTGATCCAGTTGAGGACAAGGGAGAGTTCCGTCAGCACGATGGCGTGGCGACGATGATGATGAAGTTACCGGCGTAGGGCTTCGCCTAAGCACTACGACGATATGACCGAGGTGGTAAACTATGGAGGGGCGCACCGCACACGGCTAAGAGAATGTCTGTTGTGCTATTGGGGTGCCCCTGGCCACGTATATAAAGGATGGAGGGAGAGAGGAGGCCAGCTAGGTTGGGCGCGCCAGGGGAGGAGTCCTATTTGGACTCCTAGTCCAAGTAGGATTCGCCCCCCCTTTTACTTTCTTCCACCAGAAGGAAAGGAAGGAGGGGAGAAGGAGAAGGAAGGAGGGGGCCGCTGTCGGTGTCAAAACCGGTGGATCTTGGGTAGGGGGTCCCGAACTGTGCGTCTAAGGTCGATGGTAACAGGAGACAAGGGACACGATGTTTACCCAGGTTCGGGCCCTCTCTACGGAGGTAATACCCTACGTCCTGCTTGATTGATATTGATGAATATGTGTGTTACTAGAGTTGATCTACCTCGAGATCGTAATGGCTAAACCCTAGAGGTCTAGCGTGTATGGCTATGATAATGAGTGTCCTATCCGGACTAAGTCCTCCGGTTTATATAGACACCGAGAGGATCTAGGGTTACACAAGGTCGGTTACAAAGAAGGAATCTACATATCCGGTCGCCAAGCTTGCCTTCCACGCCAAGGAGAGTCCCATCCGGACACGGGCGTAGTCTTCGGTCTTCGTATCTTCATAGACCATCAGTCCAGACCATGTCTAACAGGCCGGACGCCCGAGGACCCCTTAGTCCAGGACTCCCTTAGTAGCCCCTGAACCTGGCTTCAATGACAAGGTATCCGGCGTGTAGTGCTGTCTTCGGCATTGCAAGGCAGGTTCCTCCTTCCGAACTACAAAATAGTCTTCAGACGAATTGATCGTGTCCGGACCTGTAACACACACCACACACAACTGTAGAGAGAATATAATAATACACGAGTCCAATCTGCTGACAACTTTTACAACATGACATCACGTCCATCCGGTCATAATTTCGAACCGTTTTTGCCCGCCGCTCCATATTTCGAGATGCCGTTGCTATTGGTACGTCTTGTCAAGGCAGAGATCGTGTCCCCTTATTATGGGATTCTCATCAATACGGGCGTGGGTAACCCAACCGTGCCGTTTATACAGCCCTCAGGAGCAGGTGAATTTTGAGGCGAGTAGGGTGGCTTTTTAATATTCACTGTCCTTATAAAGGAGATAAGGTTCTTCCTTCCTCACCCACGCCTTCTTCCTGCCTTTCCACCCTTGAGCTCCAGCGCCCAAGTTCTCATCCGCTTCCCACTCGAGAAAGCACTCAACCATGTCCGGATCCAGAGGTCAAGGCAAGTGGATGGCCTCCTCCGTCAAGGAGGAGGACATCGCCGAGCTTCGGGCGGCTGGGTATCTGGCGAAGGAAATCGCCCATCGTCTTCCAGCCCAAGGACAAATCATTCCCACGCCGAAGCCCGACGAGAGGGTAGTGTTCCTCCCCCATTTCCTCCGCGGGCTAGGGTTTCCACACCACCCCTTCGTCCGCGGGATAATGTTCTACTACATGATAGACTTCCATGATCTATCCCCGAACTCCTTCCTCAATATCTCGGCGTTTATCGTCGTGTGTGAGGCCTTCCTCCGCATCCACCCCCACTTCAGGTTATGGCTTAAAACCTTTAACATGAAGCCCAAGGTGGTGGACGGACAGCATGCAAAGTGCGGGGGCGCCATGGTGAGCAAGCTCGTCAATGTCTTTTGGCCAAAAGGAACATTCGTGGAGTCTGTCAAGGAGTGGCAGAAACAATGGTTCTACATCACCGAACCCCGCGGCGCCACCTGGGCCACGGCTGTCGCATTCAACTCCGGCGCTCCTATGCGACTCACCTCTTGGGTCGAGAAGAGCCCAAACTGGTGTTCCTCGGATGAGCGGATTGCGCTGCAAACGCACATTCAAAGCATGATCGATAGGGACATCAAGCTTGTTGACGTAATCCAAGTGATGCTGGTGCACCGGTTCCTCCCCTGCCAGAGCCGAAGCCGCCCGCTATGGGATTTCAACCCAAAAAAGCACCACACCTTGGAGAGGCTCTTCGAAACAGCTCACGAAGATGCCTGGAAGTTGCTCTTCAAGGGCAACGAGATTCTGCCGGCCACAGATTCGGAACGTGGCCATGAGATAAACCACCTCACCAACGAGGTATATTATTTTCAACACATCCCCTACTTGCTTCTTTCAAGGGTGATATCTAAGCTTTTATTATCATTGCTTCTTTTCAGTACTAGTTGAAGAAGGCGAAGCAGATCCAGTGTACGGCTCCCCTACCTGAAGAACCAGTCATCCCGTGCTTAGCGAAGATGCTGGAGCCGACGCCTTACAAGGCGCCAGAAAAGAAGGCCACAGGAAAGGCCAACGGGGTCCGGAGTGGCCCCTGCCGTAGGGGCGCTTCAGACGTGACGTCCGAAGACAAGACCCGTTCCCCTGCCGCCGAAGACGACGAGGATGAGGAGGAGAAAAATGACTCTCCCCCTGATGGGGGGAGGAAGAAGAGAGCGGCCTCCACAACTCTGGAGGCGGAGGTGCCCAAGAAGGGGAAGGGCTCCCTAGCGGATAACTCCGCATGGGACGTCGACAACAGTCTGGAGAGACGTCCCCGCGCTAAGCCTTGGGCCGCATCGTAAGTACTAAGACTTGCATCCACCCATAAAGTTTCTCCTCCTCATTGTATTGAGATGATTGGTTATGTTTATTGTAGTCCGGCCCACAACAGCTCCCCGCGATCCTCGTCAGGAGGCTCGCTGGACTCCAAGGCGTTGGCCAGTGACTCGCCGCCAGCCGCTCACTCCCACAAGGCCAGGGATGATGCAGAGGTACTGTCCCGAAGGACTGCTCTAGGCAGGGGAGAGGCTCAGGAGGCGGCAGAAGGCGAAATCCCATCGCCAGACACCAAGGGGAATCAATCCCCATGGAGACTGGTGGGGAGGGCCGAACTCAGTTCGACCCTCAGCCGGACTCAATTCCAGAGACCGAGGCTGCTCCGGAATCCGGCATGCTACCTCCTTCAAAAGAAGGGGGGATGCCTGTTCCCCCGGTGACCCCTGTCCAACCAGGGGCACCAGATAATCTGCTGGAAGCGCTGCAAGGAGCTTCCATTATGGATGAGCACCGTGTCCTTATGGGCACGGTAATTGAAAGGGTTCAATCCGCCAAGAGCGGACTAACCGAAGCCTGTAGCAGCCTGTTAATAGGTTTTGAGGTAAGCAGCGCAAAAAAGGAGAAAATCCCAATATAGACAGTATCCCTTGAGACACCGTCCGGTGTTCGAAAAGAAGAAGCCAGACAGAGGATCAATCTCCTATTGCAGGAAACTAACTAAATTTGTCTGAAATGTATGCGCAGGCATCATTGTTGGCCACGGCCTCACATACTGCCAAAGTCTCTGGACTAAAGAAGAAACTGGCGAAGGCCAAGGAGGATCTAGGCCGGGTATAGAGGTAGCTCCAGGAAAAACAAGGTAAGTAATAACCTGTTTATGGATTCGAAAAAGGTGGAAAATGACACGCAATGATCGAAATACCATAATGTGAACAAAGGCGACGACCGAGGTCAAGGCCCTGAAAGCGGCCCTGGTCAAAGCCGAGGCGAAGGATGTCAAGGAGCAGGCCGCTCGTAAGAGGCTCAAGGCCTGAGTCAACATAGTCCAACAGGAGCTCCAGGACGCGGTGAGGAAGTGCGAGACCTTGGAGCACAATGTGTCGGCTCAAGAGGCCGAACTTGTCAAGGCTCGTAAGAATGCGGAGGAGGCCCGGATTGAAGCCCAGGACGCCCTCCATGAGATCCAGGAGGCCAGGAAGATTGCGGCGGGTAAGGCATTCAATATGCAAAGTAGGATTGTGAAGAGGAAATATCTTTTACTAACCTGGATTCGGAGTTCTCCAGGGGCCTTTGTTGATCTGCCACGCAGTGTGACCGACACTGCGGAGTTCTTCCGAGCCGAAGAAGGGAGCTCCACGGAGAAGCTGTTCTGGACACAATATTGCACGCCAGAACATCCGATACCCTTCAACGATCAGCTGAAACAGCTGGTCAAGCTGCACAAGATGGCCGAACTGGCCATGAAGGATATGATAATCCGGCTGTGGCTAGCCGAAGCTATTCCCAGCAGCTACTTCGGCCTCATGAAGAAGCTGGTGGATGCCTATCCTTGGCTGGATGTCATCAAGCGGTCCGTCTGCATCGAGGGCGCGCGTCTGGCCTTATTGTAGGATCGAAAGTATGTCTAGAGGGGGGGGGGGTGATTAGACTACTTGACCAAATAAAAACTTAACCTTTTCCCAATTTTAGTTCTTGGCAGATTTTAACTATCTTAGGACAAGTCAAGCAATCATCACACAATTCAAGCAAGCATGCAAAGAGTATATTGGCAGCGGAAAGTAAAGCATGCAACTTGCAAGAATATAAAGGGAAGGGTTTTGAGGATTCAAACGCAATTGGAGACACGGATGTTTTTCCCGTGGTTCGGATAGGTGGTGCTATCCTACATCCACGTTGATGGAGACTTCAACCCACGAAGGGTAACGGTTGCGCGAGTCCACGGAGGGCTCCACCCACGAAGGGTCCACGAAGAAGCAACCTTGTCTATCCCACCATGGCCATCGCCCACGAAGGACTTGCCTCACTAGCGGTAGATCTTCACGAAGTAGGCGATCTCCTTGCCCTTACAAACTCCTTGGTTCAACTCCACAATCTTGTCGGAGGCTCCCAAGTGACACCTAGCCAATCTAGGAGACACCACTCTCCAAGAAGTAACAAATGGTGTGTTGATGATGAACTCCTTGCTCTTGTGCTTCAAATGATAGTCTCCCCAACACTCAACTCTCTCTCATAGGATTTGGATCTGGTGGAAAGAAGATTTGAGTGGAAAGAGACTTGGGGAAGGCTAGAGATCAAGATTCATATGGGTGGAATGGAATATCTTGGTCTCAACACATGAGTAGGTGGTTCTCTCTCAGAACATATGAGTTGGAATGGTGTATGTGTTCTGATGGCTCTCTCCACGAGTGAAGAGGAGGTGGAGGGGTATATATAGCCTCCACACAAAATCCAACCATTATACACAATTTACCAATCTCGGTGGGACCGAATAAACAAACTTGGTCGGACCGAAATAGTAAACCTAGTGACCGTTAGAGATTTCGGTGGGACTGACATGCAACTCGGTAGGACCGATTCGGTTAGGGTTTGGGCATAACGTAATCTCGGTGAGACCGATTGCACAAACTCGGTGAGACCGAGTTTGGCAATAAGCTAACCAGAGAGTTGGTCAGGCAAACTCGGTGGGACCGACTCGCTCTTTCGGTGAGACCGAAAAGTTACAAGAAGGAAACAGAGAGTTTACATTGCAATCTCGGTAGGACTGATTCTCTCTTTCGGTGAGACCGAAAAGTTACGAAAGGGAAACAGAGAGTTTGCAATCCCATCTCGGTGAGACCGAGATCCTTATCGGTAGGACCGAATTGCTAGGGTTTGGCAGTGGCAAATGACAAGTGAAACTCGGTGGCGCCGGATTGAAAGAATCGGTATGACCGAGTTTGGCTTAGTGTTTAGGTCATTTGTGGCTATGGAAAAGTGGTTGAGGATTTTGGAGCATATCACCAAGCACATAAAGCAAGAGGCTCATTAAGCAACACCTCATCCCTCCTTGATAGTATTGGCTTTTCCTAAAGACTCAATGTGATCTTGGATCACTAAAATATAAAATGAAGAGTCTTGAACTTTTGAGCTTGAGGCAATTCTTTGTCCTTAGCATTTTGAGGGTTCCACTTTCACATCCATGCCATGCCAATCATTGAGCTTTCCTGAAATAATCATCTTGAAATAGCATTAGCTCAATTAGCTATATGTTGTTATGAATTACCAAAACCAGCTAGGGATAGTTGCACTTTCAATCTCCCCCTTTTGGTAATTGATGACAACATATAGATCAAAGCTTCGACAAATTATAATAATCATGAAATACATCGTCGCTTTGAGAAGTATGTGACAAGTAAGAGCTCCCCCTAAATTTGTGCATATTTATAATTTGCTTTGGACTGCAAATGCACAAGGAATTAGAGTCATGGGTTACTCTTTCGTGTCACATACATCTTGATGGAGCGCTAAAAAATGATAAGAAAGAAGTGCATGCACTCATCACCAAGAATAGTGAGTGATCACATAAGATAGATAGAATGATAATATTAAGTAAACATTAAGTGTAGCTTATGATCAAACACATGATCATCGATGTCTCACAGGCATAAGGACGTAGTATCTCACACACAAGCAAATAAAGTTCGAAAAACCACCAAATAAAACAAGAGAGAATAAAAGCAACAGTCTCTCTCGAAGCCTATGATCTATACATTTTCTCCCCCTTTGGCAACAAGTTACCAAAAAGTTCCTAGAAAATGCATAGTGCTAAGTCGACGCTCAGGCTTGATCTTCAGGTGGTGGTGGAGTCCGGAGCACTCCAAGGACGAAGCCTTCGGTAGACGTGGTCGGAGTTGAGGCTGAAGTGGACGCTGGAGCTGGTGGAACTGAGGCTGTGGCTGGCGCAGACGTGGTAGCTCTGGTGTCAGCAACTGGCATTGCAGACGACCTCGGACCTCTTGGCACCCTGGCAAAGCATCAGTCGTAGTCCTGCCTCTCCTCTCATTCATGTCATCTTGGAGCTTCTCCACGGCAGTCTGTATCTCTATCACCTTGATGTCCAAATCATAGAACCTCTGTTCCATGAACCTCTCTAAGCTTGCCTGGTTCTGAGTTAGGTTGGCTAGTCCTTGCTCAATCCGCAGGGTGGATGCAATCAGGTAACCAAGCTGCTCTTGTTTGGTTTTCAGAAAATATTCAGATGCCTCCTCTTGAGTAGGCATCCTGGCAGCTTTCTCCTTCTTCGCCTTCTCCTTCTTGGCTTGTGCTTGGGCAGATGATGGCTCATTCTCAGTCATGATCACTTGATTATCTTCGAAGTCTGGACGGATGGGCAGGTGTTCCTTATCCAACAAGTATGTGCCCGTGCCCATCTTTGAGTTGATGAGCTCCTGAATCTGTGGGGCATACCCACAACTCCTCTTCTGGTCGGCAGCTGTCCTCTTGACTATTTCCACTATGAGGCTCATGACTTTGAATTTCTGAGGTACATCAAAGATATGTAGCAAGTTGATGGCATGACCTCTGATCATCCTGTGATCTACAGACTTGGGCAAAAGAGTGTGCCTAAGGATCCAGTTGATCGTAGGCAATCCCGATAGCAAGTGTTTCACAGACCCAAACTGGTGAGTGTCAAGATCATCTGTTGGAATCTCCTGTTGGAAATATGCCCTAGAGGCAATAATAAAAGCATTATTATTATATTTCCTTGTTCATGATAATTGTCTTTATTCATGCTATAATTGTGTTATCCGGAAATCGTAATACATGTGTGAATAACAGACACCAACATGTCCCTAGTAAGCCTCTAGTTGACTAGCCCGTTGATCAACAGATAGTCATGGTTTCCTGACTATGGACATTGGATGTCATTGATAACGAGATCACATCATTAGGAGAATGATGTGATGGACAAAGACCCAATCCTAAACATAGCTTGAAGATCGTGTAGTTCGTTTGCTAGAGTTTTGCAATGTCAAGTATCTTTTCCTTAGACCATGAGATCGTGTAACTCCCGGATACCGTAGGAATGCTTTGGGTATACCAAACGTCACAACGTAACTGGGTGACTATAAAGGTAGACTACGGGTATCTCCGAAAGTATCTGTTGGGTTGACACGGATCAAGACTGGGATTTGTCACTCCGTATGACGGAGAGATATCACTGGGCCCACTCGGTAATGCATCATCATAAAGAGCTCAAAGTGACCAAGTGTCTGGTCACGGGATCATGCATTACGGTACGAGTAAAGTGACTTGCCGGTAACGAGATTGAACGAGGTATTGGGATACCGACGATCGAATCTCGGGCTAGTAATATATCGATTGACAAAGGGAATTGCATACGGGGTTGATTGAATCCTCGACATCGTGGTTCATCCGATGAAATCATCGTGGAGCATGTGGGAGCCAACATGGGTATCCAGATCCCGCTGTTGGTTATTGACTGGAGAGTCGTCTCGGTCATGTCTGCTTGTCTCCCGAACCCGTAGGGTCTACACACTTAAGGTTCGGTGACGCTAGGGTTGTAAAGATAAGTATATGCAGTAACCCGAATGTTGTTCGGGGTCCCGGATGAGATCCCGGACGTCACGAGGAGTTCCGGAATGGTCCGGAGGTAAAGAATTATATATAGGATGTGCAGTTTCGGCCATCGGGACAAGTTTCGGGGTACCCGGTATTGTACCGGGACCACCGGAAGGGTCCCGGGGGTCCACCGGGTGGGGCCACCTATCCCGGAGGGCTCCTTGGGCTGAAATAGGTGGGAACCCAGCCCATAGTGGGCTGGGGCGCCATCCCCCCCAAGGCCCATGCGCCTAGGGTTGGTGGGGGGGGGAACCCTAAGGGGGGCGCCCCCTTGCTTGGGGGGCAAGCCCCCCACCCCTTGGCCGCCGCCCCCCTGGTAGATCCCATCTACCAGGGCCGGCGCCCCCCCTTTGCACCCCTATATATAGTGGGGGAGAGGAGGGACTTGATGCCCACACCTTTGGTGCTTCCCTCTCTCCCTGTTACACCTTTCTCTCTCGTAGTACACGGCGAAGCCCTGCTGTCGTGACGCCCTGCATCCACCATCACGCCGTCGTGCTGCTGGATCTTCGTCAACCTCTCCTTCCCCCTTGCTGGATCAAGAAGGAGGAGACGTCTCCCGTCCCGTACGTGTGTTGAACGCGGAGGTGCCGTCCGTTCGGCGCTGGTCATCGGTGATTTGGATCACGTCGTGTTCGACAACATCAACCTCGTTCTAACGAACGCTTCCGCTCGCGATCTACAAAGGTATGTAGATGCATCTCGTGACTCGTTGCTAGATGAACTCCTAGATGATCTTGGTGAAACGAGTAGGAAAATTTTTGTTTTCTGCAACGTTCCCCAACAGTGGCATCATGAGCTAGGTCTATGCGTAGTTCTTCTTGCGCGAGTAGAACACAATTTGTTGTGGGCGTGGATTTGTCAACCTTCTTGCCGCTACTAGTCTTTTCTTGCTTCAGCGGTATTGTGGGATGAAGCGGCCCGGACCAACCTTACACGTACGCTTACGTGAGACCGGTTCCACCGACTAACATGCACTAGTTGCATAAGGTGGCTGGCGGGTGTCTGTCTCTCCCACTTTAGCTGGAGCGGATTCGATGAACAGGGTCCTTATGAAGGGTAAATAGAAGTTGACAAATCACGTTGTGGCTTTCACGTAGGTAAGAAAACGTTCTTGCTAGAACCCTAATTCAGCCACGTAAAACTTGCAACAACAATTAGAGGACGTCTAACTTGTTTTTGCAGCAAGTGGTTTGTGATATGATATGGCCAAAGTTGTGATGAATGATGAATGATCTATATGTGATGTATGAGATGTTCATGCTATTGTAATAGGAATCACGACTTGCATGTCGATGAGTATGACAACCGGCAGGAGCCATAGGAGTTGTCTTTATTCTTTTATATGACCTGCGTGTCATCAAGAAACGCCATGTAAATTACTTTACTTTATTGCTAAACGCGTTAGCCGTAGTAGTAGAAGTAATAGTTGGCGAGCAACTTCATGGAGGCACAATGATGGAGATCATGGTGTCATGCCGGTGACAGGATGATCATGAAGCCCCAAGATGGAGATCAAAGGAGCTATGTGATAATGGCCATATCATGTCACGTTTATTATTTGATTACATGTGATGTTTATCATGTTTTGCATCTTGTTTACTTAGAACGACGGTAGTAAATAAGATGATCCCTCATAACAATTTCAAGAAGTGTTCTCCCCTAACTGTGCACCGTTGCTAAAGTTCGTCGTTTCGAAGCACCACGTGATGATCGGGTGTGATAGATTCTTACGTTCACATACAACGGGTGTAAGACAGTTTTACACATGCAAAACACTTAGGGTTAACTTGACGAGCCTAGCATGTACAGACATGGCCTCGGAACACAGAAGACCGAAAGGTCGAGCATGAGTCGTATAGAAGATGCGATCAACATGAAGATGTTCACCGACGTTGACTAGTCCGTCTCACGTGATGATCGGACACGGCCTAGTTAACTCGGATCATGTAATACTTAGAGGACTAGAGGGATGTCTAATCTAAGTGGGAGTTCATTATATAATTTGATTAAGATGAACTTTATTATCATGAACATTAGTCTAAAAACATTTTACAATATGTCTTGTAGATCAAATGGCCCACGTAGTCCTCAACTTCAACGCGTTCCTAGAGAAAACCAAGCTGAAAGACGATGGCAGCAACTATACGGACTGGGTCCGGAACCTGAGGATCATCCTCATAGCTGCCAAGAAAGATTACGTCCTACAAGCACCGCTAGGTGAAGCTCCCGTCCCACAGAACCTAGACGTTATGAACGCCTGGCAGACACGTGTTGACGACTACTCCCTCGTTAAGTGCGGCATGCTTTACAGTTTAGAACCGGGGCTCCAAAAGCGTTTTGAGAGACATGGAGCATATGAGATGTTCGAAGAGCTGAAAATGGTTTTCCAAGCTCATGCCCGAATCGAGAGATATGAAGTCTCCGATAAGTTCTTCAGCTGTAAGATGGAGGAAAATAGTTCTGTCAGTGAGCACATACTCACTATGTCTGGATTACATAACCGCTTGTCTCAGCTGGGAGTCAATCTCCCGGACGATGCGGTCATTGACAGAATCCTCCAGTCGCTTCCACCAAGCTACAAGAGCTTTGTGATGAACTTCAACATGCAAGGGATGCAAAAGACCATTCCTGAGGTGTTTGCAATGCTGAAATCAGCAGAGGTAGAAGTCAAGAAGGAACATCAAGTGTTGATGGTCAATAAAACCACTAAGTTCAAGAAGGGCAAGGGTAAGAAAGCATTCAAGAAGGACGGCAAGGAAGTTGCCGCGCCCGGCAAGCAAGCTGCCGGGAAGAAGCCAAAGAATGGACCCAAGCCTGAGACTGAGTGCTTTTATTGCAAGGGAAGCGGACACTGGAAGCGGAACTGCCCCAAATACTTAGCAGACAAGAAGGCCGGCAAAACAAAAGGTATATGTGATATACATGTAATTGATGTGTACCTTACCAGTAATCGTAGTAGCTCTTGGGTATTTGATACCGGTGCAGTTGCTCACATATGTAACTCACAGCAGGAACTACGGAATAGGCGGAGACTGGCGAAGGACGAGGTGACGATGCGCGTCGGGAATGGTTCCAAAGTCGATGTGATCGCCGTCGGCACGCTACCTCTTCATTTACCTACGGGATTAGTTTTAAACCTCAATAATTGTTATTTAGTACCAGCTTTGAGCATGAACATTGTATCAGGATCTCGTTTAATTCGAGATGGCTACTCATTTAAATCCGAGAATAATGGTTGTTCTATTTATATGAGAGATATGTTTTATGGTCATGCTCCTGTGGTGAATGGTTTATTCTTAATGAATCTCGAGCGTAATGCTACACATGTTCATAGTGTGAATACCAAAAGATGTAAGGTTAATAACGATAGTCCCACATATTTGTGGCACTGCCGCCTTGGTCACATAGGTGTCAAACGCATGAAGAAGCTCCATAAAGATGGACTTTTAGAGTCTCTTGACTATGAATCATTTGACACGTGCGAACCATGCCTTATGGGTAAAAAGACCAAGACTCCGTTCTCAGGAACAATGGAGCGAGCAACCAACTTATTGGAAATCATACATACTGATGTGTGCGGTCCAATGAGCGTTGAGGCACGCGGTGGCTATCGTTATGTTCTCACTCTCACTGATGACTTGAGTAGATATGGGTATATCTACTTAATGAAACACAAGTCTGAAACCTTTGAAAAGTTTAAGGAATTTCAGAGTGAGGTCGAGAATCAACGTGACAGTAAAATCAAGTTTCTACGATCAGATCGTGGAGGAGAATACTTGAGTCACGAATTTGGCACACACTTAAGAAAATGTGGAATAGTTTCACAACTAACGCCGCCTGGAACACCTCAGCGTAACGGTGTGTCCGAACATCGTAATCGCACTCTATTAGATATGGTGCGGTCTATGATGTCTCTTACCGATTTACCGCTATCTTTTTGGGGCTATGCTTTAGAGACTGCCGCATTCACTTTAAATAGGGCTCCGTCAAAATCCGTTGAGATGACACCGTATGAATTATGGTTTGGGAAGAAACCTAAGCTGTCATTTCTAAAAGTTTGGGGATGCGATGCTTATGTCAAGAAACTTCAACCTGAAAAGCTCGAACCCAAGTCGGAAAAATGCGTCTTCATAGGATACCCTAAAGAAACTATTGGGTATACCTTCTACCTCAGATCCGAAGGCAAGGTCTTTGTTGCCAAGAATGGATCCTTTCTAGAGAAGGAGTTTCTCTCGAAAGAAGTAAGTGGGAGGAAAGTAGAACTAGATGAAGTATTGCCTCTTGTACCGGAAAATGGCGCAACTCATGAAAATGTTCCTGAGGTGCCAGCACCGACTAGAGAGGATGTTAATGATAATGATCAAGATACTTCTGATCTAGCTTCTACTGAAATTCGAAGGTCCACAAGGACACGTTCCGCACCAGAGTGGTACGGCAACCCTGTCTTGGAAATCATGTTGTTAGACAACGGTGAACCTTCGAACTATGAAGAAGCAATGGCGGGCCCGGATTCCGACAAATGGCTAGAAGCCATGAAATCCGAGATAGGATCCATGTATGAAAACGAAGTGTGGACTTTGACTGACTTGCCCGTTGAACGGTGAGCCATAGAAAATAAATGGATCTTTAAGAAGAAGACAGACGCGGATGGTAATGTGACCATCTATAAAGCTCGGCTTGTCGCTAAGGGTTATCGACAAGTTCAAGGGGTTGACTACGATGAGACTTTCTCACCGGTAGCGAAGCTAAAGTCCGTCCGAATCATGTTAGCAATTGCCGCATTTTACGATTATGAAATATGGCAAATGGACGTCAAAACGGCTTTCCTTAATGGTTTCCTTAAGGAAGAATTGTATATGATGCAGCCGGAGGGTTTTGTCGATCCTAAGAATGCTGACAAAGTGTGCAAGCTCCAACGCTCGATTTATGGGCTGGTGCAAGCATCTCGGAGTTGGAACATTCGCTTTGATGAGATGATCAAAGCGTTTGGGTTTACACAGACTTATGGAGAAGCCTGCGTTTACAAGAAAGTGAGTGGGAGCTCTGTAGCATTTCTCATATTATATGTAGATGACATACTTTTGATGGGAAATGATATAGAACTCTTGGACAGCATTAAGGCCTACTTGAATAAGAGTTTTTCAATGAAGGACCTTGGAGAAGCTGCTTATATATTAGGCATCAAAATCTATAGAGATAGATCGAGACACCTCATAGGTCTTTCACAAAGTACATACCTTGATAAGATATTGAAGAAGTTCAATATGGATCAGTCTAAGAAGGGGTTCTTGCCAGTGTTACAAGGTATGAAATTGAGCTCAGCTCAAAGTCCGACCACGGCAGAAGAAATAGAAGAGATGAGTGTCATCCCCTATGCCTCAGCCATAGGTTCTATTATGTATGCCATGCTGTGTACCAGACCTGATGTAAACCTTGCCGTAAGTTTGGTAGGAAGATACCAAAGTAATCCCGGCAAGGAACACTGGACAGCGGTCAAGAATATCCTGAAGTACCTGAAAAGGACTAAGGAGATGTTTCTCGTTTATGGAGGTGACGAAGAGCTCGTCGTAAAGGGTTACGTCGACGCTAGCTTCGACACAGATCTGGATGACTCGAAGTCACAAACCGGATACGTGTATATTTTGAATGGTGGGGCAGTAAGCTGGTGCAGTTGCAAGCAAAGCGTCGTGGCGGGATCTACGTGTGAAGCAGAGTACATGGCAGCCTCGGAGGCAGCACATGAGGCAATTTGGGTGAAGGAGTTCATCACCGACCTCGGAGTCATACCCAATGCGTCGGGGCCGATCAAGCTCTTCTGTGACAACACTGGAGCTATTGCACTTGCCAAGGAGCCCAGGTTTCACAAGAAGACAAGGCACATCAAGCGTCGCTTCAACTCCATTCGTGAAAATGTTCAAGATGGAGACATAGAAATTTGTAAAGTACATACGGACCTGAATGTAGCAGATCCGTTGACTAAACCTCTCCCTAGGGCAAAACATGATCAGCACCAGAATTCCATGGGTGTTCGATTCATCACAATGTAACTAGATTATTGACTCTAGTGCAAGTGGGAGACTGTTGGAAATATGCCCTAGAGGCAATAATAAAAGCATTATTATTATATTTCCTTGTTCATGATAATTGTCTTTATTCATGCTATAATTGTGTTATCCGGAAATCGTAATACATGTGTGAATAACAGACACCAACATGTCCCTAGTAAGCCTCTAGTTGACTAGCCCGTTGATCAACAGATAGTCATGGTTTCCTGACTATGGACATTGGATGTCATTGATAACGAGATCACATCATTAGGAGAATGATGTGATGGACAAAGACCCAATCCTAAACATAGCTTGAAGATCGTGTAGTTCGTTTGCTAGAGTTTTGCAATGTCAAGTATCTTTTCCTTAGACCATGAGATCGTGTAACTCCCGGATACCGTAGGAATGCTTTGGGTATACCAAACGTCACAACGTAACTGGGTGACTATAAAGGTAGACTACGGGTATCTCCGAAAGTATCTGTTGGGTTGACACGGATCAAGACTGGGATTTGTCACTCCGTATGACAGAGAGATATCACTGGGCCCACTCGGTAATGCATCATCATAATGAGCTCAAAGTGACCAAGTGTCTGGTCACGGGATCATGCATTACGGTACGAGTAAAGTGACTTGCCGGTAACGAGATTGAACGAGGTATTGGGATACCGACGATCGAATCTCGGGCTAGTAATATATCGATTGACAAAGGGAATTGCATACGGGGTTGATTGAATCCTCGACATCGTGGTTCATCCGATGAAATCATCGTGGAGCATGTGGGAGCCAACATGGGTATCCAGATCCCGCTGTTGGTTATTGACTGGAGAGTCGTCTCGGTCATGTCTGCTTGTCTCCCGAACCCGTAGGGTCTACACACTTAAGGTTCGGTGACGCTAGGGTTGTAAAGATAAGTATATGCAGTAACCCGAATGTTGTTCGGGGTCCCGGATGAGACCCCGGACGTCACGAGGAGTTCCGGAATGGTCCGGAGGTAAAGAATTATATATAGGATGTGCAGTTTCGGCCATCGGGACAAGTTTCGGGGTACCCGGTATTGTACCGGGACCACCGGAAGGGTCCCAGGGGTCCACCGGGTGGGGCCACCTATCCCGGAGGGCTCCTTGGGCTGAAATAGGTGGGAACCCAGCCCATAGTGGGCTGGGGCGCCATCCCCCCCAAGGCCCATGCGCCTAGGGTTGGTGGGGGGGGGGAACCCTAAGGGGGGCGCCCCCTTGCTTGGGGGGCAAGCCCCCCACCCCTTGGCCGCCGCCCCCCTGGTAGATCCCATCTACCAGGGCCGGCGCCCCCCCCTTTGCACCCCTATATATAGTGGGGGAGAGGAGGGACTTGATGCCCACGCCTTTGGTGCTTCCCTCTCTCCCTGTTACACCTTTCTCTCTCGTAGTACACGGCGAAGCCCTGCTGTCGTGACGCCCTGCATCCACCATCACGCCGTCGTGCTGCTGGATCTTCGTCAACCTCTCCTTCCCCCTTGCTGGATCAAGAAGGAGGAGACGTCTCCCGTCCCGTACGTGTGTTGAACGCGGAGGTGCCGTCCGTTTGGCGCTGGTCATCGGTGATTTGGATCACGTCGTGTTCGACAACATCAACCTCGTTCTAACGAACGCTTCCGCTCGCGATCTACAAAGGTATGTAGATGCATCTCGTGACTCGTTGCTAGATGAACTCCTAGATGATCTTGGTGAAACGAGTAGGAAAATTTTTGTTTTCTGCAACGTTCCCCAACATCTCCTTGTACATATTTGCCATATTGTTGTGATCCATCTTCTTCTTGGAGTAGACATCTAAGTCATCTTCATTTTCCTCGGGGGCATTGATAAGTTGTGCCCATTCAGCAACTGTGGACTGGTACCTCGTACCTTCTGACATCCAAGTGATCCTCCCATCTGGGTAGAAGTGTGCTGTGGAGTAGAATTGCATGATTAGCTCCTCGTTCCACTTTGTGAGCTTCTGCCCAACAAAGTCTGCAACTCCACACGCACTAAAGCTGTCATACACTCCAGGATAGTGTTCCTCATTTTCCTTCATGTAGGTCCAGTCGACCCATCTCATGTCACATACTATTGGCTTCTTGTCAAGCAAAACTGTCTCATAGAAATCCTGCTGCTCCTTGGTGTGAAACCTGTAGTCCACTATAGTCCTCCTTCTGGTAGCATAGGGATCTGTCTCTCTCCACTTCCTCAGCCCTGAGTCTTTCCTGAGCTTCATATTCTCAGCCACAGGATGAGCATCGTTGTGGTCTGGGATCTTGGGCTTGAGCTTCCTAAGGACATGCTCTTCCTCTTCCTCTGCAGCTTCAGGCACTGGGGCCTTGTTCTTTTCAGTGGCTGGAATGCTTCTTGTGTTTCTCTTTGGTGCACTCTTTGGCTTAGATGCAGCCTTGGGTGCTTCCTTGGGCTTGGATGCAGTTGCCCCTGACCTTATGGCATCTCCCATAAGTTTGGGTGCCTTGGGTGCTGGTGCAACAACCTCTTCTTCTTCCTCCTCATCTTCCTTGATGGAGGCCTTGCCAAGCACTCTGGCTACAGTCTTCTTGACCCTTTACTTCCTCTTTTTGCCCTCAGCAGCAACTGGCTCTGTGGGTGTAGGCTTCTCAGTTGAAGCTCTAACCTTAGACATGGGCTGCCTGCCTGTTGGCCTTTTGATTTTCAGCCCTGGCTTTGTGCCTTGAGCTGGCTCAACTCTCCTTGATGTGGCCTCTTCCTCTGCCACATAATCGTCATCTTCAGAATCAGAAGTTCTCTTCTTCCTTTGTCTAGTGGCAGCTTTAGGCAGATTGCTGGGGGTGCTCCTGCAGCCATCATCTGAAGAGCTGGAGGGACTAGTGCCCTCACTCATCACCACTTGCTGCTCTGAGAGGTTCTGGCTGTCACTTTGGTCTAACATGATGCAAACTCTGACTGCTGACCCTGTGAATAGATTATAGATGAGATAGAGTGGATGAGCATCACAAAGTGCAGAGTTTTTGCAAAAGAGTAATTCAAAAACTTAGTTTTAGTTTCCCACTGAAATCATCTCGGATCTACCGATTTTCAAACTCGGTGACACCAAAGCAGTTTTGGCACCAGAACTAGTGAAGTCGGTCAGACCGAGTCACAGTTCGGTGGCACCGAGACTGCTAGGGTTTCATAGAGTTCCAAAATCGGTCACACCGATAAGTAATTCTCGGTCAGACCGAGTTTTACTTGTGCAATGGCATAAGCCAAATCGGTGGGACCGAGTTTTTCAACTCGGTGGGTCCGAGATGGTTTCGGCGGAAACCTAACCCTAAAATTTTCGAATTAAACCTAATCTACGAGTTCATTGACTGGATAGGAGTTTATCAAACGTGGCAAGAATCATGATGATCACAATGTGCTAGGAATCGGATTGGAGAATAGCACAAAGATCGAGTCCATACCCTAGTTCGGCGGAGACTCGCTACAGCGGCAACGACGGGGCAGAATTCCCCTTGACGGCGACGGAGACCAGCGATTGGAGGCGGCTGGCGGCGAGGAGGACGATCCGGAGACCCAGGAGGCGGAGCGAGCTATGCACGGGCGAAGAGGTTTCGGAGGAATTTCCAAAATTTTGCCCGTCACTATATATAGCCCGACCCTGTCGGTGTGACCGAGTGGAACAACTCGGTGGCACCGAGGTGCAAAACTATATACAGTTATTGCAACTCGGTGTGACCGAGTGGTTCAAATCGGTTGCACCGAGATCGAAAACCTAGATCAACTTAATGATCTCAGTAGGACCGAAAGTATGGTATCGGTCAGACCGAGAATCACAAAGAGGTTTTGGAAGTTTAAGTCTATGACGAATCGGGGACTCTGAGCGCTCCTCACACAGAGTGGTTCAAATCTGACTTGATCAAATTTTGTGATGCAGCATGAATAGAGTTTGAGACGAGAAAAGCATAGATAGCTAGAGGAGGTTCTTAGGCATTGTTGTCCATCCACTTGGCAAAAGAAGATAAAGCCAAACAATCAAAACAACAAGTGGATGTCCTCGAATGAGTAAAATATGCAACCAACATGCTCACACAATAAGATGGCAAATGATATATGTGGCAAAGCATGCACAACCAATTCTAGCATCTATCAAGCAATTTGCAATGACTAGGTCATCTATATGTGAGTATATTGACTTTGGAGTCAAGTGAGAACACTTGATCGTAGGTCATACTCATCGTTTAAGCTCAAGTGGGGTTACCACTTTTACATAAAGCATTGTTGTATTCACATCTTTAGAGTTGCTTTAGCTCAAGTTTTAGAGTAAAGCTCCCCCTAGATGTGATATCCCCCTAAGAGGGATGAACTAACCTTGGGTTTTGTCGATGATGACTTCATGTAGATGTTGAAGATGTGGATGCTCAATGTTGATGTAGATCACTTGGAGCTATCCATTTGAGTGAATTGCACTTTCAATACCTACATGGGTTAGTCCCACAAGGAACAAACAAGGATATCCATAGACATAGAGTGATGCATACACAAGATGATGTCCATGAAAACTTTAGGTTACCTTGTCCCTTGTCTTACCAACAAGAGGGTTTGTGACTCCTTGAACTAGTGCATGATGTGGAAGTTGATTGCACTTGTTCTTGCCAAAATGATGAGAGTGAAATATGTTGGCGGGGTCACCCTCAAGAACTCTCTAGTTCTTCTTCTTTTGGATCCACACCATCTCGATGGGAATCCTTGGAGTTGTAGTCGTACTTGATGAAGTGGAACTTGATGTGGTCATGGGAATCCACTTGACTAAGGTCTTAGGAGCTTCTTCAAATGCATCAATCTCCTCTTGAAGCTTGTCCTTGCCTTTTTGCTTGTAGTCTTGTGGTGGAAGATCATCTTGAGCTTGTGTCCCCTTGAAAGAAGTATCAGACTTCTCTTCTTGAGGAACAAACTTTGTCTTGGGGTATTGATCTTCTTCCCACTCAACTCCATTGGCATTGAACTTTCGTTCAAAACCAACACCTTGATTCTTCCGGGCATTCCTTGCTTGCGCACAATTTCCTCGAATTGCTTACTCCCGGCAAGGCTTTTGTACACTCCTTTCTCTATAATCCCCTTCAATAAGCTATTTTCTTGCTCAAGTGTAACTTGGCTAAGAGAATCATTAGTGGAATCAAGAGAACTACTAGAAGCAACAATATTGGATTTAGCATGATCATTGTTACTACTAGAGGAAGAATCTTTCTTGTTCTTGTTACTAGACTTGACTTGAGGCATGTAAGTGGATAATAGTAAACGCTTGGCAATGTAAGAAGAACTTTTCTTGCGGAGATCATCATTGATTGCTTTTAAGAACTCATGCTCTTGCTCAAGATTGAGCTTTTCAAAGCATAATTTCTCATGAGCTCTTAGAAGTTCTCGATGATCTTCGAAGATAGTTTCATGAGCTAACTTAAGAGTGTTTAGTTCTTTAGTTAGAGCCACAATCTTCTCCTTATCATTGTCATTCGTTTTATCTTGATTAGCATGATTAATTGATGTTTCATCATAGTACTCATCACTAGAGTTGTCAACAAGCAAGTCATCATCACCTAACAAGTCATCTTCATCACTATTAAAATCAACATACTCGGGGTGTGTTACCTTAGGACCTTTAGCCATGAAGCATCTTCCAATTCCTTCATTTGGTGAGTCAAATATGTCGTAGGAGTTGGTTGACACAAGTGCTAGACCGGCAACACCTTCATCTTGAGTATCTTCGGAGTCAGAGTGATAACTTCTCTCGGAGTGGCTGTCGGAGTCGGAGCCTGATACCCATTCACAAACATGAGCTTGATGTCTTCGTTTTGTGTAGCTCCTTGATGATTTTTCCTTCCTTTCCGAATCCTTGCTTCTCCGTGAGTATCTCCGTTCATAACGATCATCTCTACTCCTTCTCTCTCTCGGTGGTGATTCTTTGCTTCTTCCTTTTGGAGAATCTTCTCTTCTCTTGTAGGGAGCCATACACTCATTGGAATAGTGTCCGGGTCTTCCACAATTATAGCAGTTTCACTCTCGACTAGAAGATCTTTTGTCATTGTAGGACCTTGACTTGAAGCTTCTATCTTTGCTTCTACTCTTGTAGAACTTGTTGAAGTTCTTCACCATTAAGCTCAATTCTTCATTGAAGTTTTGTTTCTCACTTGATGATGTGGGGACTTCACATGAGGCTTTGTAGGCACCACTTGATTTGTTGTGAAGTTCCTCTTTATCCTTGAGTGACATCTCATGAGCAACAATCCTTCCAATCACTTCCGTTGGTTTGAGATCTTTGTAATTGGGCATCATTTGAATCAATGTGCACACGGTATCATATTTCCCATCCAAGGCTCTTAGGATCTTCTTGATGATGAATCTATCGGTCATCTCTTCACTTCCTAAGCCGGCAATCTCATTTGTGATGAGAGCAAGCCTAGAGTACATTTCGGCGACACCTTCACCATCCTTCATCTTGAACTTGTCAAGTTGACTTTGGAGCACATCCAACTTGGATTCCTTGACGGAGTTGGTACCTTCATGCATATCAATCAACGTGTCCCTAATTTCCTTTGCATTCTCAAGGCGGCTGATTTTGTTGAATTCTTCAGGGCACAATCTGTTGAAGAGAATATCACAAGCTTGAGCATTGTATTGCAACATCTTCAACTCATCTGCGGTAGCTTCACGGTTTGGTTCTCTCCCATCAAAGAACTCACCTTGCAAACCAACACAAACAATAGCCCATACGGCGGGGTTATGTCCAAGAATATGCATTTTCATTTTATGCTTCCAACTAGCAAAATTAGTGCCATAAAAGTAAGGACCTCTACGGTGATAATTTCCCTCGCTAGACGCCATACTCTCCTAGGTTGTGAAACCAAGGCTATGACCACCAAAAGCTATGGAGATTAAGGCAAATGGAGACCAAAGCTCTGATACCACTTGTAGGATCGAAAGTATGTCTAGAGGGGGGGTGATTAGACTACTTGACCAAATAAAAACTTAACCTTTTCCCAATTTTAGTTCTTGGCAGATTTTAACTATCTTAGGACAAGTCAAGCAATCATCACACAATTCAAGCAAGCATGCAAAGAGTATATTGGCAGCGGAAAGTAAAGCATGCAACTTGCAAGAATATAAAGGGAAGGGTTTTGAGGATTCAAACGCAATTGGAGACACGGATGTTTTTCCCGTGGTTCGGATAGGTGGTGCTCTCCTACATCCACGTTGATGGAGACTTCAACCCACGAAGGGGAACGGTTGCGCGAGTCCACGAAGGGCTCCACCCACAAAGGGTCCACGAAGAAGCAACCTTGTCTATCCCACCATGGCCATCGCCCACGAAGGACTTGCCTCACTAGCGATAGATCTTCACGAAGTAGGCGATCTCCTTGCCCTTACAAACTCCTTGGTTCAACTCCACAATCTTGTCGGAGGCTCCCAAGTGACACCTAGCCAATCTAGGAGACACCACTCTCCAAGAAGTAACAAATGGTGTGTTGATGATGAACTCCTTGCTCTTGTGCTTCAAATGATAGTCTCCCCAACACTCAACTCTCTCTCATAGGATTTGGATCTGGTGGAAAGAAGATTTGAGTGGAAAGTGACTTGGGGAAGGCTAGAGATCAAGATTCATATGGTTGGAATGGAATATCTTGGTCTCAACACATGAGTAGGTGGTTCTCTCTCAGAACATATGAGTTGGAATGGTGTATGTGTTCTGATGGCTCTCTCCACGAGTGAAGAGGAGGTGGAGGGGTATATATAGCCTCCACACAAAATCCAACCGTTACACAGAATATACCAATCTCGGTGGGACCGAATAAACAAACTCGGTCGGACTGAAATAGTAAACCTAGTGACCGTTAGAGATTTCGGTGGGACTGACATGCAACTCGGTAGGACCAATTCGGTTAGGGTTTGGGCATAACGTAATCTCGGTGAGACCGATTGCACAAACTCGGTGAGACCGAGTTTGGTAATAAGCTAACCAGAGAGTTGGTCAGGCAAACTCGGTGGGACCGACTCGCTCTTTCGGTGAGACCGAAAAGTTACAAGAAGGAAACAAAGAGTTTACATTGCAATCTCGGTGGGACTGATTCGCTCTTTCGGTGAGACCGAAAAGTTACGAAAGGGAAACAGAGAGTTTGCAATCCCATCTTGGTGAGACCGAGATCCTTATCGGTAGGACCGAATTGCTAGGGTTTGGCAGTGGCAAATGACAAGTGAAACTCGGTGGCGCCGGATTGAAAGAATCGGTATGAACGAGTTTGGCTTAGTGTTTAGGTCATTTGTGGCTATGGAAAAGTGGTTGAGGATTTTGGAGCATATCACCAAGCACATAAAGCAAGAGGCTCATTAAGCAACACCTCATCCCTCCTTGATAGTATTGGCTTTTCCTAAAGACTCAATGTGATCTTGGATCACTAAAGTATAAAATGAAGAGTCTTGAACTTTTGAGCTTGAGACAATTCTTTGTCCTTAGCATTTTGAGGGTTCCACTTTCACATCCATGCCATGCCAATCATTGAGCTTTCCTGAAATAATCATCTTGAAATAGCATTAGCTCAATGAGCTATATGTTGTTACGAATTACCAAAACCACCTAGGGATAGTTGCACTTTCACTTCTCTTATTGCAAGGTCTCATGGGCAAAGCTGGACGCCGTCAAGTTAGCGACTGGGCGGCCGCCGGAGGGCAAGGAGCACCGCACACCTGAGCGATGCTTCGACGATGTTTTAGAGGGGTCCCGCATTGTTGTGGATCACTGTGCAAAAGACATTATCTTTGAATGAATGTACTTGAGATCCCTCTGCCTTATATAAAACAAGTTGTTTATGCAATATAATGCTTGTTATGTTTTTAAATTTTTACTTCCTGTGCGACCGTGTTGTATGAAATCTGAGGGTTAACCAGTCGTCAGCTTCTGCCCCCACATAGGTAGTACGGGGGTGTTCAGGATGGAATATAAACAATCTTGATCCAATTAGATGGTCCTTGAAGCAGTTGTTTAGCGCAATGAACCAGGCAACTAGACTATGCGGCTGTAATGCCCTCACTTAGCCATAGGAGTGCGGCAATAAAAACATGGGCGCAACCCCTAGTATCCGAACTAGAATGCTATAGGCGTCTAATCGGGAAGTATCAATCCTTCGTGTAATGCAGAAGAAATTTCCAACGATTTGTAACCTCCAAATAGCTGACCGGCTCTCGCCGCATCATAACAGTCAGTTTTCGGCTTTTCTACTGAGGTGCTCCTTTGGATAAACCAAGGCATAATCGCAGTAGTTCTCTCTTTACTACCTTAGCCGATATAGCGGAACGTAAGGTAGCAAGCACAGGAGCCGGGCAACCCAACTATTGAACAAAGACATGATTCAGAGCCAATGCATATAATGCTAAATTCGGGGTGCCGAACTATACTGATAGAAAGTGTTCAGACTTTTGTTGCCATAATGTGGGGTGCTATGAAGCCCCTGGCAAACGTCCAGCATACCAAAGTGTATAGGTGCTACCTGATAGGATTATCCATAGGGGAGCTGAAAAGAAAAAAAAGAAAACATAAAAGATACAAAGGTAAAAAGCTGGAGTCCTACAACTCCAGCTGCAAACTGTTCGCACTGTAATTTAATTAGTACGTCAAGGCACATTGATACAGGTAATGCGATAAGCAACAGGCTATTTGACATGCCGAAACAAAGGGAGAGCTGCATATGGGTCCTGAAAGATAGGTAGAGTTATCGTTAACGGAATCACCTAAGAAGTCCCCCGTATGTCTGCGTTTCTCGTCGTCTTGGTGTGTTTATCCTTCAAGAGGACCGATGACCAGACCACCAGATGGTGCCTGTGGGATTGAGACCTGCAAAGGAAACAAGTAAAAATGAAAGTATATGTGTATCCGACGTCAGTTGAGCCGTACTACGGGCCACAAGCTAGCTATGCCTCCCTCAATGCCCATGGGATTTTGAGCGCGTAGTTATGTACACGCGGCACGAATGCCACCACTTGATCGGAACTGTGACGGAGGCCGGATTGCTAGTCGAGCTCCCGACGAGCTAAGCTTTCCTGCTGCAGAGTAGTTCGGGCCCTCTTAATGGTGTCTGTGGGCTCCGCAACCGAGTTAAGGTTCTGCTTGAGAAGGCCGCTCTGTACTTCTGCTGCTAAGGCAGCTGTGTGCTCTTTTGTACGGAGGGAGCGTTCCGTATTTCTATTGACTATTATGACGCCGCGTGGACCAGGCATCTTGAGCTTGAGATAAGCATAGTGTGGTACTGCATTGAATCGAGCAAACGCAGTTCGTCCGAGCAATGCGTGATAGCCGTTGCAAAAGGGGACAATATCGAAGATTAACTCCTTGCTTCGGAAGTTGTCCGGAGATCCAAAGACAACCTCGAGTGTGATTGAGCCCGTACAATGGGCCTCTACACCTGGTATGACTCCTTTGAAGGTAGTCCTGGTGGGCGTGATCCAGGATGGGTTAATGCCCATTTTTCGCATTGTATCCTGATAGAGCAGATTAAGGCTACTACCACCGTCCATAAGGACGCGAGTCAAGTGGAACCCATCAATTATTGGGTCTAAGACCAGTGCGGCTGAGCCACCGTGACAGATACTAGTGGGATGATCTCGGCGATCAAAGGTGATCGGACATGACGACCATGGGTTAAATTTTGGGGCGACTGGCTCTATCGCATAGACGTCCCTGAGCGCACGCTTGCGCTCCCTCTTGGGGATGTGGGTAACATATATCATGTTCACCGTTTTAACCTGTGGGGGAAACTTCTTCTGTCCCCCTGTGTTCAGTTGCTGGGGCTTTTCGTCATCGTCCTAGCTTTGCGATCCCTTTTTCATGTTCTCGGTGTTCAATTTGCCAGCCTGTTAAAAAACCCAGCAATCTCTATTTGTATGATTGGGTGGCTTGTCTGGGGTGCCATGAATCTGGCACGGATGATAAAGTATGAGGTCCAAGCTAGATGGGCCTGAATTGTTCTTTTGGAAAGGCTTCTTCCGCTGACCGGACTTTGAGCCCCTGAATCCGGCATTGACTGCCGTGTCCTCGGTGTTATCACTGTTGTTTCGGCGTTTGTATCTGTCGCGTCGAGACTTGTCTTTTCTAGTTTTAGCTTCAGGGGTGCCGGCATCGCTCGCATTGCTTTTGCTACGGGCCAACCAACTGTCCTCGCCTGCACAAAAGCGGGTCATGAGTGCCGTGAGGGCTGCCATGGATTTTTGCTTTTCTTGGCCGAGGTGGCGAGCGAGCCATTCGTCACGGATGCTGTGTTTGAAGGCTGCTAGGGCTTCGGCATCTGGACAATCGACGATTTAGTTCTTTTTAGTTAAGAACCTAGTCCATAATTTCCTGGCAGACTCTCCGGGCTGTTGAACTATATGGCTTAAGTCATCAGCGTCTGGAGGTCGAACATATGTACCTTGGAAGTTATCGAGGAAGGCCTCTTCCAAGTCCTCCCAGCCGCCAATAGAATTTGCAGGCAGACTGTTGAGCCAGTGCTGAGCTCGCCCTTTGAGTTTTAAAGGGAGGTATTTGATGGCATGGAGGTCATCGCCGCGAGCCATATGAATGTGGAGAATGAAGTCTTCGATCCACACCGCGGGGTCCGTGGTTCCATCATATGATTCTATATTCACGGATTTGAACCCTTCTGGGAATTCGTGATCCAGGACCTCATCTGTGAAGCAATGAGGGTGTGCGGCACCTCTATATCGGGCCGTATTGTGACGTAGCTCTGATGGAGTCCGTCTGCGGTTTTCGGCCCGCACATGACTAAGTTTGTCACATCCGAATAGGTGGCCGTCGTCGCGTGTCAAGACACGCCCTCGTGATCCATAGATTGATCTAGTGTTTCCTAGTTTATTATTTAGGGTTTGCCGGAGGTCATATGTATTCCCATGGTCTAATTTACCTCTGCCTGTGCGCTGAGGCGGGGCTAGCTGGTGTTCGACATGAGTTGCCGTTTTGTCTCGACCACGTGGTGGTCGGTCAGCCGCATTGTACGATGGAGGTATGTAGTTTGGCGCCTCCTCGTCAAACTGAGGTAGCAGTTTGCGCTTTGGGTAGCTTTTGGTTGGATGCTTGAGGCCATACTCTTCGGCTGCTAGGACATCGGTCCATTTATCATTGAGCAGATTTTGGTCAGCTTGAAGCTGATGCTGCTTCTTTTTCAAGCTCCTTGCAGTGGCAATTAGCTGGCACTTGTAGTGCTCCTACTCAAGAGGTTCCTCAGGCACGATGAAATCCTCGGTGCCGAGGCTCACCTCATCCTCGGAGAGCGGAAGGTAGTTATCATCCTTCGAATCTTCATGCGTGGCCTATTTACCGGGGCTAACCTGCCTGCCTTCCCGGTCATCTTGTTCATTAACTATATCAACGGGGTCTTCGTTGTCTTCGGCACCTTCTGGAGTGTTGTCTTCTCCTGTGCCGGTTGATACGTCTCCGTCGTATCTACTTTTCCAAACACTTTTGCCCTTGTTTTGGACTTTAACTTGCATGATTTGAATGGAACTAACCAGGACTGACGCTATTTTCAGCAGAATTGCCATGGTGTTATTTATGTGCAGAAACAAAAGTTCTCGGAATGACCTGAAACTCCATGGAGATTATTTTTGGAAATAAAAAAATACTGGCAAAGAATCAAGGCCAGCGGGCCCAAACCCTAGCCACGAGGGTGGGGGCACGCCTGCCCCCTGGGTGCGCCCCCTGCCTCGTGGGCCCCCTAGAGCTCCACCGACCTCAACTCCAACTCCATATATTCGTGTTCGGGGAGAAAAACCCAGGGAGAAAGATTCATCACATTTTACGATACGGAGCTGCCGCCAAGCCCTAAACTCTCTCGGGAGGGCTGGTCTGGAGTCCGTTCGGGGCTCCGGAGGGGAATCCATCGCCGTCATCATCATCAACCATCCTCCATCACCAATTTCATGATGCTCACTGCCGTGCGTGAGTAATTCCATCGTAATCTTGCTGGACGGTGATGGGTTGGATGAGATTTATCATGTAATCGAGTTAGTTTCGTTAGGGTTTGATCCCTAGTATCCACTCTGTTCTGAGATTGATGTTGCTATGACTTTGCTATGTTTAATGCTTGTCATTAGGGCCCGGGTGCCATGATTTCAGATCTGAACCTATTATGTTTTCATGAATATATGTGAGTTCTTGATCCTATCTTGCAAGTCTATAGTCACCTACTATGTGTTATGATCTGGCAACCCCGAAGTGACAATAATCGGGGCCACCCCCGGTGATGACCGTAGTTTGAGGAGTTCATGTATTCAATATGTGTTAATGCTTTGGTCTGGTACTCTATTAAAAGGAGGCCTTAATATCCCTTAGTTTCCGTTAGGACCCCGCTGCCACAGGAGGGTAGGACAAAAGATGTCATGCAAGTTCTTTTTCATAAGCACGTATGACTATATTCGGAATACATGCCTACATTACATTGATGAATTGGAGATAGTTCTATGTCACCCTATGTTATGACTGTTACATGATGAACCACATCCGACATAATTCTCCATCACTAATCCATTGCCTACGAGCTTTCCATATATTGTTCTTCGCTTATTTAATTTTCTGTTGCTATTGTTATCATCACTACAAAATACCAAAATATTACTTTTGCTACCATTACGTTTTGCCACCGTTACCACTACTATCATATTACTTTGCTACTAAATACCTTCCTGCAGATATTAAGTTATCCAGGTGTGGTTGAATTGACAACTCAGCTGCTAATACTTGAGAATATTCTTTGGCTCCCCTCGTGTCGAATCACTAAATTTGGGTTGAATTCTCTACCCTCGAAAACTATTGCGACCCCTATACTTGTGGGTTATCACCGGTAGTGCTGTCTTTACTGCGGCGTGACTTAGAGTGGCGCTGCTGACGCCGACGCTTGGACTGTATTTCAGAAGGTTTATCCTCAGCTGGATCTTCCTTGTCCCTGCCGCTGTTCTCCTTTGGTGCATCCACCGTGTATACATCATACGAGGAAGTGGCCGTCCAGCGTCCAGTGAACGACGGGTTCTGGACCTCTTCTTCTCCGGCATTGTCGTCCATACCGTCGATGTCCTCGGAGTCGTAGTCAATTTCGTCGGTCAAATCCTCGACCATGGCTATGAAGTGGGTGGCAGGTGGGAAGCGAAATTCTCCACCGCCAGCCCCTAGTTCGAGCCGGATATATTTCGGCTGTGACTCCTCTATCAAGGACAGGTTTTTTTAACGAGCTTAGCACATCGCCCAAAGGCGAGCGCTGGAAGATGTCTGCGGTGCTGAATTCGAAGATCGATAAATGAACAAGCTCAGCGTCCGTGGCCTCACGTGGTTCGGAACTTATGGCCAGAGACGAGTCCGGAGTTCCGCTGACAGAGACGTCGTGAGAGGTTAAGTCTACATGTGACTCCAACACCGTGGAATCTGTGGCCTCCGTGGTGGGGTTGATCCTCCCGTCCTTGGATGGTGCACCTTGCTCCGGATCTAGGGCCGGAGCGGATACAGGAGCAATCTCCTGGATGCGGCCAGATGACAGATTTGGGTCATGACCATCAGGGTGACCGGGAGCAGTTATCATGGTCTCGAATCCGGCGAAGATCAAGTCTCCACGGATGTCCACAACGTAGTTCAAGCTCCCAAATCTGACCTGATGGCCAGGGGCGTAACTTTCGATCTACTCCAGATGGCCAAACGAATTGGCCCGCAGTGCGAAGCCGCCGAACACGAATATCTGCCGGGGAGGAATGCTTCTCCTTTGACAACGTCCTTATTGATGATCGAAGGGGCCATCAAACCTTTTGGCGACGACACAGAACTCTCAATGAATGCACCAACGTCGGTGTCAAAACCGGCGGATCTCGGGTAGGGGGTCCCGAACTGTGCGTCTAAGGTCAATGGTAACAGGAGACAAGGGACATGATGTTTACCCAGGTTCGGGCCCTCTCTATGGAGGTAATACCCTACATCCTGCTTGATTGATATAGATGAATATGTGTGTTACAAGAGTTGATCTACCTCGAGATCATAATGGCTAAACCCTAGAGGTCTAGCGTGTATGGCTATGATAATGAGTGTCCTATCCGGACTAAGTCCTCCGGTTTATATAGACACCGAGAGGATCTAGGGTTACACAAGGTCGGTTACAAAGAAGGAATCTACATATCCGGTCGCCAAGCTTGCCTTCCACGCCAAGGAGAGTCCCATCCGGACACGGGCGCAGTCTTCGGTCTTCGTATCTTCATAGCCCATCCGTCCGGCCCATGGCTAACAGGCCGGACGCCCGAGGACCGCTTAGTCCAGTACTCCCTCAGCGGCACCCTCACCCCTTGTCCAATTCGGTTTGGGCAGGGGAGGCGTGCGACACCTCATGGACCTTCTTCCCTCTCTCCACTAAAGCCCACTAAGGCCCATTAACTTCCCTGGGGGGTTCTGGTAACCTCCCGGTACTCCGAAAAAATGCCCGAACCACTCGGAACCATTCCGATGTCCAAATGCAACCTTCCAATATATGAATCTTTACCTCTCGACCATTTCGGGACTCCTCTTCATGTCTGTGATCTCATCCGGGACTCCGAACAAACTTGGGTCATCAAATCACATACTTCACAATACAAATCGTCATCGAACGTTAAGCGTGCGGACCCTACAGGTTCGAGAACTATGTAGACATGAACGAGACACATCTCCAGTCAATAACCAATAGCGGAACATGGATGCTCATATTGGCTCCTACATATTTTACGAAGATCTTTAATGGTCAAACCGCATAACAACATACGTCATTCCCTTTGTCATCGGTATGTTACTTGCCCGAGATTCGATCGTCGGTATCATCATACCTAGTTCAATCTCGTTACAAGCAAGTCTCTTTACTCGTTCCGTAATGCATCATCCTACAACTAACTCATTAGTCACATTGCTTGCAAGGCTTATAGTGATGAGCATTACCGAGAGGGACCAGAGATACCTCTCTGATAAACGGAGTGACAAATCCTAATCTTGTTCTATGCCAACTCAACAAACACCATCGGAGACACCTATAGAGTATCTTTATAATCACCCAGTTACGTTGTGACATTTGATAGCACACAAAGTGTTCCTCCAGTATTCAGGAGTTGCATAATCTCATAGTCAGAGGAATATGTATAAGTCATGAAGAAAGCAATAGCAAGAAAACTATACGGTCATTATGCTAAGCTAACGGATGGGTCTTGTCCATCACATCATTCTCTAATGATGTGATGTTGTTCATCAAATGACAACACACGTCCATGGTTAGGAAACTTAACCATCTTTGATTAACGAGCTAGTCAAGTAGAGGCATACTAGGGACACTCTGTTTGTCTATGTATTCACACATGTACTAAGTTTCCGGTTAATGCAATTCTAGCATGAATAATAAACATTTATCATGATATAAAGAAATATAAATAACAACTTTATTATTGCCTCTAGGACATATTTCTTTCAACTTCATCCAACCGCCGCCATCATTCGTGCCAGTCCACCCTCGTTGCACACCGTGTATACGCTATCAACATGCCACACTCACCGCCACTATAGGACAACATGTCTCCCTCCCATCGTCACCCCTGTCATGATCAAGACAACCACCACTATTGGGGCCTTGGTGCTGCCACCGGCGAACGAATTGGACAGGGTTCATACATGCGGTTGTTTTCATGCGAATCGCCGAGGTCTCATGTAAGGCCCCGTGGGATAGGGAGAAATCCAGAGAAAGGGGACGGGGAGCCACCCGAGTCGCTTGTCCGGAGGACGCAGGTGCAGATGTGTGGTTGTTGTGTTGTTTCATAGATAGATTGATGTGTTCTAGAAAGCTTAAACCAGTGCAAATTGGTCAGAAATTTATGACTTCAAGACAAAAACTATTCTCCATTTGTGCCCTTCCTCATATCTCTGTTGAGGCTGCCCTTATAAATCTTGGAATCCTTGCTTTCCATAGTGCCTTTGGCCCCCTCGAATCGGGGGCTGGGAGGACCTCCTGGACTGTGTGTCTCTTCACACCCCTCGCTTGGAGCCGGGCCAGGTTGTGTGGCACCTGGAGAATAGTGGCCATTTGTCCACTAGGTCGCTCTACCAATCCATCACGGCAGTTCCCAACCCTAAATCATTGTCCCACATGTGTCGATTCGGTTTCCTCTGAAGATTAATATCTTTTTGTGGTGATGGATCCGTGGTCGAGTCCCTTTAGGTGTCGAGGTTCTCAAACGTAACAACCCTGGGGATGGCCAATGCCCTTTGTGCGATACCGCGGAGACTCTAACCACATTTTATCACTTATGTCTCAGCCCAATTCCTTTGGAGTTGTATTCGGGAAGTGTTAGGTGGCGGGTGTTGCCACTCCAACTTCCCGGACCTCCTTGAGGAATCGTAGTCATGTGCGGTAGGCTCCCGATGTTGGGGAACGCAGTAATTTCAAAAAAAATCATACGCACACGCAAGATCATGCTGATGCACAACAACGAGAGGGGAGAGTGTTGTCCACGTACCCTCGTAGACCGTAAGCGGAACCGTTATTACAACGCAATTGATGTAGTTGTATGTCTTCACGATGAACCGATCCTAGTACCGAAAGTACGACACCTCCGCGATCTGCACACGTTCGGCTCGGTGACATCCCACGAACACAATCCAGCAGAGTGTCGAGAGAGAGCTTCGTCAGCACGACGGCGTGATGACGGTGATGATGAAGATACCGGCGCAGGGCTTCGCCTAACAACTGCAATGATATGACCGAGGTGGATTATGGTGGAAGGGGGCCCCGCACACGGCTAAGAGATCAATGTCTGTTGTGTGTTCTAGGGTGCCCCCTACCCCCGTATATAAAGGAGCAAGGGGGAGGCCGGCTGGCCTTGGGGCGCGCTGATACGTCTCCAACATATCTATAATATTTTATTGCTCCATGCTATATTACCTACTGTTTAGGACATTATTGGGCTTTATTATCCACTTTTATATTATTTTTGGGACTAACCTATTAACCGGAGGCCCAGCCCAAAATTGCTGTTTTTTTGCCTATTTTAGGGTTTCGAAGAAAAGGAATATCAAACGGAGTCCAAATGGAATGAAACCTTCAGAAACGTAATTTTCTCACCGATACAACTCATGAGACTTGGACCCTACGTCAAGCCAACTAACATGAGGCCACAAGGTAGGGGGCGCGCCTACCCCCCAGGCGCGCCCTCCACCCTCGTGGGCCCCCCTGTTGCTCCATCGACGTACTTCTTCCTCCTATATATATCCACGTATCCCCAAACGATCAGAACAGGAGCCAAAACCCTAATTCCACCGCCGTAACCTGCTGTATCCACGTGATCCCATCTTGGGGCCTGTTCTGGAGTTCCGCCGGAGGGGGCATCGATCACGGAGGGCTTCTACATCAACACCATAGCCTCTCCGATGAAGTGTGAGTAGTTTACTTCAGACCTACGGGTCCATAGTTAGTAGCTAGATGGCTTCTTCTCTCTTTTTGGATCTCAATACAATGTTCTCCCCCTCTCTTGTGGAGATCTATTCGATGTAATCTTCTTTTTGCGGTGTGTTTGTTGAGATCGATGAATTGTGGGTTTATGATCAAGTCTATCTATGAATAATATTTGAATCTTCTCCGAATTCTTTTATGTATGATTGGTTATCTTTGCAAGTCTCTTCGAATTATCAGTTTGGTTTGGCCTACTAGATTGATCTTTCTTGCAATGGGAGAAGTGCTTAGCTTTGGGTTCAATCTTGCGGTGTCCTTTCCCGGTGACAGTAAGGGCAGCAAGGCACGTATTGTATTGTTGCCATCGAGGATAACAAGATGGGGTTGTCTTCATATTGCATGAGTCTATCCCTCTACATCATGTCATCTTGCTTAAGGCATTACTCTATTTTTAACTTAATACTCTAGATGCATGCTGGATAGTGGTCAATGAGTGGAGTAATAGTAGTAGATGCATGCATGAGTCGGTCTACTTGTCTTGGACGTGATGCCTATATACATGATCATACCAAGATATTCTAATAACTATGCTCAATTCTGTCAATTGCTCAACAGTAATTTGTTCACCCACCGTAGAATACTTATGCTCTCGAGAGAAGCCACTAGTGAAACCTATGGTCCCCGGGTCTATCTTTATCATATTAATCTCCTACTACTTAGTTATTTACTTTGCCTTTATTTTACTTTGCATCTTTATCATAAAAATACCAAAAATATTATCTTATCATATCTATCAGATCTCACTCTCGTAAGTGGACCTATAGGGATTGACAACCCCTATTTGCGTTGGTTGCGAGGATTTATTTGTTTTGTGCAGGTACGAGGGACTCACGCGTAGCCTCCTACTAGATTGATACCTTGGTTCTCAAAAACTGAGGGAAATACTTACGCTACTTTTCTGCATCATCCCTTCCTCTTCGGGGAAAACCAACACAGTGCTAAAAGAGGTAGCAAGAAGGATTTCTGGCACCATTGCCGGGGAGGTCTACGCAAAAGTCAACATACCAAGTACCCATCACATACCCTTATCTCCCGCATTATATTATTTTCCATTTGCCTCTCGTTTTCCTCTCCCCCCAATTCACCCTTGCCGTTTTATTCGCCCTCTCTCTATCCTCCCTCTCCTTCTCTATTTGCCCCTTTTTGTCCACTTGCTTTTTGTTTGCTTGTGTGTTAGTTTGCTTGTTTGTCACGATGGCTCAAGATAATACTAAATTGTGTGACTTCACCAATACCAACAACAATGATTTTGTTAGCACTCTGATTGCTCCTCTTACCAATGCTGAATCTTGTAAAATTAATACTGCTTTGCTGAATCTTGTCATGAAAGATCCATTCTCCGGCCTTCCTAGTGAAGATGCCGCTACCCATCTAAATAGCTTCGTTGATTTGTGTGACATGCAAAAGAAGAAAGATGTGGATAATGATATTGTTAAATTGAAGCTATTTCCTTTTTTGCTTAGAGATCGTGCTAAAGCTTGGTTTTCGTCTTTGCCTAAAAATAGTATTGATTCATGGAACAAGTGCAAAGATGCTTTTATCTCTAAGTATTTTCCTCCTGCTAAAATCATCTCCCTTAGAAACGATATTATGAATTTTAAGCAACTTGATCATGAACATGTTGCACAAGCTTGGGAGAGAATGAAATTAATGATACGTAATTGCCCTACTCATGGTTTAAATTTGTGGATGATTATACAAAAAATTTATGCCGGATTGAATTTTGCTTCTAGAAATCTTTTGGATTCGGCCGCGGGAGGCACTTTTATGTAAATCACCTTAGGAGAAGCTACTAAACTCCTAGATAATATTATGGTTAATTATTCTCAATGGCATACTAAAAGATCCACTAATAAAAAAGGTGCATGCGATAGAAGAAATTAATGTTTTGAGTGGAAAGATGGATGAACTTATGAAATTATTTTCTAATAAGAGTGTTTCTTCTGATCCTAATGATATTCCCTTGTCTACTTTGATTGAGAATAATAATGAATCTATGGATGTGAATTTTGTAGGTAGGAACAATTTTGGTAACAACGCGTATAGAGGAAATTTCAATCCTAGGCCTTATCCTAGTAATCCATCTAATAATTATGGTAATTCCTACAACAATTCGTATGGAAATTATAATAAGATGCCCTCTGATTTTGATTCTAATATTAAAGAATTTATTACTTCGCAAAATAATTTTAATGCTATGATTGAAGAAAAATTGCTTAAGATTGATGATTTGGCTCGGAACATTGATAGAATTGCTCTTGATGTTGATTCTTTGAAACTTAGATCTAGTCCACCTAAGCATGATATCAATGAGTCTCTCAAAGCCATGAGAATTTCCATTGATGAGTGCAAAGAAAGAACCGCTAGGATACGTGCTAAGAAAGATGCCTTTATAAAAGTGTGTTCTTCTAGTTCCTATGAAAATAATGATGAAGATCTAAAAGTTATTGATGTGTCCACTATTAAATCTTTGTTTTGCAATATTAATCTTGATAATGATGGGACTGAATATGATCCACCTTTACCTAGAAGGCGTTCCAAGAATTCTGAATCTTTTGATCTTGATGCTAAATTTGATAAAAGTGGGATTGAAGAAATTAAAACCCTAGATGTTGCTAAACCCAATATTATGGATTTCAAGGAATTTAACTATGAAAATTGCTCTTTGATTGATTGTATTTCCTTGTTGCAATCCGTGCTAAATTCTCCTCATGCTTATAGTCAAAATAAAGCGTTTACTAAACATATCGTTGATGCCTTGATGCAATCTTATGAAGAAAAACTTGAATTGGAAGTTTCTATCCCTAGAAAACTTTATAATGAGTGGGAACCAACTATTAAAATTAAAATTAAAGATCATGAATGCTATGCTTTATGTGATTTGGGTGCTAGTGTTTCCACGATTCCAAAGACTTTGTGTGATTTGTTAGGTTTCCATGATTTTGATGATTGCTCTCTAAACTTGCACCTTGCGGATTCCACTATTAATAAACCTATGGGAAGAATTAATGATGTTCTTATTGTTGCAAATATGAATTATGTGCCCGTAGATTTTATTGTTCTTGACATAGATTGCAATCCTTCATGTCCTATTATTCTTGGTAGACCTTTCCTTAGAACGATTGGTGCAATTATTATTATGAAGGAAGGAAATATTAGATTCAAATTTCCATTAAGGAAAGGCATGGAACACTTTCCTAGAAAGAAAATTAAATTACCTTATGAATCTATTATAAGAGCCACTTATGGATTGCCTACCAAAGATGGCAATACCTAGATCTATTATTGTTATGCCTAGCTAGGGGCGTTAAACGAGAGCGCCTGTTGGGAGGCAACCCAATTTTATTTTTATTCCTTGCTTTTTGCTCCTGGTTAGTAATAAATAAATTAATTATCCTCTGTTTTGGTTGTGTTTTTTGTGTTTACTTAGCGTTTGTGCCAAGTAGAACCGTTGGGAAGACTTGGGGAAAGTCTTGTTGAACTTGCTGTAAAAAAACAGAAACTTTAGCGCTCACGAGAACTGCTGTCATTTTTATTTGGGAAGTGCTATTTAGTTGATTATTTTTTCAGATGATTAACAGATAAATTCCTCACGTCCAGCAATTTATTTTAGAATTTTTGGGGTTCCAGATCTTGCGCTAGCTCCAGATTAATACAGACTATTCAGTTTTTGACAGATTCTATTTTGCGTGTGTTGTTTGCTTATTTTGATGAATCTATGGCTAGTAAATTAGTTTATAAACCATAGAGAAGTTGGAATAAAGTAGGTATAACACCCATATAAATAAATAATGAGTTCATTATGGTACCTTGAAGTGATCTTTTATTCTCTTTCGCTAACGGAGCTCACGAGATTTTCTACTTTAAGTTTTGTGTTGTGAAGTTTTCAAGTTTTGGGTAAAGATTTGATGAATTATGGAACAAGGAGTGGAAAGAGCCTAAGCTTGGGTATACCCATGGCACCCCCAAGATAATCTAAGGACACTTAAAAGCCAAAGCTTGGGGATGCCCCGGAAGGCATCCCCTCTTTCATCTACTTCTATCGGTAACTTTACTTGGAGCTATATTTTTATTTACCACATGATATGTGTTTTGCTTGGAGCGTCTTGTATGATTTGAGTCTTTGCTTATTACTTTACCACAATCATCCTTGCTGTACACATCTTTTGAGAGAGCCATACATGATTTGGAATTTGTTAGAATACTCTATGTGCTTCGCTTATACCTTTTGAGTTATATAATTTTGCTCTAGTGCTTCACTTATATCTTTTAGAGCACGGTGGTGGATTTGTTTTATAGAAACTATTGATATCTCATGCTTCACTTAGATTATTTTGAGAGTCTTAATAGCATGGTAATTTTCTTAAAATCCTAATATGCTTGGTATGCAAGATTAATAATAAAAATTCTCTTATGAGTGTGTTGAATACTATGATAAGTTTGATACTTGATAATTGTTTTGATATATGGAGATGGTGATATTAAAGTCATGCTAGTTGAGTAATTGTGAATTTGAGAAATACTTGTGTTGAAGCTTGTGATTCCCGTAGCACGCACGTATGGTGAACCGTTATGTGATGAAGTCGGAGCATGATTTATTTATTGATTGTCTTCCTTATGGGTGGCGATCGGGGACGAGCGATGGTATTTTCCTACCAATCTATCCCCCTAGGAGCATGCGCGTAATACTTTGCTTTGATAACTTGTAGATTTTTGCAATAATTATATGACTTCTTTAGGACTAATGTTGAGTCCATGGATTATACGCAGTCTCACCCCACCTTTTCTAGCCTCTCTAATACCGCGCACCTTTCGCCGGTATCATACACCCACCATATACCTTCCTCAAAACAGCCACCATACCTACCTATTATGGCATTTCCATAGCCATTCTGAGATATATTGCCACGCAACTTTCCACCGTTCCGTTTATGACACACCCCATCATTGTCATATTGCTTAGCATGATCATGTAGTTGACATCGTATTTGTGGCAAAGCCACCGTTCATAATTCTTTCATACTGGTCAATCATGCATCATTGCATATCCCGGTACACCACCGGAGGCATTCATATAGAGTCATATCTTGTTCTAAGTATCGAGTTGTAATTATTGAGTTGTAAGAAAAATAAAAGTGTGATGATCATCATTATTAGAGCATTGTCCCAGTGAGGAAAGGATGATGGAGACTATGATTCCCCCACAAGTCGGGATGAGACTCCGGACGAAAAATAAAAAAAAGAAAGAAAAGAGGCCAAAGAAACAAAAGGAAATGGCCCAAAGAAAAAAAATGAGAGAAAAAGAGAGAAGGGACAATGTTACTATCCTTTTACCACACTTGTGCTTCAAAGTAGCACCATGATCTTCATAGTAGAGAGTCTCTCATGTTATCACTTTCATATACTAGTGGGAATTTTTCATTAAAGAACTTGGCTTGTATATTCCAATAATGGGCTTCCTCAAAATTGCCCTAGGTCTTCATGAGCAAGCAAGTTGGATGCACACCCACTTAGTTTCTTTTTGAGCTTTCATATACTTATAGCTCTAGTGCATCCGTTGCATGGCAATCCCTACTCACTCTCATTGATATCTATTGATGGGCATATCCATAGCCCGTTGATACGCACAGTTGATGTGAGACTACCTTCCCCTTTTTGTCTTCTCCACAACCACCACTCTATTTCACCTATAGTGCTATATCCATGGCTCATGCTCATGTATTGTGTGAAGATTGAAAAAGTTTTGAGAATGTCAAAAGTATGAAACAATTGCTTGGCTTGTCATCGGGGTTGTGCATGATTTAAATAGTTTGTGTGGTGAAGATAGAGCATAGCCAGACTATATGATTTTGTAGGGATAACTTTCTTTAGCCATGTTATCTTGAGAAGACATAATTGCTTTGTTAGTATGCTTGAAGTATTATTATTTTCTATGTCAATATAAACTTTTGTCTTGAATTTTTCGGATCTGAATATTCATACCACAATTAAGAAGAATTACATTACAATTATGCCAAGTAGCACTCCGCATCAAAAATTCTGTTTTTATCATTTACCTACTCGAGGACGAGCTGGAATTAAGCTTGCGGATGCTTGATACGTCTCCAACGTATCTATAATTTTTGATTGCTCAATGCTATATTATATACTGTTTTGGACATTACTGGGCTTTATTATCCACTTTTATATTATTTTTGGGACTGGCCTATTAACCGGAGGCCCAGCCCAGAATTGTTGTTTTTTTGCCTGTTTTAGGGTTTCGAAGAAAAGGATTATCAAACGGAGTCCAAACGGAATGAAACCTTCGGGAACGTGATTTTCTCACCGAATACAACTCGGGAGACTTGGACCCTACGTCAAGCCAACTAACAGGAGGCCACGAGGTAGGGGGCGCGCCTGCCCCCAGGCGCGCCCTCCACCCTCGTGGGCCCCCTGTTGCTCCACCGATGTACTTCTTCCTCCTATATATATCCACGTACCCCCAAATGATCAGAACAGGAGCCAAAACCCTAATTCCACCGCCGTAACTTTCTGTATCCACGAGATCCCATCTTGGGGCTTGTTCCAGAGCTCCGCCAGAGGGGGCATCGATCACGGAGGGCTTCTACATCAACACCATAGCCTCTCCGATGAAGTGTGAGTAGTTTACTTCAGACCTACGGGTCCATAGTTAGTAGCTAGATGGCTTCTTCTCTCTCTTTTTGCGGTGTAATCTTCCCCCTCTCTTGTGGAGATCTATTCGATGTAATCTTCTTTTTGCGGTGTGTTTATTGAGACCGATGAATTGTGGGTTTATGATCAAGTCTATCTATGAATAATATTTGAATCTTCTCCAAATTCTATTATGTATGATTGGTTATCTTTGCAAGTCTCTTCGAATTATCAGTTTGGTTTGGCCTACTAGATTGATCTTTCTTGCAATGGGAGAAGTGCTTAGCTTTGGGTTCAATCTTGCGGTGTCCTTTCCCGGTGACAGGAAGGGCAGCAAGGCACATATTGTATTGTTGCCATCGAGGATAACAAGATGGGGTTTTCTTCATATTGCATCAGTCTATCCCTCTACATCATGTCATCTTGCTTAAGGCGCTACTCTGTTTTTAACTTAATACTGTAGATGCATGCTGGATAGCGGTCGATGAGTGGAGTAATAGTAGTAGATGCAGGCAGGAGGCGGTCTACTTGTCTCGGACATGATGCCTATATGCATGATCATACCTAGATATTCTCATAACTATGCTCAATTCTGTCAATTGCTCAACAGTAATTTGTTCACCCACCATAGAATATTTATGTTCTCTAGAGAAGCCACTAGTGAAACCTATGGCCCCCGGGTCTATCTTTATCATATTAATCTCCTACTAGTTAGTTATTTACTATTCTATTTACTTTGCCTTTATTTTACTTTGCATCTTTATCATAAAAATACCAAAAATATTATCTTATCATATCTACCAGATCTCACTCTCGTAAGTGGCCCTATAGGGATTGACAACCCCTATTTGCATCGGTTGCGAGGATTTATTTGTTTTGTGCAGGTACGAGGGACTCACGCGTAGCCTCCTACTGGATTGATACCTTGGTTCTCAAAAACTGAGGGAAATACTTACGCTACTTTTCTGCATCATCCCTTCCTCTTCGGGGAAAACCAACGCAGTGCTAAAAGAAGCAGCACGCGCCAAGGAGGGGGAGGAGTCCTCCTCCTAGTAGGAGTAGGACTCCCCCTTTCCTAGTCCAACTAGGAGGAGGGAGGGGGAAGGAAGGAGAGGGAGAGAGGGAGGGAAAGAGGGGGCACCCCCCTCCTTGTCCAATTCGGACTCCCAAGGGGGAGGGCGCGCGACCAGCTCTCTGGCCCCTCCTCTCTCTCTCACACACAAGGCCCATTCTGGCCCATCAGTTCCCCCAGGGGTTCCGATAACCCCCAGGCACTCCGATAATTATCCGGTGACCCCCGAAACTCATCCGGTGTCCGAATATAGTCATCCAATATATCAATCTTTATGTCTCGGCCATTTCGAGACTCCTCGTCATGTCCGTGATCACATCTGGGACTCCGAACTATCTTCGGTACATCAAAAGACATAAACTCATAATACCGATCTTCACCGAACGTTAAGCATGCGGAACCTATGGGTTCGAGAGCTATGTAGACATGGCTGAGACACGTTTCCAGTCAATAACAAATAGCGGAACCTGGATGTTCATATTGGCTCCTACATATTCTACGAAGATCTTTATCGGTCAAACCGCATAACAACATAGGTGGTTCCGTTTTTCATTGGTATGTTATTTGCCCGAGATTCGATCGTCGGTATCCCAATACCTAGTTCAATCTCGTTACCGGCAAATCTCTTTACTCGTTCCGTAATGCATCATCCCGCAACTAACTCATTAGTCACATTACTTGCAAGGCTTATAATGATGTGGATTACCGAGAGGGCCCAGAGATACCTCTCCGATACTCGGAGTGAAAAATCCTAATCTCGATCTATGCCAACTCAACAAACACCATCGGAGAAACCTATAGAGCATCTTCATAGTCACCCAGTTACGTTGTGACGTTTGATAGCACACAAAGTGTTCCTCTGGTATTCGGGAGTTGCATGATCTCCTAGTCATAGGAACTCGATAAGTTATGGAGAAAGCAATAGCAACAAAGTAAACGATCATCGTGCTAAGCTAACGGATGGGTCAAGTCAATCACATCATTCTATAATGATGTGATCCCGTTAATCAAATGACAACTCATGTCTATGGTCAGGAAATATAACCATCATTGATTCAACAAGCTAGTCAAGTAGAGGCATACTAGTGACACTCTGTTTGTCTATGTATTCACACATGTACTAAGTTTCCGGTTAATACAATTCTAGCATGAATAATAAACATTTTTAATGATATAAGGAAATATAAATAACAACTTTATTATTGCCTCTAGGGCATATTTCCTTCACCCGGCACATTAGATGGCTTGGAAATGGCTTGGTAGTCTAGACGCTTTGGACAAGTCGCAAAAAGCTGGTTATTGAGCACTCTCCCTTACGCTGCTCACCTGGCGCTATTTACACATTGTGTGGCTTCAGCTGTGGAAGCCGCTTAGCCGCAGGAAGGAGTGTGGCGCCATTGATGTTATCACCGCAGGATTCAGGTCCTTGGCCCTTCCCTTGGCGCCGCCATTACCTCCCCCACCACTCGAGATGGATTAGAGCTATGGCTCCTTTCTGTTGCAGCTTCCACTACCTTTTTACCCTTTTTAGGGCTTGTTGAGCTCATACCCTCAACATAACCTTTTTATTTCCCTTTCATACTCATTGGTGCCCTTGTTTTTTTTCCCTCCTTTGCCTTCTGGCTTGCTACCTTGTTTTGGATTTGTGGTTCGTGCGGTGCTTTATATATAAAGGGGGTGAAATCCCATATCGAATTCTCGATAAAAGAAATTGATACAAGAAATAACCATCAAATTTGTAAGTTGAAAACTACATCAAGGCATATTCAAACGACATCTTTTTTTCCTGAATTTTTTCTCGAATACATACAGGTGTGTGTATCATATATTAAGAGAAAAAAAGGGAAGAAGCCCCGACGACAATTATTTACAAGGCTTTTACGCAACACACTCCCCCACACATCATCCTAAGCGAACTACTTGCCATCGGTCCACCCATCTATTCCTACAAAGGAGAGCTGGAGGTCGCCATGTAGAATGCCTGCCTGCCTCCAAGCCACACACTCAGAGGTTATCCGTCATAGCACATGCCGCACGTCCGACTTTATTCCTTGAAACACAATGGAGTTTATGTGTTTCCACAACTCCCACATGGCTAGCAAGTGGATGGCGCGTACAGTCTTGGCATACCTTCCAGGGAGTATTGTCCGTGTGCACCATGTCGGTAGCTCATCTCCCATGGATGGTGACAAGCCGAGCATGCCCACTGTTAGGCCTGCCTTGGTCCAGATGATGTAGGGTGGAACCCTAGATGGCCGATCTATCATGAAAGGAGCGGATCCCGCGAAGAACACGAAGAACGTGAGGGGAAACACGAGAGAATCACTCAAACCAACAAGAACGATCACACATGTGCTAGATCCATGAACACGAGAGGAGTTACAAGATCCAAAGTCAACAAGGGATGATACAAATGGTAACCGGTCTTCTCCATGAGGAGGTCTTGAATCCACAAGGGGATCTTCCCGTAAAGGGGTCTTGAATCCAACGTGGATCTTCTCCGAAGAGGGGCCGCGGTCTCTCTCAAGGAGTAGATCCAATATAGATGAGCGAAGCTCTATCTCACAAATGAGCTAACAGAACATTAACCTTAACTAGAAGAAGGTGGAGGAGTATATATAGTCTATGGCCATGAAGGGGTAAGTGGGGGATACATGGGCCTCGGGCCCGATCTTTGTGCATAGACAGGCGCCGGTCGTCTGACAGGTACCAGACGTCCGGTGGCTCGCAAGGGTCCGGTCGTCCGGTACTTGTCGGACGTCCGGCGTTTTGGCTCGGTTGAGGCAGCGCCGGATTTCCGGAGACGGTCGGACGTCCGATCGCTGGAGTGTGTCGGACGTCCGGTACTTGTCGGACGTCTAGCCGCTGTAGCTTCCGTTGGCTGGCCCTTCTTGCTGGATGAGTGCCCAGGCATCGGACGTCCGGCGTCGTCCGGTCCTCCGGTGGCTGAAGCTTCTGAGCATCTCCTTCTCTTGCTCCTCGCGCTTGGTTTTCTCGCCGTCTTGTCCATGGGCTTCCTCTTGGTTCCTGGTCATGCATAGAAAATATGTTTGAGGTAGTAGCCATGTCTCACATGTGGAAAGTGACGATTCGGAGAGGAGCGAGTTCACCTTGTGTTCAATGGCGTATACTTGAGGTCTCGTCTTATGTTCTCTTGGGGCTTGGAGAGTAGTCGGAGTGTACATAGGGATGAACGTGGGATGCTCCGCATCATCTCCCCCCCCCCCCCCCCCACGGGAAAGATCCGACCACGGATCGTGATCCTCATCACCATGGAAACGGTTGTTGTGGACGGACTTGTAGTTGGACGAAGTTAGAGGCATTGCGCAATCCAAGTACTCCAAGGTGTCTCCGGGATGTGGTACATGCAAAATGAGCAAACATGAAGTACACTTCGAAAATACAATGGTTAGCACACACAAAGTGTCCGTCATAGAAGAATGAGTCCATTCGGCAAGAGTGTGCGAGACAAAGCACATGAAGCTTAGCAAGATGATATGGAATGAGATGTAAAGCATTCATGGGAGCAAAAGCATTCATTGTGCACACAAATGTGTCGTGAATATGATCAATGCAACCTCGGTGCAAAATGATGTCATAGTGAGACGGTTTATCAATAGCATGAATATGGCAATGGATGCTCAATATGATTATGTTATCATGCAATTGGTGGTGGACAAGATGATCATGATGTATGAAGATGCCATCAAGAAAGATCACAACAAATTTTCTAAGGAAATGCACCAGCTCATATATCATGGATGACATGGGAATACAAGATGCAACAAGGCAATCATAATATGAGTCAATCCGTGCATAAGATGCAAATTTGTCATGTGTGTGAGATGTCCAATAAGCATGACATGTGTGAGCACAATCAACAAATATGGAGGTGTTAGTGTACCAATGCTCGATGTCGTGGCATGAGTGGAGGTTCGAAGGTGCGTCCAATAAGTCCGAGCGCTCCTCAATTGGAAGGTCCATAGAGCCAATCTTCAATGTCGCTCCTCCGTTCGCGAGATGTATCATGTAGTCAACAAGAAGGAAACAACAATGAAAGAGTGACCCATCCAATATGTGTATTTGATGTTTCTATATGCTAATTCTTATGCAGTTCATATTGTCGATATGAGTATAATTGCCTCAAGAAATAGATAAGAATTCCTTCCTTTACCGGTAAATGAATAGGAATCAGGTTAATAAAACCGGAACTGTTTCCGCCTTCCTCTCGAACTGAGCTATTTCTCTGAAATATACAGTTTCACATCATTACAGGAAATCCTATACCTGTGTATTACCACCCGGTATGGAGCCATCGTCGTCTTCGGCGTAGCGTGAAGACCTTCCCACGGTCTTCGAGTCGTTCTTGACTGGCTAGCAAGCACCAGTGGAATTTAACCGCCTTGTGGTCAGGACACCGCCTTCTTCTCTAGAATCACGCAAGTGGTACCGCTCCCCACGGTAAGGAGAAAGACCTGGCTCAAAGGGAAGGAGTTCACCTTTATGTGAATGTCGAAAATGTTGGTGTCGCACATCGTGTACGCCTTCACATAACCAAATTGTCTCATGACGGTATCGCCTTGTGGATCCTTCAAAATGAAAGAACATGACAAACACTCGGAAAAACAAATGAGGTTAGCGGAAATGCAAAACCTATCATTCGTGTGGTAAAATACCCAACAAGTGTATGCATCATGCTCATCATAAGAAAGGAAAAGGGAGCATTTCATAGTATGGAGGCATATGATGCGAGAACAACCAAATAGAATAGGCGCAATCAAGCAAGCATGCATCACAAGTAAAGTGTCCAAGTCTCCAAGATCAATAAGCATAGATACAACAATTGGAGGCAAGTGACAATGAACAAGATATATCATGTGAGAGGCATGAACATGTATGTCATCAACCCAAGAAAGTGAGTAATAGTGGAACATGGGTGATGTGACAAAGCAAGCAATCAAAGCGATCAAGTGGTGCAAGCTAGTAGTGCAAAGATGCAATGTACTAGAGGTAATCACGTCAAGCATGTCATGGGTGCAAATAGTGTGCATGAATAATTCACATGACATAGCACAAGCATGAAAGGAGGATATGAGCAAAGTATCATCAATGTATTGGTGAGAGGCCATATGTGAATAGTAATGGGACATGAGGGAGTCCTGGATTAGGGGGTGTTCGGGTAGCCTGACTATACCTTCAGCCGGACTCCAGGATTATGAAGATACAAGATTGAAGACTACGTCCCGTGTCTGGATGGGACTTTCATTGGCGTGGAAGGCAAGCTTGGCGATGCGGATATTCAAGATATCCTACCATTGTAACCGACTCTATGTAACCCTAACCCTATCCGGTGTCTATATAAACCGGAGGGTATTAGTCCGTAGGACAACTTCATCAACTCCATAGACAACAATAATACAATAGGCTAGCTTCTAGGGTTTAGCCTCCTTGATCTCGTGGTAGATCTACTCTTGTACTACCCATATCATCAATATTAATCAAGTAGGATGTAGGGTTTTACCTCCATCAAGAGGGCCCGAACCTGGGTAAAACATCGTGTTCCCTGCCTCCTGTTACCATCCGGCCTAGACGCATAGTTCGGGACCCCCTACCCGAGATCCGCCGGTTTTGACACCGACATTGGTGCTTTCATTGAGAGTTCCTCTGTGTCGTCGCCTTTAGGCCCGATGGCTCCTTTGATCATCAACAATGATGCGGTCCAGGGTGAGACTTTTCTCCCCAGACAGATCTTCATCTTCGGTGGCTTTGCTCTGCGGGCCAATTCTCTTGGCCAGTTGGAGCAGATCGAAAGCTACGCCCCTGGCCATCAAGTCAGGTTTGGAAACTTAAACTACACGGCTGACATCCGTGGAGACTTGATCTTTGATGGGTTCGAGCCACGGCCAAGCGCGCCGCACTATCTCGAGGGGCATGATCTAGCTCTGCCTCCGGGTAGTGTCCTAGAGGCCGCACATGCATCGGTTCCGACCTCTAACTCGGAGCCTATTGCGCCAATCGAGGACGAGCGGTTGGACGCCACCTCGGGGGCTGCGATCTTAAAGGCGATCGAGCCGAACGCTAGCCCTGCACTCTGCATGATCCGTGACTCCGAGGATCCGGACTCCTCCCCGGACTCCGAACCCCCCGCGCCCCTGCCAATCGAATCCGATTGGGTGCCGATAATGGAGTTCACTGCCGCAGACATCTTTTAGCACTCGCCTTTTGGCGTCATCCTGAATTCTCTTAAGTCTCTCTCTTTATCAGAAGAGCCCTGGTCGGATTACGGTCAGCGAGGATGGGATACGGACGACGAAGAAATTCAAAGCCCACCCACCACCCACTTTGTAGCCACTGTGGACGATTTAACCGACATGCTTGACTTCGGCTCCGAAGACATCGACGGTATGGACGACGACGTAGGAGACGAACAGGAACCAGCACCTGTAGGGCGCTGGAAGGACACCTCGTCATATGACATATATATGGTGGATACTCCGAAAGATGGAGATGGCGATGGAACAGTGGGGGAGGACACCCCCAAGAAACAGCCAAAGCGCCGGCGTTAGCGGCGCCGTTGTAAATCCTGCCAAAGCAAAAATGGTGATTCCGACACGGGAGATAATACTACCCCGGACAGCGCCGAAGAACACCCACCCCAGCAAGATTCGACACAGGAAGATGGAGAAGCCAGCCCTCATGAGAGAGCGGCAGACCAAGAGGTTGAGGATGATAACTATATGCCTCCCTCCGAAGACGAGGCAAGCCTCGATGACGACGAATTCGTCATACCATCAGACCCCGCCGAACAAGAGCGTTTTAGACGCAGGCTTTTAGCCACGGCAAGCAGCCTCAAGAAAAAGCAGCAGCAGCTTAGAGCTGCCCAAGATTTGCTAGTTGACAGACGGACTGAAGTCCTTGCGGCCGAAGAGTATGAACTCGAACGCCCCTCCAAGAGTTACCCAAAGCGCAGGCCGCTACCCTGATCAGAGGAGGAAGCACCTACATCACCAGCGCATGACATGGCAGACCAGCCACCTCGCGGCCGCGACAAAGAGGTCTCTCGACCCTCCACCCAAGCCATGCCCCAACACCACTCAACTAAGGCACGGGAAAATGCGCCAGACCTGCGAGACGCACTGGAAGACAAAGCAAGACAAACAAGATCGATCTACGGATTGGCAGGCGCCCTACGGCACGTGACGATGATCTTCACTCCGGATACAACAAATCCGGCCGGGCCGAACACAACAGACACAGCTCTTCCGAGCTACGTCGTGATATAGCCCAGTACAGAGGCGCCGCACACCCGCTATGCTTCACGAATGAAGTAATGGAGCATAAAATTCCACAGGGTTTCAAACCCGTAAACATCGAATCATACGATGGAACAACAGATCCGGCGGTATGGATCGAGGATTATCTCCTTCACATCCACATGGCACGCGGCGATGATCTACACGCTATCAAATACCTCCCGCTCAAACTTAAAGGACCGGCCCGGCATTGGCTTAACAGCTTGCCAGCAGACTCAATCGGTTCTTGGGAGGACTTGGAAGCCGCATTCCTCGACAACTTCCAGGGCACTTACGTGCGACCACCGGATGCCGACGACTTAAGCCACATAATTTAGTAGCCAGAGGAATCAGCCAGACAATTCTGGACACGGTTCCTAACAAAGAAAAACCAGATAGTCGACTGTCCGAATGCAGAGGCCCTACCAGCCTTCAAGCATAACATCCGCGACGAGTGGCTTGCCCGGCACCTGGGACAGGAAAAGCCGAAATCTATGGCAGCCCTCACGACACTCATGACCCGCTTTTGTGCGGGAGAAGACAGCTGGCTAGCTCGCAGTAACAACTTATCAAAGAACCCTGGTAATTCGGATACCAAGGACAAAAGTGGCAGGACACGTCGGAATAAGCAAAAACGCCGCGTTAGCAGCGACAGCAATGAAGACACGGCAGTCAATGCCGGATTCAAAGGCTATAAATCCGGTGAGCAAAAAAAGCCATTCAAAAAGAATACTCAGGGCCCGTCCAGTTTGGACCGAATACTCGACCGCTTGTGCCAGATACATGCACTGGTAGAAAAAGGGCCTATAGTCCCGGTTCATAAGGGCCTTTAGTCCCGGTTCCTGAACCGGGACTAAAGTGTCGGTACTAATGCCCCGACCCTTTAGTCCCAGTTCAATCCAAAACCGGGACTGATGGGCCTCCACGTGGGCAGTGCGCAGAGCCCAGGCAGGAGACCCTTTGGTCCCGGTTGGTGGCACCAACCGGGACCAATAGGCATCCACGCGTCAGCATTTCTGTGGCTGGGGTTTTAGGTTTTTTTTTGAAGGGGGGGTTTGGGGGTTTTGGTGGGGTTAATTTAGGTGTTTCATATATTGTGTTAGCTAGCTATAATTAATAGAGAGAAGTGTCCTCTCTTATGTCCGTGCTTGGTCGACGCTACGTACTATACATACGTATAGAGAGGACTAGACACGCTGGCTAGCTAGTAAGCAAACGAAGGAAACAGAAGATCGTCATGAACATATATGCATACAGAGAGAAGTGATATCAACCACCTCTCCTTCTCTGAGAGATTGGTCGAACAACAAGTTCTCGTATATCTATCTGACACTACCGGCTACATATATACAATAATTATCTCTTACAAATATAATCATACGGACTCAGGGTCCACATAGAATTCTCCGTCTTCAGGGATCACGTGGTCAAGAAAGAATGCCGCCAATTCCTCTTGAATTGCTCGCATGCGAGCTGGTGCTAGGAGTTCATCCCGCTTCCGAAACATCTAATTTGAAGAAGGGGGTCAATACATATATATATGAATGAATGAAACTGAACACAAATGATGGCAATAAAATAAAATTGTGAATGTTGTTATTTACGTACTTCATATTGTTCATCAGAGTACCCGCCCCGCTCACAGGTCGTGTGGCGGATGGACTCGCAAACATAGTATCCACAGAAATCATTCCCTTGTTCCTGCCACAACCACTTTACAAGAAATAGAGGTTAATCAAACTGATAAGCAAGAATGCCAAATGGTATTGATGAAACAAGCGCTTGAATGACTAGTAGATGCGCTTAAAATGCTACTATAGTACTTACTTTCGGGTGTCTAAATTGCAGGTCCTTCGGCAGTCCCGGAGCTTTTCTGGTGAATTTTCTCCAAACCCTGCCGGACAAAGAAAACAATTACTTGATATATCAGGAAATGAACAAAGTTGCTGATATGGTGGATAATGATCGATTTAACTTACTTCTCGAGTATTTGAGTCATGTCTGCATAGTCCTCAGGATCTTTTCGTTTTGAGTCTAAGACGATTACTAGTCCCTGCTCAAGCTTAATATGTAGGAGAATATAGTGGAAACTGCACACACATCCATAACTCATCAATTACATTACTATAACCATGACTAATATATAAGGGAAACCGAATACGCACAAGACAGTAACACTCACTTGAAGTTGTAAGGAAAGAGTATTATATCTTTGTTTTGACTTATTATGAACGATCGTAGCAAGTTGGCCTCGGTAGCTGCGGCATGAAATTTAACCTGAGTTGCATCTATGAGATATGTGTTAATGAACCCAATATCACCGACTTGTCTTTTCTTCAATTCGACGATCTTCAATCTACATAATATAGTGAGGATGATTATAAATACATGCAATGAAAGAGCTAAGCTATATAGAGAAACTTAATGACAGAAGTAGTACTACTTACAGATAGTAGCAGGCGACCGTTGTTTTATCGAGGGCCAATTGATTGAAAAACTGATAGAACTCCTCAAATGGAACAGGCAACAGATCAATTCCAACAAGGTCATGCTCCTTTTTAACTTTCACATACAAAGTACTCCTCCCCCCAGAGTCTCTGCAGATTTTCAAGTACCAATCATGCAATCTTCGCATCATCGTTGATAGAGATCTTTCATCTTTAACGAGAGGCTTTCCGTACTCGTATCTTTGTATCTGCATGTCCATGGGTTCATAATGTACTTCGTCGGGCAGGTAATCTGCAAGATTGCTATAATCGGGCACCATCCTCGGATCATTAGCGACGTTGTGGCTAGGCACCTTGAGCGGGGGGCACGATTGCTTCGCTTGTTCGCTGAGCTGGGCAATTTCTTTCCCAGCTCGTCGTTCTTTCAGCCTTTGATCACTGATAGTACTTCCCGACCGCTCCGCTTCGGCAAATTCCTTTCCAATAATGCGATCATAGTTTCCTTTTGGCGGAGACTTGGGTGGTTTTGTCAGGGCAGCCAGAGTGCGCTTCGCTTTCATCGGATCTACCTTCTCCTCCGGAGGTGGATGTTTCTTTGCTTTCACCCCTTCAAAGAAGTTCCTCACTTCTTCTCGCGCGGGGTCCTCTGGTATGGTAACTTCTCTGGAGTCTTCAGAGAAGGACCGAATCTGTATGTCCTCCCGCCTCTGGTTGTACTGCTAGACGCTGACCGAGCAGACGGAGCGGTTGTCTTCTTTGCTTGCTTAGGCGGAGGAGAAGGACTACGACGCGCCGGAGCAGCTGGAGTGGCGGCAGGTCTCTTCCGCCCTTGCTAACGAGGCGGAGAAGGAGGAGGCTGGCTGCTCGGGCGCGTCGGCGCAGGCGGAGAAGGAGGCGGAGTGCCGCCACGCGCCAGAGAAGGAGCCGGCCGAGGGCCCTGATCGTCACTCGCCGGAGGAGGAGGCAGTGGAGGAGGCGGAGTGCCCTGCCTCGCCGGAGGAGGAGGAGGCGGAGGCGTCCAGTTCGGAAGGTTGATTAGCTCCTTCCGCCATAGGCATGGAGTCTTCAGATTAGACCCCAGCCGTGTCTCCCCTTCACCGGTAGGGTGGTCAAGCTGGAGGTCCTCAAATCCCTCCGTTATCTCATCCACCATCACCCTAGCATATCCTTCTGGAATTGACCGGCAATGAAAAGTTGTGCCGGGTTCAGTAGGATAAACAGAGCCAACAGCCGCCTTGACCTTCAAATTCATCCATTGCGTCATAAGGTGGCAATTTTGAGACTCCGTGATAGCATCCACGGGATAGCTGGCAGGAGCCGTCAAGGCATGCTCCAGCTGAAGCAGCTCGGTGGAAGCCATGCTGCTTCTGCGCTGAGATGGCAGGGTAGCTTCGGGGGTGGCTTCGGCAGTACGTTTGCCGCGATTTGCTTCTCGTTCCTCTATCGCGTCTACCCTTGCTTGCAGCGCCTGCATTTGGGTCTGCTGCACTTTTTTCCTCCTCTCATGGGACTTGTAACCGCCTGCGTCCGGAAACCCAACCTTCCATGGAATGGAGCCTGGCGTGCCTCGTGTCCGTCCAGGGTGCTCAGGATTCCGGAGGGCCATTGTGAGCTCGTCGTTCTCTCTGTCTGGAAAGAACGTCCCTTCCTACGCTGCTTCGATATACCGCTTAAGCTTACTGACTGGTATGTACATTTGATCGTTCGTCCAAATGCACTTCTCTGTTACAGGGTCCAGGGTTCTGCCAGCCCCGAAGAGCCAAGTCCGGCAACGGTCTAGCTAGTTAATTGTCTCTGGTTCGATCCCTTTATGAACCAGATCATTCTCAGTCTTGGACCACTTAGGCCGGGCTACGAGGTAGGCACCTGACCCCGTGCGATGGTGAAGCTTCTTCTTCGCAGCATTTTGCTTGTTTGTCGCCGACATCTTCTTACTCTCTTCCGATGACTTGTGGGCCTCAAATGCGGGCCAGTTATCTCTGATCTTCTCATATCTGCCCTTGAATTCTGGTGTCTCATTATTTTCGACAAACTTATTCAGCTCTTTCTTCCACCTCCTGAATAGTTCTGCCATCCTCTTCAGAGCAAAAGACTTGATTAATTTCTCTTTAACTGGGTTCTCTGGATTATCCTCTGGCGGTAGGGTGAAATTTGACTTCAGCTCACTCCAAAGATCATTTTTCTGCATATCATTGACATAAGACACCTCAGGGTCTTCTGTAGCCGGCTTAAACCATTGCTGGATGCTTATCGGGATCTTGTCCCTAACCAGAACCCCGCACTGAGCAACAAATGCGCTCGTTGTCCTGAGGGGTTCAATAGGTTGGCCGTTGGGCGCGATTGCTATGATCTCAAACTTTTCATCCGAGCTCAACTTTTTCTTCGGGCCTCGTCTCTTTACCGAAGTTGTGCTCGATCCGGAGGGCTAGAAAAAAGAACAAAGACTTAATTAATATGTGTACATACCAAAACAATGAATGCATCAATCAGCTAGTCAGCATAGGCTTAACTAATATATATACCTGGCCGGACTCGGTTCGGTCACCGGAGCTGTCATCACGGTCTCCTTCTTGCATCGGCATTGGGTCACCGGAGCCGTCCTCATGTTCTTCTTCTTGCACCGGCATTAGGTCACCATAGCCAGCTTGTTCACCCTCTCCTTCCAGACCATCGGTTTCGTTGAGAAACAACGAGATGGCATCACTTCCTTCTGCGATTATGTCCCTCAACAATGCTTCTTTTGTTGCTTCGTCTAGGGCGGTGTCCATAGTTTCTACAAATATTTACAACATGGCAATTATTATTCAAACATGACAGATGGATATATTAGTGCCAAACGTAGAACTAGCTACCTAATCATAGTAAGCTATCGGGAGGGGGTATATATCGACAACGACGACACTACATCTATGTCCCTCGACGAACCTCGTTCCCGATAAAAAAAAGAGGAAGAAGAAAAAAAAAGAGGAAAAGAAAGAATAGAGGAGTTCTTCTCTATTCTTTCTTCTCCTCTTTTTTTTCTTCTTCCTCTTCTTTTTTTATCCTCTTCTTCCTCTCATGTTCGAGAGGATCGCCGAGGGGTCGGGAGGTTGCCTAGTGTCAAAGGATTCAACAAAACCATGTCTTCATCATTAGGCGAAAGTAACATGTGCATGATGGTACGAAGCTCTTCAAAGTTGTTCTGGAACAGAGTCCCAGATAGGATAATTCGCTTTTTGGTACAAAGTTCAGAAAGAGCCTTCGGAATATCGCTATTTGGAAGGCCTTTGCTGAATTCGTACCAAAAGGCGGATTATTCTATCCGGGACTCCATTCCAGAACAACTTTGCAGAACTTCGTACCAACATGCCCTGGTTACTTCCGGCTAATGATGAAGGCATGGATTTCTTCAATACTTTGACACTAGGAAATCTCTCTCGACCCCTCGGCGATCCTCGACCCCTTGAACCCTCGACGACCCTGGAACCCTCGACCCCTAGAAGACCCTCTTCTTCCTCTCATGTTCGAGAGGATCGCCGAGGGGTCGGGAGGTTGCCTAGTGTCAAAGGATTCAACAAAACCATGTCTTCATCATTAGGCGAAAGTAACATGTGCATGATGGTACGAAGCTCTTCAAAGTTGTTCTGGAACGGAGTCCCAGATAGGATAATTCGCTTTTTGGTACAAAGTTCAGCAAGAGCCTTCTGAATATCGCTATTTGGAAGGCCTTTGCTGAATTCGTACCAAAAGGCGGATTATTCTATCCGGGACTCCATTCCAGAACAACTTTGCAGAACTTCGTACCAACATGCCCTGGTTACTTCCGGCTAATGATGAAGGCATGGATTTCTTAAATACTTTGACACTAGGAAACCTCTCTCGACCCCTCGGCGATCCTCGACCCCTCGAACCCTCGACGACCCTGGAACCCTCGACCCCTAGATGACCCTCTTCTTCCTCTCATGTTCGAGAGGATCGCCGAGGGGTCGGGAGGTTGCCTAGTGTCAAAGGATTCAACAAAACCATGTCTTCATCATTAGGCGAAAGTAACATGTGCATGATAGTACGAAGCTCTTCAAAGTTGTTCTAGAACGGAGTCCCAGATAGGATAATTCGCTTTTTGGTACAAAGTTCAGCAAGAGCCTTCCGAATATCGCTATTTGGAAGGCCTTTGCTGAATTCGTACCAAAAGGCGGATTATTCTATCCGGGACTCCATTCCAGAACAACTTTGCAGAACTTCGTACCAACATGCCCTGGTTACTTCCGGCTAATGATGAAGGCATGGATTTCTTCAATACTTTGACACTAGGAAACCTCTCTCGACCCCTCGGCGATCCTCGACCCCTCGAACCCTCGAAGACCCTGGAACCCTCGACCCCTAGACGACCCTGGAACCCTCGACCCCTAGACGACCCTGCTGGAACCCTCGACTAAAGGGGGGCATTGGTCACGGTTGGTGCCACGAACCGTAACCAATGCCCCCTTTAGTCCCGGCTGGTGCCACCAACCGGGACCAATGGCGTTGTGCTGCCCGCGCCCAAAAGTTTAGTCCCACATCGCTAGTTGAGAGGGAGGCGCACCTGTTTATAAGGTGTGGTGCGCCTTCCCTCTCGAGCTCCTCTCTAAAGCAGGCTTTCGAGCCTAACACTGCAATCTGTGCCTGTGGGCCTACTGGGCCTCCCGCGGGCCTGAATCCTGGCCCATGGTAGGGTTTCTAGTCATATTCAGGCCGTGGGGGCCTAGTAGGTGGCACTTTTTTTTGTTTTTTTGTTTTTTTGTTTCTACTTAGAACTAAATACTTATAGTTTTGTAGTGATTTCTTTTTTATTTTAGGTTACAAAAATTATAAACTTTCTGTTAGTGCCATTAGTTTTAAAATTTGAATAGTTTAAATTTGATTTTTTAAAATTTGTGTTAATCACTAGTTTATGAATAACTTTACTATAAAAATTAATTTTTGTGTCAATCTTTTTCCTGCTATTTAATATTACCGTGTTTTATCATTATACTCAATTTGGTGATTTTAGTTAGTCATAACAAATATTATAGGGGTGAGCCCTATTTTTTCCAGTTTTTTTGTTTTGTTTTCTGCATTATTTATTTCCTTTTGTTTTTTGCTTTATTTTTTAATTCTTTTTGCTTTTAGTTTTAGAAAAATTATAAACTTTCTGTTAGTGCCATTAGTTTTCAAATTTGAAAACACTTTTTTAGTTTTTTTTCTTTGTTGCTTTATTTATTTTATTTTCTGATTAACTTTACTATAAAATAGTTTTTTCCTGTTTTTTTGATTTGTTTTTTGCATTATTTATTTTCTTTTGTTTTTTGCTTTAATTTTTAATTCTGTTTTCTTTTAGGTTAGCAAAATTATAAACTTTCTGTTAGTGCTATTAGTTTTAGAAAAATTATAAACTTTCTGTTAGTGCCATTAGTTTTCAAATTTAAAAACACTTTTTTAGTTATTTTGTTTTCTTTTGTGCTTTATTTATTTTATTTTCTAATTAACTTTACTATAAAAATAGTTTTTTCCTGTTTTTTTATTTGTTTTTTGCATTATTTATTTTCCTTTGTTTTTTTCTTTAATTTTTAATTCGGTTTGCTTTTAGGTTAGCAAAATTATAAACTTTCTATTAGTGCCATTAGTTTTAGAAAAATTATAAACTTTCTGTTAGTGCCATTAGTTTTCAAATTTGAATAGTTAAAATTTGAATTCTTTGAAAAAAATTTGAATCACAAGTTTGTGATTAACTTACTAAAAATGAGAATAGATGCGCTTATAGAGAAAATTCAACCTAAATTCCTAGTAAATTTGTATGAATTTCAGAGAAATTCACTATGAATTTAGGTTAAACTTTTCTCTATTAGGGCATATATTTTCACTCTGAAAGGAGCTCAACAAGGCAGAGAGGGAAGGGCTTATAAACCGGTGTGAGCCCCCTTCGGTTGGCGAGGTGGGACTAAACTCTGCCCGCAACGAGGACCAACCCTTTAGTCTCGGTTTGTGGCACAAACCGGGACTAATGGTCATGGGCCAGGGGCGAGGAGCAAAATTATAAACTTTCTGTTAGTGCCATTAGTTTTAGAAAGTTGAAAGTTGAAAGTTGGCATGGCCAGGGACTAATGGTCATGGTATTACGAGGAGCAAAAGTTGAAAGTTGGGATGGTATCATAATTTCACCCACATAGCATGTGCATGTACAAAACGAACAATGGTAGCATGTTCGTGTGTTACAAAGTTGCGGGAGAAAGTCTTCACTTTTTCTTCGCTTGTGTCATTTGCTTATTGCGCCGTAACCATGGATAATCTTCATTGTTTATCAGGATGCTTGGGTCAGCCTTGACATTGAAGGGAGGAATTTCATGAAACTTTTCATAATCTTCAGACATGTCTGTCTTGTCGTCCACTCCCAGGATGTCCCTTTTTCCTGAAAGAACTATGTGGCGCTTTGGCTCATCGTATGATGTATTCGCTTCCTTATGTTTTTTTCTCGGTTTGGTAGACATGTCCTTCACATAGATAACCTGTGCCACATCATTGGCTAGGACGAACGGTTCGTCAGTGTACCCAAGATTTTTCAGATCCACTGTTGTCATTCCGTACTATGGGTCTACCTGTACCCCGCCGCCTAACAAATTGACCCATTTGCACTTAAACAAAGGGACCTTAAAATCAAGTCCGTAGTCAAGTTCCCATATGTCCACTATGTAACCATAATATGTATCCTTTCCGCTCTCGGTTGCTGCATCAAAGCGGACACCGCTGTTTTGGTTGGTGCTCTTTTGATCTTGGGCGATCGTGTAAAATGTATTCCCATTTATCTCGTATCCTTTGTAAGTCAATACAGTCAAAGATGGTCCCCTGGACAACAAGTACAACTCATCACAACAGTGTTGTCACCTCTGAGACGTGTTTCCAACCAACTGCTGAAAGTCCGGATGTGTTCACATGTAATCCAGTCGTCGCACTGCTCTGGGTGTTTGGAGCGCAGACTGATCTTGTGTTCATCGACATACGGGGTCACCAAGGTAGAGTTCTGTAGAACTGTGTAGTGTGCTTGAGACCAAGATTATCCGTCCCTGCATATTATTGAGTCTCTTCCAAGAGTGCCTTTTCCAGTCAGTCTCCCCTCATACCGCGATTTAGGGAGACATATCTTGTTAAGGCCAGGAATGAAGTCAACACAAAACCCAATAACATCCTCTGTTTGATGGCCCATGGAGATGCTTCCTTCTGGCCTAGCACGGTTACGGACATATTTCTTTAGGACTCCCATGAACTTCTCAAAGGGGAACATATTGTGTAGAAATACGGGCCCCAGGATGACAATCTCGTCGACTAGATGAACTAAGACATGCGTCATGATATTGAAGAAGGATGGCGGGAACACCAGCTTGAAACTGACAAGACATTGCACCACATCACTCCTTAGCCTTGGTACGATTTCTGGATCGATCACCTTCTGAGAGATTGCATTGAGGAATGCACATAGCTTCACAATGGCTAACCGGACGTTTTCCGGTAGAAGCCCCCTCAATGCAACCGGAAGCAGTTGCGTCATAATCACGTGGCAGTCATGAGACTTTAGGTTCTGAAACTTTTTCTCTGGCATATTCATTATTCCCATTATATTCGACGAGAAGCCAGTCGTGACCTTCATACTGAGCAGGCATTCAAAGAAGATTTCTTTCTCTTCTTTCGTAAGAGCGTAGCTGGCAGGACCTTTATACTGCTTCGGAGGCATGCCGTCTTTTTCGTGCAAACGTTGCAGGTCCTCCCGTGCCTCAGGTGTATCTTTTGTCTTCCCATACATGCCCAAGAAGCCTAGCAGGTTCACACAAAGGTTCTTCGTCACGTGCATCATGTCGATTAAGGAGCGGACCTCTAGGTCTTTCCAGTAGGGTAGGTCCCAAAATATAGATTTCTTCTTCCACATGGGTGCGTGTCTCTCAGCGTCATTCGGAACAGCTAGTCCACCGGGACCCTTTCCAAAGATTACGTAGTGTAAATCATTGACCATAGCAAGCACGTGATCACCGGTGCGCATCGCGGGCTTCTTCCGGTGATCTGCCTCGCCTTTCAAATGCTTGCCTTTCTTTCGACATTGATGGTTGGTCGGAAGAAATCGACGATGGCCCAGGTACACATTCTTCCTGCATTTGTCCAGGTATATACTTTCAGTGTCATCTAAACAGTGCGTGCATGTGTGGTATCATTTGTTTGTCTGTCCTGAAAGGTTACTGAGAGCGGGCCAATCGTTGATGGTCACAAACAGCAACGCCTTAAGGTTAAATTCCTCTTGTCTGTGCTCATCCCACGTACGTACACTGTTTCCATTCCACAGCTATAAAAGTTCTTCAACTAATGGCCTTAGGTACACATCAATTTCGTTGCCGGGTTGCTTAGGGCCTTGGATGAGAACTGGCATCATAATGAACTTCCGCTTCATGCACATCCAAGGACGAAGGTAATACATACATAGAGTCACGGGCCAGGTGCTATGATTGCTGCTCTGCTCCCCGAAAGGATTAATGCCCTTAAAGCAAACCATACATTCCTTGGGTCCTTTGCAAACACATCCCAGTACTTTCTCTCGATTTTTCTCCACTGCGACCCGTCAGCGGGTGCTCTCAACTTCCCATCTTTCTTTCGGTTCTCACTGTGCCATCGCATCAACTTGGCATGCTCTTCGTTTCTGAACAGACGTTTCAACCGTGGTATTATAGGAGCATACCACATCACCTTCGCAGGAACCCTCTTCCTGAGGGGCTCGCCGTCAACATCACCAGGGTCATCTCGTCTGATCTTATACCGCAATGCACCGCATACCGGGCATGCGTTCAGATCCTTGTATGCACCGCGGTAGAGGATGCAGTCATTAGGGCATGCATGTATCTTCTCCACCTCCAATCCTAGAGGGCATACGACCTTCTTTGCTGCGTATGTACTGTCGGGCAATTCGTTATCCTTTGGAAGCTTCTTCTTCAATATTTTCAGTAGCTTCTCAAATCCTTTGTCAGCCACAGCATTCTCTGCCTTCCACTGCAGCAATTCCAGTACGGTACCGAGCTTTGTGTTGCCATCTTCGCAATTGGGGTATAACCCTTTTTTGTGATCCTCTAACATGCGATCGAACTTCAGCTTCTCCTTTTGACTAATGCATTGCGTCCTTGCATCGACAATGACCCGGCAGAGATCATCATCATCGGGCACATCGTCTGGTTCCTCTTGATCTTCAGCAGCTTCACCCATGGCAGCATCATTGGGCACATCGTTTGGTTCCTCTTGATCTTCACCAGCTCCCCCCGTTGCAGCATCACCGAATTCAGGGGGCACATAGTTGTCATCGTACTCTTCTTCTTCATCGTCTTCCATCATAACCCCTATTTCTCCGTGCCTCGTCCAAACATTATAGTGTGGCATGAAACCCTTGTAAAGCAGGTGGGAATGAAGGATTTTCCGGTTAGAGTAAGACCTCGTATTCCCACATTTAGTGCATGGACAACACATAAAACCATTCTGCTTGTTTGCCTCAGCTGCATCGAGAAACTCATGCACGCCCTTAATGTACTCGCGGGTGTGTCTGTCACCGTACATCCATTGTCGGTTCATCTGCGTGCATTATATATAATTAAGTGTCCAAATTAATAGAAGTTCATCATCACATTAAAACCAAAGTGCATACATAGTTCTCATCTAACAACATATAGCTCTCCAGAGCATCTAATTAATTAAACCATACATTGAAACTATGTAAAACATTTCAATGCGAAAACAAATGCGATCATAATCGCAACCAAGGTAACAATTGATCCAACGGCATAATGATACCAAGCCTCGGTACGAATGGCATATTTTCTAATCTTTCTAATCTTCAAGCGCATTGCATCCATCTTGATCTTGTGATCATCGACAACATCCGCAACATGCAACTCCAATATCATCTTCTCCTCCTCAATTTTTTTTATTTTTTTCCTTCAACAAATTGTTTTCTTCTTCAACTAAATTTAACCTCTCGACAATAGGGTCGGTTGGCATTTCCGATTCACATACATCCTAGATAAATAAAATCTATGTCACGTTGGTCGGCATAATTTTCATAAACAATAAATGAACCAATAGTTATAAAGATAATATACATACCACATCTGAATAATAGACAGGACGAGGGCCGACGGGGGCGGATACCAAAACCATCGCACTATATAAGATGCAATAATAAATGTAAGAAAATGATACAAGTATCTATCTAAACATAAAAGTAAGAATATTTTTCCTTTCAGAAAGAAGATAAGAACAAGAGGCTCACCACGGTGGTGTCGGTGATGAGATCGGCGCGGGTGATCGACGGCGGTGAAGACAGGGACGGGGCGTGACGGACCGCTAAATCTAGACAAATCTCGAGGAAAATGGAGTTTGGAGGTCGAGCTTCGAGGGGAGAAAGCTTAAGTAGTGTGGCTCGGGCATTCCATCGAACACCTCATGTGCATAGGAGGTGAGCTAGAGCACCACAAAGCCCTCTCCCCCTCGGCCAGAAAAACAGAGCACTGGGTGGTCTGCTCGCGAGCGAGGGGTATATATAGGCACCTCATTGGTCCCGGTTGGTGGCATGAGCCGGGACTAAAGGGGAGCCTTTGGTCCCGGTTCAAGCCACCAACCGGGACCAATGGTGGTGGGCCAGGAGCGAGGCCCATTGGTCCCGGTTCATCCCACCAACCGGGACCAAAAGGTCCAGACGAACCGGGACCAATGGCCCACGTGGCCCGGCCGGCCCCCTGGGCTCACGAACCGGGACCAATGCCCACATTGGTCCCGGTTCTAGACTGAACCGGGACTAATGGGCTGAGCCGGCCTGGACCAAAGCCCTGTTTTCTACTAGTGATGGCACCCCCGAAAGGCCAGCCAATCACACTAACAGAGACTGTTGGGTGTTCAAGCAGGCAGGCAAGTCAAGAGCCGAAAACAAAGACAAGGGGCTGCACAGCGACGACGAGGAGGAGCCCAAGCCGCCGAACAACAATGCACAGAAGGGCTTTCCCCCACAAGTGTGGACGGTGAACATGATATATGCAACCCACATTCCCAAGAGGGAGCGGAAGCGTGCGCTACGGGACGTATACGCGATGGAGCCAGTCACCCCAAAGTTTAACCCATGGTCCTCCTGCCCGATCACTTTCGATCGAAGGGACCATCCCACTAGCATCCATCATGGCAGCTTTGCCGCATTGGTTCTCAACCCAATCATCAACGGATTTCATCTCACAAGAGTCCTCATGGATGGCGGCAGTAGCCTGGACCTACTTTATCAGGATACAGTGCGGAAAATGGGCACAGATCCCTCAAGGATTAAGCCCACAAAAACGACCTTTAAAGGCATTATACCAGGTGTAGAAGCCAACTATACAGGCTCAGTAACACTTGACGTGGTCATCGGATCCCCGGACAACTTCCGAAGCGAAGAGTTAATCTTCGATATAGTCCCGTTTTGCAGTGGCTATCACGCCCTGCTTGGACGAACCGCATTTGCAAAGTTCAATGCGGTGCCGCACTACGCATACCTCAAGCTCAAGATGCCAGGCCCTCGAGGAGTAATCACGGTCAACGGAAACACCGAACGCTCCCTCCGTACGGAGGAGCACACGGCGGCTCTCGCAGCGAAAGTGCAAAGTAGCCTCCTCAGGCAATTCTCTAGTCCGGCCATTAAAAAGCCAGACACTGCCAGGCGCGCCCGGAGTAACCCACAGCAGAACCGCCTGGCACACTACGAGCAAGCATAGCAATGCGGCCCCAACCCCAGCTCTCGCGACATAGCGAAACTAGTACCTCGCGTACATAACTACGCCCTTGAAATACCATGGGCACAGGGGAAGGGTCACAATAACGGCATGCCCAAAACACGGCTTAAAACGTACAAGGGGCTACCGGATTCTTTTTATTTTATTTTATTTTTTCTTACTTTCAGGACTCCATATTTCGGATGACCTGTTCGGCAATTCGACTGCCGCACAAACGATGCAAGATCCAGGGAGGCAGACAAGCCATGCCGCATTATGGAACTCCCAGGTGGTCTCTGTTACGAGCGGTATACCTGTTTTAAATACAATTCCGCAGCCTGCCCCTGGTCAGGACATACCAAATAGTCCAATATCTTTTGCTTACCGCACTATTTGTATCGTTCGGCTTTGATAAATAGCCTCTCTATAAACAATGCATAGCTTTCTGTCTATTTTTTGCATTATCATCTTTTCATATATATGTTTATGACATGTTGCACCCGTACACTGTGGTACGGCAAAATACGCCAGGGGCTTTAGTACCCATTAATATGACGTGAGAAGTCCGTACACTTTCACAAGTGCGGCACCCCGAACTTATAGCACTATATGCATCGGCTCCGAATCATGATTTGGGTCAATAGTTGGGTTTGCCCGGCTCCTATGTTTTGGTGCCTTACGTTCCGCTATATCGGCTAAGGTAGCACTAGGAGAACCACTGGATTGTGCCCCGGTTGAGCTGGGCTAAGCACCTCAGTGGAGAAAGCTAAAACTGACTGTTATGATGCGGCGAGAGACCGGTCGCTGGTCGAGAGGTTTTTCGAGTCCCTAAAGGCTTATGCCGCTTCGAGCGAGGAGCTGGCTTTGTCCGGCCAAGGCGTGGATAGCACCCCGAACTCGGTCTTCCGAACTAGGGGCTTCGCCGAAATTTAAAATTATAGAGTTCTATGGCTAAGTGAGAGTGTTCAAGCATTATAGTCCGATTGCCTGGTTCGTTGTGCTGAGCGCCTCCCTCGAAGGACCCAACTATGGGAAAAAGAGCGCTCAGGTTTATCCCGAACACCCCAGCACTAGTGGCACGGGGGCAGAAGCCGACGACTGGCCATCTCTCAATTTTTGATAAATGGCCGCACAGAAAGTAATATTTTAAATTCAATAAGCATTGCTTAGCGCGTATGAACAAGTTTTCAACGCACAGGATAAACACGAGCGAGTTCATTCAAAAATTACATCCTTGGTACATTCATCCGCCACTAGGCGGGCACCCGCAAGAACATCCTTATAGTAGTTCTCGGGCTTGCGATGCTCCTTCCCCGGCGGCGGCCCATCCTTCACAAGCTTCTCACCGTCCAGCTTACCCCAGTGCACCTTTGCACGGGCAAGGGCCCTACGGGCACCTTCGATGCAGACGGAGCGCTTGATGACCTCGAGCCTTGGACAGGCCTCCACCAGTCGCCGCACCAGCCCAAAGTAGCTCTCAGGCAGGGCCTCTCCGGGCCACAGCCGAACTATGAAGCCCTTCATGGCTTGTTCGGCCACCTTGTGGAGCTCGACCAGCTGTTTCAGCTGGTCGCTTAAGGGCACAGGGTGTCCGGCCTCAGCATACTGAGACCAGAACACCTTCTCCGTCGAGCTTCCCTCTTCGGCTCGGTAGAATGCGGCGGTGTCGGATACGCTGCGGGGAAGATCTGCGAATGCCCCTGGAGAGCTCCGGATTCGGGTAAGTAACAAGTACTTTACTTTTATACTTCTGCTTTGCATAAAGAATGCCTAACCCACCGCTATCTTTTTCATCTCCTCCAACTCTTGGAGGGCCTTTTGGGCTTCGGCCTTGGCGGACTTGGCAGTCTCAAGGGCCGCCGCGAGCTCGGACGCTTGCATCTTGGACTCAAGCTCCAAACTCTCATGTTTTTTCATGAGAGCCTGAAGCTCCTGCTGCACCTCGCCAACCTGGCCCTCAAGTTTCTCTCGCTCGGAGCACTCCGTGGCCGTTTTCTTTTCGGCCTCGGACAGCGACTGCTTGAGGGTCGCCACCTCAGTCGTGGCCCCTACAATAAGCAGTACAATCCTGTTATTTTTTGCAATCAAGCCTTTCTATAGGCACTCTTTCTGTAAGGTATTTCTTACCTTCTTTCTCCTCAAGCTGCCGTTTGGCAAGGCCGAGCTCTTGCTCGGTCCGCTCGAGGCCCTGTTTCAGGGCACCCACCTCCACAGTCAGTGCGGCCGTGGCAAGTAGCGAAGCCTGCATATGCATATTGACTCTTTATTGTTAGACTCCTGCGAAATTTAATAGATCCTCTATTCAGCTTTTCTTTCCGAACGCTAAACAGAGCATCAGGGGCTACTGTCTATATGGTTATATCTTTACATTTATTTTTTACTTACCTCGAAGCCTATTAGAAGGCTAGCGCAAGCTTCACCCAGTCCGCTCTTGGCAGACTGAACCTTCTGGATCACCGTACTCATAATAGTACGGTGCCCCTCGTCGATGGAGGCGCCGTCAAGCACCTCCGGCAGATTGTCCGGCACCTCCGGTTGGACGGACGCTGCCGGCTCAGAAGGGTTACTTTTCTTGGAAGGAGTTCGCCTACCGCGGACCGGAATTGTTGTAGATTCCGGTGCGGTGTCCGGCTCAAAGTCGGACTTGGAGCCCTGGGGGGCCTTGTCCCCTTCACTCCTGGAGTCCGGGAGGTTGCCTTGCGGCTCCTCCAGGACCACCTCCTCCTGCCCCGGAGCTCGTCGCGACGCCACTTCAGCATCGTCCGCGGTCCGGGGGGAGACAGCGGGCGGAACTTAGTTCACGTCCGATGAATTCAGGGAGCCGCTCGACGACTCGTCGACTCCGTCCGGGGCGGGCTGCATAATTATATTCGACATTAGGGAAATCTGTGCAACAAAGGAATGTCATGAGTTACTCTGATATCCGAACTTCCGATTTCGCCGGACGCTTGGCCCTGTCTGGCCACTCCTCTTCGTCCTCTTCGGCGTCGGGGAGGTAGTCCGGCGGAGGGGTCTTCCTCTTCTTGGACCCTCCGGCCTCCCCCGTTGGGGCGGCCTTCCTTTTCTTTCCTTCCCCCGCTGGAGGGGGAGAGGTTTCTTCTTCCTCCTCCTCGTTTTCACGGGAGGAGTGCGTCTCGGACTCGTCAGATGACGAGTCTGACACCACCATATTGCGGGCACTCTTTCGAGTCCCCGTGGTCTTCTTCTTCTTGGCCTTCTTCTCCGGCACCACATAAGGCGCCGGAACCAGGAGCTTCGTTAGGAGAGCTGGGGCTGGGTCTTCGGGCAGCGGAGCCGGACAGTTAATCGGTCCGGATATCGCCCGCCAAGCCTGTCAAAGGTAAGGGAGTTTAGATCCCGCATAGAGTCAAACTATGGAAAAAGCTTAAAACATCCTGTAAAAGGTGTAGATGGCTTACCTCGTTAGCATGACGCTGTGAGCTGTATCCGTGGTCCTCGGAAGCGGATGCAGGAGCCTCGGCGCCCGTAAATAGCAGCCTCCAAGCGTCTTCGTACGTCGTGTCGAAGAGCCTGCTGAGGGTTTGATGCTGCGCCGGGTTGAACTCCCACAGATTAAAATCCCATTGTTGACACGGGAGGATCCGGCGGACGAGCATAACCAGGATTACATTGACAAGCCGGACCGGCTTGTTCACCAGGGACTGGATGCATGTTTGCAATCCGGTCACCTCTTTTTCGTTACCCCACGACAGGCCCGTCTCTTTCCAGGACATAAGCCGCGTGGGGGGTTCGGATCGGAACTCGGCGGCTGCGGTCCATTTCGGATCGCGCGGCTCGGTGATATAAAACCACCCGGCTTGCCATCCCTTTAGGGTCTCCACAAAAGAGCCCTCGAACCATAGGACGTTGGCCATCTTGCCCACCATGGCGCCTCCGCACTCCGCCTGGTTGCCGCGCACCACCTTGGGCTTGACGTTGAAGGTCTTGAGCGAGAGGCCGAAATGGGGGCGGACGCGGAGAAAAGCCTCGCACACAACGATAAACGCCGAGATGTTGAGAATGAAGTTCGGGGCCAGATCCTGGAAATCCAGGCCATAGTAGAACATGAGCCCCCGGACAAATGGGTGAAGTGGAAAACCCAGTCCGCGGAGGAAGTGGGGAAGGAATACTACCCTCTCATGGGGCCTTGGGGTGGGGATAAGCTGCCTGATGAAGTCATGTACCTATGGTAGGGGCACGGACCCGTCCTAAAGAGCCCTACCGTAGGACATCCCTAGAAGAAGTCACCTTTCAATCAACTTGAAGGTATCTCACTTGACGGGTTGAAGACACTCGACCAAGAAGCTATCACTCGACAGTGAAGTCAACCACTCGACCGACCAAAAGACCTGAAGTCACTCCGCAGGCAAACGGTCGGCTATTAAGTAGTCTTTATGGTTATTATGACACTTTATTAGGGACGTTATCAGTAACACCCCACCTTAAATGTACCTTAAACCCTGCATTACTGAGGGCAGGAGAGGGCTGGCGAACTCTATATAAGCCAGCCCCCTCCTCAGTATCAAGGGTTCGCACCCCTGTCATTTGCACACGCATAATTCAGTCGACCGCCTCCGGGCACCGAGACGTAGGGCTGTTACTTCCTCCGAGAAGGGCCTGAACTCGTAAACGTTGCGTGCTTACAACTTCCCAATAGCTAAGGTCTAGCCTCCTCATACATACCCCCTACCTCACTGTCAGACTTAGAACCATGACAGTTGGCGCCCACCATGGGGCATTAGTCTTAGCGCCCAATTGGAGAAGTTGCGATTTTTCCGATCCACTTGATCATGTTTTCCTGCGGAGCTTCGGCAGAGGGCCGCGAGATCCGTCTCGGCGCACTCACTTTCATCGCCGACGACTCCGCCTGGCTCCAGGAGGCGCCGCTCGACGTTGACGCGCTCCCCATCCGCGGTGCGACGCACTTCCACGCGTGCGTCCGTGGCGTCCTCCTACGGCAGCCGTCGACCCCATATCGGTCGACTCCCGTGTCATCTCCCCGCCCCGTCTCCCACCAGCACAAGCGCTCAGGTCGGTCGAGACTCCAGCGGTGGGTGAAGCACGCCGTGGCCCGCCAGTCGGCGGCCCCATAAGTCGCGGCAATCGAGCCCGACGAATCCCTCTGCGGCCTATTCGATCTGTCGACTGGCTCCGTGGAGACTGCATCCGAGTGCGATAGCAGCGACCCTTTGGCGAAGGTTCTGGCGGTCGAGGGGACACGCAGTCCTCCTAGATTCCATCGCGCTGATAGTGGTGCAGATAGAGGCGATCCGTCGCATCCCCACGACGAATACCTCCCCTAACCTCTTACGTTAGTACAGCGAGAGGAGCTTCGTCGCCGGAACATGGACGCGCTCCACACTCCTATTGTTGGAGAAACCCCCGAGGCCCGGGCCTTGGAGGACGCTCGCTTGGCTAATCTGGCCGAGCGCACTCGACTGGAGAATCTACAGCGAGCACTCGACGAGCGAGCGTGTCAGCGGGCTCCCGAGTCCAGTCGACGACAGCAAGCTCCCGAATCCAGTCGACGTCAGCTCTTCCCACCGCCACAGGTATACCGAATTCCGGTTCAGAATTTGGCTGCCGCGGCCCGCATAGCAGAGTTGATTCAACCCTCCTAGTCAGAGGCTGGCAGAGGATTGTTGCAGATCAGAGCATTGCTCCAAGCGGCGGGAAATCAGAATTCCGCCGTCTATCAGTCGCGGAACAGGATCCACAGTCGATCCGTTGCAACAGAAACAGTCCAGTCGGCTCACAGCCCGAGATCGCCCCCGAGGCGTGAGGGACGTGGAGACCGGCACGATCAATACAGGAGGAATGAACAGTACGATCACTGACCCGACCGTGATGATAGACGTCGAGTGCCATCCCCTCCCCCGAGGAGTGGATCGTATGCACCCCGACATCGAGATGACAGGCGCCCCCATAATGTTGGGCAGAGGATCCCAGTCGACCCCAAAGACCCAGGCTTTGATGCGAGATCCATCCTCGTTCAAGGTTTGGTGGACAGGAACAGGGCTCATCGAGAGGGCCACAACAGAGATACGCCCACCGGCAGCAGAGCGCATGCCTCGGGGCCTGAATGTTTCAGTCGAGCCATCAGGGCCGTGGCGATCCCTCCCAACTTCAGGCTGGCGATTGGAGTCAGCAAGTTCACCGGTGAATCCAAGCCCGACACGTGGCTCGAAGATTACCGAGTGGCTGTGCAGATTGGCGGCGGCAATGATGAGGTGGCCATGAAGCATTTACCTCTCATGTTGGAAGGCTCAGCTAGGGCGTGGCTGAATCAGTTGGTGCCCAGCAGCATTTACACTTGGGAGGATCTCGCCCGAGTGTTTATCACAACCTTCGAAGGTACGTGCAAGCGCCCTACAGGCCTTACGGAGTTGCGGTCTTGCGTGCAAAAGCCAAATGAAACTCTGAGAGAATACATCCAGAGGTGGATCACACTGCACCACTCGGTCGAGAACGTGCCAGACCATCAAGCAGTTTGCGCTTTCAAGGAAGGCGTCAAATACAGGGAGTTGAATCTGAAGTTTGGTCGAACTGGAGAGATGTCCCTGAATCGGATGATGGAGATTGCCACCAAGTACGCTAATGGTCAAGACGAGGACCGACTCCGAAGTGGCAAGCTCAAATCAGTCGCCCAAGAAACCGGAGGAAACTCCAGTCGGAAGCAGAAGCGGAAGGCCGAGCCAGCCGCCCCTGGGGAGGCCCTGGCTGTGGCCCAGGGAAACTTCAAGGGAAAACCCAAGGGCACATGGTAGCCCAAGAAGGTTAAGGATCAGGATGGGAATGATGTTTTGGACCTGCCATGTAACATCCACACCAAGAAAGATGAAGAGGGAAATTTTATTTTCCTGAAGCATACCACTCGGCAGTGCCGGCTCCTGATTCAGCAGTTCCAGGGCAAGCAGCCCAAGGATAAGGAAAAAGAACCAGACAGAGTTGAGGACAAGGAGGATAGTGACGATGGATACCCCCAAGTCAATTCCACCTTGATGATTTTTGCTGATGTCGAAAGCAAAAGTCGACTGAAAGTCATTAACCGTGAGGTGAACATGGTTGCTCCGGCGACACCTAGTTACCTCAAATGGTCTCAGACCGCCATCACATTCGACCAATCTGATCACCCGACACACATTGCCACCCCAGGGAGGCAAGCTTTGGTGGTCGACCCGGTCGTCGAAGGTACTCGACTGACCAAAGTCCTGATGGATGGCGGCAGTGGCCTGAACATACTGTATGCTGAAACTTTGAAAGGAATGGGCATTCCGATGTCCAGACTCAGCGCCAGCAACATGAACTTCCACGGAGTCATTCCTGGGAAGAAAGCCGAGTCACTCGGCCAGATCGCTCTCGATGTGGTTTTTGGTGATTCAAAGAATTACCGCAAGGAAAAGTTGACATTTGAAGTTGTGGACTTCCAGAGTGCTTATCACGCCATTTTGGGCAGTCCAGCTAACGCACGCTTCATGGCTCGACCATGTTACGTGTATCTTAAATTAAAGATGCCTGGCCCCAAAGGTGTGATCACTGTTACGGGCAGCCGGAAGAAAGCAGAAGAATGTTTTCAGAAGGGATCAAAGATCGCCGACGCTCAGATGGCAGTGGTCGAGCTGAAAGAGTACCAAAAGACTGCCGACCCGAGTGAATTGCTGCGGGCTAAGAAGCCCGCCTCCGAGTCAGCTTTTCAGTCGGTTGGTGAAACAAAGACAGTCCACATTCACCCGACCGATCCCGACGCTGCTCCGACTCACATATCGACGACGCTCGACTCCAAATAGGAAGAAGCGCTCATCTAGCTCCTCCGTGAGAACTGGGACATCTTCGCATGGAAACCCTCTGACATGCCTGGAGTTCCCAGGGGGCTGGCTGAGCATCGTCTGCGAGTCGACCCAAAGTTCAAGCCCGTGAAGGAACATCTTCGACGGTCCGCCGTCAACAAGAAACAAGCCATTGGCGAAGAAGTGACTCGGCTCTTAGCAGCCGAGTTCATCTGAGAGATTTACCACTCCGAGTGGCTCGCCAATGTCGTCATGGTCCCCAAGAAGGACAAGTCACTCCGTATGTGCATTGATTTCAAACATATCAATCGGGCCTGCCCGAAAGATCATTTTCGTCTACCTCGCATCGACCAAATTGTTGACTCAACTGCGGGATGCGAGAGATTGTCTTTTCTAGATGCCTATTCCGGGTACCATCAGATCCGTCTGTATGGGCCCGATGAAATCAAAATAGCTTTCATCACTCCATTCGGATGCTTCTGTTACGTCACCATGCCATTTGGCCTCAAGAACGCCGGAGCCACATTCATGAGAATGATCCAGAAGAGTTTACTCACTCAAATCAGTCGGAATGTGGAGGCGTACATGGATGATATTGTGGTCAAGTCCCGGAAAGGTTCCGACCTGCGGGCTGACCTTGCTGAAACCTTTGCCAACCTCAGGAGGTACGATATCAAGCTCAATCCGTTAAAGTGCACTTTCGGGGTTCCAGGTGGAAAGCTACTCGGTTTTCTCGTTTCTGAACGGGGAATCGACGACAATCCTGAAAAAATTGGCACCATACTCCGGATGAAGCGTCCTGTACGCGTGCATGATGTCCAAAAGCTTACAAGCTGCTTGGCCGCCTTAAGTCGATTCATTTCTTGACTCGATGAAAAAGCGTTGCCTCTTTACCGACTGATGAAGAAGTCTGACAAGTTCGAGTGGACTCCAGAAGCTGATGCAGCATTTGAAGAGCTCAAAGCTCTGCTCTCCACCCAGCCGGTGCTAGCTGCCCCAATCAGCAAAGAGCCTCTGCTGCTTTACATTGCAGCCACGGGACAAGTTGTCAGTACAGTACTTACGGTCGAGCGGGAAGAGGAAGGGAAGGCCTTCAAAGTTCAACGCCCTGTATATTATGTGTCTGAAGTTTTGACCCCTTCAAAACAAAGATACCCCCACTACCAGAAGCTTGTATATGGAATTTATATGACCACGAAGAAAGTTGCACATTATTTCTCTGACCACTCCATTACAGTCGTCAGCGACGCCCCATTATCAGAGATCCTGCATAACAAAGACGCAACTGGTCGAGTGGCCAAGTGGGCGAATGAACTCCTTCCTTTAGACATCAAGTTTGAAGCAAAAAAGGCTATCAAGTCCCAAGCAATCGCGGATTTCATCGCCAAGTGGATTGAACAGCAACTTCCGACTCACGTTCACTCGGAGCACTGGACCATGTTCTTCGAGGGGTCCAAGATGCTGAATGGATCGGGCGCGGGAGTAGTCTTGGTCTCCCCCGAGGGGATAAGCTCAGATATGTTCTCCAAATTCACTTCGATTCCTCCAATAACGAAGCAGAGTATGAGGCACTTTTGTATGGGTTGCGCATGGCCATTTCACTCGACGTCCGTCGCCTCATGGTCTATGGCGACTCGGATTTAGTGGTTAATCAAGTGATGAAGGAGTGGGACGTCAGGAGTCCGGCAATGACTGGGTATTGCAATGTAGTGCGAAAGCTAGAAAAGAAGTTCGAGGGGTTAGAGCTCCACCACATCCCCCGACTGAAAAATCAGGCAGCTGACGACTTGGCAAAGATAGGCTCCAAGAGAGAAGCCATTCCAAGCAACATGTTCTTGGAACACATTCACTCACCGTCAGTCCAAGAGGATCCTTTCACAGAAGAAGCCCCGCAGCCGAAAAGTGCCACAGATCCGACTGAAGTCGAAGTGACTGCAGTGGTCGACCTAATCATGGAAGTCTTGGCAATCACCCCTGACTGGACAATACCGTACATCGCATATATCCTAAGGAAAGAACTACCGGAGGAGGAGGAGGAGGCTCGACAGATCGTCCGCCGATCTAAGGCCTTCACTGTCATAAGGGGACAGCTGTACAGAGAGAGCGCGACCGGAGTCGGCCAGAAATGCATAACACCAGAAGAGGGTCAGATAATCCTTAATGATATCCACTCGGGGACCTGCGGTCACCATGCGTCCTCTCGGACTATTGTGGCTAAAGCATACCGAGGTGGATTTTACTGGCCGAGAGCAAATGAGATGGCAAAAGAGATAGTCGACAAGTGTGAAGGGTGCCAGTTCTACTCCAACATGTCGCACAAGCCCGCATCAGCCCTGAAGACCATTCCGCTCGTCTGGCCCTTTGCCGTCTGGGGATTGGACATGGTTGGTCCCCTAAGAACGGGCAGGAGTGGATTCACTCATGTACTTGTGGCAGTCGACAAATTTACCAAATGGATCGAAGCTAAGCCCATCAAGAACCTCGATGCTGGCACTTCTATCAGTTTCGTCAGAGGGTTAACATTCAGATATGGAGTCCCGCATAGCATCATCACTGATAACGGGTCAAACTTTGATTCGGACGAGTTCAGAGCATTTTGCGCTTCTCAAGGCACACGAGTCGACTACGCTTCGGTCGCTCATCCCCAGTCGAATGGACAGGCTGAGAGAGCAAATGGTCTGATTCTCAAAGGGCTAAAGCCTCGACTGATGCGCGATCTCAAGCACGCGGTAGGCACTTGGGTCGACGAGCTTCCGTCAGTTCTGTGGGGATTAAGGACCACCCCTAACCGGTCGACTGGAAGGACTCCATTCTTTCTGGTTTATGGAGCCGAAGCAGTCTTGCCGAGTGATCTTCTTCATAATGCACCCCGAGTCGAACTTTACACCGAAGACGAAGCAGAGCAGGCCCGGCAAGACGCAGTCGACCTCTTAGAAGAAGAAAGGGAGATGGCCATGATCAGATCGACCATTTATCAGCAAGACTTGCGCCGTTTTCACACCCGGAATGTGAAAAGTCGAGCCTTCCAAGAAGGGGATCTGGTCCTCCGAGTGGATCAACAGAAGCCACACAAACTTGCTCCTACTTGGGAAGGCCCCTTCATAGTAACCAGAGTCCTCCACAATGGAGCATACCACCTCTACAATGTCGATCGCCAGATCGACGAGCCACGAGCTTGGAACGCGGAACTGCTCCGCCCCTTTTACACCTGAGTTCTCCTTTAGATGAGATGTAATAAGAAAATTAATTTCTACAGTTCATTTTTATCAAAGACAAGAGTGTTCCAATAATGGCTGTCACTTTGTTTGCATACAAAACCCCCAGCTGGTGACTTGGCTGTGAATCCGTTTCGCCTAAGTTTGAAAAAATCCTACCGAGTGGAGAGCGATCCTCCCACTTGGGGGCTTAGCTACAGTCCAGTACTCGCCTAAGTTCTCCCACTCGGAAACTTAGCTGCAGTCAAGCACTCGCCTAAGTTTGAAAAAACCCTACCGAGTGGAGAGCAATCCTCCCACTCGGGGGCTTAGCTGCAGTCCAGTACTCGCCTAAGTTCTCCCACTCGGAAACTTAGCTGCAGTCAAGCACTCGCCTAAGTTTGAAAAAAATCCTACCGAGTGGAGAGCAATCCTCCCACTCGGGGGCTTAGCTGCAGTCCAGTACTCGCCTAAGTTCTCCCACTCGGAAACTTAGCTGCAGTCAAGCACTCGCCTAAGTTTGAAAAAATCCTACCGAGTGGAGAGCAATCCTCCCACTCGGAGGCTTAGCTGCAGTCCAGTACTCGCCTAAGTTCTCCCACTCGGAAACTTAGCTGCAGTCAAGCACTCACCTAAGTTTGAAAAAAATCCTACCGAGTGGAGAGCAATCCTCCCGCTCGGGGGCTTAGCTGCAGTCCAGTACTCGCCTAAGTTCTCCCACTCGGAAACTTAGCTGCAGTCAAGCACTCGCCTAAGTTTGAAAAAAAATCCTATCGAGTGGAGAGCAATCCTCCCACTCGGAGGCTTAGCTGCAGTCCAGTACTCGCCTAAGTTCTCCCACTCGGAAACTTAGCTGCAGTCAAGCACTCGCCTAAGTTTGAAAAAAATCCTACCGAGTGGAGAGCAATCCTCCCGCTCGGGGGCTTAGCTGCAGTGCAGTACTCGCCTAAGTTCTCCCACTCGGAAACTTAGCTGCAGTCAAGCACTCGCCTAAGTTCGAAAAAATCCTACCGAGTGGAGAGCAATCCTCCCACTCGGGGGCTTAGCTGAAGTCCAGTACTCGCCTAAGTTCTCCCACTCGGAAACTTAGCTGCAGTCAAGCACTCGTCTAAGTTTGAAAAAACCCTACCGAGTGGAGAGAAATCCTCCCACTCGGGGGCTTAGCTGCAGTCCAGTACTCGTCTAAGTTCTCCTACTCGGAAACTTAGCTGCAGTCAAGCACTCGCCTAAGTTTGAAAAAATCCTACCGAGTGGAGAGCAATCCTCCCACTCGGGGGCTTAGCTGCAGTCCAGTACTCGCCTAAGTTCTCCCACTCGGAAACTTAGCTGCAGTCAAGCACTCGCCTAAGTTTGAAAAAATCCTACCGAGTGGAGAGCAATCCTCCCACTCGAGGACTGAGCTGCAGTCCAGCACTCGTCTGAATACAAGACCAAAGTCCTACACGACAAATCAAAACCACGAAGATATTCAGCAAGAAATTAAGTTTGGATAAAGCTTAAAAGGCCCCAGGCCCCAAATCAAAGTACTCGAGCCCTCGGCTCGGCAGAGTTTAAACGGTTACAAATCCACTCGGCATTCCGAGGCAAATTTAAGGAAAGGCATAAAAGTTTTTTCATTCCTCAGGTGGAGGACTGGCAGGGGCGACGAACTCATCCAGATCGATTCCGTCCGCAATACGAGTGGCAGCAGCAATGAAGGTCTCCATGAAGTCTTGAAAGCTGTGCCTCTTAGTATTGGCGACTTGGATGGCGGCCAACTTCTCTTCTCGCATCTCCTTGCAATGGACGCGGACTAAAGATAGAGCCACATCAGCGCCGCACCGGGCGGAAGACTTCTTCCACTCCTGCACTCGATCGGGGATTCTGTCAAGTCGAGTCATCAGAGACTCGAGATCATTCTGGAGCGTAGACTCTGGCCAAAGTGTCGGGTCGATCCGCGACATGGCGATCTTCAGCCGAGCCAAGTAATCCACGGCGCCATCGATACGAGATTCCAGTCGGAGCAGATTCATGGCAGCATCATCATTCACCGGAGAATTGATTGGGTCCAAACCCGTTTCAATTCGCCCGGTCTCCTCTTCGAAGTTCTGACAAAACTCTGCATATAAGACCCAAGGATAAGCCAACGATCGCAAACTGAGTCGACCCAAAAGAAAACCAGTCGGAATTGAATGCGCACCTTCGAGCTTGGTGTACAATGTCTTGGCGAGACTCCTCAAGTAGCTCTCCAGGTCGTCCCTCCTGCGAGCGACGCCTTCCATCTGCTCGCTCAGGGTGAGGTGCTCCTTCTTCCAACGCGAGCACTCCCTGTTGGCTTCATTCAGAGCGGTCTTCAGCCTGGTATTCTCATCTTCTATTTGGCTGACCGAAGCCAGCTTCTGTTCAGCCAGGGCAATCTTGTCATCAGCCTCCTTGTGGGTGGCAGCCAAGTCCCGATCCTTCTTCGCCAGGGCCTCGCTCAGTTCTCCTGCAAAAGAAATGATGATTGGTTCAGAAACAGCAGAAGGGTACCCAAGCCTAAAACAAAACCAGTCGACAAGGTCGTCTTACCAGCAACGCCGTCTCTGACCTTCTGCAGCTCCGTTCTGGCCAGCTCCAGATCAAGGGTCAGTTGAATCCGCTGCTTCTCCAACTCAGTATAGCGAGACGCAAGTTCACAAGATCTCTGCAAAAGGAAAAACCAGTCGACAGACATCCAAGATAAGTTGCTTCCGAGTAACTGAGGAAAAAAGGTGACGTTTCTAAGACTACAGCCGAATCAAAAACATTCGACAGTAGTCTCAGGGACTACACCCAGTGGGTGCACTCGGCGTGCCCCCACTGGTTAAAAAAAAGTTGACTGTCCGCACTCGACCGGATATAGATCCATTCGACATGGCTCGACCAGACCAAGAAAAGGAATACAGATACAGAAACGCAATGTAAAGACTACAGTCGACTGCCAGCAGTCCACCGTAGTCTCGGGGACTACACCCAGTGGGTGCACTCAGCGTGCCCCCACTAGTCCAAGAAGGAGAAAACACACCCAGTGGGTGTACAGATACAAAAATCTTCAAAAAAAGAGAGGGAGAAAGACTCTTCAAATAATCAAGTATCAACTCGACTGACCTGGACATTGCTCTGAAGCGCCGAACTTGCATCATAGGCTGCCTGGCTGGCCTCCCGAGCGTTCTTCACATGTTCCATCATGACCCCTGCCTGGCGTATAGCCTCCTTCGCAGCAGCCACTTCGTCCTCAGGGGCAGGGTATGCGACAAAAAGAGAAGTTGGATTTGGAGTCGACGCCGAAGGCTGCGCACTCGACAGGGGATTGGCAAAGGTCACAGAAGCCCGAGGGGCATCGCCACCATCCCGAGCCACGGTCTCAGGCGCCGGAGTAGGCTGGGGAGTCCTGTCAGCCGACAACCTCTTAGTCCTCCTCATCCTCAGCGGTTCGTTGTCGTCATCCGGGAGGTCGATAACATGAGGAGGGGCTGCAAGGAAAACTTTCAATCGACCAGAATTGCAAGAAACGACTAGTCGACTCACAAACAGAACGTCAATAATCATACCAGGGTTGGAGGTAACAGCGTCCCCCATCTCTTGGTCGTCGTCTTTGGCAGAGACTTCGGAGGTAGCAGCACTGCAAATTCTGAAAAGTCATCCAGTTAGCCTAACAAGTCGACCAAGGATCCGTCCTCCATCGACGAAGGAAAACAAGCTTTATTACCCGGAAATAACAGGGACAGTTATCTTCATCTTGGGCAGAGTCTTGGGCGGCTTGGATGGCGTCGTGCGTGGTTGCTTGGGGACCTTCCCAGTCGGTGTTGGAGAAGAAGTCCGAGGGCGTTTTGACGACTGCCCAACGGAGGCAGTCGCCTTGCCACGTTCCTACGCCGGGTCGTGCGCGAGCTTGGATCGCCTTTCCGGGCAGGGGGGGGGTCGGCCTCCTTCTCCTCTTCTTCGCTGGAGAAGACGTCGTCGCCTCCCTCTCCTTCACCATCCGATTCCCACTCGCCTTGGTCATCCCCGCTCTCGCCTCCGCTCCCTTCTCCTTCCTCAGTCGACCCCTGTGCCCCATTGGGCGTCGAGTACATTTTAGTGGTCGCCTGGAAAATAGCAGACAAAACGAAAGTCAATCGACCTGCTCAAAATAAGACCAATGCAGAAAACGAAGATTTCAGTCGGAAACATAAAAACGCACCTGGTCGACCTCATACGAACTGTCGAGTGGAATGACCCTCCTGGCTCCTCGGGGGTTGTCCTTGTTCCCCGTGATGCTTGACAGCCACCCCTCCAACATCTCGTCGGTGACCTCCTCCGGGTGGATCCGAGTGGTGTCCTCGAGGCCAGAGTATAGCCACATCGGGTGGTCCCGAGCCTGGAGCGGTTGGATTCGCCTCTTGAGGAAGACTTCCAGCAGATCCATCCCCGTCACGCCCTCGCGGACAAGTTCAACCACTCGACCCGCCAGTACCTTGACCTGGGCCTTTTCTTTAGGCGTCACCTTCAGAGAAGCAGGCTTTTCGGCTCGGTCGAGGGAGAAAGGTGGGAGCCCAGTCGACTGCCCTGGAGTCGCCTGATCCTGGCAGTAGAACCAAGTCGCCTGCCAGCCTCGGACTGACTCCGGGAAAGTAATGGATGGGAAACAGCTCTTCCCCCTCGTCTGGATCGCCAAGCCCCCACACAGCTAGATTACTTGCGTCTTCTCATCACTCGACTTGGCCTTCTTGACCGACTGAGAGCGACAGGTGAAGATGTGCTTGAAAAGACCCCAGTGTGGGCGGCAACCCAGGAACGCCTCACACATAGAAATGAAAGCGGCAAGATAGACTATGGAGTTTGGGGTAAAGTGATGGAGCTGCGCTCCAAAGAAGTTCAAGAAGTTGCAGAAGAAAGAATGGGGCGGCAGAGAAAACCCTCGGTCGATGTGAGTGGCCAGGAGCATGCACTCACCGTCGTGAGGTTGGGGTTCGATCTCTCCCCCCCCCCCCCGGAAGACGCGCAGCCTTGTGAGGAATGGCTCCCCCCTCAACCAGGTCATCAAGATCCTCCTGCCGGAGCACCGATGGCATCCAGTCGCCCTGGATCCAACCTTTGGGCAGGGCCGTCCGAGAGGAAGATCCGCCGCGCGCAGACTTCTTCCCCTTCCCCGTCGCCGCCACCTTCTTCGCGCGCTCCAAAGCGGTCGTCTTGCCCTTCACCATCGTCGCCGGCGAGATCTCGAGCTGGTTTGCGGTGGCTAGGCGAGAGCGAAGGAAGCAGGGGAGGTTACGAAGAAAGAGAGGAAGAAGGAGAAGAGAAGAGCACGCGCACTGTTGGGAGACTCCAAGCCGGCAACTTATAAGGGGCCGCTTCCGAGTGGCTGACCAGTAGGCCCAAGCTATCCAGTCAAATCCCGTGGCAGGCGCGCGCGCAGTACGTGGCGAAAAAGGCGGCGCGGAGATCGAGGAGCCTTCGCATTGTCACTTCCGATTATTGCGGCCGCCCCCGTTCCACGCGCTTCCCAAAAAATCTGAATCCCGCGATATCCGCTGGCTGCAGAACAACTTGTCAAAACGGAAATCCCACACGCACCGGCGCTCGATGCCTCACAGGTAAAGAAATCCACTCGACGAAAGGCCTGGAACGGATCAAGGCGACTGAAAGAGGTTAATGACGTCATCCGTGACAGTCGACCCAGAACGAAGCACTCATATAACCTGAAGAGTCAGTCGGAAAGGTCCCTAACCCCTTTTCTCACTCTAGCCTCGATCCATTCGGGGGCTAATGATGAAGCCATGTACCTACGGTAGGGGCACGGACCTGTCCTAAAGAGCCCTACCGTAGGACATCCCTAGAAGAAGTCACCTTTCAATCAACTTGAAGGTATCTCACTCGACGGGTTGAAGACACTCGACCAAGAAGCTATCACTCGACAGTGAAGTCAACCACTCGACCGACCAAAAGACCTGAAGTCACTCCGCAGGCAAACGGTCGGCTATTAAGTAGTCTTTATGGTTATTATGACACTTTATTAGGGACGTTATCAGTAACGCCCCACCTTAAATGTACCTTAAACCCTGCATTACTGAGGGCAGGAGAGGGCTGGCGAACTCTATATAAGCCACCCCCCTCCTCAGTATCAAGGGTTCGCACCCCTGTCATTTACACACGCATAATTCAGTCGACCGCCTCCGGGCACCGTGACGTAGGGCTGTTACTTCCTCCGAGAAGGGCCTGAACTCGTAAACCTTGCGTGCTTACAACTTCCCAATAGCTAAGGTCTAGCCTCCTCATACACACCCCCCTACCTCACTGTCAGACTTAGAACCACGACACTGCCCCTCCTCGAGAAGCCGGTGCGCGATGTCCTTGGACAAGTATCCGGCCTTCCTTAGCTTTTTAACTTGGCCCTCCGTAACGGTGGAGACCATCCACTTGCCTCCCGCTTCGGACATTGCTGGAGGAGGTTGAGGTGGGAAGTGCGGGCTTGGGCGCTGGAGCTCGAGTACGCAGGAGATGGATAGGCAGAGGAGGAAGAAGGCGTAGGTAAAAAGGTGGATCCTTATCCCCTTATATGGCCGGATGCCGTTGTGCGTCCCCACTTGCCTAGTAAAACTCACTTGCCTCCCAAGCGCCGTAATAAGTGGCGCGGTTGGATTACCCACGTCCGTATTGATGAGAACCCTGTAAAAGGGGGGTACACGATCTCCGGTTTGACAAGACGTGCCAAGGAAACCGCCTCGCAAAACACGCTGAGGTGAAAAAGTAAAAATGATTCGTAAAAGACTTGGCCGTGGTGTGATAGCGTACTGCGGAACACGTCAGCAGATTTGATTTGTGTTAATATTATTCTCTCTATGGCAATATGTGGAAGCTTATTTTGCAGAGCCGGACACTACTCTTGGTGTTTACAATCTTCTATGAAGGACTTGGAGGAGGAACCCGCCTTGCAATGCCGAAGACAATTTGCGCGCCGGACTCGTCGTCATTGAAGCCTGGTTCAGGGGCTACTGAGGGAGTCCTGGATTAGGGGGTGTTCGGGTAGCCGGACTATAGCTTCAGCCGGACTCCAGGATTATGAAGATACAAGATTGAAGACTACGTCCCGATTCCGGATGGGACTTTCATTGGCGTGGAAGGCAAGCTTGGCGATGCGGATATTCAAGAACTCCTACCATTGTAACCGACTCTATGTAACCCTAACCCTATCCGGTGTCTATATAAACCAGAGGGTTTTAGTCTGTAGGACAACTTCATCAACTCCATAGAAAACAATCATACCATAGGCTAGCTTCTAGGGTTTAGCCTCCTTGATCTCGTGGTAGATCTACTCTTGTACTACCCATATCATCAATATTAATCAAGCAGGACGTAGGGTTTTACCTCCATCAAGAGGGCCCGAACCTGGGTAAAACATCGTGTTCCCTGCCTCCTGTTACCATCCGGCCTAGACGCATAGTTCGGGACCCCCTACCCGAGATCCGCCGGTTTTGACACCGACAAGACATCATCACTCTCCCAACACAACAAGCAACAATAGCATGAGGCACATGATAAACATGGCCATAACAACAAGGATCTCCACCAAGCATGCAAATACACATAGAAGTAGTATAATGGTTAATCACGGGTAAATGCACGCAAGGGTCACAATTGCATGGCAAAATCATAGAAAGAGGCATAGCATGCAAAGTGAACACGAGAAAATGGGCATAACATGACAAATGGTAAATAGCCCATAGCCGTGTGAGAGCCAAGTAAAAGGAATGCGCGAAGTCATTGCGCGAAAAGGACGGTGGTAAGAATAGTCCACGGGATCCCAAGTCATCTTTGCTCTCAAGAGCTCATTTAGTCAACTCTTGGGATTGAGAGGTTGACGAGTATATGTGAGTACCTACACAAAACAAAGACAATGGGAAAATTGTATGTGCGTGGTAGATGTACACATCATCCATCATGATGCGCACGTGCTTGTGTTGGTTAGCACAAAATATCCAATGCTTAAATAAATGAGATGCGTGATATAGAAACATGTCATCCATCATAAGAGGTTTGTTATTATGTATAGCATAATGGAGACTCAAATTGTGTAATGCATCACAAGAAATATGTAGAGCATTGTTATTCATGGAATGCATATGGTGCAAGCAATTATGAGAATCATGCAATGTATGGAATGCATCAAAATCTCCTAATATGTATGAGGAAACTATGGGGGTCTCCTCATGAGAATTAATGGAAACATCACACGAAGAATATTGACAACATCCAAAACAATGCATATTTGGAACATTGTGATCATGGCATGGCATAGTAGATGAATTGCGCAAATCATGTAAAGGAAGCATGACAATGTCATCACATGAAAAAACAAAAGCCAATGACCATCATCTCGTCATCTATGCCATAAGTGCAAATGGGATTTATTTTAATGGGGCATGCATAGCTACTATGCGAGATTGAAATGATGCAATACAGGAGATCTCACTCATGGCATATCACAAGTTTAAAGGATTATCAAACATGATGTGACCAAAAGAATTTTCACATAATATCCTATGGAGCATAACATCACAACTAGGCAACTCGACATGCTCGTCATCATATTCATCATAAATAGTTAAGTCATGACATGAAGAAGTCGCACTAGCATGAAGCATGGGAATAGGTGGATCAACATCATGCAAGCAATCATTGGTGAGATAGTCCACTAGTGGTGCAAGAGAAGCACCATCACTTATGTTACCTTTGGAGCATCTCTCATGTGTTGTAGGTGAGGTGTTGAAGACCAAGTCGTGGTCATCTTCATCTTGATGGAACCATGTGGGGGTGCATCTTGTTCCACCATGGCCATCGTTGTCTCCACTAGAGATATGGACTCGTCGAGTATAGGCGTGTCATCATGTAGGAGACCTAGCACCAAAGAAGAAAACACACTAGGAGTAGAGGTTAAGTCATTAGAAATCAAAGTGGCATCACATGCCGTCTCAACTACCTCACTAACTAAGTGTTGTGGCTCACTCACTCCCTCTTGGATGCTCTCACTCATATGGTTGGTGGAGTCACTCAAATGGCTCTCAACCTCACATAGGATGTGTGGCATGCTCTCAAGTGTGGGGCTAGTGGTGGTCACACTCATCCTCTCATAGGAAATGCTCTTAATGTCACGTATGGTGGAGTCACTCATGTCACTCATGTGGTGGTGGCTCTCCTCACATGGCAATTGGGGCATCTCATCATATGTGGGTGTCGTAGAGATGGAGGTGCAAATGTCTCCATGGTCAATCATGTTGTGGTCGTAGCCGTGGATGAAGGCCGAAGATGGCACATCATCACTCTCCTCTAAGACCAAAGACAAGGTCTCATGTGCGGTCTCGTAGCTTGACTCGGAGTATGAGTCCAATATGGGCGCCGTCTTCATGTTGTTGAAGAGGTTCGTGCTCGTCGTCGTGGTTGAAGGGGATGGCCCTTGCTCGACCTTCTTGTCGCCGTCTTGTTGTAGGAGGCCCATATGATGTGGCACCTCGTAGCTCATCTCCATGACTGAAGGGAATGTCCCATGCTCGGCCATCTTCCTTGGGGGGTTTCCGAAGATGGAAGTGTCGCCCTCGCTCGTAGGTGGTCACCTTGTACTTGATGATGTCGATGTAGGCGAACTCACGGGAAGTAGGCGAAGATGCCATCAGTACAAAGGCGAAGATGCCTTGATAGCACTTGGCGAAGATGCCGAAGTGGTTGTTGTAGCCGTAGCTCCGTCTTGGTGGTGCTCGTCTCACGGTCTTCTCTTGTGCTCTTGAGGCTTGGCCTTAGCGTGAAGTAGAGCTTGTTGGGACTTGTACGTTTGTGCTTGGCGAGCATCTTCATGATGATGGTGTCGTTGTCACACTTGAGCTCGTAGTAGATGGCGTTCATCGTCGTGCACATGTTACTTGGAGGTGACTTGCCCTTCATGACGACGTGGATCACGAACGTGATGGTGGTCGCCATGGAGATGTGGACGTGGATGACTTGCGCATCATTTTTGCGCTCCGAAGACTTGTGACTTGAACGTCGCCGCCTTGAGGATGATGAAGGGGAAGAACGGTTGATCAACAAGGTCCGAATCTCCTCCATCCTTGCATCTTGCTCCTCCTTATGCGTGGAAAGCTTGTTCTCGATGTAGTCCCTTTTCCTCGCTTCGGAGTGGCGAATGTCAATGGAGAGGTTCTCAGTGCGCTCTCTCAATCTTGATTGTGCGCCTTGCATTTGTCGTTGTAGATCGAAGATTGACGCTTTGGTGATGTAGTTGTTCACGCTGTCGTTGTTGTCGAAGACCGGAGATGAAATGCCTTGCCTATCCATCACAATACTCGAGCAAATATGAGTGGAGAAAGGAGAAGAACTATACCAAATGTACCTTGACCGATGTTGAAGATGGATCAATGATCACTCAATGATGTAACAAGGAAATAACACAATTGGTACCAATTCTTGTTGGTTTCTCACACCTACACAAAATAAGGCTTATGGTGGAGCTCGGTGAGGATAGTGGCACAAAAATTTGATGCAAAATGTTAGCAAGAGTAAATAATGTTGAAAGAGATCCACAAATTTGCAAGTGAAACAAGTAGACCAATAGCAATATATGGCAGACGGAAACGCACACAGAGATAGATAAATGGGGTCGTGTAACCAAAGATGAGCACAAAATGTGGAATCCACGGAAAACGCTCGTGTTTCACAACTCAAGAGAAACGCTAGCACGATTGCTCAATAGGCGGATACGACACTTGTGCACAACCTATAAGATGCAAAATGTATAACTTTCTATCCCAATTATGCTCTATGTATGATGTTCCGGTGGTGTGATCCAAGATGATCGGATATGACAATCTTATATGCAATGTGGTATGCTGCTATGGCACTTTCTTACAAGCTTCTTTGCTCTTTCTCTTTTGCTTAAAAGCTTACTCTTTTTTTTTTGCCACAATGCGAAATGCAGAAACCAAGATAGCAATTGGGTATATACGGGAACAATCTTGTGACACAAAGGATGATATGATACCAATATGATATGGTATGTATGCAATGGAAGGTGTAGCTCGATGATCACTAATGTGCACAAGTATCGTTAGTGGCAATACTCAAATGGCTAGTCTCGATAGGAAAGTAACGCAAAATGGGCTAGGGGTTATCAATGCAATGGCAAGGGAATATACAATGGAGGGATACCACGATACCAAGATGATATGTAGGTTACCATCTGTGTCGATGATGAGTGGCGGTGATCTTGATGGAGATACCAAGATGATGGAGACTCGTCCCTAAGTAGCCGAAACACCTTAGGAAATGGAAAAACCGCGAATTCAAAATCTCAAATGACAAATGTCAAGTGGTGGTAGTGGGATGTGGTGGTGGTGTTGCGAAAGCTCAATGGGATTGCGGAAATGCAATGATGGGTTATGCGAGTAGGCAATGCGGAAGTGGAGGTTATGGGGTGGACTATACACGGTGTCGGAGTTGGAAGCACGGTCCCTAAGTAGCTGAAACGCCTTAGGAGACACAACTCACAACACAAACAAAATTGGGTTAAGTCGGTGTGGAAGAAGTGTATTGTTGGTCAGCCTATGCGGAAGTGGTGGTGGTGGTTGATGAGGAAGCAACCGTCCCTAAGTAGCCGAAACACTTTAGGAGACTCTAATCACTACTCAAGCAACCACATATGCAATGGGGATCAAGATTGGTTAGGTTGCGGAAGTCGGTGGTGGTGTAGCGGATGATGTGGTGGAAGCCCTAGGCAAAGATGCCAAAATTCACAAAATTTGATGGAGTCAAATGATGTTGGTGGTACTTTTTTAGGAAGGGGGAAGTCAAGAGCTTCAAAACAAGCTAAAGAACGTCAAAATCAGAGTTCGGATGAATTAGTTATGGCCGAAACAAGAATCAGCCGAAGTGAGTTTTAACAGGTTACGGACGTCCGTAAAAGGACGGATGTCCGGCCGGACTCGGAAATCCGTAAATTTGGCTCGGGTTAGGGGTTTCGGATGTCTGAAAAAGGTCAGACGTCCGGTGTTTCCTGGGGCTCCGGACGTCCGTAAAACGTCGGTCGCCCGGTGGGTCGGGGTCAACGCGAGATTTCAGATCCGAGACGCGATTTTGGGCGGAATTTGGGGATTTTGGGGTCAAAATTGTTGAGATTTCATGGATGAAAGATGGGGAAACTTGGGAAAATGCTAGATCCACTTGAAACCAAGCAAATCCAACAAAACTTCCTCAAACCAACAAATCAAAAAAAATTGGAGCTATTTTTGGTGGGGATTTTCGAATTTAGTGAAGAACACAACAAAATCAATCTAGAAAACAACAAGGGGAGGCTCCGAAATCGTGATCAACGTGGCTCATGATACCAAGATAATGTAGGATGGAACCCTAGATGGCCGATCTCTCACGAAAAGAGCGGATCCTGCGAAGAACACAAGGGGAAACACGAGAGAATCACTCAAACCAACAAGAACAATCACACATGTGCTAGATCCATGAACACGAGAGGAGATACAAGATCCAAAGTAAAAAAGCGACGATACAAATGGTAACCGGTCTTCTTCGTGAGGAGGTTTTAAATCCACAAGGGGTCTTCCCATAAAGGGGTCTTGAATCCAAGGTGGATCTTCTCCGAAGAGGGGCCGCGGTCTCTCTCAAGGAGTAGATCCGATATGGATGAGCGAAACTCTATCTCACAAATGAGCTAACACAACGCTAACCTTAACTAGGAGGAGGTGGAGGAGTATATATAGTCTAGGGACACGGAGGGGTTAGTGGGGGATACATGGGCCTCGGGCCCGATCTCTGTGCACAGACAGGCACCGGTCGTCCGACAGGTATCGGACGTCCGGTGGCTCGCGAGGGTCCGGTCGTCCGGTACTTGTCGGATGTCCGGCGTTTTGGCTCGGTTGAGGTGGCTCCGGATTTTCGGAGACGGTCGAATGTCCGGTCGCCGGAGTGTGTCGGACGTCCGGCCGTTGTAGCTTCTGTTGGCTGGCCCTTCTTGCTGGATGAGTGCCTAGGCGTCGGACGTCCGGCGTCGTCCGGTCGTCCGGTGGTTGAAGCTTCCGAGCAGCTCCTTCTCTTGCTCCTCGCGTTTGGTGTTCTCGCCGTCTTGTCCATGGGCTTCCTCTTGGTTTCTGGTCATGCATAGCACACATGTTTGAGGTAGTAGCCATGTCTTACATGTGGAAAGTGACGATTCGTAGAGGAGCGAGTTCACCTTCTGTCCAATGGCGTATACTTAAGGTCTCGTCTCGTCTTATGTTCTCTTGAGGCTTGGAGAGTAGTCGGAGTGTACATGAGATGAACGTGGGATGCTCCGCACCAGACTTTCCTCGCAAATACACATTGGATCAGGAGGTGGTTTATTGTTTCGCCGCCTTGGTCGCAAAACGGGCATCATCAATGCATACTAAAACATTATTTAGGCTTAAACATGGAAATTGTTGTTCGGAAATTTTCTTGGAAAACAGTTTGTCGCGAAAGAAAATAAATTGATTCGTGTATGGACACATGTCGGTGTATGTTCTCGCGAAAAGTACTTGGTAATAATTAATTTCAACAAGGATTATTGGGAGCCAGCTCTTGGCCGGAAGCGTCAGGTTTTCTCATACTGTTGACACTTGTAATAAAGACCAGAAACTGAGGTTCCCAATCAAATAAAGTTGTGGCGCCCAACAATCCATGCTCCTGGCCAATTGAAGAGACCATCTTTGCTTGAGGATCGGCCGGGGACGCAATCTAGGTCTGCAGCTCCAATTAACACGAGAAATCGACGGGTTCTGACGGAATTGTTCCTTGTTTTTGTCCTGATGCAGGTGTCTACTAGCGCTGCTTCCGCGTTTCCTGAATTTTCTAGCAAGTTTTAGTACCGACGTAGCACGGACGAACATTATCCACCTCGTGCCCAAGTAATCTGAATGAGAAGCGCCGCCGAACTCGACTTGCATTTCGTTTGTTCTTATCAGTAGTTTCCTTGTGTGCAGCGTGCTTCGCTTAGTCAGTTTGGTTGCAGAAAGAAAAGAAAAACGAAGGTTTTGTTCAAGGAAATAGTCGCAGAATGTACGTACGTGGCCAGACACCCACGTTTTAGCTTGCACAATAAGCTCTGTATCTCCAGATTCTGACTTTTGTCGACGTGTCCGACTATATATGATAATTGAAGCGAAGAAGCGGAAAAAAGTGTACAAATGGAAGATAACTACGTTGTGCTCTCAACAGGTGGTCACGTACGTGTACGCACGCGGTGCTGCCTGCTGCCTTGTACATACGTGTTGCAGGGCTGGCTAAAATAATGAAGATGCCAAGCTGATAGCGGTTCCTCGAACGGGGACGCGGGCAACTAACTGATGTGCACAGAAGAAGCGTGTACGTACGTACGTACAACTAGCTCGTGTAGCTGTGCATGCATGTCGTGCAGTATAGCCGAGCTAGCTAGCTTAGTTAGTCTGTGATTTGGCGTATCCTATGCACCGCACAGAAAAGGAAAATGTCAAAACGATCGACGTTTTGGTCTAACTAACGAACCGTTGACATCGTACGTCTCTGTACTCGCAAGCAGACAGCAGCTAGCAGCTACGGACCGGAGAGTGATCCTCTGACATGCAAGAGGGAAGTCAGGGAGCTACAGTGGCCTCTTTGTGTAAAATATGGAAGGCAAGTTAGAGATTCGACACTGCCTAGGAATCACTGTAGATGCACAGATTACTGTGGACAATCACTGTACATAATCGTTGTGTTAAATTGCAGCTTATGAAAATTTAGAGAAGGGAAGTCAGGCTACTGTAGCTTCCCCTGACTTCTCTTCCTAAGTCAGAGGATCTGAATCCCTACGGACCGTATGTTGCTAGCAACCTTAACGGTCTCTTCGATTTGCAAGATTTTAAAACCATGAGCATGAAAATTAATAATAGAAAAATATAGCATGGTCATCTTAATCCTATAAGATCTTGGGTTGCTTGATTGCTTTATAAAAGAATAAAGGATTGTTTGAAAGAGCTTTTCGTAGATGCTATAAGTACTATGAGAAGTACAAAGAAATTCTTACAAAAAATTCCTGTAGGATTTAATCCTAGTATTCCCTTCGTTCGAAAATATTTATCATCAAAATAGACAAAAAGGGATATATCTAAAACTAAAATACGTCTAGATACATCCTTTTTTATTCGTTTTGATGACAAGTATTTTCGGACGAATGGAGTATGAATTAAACAACCAACGTAGAAAAAAAAGTTCCTAAGAAATTCTAATCATAAAAAAATCCTATAAAAATCCTTTAACTCAAATGAGCCCTAAATAAAGATAAGTCAGTACTACTCCTACTAAACTATCCGGAAAAGGACACATCAAAACAGATCGTGCTCGCGTCGGCTCCAGGGGGCAGCTCGGGTGCCCTAGCCGCCGTTGCCTCCAGGCCCTCCCTCCCCTCCCTGCTTCGCCGCCGTCGCTGGAGGAGGCCGGCGAGCGAAGCTCGCCCGGAGAACGGCGGACCTTCCTCCTCTCCTAGCGAGGGGATCCTCTGGCCGAAACGTGATGGCGAACCTGGTCGCTCGGCGTGGAGGTTGAGTGGGCACGATGGGGCGGCGGCCCGATCGGATTCCGACGACGGGGGCAGCGTGGGGCCGGCCATGGCGGCTGGCGGCGATGGATCTGGGGCTCCCACCCTAGATCGGTTCCCCTCTAGATGGTGTGGGCTCGGGCACCGGCCTGGTGGCCCTGAGCGGCGGTGGGCGTGCGCCGAGGTTGCCCTCAACCACCGACGTGGTTGCGGGTGTGTAAGGTCATATTTATCCCTAAGTGTTTTGGTGATTGATGACAACGCATTTGCGGACTAATCGTGTGTCATGAGCTTTCTAGACTTTTCTCTGCTAGGCACAAGACGATTGGGTGTCCCTCGAAGACTGACGAAGACGGCGTCTTTTCTACGTTTCCTTTTGGTGGTTTGAGTCGTAGGGAAGCCGTACTATTAAGAGGGGGTCCGCGTTAGAAAGGTTTGGGTGGAATCATCACGCACACGTCTCCTTGCATCCCTCTCTTTCTTCCTTGGAGCTTCGTCCGTTTTCTATGCCTCTAGTGACTGGCTGTTCTTGGGGTGCGGTAGTACCGCTCCAGGGGAAACGGTAGTACCGCGCTAGGAAGCCAGGCGGTAGTACTGCCCCTCGGCAGTACTACTGTGTCGCGTTTTTGCTACTTCTGTTATTTTGCGGAAGTATGCACGGTTGTACCCTGTCCTCCTCTCTGGCTCTTGTCTCGCGGAAGTACCGCGCTGTGGGCGCGGTAGTACCGCACCACCGTGCGGTAGTACCGCCTGCCCGCAAGCCGTACTACCGCATGCCCGTGCGGTAGTACCGCTGACCTTGCGCGGTAGTACCGCTGGCCGCGGGCTGGTTGGTGGGCAACGGTTGGATCTTCTCTCCTCACTATATAAAGGGTCTCCTTCTTCCCCGTTGACTTACCTCTTCCACCATTAATGCTCCATTATTGCTCCAAGCTCCATTTTCGCCCGATCTCTCTCCCTAGCCACCCAAACTTGTTGATTTGCTTGGGAGAGGTCGAGAAGGCCCCGATCTACACTTCCACCGAGAGATATTTGATTCCTCCCTTCTAATCCCTTGCGGATCTTGTTACTCTTGGGTGTTTAAGCATCCTAGACGGTTGAGGTCACCGCGAAGCCATAGTCCATTATGGTGAAGCTTCGTGGCGTCGTTGGGAGCCTCCAATTAAGTTGTGGAGATTGCCCCAACCTTGTTTGTAAAGGCTCGGTCGCCGCCTCCAAGGGCACCAATAGTGGAATCACGGCATCTCGCATTGTGTGAGGGCGTGAGGAGATTACGGTGGCCTTAGTGGCTTCTTGGGGAGCATTGTGCCTCCACACCGCTCCAACGGAGACGTACTTCCTCTCAAAGGGAAGGAACTTCGGCAACACATCCTCGTCTCCACCGTCTCCACTTTTGGTTATCTCGTGCCTTTACTTGAGTAGCTTATTTGTTTGATATATCTTGCTTGTTTGTGTTCCTACTAGTGTTGCATCATATAGGTTGCTCATCTAGTTGCATATCTAGACAACCTATTTTTGATGCAAAGTTTAAATTGCTAAGAAACACTAAAAATTGTTAGTTGCCTATTCACCCCCCCCCCCCCTCTAGTCAACCATATCGATCCTTTCAATTGGTATCAGAGCCTCGTCTCTTTATTAAGGACTTTACCGTCCAAAGAGTATGGTTGATACCGTAGACGGTGCGGAGGAACACTCCGGTGTGAATCCTATCTCGTCTACGGGCGATGGGGGAACTTCGGTCTCTCGTGAGGAGTTCAATGTAGCCTTGGAGACATTGAAAACCTCCATGACGACCGAAGTTGAAAGCATGTTTACTAAATTCCTTGAGGGGCTTAAACTATCCACCGCACCGTTGAAAGTGGGGAATCCCGCCAACAAGGTGTCGGATGCTACCCCCGACAAGGGGGAAGCTAGTAGTGAAAAGGCTCCTTCTTCTAGTGGCAAGAATGGCACCGGCATCTTTGCCCATGTGGAACCACCACTTGTTTATGGTGGACCGGTTCCTTCTACTCATTTGAATCATGCCGGTCCTCCTCCTAAGATTGTGAAAAATGAGGATTTTGATTCTTGGGGATTGTGAAAAATGAGGATTTTGATTCTTGGGTTTACCGCTTTAAACGTCATTTAAATCATGTGAACACTAACCTTTGGAGAATCATTGAAGAAGGTTTTTACCCACATGATCCAAGCAACCTCATTCCTCGAGAAGCCGCGGACAATCAATTCAATGAGAATGCTCTCTTCATCATTCAAGATGCAATTCCACCCGAAGACCTACCTCATCTTCGCCCCTTCTCCTTGGCCAAAGATGCATGGCATTGTGTCATGTCTCTCTACCGGAGAAGCGCAAGCATTCAACGCTCCAACTATGAAGTGGTACAAGATGAGGCCGATGAGTTTGCCATGAAGGAAGATGAAGAGCCTCGTGAGCTTTATCAGAGAGTCACCAAACTCGCGGTCTCACTACGAGATCACGGGAGCAAGGACACGGATGATAATTGGATCAAGCGCAAATTCCTCAAGGCAATGATGCCCTACCACAAGGCCATGTCCTCCGTCATCCGCCAAAGACCGGACTTCCACACTTTGACCTCAAGCGAGGTGTTGGATGAGTTTGTGGCCATGAACATTTTGGATAAGACCGCCGACAATGCGGTGCTCCGGTCTCAACGGGCAAAGAAGCCCAACCTTGCTTTGAAGGCCAAGCTCACCGTGGAAGAAGAAGAAGAGGAAGAAGAGGAGAGCAACCCCGAAGATACAAAGTATGCATATCATGAACACATGGCTCTTGCTTCAATGCAATTTTGGAGCAAGAAAAACTCGAGGCCCAACTTTAGCAAAAACAACTCGAGTGGGACAAGGGGCAAGCAACGTGTGAGGACTTGCTACAATTGCGGCAACGTGAGTCATTTCGTTGCGGAATGCCCGTATGAGAAGAGGGAAGACAATGGTGGCAAACTCATCCGAAAGGACAAGGCCAAGTCGTTCCCCAACAAGAACAACTTCACCAAGAAGACTCCTCCCAAGGCCTTGGTTGTGCAAGAAGAGTACAATGAGGATGATGACGATGATGAAGATGATGAGTCGGTTGCCATGGCCTCCGCTGCCATTGCAACAACGTCACAAGTGTCTCTCTTCGACTCACCCAACGAGAGCATCAACGCCAAGTGCCTCATGGCTAAAGCCACCAACAAGGTAACCCCCAACATCAAAACTACCATCATTAATCATCCTTCCCCATTGGATTGCATTAATGAAGTTGAGGGAGCTAATGTGGAGGCTAACGAGTTCGAGGCCTTTATGGGTAAACTCAAGGGAAAATCCAAGAAGCACTTTGTTGCTCTCTTGGAACAACTTGGTGAGACCAATGACATGATCGAGGCTCACGAAGACACCATCTCGAAGATGGAAGGGCATAGTCGTGACTATGCCGATGATATTTCGGATCTTTCCAATGCTCTTGAGGAAGACCGTGGTCTTCGTTTGGCTCTTGAGGAGTCACACAACGTTGATCATGCTAAGTTAGAGAAAGATTATGATCATGCCCTAGTTGTGTCTCGTGTACTAAACTCCGAGAAGGCCAAACTCAGGGTTGATCTTGCTAGACTCAAAGAGGAGTTTGATATACTTGACAAGGCCCACAAGGCCTTGAAGGGTATTCACGCTAGTCTCAAGGAGTCTCATGATCAACTCCAAGTGAAGCTAACTAAGGAGAAAGCAACTTTTCCTCATATGGTTTTACTTGATAACGCAAATGCTACTAACCCGTGTTGTGAGCATATGCATCTTGTTGAGGAAAATGCAACGTTGAAGGCGCAACTTGAGAGAGGCCTTGTGACGTGCATACAAGGCAAGAAGAACCTAAATGATCTCTTGATCAACCAAAAGGGAGGTGTGGTGAAGGAAGGGGTTGGGTACGTCCTCGACTCCAAGAACAAGAAGAAGAATGACAAGACCAAACGACCTCCTCCCCTCATGCAAACCTTTGTGAGGGCAGGAGAGAGTGTCCACGAGGAGAAGAAGAAGAACAAAGTCAAGAAGGGCGATGTCTCCTCTCCCAACAAAGCCGGCGATTTTAATCCTTCTTATGTGTTATGCCGAGCTAGTGATGGGCATGTTTATGCCAAATTTGTTGGTTCTCTTCATGAGAACATTGAATGGTCTATTTGGGTTCCTAAGACCCTTGTTACTAACATCAAAGGACCCATTACAAAATGGGTACCTAAAACCAAGCATTGATCTCTTGTAGGTGTTTGCTTCCGGTGGTGGATCATGGTTACTCGATAGCGGAGCTACAAATCATATGACCGGAAGCAAGGACTTGGTGGTGGATCTGCACAAGGCTCCATCTATGCCCACCAATGTCGAGTGGGGTGACGCCTCTTCTTCTAAGGTATTGGGACTTGGCAAAGTTGTCATCTCTCACGATCTCACGATCGAGAAGGTCATGCTTGTTGAGTCCCTTGCATACAATTTACTTTCCGTTCGTCAACTTGCAATCATGGGCTTTGCCACCTTCTTTGATATCGATTCCATGGCCCTCTTGTGGAGCAAGACTCTTAAAGTAGCCTTTGTTGGGCATGTCGAGAACGGTCTATATGTGGTTAACTTTTCGGAGCGACCCACTAAGACCGCGACATGCCTAATGGCTAAAGTTGATGTGGGATGGCTTTGGCATCGCCGTTTAGCCCATGTCAATATGAGATCTTTGCAAAGTCTCCTAAAGGGGGACCATGTCCGTGGACTAACGAATGTTAGTTTTGCTAAAGATCGTGCTTGCAGTGCCTGTATCGAAGGAAAGCTACATGAGAAGGCTCACCCTCCCACGACTATCATTTATTCAAAGAGGCCTTTGGAGCTCCTTCACATGGATCTCTTTGGTCCTCCATCCTTTGATAGTCTTGGAGGTAGGAAGTATTGCTTGGTGATTGTGGATGACTACTCAAGGTATACGTGGGTGTATTTCTTCAAGAGGAAGAGCGAGACCCAACAAACCGTCATTGACTTTGCAAGTGAAGCACAACGTCAACACAATGCAAAGATCTTGACAATAAGAAGTGACAACGGCACCGAGTTCAAGAACTACACCTTGGATGAATTTCTTAGTGATGAGGGAATCAAGCATCAATATTCCGCACCATACACCCCTCAACAAAATGGTGTTGCGGAGAGAAAGAACTGGACGTTGATGGATGCGGCAAGGACCATGATGGCGGAGTTCAAGTCCCCGTACAACTTTTGGGCCGAAGCCATCAACACCGCGTGTCATGCATCCAATCGGCTCTACCTCCGCAAGGGCTTGAACAAGACTCCATATGAGATACTCACCGGTAACAAGCCCAACCTCAAGTACTTCCGGGTTTTCGGGTGTAAGTGTTTCATTCTCAAGAAAGGTGTTCGGTTGTCTAAATTTGAGGCTAGAGCTCATGAGGGCATATTTGTTGGTTATGCTACAAACTCTCATGCTTACCGTGTCCTCAATAAGTCCACGGGACTTATTGAGGAGACGTGTAACGTGGAGTTTGATGAGAATAATGGCTCCCAAGTGGAGCAAAGTGGCACTTGTGATGTAGGTGATGAAATTCCTCCTCAAGCCATAAGAAGAATGGGTGTTGGTTTCATCCTTCCCATTGAGGAACCCCTTGTGGCCGAAGGAGAAGGACAATGCTCCACTCTTGTGGAGCCATCACCAACTCAAGACCCACACGCTTCCGAAGAACAAAGTGAAGGCCCTCAGCCTCATGAACAAGACCAAGGGCAAGATCATACTCAAGACGGTGTTGATACACCAAGGGATGCCCAAGGTCAAGTTCTCTCCCCCGTGCAAGTTCAAGACCAAGAACAAGTTCATGACGACGCTCAAGATGATCAAGTAACCGCTCCTCAACTCACCACCGAGGAGGAATTAGAGCGTCGTGCCGCCAAGGTTGCTTCCAAGCTCTCCACCAAGGATCATCTCATGACGAATGTGCTTGGAAGCTTAAGAAAGGGGGTAAGCACTCGTAGACAATTAGCAAATTATTGTGAGCATCACGCGTTTGTCTCTTGTGTGGAACCTCTCAAGGTGTATGAGGTGCTAGAAGATCCGGATTGGCTCAATGCCATGCATGAAGAACTCAACAACTACGAGCGCAACAAAGTGTGGAGATTGGTGCCAAGGCCAACAGGGAACCACAATGTCATTGGAACCAAGTGGATATTCAAGAACAAGCAAGATGCCCATGGGATCATCATTCGCAACAAGGCTCGTTTGGTAGCACAAGGCTACTCCCAAGTCGAGGGTATCGACTACGGTGAAACCTTTGCTCCCGTCGCTCGTCTTGAATCCATTCGCATGTTAATTGCATATGCTTCTCATCATAACTTTAAGTTACATCAAATGGATGTGAAGAGTGCTTTCCTTAATGGTCCCATTAATGAATTGGTGTACGTCAAGCAACCCCCCGGGTTCGAGGATCCCTACTTTCCTGATCATGTGTATCAACTCGATAAGGCACTCTATGGCCTTAAACAAGCCCCACGTGCGTGGTATGACCACCTTACCGAGTTGTTGCAAGACCGTGGGTTTGAAGTTGGGATAATCGACCCCACTCTTTTTACTAAGAAGGTCAAAGGGGAGTTGTTTGTGTGCCAATTATATGTTGATGATATTATCTTTGGTTCTCCTAACAAAGCTTTCAATGAGGAATTTGCCGCACTCATGACCTCAAAGTTCGAGATGTCTACCATGGGGGAGTTGAAGTTCTTTCTAGGGTTCGAAGTGAAGCAAAGAAGAGAAGGGACCTTCATCAATCAATCCAAATACACTCAAGACATGCTCAAAAGATTCAAGCTAAGTGACGTCAAGCCGGCTTCCACTCCAATGCCCACCAAGTGCCAACTTGACTTAGATCCAAATGGTAAAGTGGTGGATCAAAAGGTATATCGTTCCATGATTGGCTCCTTGCTTTACCTTTGTGCATCTAGACCGGACATCATGTTGAGTGTGGAAATTTGTGCACGGTTTCAAGCCGCACCTAAGGAAAGTCACTATGTGGCGGTCAAACGAATCTTTCGATATTTGGCTCATACCCCAAACTTTGGCTTATGGTACCCAAGAGGATCAAACTTCAAGCTAGTAGGGTACTCGGATTCCGATTGGGCGGGAGACAAAGTGGATAGGAAGTCCACTTCCGGAGGGTGCCAATTCCTTGGTTGCTCTTTGGTAAGTTGGTCTTCCAAAAAGCAAGGCTGTGTGTCTCTCTCGTCCACCAAAGCGGAGTATGTTGCGGCCGGCAGTTGTTGTGCACAACTCTTATGAATGAGGCAAACTTTAAAGGATTATGGTGTCACTTGTGACAAAGTGCCTCTTTGGTGTGACAATGAAAGTGCCGTCAAGATCTCTCTCAACCCGGTGCAACACTTCAAGACGAAGCATATTGAGATCCGGCATCACTTCATCCGGGATCACATTAGGCGAGGAGAGATTGAGCTCAACTACGTCAACACTCATGATAACCTTGCAGATATCTTCACGAAGCCCTTGGATGAAGCAAGATTTCGCGAGTTAAGGCATGAGCTAAATATCATTGATTCGAGCAATGTTTCTTGAACCCTTGCACACCCCACTGCACGCAACTTGTTGTCTTGTTTAGATGTAGGCATGGACATAGGGGGAGTGTTGTTCTCTCAATGAACTCTCCCTCCCCCCATTATGCATAAATTAATCGAGTCTTTCACATTAGCCATGTTTGATGGTGCTTGTGCTTCAAAGACGAGTTTTGGTCATGGACCCAAGGATAATTCTTCGCGGTGCCATACCACTTGACTCAAACATAGGTGGCTACGGCCACCGCCCTCTCTTTTGGAGAGGTGGTGTCTCGCGTGTGGTTCGCTTGTCGTTTGCCCGTCTGGTTTGTGTGTTGCGTGGTTTTGTGGTGTTGTGCTTGCTCGGAGCGGTTTTGTGCAAAGATCCTGTCGTTTTCGTGCTCGAAACTTGCATTCTCTTGAGCCCATGGTACTACCGCGCCTTGTTGCGGTACTACCGCTTGGGAGGCACGGTACTACCGCACCCATCATGGTACTACCGCTCTTCGCGGTACTACCGTGTCTGGGCACGGTACTACCATGCCGTCAAGGGCGCGTGGGGAGGTTATGACTCGGGCAGGGGAGTTCCAACTCCCCATACCCATTCATTGTCTTTCTCTCCCTACGTCTCTCCCTCTCAAGAACAGCGCCGGAGGCCCTCGCTGGATCTCCATCTCCGGCCACTCTCCTCGGATTCCGACCGGTGGGATCGTTCCCCACCACTTCCTCTTGCCATGGACCAATGTTTTTCCCCAAATCTTTCCTTTTCTTGGCTGTTTTCTCGCTTTTAGACTTTTGGGGAGAAACTTGGTGTTCTTGAGATTTTAGGCTAAATCTTTGCAAGAGTAGGATGTAGGAGAGTCGTGATGCGTAGGAAACATACTTGATATGCTGTCTTATGGTAGCTTTGTCCAACCATAGTACCGCCGTGTTTTCGCGGGCTTTCTCAGATTTGAATCGCCTCAGATCTAGCACGGCGCGGTACTACCGTGGCCGACGTGCGGTACTACCGTGTGATGTGCGGTACTACCGCCCGTCAGGCGTGGTACTACCGTGCGCTGTGCGGTACTACCGTTCCGCAGGCGCGGTACTACCGCGCCGGCCGTACTACCGTAGGATTCAAAACTCCCTCTAGGCATGTGTCATGTGTGCTTTCTATTTGTTTCCCTCGTCTGTGTTGTGATCTTTGCTTTAATCTCTCTTGGCTTTTGTGGGTGTTTTGTGTTGTGTGTCTCAGGTGGTGGCTCTCGCCGTTCCAATCCTAGCCGTGACACCAGCTCCAAGCATCTGCGCAACCCCCAAGATGAAGCCCCAGAGGGCTCGAAGGCCCCCAAGCGAAATGTCAAGACTACTGCCAGGAAGCTCAAGGAACCGGCTAAGGCCATGGACGAGATCTCTACCACTGAGTATGTCGAGCGCCGGAAGATCAATCCCTATGTGAATCCTCGGGCTACCCTCAAAGGCACCGAGTTGTTCTGGACCAAGCAACAGGTTCTCATCTATCTGGATGTGATCAAGAACAAGCAGAACACCTATGTGGATGTCAAGTGGATTGATATGCATCACCTGCGGAAAGACAAGTTTCGTGACTATTTTGGCGAGGCTCTGGACTTGGTGGGGCAGTTTGCTATTGAGTCGGTGATCTCCTTTCACCTTGACTATGACCCTGAGCTTATCTGTCAGTTCTTTGCCTCAGTGTACTTTCATCCCGGGGTGGAGCGGAGGATGACTTGGATGACTAATGGCCGTCAGCTGTCTGCTACATGGAAAGAGTTCATGGATCTGCTGCACATTCCTGATGACGGGCTCCACACCCCAGTTGGTGTCCGTCCCCATGCCAACTCTGAGTCTGCCAACAAGAACCTGCTTCAGCCCTTCCTTGTTGAGAAGGTACTCCCCAATGGCAAGTCTACTTGGGTGTTGAACTCTTTTCTGGATATCATGCATCGCATCTTCCGCAACGCTCTGTTCCCACGCATTGGCGACAAGGACAAGGTTCATGCATATCTAGTGGACATGTTGCTCCTGTGTGCAGAGGCTCGTTCTTCTCAGACTCAGCCACTTGATGTCTCTCACATCATGTGGTGTGAGCTTCGGTTTGCTGTGTCCACTCGCAAGATTCCTATTTATGGCCCATACCTGCATCTGCTGCTCTCTACCACTTGGGAGAAGACGTTTCCAGGAGATGAGTTTCTTGCTCCAGACTGGGTCCGCCATGAGTCCATCTGCCTCCGCGTCAAGCTCAACTGGGCCAACACCACCACTCGTGCTGAGGCATCTTCTGCTAGGAGGGCTACCGGTCAGGGGGAGGCTGCTGAGGACCGTGCTGAGGACCGTGCTGAGGATCGTGCTGCTGAGGACCGTGATGCCAGGTTCACCACTTCTTCCTCTGAGCCATCATGGGCCAAGAAGCTGAAGGACAAGATGAAGACTATCTTCTGCATGCAAGCGAAGGGACAGTACAGGGCTCACGTGTCTGACAAGGAAAGTCGCCGCCATGACAAGAAAGTGATGCGGCTCTTTGGCGAGGATGTGTCTGGCGGGTCGGGGGACGTCATCACTCCTGAGGCTGCCTGCATGTCTAAGCAGGGCTACACGTGGACCAGTTCAGAGGAGGACGTGGAGGAGACTATCCCAGCCGCCGAGTCTGACGAGGAGCACCAGGAGCAGTGGGACAACTTCTCTGCTTGAGCTACCACTTGTGCTGTAGGTGTCCTCTCTGCCTTTTTGGCGTCTCGATGCCAAAGGGGGAGAGAGTGTAGGGATTTGCGATTTGCGTGTGTCGTGCTTAGTGTGTGTGGTGTGTTTGCTTGGAACCTCGTTTGCTTCTGTTTGGTTTGTGTCTTCGAGACCTATCCTCCATATGGTGTAAGACATATGCACTCTATCTATCTATCTTAGTTATCTTATGTTTGCTACATCTTGTCTAGTGATAGATATGCTTTGTTTCTATAACATAGGGGGAGCTGTGATCCTAGTATTCATGTGCCGTGCAGTCCAAAGCACTCATCTAGGTGGCACACATCTAGGGGGAGCCCGTCTATTTTATAGAGAGGAGGGGCTTGCATTTTTCTTAATATTATTTTCTTTATGCAAATCCCGTTTTGTCATCAATCCACCAAAAAGGGGGAGATTGTAAGGTCATATTTATCCCTAAGTGTTTTGGTGATTGATGACAACGCATTTGCGGACTAATCGTGTGTCATGAGCTTTCCAGACTATTCTCTGCTAGGCACAAGACGATTGGGTGTCCCTCGAAGACTGACGAAGACGGCGTCTTTTCTACGTTTCCTTTTGGTGGATTTGAGTCGTAGGGAAGTCGTACTATTAAGAGGGGGTCCGCGTTGGAAAGGTTTGGGTGGAATCATCACGTACACGTCTCCTTGCATCCCTCTCTTTCTTCCTTGGAGCTTCGTCCGTTTTCTATGCCTCTAGTGACTGGCTGTTCTTGGGGTGCGGTAGTACCGCTCCAGGGGAAACGGTAGTACCGTGGGCACCCACGGTAGTACCGCATAGGCGCGCGGTAGTACCGCTGGTGCCCGCGGTAGTACCGCTCCCCCTGGAGCCATACTACCGCAGCCCACTCGCTAGTGCCGCCCGGGTGCGGTAGTAGGGGCGGATGTAAAATTTTACATTGGCACCGCCGCGGTACTACCGCTTTCGCTGTACGGTAGTACCGCGCTAGGAAGCCAGGCGGTAGTACTGCCCCTCGGCAGTACTACTGTGTCGCGTTTTTGCTACTTCCGTTATTTTGCGGAAGTATGCACGGTTGTACCCTGTCCTCCTCTCTGGCTCTTGTCTCGCGGAAGTACCGCGCTGTGGGCGCGGTAGTACCGCACCACCGTGCGGTAGTACCGCCTGCCCGCAAGCCGTACTACCGCGTGGCCGTGCGGTAGTACCGCTGACCTTGCGCGGTAGTACCGCTGGCCGCGGGCTGGTTGATGGGCAACGGTTGGATCTTCTCTCCTCACTATATAAAGGGTCTCCTTCTTCCCCGTTGACTTACCTCTTCCACCATTAATGCTCCATTATTGCTCCAAGCTCCATTTTCGCCCGATCTCTCTCCCTAGCCACCCAAACTTGTTGATTTGCTTGGGAGAGGTCGAGAAGGCCCCGATCTACACTTCCACCAAGAGATATTTGATTCGTCCCTTCTAATCCCTTGCGGATCTTGTTACTCTTGGGTGTTTGAGCATCCTAGACGGTTGAGGTCACCGCGAAGCCATAGTCCATTGTGGTGAAGCTTCGTGGCGTCGTTGGGAGCCTCCAATTAAGTTGTGGAGATTGCCCCAACCTTGTTTGTAAAGGCTCGGTCGCCGCCTCCAAGGGCACCAATAGTGGAATCACGGCATCTCGCATTGTGTGAGGGCGTGAGGAGATTACGGTGGCCTTAGTGGCTTCTTGGGGAGCATTGTGCCTCCACACCGCTCCAACGGAGACGTACTTCCTCTCAAAGGGAAGGAACTTCGGCAACACATCCTCGTCTCCACCATCTCCACTTTTGGTTATCTCGTGCCTTTACTTGAGTAGCTTATTTGTTTCATATATCTTGCTTGTTTGTGTTCCTACTAGTGTTGCATCATATAGGTTGCTCATCTAGTTGCATATCTAGACAACCTATTTTTGATGCAAAGTTTAAATTGCTAAGAAACACTAAAAATTGTTAGTTGCCTATTCACCCCCCCCCCTCTAGTCAACCATATCGATCCTTTCAGGATGGCCAGAGGTGTGTGCGTCAGTGCGTGAGGCCGGCATCGTTCGGAGTCGGCTCTGACGTGCGCGGTTGTGTGTATCTGGCAGGCGGCGGCCGGCTGTGAATCCCAGTAGCGTCATATCCGACTCGATCTACTCCGGTTCGTGCTAGTTCCAATACCTACCCGGTGCTGGCTAGAGGGATCTGGCGGGTGGGCAGGAATCCGAGGGAAACTCCATGCCGACATGGCGGCCGCACCAAAATCGACGCCCTCGGCACCGATTCCCTTCATGGAGGCTTCAGTGTGGATCCTACACCCCCACCTCTGCCATGAGCGCATGCAAAAGCCTCTGTTCCTCTGTTTGGGCAACGATGGTACTTTGGCGTCGTGTTCCTTCCTGAAGGCATCGGCCGAGGACTGCTTAGGGTGGTGGAGTTGCTGGTAGTTCGGAGTCGACGCGAGATGGCATGTAGGTGGAGCGGTGTGGCATCAATAGTATCATCGACGGTGGGTCTTGGCGGCATGGCGCAATGGAGACTCGGCGTCCGATCCGCGGAGATGGACTCGCGCGGGAGGAGGAAGTTGTCTGGCGTCATGGTGGCGTTGATGGCAGAGAGGCCTGGCATGGTTGGTGCATCAGTTCTGCACTGAGGATGGACCGATGAAAGATGGAGGTGACGGCCCTTGCAGCGTGCGGTGCTCACTAGGAGTGTGTCGGACCGGTGTGTGCCACAATCCAGGTAGTGGCTTCGATGGGACACCCAGTTTTAGATGTTAGGTTTGGGTGCGATGTTTGTTTGGTATTAGGCCCGAATATTCGGCGCACCTTCATCAACGGGATAAGGAGTAGCAACAACGTTGTCAAGTTGGTGGCTTCGGGCTTATTGATGTATCACCTTATATGGTCTTTGTGAATAATTAATAATATAGCTGCATGCATCGTTCAGATGCAGAGACCGGGGTACATCCTCCATTTTTGAAAAAAAAAACAAATGCAATTGAACACGACTGTCAAAGGAATAGGTCAAATATTTCATTTGATTATCTTTATGTTTCTTTGAAAACAAAGCCATTAAGGATGAATAAAATTAAGACACAAGTAATTAAATCTATTAAGTCAATCGAGAAGAAAACCCTCGACCGGCTAGGTCAGTCATTTGACGCAGTAAACTGAGGTGTGGAAAGGTGCTGATGCGGGCGATGAAGTTGAAATGGGAGCCTTCTTGAATGGTAAAAGCTAAAAGCCCCATTATTCTGTCATCAGAAACAGAGCTAGCTCACTGTGTGTGATTTTCTCTCTCTCCCAAGAGTCCTTTACCATGCAAAGAACAAACTAATTTGATGTACTCCTACATGACAGAGGAATATTGGTCCGTGGTTTGGATGGTTAACGCTTAGCTGTATGCTTGTGTACGCTTTTAAAAAATCTTCTCCTGTGGAAAAAATATATACTTGATAGAAACTAGTACAGTTAGGTTCATCAATGTTCAAGTGCCTCGAGAGAAAACATTAGTGTAGGACACAGATTTTTGTCTCCTCTGCAAAAGGTTTGACCTTTTGAACTGCTATCTAGTCTAGCAGCTAGTGATCGAACTGCCTCCATGATAAAACCGGCTGCAGGCCACAGCTAACTATAGAACTCAGTTTAAAATAAGATAGTGGCACAACGACGGCATTGACATATATGCAGTATTATCTTGTCTCTGCTTAGCTCACCTGCCCATGTGATGGATCCATCGCTCGATCGAACCACCCGACTATAAACGACGAACGACCGATAAGTATATATGCGCCATGATAAGCTGGTGGTGCAAGTCATTGTGTCTGTCGGCTAGCTCCCTAAACTAGTTACCTGGTCACACAGCTGCTCCATTTCCCAAGCGGTTGAATCCAAGTTACGTAGGTATCTTTTGGTTGCTTGCAGCTTTACATTGCCCACTTGCAAATTGACTATTTGGATCAAATGCGGCAACATACATGCGAGCACTACTGAAATTAAACACGCACATTCTCCTCATGCTTTATAAATGGGATTCCTTATCTGTAAATAATGTGGAAAGAAAACTGAGTACTGATTTGTTCATGGATTTAATTAAGTCTCTAGGGCACATCTAGATGTGCTCTAGTTATTGCACATCTAAGTGAGTAAATCAAGTATAAAGAGGAAAAGAAAAAAGAAAAGAAAATGTCCACACGAATCTTTTTTTTGAAACGGAGGCAAAAGCTTTGCCTCATCTCATTAATTAAGAAGAGTTTTGAAATACATGACCGACCGTCCATGGACGGCCTCAATTCAAAAGTCTACTCTCGTGGCATAAGAGAACTCAAATGCTTGGCCCCCGCCAACCCCCAAAGCCTGGCTTCGGTCTTAATTCTAGATGTGATTACATATGGCATGGAGGACACATTCCTAAACACTCTCGCGTTCCGCTTGTTCCAAATCTCCCATGAAACCACATGACAACAGATGTGAGGCCCTTTCTCACATTGGCATTGACGCCCACCATGTGGTGCCACCAGTCCTTGATGTTGTCGAAGCTGCTCCAGTCAGCGATGTCCACATTGGTCAAGCCCATCCAAGTCTTGATCTCCACCCAAATGCGCTTCGTGTATCGACACCGGAAGATGATGTGCGCCGCCGTCTCTGGCTCCCTCTTGCATAATTGGCATAGGTTACAGTTTGGCCATCCTCTTCGTTGAAGTCTGTCCGCGGTCCAAACCCGGTCCTGAATGGTAAGCCAAGCAAAGAATTTGTGCTTTGGCGGCGCCCAATTGTTCCACACAGCCGACTTCATTTGTGATGTAGTGGAGTCCCCAAGTTGAGCGTTGTAAGCCCAGGATGCCGAGTATTCACCGGAAGGCGAAGACTTCCAAACGATCTCATCGTCCACATCCTCATCGAGAAAGACCTCCTGTAATCCGACCCAAAGCTCATAGTATTCAAGGAAGTGTTGAACTGTGAGCCCAGAATTCATGTTGATATTGACAATCCATCTGTTGAGATCCAAAGCCTTATGCACAGTGTCCTTCTTGTGTTTGGAAATTGCACAAACGGAGGGAGCGATGTCCTTTGGCTTGCGACCACCAAGCCAAGGGGAATGCCAGAAAGAGGCCTTTTGCCCGTTACCAATGATGATGGCAGTGCAATCATAAAAAAGTGTCATGTCCTCTTCATCGCACGGATGCCCCAATTCAACCTAAGCTCTATCCGGGTCCTTCCAAACCAACCAAGGCCATCTGAGCCGCAAGGCACGAGCGAATTTGTCCATGTCCAGGATGCCAAGGCCTCCCATATCCTTGGGTGTACAAACATTTTCCCATATGGCACATCTAGATGTGCTTTAGCAAAACTGTTTAATTAAATGTGGACTATTTTAAAACTCACAAAAGTGCTTACTCGCTACAGAGAAATTATCAAATTAGTTAATTTGCATAGACTTACCTCAGATGTTAGAGCATACAGCTACTAACCAAGTTGTAAATTAACCTAATTAAGAATAAAGATAAATCGGAGGAGTAAGCAAGTAGGCATCAGACGGACAAAAGGAGCACATCTTAAAGAAAGGGTAGAAACCTAAGGTCCTTGTCACTCTGATGTGTATTCCTCGACCCGTAACAGATAACGATAAAAGAAACAGCAAAGTCTGAGTTATATATCGATCGTCGGCGTCTTTCATGTCCAAACTCCAAACTGATCCATAATTCAATGTTCAGAGTTAGCTGCACGCGATACCGTGTAATCTATTACTCCCTCTGCCCCGTGATGTCAAAAAACGTTTTACATTATAGGACGAAGGAAGTAATTTACCACCTTCTAGTATCACGGTTGTTGCCACCAGCAGATTGCATAACTAAGTATTAAGTACTCGCACCACACGGGAGACAAGATTTTCAGTCAAGATTGACGTAGCTTGCTCATACCACACCGGAATCCATCGCTGGATTTCCTTTCATTTTTGCCTTCACGAGCAGTTTTAGCATGGTCCCTCTTACCTCATCTTTTCACATGAAAGATAAAAGTATAAAATAGATCTGATCTGTTGATCTCATTAATTAATGGCTTGATTAACTCTTACCTTTTTATCTCACATTATGTGACGATTTTTGTCCTCATCGTAACGGGTAGAAAATCATAATTTGATCATATGTAGGTTCATTTGATCTCGTTTGATAAAATATATTTTTTTTGAAACAATGAGCCCCTCGGGTTCCACTAACGAAACCACCCATCACAAAGTTCATTCAAACCATCCAAACATACAAAAGTAAGTGAACGGTATAGCCATACATAATGAGGAACTTTGCCAGAACTCCATCCTCAAGGCTTGATCATCCTCATAGGCGGCCAGCAGTGTCTTCGCATCTATGTCTTCCCCAACAACAGCTTGATCATCCAGACTCCATCCTCAAGGCTTGATCATCCTCATAGGCGGCCAGCAGTGTCTTCGCATCTATGTCTTCCCCAACAACAGCTTGATCATCCAGACTCCATCCTCAAGGCTTGATCATCCTCATAGGCGGCCAGCAGTGTCTTCGCATCTATGTCTTCCCCAACAACAGCTTGATCATCCAGACACCATCCTCAAGGCTTCTTCGATCTTGACCTTTTGTGCAAAATTTGCCATGCATGCAATTTATTACGCAAAATCGAAGATCATTGTAGAAGACCCGACCATCTATTTCCTTTTAGAAGCCACATCCAGAGCTTTTCGGATCACTCAACACCATTGCTCCTCAACAAAATACCAATATGCATTGGGGCCATGGATAATAATCCTCGCAATCCCCAAATAACCCCTCACAAGACGAAATGCATATAGAATCACCTGCAAGATCAATTCAGCTGAAGAACTTCAAAAAATCAAGTGGTCCGTAGTCTCTTTGAGTCTAGATAGTTGACACACATCATTCCCATCCGATCCCCTCTTAAGCAAATTGCCTTTGGTCAAGATGTTATTCTTAAGCATCAACCTCAAGAAAATTTTGATGTTGAGTAAGATTTTCACCTTCACATAAACCTATAATCTAATGGACTCACTGGTCGAAGCTACAAATAAAGATCTCCAAATGTGAATTTGTTTCAATTACCAATCTTCTACTTTGCTCTATTTGTTTCTTCATTGATATCAGTTGCATCAACTAGCCTCTTACGTTCTGTCTGTTGCTTCGTAGTCTCACCGCACAAAATTCTTCCGTATATGATATTTAGTCCCAACCATTGCCTTTGACTGCACAATTACTAGCTTAGATAAGATAATGTTATAAAGCTTAGGGAATTGAATAGCTAAGGGTTATCCATTCACTCATTTTAGTTCCATATCTAGTCCCTCTCACGGCAAAATTTTAGAAGATAGGATTAAACCCCACCAAACTTAGAAAAAAATGAGAGCATTGACAACACGTGATTATGAAGATATTTCCATGAGAGAATTGATTATTATATACCTTAAATATTATTATTTGTTGTAATTTTCCCATCCAATTCTTACTTTATTTCTATTTTTTAATTTCATAGGTATGCGTCTACTGTTGGGGAACGTTGCAGAAAACAAAAATTTGCCTACGGTTTCACCAAGATCCATCTATGAGTTCATCTAGCAACGAGTGATTTGGATGCATCTACGTACCTTGTAGATCGCGAGCGGAAGCGTTCAAAGAACGGGGATGAGGGAGTCGTACTCGACGTGATCCGAATCACCGGAGATCCTAGCGCCGAACGGACGGCACCTCCGCGTTCAACGCACGTACGGTCAGCGTAACGTCTCCTCCTTCTTGATCCAGCAAGGGGGAAGGAGAGGTTGAGGAAGATGGCTCCAGCAGCAGCACGACGGCGTGGTGGTGATGGAGCTGCAGTACTCCGGCAGGGCTTCACCAAGCTCTATGGAGGAGGAGGAGGTGTTGGAGAGGGAGAGGGAGGCGCCAGGGCATGGGTGTGAGGCCCTTCCCCCCCCCCCCCACTATATATAGGGGGGCTAGGGGGGCGCCGGCCCTAGGAGATGCAATCTCCTAGGGGCGGCGGCGGCCAAGGGGTGGGGGGCTTGCCCCCCAAGCAAGGGGGCGCCCCCCTTTAGGGTTTCCACACCCTAGGCGCATGGGCCCTAGGGGAAGTGGCGCCCCAGCCCACTTTGGGCTGGATCACTTTGTTGGGGAACGTAGTGAAGGAAATATGCCCTAGAGGCAATAATAAAGTTATTATTTATTTCCTTATATCATGACAAATGTTTATTATTCATGCTAGAATTGTATTAACCGGAAACATAATACATGTGTGAATACATAGACCAACAGAGTGTCACTAGTATGCCTCTACTTGACTAGCTCGTTAATCAAAGATGGTTATGTTTCCTAACCATGAACAAAGAGTTGTTATTTGATTAACGAGGTCACATCATTAGTAGAATGATCTGATTGACATGACCCATTCCATTAGCTTAGCACCCGATCATTTTAGTATGTTGCTATTGCTTTCTTCATGACTTATACATGTTCCTATAACTATGAGATTATGCAACTCCCGTTTACTGGAGGAATACTTTGGGTACTACCAAACGTCACAACGTAATTGGGTGATTACAAAGGAGTACTACAGGTGTCTCCAATGGTAGATGTTGGGTTGGCGTATTTCGAGATTAGGGTTTGTCACTCCGATTGTCGGAGAGGTATCTCTGGGCCCTCTCGGTAATGCACATCACATAAGCCTTGCAAGCACTGCAACTAATATGTTAGTTGTGAGATGATGTATTACGGAACGAGTAAAGAGACTTGCCAGTAACGAGATTGAACTAGGTATTGGATACCGACGATCGAATCTCGGGCAAGTAACATACCGATGACAAAGGGAACAACGTATGTTGTTATGCGGTCTGACCGATAAAGATCTTCGTAGAATATGTAGGAGCCAATATGGGCATCCAGGTCCCGCTATTGGTTATTGACCGGAGACATGTCTCGGTCATGTCTACATTGTTCTCGAACCGTAGGGTCCGCACGCTTAACGTTACGATGACAGTTATTATGAGTTTATGCATTTTGATGTACCGAAGGTTGTTCGGAGTCCCGGATGAGATCACGGACATGACGAGGAGTCTCGAAATGGTCGAGACGTAAAGATTGATATATTGGAAGCCTATGTTTGGACATAGGAAGTGTTCCGGGTGAAATCGGGATTTTACCGGAATACCGGGAGGGTTACCGGAACCCCCCGGGAGACTAATGGGCCTATTGGGCCTTAGTGGAAAAGAGAAAAAGGGAAGCCCACAAGCTGGCCGGCGCCCCCCCTTTCCCCAAGTCCTAGTAGGACTAGGATAGGGGGCCGGCCCCCCCTTCTCTCTCCTTTTCCCCCGGGAGTCCTAATAGGATTAGGATTGGAGGGAGGAGTCCTACTCCCGGTGGGAGTAGGACTCCCCTGCGCCTCCTCTCCCTGGCCGGCCGGCTCCCCCTCCTCCAACCTTTATATACGGGGGCAGGGGGCACCCCAAGACACACAAGTTGATCTTTGAGATCGTTCCTTAGCCGTGTGCGGTGCCCCCTGCCACCAAATTCCACCTCGATCGTACCGTTGTAGTGCATAGGCGAAGCCCTGCGTCGGTAGTACATCAAGATCGTCATCACGCCGTCGTGCTGACGGAACTCTTCCTCGACGCTTTGCTGGATCAGAGCCCGAGGAACGTCATCGAGCTGTACGTGTGCTAAGAACTCGGAGGTGCCGGAGTAACGGTGCTTGGATCGGTCGGATCGGGAAGAAGACGTACGACTACTTCCTCTATGTTGTGTGATCGCTTCCGCAGTCGGTCTGCGTTGGTACGTAGACAACACTCTCCCCTCTCGTTGCTGTGCATCACCATGATCTTGCGTGTGCGTAGGAAAATTTTCGAAATTACTGCGTTCCCCAACAGTGGCATCCGAGCCTAGGTTTTATGGTTTGATGTTATATGCACGAGTAGAACACAAGTGAGTTGTGGGCGATATAAGTCATACTGCCTACCAGCATGTCATACTTTGGTTCGGCGGTATTGTTGGATGAAGCGGCCCGGAACGACATTACGCGTACGCTTACGCGAGACCGGTTTCCCCGACGTGCTTTGCACATAGGTGACTTGCGGGTGACTGTTTCTCCAACTTTAGTTGAACCGAGTGTGGCTACGCCCGGTCCTTGCGAAGGTTAAAACGGAGTCTATTTGACAAACTATCGTTGTGGTTTTGATGCGTAGGTGAGATTGGTTCTTGCTTAAGCCCGTAGCAGCCACGTAAAACTTGCAACAACAAAGTAGAGGACGTCTAACTTGTTTTTGCAGGGCATGTTGTGATATGATATGGTCAAGACGTGATGAGATATAAGTTGTTGTATGAGATGATCATGTTTTGTTGAAGTTATCGGCAACTGGCAAAAGCCTTATGGTTGTCTCTTTATTGCATAAGATGCAAGCGCCAAATAATTGCTTTACTTTATCGATATGCGATAGCAATAGTTGCAAGAGCAATAGTTGGCGAGACGACCGTGTGACGACACATTGATATAGATCAAGATGATGGAGATCATGGTGTCATGCCGGTGATGACAAAGATCATGACAGTACTTTGGACATGGAGATCAAAGAAGCAAGATGATGATGGCCATATCATGTCACATATTTTGATTGCATATGATGTTTATCTTTTATACATCTTATTCTTGCTTTGATTGACGGTAGCATTATAAGATGATCTCTACCTAAATTATCAAGAAGTGTTCTCCCTGAGTATGCACCGTTGCCAAAGTTCTTCGTGCCCAGACACCACGTGATGATCGGGTGTGATAAGCTCTACGTTCAAATACAACGGGTGCAAAACAGTTGCACACGCAGAATACTCAGGTTATACTTGACGAGCCAAGCATATACAGATATGGCCTCGGAACACGGAGACCGAAAGGTCGAGCGTGAATCATATAGTAGATATGATCAACATAACGATGTTCACCATTGAAAACTACTCCATCTCACGTGATGATCGGTTATGGTTTAGTTGATTTGGATCACGTGATCACTTAGAGGATTAGAGGGATGTCTATCTAAGTGGGAGTTCTTAAGTAATATGATTAAATTGAACTTAAATTTATCATGAACTTAGTCCTGGTAGTATTTTGCAAATCATGTTGTAGATCAATGGCTCGCGTTGTTGCTTCCCAGTGTTTATTTTGATATGTTCCTAGAGAAAATTGTGTTGAAAGATGTTAGTAGCAATGATGCGGATTGGATCCGTGATCTGAGGTTTATCCTCATTGCTGCACAGAAGAATTGTGTCCTTGATGCACCGCTAGGTGACAGACCTATTGCAGGAGCAGATGCAGACGTTATGAACGTTTGGCTAGCTCAATGTGATGACTACTTGATAGTTTAGTGCACCATGCTTAACGTCTTAGAATCGGGACTTCAAAGACGTTTTGAACGTCATGGACCATATGAGATGTTCCAGGAGTTGAAGTTAATATTTCAAGCAAATACCCGAGTTGAGAGACATGAAGTCTCCAGCAAGTTCTATAGCTAAAAGATGGAGGAGAATCGCTCAACTAGTGAGCATGTGCTCAGATTGTCTGGGTACTACAATCGCTTGAATCAAGTGGGAGTTAATCTTCCAGATAAGATAGTGATTGACAAAATTCTCTAGTCACCATCACCAAGTTAGCAGAACTTCGTGATGAACTATAATATGCAAGGGATAACGGAAACAACTCCCAAGCTCTTCGTGATGCTGAAATCAACGAAGGTAGAAATCAAGAAAAACATCAAGTGTTGATGGTTGACAAGACCACTAGTTTCAAGAAAAGGGTAAAGGGAAGAAGGGGAACTTCAAGAAGAACGGCAAGCAAGTTGCTGCTCGAGTGAATAAGCCCAAGTCTGATCCTAAGCCTGAGACTAAGTGCTTCTACTGCAAAGGGACTGGTCACTGGAAGCGGAACTACCCCAAGTGATTGGCGGATAAGAAGGATGGCAAAGTGAACATAAGTATATTTGATATACATGTTATTGATGTGTACTCTACTAGTGTTTATAGCAACCCCTCAGTATTTGATGCTAGTTCAGTTGCTAAGAGTAGTAACTCGAAACAGGAGTTGCAGAATAAACAGAGACTAGTTAAGGGTGAAGTGACGATGTGTGTTGGAAGTGGTTCCAAGATTGATATGATCATCATCGCACACTCCCTATAAATTTCGGGATTAGTGTTAAACCTAAATAAGTGTTATTTTGGTGTTTGCGTTGAGCATGAATATGATTTTATCATGTTTATTGTAATACGGTTATTCATTTAAGTAAAAGAATAAATTGTTGTTCTGTTTACATGAATAAAACCTTATATGGTTACACACCCAATGAAAATAGTTCATTGGATCTTGATCTTAGTGAGACACATATTTATAATATTGAAACCAAAAGATGCGAAGTTAATAATGATAGTGCAACTTATTTGTGGCACTGCCATTTAGGTCATATTGGTGTAAAGCACATGAAGAAACTCCATGCTGATGGGCTTTTGGAATCACTTGATTATGAATCAGTTGATGCTTACGAACCATGCCTTTTGGGCAAGATGACTAAAACTCCGTTCTTCGGAACAATGGAGCGAGCAACAGATTTGTTGGAAATCATACATACTGATGTATGTGGTCCGATGAATATTGAGGCTCGTGACAGGTATCATTATTTTCTGATCTTCACAGATGATTTGAGCAGATATGAGTATATCTACTTGATGAAACATAAGTCTGAAACCTGAAAAGTTCAAAGAATTTCAGAGTGAAGTGGAAAATCATCGTGACAAGAAAATAAAACTTTCTACGATATGATCGTAGAGGTAAAATATTTGAGTTACGAGTTTGGTCTTCAATTAAAACAATGTGGAATAGTTTCACAAAATCATGCCACATGGAACACCACAGCATAATGGTGTGTCCTAACGTCATAACCGTACTTTATTGGATATAGTGCAATCTATGATGTATCTTACCGATCTACCACTATCGTATTGGGGTTATGCATTAGAGACAGCTGCATTCACGTTAAATAGGGCACCATCTAAATCCATTGAGACGACACCATGTGAACTATGGTTTGGCAAGAAACCTAAGCTGTCGTTTCTTAAAATTTGGGGTTGCGATGCTTATATGAAAAAGTTTCATCCTGATAAGCTCAAACTCAAATCGGAGAAGTGCGTCTTCATAGGATATCCAAAGGAAACTATTGGATACACCTTCTATCACAGATCCGAAGGCAAGAATTTTGTTGCTAAAATTCGGAAACTTTCTGGAGAAGGAGTTTCTCTCGAAAGAAGTGAGTGGGAGGAAAGTAGAACTTGACGAGGTAACTATACCTGCTCCCTTATTGGAAAGTAGTACATCACAGAAAACTGTTTCTGTGACACCTACACCAATTAGTGAGGAAGCTAATGATGATGATCATGTAACTTCAGATCAAGTTACTACCGAACCTTGTAGGTAAACCAGAGTAAGATCCACGCCAGAGTGGTACGGTAATCCTTCTCTGGAAGTCATGCTACTAGATCATGATGAACCTACGAACTATGAGGAAGCGATGGTGAGCCCAGATTCTGCAAAGTGGCTTGAAGCCATGAAATCTGAGATATGATCCATGTATGAGAACAAAGTATGGACTTTGGTTGACTTGCCCGATGATCGGCAAGCATAGAAAATAAATGGATCTTCAAGAGGAAGACGGACGCTGATAGTAGTGTTACTATCTACAAAGCTAGAATTGTCGCAAAATGTTTTCGACAAGTTCAAGGTGTTGACTACGATGAGATTTTCTCACTCGTATCTATGCTTAAAGTCTGTCCGAATCATGTTAGCAATTGCCGCATTTTATGAAATCTGGCAAATGGATAAACAAAACTGCATTCCTTAATGGATTTGCTAAAGAAGAGTTGTATACGATGCAACTAGAAGGTTTTGTGAATCCGAAAAGTGCTAACAAAATGTGCAACCTCCAGCGATCCATCTGTGGACTGGTGCAAGCATCTCGGAGTTGGAATATACGCTTTGATAAGTTGATCAAAGCATATAGTTTTATACAGACTTGCGGTGAAGCCTGTATTTATGAGAAAGTGAGTGGGAGCACTACAACATTTCTGATAAGTATATGTGAATGACATATTGTTGATCGGAAATAATGTAGAATTATTCTGTAAAGCATAAAAGGAGTGTTTGAAAGGAGTTTTTCAAAGAAAGACTTTGGTATAGCTGCTTACATATTGAGCTTCAAGGTCTATAGAGATAGATCAAGACGCTTGATAAGTTTTTCAATAAGTACATACCTTGACAAGATTTTGAAGTAGTTCAAAATGGAACAGTCAAAGAAAAAGTTTCTTGCCTGTGTTACAAGGTGTGAAGTTGAGTAAAGACTCAAAGCCCGACCACGGCAGAAGATAGAAAGAGAATGAAAGTCATTCCCTATGCCTCATTCATAGGTTCTATAAAGTATGCCATGCTGTGTACTAGATCTATTATATACCCTGCACTGATTTGGCAAGGGAGTACAATAGTGATCTAGGAGTAGATCACTGGACAACGGTCAGAATTATCCCTAGTAAAATAAGGATATGTTTCTCGATTATGGACGTGACAAAAAGGTTCGTCGTAAAGGGTTACGTCGATGCAAGTTTTTGACACTGATCCAGATGAATCTAAAGTCTCAATCTGGATACATATTGAAAGTGGGAGCAATTAGCTAGAGTAGCTCCGTGTAAAGCATTGTAGACATAGAACTTGCAAAATACTTACGGATCTGAATGTGACAGACCCGTTGACTAAAATTATCTCACAAGCAAAACATGATCACACCTTAGTACTCTTTGGGTGTTAATCACATAGATATGTGAACTAGATTACTGACTCTAGTAAACCCTTTGAGTGTTGGTCACATGACGATGTGAACTATGGGTGCTAATCACATGGTGATGTGAACTATTGCTGTTAAATCACATGGCGATGTGAACTAGATTATTGACTCTAGTGCAAGTGGGAGACTGAAGGAAATATGCCCTAGAGGCAATAATAAAGTTATTATTTATTTCCTTATATCATGACAAATGTTTATTATTCATGCTAGAATTGTATTAACCGGAAACATAATACATGTGTGAATACATAGACCAACAGAGTGTCACTAGTATGCCTCTACTTGACTAGCTCGTTAATCAAAGATGGTTATGTTTCCTAACCATGAACAAAGAGTTGTTATTTGATTAACGAGGTCACATCATTAGTAGAATGATCTGATTGACATGACCCATTCCATTAGCTTAGCACCCGATCGTTTTAGTATGTTGCTATTGCTTTCTTCATGACTTATACATGTTCCTATAACTATGAGATTATGCAACTCCCGTTTACCGGAGGAATACTTTGGGTACTACCAAACGTCACAACGTAACTGGGTGATTATAAAGGAGTACTACAGGTGTCTCCAATGGTAGATGTTGGGTTGGCGTATTTCGAGATTAGGGTTTGTCACTCCGATTGTCGGAGAGGTATCTCTGGGCCCTCTCGGTAATGCACATCACATAAGCCTTGCAAGCACTGCAACTAATATGTTAGTTGTGAGATGATGTATTACGGAACGAGTAAAGAGACTTGCCAGTAACGAGATTGAACTAGGTATTGGATACCGACGATCGAATCTCGGGCAAGTAACATACCGATGACAAAGGGAACAACGTATGTTGTTATGCGGTCTGACCGATAAAGATCTTCGTAGAATATGTAGGAGCCAATATGGGCATCCAGGTCCCGCTATTGGTTATTGACCGGAGACATGTCTCGGTCATGTCTACATTGTTCTCGAACCGTAGGGTCCGCACGCTTAACGTTACGATGACAGTTATTATGAGTTTATGCATTTTGATGTACCGAAGGTTGTTCGGAGTCCCGGATGAGATCACGGACATGACGAGGAGTCTCGAAATGGTCGAGACGTAAAGATTGATATATTGGAAGCCTATGTTTGGACATAGGAAGTGTTCCGGGTGAAATCGGGATTTTACCGGAATACCGGGAGGGTTACCGGAACCCCCCGGGAGACTAATGGGCCTATTGGGCCTTAGTGGAAAAGAGAAAAAGGGAAGCCCACAAGCTGGCCGGCGCCCCCCCTTTCCCCAAGTCCTAGTAGGACTAGGATAGGGGGCCGGCCCCCCCTTCTCTCTCCTTTTCCCCCGAGAGTCCTAATAGGCTTAGGATTGGAGGGAGGAGTCCTACTCCCGGTGGGAGTAGGACTCCCCTGCGCCTCCTCTCCCTGGCCGGCCGGCTCCCCCTCCTCCAACCTTTATATACGGGGGCAGGGGGCACCCCAAGACACACAAGTTGATCTTTGAGATCGTTCCTTAGCCGTGTGCGGTGCCCCCTGCCACCAAATTCCACCTCGATCGTACCGTTGTAGTGCATAGGCGAAGCCCTGCGTCGGTAGTACATCAAGATCGTCATCACGCCGTCGTGCTGACGGAACTCTTCCTCGACGCTTTGCTGGATCGGAGCCCGAGGAACATCATCGAGCTGTACGTGTGCTAAGAACTCGGAGGTGCCGGAGTAACGGTGCTTGGATCGGTCGGATCGGGAAGAAGACGTACGACTACTTCCTCTATGTTGTGTGATCGCTTCCGCAGTCGGTCTGCGTTGGTACGTAGACAACACTCTCCCCTCTCGTTGCTGTGCATCACCATGATCTTGCGTGTGCGTAGGAAAATTTTCGAAATTACTGCGTTCCCCAACACGTAGTAATTTCAAAAAAATTCCTACGCACACGCAAGATCATGGTGATGCATAGCAACGAGAGGGGAGAGTGTTGTCTACGTATCCTCGTAGACCGAAGCGAAAGCGTTGACGCAACGTAGAGGAAGTAGTCGTACGTCTTCCTGATCCGACCGATCCATGCACCGTTACTCCGGCACCTCCGAGTTCTTAGCACACGTACAGCTCGATGACGCTCCCCGGGCTCCGATCTAGCAAAGCTTCGGGGATGAGTTCCGTCAGCACGACGGCGTGGTGACGATCTTGATGTTCTACCGTCGCAGGGCTTCGCCAAAGCGCTGCTACAATATGATCGAGGTGGAATATGGTGCAAGGGGGCACCGCACACGGCTAAGGAACGATCACGATGATCAACTTGTGTGTTCTAGGGTGCCCCCTTGCCTCCGTATATAAAGGATCCAAGGGGGTGCGGCCGGCCCTAGAGGAGGCGCGCAGGAGGAGTCCTACTCCTACCGAGAGTAGGACTCCCCTCCCTTTCCTTGTCCAAGTAGGAGAGGTGGGAGAAGAGAGGGAGAAGGGGGGGCGCCGCCCCTCCGTCCTTGTCCAATTCGGACTAGGGGAGAGGGGGCGCGCGGCCTGCCCTGGCAGCCCCTTCCTCTTCTCCACTTTAGGCCCATGAGGCGGGGGGGTTCCGGTAACCCCCCGGTGCTCCGGTTTTATCCGAAACTTCACCGGAACGCTTCCGGTGTCCGAATATAGTCATCCTATATATCAATCTTTATGTCTCGACCATTTCGAGACTCCTCGTCATGTCCGTGATCACATATGGGACTCCAAACTAACTTCGGCACATCAAAATGCATAAACTCATAATAACTGCCATCGTAACGTTAAGCGTGCGGACCCTACGGTTCGAGAACAATGTAGACATGACCGAGACACATCTCCGGTCAATAACCAATAGCGGGACCTGGATGCCCATATTGGCTCCTACATATTCTACGAAGATCTTTATCGGTCAGACCGCATAACAACATACATTGTTCCTTTTGTCATCGGTATGTTACTTGCCCGAGATTCGATCGTCGGTATCCAATACCTAGTTCAATCTCGTTACCGGCAGGTCTCTTTACTCGTTCCGTAATACATCATCTCGCAACTAACTTATTAGTTGCATTGCTTGCAAGGATTAAGTGATGTGCATTACCGAGAGGGCCCAGAGATACCTCTCCGACGATCAGAGTGACAAATCATAATCTCGAAATACGTCAACCCAACATGTACCTTCTGAGACACCTGTAGAGCACCTTTATAATCACCAGTTACGTTGTGACGTTTGGTAGCACACAAAGTGTTCCTCCGGCACACGGGATTTACAAAATCTCATAGTCATAGGAACATGTATAAGTCATGAAGAAAGCAATGGCAACATACTAAATGATCGGGTGCTAAGCTAATGGAATGGGTCTTGTCAATCAGATCATTCAACTAATGATGTGATCCCGTTAATCAAATGACTGTTGGGGAACGCAGTAATTTCAAAAAAATTCCTACGCACACGCAAGATCATGGTGATGCACAGCAACGAGAGGGGAGAGTGTTGTCTACGTACCAACGCAGACCGACTGCGGAAGCGATCACACAACGTAGAGGAAGTAGTCGTACGTCTTCTTCCCGATCCGACCGATCCAAGCACCGTTACTCCGGCACCTCCGAGTTCTTAGCACACATTCAGCTCGATGACGATCCTCGGGCTCCGATCCAGCAAAGCGTCGAGGAAGAGTTCCGTCAGCACGACGGCGTGGTGACGATCTTGATGTACTACCGACGCAGGGCTTCGCCTAAGCTCTTCAACGATATGACCGAGGTGGAATTTGGTGGCAGGGGGCACCGCACACGGCTAAGGAACGATCTCAAGGATCAACTTCTGTGTCTTGGGGTGCCCCCTGCCCCCGTATATAAAGGTTGGAGGAGGGGAGCCGGCCGGCCAAGGGAGAGGAGGCGCAGGGGAGTCCTACTCCCACCGGGAGTAGGACTCCTCCCCCCAATCCTAATCCTATTAGGACTCCCGGGGGGAAAAGGAGAGAGAAGGGGGGCCGGCCCCTATCCTAGTCCTACTAGGACTTTGGGAAGGGGGGCGCCGGCCAGCTTGTGGGCTTTCCCTTTTTCTCCTTTTCCACTAAGGCCCAATAGGCCCATTAGTCTCCCGGGGGGTTCCGGTAACCCTCCCGGTATTCCGGTAAAATCCCGATTTCACCCGGAACACTTCCGATGTCCAAACATAGGCTTCCAATATATCAATCTTTACGTCTCGACCATTTCGAGACTCCTCGTCATGTCCGTGATCTCATCCGGGACTCCGAACAACCTTCGGTACATCAAAATGCATAAACTCATAATAACTGTCATCGTAACGTTAAGCGTGCGGACCCTACGGTTCGAGAACAATGTAGACATGACCGAGACACGTCTCTGGTCAATAACCAATAGCGGGACCTGGATGCCCATATTGGCTCCTACATATTCTATGAAGATCTTTATCGGTCAGACCGCATAACAACATACGTTGTTCCCTTTGTCATCGGTATGTTACTTGCCCGAGATTCGATCGTCGGTATCCAATACCTAGTTCAATCTCGTTACCGGCAAGTCTCTTTACTCGTTCCATAATACATCATCTCACAACTAACATATTAGTTGCAGTGTTTGCAAGGCTTATGTGATGTGCATTACCGAGAGGGCCCAGAGATACCTCTCCGACGATTGGAGTGACAAACCCTAATCTCGAAATACGCCAACCCAACATCTACCATTGGAGACACCTGTAGTACTCCTTTATAATCACCCAGTTACGTTGTGACGTTTGGTAGTACCCAAAGTGTTCCTCCGGTAAACGGGAGTTGCATAATCTCATAGTTATAGGAACATGTATAAGTCATTAAGAAAGCAATAGCAACATACTAAACGATCGGGTGCTAAGCTAATGGAATGGGTCATGTCAATCAGATCATTCTACTAATGATGTGACCTCGTTAATCAAATAACAACTCCTTGTTCATGGTTAGGAAACATAACCATCTTTGATTAACGAGCTAGTCAAGTAGAGGCATACTAGTGACACTCTGTTGGTCTATGTATTCACACATGTATTATGTTTCCGGTTAATACAATTCTAGCATGAATAATAAACATTTATCATGATATAAGGAAATAAATAATAACTTTATTATTGCCTCTAGGGCATATTTCCTTCAGTCTCCCACTTGCACTAGAGTCAATAATCTAGATTACACAGTAATGATTCTAACACCCATGGAGCCTTGGTGCTGATCATGTTTTGCTCGTGGAAGAGGCTTAGTCAACGGGTCTGCAACATTCAGATCCGTATGTATCTTGCAAATCTCTATGTCTCCCACCTGGACTAAATCCCGGATGGAGTTGAAGCGTCTTTTGATGTGTTTGGTCCTCTTGTGAAATCTGGATTCCTTTGCCGAGGCAATTGCACCAGTATTGTCACAGAAGATTTTCATTGGACCCGATGCACTAGGTATGACACCTAGATCGGATATGAACTCCTTCATCCAGACTCCTTCGTTTGCTGCTTCCGAAGCAGCTATGTACTCCGCTTCACATGTAGATCCCGCTACGACGCTTTGTTTAGAACTGCACCAACTGACAGCTCCACCGTTTAAAGTAAACACGTATCCGGTTTGCGATTTAGAATCGTCCGGATCAGTGTCAAAGCTTGCATCAACGTAACCTCTTACGGTGAGCTCTTTGTCACCTCCATATACGAGAAACATATCCTTAGTCCTTTTCAGGTATTTCAGGATGTTCTTGACCGTTGTCCAGTGATCCATTCCTGGATTACTTTGGTACCTCCCTGCTAAACTTATAGCAAGGCACACATCAGGTCTGGTACACAGCATTGCATACATGATAGAGCCTATGGCTGAAGCATAGGGAATATCTTTCATTTTCTCTCTATCTTCTGCAGTGGTCGGGCATTGAGTCTTACTCAACCTCACACCTTGTAACACAGGCAAGAACCCTTTCTTTGCTTGATCCATTTTGAACTTCTTCAAAATCTTGTCAAGGTATGTGCTCTGTGAAAGTCCAATTAAGCGTTTTGATCTATCTCTATAGATCTTTATGCCTAATATGAAAGCAGCTTCCCCGAGGTCTTTCATCGAAAAACTTTTATTCAAGTATCCCTTTATGCTATCCAGAAATTCTATATCATTTCCAATCAGCAATATGTCATCCACATATAATATCAGAAATGCTACAGAGCTCCCACTCACTTTCTTGTAAATACAGGCTTCTCCAAAAGTCTGTATAAAGCCAAATGCTTTGATCACACTATCAAAGCATTTATTCCAACTCTGAGATGCTTGCACCAGTCCATAAATGGATCGCTGGAGTTTGCATACTTTGTTAGCTCCCTTTGGATCGACAAAACCTTCTGGTTGTATCATATACAACTCTTCTTCCAGAAATCCATTCAGGAATGCAGTTTTGACATCCATCTGCCATATTTCATAATCATAAAATGCGGCAATTGCCAACATAATTCTGACGGACTTAAGCATCGCTACGGGTGAGAAAGTCTCATCGTAGTCAACCCCTTGAACTTGTCGAAAACCTTTTGCGACAAGTCGAGCTTTATAGACAGTAACATTACCGTTAGCGTCAGTCTTTTTCTTGAAGATCCATTTATTCTCAATTGCTTGCCGATCATCGGGCAAGTCAACCAAAGTCCATACTTTGTTCTCATACATGGATCCCATCTCAGATTTCATGGCCTCAAGCCACTTTGCGGAATCTGGGCTCACCATCGCTTCTTCATAGTTCGTAGGTTCATCATGATCTAGTAGCATGACTTCCAGAACTGGATTACCGTACCACTCTGGTGCGGATCTCACTCTGGTTGATCTACGTGGTTCAGTAGCATCTTGCCCTGAAGTTTCATGATCATCATCATTAGCTTCCTCACTGATTGGTATAGGTGTCGCAGAAACAGTTTTCTGTGATGTAGTAATTTCCAATAAGGGAGCAGGTACAGTTACCTCGTCAAGTTCTACTTTCCTCCCACTCACTTCTTTCGAGAGAAACTCCTTCTCTAGAAATGATCCATTCTTAGCAACAAATGTCTTGCCTTCGGATCTGTGATAGAAGGTATACCCAACAGTTTCTTTTGGGTATCCTATGAAGACACATTTCTCCGCTTTGGGTTCGAGCTTATCAGGTTGAAGCTTTTTCACATAAGCATCGCAGCCCCAAACTTTAAGAAACGACAACTTTGGTTTCTTGCCAAACCATAGTTCATAAGGCGTCGTCTCAACGGATTTTGATGGTGCCCTATTTAACGTGAATGCGACCGTCTCTAAAGCATAACCCCAAAACGATAGCGGTAAATCAGTAAGAGACATCATAGATCGCACCATATCTAGTAAAGTACGATTACGACGTTCGGACACACCATTACGCTGTGGTGTTCCGGGTGGCGTGAGTTGCGAAACTATTCCACAATTTTTCAAATGTACACCAAACTCGTAACTCAAATATTCTCCTCCACGATCAGATCGTAGAAGTTTTATTTTCTTGTTACGATGATTTTCAACCTCACTCTGAAATTCTTTGAACTTTTCAAATGTTTCAGACTTATGTTTCATTAAGTAGATATACCCATATCTACTTAAATCATCTGTGAAGGTGAGAAAATAACGATATCCGCCACGAGCCTCAATATTCATCGGACCACATACATCGGTATGTATGATTTCCAATAAATCTGTTGCTCTCTCCATAGTACCGGAGAACGGTGTTTTAGTCATCTTGCCTATGAGGCACGGTTCGCAAGTACCAAGTGATTCATAATCAAGTGGTTCCAAAAGCCCATCAGTATGGAGTTTCTTCATGCGTTCTACACCGATATGACCTAAACGGCAGTGCCACAAATAAGTTGCACTATCATTATTAACTTTGCATCTTTTGGCTTCTACATTATGAATATGTGTATCACTATCTTCGAGATTCAACAAGAATAGACCACTCTTCAAAGGTGCATGACCATAAAAGATATTATTCATATAAATAGAACAACCATTATTCTCTGATTTAAATGAATAACCGTCTCGCATTAAACAAGATCCAGATATAATGTTCATGCTCAACGCTGGCACCAAATAACAATTATTTAGGTCTAATATTAATCCCGAAGGTAGATGTAGAGGTAGCGTGCCGACCGCGATCACATCGACTTTGGAACCGTTTCCCACGCGCATCGTCACCTCGTCCTTTGCTAGTGTCCGCTTATTCCGTAGTCCCTGTTTCGAGCTGCAAATATTAGCAACAGAACCAGTATCAAATACCCAGGTGCTACTGCGAGCTCTAGTAAGGTACACATCAATAACATGTATATCACATATACCTTTGCTCACTTTGCCATCCTTCTTATCCGCCAAATACTTGGGGCAGTTCCGCTTCCAGTGACCAGTCTGCTTGCAGTAGAAGCACTCAGTTTCAGGCTTAGGTCCAGACTTGGGTTTCTTCTCCTGAGCAGCAACTTGCTTGCTGTTCTTCTTGAAGTTTCCCTTCTTCTTCCCTTTGCCCTTTTTCTTGAAACTAGTGGTTTTGCTAACCATCAACACTTGATGCTCCTTCTTCATTTCTACCTCCGCAGCTTTTAGCATTGCGAAGAGCTCGGGAATAGTCTTGTTCATCCCTTGCATATTATAGTTCATCACGAAGCTCTTGTAGCTTGGTGGCAGTGATTGGAGAATTCTGTCAATGACGCAATCATCTGGAAGATTAACTCCCATCTGAATCAAGTGATTATTATACCCAGACATTTTGAGTATATGCTCACTGACAGAACTGTTCTCCTCCATCTTGCAGCTATAGAACTTATTGGAGACTTCATATCTCTCAATTCGGGCATTTGCTTGAAATATTAACTTCAACTCCTGGAACATCTCATATGCTCCATGACGTTCAAAACGTCGTTGAAGTCCCGATTCTAAGCCGTAAAGCATGGCACACTGAACTATCGAGTAGTCATCAGCTTTGCTCTGCCAGACGTTCATAACATCTGGCGTTGCTCCAGCAGCAGGCCTGTCACCCAGCGGTGCTTCTAGGACGTAATTCTTCTGTGCAGCAATGAGGATAATCCTCAGGTTACGGACCCAGTCCGTGTAATTGCTACCATCATCTTTCAACTTTGCTTTCTCAAGGAACGCATTAAAATTCAACGGAACAACAGCACGAGCCATCTATCTACAAGCAACATAAACAAGCAAGATACTATCAGGTACTAAGTTCATGATAAGTTTAAGTTCAGTTAATCAAATTACTTAGGAACTCCCACTTAGATAGACATCCCTCTAATCCTCTAAGTGATCACGTGATCCAAATCAACTAAACCATAACCGATCATCACGTGAGATGGAGTAGTTTTCAATGGTGAACATCGTCATGTTGATCATATCTACTATATGATTCACGCTCGACCTTTCGGTCTCTGTGTTCCGAGGCCATATCTGCATATGCTAGGCTCGTCAAGTATAACCTGAGTATTCTGTGTGTGCAAAACTGGCTTGCACCCGTTGTAGATGGACGTAGAGCTTATCACACCCGATCATCACGTGGTGTCTGGGCACGACGAACTTTGGCAACGGTGCATACTCAGGGAGAACACTTCTTGATAATTTACTGAGAGATCATCTTATAATGCTACCGTCAATCAAAGCAAGATAAGATGCATAAAAGGATAAACATCACATGCAATCAATATAAGTGATATGATATGGCCATCATCATCTTGTGCTTGTGATCTCCATCTCCGAAGCACCGTCATGATCACCATCGTCACCGGCGCGCCACCTTGATCTCCATCGTAGCAACGTTGTCGTCTCGCCAATCTTATGCTTCCACGACTATCACTACCGCTTAGTAATAAAGTAAAGCATTACATCGCGATTGCATTGCATACAATAAAGCGACAACCATATGGCTCCTGCCAGTTGCCGATAACTCGGTTACAAAACATGATCATCTCATACAATAAAATCAGCATCATGCCTTGACCATATCACATCACAACATACCCTGCAAAAACAAGTTAGACGTCCTCTACTTTGTTGTTGCAAGTTTTACGTGGCTGCTACGGGCTTAAGTAAGAACTCATCTCACCTACGCATCAAAACCACAACGATAGTTCGTCAAATAGACTCCGTTTTAACCTTCTCAAGGACCGGGCGTAGTCACACTTGGTTCAACTAAAGTTGGAGAGACAGTCTTCCGCAAGCCATCTATGTGCAAAGCACGTCGAGGGAACCGGTCTCGCGTAAGAGTACGTGTAAGGTTGGTCCGGATCGTCTCAACCAACAATACCGCCGAACCAAAGTATGACATGCTGGTAGGCAGTATGACTTGTATCGCCCACAACTCACTTGTGTTCTACTCGTGCAAATAACATCAAACCATAAAACCTAGGCTCGGATGCCACTGTTGGGGAACGCAGTAATTTCAAAAAATTTCCTACGCACACGCAAGATCATGGTGATGCACAGCAATGAGAGGGGAGAGTGTTGTCTACGTACCAACGCAGACCGACTGCGGAAGCGATCGCACAACGTAGAGGAAGTAGTCGTACGTCTTCTTCCCGATCCGACCGATCCAAGCACCGTTACTCCGGCACCTCCGAGTTCTTAGCACACGTTCAGCTCGATGACGATCCTCGGGCTCCGATCCAGCAAAGCGTCGAGGAAGAGTTCCGTCAGCACGACGGCGTGGTGACGATCTTGATGTACTACCGACGCAGGGCTTCGCCTAAGCTCTACAACGATATGACCGAGGTGGAATTTGGTGGCAGGGGGCACCGCACACGGCTAAGGAACGATCTCAAGGATCAACTTCTGTGTCTTGGGGTGCCCCCTGCCCCCGTATATAAAGGTTGGAGGAGGGGAGCCGGCCGGCCAAGGGAGAGGAGGCGCAGGGGAGTCCTACTCCCACCGGGAGTAGGACTCCTCCCCCCAATCCTAATCCTATTAGGACTCCCGGGGGGAAAAGGAGAGAGAAGGGGGGCCGGCCCCTATCCTAGTCCTACTAGGACTTTGGGAAGGGGGGCGCCGGCCAGCTTGTGGGCTTTCCCTTTTTCTCCTTTTCCACTAAGGCCCAATAGGCCCATTAGTCTCCCGGGGGTTCCGGTAACCCTCCCGGTATTCCGGTAAAATCCCGATTTCACCCGGAACACTTCCGATGTCCAAACATAGGCTTCCAATATATCAATCTTTACGTCTCGACCATTTCGAGACTCCTCGTCATGTCCGTGATCTCATCCGGGACTCCGAACAACCTTCGGTACATCAAAATGCATAAACTCATAATAACTGTCATCGTAACGTTAAGCGTGCGGACCCTACGGTTCGAGAACAATGTAGACATGACCGAGACACGTCTCTGGTCAATAACCAATAGCGGGACCTGGATGCCCATATTGGCTCCTACATATTCTACGAAGATCTTTATCGGTCAGACCGCATAACAACATACGTTGTTCCCTTTGTCATCGGTATGTTACTTGCCCGAGATTCGATCGTCGGTATCCAATACCTAGTTCAATCTCGTTACCGGCAAGTCTCTTTACTCGTTCCATAATACATCATCTCACAACTAACATATTAGTTGCAGTGCTTGCAAGGCTTATGTGATGTGCATTACCGAGACGGCCCAGAGATACCTCTCCGACGATCGGAGTGACAAACCCTAATCTCGAAATACGCCAACCCAACATCTACCATTGGAGACACCTGTAGTACTCCTTTATAATCACCCAGTTACGTTGTGACGTTTGGTAGTACCCAAAGTGTTCCTCCGGTAAACGGGAGTTGCATAATCTCATAGTTATAGGAACATGTATAAGTCATTAAGAAAGCAATAGCAACATACTAAACGATCGGGTGCTAAGCTAATGGAATGGGTCATGTCAATCAGATCATTCTACTAATGATGTGACCTCGTTAATCAAATAACAACTCCTTGTTCATGGTTAGGAAACATAACCATCTTTGATTAACGAGCTAGTCAAGTAGAGGCATACTAGTGACACTCTGTTGGTCTATGTATTCACACATGTATTATGTTTCCGGTTAATACAATTCTAGCATGAATAATAAACATTTATCATGATATAAGGAAATAAATAATAACTTTATTATTGCCTCTAGGGCATATTTCCTTCAGTCTCCCACTTGCACTAGAGTCAATAATCTAGATTACACAGTAATGATTCTAACACCCATGGAGCCTTGGTGCTGATCATGTTTTGCTCGTGGAAGAGGCTTAGTCAACGGGTCTGCAACATTCAGATCCGTATGTATCTTGCAAATCTCTATGTCTCCCACCTGGACTAAATCCCGGATGGAGTTGAAGCGTCTTTTGATGTGTTTGGTCCTCTTGTGAAATCTGGATTCCTTTGCCAAGGCAATTGCACCAGTATTGTCACAGAAGATTTTCATTGGACCCGATGCACTAGGTATGACACCTAGATCGGATATGAACTCCTTCATCCAGACTCCTTCGTTTGCTGCTTCCGAAGCAGCTATGTACTCCGCCTCACATGTAGATCCCGCTACGACGCTTTGTTTAGAACTGCACCAACTGACAGCTCCACCGTTTAAAGTAAACACGTATCCGGTTTGCGATTTAGAATCGTCCGGATCAGTGTCAAAGCTTGCATCAACGTAACCTCTTACGGTGAGCTCTTTGTCACCTCCATATACGAGAAACATATCCTTAGTCCTTTTCAGGTATTTCAGGAAGTTCTTGACCGTTGTCCAGTGATCCATTCCTGGATTACTTTGGTACCTCCCTGCTAAACTTATAGCAAGGCACACATCAGGTCTGGTACACAGCATTGCATACATGATAGAGCCTATGGCTGAAGCATAGGGAATATCTTTCATTTTCTCTCTATCTTCTGCAGTGGTCGGGCATTGAGTCTTACTCAACCTCACACCTTGTAACACAGGCAAGAACCCTTTCTTTGCTTGATCCATTTTGAACTTCTTCAAAATCTTGTCAAGGTGTGTGCTCTGTGAAAGTCCAATTAAGCGTTTTGATCTATCTCTATAGATCTTTATGCCTAATATGAAAGCAGCTTCCCCGAGGTCTTTCATCGAAAAACTTTTATTCAAGTATCCCTTTATGCTATCCAGAAATTCTATATCATTTCCAATCAGCAATATGTCATCCACATATAATATCAGAAATGCTACAGAGCTCCCACTCACTTTCTTGTAAATACAGGCTTCTCCAAAAGTCTGTATAAAGCCAAATGCTTTGATCACACTATCAAAGCATTTATTCCAACTCTGAGATGCTTGCACCAGTCCATAAATGGATCGCTGGAGTTTGCATACTTTGTTAGCTCCCTTTGGATTGACAAAACCTTCTGGTTGTATCATATACAACTCTTCTTCCAGAAATCCATTCAGGAATGCAGTTTTGACATCCATCTGCCATATTTCATAATCATAAAATGCGGCAATTGCCAACATAATTCTGACGGACTTAAGCATCGCTACGGGTGAGAAAGTCTCATCGTAGTCAACCCCTTGAACTTGTCGAAAACCTTTTGCGACAAGTCGAGCTTTATAGACAGTAACATTACCGTTAGCGTCAGTCTTTTTCTTGAAGATCCATTTATTCTCAATTGCTTGCCGATCATCGGGCAAGTCAACCAAAGTCCATACTTTGTTCTCATACATGGATCCCATCTCAGATTTCATGGCCTCAAGCCACTTTGCGGAATCTGGGCTCACCATCGCTTCTTCATAGTTCGTAGGTTCATCATGATCTAGTAGCATGACTTCCAGAACTGGATTACCGTACCACTCTGGTGCGGATCTCACTCTGGTTGATCTACGTGGTTCAGTAGCATCTTGCCCTGAAGTTTCATGATCATCATCATTAGCTTCCTCACTGATTGGTATAGGTGTCGCAGAAACGGTTTTCTGTGATGTAGTAATTTCCAATAAGGGAGCAGGTACAGTTACCTCGTCAAGTTCTACTTTCCTCCCACTCACTTCTTTCGAGAGAAACTCCTTCTCTAGAAATGATCCATTCTTAGCAACAAATGTCTTGCCTTCGGATCTGTGATAGAAGGTATACCCAACAGTTTCTTTTGGGTATCCTATGAAGACACATTTCTCCGCTTTGGGTTCGAGCTTATCAGGTTGAAGCTTTTTCACATAAGCATCGCAGCCCCAAACTTTAAGAAACGACAACTTTGGTTTCTTGCCAAACCATAGTTCATAAGGCGTCGTCTCAACGGATTTTGATGGTGCCCTATTTAACGTGAATGCGACCGTCTCTAAAGCATAACCCCAAAACGATAGCGGTAAATCAGTAAGAGACATCATAGATCGCACCATATCTAGTAAAGTACGATTACGACGTTCGGACACACCATTACGCTGTGGTGTTCCGGGTGGCGTGAGTTGCGAAACTATTCCACAATTTTTCAAATGTACACCAAACTCGTAACTCAAATATTCTCCTCCACGATCAGATCGTAGAAGTTTTATTTTCTTGTTACGATGATTTTCAACCTCACTCTGAAATTCTTTGAACTTTTCAAATGTTTCAGACTTATGTTTCATTAAGTAGATATACCCATATCTACTTAAATCATCTGTGAAGGTGAGAAAATAACGATATCTGCCACGAGCCTCAATATTCATCGGACCACATACATCGGTATGTATGATTTCCAATAAATCTGTTGCTCTCTCCATAGTACCGGAGAACGGTGTTTTAGTCATCTTGCCTATGAGGCACGGTTCGCAAGTACCAAGTGATTCATAATCAAGTGGTTCCAAAAGCCCATCAGTATGGAGTTTCTTCATGCGTTCTACACCGATATGACCTAAACGGCAGTGCCACAAATAAGTTGCACTATCATTATTAACTTTGCATCTTTTGGCTTCTACATTATGAATATGTGTATCACTATCTTCGAGATTCAACAAGAATAGACCACTCTTCAAAGGTGCATGACCATAAAAGATATTATTCATATAAATAGAACAACCATTATTCTCTGATTTAAATGAATAACCGTCTCGCATTAAACAAGATCCAGATATAATGTTCATGCTCAACGCTGGCACCAAATAACAATTATTTAGGTCTAATATTAATCCCGAAGGTAGATGTAGAGGTAGCGTGCCGACCGCGATCACATCGACTTTGGAACCGTTTCCCACGCGCATCGTCACCTCGTCCTTTGCTAGTGTCCGCTTATTCCGTAGTCCCTGTTTCGAGCTGCAAATATTAGCAACAGAACCAGTATCAAATACCCAGGTGCTACTGCGAGCTCTAGTAAGGTACACATCAATAACATGTATATCACATATACCTTTGCTCACTTTGCCATCCTTCTTATCCGCCAAATACTTGGGGCAGTTCCGCTTCCAGTGACCAGTCTGCTTGCAGTAGAAGCACTCAGTTTCAGGCTTAGGTCCAGACTTGGGTTTCTTCTCCTGAGCAGCAACTTGCTTGCTGTTCTTCTTGAAGTTTCCCTTCTTCTTCCCTTTGCCCTTTTTCTTGAAACTAGTGGTTTTGCTAACCATCAACACTTGATGCTCCTTCTTCATTTCTACCTCCGCAGCTTTTAGCATTGCGAAGAGCTCGGGAATAGTCTTGTTCATCCCTTGCATATTATAGTTCATCACGAAGCTCTTGTAGCTTGGTGGCAGTGATTGGAGAATTCTGTCAATGACGCAATCATCTGGAAGATTAACTCCCATCTGAATCAAGTGATTATTATACCCAGACATTTTGAGTATATGCTCACTGACAGAACTGTTCTCCTCCATCTTGCAGCTATAGAACTTATTGGAGACTTCATATCTCTCAATTCGGGCATTTGCTTGAAATATTAACTTCAACTCCTGGAACATCTCATATGCTCCATGACGTTCAAAACGTCGTTGAAGTCCCGATTCTAAGCCGTAAAGCATGGCACACTGAACTATCGAGTAGTCATCAGCTTTGCTCTGCCAGACGTTCATAACATCTGGCGTTGCTCCAGCAGCAGGCCTGTCACCCAGCGGTGCTTCCAGGACGTAATTCTTCTGTGCAGCAATGAGGATAATCCTCAGGTTACGGACCCAGTCCGTGTAATTGCTACCATCATCTTTCAACTTTGCTTTCTCAAGGAACGCATTAAAATTCAACGGAACAACAGCACGAGCCATCTATCTACAAGCAACATAAACAAGCAAGATACTATCAGGTACTAAGTTCATGATAAGTTTAAGTTCAGTTAATCAAATTACTTAGGAACTCCCACTTAGATAGACATCCCTCTAATCCTCTAAGTGATCACGTGATCCAAATCAACTAAACCATAACCGATCATCACGTGAGATGGAGTAGTTTTCAATGGTGAACATCGTCATGTTGATCATATCTACTATATGATTCACGCTCGACCTTTCGGTCTCTGTGTTCCGAGGCCATATCTGCATATGCTAGGCTCGTCAAGTATAACCTGAGTATTCTGTGTGTGCAAAACTGGCTTGCACCCGTTGTAGATGGACGTAGAGCTTATCACACCCGATCATCACGTGGTGTCTGGGCACGACGAACTTTGGCAACGGTGCATACTCAGGGAGAACACTTCTTGATAATTTACTGAGAGATCATCTTATAATGCTACCGTCAATCAAAGCAAGATAAGATGCATAAAAGGATAAACATCACATGCAATCAATATAAGTGATATGATATGGCCATCATCATCTTGTGCTTGTGATCTCCATCTCCGAAGCACCGTCATGATCACCATCGTCACCGGCGCGCCACCTTGATCTCCATCATAGCAACGTTGTCGTCTCGCCAATCTTATGCTTCCACGACTATCACTACCGCTTAGTAATAAAGTAAAGCATTACATCGCGATTGCATTGCATACAATAAAGCGACAACCATATGGCTCCTGCCAGTTGCCGATAACTCGGTTACAAAACATGATCATCTCATACAATAAAATCAGCATCATGCCTTGACCATATCACATCACAACATACCCTGCAAACACAAGTTAGACGTCCTCTACTTTGTTGTTGCAAGTTTTACGTGGCTGCTACGGGCTTAAGTAAGAACTCATCTCACCTACGCATCAAAACCACAACGATAGTTCGTCAAATAGACTCCGTTTTAACCTTCTCAAGGACCGGGCGTAGTCACACTTGGTTCAACTAAAGTTGGAGAGACAGTCTTCCGCAAGCCATCTATGTGCAAAGCACGTCGAGGGAACCGGTCTCGCGTAAGAGTACGCGTAAGGTTGGTCCGGATCGTCTCAACCAACAATACCGCCGAACCAAAGTATGACGTGCTGGTAGGCAGTATGACTTGTATCGCCCACAACTCACTTGTGTTCTACTCGTGCAAATAACATCAAACCATAAAACCTAGGCTCGGATGCCACTGTTGGGGAACGCAGTAATTTCAAAAAATTTCCTACGCACACGCAAGATCATGGTGATGCACAGCAACGAGAGGGGAGAGTGTTGTCTACGTACCAACGCAGACCGACTGCGGAAGCGATCGCACAACGTAGAGGAAGTAGTCGTACGTCTTCTTCCCGATCTGACCGATCCAAGCACCGTTACTCCGGCACCTCCGAGTTCTTAGCACACGTTCAGCTCGATGACGATCCTCGGGCTCCGATCCAGCAAAGCGTCGAGGAAGAGTTCCGTCAGCACGACGGCGTGGTGACGATCTTGATGTACTACCGACGCAGGGCTTCGCCTAAGCTCTACAACGATATGACCGAGGTGGAATTTGGTGGCAGGGGGCACCGCACACGGCTAAGGAACGATCTCAAGGATCAACTTCTGTGTCTTGGGGTGCCCCCTGCCCCCGTATATAAAGGTTGGAGGAGGGGAGCCGGCCGGCCACGGGAGAGGAGGCGCAGGGGAGTCCTACTCCCACCGGGAGTAGGACTCCTCCCCCCAATCCTAATCCTATTAGGACTCCCGGGGGGAAAAGGAGAGAGAAGGGGGGCCAGCCCCTATCCTAGTCCTACTAGGACTTTGGGAAGGGGGGCGCCGGCCAGCTTGTGGGCTTTCCCTTTTTCTCCTTTTCCACTAAGGCCCAATAGGCCCATTAGTCTCCCGGGGGGTTCCGGTAACCCTCCCGGTATTCCGGTAAAATCCCGATTTCACCCGGAACACTTCCGATGTCCAAACATAGGCTTCCAATATATCAATCTTTACGTCTCGACCATTTCGAGACTCCTCGTCATGTCCGTGATCTCATCCGGGACTCCGAACAACCTTCGGTACATCAAAATGCATAAACTCATAATAACTGTCATCGTAACGTTAAGCGTGCGGACCCTATGGTTCGAGAACAATGTAGACATGACCGAGACACGTCTCCGGTCAATAACCAATAGCGGGACCTGGATGCCCATATTGGCTCCTACATATTCTACGAAGATCTTTATCGGTCAGACCGCATAACAACATACGTTGTTCCCTTTGTCATCGGTATGTTACTTGCCCGAGATTCGATCGTCGGTATCCAATACCTAGTTCAATCTCGTTACCGGCAAGTCTCTTTACTCATTCCGTAATACATCATCTCACAACTAACATATTAGTTGCAATGCTTGCAAGGCTTATGTGATGTGCATTACCGAGAGGGCCCAGAGATACCTCTCCGACGATCGGAGTGACAAACCCTAATCTCGAAATATGCCAACCCAACATCTACCATTGGAGACACCTGTAGTACTCCTTTATAATCACCCAGTTACGTTGTGACGTTTGGTAGTACCCAAAGTGTTCCTCCGGTAAACGGGAGTTGCATAATCTCATAGTTATAGGAACATGTATAAGTCATGAAGAAAGCAATAGCAACATACTAAACGATCGGGTGCTAAGCTAATGGAATGGGTCATGTCAATCAGATCATTCTACTAATGATGTGACCTCGTTAATCAAATAACAACTCCTTGTTCATGGTTAGGAAACATAACCATCTTTGATTAACGAGCTAGTCAAGTAGAGGCATACTAGTGACACTCTGTTGGTCTATGTATTCACACATGTATTATGTTTCCGGTTAATACAATTCTAGCATGAATAATAAACATTTATCATGATATAAGGAAATAAATTATAACTTTATTATTGCCTCTAGGGCATATTTCCTTCAGTCTCCCACTTGCACTAGAGTCAATAATCTAGATTACACAGTAATGATTCTAACACCCATGGAGCCTTGGTGCTGATCATGTTTTGCTCGTGGAAGAGGCTTAGTCAACGGGTCTGCAACATTCAGATCCGTATGTATCTTGCAAATCTCTATGTCTCCCACCTGGACTAAATCCCGGATGGAGTTGAAGCGTCTTTTGATGTGTTTGGTCCTCTTGTGAAATCTGGATAGTTTTTCTCTAGGAACATATCAAAATAAACACAGGGAAGCATAGTTTTTCTCTAGGAACATATCAAAATAAACACAGGGAAGCAACAACGCGAGCTATTGATCTACAACATGATTTGCAAAATACTACCAGGACTAAGTTCATGATAAATTCAAGATCAATTAATCATATTACTTAAGAACTCCCACTTAGATAGACATCCCTCTAATCCTCTAAGTGATCACGTGATCCAAATCAACTAAACCATAACCGATCATCACGTGAAATGGATTAGTTTTCAATGGTGAACATCATTATGTTGATCATATCTACTATATGATTCACGCTCGACCTTTCGGTCTCCGTGTTCCGAGGCCATATCTGTATATGCTTGGCTCGTCAAGTATAACCTGAGTATTCCGCGTGTGCAACTGTTTTGCACCCGTTGTATTTGAACGTAGAGCCTATCACACCCGATCATCACGTGGTGTCTCAGCACGAAGAACTTTCGCAATGGTGCATACTCAGGGAGAACACTTCTTGATAATTTAGTGAGAGGTCATCTTATAATGCTACCGTCAATCAAAGAAAGATAAGATGCATAAAAGATAAACATCACATGCAATCAATATAAGTGATATGATATGGCCATCATCATCCTGTGCCTGTGATCTCCATCTCCGAAGCACCGTCATGATCACCATCGTCACCGGCGCGACACCTTGATCTCCATCGCAGCATCGTTGTCGTCTCGCCACTTTTATGCTTCCATGACTATCGCTACCGCTTAGTGATAAAGTAAAGCATTACAGCGCGATTGCATTGCATACAATAAAGCGACAACTATACGGCTCCTGCCAGTTGCCGATAACTCGGTTACAAAACATGATCATCTCATACAATAAAATTTAGCATCATGTATTGACCATATCACATCACAACATACCCTGCAAAAACAAGTTAGACGTCCTCTACTTTGTTTGTTGCAAGTTTTACGTGGCTGCTACGGGCTTAAGCAAGAACCAATCTTACCTACGCATCAAAACCACAATGATAGTTTGTCAAGTTGATGCCGTTTTAACCTTCACAAGGACCGGGCGTAGCCACACTCGGTTCAACTAAAGTTGGAGAAACTATCACCCGCAAGCCACCTATGTGCAAAGCACGTCGGGAGAACCGGTCTCGCGTAAGCGTACGCGTAATGTCGGTCCGGGACGCTTCGTCCAACAATACCGCCAAATCAAAGTATGACATGCTAGTAGGCAGTATGACTTATATCGCCCACAACTCACTTGTGTTCTACTCGTGCACATAACATCAAACCATAAAACATAGGCTCTGATACCACTGCTGGGGAACGTGGTAATTTCAAAAAAATTCCTACGCACACGCAAGATCATGGTGATGCATAGCAACGAGAGGGGAGAGTGTTGTCTACGTAACCTCGTAGACCGAAGCGGAAGCGTTGACGCAACATAGAGGAAGTAGTCGTACGTCTTCCTGATCCGACCGATCCAAGCACCGTTACTCCGGCACCTCCGAGTTCTTAGCACACGTACAGCTCGATGACGCTCCCTGGGCTCCGATCCAGCAAAGCTTCGGGGATGAGTTCCGTCAGCACGACGGCGTGGTGACGATCTTGATGTTCTACCGTCGCAGGGCTTCGCCTAAGCGCTGCTACAATATGACCGAGGTGGAATATGGTGGGAGGGGGCACCGCACACGGCTAAGGAACGATCACGATGATCAACTTGTGTGTTCTAGGGTGCCCCCTTGCCTCCGTATATAAAGGATCCAAGGGGGGGTGCAGCCGGCCCTAGAGGAGGCGCGCAGGAGGAGTCCTACTCCTACCGGGAGTAGGACTCCCCTCCCTTTCCTTGTCCAAGTAGGAGAGGTGGGAGAAGAGAGGGAGAAGGGGGGGCGCCGCCCCTCCCTCCTTGTCCAATTCGGACTAGGGGGAGAGGGGGCGCGCGGCCTGCCCGGGCAGCCCCTTCCTCTTCTCCACTTTAGGCCCATGAGGCCCATTAACCCCCTCGGGGGGTTCCCGTAACCCCCCGGTGCTCCGGTTTTATCCGAAACTTCACCGGAATGCTTCTGGTGTTCGAATATAGTCATCCTATATATCAATCTTTATGTCTCGACCATTTCGAGACTCCTCTTCATGTCCGTGATCATATCCGGGACTCCGAACTAACTTCGGTACATCAAAATGCATAAACTCATAATAACTGTCATCGTAATGTTAAGCGTGCGGAACCTACGGTTCGAGAACAATGTAGACATGACCGAGACACGTCTCCGGTCAATAATCAATAGCGGGACCTAGATGCCCATATTGGCTCCTACATATTCTACGAAGATCTTTATCGGTCAGACCGCATAACAACATACGTTGTTCCTTTTGTCATCGGTATGTTACTTGCCCGAGATTCGATCGTCGGTATCCAATACCTAGTTCAATCTCGTTACCGGCAAGTCTCTTTACTCGTTACATAATACATCATCTCGCAACTAACTTATTAGTTGCATTGCTTGCAAGGCTTAAGTGATGTGCATTACCGAGAGGGCCCAGAGATACCTCTCCGATGATCGGAGTGACAAATCCTAATCTCGAAATACGTCAACCCAACATGTACCTTTGGAGACACCTGTAGAGCACCTTTATAATCACCCAGTTACGTTGTGACGTTTGGTAGCACACAAAGTGTTCCTCCGGCACACGGGAGTTACATAATCTCATAGTCATAGGAACATGTATAAGTCATGAAGAAAGCAATAGCAACATACTAAACGATCGGGTGCTAAGCTAATGGAATGGGTCATATCAATCAGATCATTCAACTAATGATGTGATCCCGTTAATCAAATGAAAACTCTTTGTCTATGGTTAGGAAACATAACCATCTTTGATTAATGAGCTAGTCAAGTAGAGGCATACTAGTGACACTCTGTTTGTCTATGTATTCACACATGTATTATGTTTCCGGTTAATACAATTCTAGCATGAATAATAAACCTTTATCATGATATAAGGAAACAAATAATAACTTTATTATTGCCTCTGGGGAATATTTCCTTAACCCTTCCCACTTCAGCCCATTGGGCCCTCCGGGATAGGTGGCCCCACCCGGTGGACCCCCGGGACCCTTCCGGTGGTCCCGGTACAATACCGGTGACCCCGAAACTTGTCCCGATGGCCGAAATAGCACTTCCTATATATAATTCTTTACCTCCGGACCATTCCGAAACTCCTCGTGACGTCCGGGATCTCATCCGGGACTCTGAACAACATTCGGGTTACTGCATATACATATCCCTACAACCCTAGCATCACCGAACCTTAAGTGTGTAGACCCTACGTGTTCGGGAGACATGTAGACATGACCGAGATTGCTCTCCGGTCAATAACCAATAGCGGGATCTGGATACCCATGTTGGCTCCCACTGAAGGAAATATGCCCTAGAGGCAATAATAAAGTTATTATTTATTTCCTTATATCATGATAAATGTTTATTATTCATGCTAGAATTGTATTAACCGGAAACATAATACATGTGTGAATACATAGACAAACTTAGTGTCACTAGTATGCCTCTACTTGACTAGCTCGTTAATCAAAGATGGTTATGTTTCCTAACCATGAACAAAGTGTTGTTATTTGATTAACGAGGTCACATCATTGGTTGAATGATCTGATTGACATGACCCATTCCATTAGCTTAGCACCCGATCGTTTCGTATGTTGCTATTGCTTTCTTCATGACTTATACATGTTCCTATGACTATGAGATTATGCAACACCCGTTTGCCGGAGGAACACTTTGGGTGCTACCAAATGTCACAACGTAACTGGGTGATTATAAAGGAGCATTACAGGTGTCTCCAAAGGTAGATGTTGGGTTGGCGTATTTCGAGATTAGGATTTGTCACTCCGATTGTCGGAGAGGTATCTCTGGGCCCTCTCGGTAATGCACATCACATAAGCCTTGCAAGAATTACAACTAATATGTTAGTTGTGAGATGATGTATTACGAAACGAGTAAAGAGACTTGCCGGTAACGAGATTGAACTAGGTATTGGATACCGACGATCGAATCTCGGGCAAGTAACATACCGATGACAAAGGGAACAACGTATGTTGTTATGCGGTCTGACCGATAAAGATCTTCGTAGAATATGTAGGAGCCAATATGGGCATCCAGGTCCCGCTATTGGTTATTGACCGGAGACGTGTCTCGGTCATGTCTACATTGTTCTCGAACCGTAGGGTACGCACGCTTAAAGTTACGATGACAGTTATTATGAGTTTATGCATTTTGATGTAATGAAGTTAGTTCAGAGTCCCAGATGTGATCATGGACATGACGAGGAGTCTCGAAATGGTCGAGACATAAAGATTGATATATTGGACGGCTATATTCGGACACCCGAAGTGTTCCGAATGATTTCGGATAAAACCGGAGTGCCGGAGGGATTACCGGAACCCCCCGGGGAAGTAATGGGCCTTATTGGGCCTGAGGGGAGAGAGAGGGCAGCAGCCCAAGAGGTGGCGCCCCCCCCCCCTCAAGGGGAGTCCGAATTGGACTAGGAGGGGGGCGCGGCCCCCCTTTCCCTCTCCCTCTCCCTCTCTTTCCTTCCCCCTCAAGTCTCCTAGTTGGACTAGGAGAGGGGAGTCCTACTCCTACTAGGAGGAGGACTCCTCCTCCCCTTGGCGCGCCCCATAGGCGGGCCGGCCTCCCCCTTGCTCCTTTATATACGGGGGCAGAGGGGCACCCTAGAACACACAAGTTGATCTTTGAGATCGTTCCTTAGCCGTGTGCGGTGCCCCCTGCCACCATATTCCACCTCGATCATATCGTTCTAGTGCTTAGGCGAATCCCTGTGTCGGTAGAACATCAAGATCGTCACCATGCCGTCGTGCTGACAGAACTCCTCCCCGAAGCTTTGCTGGATCGGAGCCCGGGGATCGTCATCGAGCTGTATGTGTGCTAAGAACTCGGAGGTGCCGGAGTAATGGTGCTTGGATCGGTCGGATCGGGAAGAAGACATACGACTACTTCCTCTACGTTGTGTCAACGCTTCCGTTGCGATCTACAAGGGTACGTAGATTAGACTCTCCCCCTCATTTCTATGCATCACCATGATCTTGCGTGTGCGTAGGAAATTTTTTGAAATTACTACGTTCCCCAACAGTGGCATCCGAGCCTAGGTTTTATGGTTTGATGTTATATGCACGAGTAGAACACAAGTGAGTTGTGGGCGATACAAGTCATACTGCCAACCAGCATGTCATACTTTGGTTCGGCGGTATTGTTGGATGAGACGACCCGGACCAACCTTACGCGTACGCTTACGCGAGACCGGTTCCCCCGACGTGCTTTGCACACAGGTGGCTTGCGGGCGACTGTCTCTCCAACTTTAGTTGAACCGAGTGTGGCTACGCCTGGTCCTTGCGAAGGTTAAAATGGAGTCTATTTGACAAACTATCGTTGTGGTTTTGATGCGTAGGTGAGATTGGTTCTTGCTTAAGCCCGTAGCAGCCACGTAAAACTTGCAACAACAAAGTAGAGGATGTCTAACTTGTTTTTGCAGGGCATGTTGTGATGTGATATGGTCAAGACATGATGCTAAATTTTATTGTATGAGATGATCATGTTTTGTAACCGAGTTATCGGCAACTGGCAGGAGCCATATGGTTGTCGCTTTATTGTATGCAATGCAATCGCGATGTAATGCTTTACTTTATCACTAAGCGGTAGCAATAGTCGTGGAAGCATAAGATTGGCGAGACGACAACGATGCTACGATGGAGATCAAGGTGTTGCGCCGGTGACGATGGTGATCATGACGGTGCTTCGGAGATGGAGATCACAAGCACAAGATGATGATGGCCATATCATATCACTTATATTGCATGTGATGTTTATCTTTTTATGCATCTTATCTTGTGTTGATTGACGGTAGCATTATAAGATGATCTCTCACTAAATTATCAAGAAGTGTTCTCCCTGAGTATGCACCGTTGCCAAAGTTCGTCGTGCCCAGACACCACGTGATGATCGGGTGTGATAAGCTCTACGTCCATCTACAATGGGTGCAAGCCAGTTTTTGCACACGCAGAATACTCAGGTTAAACTTGACGAGCCTAGCATGTGCAGATATGGCCTCGGAACACGGAGACCGAAAGGTCGAGCGTGAATCATATAGTAGATATGATCAACATAACGATGTTCACCATTGAAAACTACTCCATCTCACGTGATGATCAGTTATGGTTTAGTTGATTTGGATCACGTGATCACTTAGAGGATTAGAGGGATGTCTATCTAAGTGGGAGTTCTTAAGTAATTTGATTAATTGAACTTAAACTTATCATGAACTTAGTACCTGATAGTATCTTGCTTGTTTATGTTGATTGTAGATAGATGGCTCGTGCTGTTATTCCGTTGAATTTTAATGCGTTCCTTGAGAAAGCAAAGTTGAAAGATGATGGTAGCAATTACACGGACTGGGTCTGTGACTTGAGGATTATCCTCATTGCCACTCAGAAGAATTACGTCCTGGAAGCACCGCTGGGTGCCAGGCCTGCTGCTGGAGCAACGCCAGATATTATGAACGTCTGGCAGAGCAAAGCTGATGACTACTCGATAGTTCAGTGTGCCATGCTTTACAGCTTAGAATCGGGACTTCAACGACGTTTTGAACGTCATGGAGCATATGAGATGTTCCAGGAGTTGAAGTTAATATTTCAAGAAAATGCCCGAATTAAGAGATATGAAGTCTCCAATAAGTTCTATAGCTGCAAGATGGGGGAGAACAGTTCTGTCAGTGAGCATATACTCAAAATGTCTGGGTATAATAATCACTTGATTCAGATGGGAGTTAATCTTCCAGATGATTGCGTCATTGACAGAATTCTCCAATCACTGCCACCAAGCTACAAGAGCTTCGTGATGAACTATAATATGCAAGGGATGAACAAGACTATTCCCGAGCTCTTTGCAATGCTGAAAGCTGCGGAGGTAGAAATCAAGAAGGAGCATCAAGTGTTGATGGTTAACTAGACCACTAGTTTCAAGAAAAAGGGCAAAGGGAAGAAGAAGGGGAACTTCAAGAAGAACGGCAAGCAAGTTGCTGCTCAGGAGAATAAACCCAAGTCTGGACCTAAGCCTGAAACTGAGTGCTTCTACTGCAAGCAGACTGGTCACTGGAAGCGGAACTGCCCCAAGTATTTGGCGGATAAGAAGGATGGCAAGGTGAACAAAGGTATATGTGATATACATGTTATTGATGTGTACCTTACTGGAGCTCGCAGTAGCACCTGGGTATTTGATACTGGTTCTGTTGCTAATATTTGCAACTCGAAACAGGGACTACGGATTAAGCGAACACTGGCGAAGGACGAGGTGACGATGCGCGTGGGAAACGGTTCCAAAGTCGATGTGATCGCGGTCGGCACGCTACCTCTACATCTACCTTCGGGATTAATATTAGACCTAAATAATTGTTATTTGGTGCCAGCGTTAAGCATGAACATTATATCTGGATCTTGTTTGATGCAAGACGGTTATTCATTTAAATCCGAGAATAATGGTTGTTCTATTTATATGAGTAATATCTTTTATGGTCCTGCACCTTTGAAGAGTGGTCTATTTTTGATGAATCTCGATAGTAGTAACACACATATTCATAATGTTGAAGCCAAAAGATGCAGAGTTGATAATGATAGTGCAACTTATTTGTGGCACTGCCGTTTAGGTCATATCGGTGTAAAGCGCATGAAGAAACTCCATACTGATGGGCTTTTGGAACCACTTGATTATGAATCACTTGGTACTTGCGAACGGTGCCTCATGGGCAAGATGACTAAAACACCGTTCTCCGGTACTATGGAGAGAGCAACAGATTTGTTGGAAATCATACATACCGATGTATGTGGTCCGATGAATATTGAGGCTCGTGGCGGATATCGTTATTTTTTCATTTTCACAGATGATTTAAGCAGATATGGGTATATCTACTTAATGAAACATAAGTCTAAAACATTTGAAAAGTTCAAATAATTTCAGAGTGAAGTTGAAAATCATCGTAACAAGAAAATAAAGTTTCTACGATCTGATCGTGGAGGAGAATATTTGAGTTACGAGTTTGGTGTACATTTGAAAAATTGTGGAATAGTTTCGCAACTCACGCCACCCAGAACACCACAACGTAATGGTGTGTCCGAAAGTCGTAATCGTACTTTACTAGATATGGTGTGATCTATGATGTCTCTTACTGATTTACCGCTATCATTTTGGGGTTATGCTTTAGAGGCGGCCGCATTCACGTTAAATAGGGCACCATCAAAATCCGTTGAGACGACGCCTTATGAACTATGGTTTGGCAAGAAACCAAAGTTGTCGTTTCTTAAAGTTTGGGGCTGTGATGCTTATGTGAAAAAGCTTCAACCTGATAAGCTCGAACCCAAATCGGAGAAATGTGTCTTCATAGGATACCCAAAGGAGACAGTTGGGTACACCTTCTATCACAGATCCGAAGGCAAGACATTCGTTGCTAAGAATGGATCATTTCTAGAGAAAGAGTTTCTCTCGAAAGAAGTGAGTGGGAGGAAAGTAGAACTTGATGAGGTAACTGTACCTGCTCCCTTATTGGAAAGTAGTACATCACAAAAAACTGTTTCTGCGACACCAATACCAATTAGTGAGGAAGCTAATGATGATGATCATGAAACTTCAGGACAAGATACTACTGAACCTCGTAGATCAACCAAAGTGAGATCCGCACCAGAGTGGTACGGTAATCCAGTTCTGGAAGTCATGCTACTAGATCATGATGAACCTACGAACTATGAAGAAGCGATGGTGAGGCCAGATTCCGCAAAGTGGCTTGAAGCCATGAAATCTGAGATGGGATCCATGTATGAGAACAAAGTATGGACTTTGGTTGACTTGCCCGATGATCGGCAAGCAATTGAGAATAAATGGATCTTCAAGAAAAAGACTGACGCTGACGGTAATTTTACTGTCTATAAAGCTTGACTTGTCGCAAAAGGTTTTCGACAAGTTCAAGGGGTTGACTACGATGAGACCTTCTCACCCGTAGCGATGCTTAAGTCTGTCAGAATCATGTTAGCAATTGCCGCATTTTATGATTATGAAATTTGGCAGATGGATGTCAAAACTGCATTCCTGAATGGATTTCTGGAAGAAGAGTTGTATATGATGCAACCGGAAGGGTTTGTTGATCCAAAGGGAGCTAACAAAGTGTGCAAGCTCCAGCGATCCATTTATGGACTAGTGCAAGCCTCTCGGAGTTGGAATAAATGCTTTGATAGTGTGATCAAAGCATTTGGTTTTATACAAGAAAGTGAGTGGGAGCTCTGCAGCATTTCTGATATTATATGTGGATGACATATTGCTGATTGGAAATGATATAGAATTTCTGGATAGCATAAAGGGATACTTGAATAAGAGTTTTTCAATGAAAGACCTCGGTGAAGCAGCTTACATATTAGGCATAAAGATCTATAGAGATATATCAAGACGCTTAATTGGACTTTCACAAAGCACATACCTTGACAAGATTTTGAAGAAGTTCAAAATGGATCAAGCAAAGAAAGGGTTCTTGCCTGTGTTACAAGGTGTGAAGTTGAGTCAGACTCAATGCCTGACCACTTCAGAAGATAGAGAGAAAATGAAAGATGTTCCCTATGCTTCAGCCATAGGCTCTATCATGTATGCAATGTTGTGTACCAGACCTGATGTGTGCCTTGCCATAAGTTTAGCAGGGAGGTACCAAAGTAATCCAGGAGTGGATCACTGGACAGCGGTCAAGAACATCCTGAAATACCTGAAAAGGACTAAGGATATGTTTCTCGTATATGCAGGTGACAAAGAGCTCACCGTAAGAGGTTACGTTGATGCAAGCTTTGACACTGATCCGGACGATTCAAAATCGCAAACCGGATACGTGTTTACATTAAACGCTGGAGCTGCCACTTGGTGCAGTTCTAAACAAAGCGTCGTAGCGGGATCTACATGTGAAGCAGAATACATAGCTGCTTCGGAAGCAGCAAACGAAGGAGTCTGGATGAAGGAGTTCATATCCGATCTAGGTGTCATACCTAGTGCATCGGGTCCAATGAAAATCTTTTGTGACAATACTGGTGCAACTGCCTTGGCAAAGGAATCCAGATTTCACAAGAGGACCAAGCACATCAAGAGACGCTTCAATTCCATCCGGGATCTAGTCCAAGTGGGAGACATAGAGATTTGCAAGATACATACGGATCTGAATGTTGCAGACCCGTTGACTAAGCCTCTTCCACGAGCAAAACATGAACAACACCAAGGCTCCATGGGTGTTAGAATCATTACTGTGTAATCTAGATTATTGACTCTAGTGCAAGTGGGAGACTGAAGGAAATATGCCCTAGAGGCAATAATAAAGTTATTATTTATTTCCTTATATCATGATAAATGTTTATTATTCATGCTAGAATTGTATTAACCGGAAACATAATACATGTGTGAATACATAGACAAACTTAGTGTCACTTGTATGCCTCTACTTGACTAGCTCATTAATCAAAGATGGTTATGTTTCCTAACCTTGAACAAAGTGTTGTTATTTGATTAACGAGGTCACATCATTGGTTGAATGATCTGATTGACATGATCCATTCCATTAGCTTAGCACCCGATCGTTTAGTATGTTGCTATTGCTTTCTTCATGACTTATACATGTTCCTATGACTATGAGATTATGCAACTCCCGTTTGCCGGAGGAACACTTTGGGTGCTACCAAACATCACAACGTAACTGGGTGATTATAAAGGAGCATTACAGGTGTCTCCAAAGGTAGATGTTAGGTTGGCGTATTTCGAGATTAGGATTTGTCACTCCGATTGTCGGAGAGGTATCTCTGGGCCCTCTCGGTAATGCACATCACATAAGCCTTGCAAGCATTACAACTAATATGTTAGTTGTGAGATGATGTATTACGGAACGAGTAAAGAGACTTGCCGGTAACGAGATTGAACTAGGTATTGGATACTGACGATCGAATCTCGGGCAAGTAACATACCGATGACAAAGGGAACAACGTATGTTGTTATGCGGTCTGACCGATAAAGATCTTCGTAGAATATGTAGGAGCCAATATGGGCATCCAGGTCCCGCTATTGGTTATTGACCGGAGACGTGTCTCGGTCATGTCTACATTGTTCTCGAACCGTAGGGTCCACACACTTAAAGTTACGATGACAGTTATTATGAGTTTATGCATTTTGATGTAACAAAGTTAGTTCGGAGTCCCGGATGTGATCACGGACATGACGAGGAGTCTTGAAATGGTCGACACATAAAGATTGATATATTGGACGGCTATATTCGGACACCGGAAGTGTTCCGGATGATTTCGGATAAAACCGGAGTGCGGGAGGGGTTACCGGAACCCCCCAGGGAAGTAATGGGCCATATTAGGCCTGAGGGGAGAGAGAGAGGGCAGCAGCCCAAGAGGTGGCGCCCCCCCCCCCTCAAGGGGAGTCCGAATTGGACTAGGAGGGGGGCGCGGCCCCCCTTTCCCTCTCCCTCTCCCTCTCTTTCCTTCCCCCTCAAGTCTCCTAGTTGGACTAGGAGAGGGGAGTCCTACTCCTACTAGGAGGAGGACTCCTCCTCCCCTTGGCGCGCCCCATAGGCCGGCCGGCCTCCCCCTTGCTCCTTTATATGCGGGGGCCGAGGGGCACCCTAGAACACACAAGTTGATCTTTGAGATCGTTCCTTAGCCGTGCGCGGTGCCCCCTGCCACCATATTCCACCTCGATCATATCGTTGTAGTGCTTAGGCGAAGCCCTGCGTCGGTAGAACATCAAGATCGTCACCACGCCGTCGTGCTAACAGAACTCCTCCCCAAAGCTTTGCTGGATCGGAGCCCGGGGATCGTCATCGAGCTGTACGTGTGCTAAGAACTCGGAGGTGCCGGAGTAACGGTGCTTGGATCGGTCGGATCGGGAAGAAGACGTACGACTACTTCCTCTACGTTGTGTCAACGCTTCCGTTGCGATCTACAAGGGTACGTAGATCAGACTCTCCCCCTCGTTGCTATGCATCACCATGATCTTGCATGTGCGTAGGAAACTTTTTGAAATTACTACGTTCCCCAACACCCACATGCTCCTCGATGATCTCATCGGATGAACCACGATGTCGAGGATTCAAACAACCCCGTATACAATTCCCTTTGTCAATCGGTATGTTACTTGCCCGAGATTTGATCGTTGGTATCCCAATACCTTGTTCAATCTCGTTACTGGCAAGTCACTTTACTCGTACCGTAATGCATGATCCCGTGACCAGACACTTGGTCACTTTGAGCTCATAATGATGATGCATTACCGAGTGGGCCCAGTGATACCTCTCTGTCATACGGAGTGACAAATCCCAGTCTTGATCCGTGTCAACCCAACAGACACTTTCGGAGATACCCATAGTATACCTTTATAGTCACCCAGTTATGTTGTGACGTTTGGTATACCCAAAGTACTCCTACGGTATCCGGGAGTTACACGATCTCATGGTCTAAGGAAAAGATACTTGACATTGGAAAACTCTAGCAAACAAACTATACGATCTTGTGCTATGTTTAGGATTGGTTCTTGTCCATCACATCATTCTCCTAATGATGTGATCTCGTTATCAATGACATCCAATGTCCATAGTCAGGAAACCATGACTATCTGTTGATCAATGAGCTAGTCAACTAGAGGCTTACTAGGGACATGTTGGTGTCTATTATTCACACATGTATTACGATTTCCGGATAACACAATTATAGCATGAATAAAAGACAATTATCATGACCAAGGAAATATAATAATAATGCTTTTATTATTGCCTCTAGGGCATATTTCCAACATCTACCACCTGCATTAAATTTTGCTTGAGGTACAAGCTCACTTTCCCATTTACAAGCCTATAAATTTTGTAGAATTTCAAAATCCATTAAATCTGTTGAAGTGTAATCTAGAAAGACACAAGTGATTCAAGTGTTGTTCTTTATTGATGAGGAACACATATTTATACAAGGCCAAAAGACACGACTTAGGGACGCGTCTGTTCAGGAGAGATGCGAGGAACCACCGAGTCGTTTGCTGGAATAGCAACCGCACGTGGGGGACTAATAGCAGGGATTAATCTTTAATCAAGTAAATTGATTAAATCCTAACACTCCCCCTAATCACTGCTTGTCCTTGCGTATATCCATCATCTTGTTAATGTCTCCTCCAAAAACCCTGTGGGGAAAATATAAGGAGTATAGTGTTTGATATGTTGCCAAAACTCCTTCAAACCCAGTGGGAAAAATAAGGAGAAAATGCCGCAACATATAATGGTTATTGTCTGTTTTAACTCAATATGAGGAAAACCCATAGAATTAAAAGGACAATAAATATGTCATATATACTTTCCTAAAAACCCCAGTGGGGAAAAGCGAAAGTATGACATATGATCGCATGTTGATATTACCTCATTAAAAACCTTTATGAGAACATGTATAGTAAACTCATGAAGGGAAAAACAGTATAATATGATGCATTGAACAGGAACAATTCAGGAAGATACTCCCCCTGATTCTTGCAAATTTCGAAGCCGTCACACACCAATTCCAAGAACATATATCTGAAATATAGAAGTTGGTAGAGACTTCGTGAACGAATCAGTCATATGGTTTGACTTGCAAGATATGCAATATAACGATATTGCTTATTATGTAACCTGTTTGCATCCGGGCAACACAAGAAACATTATCGTTGAGATAATGGTTGGTGGATTTAGCCATGAGGTCTGTTTCGAAGACTCTTCATGAGAGGCTACCACACCTAGTAGGAACACTAAAATTGTCTATGATCTGACATAGTGGGGATCTGATCGATGTATCCAATGATATTGGTGTTCACATTTCTGTGAAACTGAAAAATCAGGTCAAGTTGTTTGATGCCTTGGAGATATCAAAAGATATTCTTGAATACCAACCAATTGTGTCTGGTGGATCCAATGGCATTATGGAACGTTGAGTCCCAATATCTCATTCCCATCATCTCTTGGTCTAAATAGACCTTTCTCTACGTCTAGAGAATGAACTACCATGAGAGTTTATGGATGGATAAGATTTGTCCATAATGAATTTCTCCAATATATTTTGGATATAGACAACATAGTATACCATAATGTATGAATGAAGGTGCTCAAGTTGTAGTAACGAGCGGATTTTTGGTTCACCCAAATCCTTCATTTTAAACTCCGTCATTTAGATGATTACATGTGTCGTCATTGCAGACACCCAAACATGGATAATCATCATTGTAGGAGTAATCCTTGTGAATAAGGACCTCACTACGTCGGTTGTACCATATGTACCGACAACAATAAGTCTTATGGTGACTTACTGATTTTACATAATGTATGTTGCATTTTGTATTTCGATTCAGAATTGAGACTCCATCGGGAATCAATCATATATGTCTGAATCTAGTGATCGACATGGATATGTAATCACTACATCTATCAACTGCAGAGATAGATGATACTTTACTGCCAATGATATAAGTTATCGGAAAGAGATTCCACCTCTGGAGAATAGTTGGGTATCTGCGTGAACCCTTGTGCTACAATACTTGCTCTATATTTCACCACCTCATTTTTCTCAATTCCGTTTCCAGAAGAAAACTGGTGTAGGTATTGCTTATGAATACCTCCCCATTATTGAGCAAGATCATTTCTACCTAGATTATACCCTTTGCTTGAGTTCAGTCCATGTTTTGTTCACACTTTGCCATGGCCATGGTCTTTGGATCTGAATCATTTGGAAGGTTTTTGCAATCTAGTTGAGAAATATATGTCGACAATTGTAGACTTCCGGTTATATGATTCTCCAGAATCTATATATCAATATAGACTTGATGGAAATATCGTTACCCATGGTGACTGCTCGTGATTTCCCAATGCGATCGAGTCGGGTATTCCGATGTCCTGGTCATTGTGTGCACTATGACCTGGGTTGGTGGAGGTTTCCCATCCACTGGGTGTATACTACCCAATAGGTGTCTATCAACGTGAAGTTGACTTGCATTTACTGATTCACAGTCCTTGATATCCTTGTTTGCGGGAAGCTGAATCCTGATGTACTTCTGCCATACATCTCCCCTTGTTGCTATGAACAGGGAGTGGAGTGAATTTTGTTGGTACCATCACTCTTTCAGGCATATTTTTGCAGGATTATAGGATTATGTGACACCTTTATAGTCAGTAAATGAATCTGGCAGGTTATTTGCAATGTGATGCAAATCTTCTGAACGCATGGTTCAGATCTTTGAGTATGTGGATTTGAGGCAGAAAATGTGTTGAACATTCCACTAATTTCCTGGCATTCTTTATGGTACTTGAAATCTCCCCCTAATGCCTGGAAATGTTCCACATTGAATTAGCATACTGGCCTTGAATAACTCCCCATGTGAGGGGCTTGAGGTATTGACGGAAATATAGTTATTCCTCACATAGATCCCAACTATATGTTGAGGGGCCAATGATGTATGCCGGGTGGTGATATCGGTATGCAACCGAATTATCGCAGATAGGAAATACTTGGTAGATATCCACATATCAAATATAGTGGGGAATAATATTATGCGGTTCTGTCATGAGCGTGTAAAACTGCATGACTCCAACGTAAAGTTGGTAAGTTGCAATTCCAAAGTAAAGATAATGCAATGAGCTTAACTCTTTGGATAGGATTCTACCAAACCATTTTGAGTCTAGACATTAGGACAAATTGCTAAATTTCAATCCAAAAGCCATAGAGATGGCCCTCAAGGAGAATTCTGCAATGTTATCCATTCAATTTGCTTGAAATCGATGTCAGGATGATGGCCAATGGTTTCGTGTGAATAAAGAACACACTTAAGACCATCATGTAGATATGTCTTTTAGAACCATGGATACCTGAATAGTCTACGCAATGGCTGGGAAGAGCCACTTACCTCGACTTGATGCATTCAAGGAGTCTGAGTGGTTCAGCGTAGACTTTAAGGTGTGCGAGCCTTAAAATTAGCTTTCCTGTGTAACTTGTAGTGCACATAAAATCCAAATGTTATTAGAATTTAGCATCATAACAATCATAAACCAGTGGAATTGTTGATAGTTTCGGTTTCAACCCAATGTCAATGATGACCAAAGCAGGAATGTCAAGTTTGTCATGCAAAAGACACTCTGGAAAATTATCTCATACGCAACATGTGCTATGGGTTTTGTAGTATGTGTAGTGCAATGCCGATGATACGTAAAGAATGTGCTTGCCATATCCGTTGCATATGGTAAAGAGAAGATATTTCTCTTTGTTGTCATCATGAGTTTCGCTATGGAAACTATTTTGACAGATACCTCTATAGTTTAATAGGGTACGAGTTAAACCTGGGAAGCAATAAAGCATCCCGATGTTACTCGGGTACCCACAGGGATAGTAAATATGACTCGACTTGAGCCAACAAATACCTCATCGCATCTAGCGATTTTAAAATATCTCCTTTCTCTTAATGAGAGTGGAAACATTGGACTTCCCTGAGTATAGAGTTTGTGGTGCATATGTCCACAAGGCACATATCATTTTTCATCGGATTGACTCCCGTAGAAATCTATATATAGACATGAAGATTCTCAATATGAAAATCACTGTGAGATATATAGAATACATACAAATGTATTTGTACCAAAGTGCTGATACAATATATTGTGATATACAATATATGATGACAACAATACTTATGTTCTTATTAGAACATCATAAATGGACATAAATTATGTTGACCACTCAGGAGATTGAGAGACTAGACGAAGTCTTCAAACATGTTAGTTGAGTCATATTCAACCATCATATTCTCCGTGCCCATAGGGTCCTGTCACTGCTAGTGATGTCGGGTTGAAGGTTGAGTGAGCTCCAAACCTTTGCCCTTGAGGTCTGTTGTGTCCTAGGAATTGCTGATACAGAATAACCAGATGCAGAGATCTGAATCGATATCATGCCTTATGATGTATAAGACAATATTTTTCTGTTAGCGGTGTGATTCCGACCAAAGGTTAATCATGTGGTCTTGGATTGCACACACTATTCCACAAGACACAAGAGTGATCATGATGTCCATGCCCAGGTAGGATAGTGGTGGCGATTGAGGGCGAATGCCTCAAATTCTCTAGCCATCGGTTACCAGAGATAGTTAATTTACGATTAGTAAATTGAAGACCATCATGGTAATGTTGTAAAATTAATGGATATTTCAAGATAATTTCAAGAATTATCTTGAAACCATTAATGTGAATCTCAAATTGCTAAGCATGACACCTTGAAGATAATCTTCAAAATGAAGTAGATCTCGCAGCACTAGGGAGTACAATATGATGAAATCAGTAGATACTCACTCCTAATGCCTTATGTCATGACTTAGTAAAATGCATGGGAGTGCACAATGTTGTGCAATCATAATGTCAAATTTGACAAAATGTAGGCTTAAACAGTAGTGGTGATAATCTGCAAAGCAGTAGATCTACACACTACCTCGGGATCCCAATACATCAATTTGAAGAAATCACTAAGAATTTTGCATATGTATTTGCAAGAAATTGAAAATCTCAATTGCAAATAGACGTATTAATCTCGACATGTAGCGAACATGGAGATACATACATTCCGGAATACATCGTACTCAACAGAAATCCACCACTATTATAAATGAATAGTGATGATGTTGCAAACTTGATGTTCAAGTGAAAAAAAACTTGAATTGTATATACCTCAAATTAAATGAGATGATCTTGCATCAAGTTGGCAGATAATTCAGCAGGGTGAATTAGTATGTTCCGAGAGAAAATTAATCTCAATTGCAACGAGATTGCTTTGCGAGAGAAGAAAATTCTCAATCGCAAATCAGTACTGTAGAGGTACTGAAGTTATCTTTGCAAGAGATTAAAAATCTTAATTGTAAATAGACGTATGAATCAATGGATTCGAGGTTTCTCAATCATGAGAGCCGGATTGTGAGGCAAGCCGCCGCATCGCAAAGGATGCAGGCCATGGTCGTCTCCATTTCGGGAGCTTGCGACGGCCTTGTCTACCTTCTGAGCAAAACCGGGTTGAGAGTCGACTAGGAGTCTAGGATCGACTTCGACGCTTAAACGTGGTCGGATGCGCCCATGTCTGGAGGCGGACACCGCTCAAAGGCTCGTGCATAAACAACAATGGGCCTGAGGGCGCACATCCAGGTTACGGACATTATAACGCGAAATCAAAACAATCATTAGATTGTCCTGCTCTTTTCGTTAATCTGGAGGGCTAATCCGTTAAGAAAAGAACTTATTCGCGAATAATAGAAAGTGAAAAGACTGCAATGGAAATATCCATAAAGGATAAGGTTTCCATGTAGAACTATCCATCCCGTGAGATTCCCATGGGGGAAATTTAACCGCCGCAGAGCCTTGCCGGCTTGCCGCGTGGGTCATCGCTTGTAGGATCGAAAGTATGTCTAGAGGGGGGTGATTAGACTACTTGACCAACTAAAAACTTAGCCTTTTCCCAATTTTAGTTCTTGGCAGATTTTAGCTATCTTAGAGCAACTCAAGCAATCGTCACACAATTCAAGCAAGCATGCAAAGAGTTTATTGGCAGCGGAAAGTAAAGCATGCAACTTGCAAGAATGTAAAGAGAAGGGTTTGGAGGATTCAAACGCAATTGGAGACACGGATGTTTTCCCGTGGTCCGGATAGGTGGTGCTATCCTACATCCACGTTGATGGAGACTTCAACCCACGGAGGGTAACGGTTGCACGAGTCCACGGAGGGCTCCACCCACGAAGGGTCCGCGAAGAAGCAACCTTGTCTATTCCACCATGGCCATCGCCCACGAAGGACTTGCCTCACTAGCGGTAGATCTTCACGAAGTAGGCGATCTCCTTGCCCTTACAAACTCCTTGGTTCAACTCCACAATCTTGTCGGAGGCTCCCAAGTGACACCTAGCCAATCTAGGAGACACCACTCTCCAAGAAGTAACAAATGGTGTGTTGATGATGAACTCCTTGCTCTTGTGCTTCAAATGATAGTCTCCCCAACACTCAGCTCTCTCTCATAGGATTTGGATCTGATGGAAAGAAGATTTGAGTGGAAAGCAACTTGGGGAAGGCTAGAGATCAAGATTCATATGGTAGGAATGGAATATCTTGGTCTCAACACATGAGTAGGTGGTTCTTTCTCAGAACATATGAGTAGGAATGGTGTATGTGTTCTGATGGCTCTCTCTTCGAATGAAGAGGAGGTGGAGGGGTATATATAGCCTCCACACAAAATCCAACCGTTACACACAATCTACCAATCTCGGTGGGACCGAATCAGAAAACTCGGTCTGACCGAAATAGTAAACCTAGTGACCGTTAGGAATTTCGGTGGGACTGAGATGCAACTCGGTAGGACCGATTCGGTTAGGGTTTGGGCATAACGTAATCTCGGTGAGACCGATCGCACAAACTCGGTGAGACCGAGTTCGGCAATTAGCTAACCAGAGAGTTGGTCAGGCAAACTCGATGGGACCGACTTGCTCTTTCGGTGAGACCGAAAAGTTACAAGAAGGAAACAGAGAGTTTGCATTGCATTCTCGGTGGGACCGATTCACTCTTTCGGTGAGACCGAAAAGTTACGAAAGGGAAACAGAGAGTTTGCAACCCCATCTTGGTGTGACCGAGATCCTTATCGGTAGGACCGAATTGCTAGGGTTTGGCAGTGGCAAAAGACAAGTAAAACTCGGTGGCGCCGGAATGAAAGAATCGGTATGACCGAGTTTGGCTTAGGGTTTAGGTCATTTGTGGATATGGGAAAGTAGCTGAGGATTTTGGAGCATATCATTAAGCACATAAAGCAAGAGGCTCATTAAGCAACACCTCATCCCTCCTTGATAGTATTGGCTTTTCCTAAAGACTCAATGTGATCTTGGATCACTAAAACATAAAATGAAGAGTCTTGAACTTTTGAGCTTGAGCCAATTCTTTGTCCTTAGCATTTTGAGGGTTCCACTTTCACATCCATGCCATGCCAATCATTGAGCTTTCCTGAAATAATCATCTTGAAATAGCATTAGCTCAATGAGCTATATGTTGTTATGAATTACCAAAACCACCTAGGGATAGTTGCACTTTCAATCTCCCTCTTTTTGGTAATTGATGACATCATATAGATCAAAGCTTCGACAAATAATAATAATCATGAAATACATCGTCGCTTTGAGAAGTATGTGATAAGTAAGAGCTCCCCCTAAATTTGTGCATATTTAAAATTTGATTTGGACTGCAAATGCACAAGGAGTTTAGAATCATGGGTTACTCTTCCATGTCACATACATCTTGGTGGAGCGCTCAAAAATGATAAGATTGAAATACATGCACTCATCACCAAGAATAGTGAATGATCACAAACGATAGATAGAATGATAATATTTAGCAAGCATTAAGCAACCATTAAGTGTAGCTTATGATCAAACACTTGATCATCGATGTCTCACGAATAATGACATAGTATCGCACACGCAAGCAAACAAAGTTCGAAAAACCACCAAATAAAAACAAGAGAGAATAAAAGCAACACTCTCTCTCTCTCGAAGCCTATGATCTATACATTTTCTCCCCCTTTGGCAACAAGTTACCAAAAAGTTCCTAGAGAATGCATAGTGCTAAGTCGACGCTCAGGCTTGATCTTCAGGTGGTGGTGGAGTCCGGAGCATGCCAAGGACGAAGCCTTCAGTAGATGTGGTAGGAGTTGAGGCTGTGGTGGATGCTGGAGCTGGTGGAACGGAGGCTGTAGCTGGTGCAGACGTTGTAGCTCTAGTGTCAGCAACTGGCAGTGCAGACGACCTCGGACCTCGTGGCACCCTGGCAAAAGCATCAGTTGTGGTTCTGCCTCTTCTCTCGTTCATGTCGTCCTGGAGCTGCTCCATGGCAGTCTGTATCTCAGTCACTTTGATGTCCAGGTCATAGAACCTCTGTTCCATGATCCTCTCTAGGCTCGCCTGGTTCTGAGTCAGGGTATCTATACTCTGCTCAATCCGCAGGGTGGACGCTATCAGGTAACCGAGCTGCTCTGGTTTGGTCTTCAAGAAGTAATCAGATGCCTCCGCTTGAGTAGGCATCCTGGCAGCTTTCTCCTTCTTCGCCTTCTCCTTCTGAGCCTGTGCATGGGCAGATGAGGGTTCATTCTCAGTCATAACCACTTGGTTATCCTCAAAATCTGGACGGATGCGCAGGTGTTCCTTATCCAATAAATACACGCCCATGCCCATCTTGGAGTTGATGAGCTCCTGAATCTGTGGGGCATACCCACAACTCCTCTTCTGGTCTGCAGTTGTCCTCTTGATTGTTTCCACAATGAGACTCGTGACCTTGAATTTCTGAGGCACGTCAAAGACATGAAGCAAGTTGATCGCGTGACCCCTGATCATCTTGTGATCTCCAGATTTGGGCAGAAGGGTGTGCCTAAGGATCCAGTTGATCGTAGGCAATCCTGAGAGCAGATAGTGCATTGAGCCAAACTTGAACGTGTCGAGCGCTTCATTTGGGATCTCCTTGTACATGTTGGACATGGAGTTGTGATCCATCTTTTTCTTGGCATAAATGTCCAAGTCATCAGCTTGCTCCTCTGGGGCATTGATCAACTTCGCCCATTCTTCAACAGTGGATTGGTACCTTGTACCCTCTGACATCCATGTGATCCTGTCATCCGGATAAAAGTGTGCTCCTGCTGCCATCATCAGAAGAACTAGAGGGGCTAGTGCCCTCGCTCATCACAACTTGCTGCTCAGACACATTCTGGCTGTCACTTTGATCAGACATGTTGCAAACTGACTGCTGACCCTGTGAATAGATTATGGATAAGATAGAGTGGATGAGCATCACAAAAAGCAGAGATTTTTGCAAAAGATTAATTCAAAAACTTAGTTTTAGTTTTCCACAGAAAGCATCTCGGATCTACCGATTTTCAAACTCGGTGACACCGAAGCAGTTTTGGCACCAGAACTGGTGAACTCGGTCAGACCGGGTCACAGTTCGGTGGCACCGAGACTGCTAGGGTTTCACAGAATTCCAAAATCGGTCGCACCGATAAGTTATTCTCGGTCAGACAGAGTTTCACTTGTGCAATGGCAAAAGCCAGATCAGTGGGACCGAGTTTTTCAACTCGGTGGGTCCGAGATGGTTTCAGCGGAAACCTAACCCTAAAATTTTCGAATTAAACCTAATCTACGAGTTCATTGACTGGATAGGAGTGTTTCAATCATGGCAAGAATCATGATGATCACAATGTGCTAGGAATCGGAGTGGAGAATAGCACAAAGATCGAGTCCATACCCTAGTTCGGCGGAGACTCGCTACGGCGGCAACGGCAGGGCAAAATTCCGTTGACGGCGGCGGAGACCAGCGACTGGAGGCTGCTGGCGGCGAGAAGACGATCCGGAGACCATGAAGGCAGAGCAGGCTACCGCGCGGGCGAAGAGGTTTCGGAGAAATTTCCAAAATTTTGCCCGTCACTATATATAGCCCGACCCTGTCGGTGTGACCGAGTGGAACAACTCGGTGGCACCGAGATGCAAAACTGTGTGCAGTTATTGCAACTCGGTGTGGCCGAAAAGTTCAAATCGGTTGCACCGAGATCGAAAACCTAGATCAACTTAATAAACTCGGTAGGACCGAAAATGGAGTATCGGTCAGACCGAGATTCATAAAGAGGTTTTGGAAGTGTAAGTCTATGACGAATCGGGGACTCCGAGCGCTCCTCACACAGAGTGGTTCGAATCTGACTTGATCAAGTTTTGTGATGCAGCATGAATAGAGTTTGAGACGAGAAAAGCATAGATAGCTAGAGGAGGTTCTTAGGCATTCTTGTCCATCCACTTGGCAAAAGAAGAAAGCCAAACAATCAAAACAACAAGTGGATGTCCTCGAATGAGTAAAATATGCAACCAACATGCTCACACAATAAGATGGCAAATGAAATATGTGGCAAAGCATGCACAACCAATTCTAGCATCTATCAAGCAATTTGCGATGACTAGGTCATCTATATATGAGTATATTGACTTAGGAGTCAAGTGAGAACACTTGATCATAGGTCATACTCATCGTTTAAGCTCAAGTGGGGTTACCACTTTTACATAAAGCATTGTTGTATTCACATCTTTAGAGTTGCTTTAGCTCAAGTCTTAGAGTAGAGCTCCCCCTAGATATGATATCCCCCCTAAGAGGGATGAACTAACCTTGGGTTTTGTCGATGATGACTTCATGTAGATGTTGAAGATGTGGATGCTCAATGTTGATGTAGATCACTTGGAGCTATCCATTTGAGTGAATTGCACTTTCAATACCTACATGGGTTAGTCCCACAAGGAACAAAGAAGGATATCCATAGACATAGAGTGATGCACACACAAGATGATGTCCATGAAAACTTTAGGTTACCTTGTCCCTTGTCTTACCAACAAGAGGGTTTGTGACTCCTTGAACTAGTGCAAGATGTGGAAGTTGATTGCACTTGTTCTTGCCAAAATGATAAGAGTGAAGTATGTTGGCGGAGTCACCCTCAAGAACTCTCTAGTTCTTCTTCTTTTGGATCCACACCATCTTGATGGGAATCCTTGGAGTTGTAGTCGTACTTGATGTAGTGGAACTTGACGTGGTCTTGGGAATCCACTTGACTAAGGTCTTAGGAGCTTCTTCAGATGCATCAATCTCCTCTTGAAGCTTGTCCTTGCCTTTTTGCTTGTAGTCTTGTGGTGGAAGATCATCTTGAGCTTGTGTCCCCTTGAAAGAAGTGTCATACTTATCTTGTTGAGGAACAAACTTTGTCTTGGGGTATTGATCTTCTTCCCATTCAACTCCATTGGCATTGAACTTTCGTTCAAAACCAACACCTTGATTCTTCCGGTGCATTCCTTGCTTGCGCACAATTTCCTCGAATTGCTTACTTCTGGCAAGGCTCTTGTAAATACCTTTCTCTATAATTCCCTTCAATAAGCTATTTTCTTGCTCAAGTGTAACTTGGCTAAGAGAATCATTAGTGGAATCAAGAGAACTACTAGAAGCAACAATATTGGATTTAGCATGATCATTGTTACTACTAGAGGAAGAATCTTTCTTATTCTTGTTACTAGTCTTGACTTGAGGCATGTAAGTGGATAATAGTAAACTCTTGGCAATGTAAGAAGAACTTTTCTTGCGGAGATCATCATTGATTGCCTTTAAGAACTCATGCTCTTGCTCAAGATTGAGCTTTTCAAAGCGTAATTTCTCATGAGCTCTTAAAAGTTCTCGATGATCTTCGAAGATAGTTTCATGAGCTAACTTAAGAGTGTTTAGTTCTTTAGTTAGAGCCTCAATCTTCTCCTTATCATTGTCATTCGTTTTAGCATGATTAATTGATGTTTCATCATAGTACTCATCACTAGAGTTGTCAACAAGCAAATCATCATCACCTAACAAGTCATCTTCATCACTATTAAAGTCAACATACTCGGGGTGTGTTACCTTAGGACCTTTGGCCATGAAGCATCTTCCAATTCCTTCATTTGGTGAGTCAAATATGTCGTAGGAGTTGGTTGACACAAGTGCTAGACCGGCAACACCTTCATCTTGAGTATCTTCGGAGTCGGAGTGGTAACTTCTCTCGGAGTGGCTGTCGGAGTCGGAGCCGGATACCCATTCACCAACATGAGCTTGATGTCTTCGTTTTGTATAGCTCCTTGATGATTTTTCCTTCCTTTCCGAATCCTTGCTTCTCCGTGAGTATCTTCGTTCATAACGATCATCTCTACTCCTTCTCTCTCTTGGTGGAGATTCTTTGCTTCTTCTTTTTGGAGAGTCTTCTCTTCTCTTGTAGGGAGTCGTACACTCATTGGAATAGTGTCTGGGTCTTCCACAATTATAGCAGTTTCGCTCTCGACTAGAAGATCTTTTGTCATTGTAGGACCTTGACTTGAAGCTTCTATCTTTGTTTCTACTCTTGTAGAACTTGTTGAAGTTCTTCACCATTAAGCTCAATTCTTCATTGAAGTTTTGTTTCTCACTTGATGATGTGGGGACTTCACATGACGCTTTGTAGGCACCACTTGATTATTGTGAAGTTCCTCTTTATCCTTGAGTGACATCTCATGAGCAACAATCCTTCCAATTACTTCCGTTGGCTTGAGATCTTTGTAGTTGGGCATCATTTGGATTAATGTGCACACGGTATCATATTTCCCATCCAAGGCTCTTAGGATCTTCTTGATGATGACTCTATCGGTCATCTCTTCACTTCCTAAGCCGGCAATCTCATTTGTGATGAGAGCAAGCCTAGAGTACATTTCAGCGACACCTTCACCATCCTTCATCTTGAACTTGTCAAGTTGACTTTGGAGCATATCCAACTTGGATTCCTTGATGGAGTCGGTACCTTCATGCATATCAATCAAAGTATCCCAAATTTCCTTTGCATTCTCAAGGCGGCTGATTTTGTTGAATTCTTCGGGGCACAATCCGTTGAAGAGAATATCACAAGCTTGAGCATTGTATTGCAACATCTTCAACTCATCCGCGGTAGCTTCACGGTTTGGTTCCCTCCCATCGAAGAACTCACCTTGCAAGCCAACACAAACGATAGCCCATACGGCAGGGTTATGTCCAAGAATGTGCATTTTCATTTTATGCTTCCAACTAGCAAAATTAGTACCATCAAAGTAAGGACCTCTACGGTGATAGTTTCCCTCGCTAGACGCCATACTCTCCTAGGTTGTGAAACCAAGGCTATGACCACCAAAAGCTATGGAGATCAAGGCAAATGGAGACTAAAGCTCTGATACCACTTGTAGGATCGAAAGTATGTCTAGAGGGGGGGTGATTAGACTACTTGACCAACTAAAAACTTAGCCTTTTCCCAATTTTAGTTCTTGGCAGATTTTAGCTATCTTAGAGCAAGTCAAGCAATCATCACACAATTCAAGCAAGCATGCAAAGAGTTTATTGGCAGCGGAAAGTAAAGCATGCAACTTGCAAGAATGTAAAGAGAAGGGTTTGGAGGATTCAAACGCAATTGGAGACACGGATGTTTTCCCGTGGTTCAGATAGGTGATGCTATCCTACATCCACGTTGATGGAGACATCAACCCACGGAGGGTAACGGTTGCGCGAGTCCACGGAGGGCTCCACCCACGAAGGGTCCACGAAGAAGCAACCTTGTCTATTCCACCATGGCCATCGCCCACGAAGGACTTGCCTCACTAGCGGTAGATCTTCACAAAGTAGGCGATCTCCTTGCCCTTACAAACTCCTTGGTTCAACTCCACAATCTTGTCGGAGGCTCCCAAGTGACACCTAGCCAATCTAGGAGACACCACTCTCCAAGAAGTAACAAATGGTGTGTTGATGATGAACTCCTTGCTCTTGTGCTTCAAATGATAGTCTCCCCAACACTCAACTCTCTCTCATAGGATTTGGATCTGATGGAAAGAAGATTTGAGTGGAAAGCAACTTGGGGAAGGCTAGAGATCAAGATTAATATGGTAGGAATGGAATATCTTGGTCTCAACACATGAGTAGGTGGTTCTTTCTCAGAACATATGAGTAGGAATGGTGTATGTGTTCTGATGGCTCTCTCTTCGAATGAAGAGGAGGTGGAGGGGTATATATAGCCTCCACACAAAATCCAACCGTTACACACAATCTACCAATCTCGGTGGGACCGAATCAGAAAACTCGGTCTGACCGAAATAGTAAACCTAGTGATCGTTAGGAATTTCGGTGGGACTGAGATGCAACTCGGTAGGACCGATTCGGTTAGGGTTTGGGCATAACGTAATCTCGGTGAGACCGATCGCACAAACTCGGTGAGACCGAGTTCGGCAATTAGCTAACCAGAGAGTTGGTCATGCAAACTCGGTGGGACCGACTTGCTCTTTCGGTGAGACCGAAAAGTTACAAGAAGGAAACAGAGAGTTTGCATTGCATTCTCGGTGGGACCGATTCGCTCTTTCGGTGAGACCGAAAAGTTACGAAAGGGAAACAGAGAGTTTGCAACCCCATCTCGGTGTGACCGAGATCCTTATCGGTAGGACCGAATTGCTAGGGTTTGGCAGTGGCAAATGACAAGTAAAACTCGGTGGCGCCGGAATGAAAGAATCGGTATGACCGAGTTTGGCTTAGGGTTTAAGTCATTTGTGGATATGGGAAAGTAGCTGAGGATTTTGGAGCATATCATTAAGCACATAAAGCAAGAGGCTCATTAAGCAACACATCATCCCTCCTTGATAGTATTGGCTTTTCCTAAAGACTCAATGTGATCTTGGATCACTAAAACATAAAATGAAGAGTCTTGAACTTTTGAGCTTGAGCCAATTCTTTGTCCTTAGCATTTTGAGGGTTCCACTTTCACATCCATGCCACGCCAATCATTGAGCTTTCCTGAAATAATCATCTTGAAATAGCATTAGCTCAATGAGCTATATGTTGTTATGAATTACCAAAACCACCTAGGGATAGTTGCACTTTCATCGCTGCATGAGTGTTGCGCTGCCGCCACGCATCGCTGGCCCAACACATTCGCCGTTGGAGGTTGCACCGTCATGGCTGCCTTGCCCGAGGAAAAACGAGCCGCTCGACAGAGCCGTGCTCGACGCCATGGCGAGGCCATGTGCTTGTTGCCTGGGAAACCAAGCCGGTGGCTGAAGAAGTGTGTGCCACCATGAAGCCGCCACAGAAGCACACGGGCGCCGCGGTGTGCGCCGCGTGCCAGGAAGTACATCGCCGATGCGGTTTCTGAAGGAAATATGCCCTAGAGGCAATAATAAAGTTATTATTTATTTCCTTATATCATGATAAATGTTTATTATTCATGCTAGAATTGTATTAACCGGAAACATAATACATGTGTGAATACATAGACAAACTTAGTGTCACTAGTATGCCTCTACTTGACTAGCTCGTTAATCAAAGATGGTTATGTTTCCTAACCATGAACAAGGTGTTGTTATTTGATTAACGAGGTCACATCATTGGTTGAATGATCTTGACATGACCCATTCCATTAGCTTAGCACCCGATCGTTTAGTATGTTGCTATTGCTTTCTTCATGACTTATACATGTTCCTATGACTATGAGATTATGCAACTCCCGTTTCCCGGAGGAACACTTTGTGTGCTACCAAACGTCACAACGTAACCGGGTGATTATAAAGGAGCTCTACAGGTGTCTCCAAAGGTAGATGTTGGGTTGGCGTATTTCAAGATTAGGATTTGTCACTCCGATTGTCGGAGAGGTATCTCTGGGCCCTCTCGGTAATGCACATCACATAAGCCTTGCAAGCATTGCAACTAATGAGTTAGTTGCGAGATGATGTATTACGGAACAAGTAAAGAGACTTGCCGTTAACGAGATTGAACTAGGTATTGGATACCGACGATCGAATCTCGGGCAAGTAACATACCGATGACAAAGGGAACAACGTATGTTGTTATGCGGTCTGACCAATAAAGATCTTCGTAGAATATGTAGGAGCCAATATGGGCATCCAGGTCCCGCTATTGGTTATTGACCGGAGATGTATCTCAGTCATGTCTACATTGTTCTCGAACCGTATGGTCTGCACGCTTAACGTTACGATGACAGTTATTATGAGTTTATGCATTTTGATGTACCGAAGTTAGTTCGGAGTCCCGGATGTGATCACGGACATGACGAGGAGTCTTGAAATGGTCGAGACATAAAGATTGATATATTGGAAGCCTATATTTGGACATCGGAAGTGTTCCGGGTGAAATCGGGATTTTACCGGAGTACCGGGAGGTTACCGGAACCCCTCGGAAACCAAATGGGCCTTAATGGGCTTTAGTGGAAAGGAGAAAGGGGCAGCCCAAAATGGCCGCGCGCCTCCCCCCTTCCCCTAGTCCTATTAGGACTAGGAGAGGTGGCCGGCCCCCTCTCTCTCTCTCTCTTTCCCCCCCTCAAGGAATCCTATTCCAACTAGGATTGGGGGGGATCCTACTCCTAGAGGGAGTAGGACTCCCTTGGCGCGCCCTCCTTGGCCGGCCGGCCCCCTCCCCCTTAGCTCCTTTATATACGGAGGCAGGGGACACCTCTAGACACACAAGTTGATCATTGTGATCGTTCCTTAGCCGTGTGCGGTGCCCCCTGCCACCATATTCCACCTCGATCATATCGTTGTAGTGCTTAGGCGAAGCCCTGCGTCGGTGGAACATCAAGATCGTCACCACGCCGTCGTGCTGACGGAACTCCTCCCCGAAGCTTTGCTGGATCGGAGCTGGGGATCGTCATCGAGCTGTACGTGTGCTAAGAACTCGGAGGTGCCGGAGTAACGGTGCTTGGATCGGTCGGATAGGGAAGAAGACGTACGACTACTTCCTCTACGTTGTGTCAACGCTTCCGTTGCGATCTACAAGGGTACGTAGATCAGACTCTCCCCCTCGTTGCTATGCATCACCATGATCTTGCGTGTGCGTAGGAAAATTTTGAATTACTACGTTCCCCAACAGTTTCCATCGCGGGCCTGCACGCAAGGTGCATCCAGGGCGCGCGTCACCGTCGTGCCGCGTCGGGGCCAGGGCTTCCACCGGCTTGGACTGGAACGACCCGGCCGAAAGATGCGGACGCTGGTGGAGCCGCTCCCCGAGGAGCCTGGCCGAGGGCCGCGTCGTCAGCGCGGCAGAGATGCAGACCGAGGGCGTCGACTTCCGCTTCGCCGGGGCGCGACGCACGGCCGAGCGCGGGGTGGCCGATGTCGCCTCTGCACTCGTGGCGCGGGATGCTTTTTGGGACCCCGCGCCGGCGACGAGGTCGCGAACGGAGAGGACGAGGGTCAGGCTACGTCGTCTCTACTGAGGGGAGGTTCATCGGCGTCCATTCGCTCGATGGAGAGCAACGTGGCTGATAACGTGTTGAAGTGTAATCGAGAAAGACACAAGTGATTCAAGTGTTGTTCTTTATTGATGAGGAACACATATTTATACAAGGCCAAAAGACACGACTTAGGGACGCGTCTGTTCAGGAGAGATGCGAGGAACCACCGCGTCGTTTGCCGGAATAGCAACCGCACGTGGGGGACTAATAGCAGGGATTAATCTTTAATTAAGTAAATTGATTAAATCCTAACAAAATCATGACACCTATAATCGATGGTGGAAGTTTCATCCCAAATACTATAGAAAGTAATTTGGGCAACTAGTTGTATATGCACCCATACTCTCTCTCTCTCTCTCTTAATTTCTCCCCGACATTCCAAATAATATGAAATAGTTTACAAATGCAATTTACACTATATCATATGCATTTACATAAACTCGCAAAGAATGTAACTTCTTGTGACGTTTACAAAAAAGATAGATTTATGGACATCGAACTTGCATCACTATTCATGCACCTCTTGTTTTGCATAGGCACGAATTTCCAATATTTTGGATGAAATTATACACGGCACACATTTCGAGGAATTGGAAGGTGCTCTGCCTTTCAATTAGAATAAAACATTGTGATTTGCAAAATAGGCTTAACGAGGGCCAAGAACAAACCCTAAATAGTTGTGGCATGTCTATAGTCGCTAATGAAAACAATAACGAAGTTCTCAAGATGGGTATAAGTGAGGATTAGCTCCACCACTTCTTTGTAAGCGAGTCTTCTCGGTAAACAAACGATGATTTCTCTCCTTCCACATAATACTAGTGTGGGTTCGAGGATTTTCGCCCACCAAGAGTTTATTGTCTAGGTCTGTATCTAAGTTGGGGGGCAAAGGGATGCCCAGGCAATCATTTACTACCCCCTAGCGGCTTAAGAGAAAGGGCAATCTTGCAAAGGTTGGATGATCTCTCTCGTTTGCTGTGCGCTTGTGGGTTGTTGTGCTTTTCGTCCATCCACAAAATGTCAAATTCTATGCCGTTAGGATTTTCCCATTTTGGACAATCCCAAGGGGGGGGGGGGGGCAAACACTTGTTATTTCAGCCTAAAAATTCATTTTAAGTGCACATCGCTCCGTTTTCTTCTTCTTTTTAGATAACAGGCTATTTCCCGGTCTTACAATAAGGACCACACGGTTAAACGGTTTACACAATAAGTCGCACGTCAAATGTACGAAAACGAGATAAAAAGATATTGGGTGCAAGGCCAACAATGATCCATCTTGCTGACTTATGTTAGAGTACTAAACCTTTTAATCTAGGACTATTTTGGAATACTGGTTGCTTAGGAAAACTTCACTGTAATCCACCGCAATACCAAAAATATGCATAGAGAATGGGTGGAGTGGGCTGGGGCAGCTACAGTCAAGTACTAGCCAACTACGCTCAGAATAATATGCACACAAGCATAGCATCTACAGAATTCTACACGATGTGTGAGCCATCTATTAGAAAACCCAAAACTTGGACAAGTTGAAGTTTTGTAAAGGCCAAGCTCTCTTGCAGAGAAGTTGACCTTCTGATCGATTTGCTCATGTGGGCCACCACTCCACGGCGATTACCAGCTAGCACATGCATGCACGCCAGCTCGACATGTATCCGATCTGTACGGGCATACATAGACTATATCGAATTCGCCCAATCACTTTAGACGACCTGATTCCAGAAAGAAGACCGCCGTCCGTATATATGTTGGTTGATTAGCAGTTAGCGCAAGCAATTAGCAACATGATTGCATGCAGCAGACCATAATGCGCCAACAGATTTCAGGAACAAGACTGCCGTCCGTATATATGTTGGTTATACAAAATTTGCAGTTAGCGCAATCTAACTTAAACACATGATTGCAGCCAACCATAGTGCGCCAACAGATCGTACAAAACGTACGGATGCCCACCCACACCGACCAACAAAATTCAACCATTTTTCTGCCTTCCATTGTATACGTATAGTATGTGTAAGTAATGTACCCCGAATATGCTACTGATACAAAAATAAGAGTAGAATCGATGGTCAGGGGCCGAAGAGGTGCAAATCAGTCCTATTAAATTAGTTTGGGACTTTATCCTAGCACTACTTTTCAATTACCGATGGTTTTGATTGGCTTAATTACTGTTATGTCATTCGGCATATGTCATCCCTGCTGGGAACTATATCTCTTGTACTACTCGTACGAAATATATTTATTAATGTTATGTTTACATACATGAGCCATCACTGACAGGGCCGTCACCAAAGTGACTGCTAGTTAATTTCCCGTGTTATCCGAAAGCGAAAACTAATGCCATCCGTCCATTTTACGGACTGTTTCGGATTTCTACATGCATGCGTAATCAAAAATCTGCAGTGATTTGCTGACACCGAGCAAGCGATCGATCAGAGGAGCTAGTAATTAACAAGCATGCTTGACTTTTGCAGTCTTTGACAATAGTGAACCGCGCCGTATATATATACTCGTTGCATTACGTACGCCTTAGCTTACAACTTGGTATTATACAAGAGAAGAAAATTCAAGTCTAAGCTAGACTTGTGAAGTGTACGAAAGGACATACGTGCCGTACATGCATATAGTACTGGCGTGTCACCCACCGCTAGCTAGCTTGTGCAAGTCAAGCACGAGCACGTCGTACGTCGAGGACAAAGTCTGCAGACAGATCCCACGAGACCAGGCTGGTTTACATGTGAATCGATGGAACGTTCTCCGGAAGGTACGTACGTGGTGTACACTTTCCATGTTGCAGGATGGAGCTGTGTGACCAACCACGCGTACGTCCAAACAAATCGGTATCTCTGATAAATTAAACAGTGTGAAGAGAATGCCGACCCACACGAAACTTACTGCTATATTTTCGCAAAGAAAAATGTTACTGGTATATAGGGTATATATACTCCTACTCCTGTTGAGTTATAGTAGAATCACGGCGGGCTGCTGGAAGAGAGACAGAAGCTCCAGTAACCATGGAATTGGATGATTGCGTGCCGTGCCGTCTGCGCTGTGCGCGCGTAAAATTATGCGCGACCGCGATGGCGATGGATTTCATCGCGACCCGGCTCGATCTTGCAGCCACTAATCTGCTTAATTGGTTCGTCGCATTACGTGCAATCTTCGGGGCCGGGCACCTCCAACTCCAATAATGAGATGGTAGACCGGCACCACGAAATCATGATCGACATGGCCTACGGATCGTTCCTCGATCCGAAAGCGAAAGAAAACGGAACGAGAACGACGGGCGGACGGCGGGTCTCAGTCTAGTCCTGATCCAACACAGGACGGGCGGTCTCTGTATAGGTAGCGTCTTCTGACGACGCCCTGACCTCAGGCCGCGGCTCCCACAGAGAAATCCCTAGCCATGGCGCTAATCTGCGTGAACCATCTCGTTTAACCACCGCCATTAAGTCGGATCACGAACCGGCCAAGCTTGTTAGTGGCTCCCGGCGAGGCGCGCGCGGGCGGCGAACGGGCAAGTGTGAACGGGAATGGTGTCGCCGGTACCACGTGCTGTCGTCGAAATGTCGCCTTCGACGACGATGACCCGATGCATCTCGTCGCCAGTTGAACTGTCGCCGGTGGCGAGGTGTGAACCCGTCGCATCCCCGCGAGAGCCAGCCAGCCAGCCGCTGTCCACGGGACTGCGCGGCGGTCATGAGGCAGTACGTTCGTGGTGGAGGCGGCGCCGGGACAGGGCCCCCGTAGCTAACCTAGGTGCGAGCTAGAGTGAGAGAGAGACTGGTCGATGGTGGTTCACATATGCGTTGGACGGTTGAAATTTGAGCTGCTCGCTCGACCGGGTCGTGGTCGCCGGAGCAGACATGCTTGGCCCGTTTCTGTGCGCGCGCGACAAATTTGGAAATGGAGTGCTCATTTATTGGGAGACACTTCCAAGTCGCGAGTAGCATGTATTAGGTTTCACATTTTTCAGACTCACGAACAGTCTAGGAAGAAGGACCAGCCATAGTACGTGCGTAATAGTAATCCAACAGGCTTCACAAAGGAGTGTGCCCGAGTTGGAGTAAGTTCGTTTTCTAGGGCACCCGAATTGCGTTGCTTAAATGGGTGAGAAACAAACATGCGTTATGCGTTTTTTCGAAAAGGGGGGCCTCCCCGGCCTCTGCATCAGAATGATGCATACGGCCATCTTATTAAGCAAAAAAATAAAAAGTGCCAACAAGGTTTCACAGTGTCCAGCTAAAAAAAAGAAAAAGAAAAATACAGCTCACTCAGAGCGATGGACGGCTAGGTACAAACTAGCCCGAAACAGATGCCACAACCGGCTGGCTACCACTAGATAGGTAAACTAATTGCCTATCCTATTACATGACCGCCATCCAAACCGGTTGAAGATATCCCGAGCTATCATCTCCCATCGGATAGAACCAGTAACCAAATGCTCCCTGGCCTCCATCGGAGTGAGTAGCGACCACGAACGGATCAAAGCCGTTGCGCGGAAAATAACCTGCAAAAAATGAATCCGTGATATTCTGTTAAAAACCAAATCATTTCTGCAATTCCAGATAGTCCATAACAAAGCGCAAACTCCAACCTGAATATGCCTTGCTAATTCGGGATTAACCCCATGAAGCCATGTCCCAAATAAAGCATTGACCGAAGTCGGTGGAGTGATATTAAAAGCAATATGGACCGTCCGCCAAAGAACTTTGGCCAACGGGCAATCAAAGAATAAATGCTTAATCATCTCATCCCGATCACAGAAACTACACCTAGTAGGTCATGTCCAATTGCGTTTAATCAAGTTGTCCTTTGTTAAAATTACTTGTTTATGGACGAACCACATAAACACTTTAATTTTTAAAGGCACTTTGACAGCCCAAACATACTTGGACGTTGGAATAACAGTCGAATTAATAACATCAATATACATAGATTTAACTATAAATATTCCAGAACTAGTCAACTTCCAACGCAATATATCGGGTTGGTGAGAAAGTTGCACCTTCATCAGTCTCCTAACGAGATGGAGCCATTCCTCCCAACAATTGCCCGCTAGCGACCGTCGAAACTGAATATTAAGGGGGATTGATTGGAATACCGTTGCAACGAACACATCACGTCGTTGAGCAATCCGATATAACGACGGATATTGAATGGCTAAAGGTGATTCACCAAGCCAAGTATCCTCCCAGAAACGTGTACGCGTTCCATTTCCAATAACAAATCTTGTCCTATTGAACAAAGATTGCTTGACTTTCATTAGTCCTTTCCAGAAAGGCGAATCAGTCGGCCTGACTGCGACCTGGGACAATGTTTTAGTTTGGAGGTACTTGTTGCGAAGGATCTGCGCCCACATGGCCTCAGTCCCGGAAGACAGCTTCCACAACCACTTACTAAGAAGACATCTATTTTTAACTTCAAGATTTTCAATACCAAGACCCCCTTGGTCTTTCGGTCTACAGATGATGTCCCATTTAGCAAGCCGATATTTTCTTTTAAGCTCATCACCCTGCCAAAAGAAGCGCGACCGGTAGAAGTCCAGTCGTTTCCTAACACCAACTGGGACCTCAAAAAAAGATAAGAGAAACATAGGCATACTCGTGAGCACCGAATTAATCAATATCAAACGGCCTCCGTATGACATGAGCTTACCCTTCCAACAGCTCAGTTTTTTCTCGAATCGATCCTCGATGCACTTCCATTCTCTGTTTGTTAGTCTACGATGATGAATCGGAATACCAAGGTAGGAGAAGGGTAAACTCCCCAACTCGCACCCAAACAATTGCCTATAAGACTCCTGGTCGTCTTTGGCTCTACCAAAGCAGAACAGTTCGCTCTTATGGAAATTGATCTTTAACCCGGTCAATTGTTCAAACAGGCATAATACCAGCTTCATATTTCTTGCCTTGGCCAAATCATGCTCCATAAAAATGATTGTATCATCGGCGTACTGAAGGATGGAAACACCTCCCTCAACAAGATGAGGTACCAACCCACCCACTTGACCATTCTCCTTAGCCCTTCCTATCAAAATTGCTAACATATCCACTACAATGTTAAACAGGATAGGGAACATCGGATCTCCTTGTCTTAGGCCTTTATGTGTCTGGAAATAATGACCTATGTCGTCATTCACTTTAATTCCCACACTCCCTTTTTGCGTAAACGATTCGACCTGTCGGCGCCAGGCTTCATCAAAACCTTTCATACGCAATGCCTGTTGGAGGAATGGCCACTTAACCTTATCGCACGCTTTTTCGAAATCCACCTTAAAAATTACACCATCTAATTTTTTGGAATGGATTTTATGGAGCGTTTCATGAAGAACAACCACCCCTTCAAGGATGTTCCTGTCCGGCGTGAAAGCAGTTTGGGATTGCTGCACCACAGACTGCACGATCTGTGTGAGCCTATTAGTCCCGACCTTGGTGAAGATTTTGAAACTAACATTGAGGAGGCAGATCGGCCTGAACTGCTCAATCCTCACAGCATCCGTTTTCTTCGGGAGCAAAGTGATAGTTCCAAAATTCAAGTGAAATAATTGAACCTGTCCAACGAATAAATCATGAAACATAGGTAATAAATCCCCCTTAATAATGTGCCAGCACCTTTTATAGAACTCGGCCGGGAACCCATCCGGACCGGGAGCCTTATTATTTTTTATTTGTGCAATAGCATCGAACACCTCCTTTTCTGAGAACGGGGCAACCAGGACATCATTATCAGCAGCTGTCAATTGAGGCACGTCCTCAACTCTGGACTCATCGAGGGACACACAATTGTCCTCCGGTGGTCCAAATAACTGCCGATAGTATTCGGTAATGTAAGTTTTGAGATTATCCTGACCTAAAATGGTGCCCTCATCCTGCTCCAGCTGAAAGATCCGCTTCTTTCTGTGCTTACCATTAGCAATGAGGTGAAAAAATTGAGTATTCGCGTCCCCTTGGACCACTTTGCGGACCTTGGCACGCAAAGCCCACTTCAATTCTTCTTCGCGGAGAAGTTCTTTCAGCCTCTTCTCCGCCTCATTCTTAATTTGGAGCTCGGCGGGCATCAACACCGCTGATTCGGCTTTTACATCCAAGGCCTGTACAAGAGAGAGGAGCCTATCCTTCTCAATCTTATATACCCCACTGAGATGCTTAGCCCACCCTCGTAAGAAACTTCTTAAATGCCTAATTTTATTCTGCCAGCGCTCGACCGCCGTCCTTCCTCCAACATCCTTGGCCCACTCCCTGGCTATGATGTCTAAGAACCCCTCGCGTTCGAACCAGGCCATCTCAAAAGAGAAGGTGTTTTTGTTTCGCACATGGTTCGGCTCCCCTGAGTCAACGAACAATGGTGTGTAATCGGAGATTCCCCGCGTGAGAGCTTGTACCGTAACAAGAGGGAACTTCTGTTCCCACTCCACACTGGCGAGAACCCGATCAAGCTTTTCATATGTCGGGTTTGGCATAGCATTAGCCCAGGTAAATTTTCTACCAGAAAGCTCTATCTCCCTTAGATCTAAGCTTTCAATAATAGTATTAAACATAAACGACCACCGGCCGTCAAAATTGTCATTATTTTTCTCCTCTCTCCTTCTAATGATATTGAAATCACCCCCGACCAAAATTGGGAGTTGTTCGGACCCACAAATCCGAACAAGATCCGCCAGAAACTCCGGTTTAAGTTCGGGTTGAGTGGCCCCATAGACCGCTACCAAAGCCCAGTTGAACCCATCAACTTTAGACCTAACTCGAAACTTTACCGCGAAGTCACCCATTACTACACTCCGGACTTCAAGGGAATCGCATCTCACCCCCAGTAAGATACCTCCCGATCTACCTCGTGGCGGGAGGCAATGCCAATCGAAATCAAGACCACCCACTAGAGAGGAAAGAAACTGCGGCGCAAAATTGTCTCGACCGGTTTCTGATAGAGCAATGAAATCTAACCGATGTTCCAGAGAAGCTTCAGCAAGAAACCTTCTTTTAGCCAAGTCCTTCAGACCTCTGCTATTCCAAAAGATTCCTTTCATATTTCATCATGGAATTTTTTAGCAGTCCGAATCCTAGCACTCCTACGAACTGCAGAATCGGGATAAATTTTTCGCTTCCACTTACGCTTTGGCTTAGTGGGCTCCGTCACCCGGTCCTCATAACCAGATTGAATGGAACCGTCATCTACATCATCTAGGGGCGCATCATCGCCCTCATACTCCTGATTAGACGGTGCTAGATCCGCACATAGATTATTAAGCACTCTAACCCCTAATGCATCAATTTCCTCATCATTCATGGGTTTGACCGCAGCAAGATTACGAATAGTCTCTAAGACCCGCTCCGCCTCTAAATCTAACATATCATTTACCGAACTAGAAATTTCCTTATCAGTAGCGCCTAGTGAAACTCCCAATTGGTTTGCATTATGAATAATCTCCACAGGAGCAAAATGCAATAAAGAATTAGATATGTTAACGGACATACCAGAAGTGGTCGCCGCATCGTGAAGCTTGGCCGCCCTCATAGCGCACCGCTGCTGCATATCGTCCACCTCCGGAAGGTCCAGAACGCGAGCACTCATCCGTCTCCCCGTCGAGGCTGGATCTGGGATACCGCCAAAAATAGCAATCTCCTCCCGAGAAGGAGGAAGCCGCGGGCTCCCAATGCCCGCGGATAAGTGCCCGGCGGGTAGGACAAGAGGCGGAACAACTGGGGCCACCTGCCCACTCCCTCCTCCTGCCCCGCCCAACGGCTCAGAGCGTATCGACGAAGGTGCCGTCGGTGTGGTCCTCCTGACCGCAGGCGAGGAAGGGGTATCTAGGGCCACCTGCCCGAGCCCCTCCGCTCACAGCGTCTCGGGAGATGCGGACGCCCCAACCAGGGCGTGGGGAGGAAGAACTGAAGCCACCTGCCTCGGTCTCCCACTCGTAGCGCTGGCGGGCCGCGACGTGGCCGGCGACACCGGCGTCGGTATAGGGAGGGAAGAGGTCAAGGCCACCTGCCCGGACCCCCGCCCCCCAAGGTCCCTCTCGGTCATAAAGGACGAAGCCGGAGCCACCTCTGCCGGCGTATCAAGGGAAATATGAGCGACCTCCGTCTCGACATCCCGAACTGCAGTCCCCGCAAAGTCCAAAGAAGGAAGCGTGTGCTCAAACGCATCATCAGTCTCCACCCTATCACTCCACAGCTTGGGCGGCGCAGAAACAGGCGCAAAGGACCCAAAACGTAGAGTCGTCGTGGGCACCGACGGTGTCGGCTCAACTCCGGTCCCCTCCCCAGGCAACTGAGCAACTGGGCGAGACCCGGGCGACCCCTCTCCAGCAGACTCGTATGGCGCCCCCTTGGCTCCAGCACCACCATCACTCTCGTGCATATCAACATCATCCCCAGCCACCTCTTCAGCAAACATCTCAACGTCCTCAAACTCTATGTCGAGCGGGAAAACCTCTCCCCTATATGTCCAGTGAACCACATCAGGCACGAAATCAACATTCAGAACACTCACCAACATCCGAGCCACTCCATGAGCCCGAGTGAAAGCCATATCCACTCTTTCCGTCTTGCCCACCATGATACCCATATTGGCTACCACTCGAGCGTCCTGCAAAGGCTTAGATGGAGCCCCAGAAAATCGCAACCAGATCTGCGTGAGCGGCTTGCCTTTAGGCTCCACCTTCGCCCACTCGTGAAACTCCAAAATACACGTAGTACCAGGAACTCTACACAAGCCAAAACTCAGCAATTTCTGTAAATCCTCCACAGAAGGGAAATCCACCTTAAAGACATTAGCTTCGAGGCTGACCAGCTCCCACTGAAAGTCCCCCGGTGCCAACTCCTGAAGCCTCCGGATAATCTGAGCTTCAGTCACCTCTCCCTGAGTTGCTTTCACAATCCCGGTAGTCAGGCGCTGTGTATCCTCGGGAATCTCCCTCGCGGCCGGGGACTCGAAAAACAATAACTCCGCACAGTACAGCCCATACATGGTCAGGGATGGAGCCTGGTCACGCACTAACGGGCACTCACCCGAATCATGTGCAAGCTTGCCGCACGAGTCACACAGCTCGGCGACGCACTCTGCAATAAAATGGCCCTTCTCACCACACCGGTAACATAGCATCCTGTCCTTCTTGCGCGCCCACTTGGCCGCCCTCTCGGAATCAGACCTGTCTGATGCTTCACCCACAGCCCCAGGCACCGGAACATCAACCTTGGCCAGGGCCGTTACCACCTCCATCGCCTGAGTATCAATGTCTGTAGACTGAGCAGTACCTGTCTCAACCGCAGTAGCCACATGGTCAACAGCAGCCGGAGGCGGAGGCTGCCGACGAAACCTTCCACGGCCCCCACCCCTACCACCCCGATGTCCTCGGAAACCACCTCTCTGGCGGTGATCCGGACCGGATGCCCCCTCGACAAAGCCACCGGGAGGTCCGAGGAATGGTCTCTCAGCAGACCCGTCACTCTGCCAAGTATAGCCTCGGCCTCCACCGGTAGACGAGGAACTGCGGTGCTGTCCGTCACCATACGCATCAACACCATCATCACCCCACTGACCACGGGGCGACTCAAAAGACTCTCGAACCGGCTGTGAAGATCCCGACCGATACTGAGCCGGCCTCGCGGCATAGTGGGGCGGCGGAGCAGCCCGGGACGGAGCATCACCCGGGACCGGCACCACAGGTCTAGGGCCAGACCCGCCGCCACGACCCATGGCAGGGGCCATCGGAGGCGACGGCCCCGGAGGCCGCGGCCCTGTTGAGCCCCCTCTTCCCGCCGGAAGCGTCGGCGGCCTGGCAGGCGATGGCCCCGTAGATCGGGAACCCGCGAGTCCTCCAGTTCCCGTAGGTAGCACCGGCGGCCTAGCCGCCGCAGGCACGGGCGGTCGTGATCCGTGGCTGCCACCAGCCCGTCCCGCGGGGGCGGGAGCGCCCCGCTCGGCACCGGCTACCGCAAGCCCAGCACCGGCTGCGCCAAGCCCCACGCCGGGGGCCCCTCGACCAGCACTCCCAGGCGGCTTCGGCGGCATGACTGCCCCGGCCCTACCCGCAGCCGCTTGCGGCTTCGCTGCGGGTTTCGCCGCAGGCGGCCCACTCGCTCCTCGACCGGCCATCGCCCGCAGAGGAGGAATCCGGCGAGCACGGCCAGGACCGCACGGAGGAAGAAAAGAGGTCCCGCGCCGATGAACCCTAGGAGAAGATGCAGCCTCGCATGCGTATGAGGAAATCACGTCCGTGCATGCTGCGATAGAAGCAATGCATGTGGCGCTCGGTTTGGCCTGGGCCTCATACCCAGCCATCTCCGACCCACATAGCAAGGCCTCAACGCCCGTAGGATTCGGCCCAAACCGGCCCAGTAACTCATTCAATCGATCGCTGCGAGCCCCTCTGATCCCGCTCGGCAGCCTCGACGGCAGCTCTGCCGGCGCCGCCGGCAGCGATCCGGCTCTCGACTGGCGCTTCGCCCTCCTCTTCTTGACCAATGTCCATGAATCCGGATGAATTAAATCGAACAACGTGAGGTTTGGAAGGCGTACCTTAGGCAACGGCCCCTTCCACGGCCTGACCGCCGATGCCGCAGTTCTCCGGTGAATGACACGGCGTACTAATTCCATCCTCTCGTCCGGATGAAGTCCAATCCTCGCCGGATCCTCCACCGGCACAACCGTGTCCACGGTAGTGGCCACCTCTTCTTCGTCATACCCTACATGAAATAGATCACCGATCAGATCCGAAGGCGTCGGCGACGGCGGCGGACCCTCTGAGTCGTCGCTATCTCCGTCAGCCTCCTCCTCGTCCGTGGCCAGTAGGGCCCAGAAGCGGCCGCCGATGCCCGCCCTAGCAGCCGCCGAGGCGGAAGGAGCCGGCGCAGCGTTCTCCCGGGGAGTCGCCCGGGGACTCGCCCCAGTCGCCCCAGAAGCCCCCATCCCATAACATGCGTTATGCGTACGTTCAGATAATAATTTTTGCAAGAAAGCAAGTACTCCCACTAGATTTTTGAAACTGAACGACGTTGAACGGGACGAGAACTGGTGGAGGATCCCATCGTAATCATCTTTCTCGTCCGTCAGTCTCAGGCTGTTAAACCGTCAACAACTACGGTGGAATCAGGCTGCTGCATGTCTTGGTCTATTTCTCCGGTAGATTACTCGACGTAAGCGCCACTTTACGCGTATGCAACCAATCTCTCTTGTCATGTCCTTCCCATCTTTTTCATGACAAAAATCGTAGCCACAACAGGTAGATTCATCAAAAAGTAATTATACATGAGATAGACTGACTTGTCGTACGGATCCATTTTAGTCCACTCACTTATGAAATGGTATGGACTATGTGTTATGCGGAGTGATTATGGTATGGACTATGTGCCTAGCATAGTTATCTCTTTTGAGGGCGTTGTCGTGAAGCTTAGTCGTTTTAAGGTGTTGCGTGGCATTGAACTCGGTTCTTCCTGTCCTCTCTTTTGGTAGCGTACTTGTGTGCGTCTTACGTGATCTCGTTTTTCTGGAACAGTGTGGTATGCGTGTTACCAATGGTCTTGTTTTACCAGAAAGTGCTTTCGCTCCGCTTTATATACTTCCTTCGTTTTTATTTACTTCATTCATATATTAACTTTGATCAAAGTCAAACTTTCTAAACTTTGACAAAATTTATAGACAAAAATATTTACATATAAAATAACAAATCAATATCATTAGATTCATTATTGAATATACTTTTACATCATATAGATTTGTTATTGTAAATGTTCATACTTTTTTTATAAATTTGGTGAAACTTTATGAAGTTTGATTTCAGTCAAATCTAATATGCAGAGTAAATAAAAACGGAGGGAGTATAAAGAAACGGCCATCATACAACTGAAACATACAACACACAACCACAACACACTCCCCAAGGCAAGATACAAAGGCGCTGAAGATTAGCAACATTGCCCCCAAACGACTCCAAGCAAACAACATGAGGACAATAACACCACTATGAAGTTGGCGGAGCCCTCAACTGTGAACAAACTGAACGTCGACGAACCATGAACCTCGAGGCACTGAATACAGGAAGGCCATGACACCAGAGCGCCACCACCGCCCGGGACAAAAGATCACAATTTTCACCTGGAGCAACAAGGAGGACCAAGAACAACCGTGATGGCGCCTTCAAGAAGGGGACGACACCCCCGACTGTCATCGCCATCAACTTGGCCAAAGCCATACATGGTTTTCACCCCGGCACACACGCTCCACCTCCGACCATGTGCGACCAAATGCGAGAACACCTGCCATACCCCCACCCAAGTCGCGTGCTCCACCCACGAGCACCGCATCTCCCATCAAAAGGATCATCGCCCTACATCCATGTCCTCCAGAATTCATCCAAATCTACGCCCTTTACCGACCGTCAAACCCTACGAAAATGGGGTTGATAGCGATCGGCCTGTCCCGAACATTGCCGGATCTAGGAACCAAAGGCACCAGGCCGGGGAAAAGGGGAGGAGGAGGAGAGCATGTCCATCATCGGCTCCCCCTGCACTAGTGATGGATGGCCAGACCACCCTTCCCTCATGCCAATCTTCCCCATGCCACCCCCTGCGATGCCCCACCATGGCTGCCATCCTAGACACGCCCGAAGCCAGCACGACCACTCACTAGTCAAGGAAAGGCAACAGGTTTGCTGAGAACCGTCACCGGAGACATACCTCTGAAGGAGCCAACACCCAGCTCCGCCCGCAACCCTCATCACATGCGGAGAATCTTCGACCAAACTATCAAACTCGCCGCCGGCCCTGGTACGCTCCGCGACCTAGTAGCCCGCCATGCCCCAGAGAGCCTACACCCATCACAATGCCGGCCAGCCGCCTCCTCCCACTCCCGCGCGGCATCCTGGCCCTTCAACGCCGACATGCGCCAGCACCAAGGCCGGCATGGCTTCGCCAGGTCGCACCCATTGGTGGCGACGAGGAGGGAGGAGATGAGTGAAGGAGGGGGGCCCTAGTGGTGCAATCTAAGGTTCCCTCCCCGTCATCACACGGGAGGGGTGGGGTCAGCTCTTACTACACCAATGGTCTTTTCACATAAGACCACCAATTTGTCAGCATGCACCACGCTATTTGACATGGTGAAGATGGGTTCGTTGGAGGGCTATTGAAGAACCCTTGCATGGAATAGAGTGTTTTGGTGCATCTAGCATTGAAGGCAGCACCATGAGGCATTGAGGATGGGAAGGGCTTTCTCCACTTTGGTATCATCTTGAAGGAACCGACATTTGCATACTGAAGGCCGACATAGTCGTTGCAAACCCTAGTTGTTCAAACCAGCTGGGATTGCATTCAATCTCACCAAAGCAGATGGCAAACCTTATGTTTCCCTCTCGGAATTTATGAAGCCCGTCACTAGAAATTTTAGAAGTGGATCCAAAGAGCATGACAATCATGAGGTTGTCCACTTGGAGCCTCCAAACTCTTATCTAGTCAAGCCATCTGAGATACTTGAAAGTTGCTACCTTTAGTTATATTTGGTGCTTCCAAGTTGATCACTCTGAAGCTTCCTTGGTGTGTTAAGCGTGTGTACAATCATATTTTAAGTCCAACCTATATATACCCCCAAATATCCCATCAGTCCACTCGAATAGAACTCCACTCGTATCATATCTTCTGAGAGACAACATCACTTTCTTATGCTGATTTCAATGAGAATCCTACTCTAACCATCATGTGAAGTCTTTGAGATCTACCCCCCCCCCCCTTTGCTTCCAGTCATACCTCTCCATTCCAGTAGCAATATCTTGAGAGAGTTTGATTGGAGAGGAGATTGTCTCTTGAAGCACAGGGCAAGGGATTCATCGCTAAGCATTCTCAATCTTATTAATTTTGGAAGGTGTGTGCCTTGTAGATCAGCTGGGTGCTTGGGAGACTTCAAGTTAATGAAGAAACCAAGAAGTTTGTAAGGGCTTGGAGATCGCCTACTTCATGAATATCCACCACAAGCGAGGCTAATACTTCATGGGTGTACGCCATGATGGCATATGTTAGTTTCTTCTTTGGGGACCCTTAGTGGGTGATTCTGCTTCATGGAACTCGCGACCTTGATCTTTGTGACCTTAGAACCTTCGTGGTTCAAAGCCTCCGTTACCATGGAGTAGATAGCGTCATTATCCGAACCACGGGAAAGATCTCCATTAAGCCACCCTATGTTTGCATTTCTCTAACTCTACTTATATTTCTACTCTTGCAAAGTCTTTACTTTCCGTTGTTATACTCTTTTAAACTTGAATGTGTAGGTTACTCGATACACTACCGTAGAAGAACTTAAAATTGCCAATGAGACTAAAATTTGGGAAAATAGTCACTTTTATTGCATGTAGTCTATTACCCCCCCCCCCCAGAGTATATTAACTAATCATACAAGTGGTACCTAAGGTTTGGTCTCCTTAGTAAGGTCCTCCATTACTGAATCCTTGGTAAGTTGAATTTAGATTTGTCTTTACCGTCTAAGAGAGTATGGTGACTAGTGGGGGAAGTTATCATCATAGAGGTCATTACTTTGATGGTTCTAACTTTGCTAATTGGGAGCATGTGATTTACTTGGATGGTTCTAATTTTGCAAATTGGGAACATATGATGAAAATGCATATTCCTGGTCATAATCCCGTTGTTTCGGCTATCGTCCATGCTGGCCTGGAACATGAATTTCTTTTGAGGCGGACAAGTTTTGAATCATGGAGCTACCGTCAAGAAATGACGATGTTTCGACACAATACTCAAATATGTGACATCCTCTTCAATGACTTGTGCCCTAAAGAATTCAACAAGATCAGCCATCTTCGGAGTGAAAAGGAAATATGGGATACTTTGGTGGAATTGCATGGAGGAACTGAATAGGAATAGAAGCTCAATGTCCTACAATGTCAACTCGCTAAGTTGAAGATGAAGGATGGTGAAGGTGTAGTTGATATGTATTCTATGCTAGCGCTCTTTACCAATGAGATTGTTTGCTTAGGAAGCGAATAAATAACTGACAAATTCATCATCAAGAAGAATCTTCGAATCTTGGATAGAAAGTTTGATATTGTGTGATCCAAATGATGTCAAATTATAAGTACCTAAAACCTACCAAAGTGATTAGAAGAATTGTGGCACATGAGGTGACAATCAAAGACAAAGAAGAACTTCATTGTCAATCAAGTAGTGATGCTTATAAAGCAACTAGTGACAAGTCCAATACCTTAAGTGACATGTTGAATGTGAAGAACTTGTCCATAACTTCAATAAGTTCTACAAGAATAGGTTCAAAGGAAAAAAAGAGAATCTACTCCATGTCAATGGATGATGATTCAAGATCTTCTAGAAATCGTGGTATATATTGCTACACATGTGGAAGGCCCGAACATTTTGCATTGGATCTCACACCTCCCAGAAGGAAAGAAGATTTGGCCTCGAAGAAAAAGGGCAAACAAGAAAAATAGTAAGCAAACAGTTGAAAGGGCCTTCTCAGCAATGAAAAACAAGAAGACCGAGTTGCGCAACAAGAAGTCCGGTGGAAGGCTTAATGATTTTTAGAAGGAGGGGGCACTTCCATTGCCTGGATCTTCTAGACATCATTGAAAGCTTAATTGTCGCTATATTTTAGATTTTTTTTCCTGCTTAAATATGATTAAACTTTCATTGTATTTGGTTACTCCGTTGAGGATCACATGAAAATATTATTGTGCATTGTGAGTGTGTATTATTGACTATTATGGTTTTGCATATGAAAATACTACTTAGGCCTTTGATTGACTATTACTTGGTGGCTTCTTGTAACGCCCCGGACACACCCGCCGGTGGTCATTACTCCTGGCTGGATCTAGACTAGCCCCACAGATTAATACTAGTCTTTTCTGCGCACTTTGTCCTCACTCGTGCGCACCCGGGAGCAACTTCCCGGTCGGTCACCCATCCTGACACTACTCCAAGCTGAGCACGCTTAACTTGGAGTTCTCTACAAATGGGCTCCCGGAAAAGAAGGAATTCCTCATTGATATGAGTAGCCTATCATCCCTAATAAGCCAGGCTATCACATACACCCCCACTCAGAGGAACCGACGTCCTCGTCGGGCCACAGGAACGTTCCCTCTTGGCACATACGTCTGTGCATCCAGTCCGGTACATGTGCCATGCCGGGTGCCACGATGGGTCACAAACGTCATGAACAACACGACCACGCACCTGTCCGCAAACATCCATGTAACCGCGAGGGTCGGCTCTGATACCAACTTGTAACGCTCCGGACACACCCGTCGGTGGTCGTTACTCCTGGCGGGATCTAGACTGGCCCCACAGATCAATACTAGTCTTTTCTGCGCACTTTGTCCTCACTCGTGCGCACCCGGGAGCAACTTCCTGGTCGGTCACCCATCCTGACACTACTCCAAGCTGAGCACGCTTAACTTTGGAGTTCTGTCCAAATGGGCTCTCGGAAAAGAAGGAATTCCTTATTGATATGAGTAGTCTATCATCCCTAATAAGTCAGGCTATCACACTTCTTCTCACAAAAGTACATGTGCCTCACCTCTCACCGCACCAACCCCCCCCCCCCCCTCCCCCCAAGTGTTCCAACTTGTGATTGACCGCTACAGTATTTACCTTGCTGTTGGTGTGCCCTTTTGCTCTATCGTGGGGGGTCATCTAATCTTACTATCGGTTGTTCTTGACAGCCCGCCCACCTATTTTATGATGTGTTTCTCCCTCCCAAAAAGCTTCCTTGAAGAAATTGATAAACGTAGAAGAATTTTCTTTTGTTCTAACGACGATTCCTTCTCAGGTGCTAAGTGTCTGGTTTCGTGGGATGGAGTTTGTATGCCTAAGCAGGGAGCTACCCTAGGCATTTACGTGCACAATTTTTTTGCCTTATGTTGAAATTTGCATTCAAATTCCTTCACTCCCCTCTTTTACCTTGGAAGGATTGGATCCTCAACCACTGCCATGTGTATATAGGTCTATGTAGTAATGCATTGTTCCTAGGTAAAGCTATTTTTAAACACCTTCACACTCTTAGAGAGATCTCTTAGGTTAATATTGGTGATGGCTCCTCCACATTCTTCTGGTTAGATCGTTGGTTAACCCTTGAGCCTCTCTCGACCTCTTTCCCAGCCCTTTTTCACACTATACAAAGCCAAATGCTATGGTTTAAAAAGTATTGATGGATGGGATTGATCTGGGCTTGCGTAGCCAGCTAACCTTAACCGCTTCCAATGAACTTGCTTCTTTGAGACTTTTGTTGCGGGATGTGCATCTCTCTTATCCCTGGACGAACGCTCATTGCTCAATGGTGACGCCTTCTCAACCAAAGGAGCCTACAACGCCCTCCTCAGTTGTCGTACCCTAACCTTGCTCACATTTGGGACTCCAAACTTCCTAGCACGGTTCGGGTGTTTGGTTGGCTGTTCTATTTGGACCGCTTAAACACTCGGACGAATCTTCACCGCAAGACCATCCTCAACTCCTTGCCATGCCCACGATGCCATGCAGCTCCTGAAGATCGTGCTCATCTGTTCTTCCAAGTGCCCCGCAACAACTGCTATTTGGGATGCTCTTGGTTTGCAGCCGGTCTCCTCCCCCTTGGTTGAGCTGTAGAACGCCTCTTGCCACCCGGGGCTGCCCAGCTCTGTCTGGCCTTTTGCTCTTCTCTTGCTACGGTGGAAATTTGGGACGCTTGTAATCCTACGACTTTTTGGGATGTGCATCTCTCTCCCAATCATGTAATCCGGCCCAGAATCTTGGACCTCACTCTCTAGTCTCACCGTCTTAAAAAGATAGATAAAAAATCCATGTCCGCTTGTGGCAGATTTTTTCTCCTCCCACCTCTCCTAAACTTTGTTGATTACTTATATTTGAAATATATTTAGTTAGGGAGCCTTTCCCCCGTGATAGTTTAAAAATATATATACTCCCTCCATTAATAAATATAAGAGCGTTTAGATCATTACTTTATAATCTAAACACTTATATTTCTTTACAGATGGAGTCTTACTTAGGAGTTCGTTGGACTTTATATATTTTCGTCTCGGCCACCAAGAGTCAGGGTGTGCTTACCTAGTCAATTTAGCTGCGGGGAAACGAAAGGTTTATTTGAAGGAAAATAGTCGCCGTAAAAGTACTGACCGGCAGGTTACCCACGATTGTGGCCACGTACGTATCCACGTTTTAGCTTGCACAATAAGCATGTATTAGTATTTTTTTTTAGATACCGACTTCTGTCGACGTGTCCCACTCCAATAGTTGAAGCGCAGAAGCAGAAATAAGTGTGCAAATGGAAGATAACTCTGTAAGTTGTACATATGTGCACTCCTCAGGTCTCGTACGTAGTTACGCTGCGCTGTCTCGTACATACGTGTTGCGCGGGCTAGCTAAATTATTGAAGACGCAAAATGAACAGCGGTTCCTGGGACATGGGCAACTATGTGGTAAGCAATCCAAATAATTCAAAAATAATAAGTACACATACAATATATAAAGCACGATGTGAGTCTTTTTCGATAAATACACGTACAACTACTTAGCTCGTTTAGCTGTGCATGCATGCCGTGTACATGTAGCCGAGCTCGCAGCTAGCTTAGCTAGTCCGTCATTTGGCGTATCCTCTACACTGTATAGAAAAGGAAGATGTCAAGATGGTCGACGCTTCAGTCTAAACTAACGGCTTCCCGAACCGTTGACACCGTATGTCTGTGTGCTACTTGCAGCAGGTAGACGCACACCACCTGTGAAAGGTGTCCAAAAAACACGCATCGGCTAGCAGGTACGGACCGTATGGTGCTGCCTAGCTGCACTTTATATATTGAAGAAAAATACAAGGATTACCTTTAAATGAAAGGTCAGCACTACTACTAGCTAATGCAATTAGACACAGCTTGTCAAAGGGACAGGCCAAATATTTCTTTTTTATCTTCATAGACGCAGTGAAATGAGATGTGAAAAGGTGCTGATGCGGGCGACGAAGGTGACATGCCTAGCTAAGTCACTGCGGTTTTTCCTTCTGAGAGTCCTTTACCGTAGAAAGAACAAACTAATATGATGTCATGATTGGCGCTTAGCTGTGTGCTTGTCGTGTGTGCAATTTAACAAATCGTCTATTGTGGAAAATATTTATACTTGATACTAGAAACTAAGCTAGGCCCTCGTGTGGAATGAACTTAAATATACGCAAGTGCCTCGAGCGAAAACAATTGTTTAGGACAGAGATTTTTTCTCCTCTGCAAAGATTTGACCTTCTGCGCCTAGAGATCGAACTGCTTCCATGATGAAACCAGCAGCATGCCAATTGAAATATAAAATGATACACCTAGGTAGAACTCTCTTTTTTTTTGCGGGGATAGAAGTCAGTTTATTCGCAAGCAAAAAAAAAGAAAGCTAGAACTCAGTCTAAAATAAGATAGTGGCACAACGGCGACATTGATGTATATGCAGTATTATCTTGTGCCTGCTTAGGTCAGTTGCCCATGTGATCGATCGATCGTATCACCCTACTATACTTCCTCCATTTCAAAATATAGTGCGCGCACGCTTTCCAAGATAGAACTTTGACCATAAATTTAACGAACAAGGCTGACTACGACGGAAGAAAAAGTTACATAATTAAAAGCTTCTTTCGAATACGAATTCACTGATATAACTTTTGCCCCCGTCGCAATCGATCTTGATAGTTAAATTTACGGTTAAAGTTGAAGCACGTGAATAGAGGAAATGCTACATTATGAAATGGAGGAAGTATTTACGAACCACCGATAAGTATGCGCCATGATAAGATGGTGCTGCATGCAAGCCATTGCGTCTGTCGGCTAGCCCTTGTCGTTTTTCAGAGCTGCTCGCACACAACAACTTGCTTCATTTAACAAGCGGTTGAATCCAGTTTATGTGTACATATTTTGTACTCCCTCCGTTCTTAAATATAAGTTTTTATACAGATTTTATTATGAACCATATATGGATTATATATATACATTTGAAGTGTAGATTTATTCATTTTGCTTCGTATGTAGTTTACCTAATGAAATCTCTACAAAGACTTATATTTAGAAACAGAGGGAGTAGTTGCTTGCAGCTTTACATTGCCCACTTGCATCCTGCAAGATGATGCGAGCACTACTGCAATTAAACACGCACATTCTCCTCATGCTTATCTATAAATAATGTGGAAAGAAATCAAAGTGCTGACTTGCTTGTGGAATAATTCCAAGAAATATTGAACATGTGCACTATTATAAACTCGTGAATTAAAGTGCTTATTGCTACAGAGAAATTATCAAATTAGTTCATTTGCATAGACTCGGTTCAGGTTTGAGCTACAGCTAAGAAGCCGTAAACTAACCTAACTAAGAATAAAGATAAATCGGAGGAATAATTAAACATGTAGTAGCTATCAAACGGACAAAAGGATCAGAGCTTAAAGAAAGGTTAGAAATCTAAGGTCTTTGTCATTCTGATGTGTATCATTGTATGCCTCGATCCATAAACAGATAACGCTAGAAGAAGTGCAGCAAAGTCTGGGTTATGCGCCTTTCAGGTCCAAACTACAAACCATCAATGATTCGGTTTTCAGAGTTCGCTGCACCCGGTTCCTTGTATAATACTCCTGAAGTAATCAATACAATATAGTTTCCTCTCTCCTGGATCAAACTACTGTTGCAATACAAGACTTGATGTGTTTTGTTTTTTGTTTACGTCCATGTTAATCATTTACCACCTTCTAGTATCATGGTTGTTGCCACCTACCATTTTTTCTTACTTATTTCGTGCTATTTGAAAATTTAATATTTGTATTCTTCATCTAAATTATTTAACTTACTCTTTGTTGCTTTAAAAAATTAAAATATTTTTAATTCTCCGTTAATTGAGTTATTTTAATCATGTTTCAATCAATTTGAAAATGTCCAAAAAAATATTTCACACAATTTTCAATTACTGTACTCACGTCCTATTCAATTTCAGAAGCATTTTATATAGGTACAAAAGACATTCATTGTTTCAAAACAATTTACAAATATGATTCATATTTTCCCACACAATTCAATATATTCCAATGAACTTTAGAATAATTCAACAAACGTTTCACACAAAGCTAAATAATATTTGATGCGTTTTACTAATTTCAGTCATATTTTCTTGTGAAAATATATTTCAATTTTTTGAGATGGCATCTTATTTATTTTTGATATTTTTAAAGTCTTTCATTTTTATATATTTTAGTACTTTGAACAGCATTGGTATAGTATTTCTGGTATTTGTCGGATGTGTTTCCGCCTGTCTATATACCAAAAAATTCTCAAATCAGTTGTGGATAGTCGATTCTGAGCTGTTAGAAAAATCAGTGTTGTGCGAATCAACCTGTGGTTGAGTTGGTTAGGTGGACAGTGGTATCTTCAACCCACCAGGGTTCAAATCCTGGTGCTCGCATTATTCCTGGATTTATTTGAGGATTTTCGGCGATGCGCTTTCAGTGGGAGGAGACGTTCCCGTCGACGACGAGGCGCCTACGGTGACTTCGTAAATCTCAAGATGATATGCCGGCTCAGTCTCTCGGAGGTGCTCATAGGGGTAGGGTGTGCGTGTGTGCGTTCATAAGGATGAGTGTATGCGCGTGTATATAAGCGCTTGTGTCTGTACTGATGCTCAAAAAAAATTAAAAAAATCAGTGTTGTATTCTCAGAAAAAAAAATTATGTGGCCGGTGTTAGCAACTATGCACAGATGGAATAATATACGCACAACGGTAGCGTCTAGTACATGATGCGCGAGCCATGTGTTAGAAAACCCTAAACCTGACCAAGTTGAGGTTTTGTAATGGATAAGCTCTCTCACAGAAAAGTTGACCATTTTTAGATTTTCTTCATGCGGGCCACCATTCCACGGCGATTACCAGCTAGCACATGCATGCACGCCAGCTCGATATATTATACTCCCTCCATTTTAAAATAGATGATTCAATTTTGTATTAACTTCAGTATAAAATTAATATAAAGTTGAGCCATCTATTTTGAAACCAAGAAGTATATATGTATTCGATCCGCACGGGCATATCGATAGTTGACGTTGGCGCAGACGTTGGCCGTTTGCCCAATCACTAAAACGACCTTGATTCCAGAGACAAGACTCTGCCGGCCGTATATATGTTGGTTAATTGGCAGTTAGCGCAACCAAATTAACAACATGATTGCAGCGAACCATAATGCGCCAACAGATCATGGTTTCAGGGAATCATTGTACAAAACGTACGGCTGCTGGTCGGCTGCATTGCTTACTGTCCGGGTTCTGGTTTTCTCAGGGGAAAACATCGACCATTTTGATTTTGTATGGTCCACTATATTCTTCCATACGTACGTACGTGTATGTACCCGAGGATGCTATTCATAACAGAATCATATTAATGTTTGAGAGCAGCTGTGGTTTATGTATGGAATAGATAGAAATGAGTCGAGTTAAATTAGTTTGGCAGACTCGTGAACGAGAGCTAAAAAGTAAGGGGGTGTTCGGAATCCCTCCGCTCCGGACTCAGCTCTGCGGAGTTGACAGAGCTGCAGGCTAAATTTGTGGAGCTGGTAAGTACGTGCTCCGCAGATCTCGTAATTTCACAGAGCCGATGGAGAGCCGAACAGGCTCTAAGGGCATCTCCAGCCGTGCCCCCAGGAAGGCCTCCTCAGGCGATTTTTTCGCGTCGGCGCCAAAAAAACGGCCCAGTCGCGTCCCAGGAGCCCGATTTTCGCCGGCCTGGGCCGAAAACAGCGCCGGCGGACTCAGGCCGAACCCGGCGCGCTGGGGGGCGCCCGGGGGCGCCGGGGCGAACTGTTTTGGCGCGAAACAGCCGCGGGCCCGCCGCGTCAGCGACACGGCGCCTCGTCTTCCCCCAACGGCCTCGGTTCCCGCGGGGAATCAACGAGGGCGGCCGGCGCGCCTACTCGTCGGCTCCTCGTAAGGCTGGTTGTAATGATAGTATCATAGTTAACATTATACATGTTAATTAGACAATTTTAATAAGGTGACATAATATTAAATGAAGAAAGAAAGGATGTAGTATCATATCGTGATACCGTATCATAATAAATGTTATGCTATTTTGTGTCATGCATGACAATAGATAAAGTACTACATGATACTAATATATGATAATCTTCATTACAGTCAGCCTTAGACTAATTGTAATGGGAGTATCATAGGTAGTATCATGCATGCTAACTAGGCAAATTGGATGAGATGACATAGAATTAAATGAAGAAAGAGAGGGTTAAGTATCATATCATGATACCGTATCATATTAAATGTTGTGCTACTATATATCATGCATGCTAATAAATAAAGTCGTCTATAATATTAACATATGATACTGTGCATTATGGATGTAATATTATACACTAGTATCATATGTATGATACTAGTATATGATACTTCCCATTACGACGAGCCTTAATATGTCCAAGACAAAGTGTTTAGACAGATCCCGCGAGACCAGGCTAGTTTACATGTGACCGGCAATGCCCTTCGGATCTGGCAAATTTATTTTATTATGCGTACGAATCGTGAACACTTTCCATGTTGCAGGATGGAGGTTTGTGACCAATCATACACATGATCGTGTACGCTCTACGTATCGGTATCTCTGACAAACAATGTGCATGTATAATCCAGGTGACTAGGTCTTAGTCAACTGGGGGATATAACCAAGTCTCAGTTAAGTAATATAATATATTAGAGAGAGAAGAAAAGTGAATTTTTTTTGCATGGATCTTAATATAAGATCTCACAGATATAATATGGACTGAGACTTAGCAAGACCGTACAATTTATACAAGACTGCGATTGATCTATCTCATTGCAACCTACTTGATCTCGTAGCCACTAAAAGCATCTACAACCAGACCTCTCAAACCTGCCTCATACGCCCGTGCGGGCCATCCGGTCACTGTCCGGTCATATTTTTTTTACTCTGGCGGGCCCCTCAAATGGTCCTCAGATGTCCGGGTTGACCGGCACCCCCATATCTAGCCCAAATATGGGCGGATATAGGGACGCCCGGGCACGTCCACCATGTCGACCTGGCGGTGTGGCTCCACAAGACTCGCCGGGAAACCCGACAGTCCGACGGGCGCCTCGACCATCGCTGCGGTGTGAACGCCACGTGGCGCCGTGCCGGCTCCCAGCCCGAGGTCGTAGCCGGCTATTTAAGTCGGCCGGCGCCACCGGCCCTAGCACATCCGCCTCTTCCCTCCCTCCGCTGCCACTCGAGCCCGTTAGCCATGCCCCCGCGCCGCCGCCACTACAGGATCCAGCACTGTCTCTTCCTCCTTGAGCAGGTCTGGATCCGTAGGGAAGCGGGGCTACCTCTGAAACCGAAGGAGGATTTCGAGGAGGTGAAGGAGGAGGAGCAGGCGGACGAGGAAGATGAGGAGGAGCAGTAGCCGGCGGAGGAGGCCCGTCGCTGGATGTGGGGAAGGAGAAGGCGCCGATGATGGAGGAGGACGTGTGGCCGGAGCAGCACGCCATCCTGAACTCCATCCGCGTGAAGTCGGCTGCGGAGGCCAGGCGTCGTCGTCGGCAACAGATGGAGGTGGTGCAGACGGCCCAGGCTCCAGTGCCTGTGACTTAGGCTATCACCGACAACGACGAAATTTGAGTACTATATTACATAGCTCTATATTCCGTATGCTTTTGTATGGATTTAGGTCAATGTCCGCGGACATTTGGGGCGTGTTTGGATGCGTGCGTCGCACCTGTATCGCACCCAGCGTGCAAAATCTAACGTGTTTGGTATCCCGCACGGCCTTTTCAGCCTGGCCCGTCAGATGCAAAATAGGGACTCTCACCCAAGCTGAGGGAAACGCGAGAATCGGGTGTACCCCGCAGCCAGGCTCCCGCATGCATGCCCTATCCTCTCTCTCTCTCTCTCTCTCTCCCTCTCTCTCTCTCGCTCGCTTCAGATCCAGTCGAGCACAGCAATCCACACCGCCGTCGTTGCTGTCTGAACCCCCTTGTCCGCCACAGGTGCGAACTCCCTCGCCGGAGATCGAATCTGTCGGCGCTCCTCCAAGCCCACGCCTTGGCCTCGCCACCATGCTTTGACATCATAGGGTTCCGCCGCCGCTGGACTACGCCATCACCACGCGCACACGAGCCTGCTGTCGAGCTCGTCGGATCTCACACGCCGCCCGCCACCCAGCGAGATGAAGAAGGGGGAGGTGAGGGAAGCACCTGCACGTCACGAGCCGCAACTTTCTCCCCTTTTTCCCCTCAACCAGAGCCACCGCCGCCGGCATCTTGTTCCGGTTGTTGGTGTCGCGGCTATCTAACCTATATAAGTAGAATGGTCAGATTGATGATAATGTTTTGATTGTTTTGATTCAGATTTCAGTTCATTCTTGCCTTGCTTGTTCTCTTTATCCATGAAGTGGTCCAGATCCATTTGAAATGATTAAATCTAAAAGAGAAAAGTTCACAGAACGGATCTCAAACGCAGCCTACCAAACAACATCTACTGTGTATTGCATCTCTCATGCATCCATACCATACAGTCCACCAAACATACATCTTAGCTCATCTTTGCACCAACTCAACCAGGCCAAGCTCACCCAGGATCCCTCATGCGATGCAGGCTACAACCACCCAGGCAACCAAACACACCCTTGGGGGGCCAGTTTTACTGAGTCCGACTGTAATGCTCTAACAATCTGCTTTTTTTTTGACCCGGGCCACAAACCCCTTTCCATTAAATGCATAACGGAAATACAAAGTTCAACATTCGACGAACACCAGCACAGTATAAGCAATCGCAACATAAGGAAACGAGAAAGGGGTAAGGCGAGATCAAAGCATCACTGGGAAACCCACTATGAGCACTCGTCATCGAGCAGCCCATCGCGGGACGAAAACCCAGTGACACCGAGCATCAAGCAAACCTCTAGACCTAACCAGATCGGGATAAACTTCAGCAGGACACAAAACAGTATTACAAACACCCATGTTTCGAAATTCCTATTTTATTCTGCCTTTGTTGGAGTAGGTTCATTTCGTTGCTGATGGAGGTGCACAAATCCTCATCATCGTCGAGGCGGTCGATCTCAGCATCTTGGCTCCGCGCTCCATGGACTCTCGATCCTCACCAGCCATCAGACCTGCCCAGTATGTCAAAAAGCCACAAGCAGTGTAAACCACATTAAACGGATTCTTAAGATTTTGATCTTCAAAGGTAGCCTGATTGCGACTGGACCAAATTGACCAACAAATAGCTGCTAGACCAAAAGTGTAAAACTTAGCCCCATTAGGAAGGAAAATGTAGCACCATGAGAAAAATTGCCAAAGATTGTTTGGGCACAGCGATGTGCCAAATACACACCCAACCGTCCTCCAAACCACCCGAGCAACAGGACAAGTAAAGAAAAGGTGTTGTGAAGTTTCCATCCCGTTGCAAAATGAGCATTTAGGATTTCCTGCCCATTTCCTTTTCTTCATAACCTCTCGAGTCAAAATTGCATCTTGGAACAATTGCCAGAGAAAGATTTGAATCTTAAGAGGGATTTTTGCTTTCCAGATCCATCTAAAATCACATCCCGCCATGTTCCTTTCCAGATAGGCATAGACCGATCTGGTTGAAAACTTGCCTTTCTTTTTTCCCAACCTCCAACTAATATAGTCCGTCTCATCCGACAGATGCCAAGAATTCACCACATTAACTAGATCATTCCATTGATCCACCAGAGATGAATGCAAGTTCCTTCTAAAAAGGTCATCACCCTCAAACTTTTTGAAATCAGCAACAGTGATCTCCTGATAGTTGCAGATACTGAACAGGATCGGAAATTTGACACACAAGGGATCAGCACCCCTAATGGGATCTTTCCAGACTCTGGCTATATTCCCAGAATTTAAGATCACCTCTCTGCCTGCCAAATAAGTTTCTTTTACTTTCATAATAGCTTTTCAAACGGAAAAATCCCCAAATTTACTTTTCACCGAGGGAACCGTGTCATTTTTAAAGTATTTAGCCCGGATGATCTCCTGCCAAAGGCCTTGTTGAGTTTCCAGCTTCCACCACCATTTGGTGAGAAGACTGATATTTTGTCTATGTAAGTCTTTAATCCCCAAACCTCCCTTATTCTTGGATCTGCAGATTTTAGACCATCTAACCAGGTGGTATCTTCTACGACCATCATTCTCTTGCCAGAAAAACTTTTTCCTATGTTTATCTAGCTTCTCAATATTCTTCTTAGCAAACATAAACATAGACATGTAGTAGAAAACAATGCTCGTTAAGGACGAGTTAAGGAGAGTTACCCTTCCTCCTGAGGAGGCCGCATTACCAATCCAGGATTCACAACACTTAAGGAATTTGTCATCAACAAAATCCCAATCAATCGCTCGGAGGGTAGAATAGCTCACCGGCACCCCTAAACAATGCTCTAACAATCTGCTCAATTGGTTCCTTGCGTTACGTGCAATCCTGGGCCCGGGCACCTCCATTAGTGCGAAAGATCAATGTAGCGTATATCGGCTCCACCGGATCGATCGTCGAAAGCTAAAGAAAACAGAACGAGAACGACCAGCCGGCCAGTCTAGTCCCTGACACAGGCCGGACCCCGGACGGCCTCTGTCCCGTACGTGACCGCGAGGTGTATGTAGCGCAGGCACCGTCTCCTGACGCCACCGTGGCCGCAGAGCCCACAGAGAGGTCCGTGTCCAGTCCATGGCGCTAACCCGCGTGATCATCTCGCGTAACCACCGTCATTAAGACAGATAACGATCACGAAGCTTTGTTAGCTACTTAGCCTACAAGGGAAGGACGTCTTAAGCGCGCATGGGCGGCCGGCGATGGATGGACAGGTCTGAACGGCAAGCTTGTCGCCGGCACTACTCGCCGTCGCCTTCGACGACCATGACCCGCGGCCCCGCCGCCGGTGGCGACGTGTGAACGTCGCATTGAATGCCTCGCGGAACTTCATGCGCGAGCCGGCCGCTGGCCGCTGTCCGCGGGTCCGCGCGCGCGACGGCTATGATCAGGCAGTCCGTGGCGGAGGCGTCGTCCGCCGGGACCCGTCGCCGTCGTCCATGTAGGGTTACATGGCACCTAGCTAGCTATAGGGGCTCGAGAGAGACTGGTTGATGGTGGTGTAGGGGCTCGCTACGCTGCTCGATCGGGTCGTGGTCGCGGGAGCAGTCATGGCCTGGCCGGTTTCTGTGTGCGCGCCGCGCCGGAGATTTGAGACGCTACGTGCACGTGGGGGCGACAAATTTGGAATCGACGTGCTCATTTATTGGGAGACGCTTCCAAGTCGATCGCGAATGGTACGATTTAGGTTTCACATTTCAAACTCACGGACAGTCCCGCAGCAATAGTAATCTGAAATCTCATAACTCCCGCTTGAACAAAAGGCAACGCAAGCTCGTCTCATTGGGCAAGAAACAGAACTGCACAAAGTTCAGATAAGTCTTTGCCACTACAGTACTCCAAAGATGGAGACGAAAGGTAGACGGCTCGATCCCGTCATCTCCGTCTTCTATTCTGTCAAGCTCGCGCTCGTTAAAACGTCAACAACGGTTACGGGATTACTACTGTAGCCTGCATATCTCGGTCCTTTTCTCCCGCGGATTACTCAACGTGAGCGCCACTCTACGCGTATGCAATTAATCGCTCCTGTCTTGTGCATGGTGTCCGTCGCCTTTCAGCACCATCTCATCTATGTCGTGACAAAATTGTCAACGAAACCAACCGTGGATTAGATCATGAAGATGTAATACCGTGCCCGAGATACGCTAACTTGTTCCGGGGTTTCACTTTGGTCCGCTATTTTCCACGCAGGAGCAAATGCTGTCTAGAGCCGAATTACTCCCTCCATTTTTATTTACTCCGCGTATTAGCTTTGGTCAAAGTCAAGCTTTGTAAACTTTGACTAAATTTATAGGCAAAAATATGAACATATACAATAACAATTCAATACCATTAGATTCATTATTGAATGTACTTTCACATCATATAAATTCGTTATGATCTCTATTTATATTCGTTTCTATAAACTTGGTCAAATTTTAAGAAGTTTGACTTCAGTCAACTCTAATATGCAGAATAAATAAAAACGGAGGGAGTATTACATAAGACTTTATTAAGACAAGGTCAGTGTGAGTGATGTTCTAGCTAAGCATGTGACTTATCTGACGCGACGAGTAACCTTCTTCCTTCTACACGTACGGTATCCACGGTAGGGTTGTCAGAAATAATGCTGATTAGGTCACCCGAGAGGAAAAAGAGAGAGAAATGTCAAATGTGCCATCGCTGGTGCAGACGATGTTGTTGACATGCATGGCTACCTATGTACGGACCAACCTCAGGCTCATCACTTTGCCTTCCTTCTTGACTGAATACAGGCCAACTTTCCGCGCATTTTCACGTCAGGAACTGAAGGTCGGTACCCGTAGATATTTCTTTAATTATTTCCGTAGAGAGTCCTTTTTTTTAATTTCAAATACATGGATATAGGTCGTAGACTAGAACAGACGCATACCCCACACACACACACACAACACGCACGCACACACGCCCGCTGTGCGTCTGCCAAGATCTACACCCAATACACATGCGGTGAGACCTCCACATGCGGTACGTCATCATCCCTGTGACCCGTATACGTGTGAGATACCTGCAGGGGGAAATATCTCAGGTGAGACACCCACGTCGATCCCAATTCTTGGGCGGACTGAGTGGCCACTGCCACAACCAACCATCGAGCCGCGGGCTCGTCCTCCACACGGTCCTTTAGTTTTATCATACACAGAACAAACAGGGTATGTCAAGAGAGGATTGGCATCTATCACTGTAGTCTTTTAGACACAACCCTAAAAGTACTAGTGTAATGCACTAGAAGAGTCATATCTAAACACATACTTAATGCATGAGATAAAACTTAACTAAAATCTAGTGTCTGTTGTGACAGTCTTCATTTTGTAGTCTATACATATTAGAGAACTATCCCAGCTGAAAACAGAGTTAGACAAGGAGTAGCCTCCTCTTGGAAATCAATGCACTAGACTTGCATTACTTCCACAAGGTGCCAGCTGAAATAAAAATAGTTGCTTGGAGCCTAGAAGCCAAGAAGTCAGTTTAAAAAGTGACGTTTTAGACGAGCAAATACACATCATCCACTGCAACTATTAAACATCCACATTTCCTCATGCTTAAAATGATATATCCAAATTTAATAGGAAAAAAAATCAGTGTGCTGATATGTTTCTGTAATTATATTGTTATAAAATATTGCACTAGCTAGTGCTCCACGATATATCTAGCGGAGTCTACTACACTGCAGTACTAGACTGATTTTGAATGTAAGGTCGCCCCGGGTCGTTAGTGATAAAACAGTACAGCAGAGCATGAGTTATATATTTACGATCGGCGTCTTGTGGTGCAAACTCCCAAACTAACGTTCGTAGCTGACGCACCTGGCAAGAGATTCTCACTAACTATTCTCACAAATTGCTGCTACAATGCCAGTATAAGTGGTTGCTGGCTTGTTAGAAGCACTACATCAACTAGACAAATCAAGGTTGTTGCCACCTGCGAATCTTCAACCAGACATTGGTACCCACCAGGTGTTCGTAGTTCGATCTGTGTCGATATTCCTTTTGAGTTCCATACTTTCTTTTGTGGGGTCAATCGCATAAACAACACGTCCTCTTCCTCTTCGCACTACGCCTTAGATTCTGCCCACTTCCAGTTCCAGAAAATCATTACATTCATCAACTCCTTTCTCTTTGCAGGTAGACATACAACTACTTTTTATTTTTGCGAGAGGACATATACAACTACTCTTCTTTTTCTTTCTTTTTTCCTTTTTGCGGGGACATATACAACTACTCGAAGCTGAAAGCTCTAGATCGGAAGTTCAAAATTTTCATTTCAAACTCAAAACTTCCATCTAAGCATTTAGTCGGTAGAGAACACCGTGACGAAGAACGAAGGAAGCATCCGTCGGCAGAAATAGAGGGGGGTGGAGCCGGGGTGGGTACCTAGATAGTACAACCAAGTAGCTAACTATATTCCCAAAATAATACACAGAAATTAACACGTAACATCTTACATGTTGTCTGATCTGCAAGAAAAATATATGCCAAGTTGGAGTTTTAAACCTAGCTACATGTTGCCTTGGAGAGAAGTTGACCTTCTGTCCGTTTTGTTCGTTTGTGGCCACGTGGGTACGTGATAAGAGCATCTTCAGTCGTGCCCTCAAGAAGGTCATCCAGGCGATTTTTCGGCCGCCGGCGCCAAAAAATCGGCCCAGTCGCACCCCAAGGACCCAGTTTTCGCCGGCTCGGGTCGAAATTGGCGCCGGCGGACCCAACCCGAACCCGGCGCGCTCGGGGTCGCTCGGGGTCGCTCGGTGGCGCCGGGCGAATCGTTTTTGGCGTGAAGAGCCGCAGGCCAGCCGCGTCAGCGACTCGACTCCCTTATCGCTGCTTCGTCGTCCTCATCGCCTCGTTTCCCGCGGCGAATCAATGCCAAAGCTGCGCGCGTTGCCGTGCCGGTCAGCCTCCATTGATGCCTCACGGGCGGCGCAGTGAAGGCCGGGCGACACGCGTCCCCTCGACCGCCACGCCATCAAGCCACGCGTAACGCGCCGGCCAAGCCTACCACGCGGCGTCTCCGCCTATATAAGCCGACCACCAGCGCGCCGGAGGCACGCACAGATACTCCACCGCCGACGCGCTCATTTCTCCCCCCTTCCTCCTCTCGCCGTCTCCAGTTCAGAAGAATGGCCGAGCGCTTTCCAGGCGATGGCGCGGCGGCGAATGGCTTCGGGCGCCGCCATCTTCACGAGGACGAGGCTCGCCTCCTTTTCGAGGCCGAGTATCCGGTCCCGCCGGACATGCGGGTGCCCGGTGCTTGGAGGATCAGCGCCGGCGGCGTGCCGGTGCCACCATCACCCACCGGGGCGGCGCGGCGTGCGGAGATCGCACGTATCCGCGCGTCCCTGCCGCGGGCGTCGAGGAAGGGGCCACAGTACGTCCCCGGCAGCCCGCTCTAGGAACCCTACTTCCGCCGCCGTCACGCCGAGCAGCTCGAGGCCACCAACGGCGTCATGCCCTCCGGCAGGCTCAACTCCAAGGGCCGGCGCCTGTGGTGGGGCGTACCCGGCCGCACGTTGGAGGCCGTCCTCGAGTACATCGAGGGCGGCAACACGTCGCGCCTCGAGTACCCCGCTCCCCCATCCTTCTCACGCCGCCGTGGAAGCTCCTGGACTCCGAGGCGCATGGAGCGGCTCTGGGCGTCCTCCTCCTCGTCCGGCCGCTCGTCGGGCTCTCCCTGCCTCCGCCCCGTCAAGCCGGAGCCCCAGGACACGCCTGTCAGCACGCGCACCCGCAGCTCCGGCGTCCGCATCGGCGACTCCGCCCCCCCCCCTCCCCCGGCCGCTTCGTCCTCGTCGAGCCCAAGCCGGAGCCCGACCTCCCCGCGGAGTACGAGGAGATAGCCCGGCGCGGCTTCTTCGACGAGGACGCCCTGCGATGGGCGCGTGACGACTACCTCTGGACGGAGATGACCCGACAGACCCGGGACCTGAAGGAGATCGCCGCCCGCAAGCGTGGGCGCGAGGACGAGCACGACATCGTGGTCCTCGACAGCGACGACGACGACGACGCCCCCGGACCGTCCAACCCGCCGCGCCAACCGGGGAAGGGATGCAGCAGGGACGGCGACGGCAGGGACGGCGACGACGACGACGGCGGCGACTACACGCGGTTCTACCGCCTCCTCGGCATGTAGAACTGCAAAGGCGGGCGGCGGGCGGCGAGGTAGACGGCGAGGAGTGGCGATGGAGTCGGCGGGGGCAGCCCGTGCTAGTTTTTTTCTTTTTTTTGTAAAATATGTTTAAATTTGAACGAACTCGCCGATATTTGCGTTAAATTTGAGCCGTGTTTGCGCCATATTTAACTTTTTCAAAAAAAACGTGGGCGCCGCGACTGGGGGACATCACGCCTCCAATGCACGATTTAACGCCGGTGCGCCTCAGGGGGTGATTTTTAACCCCTCCTGAAAGGCCAACGGCTGGAAATGCTCTAAGCAACCCCAAAAAAGAGTTGTTCATGTGTGGGCCACTAGTAGCTAGCATATGGCACATGCATGCCAGCATGCAGTTAGACACATACAGTATATATATTCGATCTGTACGGGCGTACCGTGGATAGTTGACCGTGGGAGCGGCCGGCCGGACAGAAGGCTGCCGTCCGTGGAGTAATATGTTAAGTTAGCACAACTAGACATGATTACGGATGATAATGCGACCACCATTGTTTTGTCTTATGTTCCGTAAGCGACTAAGCGCCCACAGATTTCAGCGAATGCAAGTACAAAACGTACGGTCGCTGGCATCATCATTGTCTAGCTTGTGGTTTTCGATCTCCTACGCACCCATAAAACAATCTTTGTGGATCTTTCCTTGGATTATAGGATGCGTCCAGTGCGTGTTCATGGACTTTCAAACACGCTACGGCAGACATAAAATTATGTTATAGTACGGACTTCAAGTAAACTTTGGTTGATTACCAATCGGTTAGACAGAAATCAGCATCAGCGATTTCATTAGTACCAAGTTGTCAGTTGTTCTGATTGGTTTACAACGTCATTTGGATAGTCTCTTGTATGCACATCCATCAAGGAAAAATAATTCGGATCCATGATCCCAGCCTGACATTAAAATAGTGATCTAAAAATTCTTATATTTTCTTTATGAAGAGGGTACAGATTAATTGCAGAGTCGTGATCGAGAGCTAAAAAAGTGGTTAATTTCCGCAGGCTATTCATGCGTCCCCGTTCGGCCTCATCCCTTCATATATAACATAATCTGCAGTGATTTGCTGACACGGGCAGGCGATCCCGTCTCACAGGCCTGATTTGACTTTACAGACTTTCGACAATGAGTTCATCGTCGCGCTGTATAATTGCTGTACTTTGAATTGTAGAAAAATACAGAGGTGCCGTACAACATGCGTAGTATTGGCACCCATCGCTTGTCAAGTCAAAGCAGCAGCCATGCAAAAAAAAAGTCAAAGCAGCAGCGAGTCGTGCGTGCGTAACCGGCAGTTTTTTACACGTGGTGCAGTGCATGCAGCTACTCCAGGCGGCATGCAGCATGTCAGTAATCAACCGCGTATAAGCATGCATAAGAAAGAAGAAGACGGTATGAATCATGGGGGACACACACACACACGTACCCTGATAGAAAGACTGAAAGTCCAGTATCCACGACACGAGGGACACACACGCACAATTATCCCTGGAGGCCCGCGCTTTCATGTCGACCCGGCCGGCTCTATCGTGTCCACTGAACCACGGACCAATCGATGGATGGACGACCCCGGGCACGGTAATTATCGGCTCCGGATCCCCCGAAATCCAAGGGAAAACAGAAGGAAAACGGCCGGTGAACCTAGTCCCAAACACAGGACCATCTCTGATCTTGACGGCGAGGCGTATGGCCTCCTCTGGTGCCGTGACCGGATCCGTCCGTCTTTTTAACTGTCACTAGCTTGGCTTAGACAGGATGGAAAGGAAGGTGTTAAGCGTGACAGGCTCAATGATCCCCGGTAGCGGTGTCGCCTTGGATGATCCCCGGCTCAATCTCCGGTGTCCAACTCAACCTGATCTTCCATCCGAATGGATGAAGGATCACAGGTCAAATCGTTTCGGAATTGAGCCAAACTTGCAGGAATAGCCATCGTTGCCTCACTTGCTGGGCCAAAACTATGTAAATGTTCGGATTAGGATGAGCACTGCATTCATTGGGGTAGACCGGCGAAACAACGTGAAGAAGTGTGGCCACAAGCCCACAACTGGTGTGGAGCTGGCCTCCAATCTTCATCTTTTCCTTGTCGAGAAGAACCTCGAGGCGTTAGGACGTCAACAATTGCTGTGGGATCCGGCTGCTACGCTGCATACCTTGGTCTCTTTTATCCGTGGATTACTCAACATAAGTCGTTAATCTCGTTTCCGCCACTTCTTGCGTGTTTTTCATGGCAACTTCAACAGATACCGTGGACTCATTCATCTTGTGTGTACGCTGTCTGCTGTGGTTCATAGTTCTCACACGTGAGCGGAATAAGGAACACGCCTACAATGCTGCACATGTTAACGAAAAATTGATATGATATCAACACACATGATTGTAAACAATGGCGCAACGTGCGAAACGAATCCAACACATATACCTGCTCCCGCCGTGTCACTTCGAACCAGAATATAGCCGTCGTCATGATTCCTATTTCAGTTTAGAACGCACTGGACATAGTAGCAAATAAAGCAGCATCAAGGCACCCCAAGTACGTCGATATGGTTACACCTTCGGAATTGATGTCGATTTAGAAGGACAACACAAAACGAAATGGTTTTCAAATAGTAGTTCTGTGCCCTACTCTGCATCTGCAAGTATCTGTTCTCACAGAACGAAATGGTGCCACGAAGACGATATTAGTGCTCCTTCCCAACATCCATTTGAAGCTAAATTCCAGCTTCCAAGTCAGCCACCAGGGGGCAGGGCCAGGCGTGTAGTTGTTAAAAGATATCCACTCCAAACCTAGTGTATTTACAAATCCAAATCACCAGATAATTACAGCCCCGATCATGTTAAAAGCTCCAAGCAAAAACTGCAAAGGTCCTCCTCGACGTCAGCCCATCACTTCACACCACCTCGATTTGCTTCACACCACTGCCTTCCTTCCCATCATCAGCTGCACAACATAGAAGTCATGTGAGGGGGCACGGTCAACGGAGAACATACTCGAGAATAGTTTTTCACAACAACAAAAAAGAACATGTGAGGATAGTGGGTCAAGCCTAGGCAAGAAAAGGAAGCACACTATGTGAAACATACCCTCTTTCTTCCCTGGGCAGCAGCAAGAGAACATCTCTAAGAACGGACGGTCTGGAACAGGGATAAGCTTTCCCACGAGTGCCAACGGCCAGCTGAACAAACAAGAGGAAGATCCCATCAGCTAAAGTTTTAAACGGGGGTACAAAGATATAGTATATGTTCTGTTTCATCATAAACTAAATAGACTTGTACCTGATAAAAGCTAGACCTATGGACACCAACCACAGCTGCCAGCTCAACCTGACTGTTGTCGTGAACTTGCCAAGGAACTCGATGATAAGCACCTGCACATACATAATACAGGAATGAGCAAGTGACATTAGCAAAACCTAGATCACTTCACGTGGCATACAGAACCCGCACAATAACTACTTCTGCGCCCTTCTCTTACCTGGAGCACAACCGTTATTGCTATAATGGCAATGAAGAGTTTGTTCCCTGCAATACCCTTGAAAATATTCAGCTCGTCTGGTTTCCGAGCGTTGAACTCACTGAACACCTGCACAAGACAAGATTGTGGGTTATGTTTAGTTTAACCCCACCACATCAACTGTACGTATTTCTGAGTCAGACTAGAGCAAAAGCCAATGACTCACTTGGCAGAGAACAAATGTGTTGAATATGAAGGTATTTTTCAGAATTTCAGCATGCGCTGGGTTGTCATGTTCCAACCGTAGAAGGCTCACGCCCTTGAAGGTGAGAGTAAGCAGGATTGCAACTTGATAGAAAGCCTGAAGAAACAATACGTTAGGCAGCAGAATGGCCACAGACATGAAGAGTAAAGTGAAGTGCATATATAGCATACCATTATGAGCAAGTTTCTCCACATGATATTTGTTATCAAAGGCTCCCTGCAAACAACAAGGTCGGGACATATTCAGCATGCAGAAAGCAAACTATGTTGGCACTTAATTACAGAATGGAAGATATTGGCAAATCACTTCCAATCCATGAAGTTTGCAAGATAAGCGAGCTTAAATTATGCCGAAACAAAGGAAGATATTTGAGCAACAATAGCACAAGAGAACAAACCTCCGCCCAACTGGTGGTCTCTGCATAAGATGGTTGTTTGGTGGCTCAGTCGCCAATGCAAGCGCTCCCAGCGTGTCCATGATTAGATTAACCCAGAGCAACTGTAAACAAGGGAGGCAAAAGCATATTACAGAAACTGGAATGAGCAATTCATGTATCTTATAACTGGTTCAGAATACCAGCACAAAGAAAATACCCTTAAACAAACTACAGTGAGACGTAAAAATACACAACCCACAATTGAACTTTACACAATATATCTTGAGAAAAACTTTGTCCAGTGATCTGGAAGTTTCCAGGCACAACATATTTAAGAATTCGAACCTGAACAGCATTCAGTGGCACGTCACCAGAACTGACAGCAGAAACAACATTAATTATCAAGGCTGCAACGTTGACAGTCAGCTGGAACTGAATGAATTTCTGAATGTTTGCATAAACTGAACGTCCCCATCTGACAACCTAAATCCAGAAACAAATATCAGATGTCGCCGTAGAGAATACAATTTCTGCTAAAGCAGCTACTAAGAGGACACAATATACATACCCTCACGAGTGTCGCAAAATTGTCATCCAGGATAATAATATCAGAACTCTCCTTGGCAACTTCAGTTCCCTGGATGCCCATCGAGAGACCAATGTCGGCCTATGAATTCAAAATTGTGTAAGTACTACCGGATAGTGGTTCTTGAACATGTCCTGAAGATAGCTTCAACAGCTTGATGCAAAACAAAATGAAGAATAGCAATTCACAAACCTCATGCAGTGCTGGGGCATCATTCGTACCATCACCAGTTACAGCAACAACATGACCTTTGTTTCTGAGTGCCTTAACAAGTAGAAGTTTATCGTTTGGTGAAGACCTCCCCATAACCTATAACAATGTATAGAGTACACTCAATGCAAGGGCAAAGTAGAAATGATATGCAAAACTTAAAGTAATTGGTATAAACTAAACATACGGAAACATCAAATTAAGACAAAATAGCATAATAGTTTTAATCATGGGGAAACAAAACTTTGTTCACTCATGCCAAGAACTGTGTTCTATATTTCTGCACATCTAACAGTTTAGCACATGATGGGGGGCATAGACGAAATCAAAACAACATAAACCCAGAACAAAAAAATGGATACCAGGAGATTTAGGTAATTAGAAAGTGTGCGTCAAACAAAAGTTTGGTTGATTCCTACAACACTGATGCAAATCATTTCTACTACTGCAACGCAGCAGTTGATCATTCTGTTGGCTTTTGGTCTCATACATCACACCTCCCAGGTTCATGTTCGCAGGGAACAAGAAATCACAGAAACAAGCACTGTAGTTTCTTACAAGGTTGTAATCTACTTATAGGTTTTATCCACTGAAATCAACAAGATGCAAGCAATTGAGGGGAATAAACATACAGAGATTTTGTCGGCGACTTCCTCCCTTTCCAAATCTGACAACTCCCGGAAGGTCTTCCCTTCAATGATGGTTGGCTCTGATACGTTAGGATCAGTAAGAATACCACATTCCAAGGCAATCGCCCTGGCAGTTTGAAGATTATCTCCAGTGACCATGCGGACCTAGACATTCAAAAATTAAACTCAATACAAAGAAACACTTGGCTAACAAAGCTAGTACAAAACAAAGTTATGGAACTCATCCAAATGAAGACCGTCTATTCTTCATGGTATACAGTTACTAAGATATGGCAGAAACTAGTGTACTGTCACTGACTCGCACAAGAATATAAGAAATACCTTAATGCCAGCTGCAGCACACAAGCGAATAGAATCTTGAACTCCTGGGCGGCAGGGATCCTGCAAAGTGAATTGGTTGTAAATTCTCGCAAACCAATGAAGGTCTAAATGGTTCATGACTTATAAAGGCTGCTACTACATCTCAGTAAATGTTGCAGTAATCACTAAGCAAGAAATAGAAGAGAATGGCCTCATGCAAGTTATACATATGTTTGTATCGCCTACAGATTTGGTAGTAGCCCATGCTTCTTGTGCATGCAAAATTTCAATAAATGTTACAAAAAACATTAGGCAAGAAATATAAGGTAACGATCTCATATATGTGGAAAAAATGTCATTATTGTTACTAGTACAGGCTTCTGCAATACTACCATCAAAGTTAGTAACAATCCTGATGGTTCTGTGTCTAAAGAGCAGCTAACAGATGTCCAGCAGTATCTCTTTTTCTATAGCTTTTACTCATGATTTTAGCATGTACTTGTTTGAGATATGAGTAGTACTTATCCAGACGAACAGTTTAGTGGAAACAAATTGGACACAGAGGGTCTGAGGGAGAGAGACAGAGAGAGCAATGCCAGTAGAACTAGTAATATGCATGTATGCAAACACACACAATGACAGAACCAGTAATATGCACATACGCAAACGCAAACAATGACACGAGTCCCAACCACTAATCAAGGAGTGATAAGCTATCGAAATAATAATACCCCATTAATAGTCATGGCTCATAGTTCAAAATGCAGGATTGCTGCTTACCTTTATTCCCACGATCCCAAGCATAATCAGGTTATCCTCAGGTAATACCCAGTCAGCCCTCTGGTCCTCCTTTGGAACATCACTCATCTCACAAGGCCTGTAAGCAAAGGCGACGCAGCGAAGGCTAGCAATAGCCATGTCTTCAATGAATTTCTTGAACTCACCAACCTTAAACAGTAATTAGCTGGTTAGTTAGTTGCAACCATACTGTACTTAAGCAAATGATGGGAATTTGAAGTTTACTTTCTCAGGGGTCATTGATTGCTTTGAACCATCCGTGTCAATCCAACTAGTGCATGACTCTAAAATAAGTTCAGCAGCTCCTTTCCAGTATACGTGAACCTCAGAGTCACCCTCCAGAAAGAAAGAAAAAGGCATTACTTGAAGAGGTCGGAGAGAACACAATAGCAGCCAATTGAGCAGATACTAATTGAGATCTATAACTCTTGATATTAATTTCTCAACAGAAAAATATGTTCAATCTTTTAAGGAAGCAGGAGAGATGTACATCGTTACTCATAATTGTGAGTAATGATGATAAAGAATACAATTAACCTGTTCCCACAGCCCACTGAGTGTGGAATACAGTGTGAAACAAATATAACAAATGAAGGGTACTGACATAGAATCATAGAAATGGTACAATTTCATCAGCTGAAACCATTAGCAGTACAACCATCAAGACATAACCATAGGATGGACGGAGATGCTATTCAGCCTATTATAGCAAAGTAAATTCAGCAATGGTTCACTGAAAGGGCAATCAATTTTTTTTGCAAGATATGTCATGCAAAGTTACCAAACATGGAATTTTGCTGAGGCCAAGAGAACCATAAATCCCCCATAATAAAAAAATTAAGGAAATTGTCACTGCTACAGATAAAAATGAATTACCACTTGGACTGCAACGCCACCTCGCTTTTTTTCTGAATTGAATGGGAAGACTTGAAGAATGGAGGATTTCGATCTTGTTTCACTGAATTTCATACCAAGCTGTTGAATATACAGATCATGGTTACCAAGCAGGAGACACAGAGAATATAGGCTGACACTACTATGAGAAGCTATACCTGCAACCCCCAAGACAGTATAGCCTTTTCAGTCGGCGATCCAGTCACCTCTGGAGCTTGACCACCCTGTGACAGTGAACAAAAGTCAGTAGCCACACAGCTGAACCATAACATGTTAAAAGGAAGAAACACATGTTCAGCTTCATGGACGAAAAAGTGCAGGTGACGTAAATTAAGTATAGCCTCACCTCAGGCTCAAATATACTTCCGGATGTATTCTGAGCAATCCCTTCAATAATCATTGTTGATACAGCAGCAGATAGCTTCTGAGTGTTATCTGGAGGATCCATCTTCTCTCCACCAAAGTATGCCTCAACAACAGTCATCTTAATAGTGACAATGAAGAAATTGGAAAGGAGTCAAGGCCCAAGCATATTTGAGAAATCATGAATCCTACATGGAATTTCCATGTATTAAAACAAGGACAATACTAAAAAGAAATAGCTTTCCACCTGATTTAAAGTTAATGTTCCAGTCTTGTCACTGCAAATTGTTGTTGCAGAACCCATTGTCTCACATGCCGAAAGTCTCCTGACCTATAACATATGGTTGAGACAATGCATGAGACGGGCTGTTACTACAAGTAACACAACACAAGCAAGCAATAGCAACATACCAGAGCTTTATCCCTCATCATTTTGCGCATCGAAAAGGCAAGCCTGACAAAAATATGCAGTGTAATTGGTCAAGTGATTGCTAGCATGCTACAAGAAAATTACGCATTAAATTTATGCTTACGTCAATGTGACAGCCAATGGTAGTCCTTCGGGAACAGCCACAACCACAATTGTGACCTAATTACATCCCAAGATGATAAGTTGACAGAAATTGTAAAAAGAAAATCAGCAGCAATGACTAAATTGAAAACCTACCGCCACTGTGAAGATTTTAACTACTCCACGTATTGTCTCACCGACACCCATCTTTCCTTTCACATATTGCGGAGAGCCATCCGGATTGTACGTATGCCCAGTGAAATACCTAGAAGAAAACAAGGTGACAGAAATAAGCCACAAAGCTAGTTGACCAAATTAAACTATGCATCAATATACCTAGAAGAAAACAACGTGACAGAAATAAGCCACAGGGATAGTTGGCCAAAATAAACTATACATTAATATACCTGGCCAAGAGGACAACGAGCACAACAACAGCAACAGAAAGTCCAATTATTCCAATGAAGGTAGCAACACCATTCAAGCGAACCTACTCCAGAACAAATAAGATCATACCAATTCATACGATCAAACAAACATGTCAACACATGGAGTCATGCGTAGGCTAATAACAAGTACAGGATCAAACCTGTAGTGGTGTTTCTTCACCAGAGTCTTCAGATATGCTTGCCATTAACAAACCCCACTCGGTGTTAATACCAACAGCAGTCACCTGCGTAACATACAGTAGATTCCCCATGATCAATGATCTATTGCAATGCCCTCTGTCATGACCATATATATTAATCAAAATATCTAGTACCACATACATATGTCAGGATACCTTCTCATTTTTATTCAGGAAGTAAAATGGTTTCAAGCAAGATCCAATTAATAACTTAAATCTATTATGTCCCACAGGAAAAACATAAATTGAGGTTACTGCACTTCCAAGTTCACATCACTAAGTACAGAAATTTTCAGAAGCTGAAAGTAGCTAGACATTTTCTCCATTTGGTAGGAACAGATAGACTCACCAGCATTGTACCATAGCCGTCGGCGACTTTGCAACCGGACATCATAAACGGTGACTTCTGGTCTTTGTTTACCTTCAATTAACAACCAGCTTGCAGTGTCAGCTTAAGACTTCACCTAAACTAGTTTCAAAAGGCAAAAAACGCGTATGAAAGTAGCTCACTATTTTGCTTTCGCCGGTCATGCTCGATTCATCTATGGAGAAGGAGTGACCACTAATAAGGACTCCATCAGCAGGTACCTGACACAGAAATTTGATTAGCACCTTGTATTTCTAAACTGCTTGCAGCCAAAATAAAGATCAATGGCATTCGTACCTGGTCACCAATCTTGAGGGGCACCACATCTCCAACAACCAAATCAAAAATTGATACCTTGATTCGCCTTCCACCTCTCACAACCTGGACGAGAACATCTGAGACATTATTCGGGAAGAATAAACAATTTATAACAAGATGAGTCTAAAATTTTAACCTCCAATTGAATGTTCTGTTTCTCCTCATTCAAGTTTTGGAACTGCAACGATTGCTTGTAGTCACTGGTAGCTGGACAACATTGTGAGACGTTAATAATAAATGCCAAGTTACATGTCTAAGATAAGTTTCAGGAATACATGCTGGGACTGCAACACTTTACACTTTTTATTTTCTTATTCGGCACAGATCTATATTGTCCAAGGAATTTAGACGCTGACAGTGCAAGTTAAAGGACAGACTAAACGTTGATATTTTTATAATTGCTCACAGAAATAACCAGAAACAGGAAACATGGTTGTGGTGGCATACCTGTAACAAAAATAACAAGGAGTACAGCAAAACCAATGCTGGCCCCATCATACCACCCTTCTTTTATCCCCTAGAAACCAGAAAAAGTTGTAATGGGAGTAATACACTCATATAACCAGACACAAGAATGGTGATGAACCATCTAGTTAATGGTAACCAGCTGAGCAAAGAGAAAAATCTAAATGAAAATAAGTTACAAGTACGGTTTTGCTTCCGTACTACTCCCTCCGTTCCGAATTACTTGTCTTGGATTTGTCTAGATACGGATGTATCTAGACTCATTTTAGTGCTAGATACCTCCATATCTAGACAAATCTAAGACAAGTAATTCGGAACGGAGGGAGTATAAGTCATGAAAATTGCATACAGTACAAGGCATGATGCTGGAGCAACATGCTAAAGAACAGATGAACTAATGATGCAACATATTTTGGTTTCAAACTACAAGTCATGAAAATTGCAAACAGTATGAGGAATGATGCTGGATCAACATGCAGAGGTAAACAACAGATGAACTAAAGATCCAACACACACCTCTGTATATATGCCCAAGGCCAATGAAACCGCAGCGGCGACCATGAGGATGATGAGTGTCAAATCTTTACAAGCATCCCACACGAAGGCCTAAATAACAGTGAGAACACACCAAGAGTGAGCCTCCAGGACAGAAGACAGCAATTGCCATACTAATATAAGAGAACAATCTCATACCAAAAAGCTTCTTCCTTTCTTGCGAGGGTATGTGTTCGACCCGAATGCATTCTTTCTCGCATCAATATCAGACTCCTCTCCACTGATCCCCTTGTCAGTATCTGTCTTTAGCATATTTGCTAGCCCTGAAATCTGTAGGGAAGGTTACAAGACGCAAACTATGACAGAAAAGTGTGAAGCACACTGACAACAGAATTAGCTCACCCCTTCATACTGCTGTAGAGCAGAGTAGTTATGATCTCTGGTCAGTGCTGTAAGCTGGTCTTCTTTAATTCCAAAGCCAAGAGCACCATCGGCATGAGCTTCTGCAAAAATCATCATCCAAGAAATCCTATCAGAATTTCATGAAACTGATCTGTACATCCCATGATTATAGTCTGAATTCAGTCCAAATTCGGATGACCACTATCGAATGATATATTACATATTAGCAAGTTCCTACAAAGCATTAATAAATTGTCTGCTTATAGAAAGAATGCTCAAAAGAGCAAACCCAAACGACAATTGTACAGAGCACAGGAAGGACTGGTAAGTGGGTAGGTGAGGAAGGAAATTACCTGGTGCGTCCTTTGTAGTCGTACCGACTCGAGCTGCTTCTTTGAAACGGAATGCGGCCTAAAGAAGGAAATAAGAAAAAATCAGCATAAATCAACTAATCAGCTAAATGAAACAAAGAGAAAACATGACGATGCAATACCCTGATAACATGAGCTTGTGCACGAATTTTTCTTATGACTTCCTCCTTTTGCGCCTCTTTTTTCAAGTCCAATGTGTACCGGAATCGCCTTGATGCATTCAGGACAAGAGCTGCTTGCTGCAGTGGACAAAATCAAAGGGATTATATTCAGAACAGTCTAAAAGATCAGCACTCAATCAACAGCAGTAAGAATCAATGTGTCCAGCCTCCTAAGAAAAGAAGCTCCAGTTACTGACAGCACCCAGCAAAGACCACATTGCGCTAGCAATGGCTTAAATCTTGGCATAGTATTTCATCAAGAGAAAGAGACGCATTAGAGTTAAATAAAAGGTTGCGCCACCAGCACAAACTCTGTGCAGCATACTGCAAAATTAAACTACAGACTAAACATTGTGTCAGAAACAAGTTTGAAGGAGACCCGATACAACTATATTATCGGACACAACTATACATTTGCCATCTCCACTCCTTGAAGTTGTTAGTTAGATGCAAACACAATACTCCCGTGCAAAAGATTTATTTTCAAAATATCTAAAATTGCTGGCAGCCCTAATGGCCAGCAACCACTTCTGCACGTGGCTGCAAGGGCCCCGGGTGGGGGATCAAACCAACCCACACCCACATATTTCAACAAGTTCCAGCTAATATTTCCTGTTCTAATAAAACTTCTGAATGAGATCCGACAGTTGCGGGCCACCGGTCCCGAATATAATAGAGCTTTATGAAAAGACAATCGCAAAGCAAATCTGGAGGAATCGCACATGATAACAACAGATTGCGTCGTTTTCAAGTGGTATTTGGGACTTGGGAGTATGTACTAGATGAATGAACAGTGTATACGGAATTGCGAACAATGTGAATTCGGGCATGTTTGCAAAAGCTCAAGGACTGCTTGCCGACATGGATGACGCAAATGTAGCCACTCTGAACAGAAAATTAAATACTACTTCATCTGCAGCAGTCCCGAACCATACCGGTGAGTCAAGCCTAGGTATGACTATTATCAAATTCGAGACGTCAGAACAAATACTCCCGAGACTAGCACGTCGGCAAGCACTGCCACGGTTCGACGCGTGGCTGCTCCAACCCGCCAATCGAGAATATTATAATGCGCATTCGTCTACAGGGTTCCAAGGAATCGGCAGTATTCGGAAGAAAAATGCAAAAGCGAAGCGTATCTCAGAGAAAGCGAATGGCAGCCCAAATCTAACGCAACTTCACAGCCGGCGTCAAAGGCGACAGAACAATTCGAAAGCATTGAGGGCACAGCGCAAAGCCAGTGGAAGCGCGAATCAATTCCGAAACAGGTAAGAGAAGCCACCCTGAATCAAACCCAAACAAATGGCTCGGTGGGCTCTGCGCACGCGAAATCGAATCGAAGCACAAAGGCGGCCGACTGACGCATCCGCTCGGTGGAAGCAAAAGCGGAGCGGAAGGGGATATTTATATCTCGCTAAAATATAATTAAGGGGGAAACGGAAGCTAGTGAGTCCTGAATCTGAAGGCAAGCACGGATGCCAAAAGGGAAAAAATAGCATGCGAATGGAAGCGTCGGAAGGAGAAAACCCCACTCTCGCCTCCCAAACAAGCATCCAAAGCGGGGAAATCCACCTAACCATGTACAAATTCAGGCCCGACTCCGGAATGCCGGGGCAAAACCGCGTGATTCTGAACCCTAAACTCGGAGACTGGGAACTAGCTTGCCTCTGAAAAAACAGAAACCCGCGATATATTTAGAATTCAAAAACCCTAGGCGCGGCGGCATGGAATCCTAGAAAAAAAAACTCCGCAAATCTGCTGGAGGAAACGAGCAGCGGAAAACCCCGAGTTCCCAAAACGAGCGAGCACTCGAGCAAACCACCACCCAAAACTCGCCGCCGCGCGCTCCCACGAGTCGAAACATGCGAGGAAAAAAACATGCAGCGAAGGAGGAGCGGCGCGGCTCACCCTCCACTTTTTGAGGCGCTCGACGGGCGCGCCCTTGCCGGGGATGTCGAAGGGGTCGCCGCCGCCGCCCGCGCTGCCCCAGCTGCCGCTCCGCCGCGTCTTGCTGGCGCCGCCGCCCGACGAGGACGACTCCATCCGCTCCTCCTACTCCTCACCCGCAGGCCGCGGCGCGTGGATTCCGTGTGGAGAGGGGCGAGATATTTCCCGGCGAGCGGTGGATTGGGGGAGAGGGCTTTTGTGAGGGGGAGGGCGTCGCTGCCGAGCTCTCTCTCTCCGCTGCCGTTGCCAGGCACCAGCACTACCGTCCACAGTAGGTATCACGCGGGGGCCGTGCCCCAGCCTTTTATGGGAGCGCCGGGGGAGGGAGGGCGCGTGGTGGGGACAAGCCACGTTGTCCGCCTGTCTCCCCTCCCCGCTTCTACTGCTTGAATTTTTAACGCACGGCCTCGTCGCCACGTACAGGAGAGTGTCTCTAGTTGCGACGCGTGTATTTATCTGGTGGCCCCGATTTGCCTCGTAAAACGGTGTCAGCCTGAAGACCTGTCTTTTAAAAAATGGAAAATGAGATAGTAGTATATCCAAGAAACAGATGGATGACTGGTATAAGCATACCATTGATTCACTGGCTTTCTATAGTAGTGGATCGGAGCTTTACATCTTCCTCAATATGGATGTATGCTTTAATATTGAGCGCTGCTACAAATCAGCCGAATGATTTCTCTAAGAAATCATCCGTCTGTACAGCCGTCCGATCAGCGTAGTGGGGTCATTGGATCACAGCAACGCAACGCGACAGCTTCAACGATGTGTCATGGCAGCCCCGCGCGGTGCTCCAACGCAACACCAACGGAGTCTGGCGAACTCCATTGCAACTCCGGTGAGCTCCATTGTAGCCCCGGCAGAGCTCCAAGCAGCATCGACGCTCCGATGAAGCTCCATTGTAACTCCGGTCGAGCTCCATTGCAGCACCGGCGGAGATCCGACGGCTCTGATGAAGCTCCGCTGCAACTCTGGCTGAGCTCCATTGCAGCCCTGGCGAAGCTCCGAAGGCTTCGGCGAAGCTATATTGCAACTATGGCCGAGCTCCACTGTAGCCCCGACATAGCTGCACTGGTAGCCGCTGATAAGAGCAGCATCGCAGCGCCGGGGCACGCCGGTGAGTGCTCCATTGAAGCTTCGCCGCCCGCGACTTGCAGCACCAGCAGCCGACGACGAGGTTGCATCGCAGCACGGCGTCCGGGACGAGTTGCTGAGTTGCAACACCGGCGGCCGTCGAGGACGAGGGTGCGTGGCGAGCTCATGTCGACCGCCTAAGATATGCGTGGGAGAGGGCAGACTCTGATGTCCAGTATTCCGGCCGGGGAGCTCGCTGCATAGTAGTTGGGAGTGGTATGCAGTGGTGTGTGGTGGCGGCGGCTGCACCACCATGCAGCGGTGGCCGGTGGCTGAGGATCCATGGAGGGGCGGAAAAGGGGATAACGCGGGGAGAAGAAGACTCGTGCGTAGGTGAGGAACGTATGGACGAGGCCAGACTTCGCGGAGGGATAACGCCACCATCGGAGAAGCGTTGTGTGGGCCTGATAGAGGACACGCATCGCGTGGAAGGGAAGGCTTACGGAAAAGAGAAATAAATCGGTTGATTTTAATACTTTTCCTTTAATATTTGGGATGGTGTGTAAAAAACAGAGAGATGGCTACACATTCCCATAAACAACAACAACTACCATTGATTAATATACACTTTTGTCGAAAGGGTCCGTTGTGTGTATCCTCTCTCCTCTGCCCTGCTCGTAAGACAACGATGGCGGCTCCCTCACGATGTGTGAAGGTTCTGCCTTGCCCCTGTCTCATTGGTGTGCATACCATCGTTGAAAGATCGTATGGAGATGTGTCTCCGACGGTTCTTACTGGATTTGGTCAGAGGTGGATCTATCCGGAACTAGTCTTCGTTCATATACGTTTGTGTCTTTAGCCTGGATTCTACTGATCTACGCTTCTCTTCATCGATGACGGTTGATGTTTTGGTGTGCTGGTCATATAAGGCGTTAGCGAGATGACTTTTCGAGTGTTTACTACAACAAGTTCTGCCTAACTCCGGTAACGGATAGGCAATGACGGCGGCGTGCCTTCAGTCGCTTCAGTGCTTGTAGTCGTCGCTAGTTGATCTACGAATCTGGATATACTTTTTTATTATTTCGCGTGCTCATTGCACAAACATAACTGAAGATGAATAGATCGAATGTTTTCCCCTAAAAAAAGAGAAAAGGGTCACCCACTCCATATTTTTTTTAAATGAGGCAAGCAACAAAACATAACTATTCACAACGCTCGGGCTAAGCTGGAGTAGCTGAGCCAGAAAAAGGTTAAAAACATCCATCACATGAACGAAGGAAACTTCATCAACAAAGTTAATTTTACATAGACATCAACCTTAGCTGGAATGAGCACTCAAATAGAAGCGCTGCTGATCGGTCCTTGCGCCCATCTTATTCTTCATCTCCATACGAACCTCAGGAGCTCTTCTCTTCTTCGATCTAGTAGAAGCAAGCATTCTTTCATTAAGCTTGATTGACTATCCAAGCACTGATCTTCCATCGATGCAATGACACGCTTGTTTTCCACAAAAGAATATGTATATCATTCCACACAGCTCCCTGTAATCATTTGGCAGTCTATATAAGCCATGCATTACGGGCCATACCAACAACATATTAAGTGTCTTTTTTAGTAATTGACCATAGTGGTTAGATCTTCACGGTTGTATCTAAACGTACCATAATGATTAAATATTTATAGGCTTACCGAAACAGATTATGGGCATCATAATTGTAAACAAACATAGCACATCCAGGAGCTCTAGCAATTTCAATTTCTTTAGAATACCAGTTTTAAATTTATATGCCATATAACAATCTATAATGTGACTAATGAGTTGTCAAACTTGATATATGATCTTCAACCCTCTATACTCATTCTCATTTTATAACCCGAGGAGGATAGTTTACTTGTATTGATTGAATGAGTGTTGAGCGCCGACAACAAAAACAAACACAAATTATAAATGTTGGTCTAATTTGTAAAAGAAATACTAAAAGAATAATAAAAGGATAAGGGCCATACAACGGTCTACTATTGGAGCTAACAATTTGCTTTGTCAATTATACGATATTGAGTATATTTTTTCTAAAACAACATTGTAATGTAGATTTTATGCAAGTGAGGAACTAAAAATATACTTAATGTTCTTTCTGCACAAATGCATAAAGAGAGAAAAAAAAAGGCCATTCACATTGGACTAGCTCTATGACAACATCTAGCTTACCTACCGCAAACCCTATCATCATGAAGAATAACTCAACACCCAGGTGACACGTGATCCAGTAAAGGACACAAGATTCCAAAACACCGTCTTCAAGAAAAAATCGCCGTCCAAGACGAACCGTAGTTTGTCCAACAACAAGTTCAAACATAGGGTTGCCACCCCCAAACCAAAATTGTAAGTTATCATCTTCAGCAAGGAACAAGGTGCCGACGACGACGATGTCCAACCCAAGATAGATCATGGGTTTTCACCACCAAAGAAATGCATCCTTGATGTCAATGCCGAGATCTGTCGCCATAGGCGTAATTCAGCTCTGGGCGGTTTGGGACGGGCGGTTTTTCTTCCGCCTTCTTTTGAATCGAGCATTGCATTGTCCACAACATCCCCCCTGCCCCGTGATATTGCGCTCCCGTGCAAGCACTAGTACGGAATCGCCCGACTTTTCCCGTACGAAAGAGCTCGCCAATTGTGAAACGGGCGTGCGCGCGCGGCGCGTAGCATATATTCCCCTGACCCGAGCGAGGTCGGGCGATGGACGCGTGAAGCCCGCGTGTAGGCTACATGGAAGCTCTGGTGGTCGACAGTCGACACCGAGAATCAATGGCACGGACCGTGCGACCCGCCGATGACACATGCGTGTCACCCTACTTTGCGTGGACCCAACAGGGAGTTTACAGACACGCCCGTGAAAAAGTGCGCAAGTCTTGGGAAAACGACGCGTTCGTTTTGCCACCGGTTTGAGGGAACGGCGGGTTTGCACGCACTAATCCATCGTCGGATCGAATAACTTGCGCATGTTTCCCCGGCCGGCCATCGCCATGATACCCGTGGACGTGTTGCCCCGCTGCTTCATCAAGGATCTGAAGGCCACTGACAGTCTTTGTTAACCTCCTCCGCTGCTAATCTAATCTATTCGCGCCACTAGCTATAGCTAGCTTCCCGTTGCCGCCACAGCGCTGGACCTGGACTGGATCCAATCCAACCGCCCGATCCAATCATGAACCGTCGAGTCAAAGAATCGATCATGGTCCACGGGCGACACGGGGTTTAGGCTGTCTGGCCATGTGGCCTCCCGTAGCCTCGCGAGCAAGCCGTCTATTGTTCAAAGCAGAAGCATCCATGCATGCAGGCCTAACGTGAACACGTCGACGTAACGGTGCTACCGATCCCAGGCATATATTCTCCGTCCACGAGGCGGAGCGATGAGAACGTGGCTTGCTCTTCTCTCTCCATGGACCTGGATCGTCGTAGGAATTATGTGTAGCTGGCTCCAACCTCCAGCGCCAACGGGTAGGCACGTTACGTTACGTACGTGCGTGCTCCTTCTCTTCTCGCTTTCGAGGAGGGACTCTCACTCGCTGCTGGCGTTCCTCCTCAAGCAGATCAAACCCTCGCGCGCGCTTTACACCTAAGCGAGACAAGACGTACAAACTGACCTTGATTAGCAGTGACATTTTTTGAATGAATATCGGCACTTTACACGTACGGCGAAGCCCAGAAGCTACTAAAACTAATTGATTAAGCCGCGTCGATATGAGCTCGAGAGAGAGAAAGTAATTAAAGGTCGCACGGAATCGCAACAGCAACTCGCAAGTACTCCCACTTTGTCTATTTTTCTCCCCCGTCTGCTACTTTCTTTCGATGCCACCTGTAGGAAGGACAGCATGAGCGCGGTACTTGCAAGGAAAGTGTGCATGGGAGTTCATCTCTTTCGCTGGCCGTTGCGGCGACCAGTCGACCACCTCCCTCCCAGTCCCGGCACGGGGCAAAGCTAAACCAAAGAGCCTCGCCTTGAGAAAAGTCATGGCGGTGGTTTCTCGGTAACAAAAGGGAGGCAAAGCACAAACCAAGCGTACGGGGAAGGGAGAAGTAGATGGCCAGATGCGGTCATGGACACCCTGAAATGGGCCGTGGTAGCTGCAACGGACCGAAAGCTCGGAGCTGGTTTGACCTCATATATCAAAGGGGCAGATCGCATGCCGATCGCTCGGCTTGGCACGCAAGGAAGGTAGAACCCCATGCCGAAGCAATGCACCTGTAGGCCTGTTGATAATGATGAGACCATCCAATCCGCGTCCAACAAGCTCTGTATTAAAAAAAAAAGGGTTTCCCCCCGCTTTGTATTTCAGAAAATTAGGGTTTACTTATGAATTTGCGTCTCAAACAAGATGGTGTATGCATGCCGGCTTGGAACATAAGCAAGGAAGAACTCTCTGCTGAAGCAATGTACCTATAGGCTTGTTGAGACTGTCCAATTGTCAACGAGATGGTGGTGTATTTTAGAGAATCAAGGAATACTTTGTTCGAGTTTCTTAAGCAACTATCCAATTCATGAAATAAATCATACAATATGTTTATTGTAATAGAGAAGCTACCGGTGTATTTTTATTAAACAATGCGACTCTATTGTATTGACAAAAAAGTCTATTCAAAATTAGTATCGATTATTCCAACCAGATCCTGAACTTTGAAGTTGCCTTTAAAGTTGGCTCTAGTTGCCTTTAGATTACAAGGTGTTGTGGTTGTTGTCTTTCGCTTCTAGTTAGATGATAGTTTTCCTATAACGCGTAGCAGAAACTGGCAAAAGAACTTGCTAGGTGGTCGCTCCTCTTTATGCCTTCCACACTGCTTTATTTATTTATTTTTTGCTTTGGTTGATTTGTACTTTGATCGAACTAAAATGCGTGTACTTGTTACGGATAGTGATTTTGCAATACCTTGTCATTTTTTAGAGAGAAAAAGTGGGGCAACGAATCGATGTAGGCAATGCTACCAAATAATAGTAAGTTGCAAAATGTGATTTAAAAGATGACAAATGTTTTTTAGTGGGAAACAAATGATCCAATATTTGGTGGTATTTCATTTATAGAATTCTTTCACACCCTTATTGATTTAGTTTTAGAAATATACATTAAAAAAAGACCCCCTTCTCAACCTCAATCTTATAGGACAACTATGTCCCCCCCAAAGTTTCAAAAATAATGCAAGTAATTCACAAGCTATAGTAATTCTGAAACGGGGGGAGTATTTAATAAGAATACTCAATGATAATGTTTGTTGTTCTCAGAGTCTATCAACAAGGCAAAAACTTACTAGAGGATCATCACATGTTCGATTGGCAGCTTACATATGAAGTGTACATGAAACCTTATAGATGCTTGTATTCCCTATTTACCAAACATGTAAGGTTATGTTATACACTCGTCCTTCGTCCAACTTTTGTACTAAGATTGGTGGGTTGCGGGCATACCTTTAATTCATGCTTATCATAGGCTATGTGGAATTTATCTTGATATAACATTTCAGTTGGTGATGTCTTCACTGGAGGTTGGGGCTCTCTAAAATTCAAGACAACTCTATGGTGGGATAATTTACTCATGTGTGAAAATATCACCGAAAGTTGCTACGAGGTTGTTCTCTCCAAATCATATTATAAGGTTAAGTTGGACGGAACAAGAGAAATTGCATGGTGTGTGTTAGCTCATTGTACACAAGATAACTGTGCAATTTAAAAACAAATCACATGAGATTCCATGGAATGTAAAAACTCATCGGAAGTTGAAGGATTTTTGCAAGGTTAGTACACAAGAGTTAGGAAGGGTATCGTAACTCGAGATGACTTATTGTGGAAAGGATCAAATGGGAAGAAATGTTATGGATTCTGTGGTGGAGGCGAAACGAGAGAAATGTTGAATTGTACGTTTTGAGCTGAGCATTCTACGACATGCTTTCGTCATAGGAATGGTCTTGTTTATGTTCATAGTGTGTATCACTTCTAGCTTTATGTGTTTATGAGTTAGGATAAGTTATGTTGTTTGAGTAGTTGTTGGATTTTTAGCTTTTTGGAAGTGTGGGAACGATGATTCCTTTAATAACAAGAAGTAAGATTGTTTTAGCCTAACTAATTCACCAATTGATTACTAGTTGAACTCATGGCATGTGATACGGACAAAACGATGAAAATAAGTGGCGTTATGGCGGGGAATAAAACTGTTCGAGCAAGTAGCAAGTGATATCTTCAGTGCTTCACTTAAATCTCTAACCGAGCTTAAAACATCCCGAATGACTCACTTTTGTTTGCCTTGCTTCTAAGTTTCCATTTTCCTCTTACTTGGTTCCTGTCACCTTTAAAGTTGGGTTTAGTCACCTTTAAATTTCAAGGTGGTGTGGTTGTTGTCTTTCATCTCACAGTTAGATGACATCTCTCTTACAATTTAGTGGAGAAAGTAACAAGAAACATGAGGCGCTGCCTGCGGATTCTTCTTTCTATTCTTTTTCCCCACTCTTTATTTTTGACTTTTGGATGGCTATCCTTGAAACGATCTACTTGACTTCCAATAAAAGTCTGAGGGCTATCCAATTTCTTAAAACATGTGATTATGATTTGTTACATACTGCCTCTTTCCGGAATTAACAGTGGCTGAAATGAGTGTATCATGATTGTTAATTGCAAACGGAGATAATACATATTTGCCAACTCCTTCCTTTTTCATAATACATATGTGCCAACTCCGGCATAGCCGCTATCTAGAGCTTGTGTTAGAGTTCATTTCAAATAATTCCAAAACTTTCCTATAATTCCGTGTAAGAAAAATAGAGGTATATCATATACGGTTTTATATTTACGCCCAGGGGACATCAAGCAATATATACTCAGACCATGTAAAAAAAATGATGTACCTCAAGCAAAAGCTAAGTCGATACTTGTACCTTCTCAACGCGTAAAGTAGGACTGGACGTGGCGATCCTTATTGGACGATCGGCTTTAAGATTCTCTATCATGCTGAAACCGCCCGAAAAGGAGTAAAAAGTTGGAGACAAATGCTGCTATCTCCGTGATCGATATCTCTTGCCCGCCCGCCCGCCCGTATGGGCTGACTCATCGATTATCTATCCTCCTTTCTCACGGATAGCGTCTGAGACGGCGGCGGCAGACGGTCGACACATGGAGGATCTGTCTTTTCTCCCCGTTTTTCTCACCCACGGAAGGAAGTGATCCAAGCTGCTGGAAAACTCGGAGCTGGCCGGTGCTCTGGACGTGGCAGTCGGCTCGGGATCCACGGTGACACGCGCCGTCCGCGTGCAGACGCATGCAACCACCGTTGGGCGCCGGTTGTCTTCACCTGAGCCGAGCGTCTCGCAAAGGGCCAAACGAGCTCTCGGCGCACTAGAATAAGATCATCTACAATCGGATTTCTCAAACTTGTCTTATATATTCACACGGATCGACCGGTCATTGCTCGGTCATAATTTTTTATCCAAACATGCCCCTTAAATGTTCAGATTGATCGGCACCCCCTATATTCAACGGATATGAGGCATCTCAGCACGTCCATCACGTCAGACTGACAAATGGGTCCCAGACGGAAACACCTTCAAACACGATGGTCCGACAGGCCGTGTAGTGCATTGTCCGGCTATTTAAATCGACCGGCTACCATCCATCCACATTTTCTTCCTCTAAGGATCGCCGGCGGAGTACCTCCGGATGCAGTGGATCCGGAGGAGAAGGATGTGCGAGCCCCTAGCGACGGGGATCTGCAGGCGGAGCACCAGGCCATCCTCGACTCATTCCGATCGGAGTCAGCTGCGGAGCTAAGAAGCCGTCGTCGGCAGGAATTGAAGGCGCAAGAGGCCGCGGAGGCTCATCCTCCTCCTGCTCGACCTCATCCATGTGCCCGGCATCGTCGTCGTGGACATCTTCAATGACAAAGAGTAGCTAGGATAATACGTAGATGTAGTATTTAGGATTCCTTTTGCATACTTTTCATGGATTAAGGGAATAAAATATGAGAGACAGATGCACAATGACTAATATGAGTCATGTTCCATAAATGCCTGCGGACGTTTGACGAGCCGAATTTGCAAAGCCCGACCGTAAATGCTCTAATAGGGGCCGCATAATAGTAGTAGATCGTGGTGCGCCAAGAATGTTCTGACCGTAACATTTGATGGGTATATTATACTTTGTCTTGCATTATTGGCATTACTATCGCCCTATTGGGGTTGGGCAACTGCGACATGCATAGTGGAGCAATAAACAGTTAAATTAGGATAAGTAGGAGTGCCGACTTGCTTCACGGGGAGTACGTGGCGGAGGGCGGAGCAACCCCCATGCAGTGGTGGCCGACTGGTCGCACGTGGCTTTCTGGCGAGTGGGTGAGCGATACAGCGGCGAGCATAGATGCGAAGGAAATAGCGACGTGGACAGATGAGCAGAAATGCAGATATCTGGCTGGCCGACTAGCCGCATGGGACAACCGATTTCTCTGTAGGAATCCATAATTGACAATTGAGTACACAGAGCCTTTTATTAATCTTTGCGTGGCCACGGTGGGCCTTAGAGCAATTTTAAAAGGGTGACTCATTTTGTCCGTTCATGTTCGTTTGGGTCTACGTGGATAAAAACGACTGCGCAACGCGAAGACCCATTTTCATTTTGCTTTCGCTTTGTGTCCGCGCGGACCTATTTTCGTCTCAAATTTGGAACACATTTAGGTCGACGGCGGACACAAAGCGAACGTTTTCTTTGCTTTCCTCGTCCGCTTCTGCCCACTGTATGTGCTGCGTGGCCCACATGTCATCCAACCACCCATCCCATCTCTCTCCTCCTTTCCTCTCTCTTCTCCCACCCACCCTGCTCCAGGCCACCAACCACACGCCGCGGGACAGTGCCGGAGCCGGGGGCAGCGTCGGAGAAGGGCGCGGGCTGCTGGGGGACGCAGCCGGGGGCCAAGACGGCCTTCTTCCTCGTCGCCATGCTTGCCTCGCTGCTGCTAGTCTGCGTGCCGCCACTGCTCGTCGTGTTCCTCATCGACCTGCCCGCCGTCTTCGCCACGCGCGCTGCTCATCCCCTGCCACATTGTGCAGGGCAGGAGGAGGCGCGTACCTATGGATGGTGGCGGCGAGCGCCGCGGCGTCCGTGTCGTACGTGCTGGCCAAGGCGGCCGCCTTGCTGCCGCGGCGCAGGGGAAGGGCGTCGCCGGGCACGAGACAGAGCTGGCTCGGACGGGCACGGGTTGCCGCAAGCGGCGCGCGAAGCAGCCTTGGCGGGGCGAGGAGGAGTGACTCGGGCGCCGGAAGACTAGTGAGTTGGCTCGAACGGGCACGGCCGCGGCCGGCGCGACGGGGCTGGAGGCGCTGGGGCAGCCGGGTCGCAGCAAGCGGCGCGCGAAGTAGCCTTGGCGGGGCGAGGAGGAGTGACTCGAGCGCTGGAAGACCAGTGAGCCGGCTCGGACGGGCACGGCGGCGGCCAGCGCCACCGGGGCGTAGCATGCGGCGCGCGAAGCAGCCACGTCGGGCCTGTGTTGCTGCAGCCATCGGCCGTCTAGCCGCTGCCAACCCCGCTGCCTGCTACATGTTCGACGAAATGCCAAGGCGGACATGGCAAAAATGCGTTAAGCCAACTGTTAGGCGCACATGTAGACCCAAATCAAAAAGCAGACGGGGATGTCCGTTTCACCGATTCAAATGAACAAAAAGCAGACAAAATGCATGTCCGTTTGGGTTGGCCAGTTGGAGTTGCTTTTAGGGCAGCCAGAGGCATGCACGTGTAGTACTAGTAGAGAAGCAGCACTCTTAACACCTGGTGTCACTGATTAGTGATGCGACGAGGTGCAAACTTGCGCGAATTGACCTGCCAAATCAGCTTGCTACGTGTCCCGTCGGACGTAGTACACGTTGTCCGGCGAAGAGTTGTCCGAGAAAAGAAAGAAAACGGGAGAGAGCCGAGCCGTACGTGCTCCGCTGCACGAACAAGAGTGGCAGGAAGCAGCAGGTGGCGGACTGGCGAAGAGAGCGAGCCTCACAGTGACCGGCGGACCGCTGCCGGATCACGACGCCGCGGCGGACAGCAATAAACAAAGGAGCTTCAAACCTGAGACGCGACGCGCCCTTGCAGGCTAGTGTCGACATAGACCCACACGTGTCGACAGGGCAGGGGGTCGCTCGGGGTAGCGTGGGCGTGGAGCCCCGCGCCGGTCGGCGGGCACGCACGCAGCACGGTCCTCTCTGCTGGCCAGTCTCCGCTGCCACTCTGTGTACGTACTGTACCCAGTACCGAGCACTACCGACCTGCACTCAAGTCTGAACCACTCTTCCCGTCTGCCCGACTGCTCTTCTCCTGTCTCACCTGCTGCCGACTGCTCTATTGACCGTCGCCTTTATCCGTGACGACCTTGGCTTGACTTTCCCGGCAGGAACCGTGGCTCCAAGTTTCGGTTTTGTTTTGTGAGGCCAACTTTACAGTGCGACCCTAGATCAATGTTTGTTTTGTCCGGATTTTTTCCGTTTGGTAGGAATCTGAAGTCGAGTCTGGGCGTGTCCTGGATGCGGTGGCCGTGCGCCCAGTGCGCGGACGCATCCTGTTCGCGTATTATTTCTTTACAAGTCCTTAACTTTATTTCATCATTCATTTTTGGTACATCAAAAATACATCTTCATATTTTAACTAGTAAAGCAAGATCAAAAAAAATAAGAACCATGAGAATACATTTTAGAAGATACTGTACCCAACTTTCATAATTGCTCCCTGGAGTTGGGTTAGGCCCTTCTCGATGCACTCATTATTGATCTGTGGAAGAGGAGGCTCGATCTGGCATCCTCCTTTCTTCTTCAAGCCAGAAGTCGATGTTGCTTCCTCCTCACACCTAGTCTCGTGTCTAGCCTCTAATCTAGCAACAAGTGCACTTGTCTCATTTACAGCCTCTATGCTAGCTAAAAGTGCACGGACATGTACTAAATTTCACTCTATCGATATATCGATGTACTCTTCTTCCCAATACCAAAACTTGCATCCATTCTACACTACAAAATTTGAAGTTAGCACAACTAGTCAATTTTAGAGCACAAACCGAAGCTAAAAAAAGCGCATACCCCATCGTTTAAGCACTTGATAAACACCCATCCGAGATGTTCCGGCGTTGTAGACACGCGGCACACGACCATCCTTGGCAGTGGTCGCATTTAATGAGTGGCAACGGTGCGCCGACGAGCTTTTGGGCAAGCACCGAGCCCGGCCGGCCGCCATTCGTGTATCTGCCGGCGGACCATCGACGGTGCAGATCCGAGCGGCTAGAGGAGGAGCCACTGCCTGCATGTGGCCTTGCGGCCCTGCCAGGGCCTTCCGGCGAGGTGCCCGGCCAGTCCATGGCGTGGCCTGGCCTCCCACAGTCGGCTGAGCTCAAGACCGACCAGATCCGTCCCAAAACCGGCCGGCGGATGCGCAAACCAGGTGGTCGTGGTTGGGTAGCTCGGCGGTGCCTAGGGAAAGGGGTTGGGCAAGCTCGCGTCCGAATTGCACGGCTGCACTGCAAATGCAGCGGCGGCGGCGAGGGGAAGAGTGGGGAAGAGTGGAGGGGGTGCGGCCGGAGGGAGGGAGGGGGCGGATAGAAAAAGGCCTGCGTTGTGCCACCGACGGACAGGCCAGGGGAGGACACGCGCAGACGACCCGCGCGTCCACGTGTTGTCCGTTTTACCCCAAAAGCGACACAAAATTGGGCCGCGGATGGATCGAAAGCGGACAAAAATTCGTTTGTGATCATGCGCTAGGTCGTTCCGTTTGTTCTTTTTACCTCAAACAAATGGAGGCGAATAGGATAGGGTCGCGGGGTGGAGTTGGCCTGAGGCAGCTCGGCTGTCTTTCGGAAAGGGACCGCGCGACTTGTCGAGACACACTGCTCAAACAAACAATACAAGTCATATTAAAATATGTATTGGGTGGTAGTACTCTAGTACGATATCACATGATGCTGGCCTGAGATATTATCCACTACGGGAGGCATTATAGTTTTCTCTCAAACTTGGAAGGTGTTTCCGAGGGCCACTTTTCATACTACTATTTGTAGGCAGGTCGGCGAGAGCTCCAACCAAATCAATTGACTTTATCTCCGAAAGAGAAAGGAAGAAAGATAGGCTTTCTGATAGGTCATTCCCTCCCGCATTAGCGTTCCCGCCCCGTCCTAATCCACGAGCCGACGAGCCCTCTTGGCAAATATCTGTCGTCGCTCCTGCTCCCACTTCGATCCCGAGCGTCCTGGCGGTCCCGGACATCCGTCGTTCTCGCCGAGCTGCCATCGCACACACACACTACTGAGCTCCAGTGAGTGGAGCACAGCATCGACACAAAGGTGACATGGAAGCTGCGTGCCACAGCTCATCAAGCAGCAGTGCCTTGCGCTGGTCCAGTGTCCCGTGCCGATCGAGCAGACAGCACACTTTGGACGTCGGTTTCCCTGACAGGTCATATTTATAGGACATGCCCTGTGGAAACGTTCGACCAGACCCGCTCACATGGGCTGATCGTCCGGTCGTTCCGTTCTTCTTTCTCTTCTTGAGCGCAACATGCCACTGAGGTGTACCTCGGAGAACATGTCTCGCCGAGGTGAGGTGTGTGCTCGTCTAGTCGCCTCTGTTTTCTTGCTCTCCCTGTTACTTTGGGTGGACCGATCACTTTTTTTTTTGAGGATCGATCACATCTTTTTTTTAGGGGTAGCTTGATAGCTACAGTGTTATAGCGGACTGGGCTGCACGTCCAGTCGGCAGCGACATCCGGCCCTTTCGGCCTCTTCCCTTCCGCTCCGGTCCAGTGTCCAGGTCCCACCACTCTTTTTGAGTGGTACCACCCGCGTGTCTTCTGCTAGACAGAGATGTACCGGGCCTCGCTGGGCTCCGTGTCTCATTGCGCGCCCCTGGGCCAGGCATGATTGACCCCAACAGATCGGATCCACGCTAAATGGATTTTTTTAGAAACACCCGGTAACTTTATTTTATTCATGCTCGTAACAATTTTTGTGTGTGTGGATGCTCATAACAATTATAGGTAAGCTGATTTTGATCTAAGATCGAAAAAATACAAAGTACTCCCTCCGTCCCATAATATAGGACGTTTTGAACTGCAAAAACGTCTTACATTATGGGACATAGTAGTAACTCTTATGACTAATACTTACAAAGAAATCTCTTGAAAACACCTTCCTCACGGTATCAATCTCTACTCGAAGAAATACTCTAAAGGCTTTGGTAAAGAGTTTGCAATTGGACTGCTGCAATGATTTTGTCATTCTTTCACCCGCACAGATATTATCATCAATGGTTTTTGAAAGTGCCTTGAGTTGCCCATCCAAAACGATTGGAAGCATTGATCGATGAACATACTTGGTTGTGATGATCCGCTAGAAGTGCAATCCATCGAATCACTATATCTTCACCATGATGTCGACGAAAGATTTCACCTCCATAAAAAATCAGACCAACAAAAAAAGTTTAACACAACAACATAAACTCATTAGATTCAAATAATCGGATCTGCGAGGACTGAAAACTCTCTAACCTTATGACACCATAAAAAAAACGAGAGAAAAAATATTCTCACAAAACTATGATGATCACTAGATATTGACGAAGAACATGAAGATCTGAGGTCCCCCATCTCTCGGTGCCAAGATGACAGCCGGAGGCGAAGGGACCAATTTCTCAGATGGCAGCGGCACCAGAAAGGAAGACCCAATGAAGCGATTAGATTCCCGCTAGTAGTTAGTTCCAGTATGATGAAGTCACAAGTGGACGATGCTTAACAAGAGGCTCATGTCAACTACAAGTATATATATACTATTAAAAGAAAGCGCAAACAACATCCTTTTCTACTTTTCAAATTTAATAATCATACAAATTTCAGTTAGCACAATTGTTAACCGAAATGACATGAGTGAAACCGAATGTTCGGTTAATTCACTAAACCAGCACAGTATTCAGTTTATACACAGAAGCATCAACCAGTTGCGTGCCTATCAATACATGCAGCACACCTTTATTATATAGCTGAGCTCTCCTTTCCTTCCGCTAACAAGCAAGGCGAGGTGGGACTGAACCCGGAACGGCACCATGCATCATGGATTCGTCCTGCGTTTTCTTATCTTTTTTGAGAAACATCGCTAAGCATTATTGATCGGCAATGTTTACAGGAATGACAAAAGTATCAAAGGGCACTCCAAGTCATAAATGGCGTCCCAATGCTAAAGAACTACTCCCTCTGTCCCATAAAGTAAGAGTGTAGTGTTAAAAAGCGTTTTACATTATGGGATGGAGAGAGTAATAGATACTTAACGATGCAATGAGCTTCAAAATTGTTAGTCCTGCGTTTTTTACATCAGACATCGTGTATGTGCACGTCTACATTATAGTCAAGCTCGGCAGGCTCATGTGGGCGAATCTATGTCTCGCTTCTAGCGAGCTATATGAGAACGTCGCATCAAGCAAGAGAGTGCTGGGCCTCTGTTTTTCATTCGTTTGGTTCTCTTACTATTTTTGTTTTCTTCAAATTTTCGAAAAAAATCTAAAAAAAATCTATTTCGAAAATAAATTTACTTAAAATAAAATAAAATCATGAATTCGAAAAAATATTAACACACTCCCTCTGATCCATATTAATTGACGATACTTTAATACAACACCGTACTAAGGTTCTACTAAAGCAGCGTCAATTAAGACCGGAGGGAGTAGTATGTAATTTTTGTTAGTGTAGTTTTAAAAATTGGTAACTTTCAAAAAGATGTTCATGACAATGAAAAAATGTTTCGCGTTCCAAAAAAGATGCAGGCAATATTTTTTAAGAAAAGGGCGTCCAATGTAAAATAATATCTGCATAATGTAAAAACATACATTTCATACGTTAAAAAATATACGTGAGAATCTAAATAAATGTTCCTGTTTTTCAAAAACAGTTTGTCACACGTATAAAGATATTATTACAATGTAAATATCTGTAAATTTTGGTTAATCGACTAAACCGGTACAATATTCAGTTTATACCGGAAAGGATCACCCAATTGCGTGCCTAACAATACATGCAGCACACCCTATTATAGAGCTGAGCTCTCTTTCCTTCTGCTAACAAGACGAGGCGGGGCTAAACACGGAAAGGCACCATGCATCATCGATTCGTCCTGGGTTTTTTTAGAAAAGTCGCTAAGCTTTAATGGTCAGCAATGTTTACAGGAGAGATAAAAGTATCAAATGGCACTCCAAGCCACACATGGCGTCCTAATGCTAAAGAACTCTAGCATACTTTTTTTTACAGGAAAGCTTACTTTATTAATCAAATGATAGAAACATCATCTGCCAGCAGACTTACAATAAAATTAGGCGGGGCATCAAAATTTTTAGTCCTGCGTTTTTTTTACATTAGCCGCCGTGTATGTGCTCATCTACATTACAGTCAAACATGAGCAGGCTCACGTGGGCGAAGCTATGTCTCGCTTCTTGCGAGCTATATGTGAACGTCGCCTCAAGCGCAAGAGTGTTGGGCCGCTGTTTTTCATTCATTTGGCTCTCTTATTATTTTGGTTTTCTTCAATTTTTCGGAAATAATCTAAAATAAATCTATTTCGAAAATAAATTTAGTTTAATTAAAATAAAAAAAATCATGAATTCGAAAAATATTAACACACTCCCTCCGATCCATATTAACTGACGATACTTTAATACAACATCGTACTAAGGTTCTACTAAAGCAGCATCAATTAATATCGGAGGGAGTAGTATGTAATTTTTGTTAGCATAGTTTTAAAAATTGATAACTTTCAAAAAGATGTTCGTGACAATGAAAAAATGTTCCACGTTCCAAAAAAGATGCATGCAATATTTTTAAGAAAAGGGCGTCCAATGTAAAATAATATTTGCATAATGTAAAAATATACATTTCATACATTAAGATATATGTGAGATTCTAAAGAAACGATCCTGTTTTTCAAAAACAGTTTGTGACATGTATAAAGATATTTATACAATGTAAATATCTATAAATTTCGGTTAATCAATTAAACCGGTACAATATTCAGTTTATACCAAAAAGGATCACCCAGTTGCGTGCCTATCAATACATGCAGCACACCCTATATAGAGCTGAGCTCTCTTTTCCTTCTGCTAACAAGGCGAGGCGGGACTAAACACGGAAAGGCACGATGCGTCATCGATTCGTCCTGTTCTTTTTTTAGAAACGTCGCTAAGCTTTATTGGTCAGCAATGTTTACAGGAGAGACAAAAGTATCAAATGGCACTCCAAGTCACACATGGCGTCCCAATGCTAAAGAACTCTAACATACTTTTTTTACGGGAAAGCTTACTTTATTAATCAAAGGATAGAAACATCGTCTGCCAACAAATTTACAATGAAATCAGACGGGGCATCAAAGTTGTTAGTCCTCCGTTTTTTTTACATTAGCCCCCGTGTATGTGCACGTCTACATTACAGTCAAACATGGGCAGGCTCACGTGGGCGAACCTATGTCTCGCTTCTTGCGAGCTATATGTGAACGTCGCCTTCAAATGAACTTTAGTTTGTGCCTGCAAAAATCATCAATTGTTTTACTCTTCTTTTTTGAGAATATTTGATTCTTTTTTGTACATGTTGCGTTCATTTTTTTAGGGGGTGCATTCAAATGGTTCAAATCCAAGTACTCCCTCAAACTACCAAAACGACTTATATTCAAGATCGTAGGGAGTATATTATATTGCGAAAACATTAGTTACACCGATGCCGGAAGTCGTCGCGGCGGCGAAGCCGAAATTTGCCTTCATAGGGCCTGTTTGGTCCAGCTTTTATCAACGGATTCCGCTGCCGCGCAGAAGAATCTGAACCAAAGGGCGAACCCAGCAGAATCCGATTTCAGAAATCCGCTGCCAAAATCTGAACCAAAAATGGAAGCAGCCCAGGACGTGCTTTCCAAAATCTGATTCCGCTGCGGGCTAAAATCTGAGAAAGTTGTATCAGCTGGTTTGCCAAATGACCGACATCTTTTTCACATCAGATTTTCCACAGCTATTTTTCCATAGCAGATTTTTCACAGCTGTTTTTAGAAATCCACAGCCGAACCAAACAAGACCATAGGCTAACAAAAGTTACTCCCTGTGTAAGTAGTTGTCTATAAATGCTTTTATATTTTTTTACGAAAGGAGTGCAGGTTTAGTTTTTTTTGGGTTTCCTCCTCATTCGCTCAAAGTACTGGAAAACCCACTCGCTCGCTCTTCATCAAGTGGAAAAAAGAACAAAATATTTGGCAACAACTGCAAACGAAACAGGGGCCCAAAGCCCACAAAAGCCCGTATGCCATTACCCGGGCCCTGCACACTCCATCTCCATCCACGTGCCCATCAAGCCACTCGCGACCGTCGGATCCGCCTCCCGAACCCTAGCAAGCCAAACCCCTGCTACTTAATCCGCGCACTCAACCCCGTCACCGCCGCCGCCTCTCCCCATACCCTCGCCGTCTCCTCTCCCACGAAGCGCAGCTCGTCGAGGTAAGCACCGGTCGCCCGAACCCGCCGCCGTTCCCTCCCCGTCTCGATCTAAGCCTGAAGGATCCGTGGTTGATTGCGTCCGCGCAGATGGCCTCCGAGGCGGCGAAGGTGCCGGTGCCGGAGTCGGTGAACTTCAAGAGGAAGAGGGGAGAGGTCTGGGCCGCCGCGAAGAAGCAGAAGGTCGCCGACGAGAAGAAGAAGGACGCGGAGAACACCAAGGTCATCTACGCCCGCGCCAAGCAGTACGCCGGGGAGTATGAGGCTCAGGTGAGATCGCCTCCCATGTCTCGCTCGATCCAATGCCCCTTGCTCGTTCGTGTTTGTGGATTGTATTCTGGAGTTGCAAACGTGCGACGTGCGGTTGTACCACTGATTAGGTTTTGCGGCGGCGCCAAGTCGAATTTGGACTGTATCAACTACATATGCTTTACTTGTCTTCGTTCGATGGGGAAAAGGAGTGATCGGAGTTTAGCAGTTCTATATGCAAGATTTGTTCATACCTGTCCATTTTTGTATGCTTTTGTGCTGTGCATTACTGCGAGTCAACTGATATCCATGCATAGTTGTGTTAGTTTTGTTTAATTCCTTGAGATTCTGTTTGTTTTGCTGTAGTCCAACATCTAATCTAGCTCGATTGATCATTGACATGTTGGTGTTTCTGCCTGATGGAATCATTAATAAACGTGCCCTCAGTGACGAACGAAAATTAGTTAACTACTACATATGGTAATGTGGGTGTTGTGAGCAGGACAAGGAGCTGGTGCAACTTAAGCGTGAGGCCCGGATGAAGGGTGGGTTCTATGTCAGTCCTGAGGCAAAGCTGCTGTTTGTTGTCCGTATCCGTGGGTAAGGCATCACTTGCCACTTGATCATCGCTATCTGCATTGATTTGGTTTTGTGTGCACATGGTTTGATGCTAATTTTCTGAAACGTTGCACTACAGTATCAATGCTATGCACCCAAAGACCAAGAAGATCTTGCAGCTTTTGCGTTTGAGGCAGGTGGGTTGATCAATTATTTGGTCCTGTGAATGCACATGTTGCTTGATACATCTACTTCTGAAAATGATTACTGATGCTCACTGCTAAAATTTACTTCTACAGATTTTTAATGGTGTGTTCCTTAAGGTCAACAAGGCCACCATTAACATGCTGCGTCGGGTTGAGCCATATGTTGCTTACGGGTCTGTTACCTGTCTACCTTTTTGAGTCTTAATTAAATGCATTCCTGTTGTCTTGTTTCCTAATGTAAAATAAATTGTACCTGGTCTTTGGTTGGATGAATTTACCACTGTGTTATCTACTGTCTACTATGACATTTTACTGCTTCTGTCTATCTTGTTTAGCCACTTGCAAAGTCTTTTGAAAAAGTTTAGTCTGAAACCTGAACCATCCTTGCTTTATTCACTACCAAGCAATTATGTTAGTTTAGCTGGTGGTGTTAAATGTTGCTACAAACTATAGGCAATCATTTTTCTCATATGTAGTGCCATCAACCAAGATTTCAAGTGATCAATTCAGATGAACTAGAAACTTGTTATGATGTTGCATTGTTGCTGACTAGTATAATTCATGATCTGTGTAGGTACCCTAACCTCAAGAGTGTCAGGGAGCTGATCTACAAGAGAGGTTACGGAAAGCTCAACAAGCAAAGGATCCCTCTGACCAACAACAAAGTCATTGAGGAGGTTTGTTTCTTCAACCATAGGCCCTGTGCCCGTATATTGTGCATATCCATGCTAAGTTGAATCATTGCCTCTTACCAGGGTTTGGGGAAGCACAACATCATCTGCATTGAGGACCTTGTGCATGAGATCTTGACCGTTGGCCCACACTTCAAGGAGGCGAACAACTTCCTGTGGCCATTCAAGCTTAAGGCACCACTCGGTGGCCTGAAGAAGAAGAGGAACCACTACGTTGAGGGTGGTGACGCTGGTAACCGTGAGAACTACATCAACCAGCTTGTTAGAAGGATGAACTAGGTTGAAGGAGCTCCTTGATAATACCCTGTGTTGGAAGGATAAACTTGTTTCACATTAGGAAGCGGATGATGAATATGCATGTGTTTTTTGTATTGAGAACTAGACATGTTTGGATGAAATCTCACATTTCCTCTAGAAGTACTGAGTTTTTTTAGCTTGTTTTTACTGTGGGTCTCAAAAATGCTTTTGGTTTCTGTCCTCTAGTACTACTTTATTTGGTCTTATATTGGCCAAGCTCCTTGCCATATTTGGGATATTAGGCACGCAAATCTTGTACTGCCTCCTTCCCAAGATATAAGGTGTGCTTTGACTTTTCTTGTTTTAATCGCACAACTTCAACTGTGGTTTTCACTTATTGTATGTCCACTAAATTAGTATAAATATACATGAAACAAAGCTCTTTTTCAAAATAGAAGGTGTATTGTGTAAACACTCTTTTGGATTTTTTAGGAATTTGAGGCAAGCTCTTTTATTTTTTATGTCAATTAGTCAGGTGTAATCTTGCTTAAAATTTATGAAATTTTTCCTTCATGCACATTCTTTAATTTTTCAATCGTTCGTTCAGTTGAGGGATTATGTATTAACGGTCGAGTTGTGCATGAGAGACCGTGCAAAGTATATTTTGAGGAGGGAGTATCACTTTCAACTTCCAGTCTTTGGGGCTAATTTCCTCTCTATCCTAGAGGCAATCCTTCTAATTTGTTAGTCAGTTGTACTAATGTTTGTGTGTATACAAGCGCAAAAGGGATTCCTTGTTGTTCTTAGAGCAGAGCCAGAACTCCATTCAAGAAAGCCCTGCTCTACAAGCGCAGAAGAAAATTGTTGCTGTTCTTCTCGGGCAGAGGACTCTGTGCATCTCGAGTGCGGGTTGTGCAGCGCAAGCAATTGTCGCCCACCGGTCTGGCCCATCGATGCATGGGAAGAGGAGCTCAGCGACCAGGATGGCTCTTGCGAGACCCGTTTCTGGCATTGTAGCAGTGTTAAAGAGACCTGCTGTTCAAGCCTCATTCCTGACGCCTCCAAATCCGAAAGGTTCATACCAAGCTGTATTACTTGTTAAATTTCTCCCACCGATCGGTTGCATCGAAATTTCATGAAACACAGGCTATGATGCGAACACACAACTTTAACCGATACATATCGTGCCATCTGTTTCCTTATTTCTTCCCGCATCTCTGGTACAACTTCACCATTGCTACAAAACCTCAGCCCCTAGCGTGCTTACACACACACACACACACACACACCTAGGGACCAGACTCAACGGGACAACAACATGACTAGTCGACGGACTTGAACCTAAGCCTACAACAACTCTCAACAGGACAGCAACATGACTAGTCAAAGGACTTAAACCTACACCTACCGCAACTAACTTCGTCATGATAATGGACCAAGCCAAACACCGTATACATTTACAGTAGTAGTAGCAAAACCCGTTCAATCTCCGACTCTCAAACATGGCAAGCTAGCGCGAATCAACCTGTGGTTGAGTTGGTTAGGTGGACAGTGGTATCCCTAACCCATCAGGGTTCAAATCCTGGTGCTCGCATTATTCCTGGATTTATTTCAGGATTTTCGGCGATGCGCTTTCAGTAGGAGGAGATGTTCCCGTCGACGACGAGGCGCCTACGGTGACTTCGTAAATCTCAAGATAATATGCCGGCTCAGTCTCTCGAAGATGCTCATAGGGGTAGGGTGTGCGTGTGTGCGTTCATAGGGATGAGTGTATGCGCGTGTATATGAGCGCTTGTGTTTGTACTGATGCTCAAAAAAAAACATGGCAAGCTAGCAAACGACGACTTCAAAACGGGCTTTATTAGGGCAAGAGTATTTCCAACAATCTTTATTACTTGTCGTCTCTTGTACTCCCTTGAATCTTGACTTGTTTAAGATCCATGACTTGTCAATGCGACTCATTGATCGGGACAACCTGACTACCCTAGCTCCCCGGTTACATTAAGGAGAGTATAATCACACCTAATCAATGTCCTTACAGTGATTTGGGTTTTAATTAGTCTGTCTGTTTAGTGATCTGGGAGTCCTCACAACGATTTGGGTTTTCGGCCATCCGTTTAGTGATCTGGGAGTTTCTACCCGTCATATTTTGTCTGAAAATCGCACACTGTGTGTAGTCTGGCCCAGCCGTGGGCTGCTGCTCCAGAGGCCTCTGGTGCATTGGGCCGTTGGCCAACCCATTCTACCGTGTGTTGGCTTCAAGAGATCCATCGGAGGAGCGACAAAGCATGTGCTCATCTTTATCCAGCCTACGCAAGCCTCGGAGGGATTTTGGCGCCGGTGGGGATCAATCCGAGACGAAGCTTGCCAGTGATCCGGCACCGGAGGGGATGGACGCGAGGCGAGGCATACAACCTCGACCCAAGGTGACGCACTTCGAGGATCCAACGATCGACAGGATCCCGATGCAGGTCCTATCGAGAAAACATAGGCACGCTCCAGTGGGCAGGGCATGGCGGCTGCCATACCTTAATTTTGAGAAAAAAAAATCTATACCTATGCAGCGATCGGCTCAGCTATCTCTCATCTGGTAGAAAATGCTACAAACGGAAAGAGGCTGGCCGTTGGCTTGATGGGCCGAATGTGTTGGACCAGGAACCAGTCCAGAGTCGAGACGTCGAGTGGTCAGGTTCGATCAAGCGCCCATGCACGAAGCAAAGACACACACGAACATCATATGCGACCACTCCAGGCACAAAACAGACCCTAAGCTGCAACGTGTTGGCGGCGGCCGGCCATTGAAAGCTTCGTTATTTTTATCGATATGTTTTAGGGTAGTATTACGCGTCCGCCGACAGATAATCTGAAAACAGCTGCCCACTTAGCAGCCGTTAGATCTGGTCCAAACCAACGGTTAACCCCGCCCTCATTATTGCAACAAAGTCAGTGTTGCAGAACCCTCTTTATAATAGAGTTCATGTTGCAGAAACATTCAAGTGTTACAATTTTTTCGTCTTTAGTTTTTTGCAACATGAATGATGTTGCGGAAAGACTTTTGCAACATAAATGGTGTTGCACAAATTAGAGGAAGAACAGGAGCTTGGGAGGAACACGGAAGGAAACTGCGCTCGAGGGATCCAAATCTAGATCCTGTAATATACGTGTTGTTGTGTTGGGAAAACTGCGACAAGGGCTCATTTGCAAAACCATAAAAGATAAAGCTAGGTGAGCCACGCAGGACACGCGTCACACAGACAAGGCGGAGGATGCCCGAGTGCGATCCGCCGGCTGAAGGCAAGATTTTCCCTATGTTTTAGGTTGTTTTCCAATTGAAACATGGAGCCTCTCAGCTACCTGAAGAAATATCGCATCACTTTTTATATGGACCATCAGATCTTCATCCAACCGTTCAAAATAGATCATGCATTGTTCATTTTCTTCCTCTCTTCTTGTTCCTCCTCACGACTCTCCCAGCCTGCCCCACTCGACACTACTGTGAGCCCCCCCCCTCAACCTCTTCCCACCGTTGTTGCTGGCCGCCTCCTCAGCCATCCCTCATAGATAGTTGGGCAATGACTTTCCTCTAAGATAGATATTGGGGCTGCCCCTTCTCCGCCGAGCTCGGATGAACTAGAAAAAACGACTGACGCGAATAAAATTTCCCTCAACTAGTCAAACTCACCAAAACTCTAGGCACATGAGATATAGCAAAATGATTAAAACATGTCTATATTTTCATTGTTTTTGGTTATTTGTTCGTAGTGTGTATCGAATCTTTCGATTTGTATAAAAGAATAATCTTTGCTCAAGACTTTGCCCCATCTTAATTTTTTTCCGATCTCTGCCTCTGATCCCAATGCAGCAAACAACGGTTGCCTGGAGACCGCAACGCAGCAGACGGCAAAAATACGCCGGTGGAGTTCTGCTGCAAGTACGGCTCAACCCTCCTCCACACCTGCCCCGATGACACTTCCATGGTCGACTACATCCTTGGCGTCGCCAACCCCCTCCATTGGCACTCCGAGGAAGGCTAGGTACACTCGGCAAACCAGTCTTCCTTCTCCCTTCATTCTTGCATCATGCTCCTCTGAGCTTATCCTGTGCACCAAACAGATCCTATTTGTTTGCTTGGTTTGATGCTCTATATGATGGATGGGTGGCAGAACTTGGTGAGGAACCCCACGGATTACTGTAGCTAGATGTCGCGCCATGGCCCCGAAGTTGTACGTACGCTCTCATTTCCCCAAATGCATCATTTACTTGGTCACTTGGTTAATTGGTTGGCTAATTTTTCCCTTGGCTCCTTCTTGGTGGTCAACTGAATCTATTCTCAGGTCACTTGGCTAGCAGATCGTGTCGGTATCGGGGGTTTACTTCAATCGTTCGTTCAGTGGAGAGACATATAATTGTTTTATTTTTGTCTATTAAAAAATGAAAGGTAGGGTAGTGTCACAGTCAATTCATAAGTTCTCCACTAAAACTGAGACATAAGTAGTTTAGTTCATCTCATCAGTGCACCCCATCAACAATTATTTCAATCTAAATTCGCAACACTGCCGTGTGATCCCCAGACACCTAGCAAACCGCAACTCAAACAATATAAGTAATATCTTCAATGGCCACTGTAGTTACTACACAAAAATTAGCTCATTGTAAACCTGAAAATTGGTACACAATTGTTCAGGTCACCACCCATGTACACATGATAACCTTTTTTTGCAGTGTCAGTTTGTTCTGGCTAGGATTCTTTGTTCCTTACAAAAAAGAGGAGGGCACATTCAGATAAGAGGCTTGTTAGTCAATTTGATCAAACTCTAAAGTACAAAAAAATAACTACATGATTAATATAAATGACCTAGAATTTCTGTAGTTTTGATTGTCGAATATGGCTGCTGCCCTTCCGCCCTACAACCACACCGTCATGCCTTCCCCTGCACATGTGAGGAGGAGTTATTGCAGGAGGACAAGGAGGAGCACTCACCTAGCTCGCTGCAGGTCCCCATCTTTATTTTAACCTTCATCTTGTGCTGCCTATGGTTCAGATTTAAAGGAACACAAGCTAGAAGATTAGCACATCTTGAAGAATTATAATTATCGCTCTCTTTGTTTTATAATTATCCATCCAAAGATTATTATTGTTAGCGGCTGCCAAATGTTTGATATGTGTTCTGGTTGTTTCAGAATTTCTATGGGATTTATACATTGGACACAGGGGACTGTTTCACATCTGAAAATTATTCTCCTAACCTTCCAGGTTACACCGTCCCCTCTACCGCTTTCTATTTAACTCTCCAGTTTAATACAATTTGGGGTTATTTATATCTGGGTAGGGTAGCACTAAACCAAATGGAAAAACAGCAGCCAAGCATACAATGCGAGGTCAGTTGTGTTGGAATAACACAGTGATGGTCCTGGGAGAAAATGAAACTTAAAACTGTTCATTAGTTATCTTGGTTGCTGCAGGTTCATCCCTGAGAAGCTTAGTAAAAAATAACATGTGAAGACATTCTTATATTAATTTACCGGATATGACTCCCATGATTTATGCCTACCAAGTGACAAAACATGAAAATGAAGCTATTTTTGTACCGTAAGCAGTGTATTCCGGGGTTAGTAACAAGAAACGACTTATTCATGGAGAAAGCTCCTACAACTCGATATGGACATGTTGTGATGAAAAAGGAAAGATTCAAGATTTATAGTTTTCAGTATTGTTCATCGGTTGTATATCTAGATGCACATCTTCATATACCCCCTCCGTCCGGGTTTATTGGGCCCATGAGCATCAAGTGTGCGTCCCTTAATGTAAGGCCCGTACCGAGCACGAGGCATTACATACATACATGATTCTTGATTAGAGTTACATACATACATGATTCTTGTTATAAAGTAGTGAGTTGTCATGAAGTATTGTACTATGCCAACGCATAGCTTCCGACCCAGTTTCTCTAGCTAATTTAATCCTTACAATGGTGTTTCTTCACTTTAATTTACAATTCTTGTGTTTCCTGCATACATATGTCAGGTTACTGCCATTTATCCACTCAGGGAAGGCTAGTTGCTGTGCCTATGTTCATAGTCCAGTGGCGGCTATAAATCAAAGCAAGCTACAAATGTACACACAAAATTGAAAGAAACTAAAATAGTAGTTACAGTAGCGATAATTCCTGCTTATTATCTTTCTCTCGTGGGTTGCTTCGTGCCATCGATTGGATCATATCTTATTTCAACATGGAAGGAAAACTTCCCCGAAACAATTATTCAGTTTATTTTAACTCTCTCTATAGTTTATCATGCATATTCGGGTCTCTCATGGATTCAGGTGCTACAGAGGACCACTACATGATTGTGATTGGTGGTCGGCGACGGAGACAATGGGCATGGCTCGGCGATATGCACGCTCTTGATGCTCTAGATCTGCAAGCCCTATCTAGGTCGGAGTGATTGTGTTCCAGGCAAATGCTTTGACTTTCTACTACGGTCATGTGCCTGCTGAGCGTTATTTCCCTCCTTTGAGGCGTCCTTGTAAAACTCCGCTCTTGAGCTTTCCGAGTGAATAGCAGGATGATATCCAGAGCATGCGATGGTGGTATGCTCGTTTATAATATCCCTTTTGGAATCTTTGTCTGATAGACTACAATGTAATACTACATGAAGGCATTGATTTTTTTAAATAATAAATGTTGTCCAAAAGTTTTAAATATTTGCACAGTCTATTTTTATGTTTATTTTTTTAATATTTGTAATGTCTTTCTTCAGTATTTGTGAGAGATTTTTAGGAGCCAAAAATATGTCTGTGATCAATCATGAAACATGTATCCAAATCATCCTAATTCTTTCAAATAAATGTATTCAAATTATTTTATATACCTAACAACTACAAGCCAAAATAGACGGACGCATCAACGCGCGCCATCAGCGATCTAATACATGCTGATGACTACACAGGCTCAGTTACATACATGCTGATGACCACACATGCTCACTAGAGATATGGCCTTATTCGACATACTCACCATTATTGATTACCATTTCACTACATGCTCGAGCTTGATATCTCGGCGAGACACGTAGACAACCACATGCCATCTTTTCTCCACACATGTTTTCGCCCAGAGTAATATACCTCACTGTACAGTGGTTCGACCGTGGCACCGCACAATATGAACACTTGGCATGATGTTGTCTAAATCCGCTAGTATACATGCACATGACTCATTGATTTATCCAACTTACCATTGATGATGCTTGCGCCTCACCGATGATATCGTACTTGCCATCTTTGTCTCGGTAATCTACCAAAGGGCGACCGATCGCCTCGAGATGCTAGGGGTAGCCTCTCTGCTGCAAGCATGGATTCAAAATTTGAAACCTTGATTTGGTGCTGGAACGGTCACACAAAAATTTCACCAACACACATGAATGCACAACCTTATGTATGCATGCCTATGAACATGAAATATATTTAACCAGGCACATGAGATAAGCAGGGGACAACCAATTTATTTCATCATTGGACATGGAATTACTTATAAAATATTCCGGCCCCAGCTACTCCACATCAACTTAGTCGCTTCGAAGAGGAGAACTTCATGGGTATGCAAGTTCAAAGAAACACCGAAACAACAAAACTGTGTGATTCTCAGAGTATTCACACGCATGCTGTTTGTGCACCACTTATTATTCCAAGTTATATGTAGATAAAGTTCGACCATCTCGACCTTATGCACATGCCCACTCAGCTAGAGTGGCAGAATTAGATTCATGTATCATGAAGCAGTGACTGCATAATTAATCTCAAGATTTGCGGCGTTGCTCTTGGCCACGAGTCAAAACTTAACTCTGATGTCACAAGAAAAATGTAAACTCTAGATGCACAGACGTCGATGCGCCCATGAGGTGTAGTAGCAATGAATTAACTATAGTCCAGCAGCTTTGGTAGGTGGTGGCGAGCACCTTGCCTGTGACATGATGAAGACAAAAATGACCCTTGATGGGAGCCATATCAAGTTGATCATCATTTCTGTGTTCTCCACAGGGTGTGGGGAAGCACAACATCTTCTACACCGAGAACCTTGTGCACGAGATCTTGACTGTCGGCCCACATTTCAAGGAGGCGAACAACTTCTTGTGGCCATTCAAGCTGAAGGCACCGCCCAGTGGCCTGAAGAAGAAGAGGAACCACTATGTCGAGGGTGGTGATGCTGGCAACCGTGAGAACTACATCAACTAGCTCGTTAGAAGGATGAAATAGGTTGAGTGAGCTCCTTGATAATACATTGTGTTGGAAGGATAAACTTGCTTCACATTAGGAAGCAGATGATGAATATGCATGCGTTTTTTGTATTCAGAACCAGATATGTTTGGATCAAATCTCACATTTCCTCTAGAGGTTTATGAGTCATTATTAATGCTTTTACTGTGGTTTGCAATCATGCTTTTGTTTATGTCCTCTACCATATTATGTGCATTATCATGGATATTTGGTGACTGGGGTAGGACTTGCGTGTGACTGTGCCCAAACATTTAATCTTTCATTTGATTGGGTGGCAGACCACTGGAGTAATCGGAGAGGAGAATACCATCTCTTAAGTGCTCCCGTGATACCAATTTGAAAAATTCAATTTTAGATGTGTCAGTTTTTGTGTGTGAATGTTCCATCAAATATGTGTCTGCAATCCCTAAAAATTCTGATCAAAATCCCAAATATGCAAAGAGAAACAAAAAAAGACAGGGTGGTGGTAAAAAGACGCTAATATTGGTGGGTAGCAGAGATAATAGTTGCTACTCGTTCAAGTCTGATGTATACAAGTTTTACTATTGCTGTGTACACAGTATTTAACTTCTCATACAATGGAGCAAGCGCAATCTGTTCTTGTAGAGCATAGTCGGAACTCCATTCAACAAAGCGTTGTTACACGAGCGTAGAAGGAAGGCGTTGCCGTTCTTCTCGGGCAGAGGAGTCTGTGCATCTCGAGGGAGAGTTGCGCAACGCAAGCAATTGTAGCCCACCGGTCTGGCACATCGATGCATATGCATAGGAGCACTTCCGAGACCCCTATCTGGACTCTAGCAGCAGCAGTGGTAAAGAGGCGGGAAGTTTGAGCTTCATTCCTGTTGCCTCTAAATCCAAAAGGTTCATAACAAGCTAGATTGATTCCTTGTTGGATTTCTCCCACCGATCGGTTGCAACAACATATCATGAAACGCATGCTATGATGCGAACACACAACTTTAACCAAGGATACAAATGGTGCCATCGTTTCCTTGCTTCTTCCCAGTTGGCATCAAACTTCAGCCCCTATTGTGCTTATAACACACACACACACACAGAGAGAGAGAGAAGTGTTATGCACACGGCATATTTTTGCATGGTCCACAGACGAAGTTGAATCCAGCCTGACATGCATATGACTGAGAAGTCCACTAGCCGCTGGATTTGCACGTAAGACCAGACACAAAATTGTAGTAGAAAAACCTGTTCAATCTTCGACTCTCAAACATGGCAAAATAGCAAACGACGACTTCGAAATTTATCTAACTTCAATTGCAACGGAACCATAGACCAACATGCACTTGGATATGAACACTTGGCATGATGTTGACTAGCTCAGCTTGTATGCATGCACATGACTCATCGATTTATCTAACTTCTCACTGATGATGCTTGCGCCTCGCCGATGATATCGCCCTTGCCATCTTTGTCTCGGTAATCTACCAAAGGGTGACTATCGTGGTTTTGTCACGGCAGATGTCCTCGTGAAAGGACTTAGTCGTGGAGCCATCGCTACGGGTTAGCTTAAAGGGGTTAAATCGGACAAGTGACACGAGAGTTTTATACTAGTTCGTCCCCTTACGATGAAGATAAAAGCCTACGTCTAGTTGTGATGGAATTGCTGGGGTTTCCATGACCAGGGAGCGAATCCACTTTACCTGGCTCTCGAGTTGTTGTTGTGAGTTGTTCCTAAACCGCCACCGGGTCGTCCCTTTATATACATAGGTCGACGCCCGTCGGTTTACAGAGTCCCGAGGCCGGATCGTCAATGTATCAACCCGGTCTCTATCCTTCCTATCTTACAATGCAAGTTACATGAGAAAGTCGGTTTACATCTACAGGCCTTAACTCGCCTTTGGGCCTTGGGCCTTCATAAAGCACCACCATCCTCACGTCTTCATGGGCTTTTGAATAAAGCAACCATCATGGGGATAATCTAGCCTCTCCTAGCCGGTTTACGCCCGGTGGTAATATCCCCAACATTAGGCCCCAGATTGATTTGAACTTGTTCATGTCAATCTTCAACACTTAGAAAAATTCCTCCTTTGCATCTTCACCTTGATCTTGTAAACCGCCGTGATGTCATCCTCCAGGATCATGATAAATCGCCATGACGTCACTTGTTATTTAAAAATTATACATCTCACCTTCAGTTAATGAGCCTCCGACAATCGAGGCGACCGCTCCGTTATATATCCAATTTTCGGGCTCCTTGATTCTCGCGCCTGTCACCTCTCCATTTACCTTATAAATAGGGCCAAGGGTCATTTTCTTTTTCCCCCTTCACCTCCTCGCTTCTTCTTCCTCCTCGCGACATCCCTGCACCCGAGCGCCACCGCCGTCGTCGAGCTTCGCCTCTGCATCACCGTCGGCCGCTGCATCGACCTGGTCGTATCAGAGAAACGCGGCGCACCTCTGCTACCTCAACAGATGCTGTAAGCCTTTCCTTCTTTCCTCTGTAGATCCATTAGGGTTCATGCGGGTTCATGTCGCTCTCCTCGTGTTCTTCGTCAGTCCATAGATAGGAGAGCTTGATCTTGACGTGTTCCGCACAGTAGCTATGGCACTCCTTATCTCGGCCATTTAAACCAAACCTTTAATACATAATAACTTGATCTGGACCTTTTGTGAACTGCTTCGGGACCAAACTTTTTAAGTCTCAAATTTTTTCTTCTCCTGACTTACGGTAGATCCAAAATTTCAATGCAATCTTGGGAAACCTGTTTTTCCTTACTTAGTCATTCTTGCCTTAGATCTGTATCTTCCTTATCTGCATAGGCGGTTTATCTTTTTGAAATATGATAATCCGGCAGGTACCATTAGTCCCCTTGTGAACCGCCAATCCCTTTATCTCCGTTGTCATACTCCGGTTTAATAATATGTGTATACCTCTGTTTCTGCTTATCGCTTTTTCATTCATAATTGCATCAGCCTCCGGTTTATCAGTTTCACATACTTGGATTCCTTTTCCCTATTTTACCTTATGCATCACCATGAATGAATCATAAACCGGCATTATTTTCTTCCCAGCTATTCACTTGCAATGGCCAAGCAGTTTTATTCCTGCAACTGGGTCCCTTCCTGGGTTACCGAGGAGCAACTGAACGGAATGGTTAAGATCGGCACCTTACCAAAGAAGAATGAGATCCGGTGGCGAGTTCCTGGGCCGGAAAATCCTCCTGCCCCAAACAGAATGAAGTGGTGGTGTTTGTTGATCATATAGGCCGTGGCTTTAAACCGCCCAGATCAAAGTTTTTTCGAGATGTACTTGCTAGCTTTCAGCTCCATCCTCAAGATATTGGACTCAACTCGGTATCCAATATATGCAACTTTCAAGTCTTTTGTGAAGCGTACCTTCAAGAAGAACCAACTGTTGAGCTGTTCCGGGATTTCTTCCATTTAAACCGCCGCACTGAGTTTGTAGACGGACCCAATACGGAACTTGGCGGTGTCTCAATTCAGAAAAGGAAAGAGGTTGAGTTTCCTCATGCCAAACTTCACAGTCACCCAAAAGAGTGGAATCAAACTTGGTTCTACTGCAGAGACACCTCTCCTGAAGATGAAAACCCTCTGCCGGGTTATCGTGCTGACCGACTTGCTAATACTCATCCGCTTCCGCAACGACTAAGTGCCCAGGAACGGCCCTCGTACGCACCTCAACTCGCCAAGCTGAGAGCCTTCCTAGCCAACGGTTTAACAGGCGTGGACTTCGTCCGTTGCTGGATATCCTGGAGCATTTTGCCGTTAAGTCGCCGCTCCAGCTTAATGTATGAGTATACTGGTGACGTTCAAGACTCTCAACGTCATATCAATATTCAGCTAACAGATGAAGAAGTCACTGAGTCTGTGAAGAAAATGTTGAACGAATCGGAAGCTGTCTGCAGCAAGACCGGGTTAAGTCCCTTTTACACGCAAAACAAACCGCCCGCTGTAAGTATTGTCTGTGCTTCCGCTTTACACCTGATATTTTTGGACTTTGCAATTTTTGAAGACCCTCTGCCCATTTTTAAACAGGGTGATGATCTGTTCTGGAAAAAGAAACCTCAAGAGAAAGCGGTGAAGCCTTCTCGTCCTAAAACGAAAGCTGTCAAGAAAACCACGAAGAGAAAAGCGCCTGAACCCATCGGTTTAGAGCTTGATGACGACCCGGACGAACCGGACGCAGAGGTAGAACTTGATTCACTTGGTTCACTTTTCATGCATCTTATTGACAATGATATTTATCAGGAGGACGTTGAGGGTAGCCAAGCTGACAATGCAGAGGTAATTATCCTTTCCTCCGGTTCAGACTCTCTGCCAATACAAAAAATCCGTCAAGCAGTCCGGAAAGTAAGATTTTCTCACCCTCTTGCTCACTTGGATCCAACATTTATTTTGAAGAAGCAGAAACACGAGGCTCGCCGCACAACCCGGCACAACGGTCAAACGGTCACTTCGACCGGTTTACCGAATACCCCGGTCCGGAAACGCCGAACTGAGGTCTCACCCACTTCTGACACTTCTTATCCCAAGGCCGACTATTATCGACAACATCTTAATCCATCTGATTCGAATTATTAGGTGACACCTCCTTCATCCTCTGGCGAGTCAACATCAACACAACTACCTCCCCTTAAGACCATTGCTGGGTAAGTTTTAACTGAATCTTTTGACTCTTTGTATTTGCATGTTGTTTTCATCCTTGCATCTTTTCCTTTTCAGAGCCAAGGCTAGACCCAGCAAGAAAACTCGGGTGAATAAACCGTCTTAAGAATTGGTTGTTGAACCAGAGAAAACCACTGAACCGGAAGGTCCTCATGTAGACACCGTTGTTCATGAACCACCCCCTTCGGATCATGATTTGAATGAGCAAACAGAAGTTGATACCGCTATGCCAGATGATAAACCGGCCAGTCCAATCCAGGCTGACGACGGATCTTCTAGTCCAGTGAAGACGACTGATACTCCATCAACTCCAGAAAAGGCTGTTGGAAATAAAGAATATGAGGTTATCATTACCGGTATTGGCCACACCTCTCCTGGCCAACCTGTTGTATTGGCAAAACATAGTGCCAAAGAAGAACGTGCTGCCATGGAGAAAGGCAAGTGGAGCACCGATTTATCAAGCTATGCCCACTTCAATGCTCAAGAACTCCACTCCGGCTTTCTAAACCGTCTGCACACAAACCATGATTATGAAGCCGGTTTGGTGAATCTGATGAAGGAGCGCTATGAGGTAATGACATAACTTATCCTTTCTTAAGTCCAATTGCAAATACCAACCCTAGTAGCCCCCAAGGGCCGGTTTATGATAGCAATCATAAATCGGGACTTTGTAATATCTCAACCCTTGCATACTTATCCTCCATATGCCAGGTGATCCTTTGAAATAAACCGGTACTTTATCGTTGTATTCCTGTAGTTTTCATCTGTGTAGCCCCCAAGGGCCGGCTTATCTTTCTAAGGTAAACCGGCTCTTTAATCAATGCTTCAACTTTGAACAGATGTACATTAGCCCCCAAGTGCCACAGATAATGTTTGCATTGTATTTGGGACTTGCAAAAATTTCTGATAACAGAGAAAATAGGCATTAGCCCCCAAGTACAAAGTGCATAACTTGTTATGTGCTTGGTACTTCAAATATATACTTCCCACTGATGATATGTCATTCCTTTACAGGCTGAGCTAAGCAAAAAGGACTCCCAAACCGCTGATCTTCAAGACAACATGGAGTCTCAGCAAGCGGAAGCTTCCAAAGCCAAGGAGGAACTGACTAAAGCCTTACCAGCCATGGAGAAGATGAAAGAAAATTTTAAGAAGGAACATGCATACTAGGATGCCGAGAAGTCCGGTTTGACAAAGAAGGCCGAAGACGCAGAAGCAACCTTGAAGCTGGTGGTTGAAGAACTGACCGGCTTAAAGCGGCATATTAATGCCATGACCTCTGCTGTATTTGGTGAGTTTCCTCATATGAAGTTTTCCCAATCCATAATATCTTATCAAAGGCCGGATTACTGACGCTTTACCATGACAGGACATGCATTACTCATCTGTGCTCCTACATGTGGATGAAACTTAAAGCGACCTATACTTTGATAGAACAGCTGTATTCTGGATCCCAGCGAGCCATTTGCACTGCATCTTATAACAAACCTCCTCCAGCGCTGATAAAAGAGACCATCGAAAAGCTGGCCAAGCTGCCTGCCCGGTTGGATGAACTGAAGAGATCAGCCGCAAGGTCAGGTGCACTGACCGTGCTAATCCGGGCCAAGGTGTGGATTCCAGATCTTGAACCGGCAGATATCGGCAAGGCTACCCCAGCGTGAAGGAAGATGGCACCGAATTCAACAACGATGATCTCCGAAGGCTGACAAAGGAAATGCGGCCTATAGCAAGCAAATTGGTGGATGACACAGATCTATCTCATTATCAACTGGTTTACGATGTTGAGGGGAAAAGACAGCCCGCGCCGATTCATAATGTAGAAGATCTTGTTCCGCCAATCCGTAAGCACACTTACGCTCCTGACATTGACCCTTCCAACCTTATTCATGAAGAAGCCGTTTTCAAGCTTTAACTGGAATCGATTGGTCAATGATTGATTTCCAGCGACTGGGTAGGGATGAGGAGAATGCACCCGCTCAAGATGACCCTCAATCTTCAAGCCGTCCGGATGAAGAATCGTAATCCGGAAGCCGGTTTAATCATTTGCCCAACTTGTTGAAACAATTATCCTGTGTGGGCACTAAAGCGCCTTGTAATAGGCTAGTTCAAATACTTATCTGCTTATGCCATCGAGCATACTTATTGTGCTTGACATTGATAACTCGCCATGCTTTTGGGATCTATTATATGCATAATCCACAGTGGCTTTATTTAGCTTATTCCTGCAAAAAATTTGAAAGTGTCCTAGCAGTTTACCGCTGGACGGGTCATGGTGCCCAAACATATATATAACCTGGATGCCGAACCAAGGCTGTAATATGTAGATATATAATAGATGATACCTATGGTATATCTCGTTAGGCTTACCAACTGTTGTTATAACAAAAGATGATAACACCAATCTGGAGTGTTGATGACTCCTTGCATCCTTGTCGATTCATACCGAAATCTTTCCGGGTGATGGTAAACACCGGTTTATGCATATAATTGTGGTGACCTGTAGTCAAACCAGACCGGAGCAATATTATTGCCGGATTAAAACCAACCATGTAATGACAACTTAGTGTTGAAAGCCATGCCGGGTTGTAATAAACACCGGTTTATCAGAAAATATTCATAAATCCCTTATCAAAAGATGTTTAAAACAACAAATACAAAAGAAATATGCAAGGCTTTTCATGGGCTACCAGGCCCTAAATCGAGGCTTTTCATGGGCTGCCAGGCCGCTGAGTTAAACCATTTTTCAAAGCCTTTTAAGATGGACCTCAATCTTTAACCAATCACCGTTTTAACTTTGACAAGTTCAGGGTCTATGAGATTGACTTGTCAAACGTTCGATGGGTCATACCAGGTTTACCTGGATGGAGTGGCTTACTTAAAGAGGCAGGATAGCCCGGGGTTTTAGGTGAATACACCTGGCTTCCAAGGCTGGCTTGATAGCCTATTACAAGGGTGCAATCTCGTTGTTCTTTGAGAAGCAAGGAGCCCCCAAGTAATATTTGAGCTATGCTCAGTGGTTACCTATGTTTGAGTTGTGCTTTATGCAACAGACTCTCTTTGGTTCCACATAATTTCCTTTTGGCTTTAAGCCGATCAAGAGGTGTAGCTATGGTGTAAATTCAACCAAGCCCCCTAGTGATTTCCCTATTTGGCCTTAAGCCGACCAAGAGGTGTAGCTATGGTTCGAATACGACCAAGCCCCCTAGTGATTTCCTTTATATCGGTGTAGCTTCATAAACCGGGTTAGTAGAACTCCGCTTTATAAGTAGAAGCCCCCATGTAACCACACACGATGTAAAAAATAACAGATACCCCGCTTTAGCTGAGGCTCCGGTTTATTATATAATATATACATTGTCATAAGTATGTACATAAGAAGAGCCTGTGGCTCAAGTATAGTAAGGCCGAAGAAGAGCTATATTCCATGGCCGCTGGGTCACCTCCTCCGATTTGCGTGAGTCTTTGTGCTCTCGAACATCGATAAAGTAGTATGACCCATTGTGCAGGTTTTTGCTGACCACAAAAGGTCCTTCCCAAGGCGGGGATAACTTGTGCATGTCAGTCTGATCCTGGATGAGCCAGAGCACCAGATCGCCCTTTTGAAAAGTTCTGGTCTTAACTCGGCGGCTGTGATAACGTCGGAGATCTTGTTGATAAATCGCCGATCGCGCCGCTGCGAGATCATGCTCCTCATCTAATAGGTCCAGTGAGTCCTGATGTGCCTTCTCATTTTCAGCTTCAACGTAAGCCGCCACACGGGGTGAGTCATGACGGATGTCACTAGGGAGAACCGCCTCTGCTCCGTAAACCATGAAGAAAGGCGTGTAACCCGTAGATCTGTTTGGTGTGGTGTTGATACTCCACAATACGGAAGGTAACTCCTCCACCCAACAACCCGGCGTCCGCTTTAAAGGAACCATAAGCCGGGTTTTGATTCCTCTCAAGATCTCTTGGTTTGCCCTTTCTGCTTGACCATTAGATTGAGGGTGAGCCACTAATGACACATCAAGTCGGATGTGCTCTCGTTGACAAAACTCCTCCATCACGCCCTTGGATAGATTAGTACCATTATCAGTTATGATGCTGTGTGGAAAACCAAACCGGAATATCACCTTTTTGATGAATTGAACCGCCGTGGCCGCATCACACTTGTTGACTGGTTCTGCCTCTACCCACTTGGTAAATTTATCAACTGCCACCAAGAGGTGGGTCTTCTTATCTTTGGACCTCTTAAAAGGTCCAACCATATCTAGCCCCCAAGTTGCAAACGGCCAAGTGATTGGAGTCATTCTCAACTCTTGAGCCGGAACATGAGCGCGGTGCGCAAATTTCTGACAACCGTCACACCTTTTTACTAAATCCTCAACATCAGCATGAGCCGTCAACCAATAGAAGCCGTGATGAAAAGCCTTAGCCACCAAGGATTTTGAACCGGTGTGGTGACCACAATCTCCTTCGTGGATTTCTCGCAAAATCTCACAACCCTCTTGAGGAGACACACAACGCTGAATTGCTCCTGTGACACTGTAATGATGTAGCTCCCCATTGATAACGGTCATTGACTTGGATCGCATGATTATCTGTCGGGCCAAGGTTTCATCATCCGGTAACTCGCCCCGGTTCATGTAAGCCAGGTACAGGACTGTCCAATCCGGTATAACATGCAAAGCCGCCACCAACTGGGCCTCCGGGTCAGGAATAGCCAACTCCTCCTCTATGGGTATCTTGACCGACGGATTATGAAGTACATCGAGGAAGACATTTGGTGGCACCGGTTTACGCTGAGAGCCTAGATGACTTAAAGCGTCCGCCGCCTCATTCTTTCGCCGGTCTATATGGTCAACTTGATAACCCTTGAAATGACCAGGCACTATGTCCACCTCTCATCGATATGCAGCCATGAGTGGATCCTTAGAATCCCAAGTGCCAGATACCTGCTGAGCCACCAGGTCCGAGTCACCGAAGCACTTAACCCAGCTTATGTTCATCTCCTTAGCCATCCTCAGACCATGGAGTAAGGCCTCATACTCAGCTGCATTGTTAGTGGAAGGGAACATTAAGCGGAGAACATAACAAAACTTGTCACCTCGTGGGGAAGTTAATATGACTCCAGCCCCCGAGCCCTCCAACTGTCTAGACCCATCAAAGTGAATGGCCCAATATGTGTTATCTGGCTTTTCCTTCGATGCCTGCAACTCTGTCCAATCATTGATGAAGTCCACAAGTTCTTGGGATTTGATTGCTGTGCAAGGCGTATATTTTATCCCGTGAGGTCCAAGCTCAATAGCCCATTTGGCAATCCGTCCAGTTGCTTCTCTGTTTTGAATGATATCTCCCAGAGGGCTGAACTGACCATTGTGATAGGATGACCCTAAAAATAATGCTTGAGCTTTCGGCTTGCCATGAAAACCCCATACACCAGCTTCTGCCAATGCGGATACCTCTGCTTCGACTCAATAAGCACCTCACTGATATAATAAACCGGCCGCTGAACCGGATACTCCTTTCCAGCCTCCTTACGCTCCACAACAATAGCCACACTAACAGCCCAGACATTAGCAGCCACATATAGCAATAAGGGCTCTTTATCAACCGAAGCCGCAAGGACTGGCGGTTCAGCTAACTGTCTCTTCAAATCCTCAAACGCTTTATCAGCCGCGTCGCTCCAGACAAAGTCGTCCGTTTTCTTTAGCATATGATATAAAGGGATAGACTTCTCCCCAAGATGACTGATAAACCGGCTCAAAGCCGAAATCCAGCCCGCTAAACGTTGAACATCATTGATACATGCCGGTTTAGCCAGAGAGGTGACAGTTGTGATCTTCTCTGGATTAGCCTTAATGCCTGTGTTAGACACCAGAAAACCCAAGAGCTTGCCTGCCGGAACACTAAAGACACATTTGGCCGGATTAAGCATCATCTTATAAACCCGGAGGTTATCAAAGGTTTCCTTCAAGTCATCTATCAATGTTTCCTCCTTCCTAGATTTCACCACAATGTCATCCACATATGCATGAACATTGCGCCCAATCTACTTATGAAGACAATTCTGAACACAACGCTGATAAGTCGCCTGGGCACTCTTGAGCCCAAAAGGCATAGATACATAGCAGAAGGCTCCAAAGGGAGTTATGAAAGCTGTCTTCTCCCGGTCTTTAACTGCCATTTTGATCTGATGATAATCAGAATAAGCATCCAGAAAACACAAACGGTCACACCCCGCCGTAGCATCAATGATTTGATCAATACGAGGGAGAGCAAAGGGGTCAGCTGGACAAGCCTTGTTCAAGTCCGTGTAGTCCACACACATCCGCCAAGTGCCGTTTTTCTTAAGAACCAACACCGGATTAGCCAGCCACTCAGGGTGAAAGACCTCCATGATAAACCCTGCTACCAAAAGCCGGGCTACCTCCTCACCAATAGCCTTACGCCTCTCTTTGTTGAAGCGGCGGAGAAACTGCCTGACCGGTTTAAACTTAGGATCTATGTTAAGGTGTGCTCAGCGAGTTCCCTCGGTACACCTGGCATGTCAGAAGGCTTCCATGCAAAGATGTCCTGGTTCTCATAGATGAACTCGATGAGCGTGCTTTCCTATTTGGGATCCAGGTTAGCGCTAATGCTGAACTGCTGAGATGAATCACCAGGAACAAAATCAACCATTTTAGTGTCTGCAGCTGATTTAAATTTTAGTGCCGGATCATGCTCCGTAGTTGGCTTCTTCAGAGAAGTCATATCTGCCGGATCAACATTGTCCTTATAAAACTTCAGCTCCTCTGTGGCACAAACTGACTCAGCATAAGCCGCATCACCCTCTTCACATTCCAAAGCAATCTTCCTGCTCCCATGTACTGTGATGGTCCCCTTATGACCCGGCATCTTAAGCTGTAGATAAACATAACACGGCCTCGCCATGAACTTGGCATAAGCCGGCCGTCCGAACATGGCATGATACGGACTCTTGATTTTCACCACCTCAAAAGTCAAAGTTTCTGACCTTGAATCATGATCATCTCCAAAAGACACCTCTAGGGCTATATTGCCACTGGATACGCCGATTTACCAGGCACCACGCCATGAAAAACGGTGTTCGATGGTTTAAGACTCTTATCTGTCAATCCCATACGGCGGAAGGTATCATAGTAAAGGATATTGATACTGCTCCCCCCGTCCATAAGCACCTTGGTGAACTTATACCCCCCAACTTGAGGTGCCACAACTAAGGCCTGATGACCCAGATTATCAACCCGGGGTGGGTGATCCTCTCGACTCCATAGAATGGGTTGTTCAGACCAGCGCAAATACTGAGGTACCGCCGGTTCAACAGAGTTCACGACCCTTTTGTGAAGCTTTTGATCATGCTTACACAAGCTAGTGGTAAAGACATGATACTGCCCACTATTCAACTACTTCGGATTGCTCTGATAACCCGACTACTGCTACTGCCGATTCCCCTGATGGTTATAACCTCCCTGATTGCCCTGATTACCTTGATTGCCATGTCCGGTCTGATTGCCTTGGAATCCTGAACCGGAGCTGCCGCCTCCGTAACCCGGTCCATGAAAACTGCCTCCTGAACCGTCGAGCGGGCCATTGTCGTATTGAAACATATTGGAATTCTTGAACTCTCGCATGATGAAACAATCCTTCCAAAGATGCGAAGCTGGCTTCTCCTTCGATCCGTGCTTTGGACAAGGTTGATTTAGTAGGCACTCCAGATTGGGGCCTGACCCTCCACCCCTCTGGGGCGGTTTACCCTTATGACGCTGACCATTATCCTGGGCGTTGGTGTTAGCCACAAAATCCAGGCTATTATCCGCTTTGCGCTTACCATTGTTCCCATGACCTGCCGGGTTATGCTGCTGCCCCTTGGCACTGCCATTCTTTTTCCCTTTCCCTGGTTTGTCCTCTTCAAAATCAGGGTCCTTGGTACTATCTGAATCGGCATATTTAACCAAAGCGGCCATAAGTGTTGACATGTCATTACAGTGACGTTTGAGCCTTCCCAACTTCAGTTTTAATTACATGAACCGGCAGTTGCCCTCCAATGTCAAAACTGTTGTATCTGCATTGATGCGGTCTGATGAATGCAAAATAGCTGAGACTCACTTCACCCAATGGGTCGTAGACTCCCCATCCTCTTGAACACAAGCGGCTAGGTCCACAATTGACATGGGCTGCTTACATGTATCCTTGAAATTCTGGATAAACCGGCTCTTTAACTCGACCCATGACGCAATGGAGTTAGCTGGTAGACTCTTTAACCAAGTACGAGCTGTTCCTTCCAACATCATGGTGAAATACTTAGCACATACCGCTTCATCCACATTCAGCATCTCCATCGCCATCTCATAACTCTCAACCCATGACTCAGGGGGCAAATCGGCAGTGTAATTGGGCACCTTACGAGGGCCCTTAAAATCCTTGGGCAGTCGCACATTACGCAAGGCTGGGGTGAGGCACGGTACCCCCAAAGAACTGAAGACCACACCTGGTTCTACTGAGGTGGTCGGACGAACCGGAGTAGGCTGACGGGCTGCATGCTGAGCTGCTAACTCGGCCTCTCGACGGGCTCGGCCATGATCCACCACATCTTGTGCATTAGCTCCACCACCCGCCAGGTTACCGTGCCGCGCACTGCTTGACACAACCGGTTCATCAATATGCCTGCTGTAACTCCGGCTTGGATGGAGGGTGGAATGAATCCTCTCACGACTATGCGAATAAGCCTGTTGCTGGGTTAAAGCTGTTTGGAGGAGTTCCCTAGCCCGTCGTGTCTCAACTGCCACCGGTTACTCGCCTTCGATCGGGAGAGCTGCCAATCATGAAGCGGCGGCCACAATGTTATCCAATGGGCTGGAGTAATGCCCCAGAGGCGTCGGAACGCGTTGTGACACAATGTTGTTCTGACGAGGCAGGTCCATCGTGCGCTGAACCGGCGCTCCTATTACCGGTGCCTCAGTCCGGTTTACCACCGGCTGGTTACTGGTTCCTAGGGCTGGAATTCGAGCCGAGTCAAGCCAGCTCGGCTTGACTCGCTAGAGCTTGTTTCGTTAACGAGCTAGCTCGACTCGACTTGTTATTATAACGAGCTCAAATTTAAGATTGGCTCGACTCATATAACTCGCGAGCTGAATCGTTTAGCTTGTTAAGCTCGTTAAAGATATGAACATAAAACCCTTAAATATTATAAAAATGAGTATGTATATATTAAACATATATATCACTAACAATAGTAATTTCCTTGTAACGCATGAGTCTTCTAGGCGGTTGGGCCTTCAATGGCTAGGCCTTGTGTTGTGCGCCTAGGACATAGGGTGCTGAGTGGCTGATCTTTTTTTGTATTGAGAGTGGCTGATCTTTTGTACCGAGCCTAACGAGTTACACGAGTACTCGTGAGATTGGCTCGTTTAACTTGGTCTATAAACGATCTTAAACTAAATCTTGGCTCGACTCGTTATTCTTCGAGTTCGAGTCGATTCGAGCCGACTCACAAGCTACTCGTTTAGCTCACGAGCTTCGAGCTTTTTTTCCAGCCCTACTGGTTCCTGCTCCTGGCGTGTTGAAGAGATTTCTTGGCTCATAACCCGGCGGGAGGTGCGACCGGTATCTCCTCCTGATCACATCATCTGAGGCACTCTGATCCAGCCTAAGCCGGTAGGCATGAGCTTCTAACTCGACCCATTCTGTAGCCATCCTGGCGTTCTCTGCCGCCAGGTCCGCTTTAGCCTATCTGATCCTTCACCTTTGCAATCTTCGTGTTGTGCTGATCCCATTTTGCCGCGTCCACCTCCGCTGCTAGTAACGTTGCTAAAGTGTCAAACAGATCGGACAAAACTTGAGCCGGAGGCGGTGCAGAGCCCCCTGCTCCCGCTGGCGTTGCTGTTGCTGAACCGGAGATCATTGCCGCTGCGGTAGAAGAGTGTTGTGCTGGTTGTGTACCGGCCATGAAGACCGCGACCTGGCTTAGCAGATCGAGGGGGTCTGGAATACTGTTGCCATTGGAACCTCCACTAATCCGGCCGTCCTGCAGCTGATACAGCGACTCAGTCTCTTCGGTTCAAGACTCGTCATTAGAATAGACAACGTTTTCTCCATCAGATGCCGGTCCATCCTCATATTCCGCTCCATGGATGACACCTACGAAAATGTGCCTTGCTGCGGGCTGAACCTGAGCAGGGCTTGCACGCTGAGCCATCTCGATGATGTCGGTGCAGGTGTCCGGCTCAGGGCCCGGTTCGCCGATCTTGCCGATGAAGACGTGAATCCCACCAAAGGGGACTCGGTACCCGTATTCAATTGAACCGGCCTCGGGACCCCATCCTACGTCGTCGATCTAGAGCTTGCCGCGATGACTTTTAGTCATCCGGCCCACCGTGTATCCCTTGAGCCCTTCAAAGCAGCCCTTTAAGAACTCGAAACCATCGTGCGATAGCCCCACGGTGGGTGCTAACTGTCGTGGTTTTGTCACGGCAGATGTCCTCGTGAAAGGACTTAGTCGTGGAGCCATCGCTACGGGTTAGCTTAAAGGGGTTAAACCGAACAAGGGACACGAGAGTTTTATACTAGTTCGGCCCCTTACGATGAAGGTAAAAGCCTATGTCCAGTTGTGATCGAATTGCTAGGGTTTCGATGACCAGGGAGCGAATCCGCTTTACCTGGCTCTCGAGTTGTTGTTGTGAGTTGTTCCTAAACCACCACCGGGTCGTCCCTTTATATACATAGGTCGACGCCCGTCGGTTTACAGAGTCCCGAGGCCGGATCGTCAAATCCAACTCGGTCTCTATCCTTCCTATCTTACAATGCAAGTTACATGAGAAAGTGGGTTTACATCTACAAGCCTTAACCCGCCTTTGGGCCCTGGGCCTTCATAAAGCGCCACCATCCTCACGTCTTCATGGGATTTTGAATAAAGCAACCATCATGGGGATAATCCGACATCTCCTAGCCGGTTTACGCCCAGTGGTAATATCCCCAACATCGACCAATCGCCTCGAGATGCTAGGGGCCGACTCTCTGCTGCAAGCATGGATTCAAAATTTGAAACCTTGATGTGGTGCTGGAACGGTAACAATAAAATTTCACCAACACACATGAATGCACAACCTTATGTATGCATGCTTATGCACATGAAATATATTCAACCAGGCACATATGATAAGCAGGGGACTACAATTTATTTCATCATTGGACATGTAATTACTTATAAAATCTTCTGGCCCTAGCTACTCCACATCAACTTACTCGCTTAGAAGAGGAGAACTTCATGGGTATGCAAGCTCAAAGAAACACCGAAAAAGCAAACAATATGATTCTTAGAGTATTCATGCACATGCTATTTGTGCGCCACTTATTATTCCAAGTTATATGTAGATAAAGTTCGATCATCTCGACCTTATGCACATGTCCACTCAGCTAGATTGGCAAAATTAAATTCATGTATCATGAAGTAATGACTGCATAATTAATGTCAAGATTTGCGGTGTTGCTCTTGGTCACGAGTCAAAACTTAACTATGATGTCACAAGAAAAATGTAAACTCTAGAAGAACAGACTTTGATGGGCCCATGATGTGTAATAGCGATGAATTAACTACAGTCCAACAGCTTTGGTAAGTGGTCGCGAGCACCATGCCTATGACACGATGAAGACAAAATGACCCTCGGCGAGAGCCATATCAAGTTGATCAAGATTTCTGTGTTCTCCGCATGGTTTGGGGAAGCACAACATCTTCTACATCTAGGAACTTGTGCGCAAGATTTTGACTATTGGCCCACACTTCAAGGAGGCAAACAACTTCCTGTGGTCATTCAAGCTGAAGGCACTGCTCGCTTGCCTGAAGAAGAGGAACCACTACGTCGAGGGTGATGACACTGAAAACCGTGAGAACTACATCACCAACTTGTTAGAAGGATGAACTATGTTGAATGAGCTCCTTGATCCCTGTGTTGGAAGGATAAACTTGTTTCACATTAGGAAGTGGATGATGAATATGCAAACGAAAAGTGCATCTCACCCCAGCACAAAATTTTCATTGACCTTAGCCCAACAGCTACTCCCTAAAGCCTCAACCCATAACATCCATAAAGTTATTAAAAAAACATCAACAGTCAGCGACAACAAACAATGACATACGTCCCATTGGTCCTGTGCATACGCACGTTCCTATGGATCCATCGATTAATCGATGTATGCTGCTATACGCCTTTACCTGTATGCGAACAGATGGAAGCCCTCATCTATTTGGATCCGTAATCTCGCAGCGAATCGGCGAGACAGCGACAAACGACGGCGAACTCGACGCCGTTTCATCCGAGGAATGGTGAGATCGGCCGATCGTCCGCCACTGCATAATGTTTAATTGCCAAATGTTGGCTCTTCCCATCCCAAGTAATCTGCCACACCCTGCCTTCTTTGATCTCTCGGTCTCTACTGTCTACAACTCTACATGTGATTTGATTTTGTGATGGGTATTGGGTAAGTAATCTTTTTTCATTTTCTCTTTGATTCACCTAGGACCAAGAGGATATGAATAATTTTTTGTTGAAAGGGAAACAAACAACATCACACTAGATAGTAACGTGGCATGGACTTCAAGGCCAGTTAGACCAAGACAAGATCGGTTAACTCATCTGCCTTTGGCAAAAATTAACTTAGATGAACTTCCTCATGATCTTGCTGATCGAAAAAGAATAGGGTAGTACACAAAGAATCCTAAGAAGCAATATGAGATTAGAAGAATATATTTAAATAGAGGATCTTACAGACCAAAATAAGACTTTAAATATCCTCAGAAAACGATCACAGGAGCTGAATGGAGATTTAATCCAAAATGGTTTAAAGACTATCATTGGCTAGAGTATAGTGATAAGGTGCATAAGGCATTTTGCTTGTGTTGCTATCTATTCAGAGATTGCATAGATGGCCAAGGTAGTAATGATGCATTTGTTGTTAAAGGATTCTCTTGCTAGAATAAGAGAAAGAAACTAGATACACATGAGGGTGAGGTTAATAGCTTTCACAATATAGCTGTTAAAAGATGTGATGCTTTAATGAATTAAAATCAGTCCATTAAGGTTGCCCTCTACAAGCAAACCAATATTAGAAAGATACAAAATCGTATTCAGTTGAATACTTTTGTTGAATTGGTTAGATACTTGCTACATCAAGGTTTAGCTTTCCGCAACAATGATGAATAGGAGGATTCAAGAAATAAGGGGAATTTTTTAGAGTTGGTACAAACTTTAGCAAATCAAAATGAGGATGTAAGGAAGGTAGTCCTTCAGAATGCTCCAAAAAATTGCAAATGGGTGTCTCCATATTCAGAGGAATTACGTTGCCCTATCTATGATGCTACACCGCCATAATTTTTGCTAGAGTGGGCAGCGGTTGACACGACACCAGTGCCCATTTTTTCTAGCTTCGTCCCTAAACTGTGCTAATTTGCTCAGTATACAACAGTCAGTTGCACTATGTTCGCTGTGTATACAGTTGTTGCTACTCTTGCACTGCCCTTGGTGTTCATGTAGAGCTGAGGAGTCGGTGCATCGCCAGGGCTCTATGAACCGCAACCAATTTGTAGCCTACCTGTCTGGCCCATCGATCCACTACGAAAGGGGATTGGCACCCAGGCAGTGGGAAAGAGGTCGGCAGTTTAAGCTTCATTCCTGATGCCGCCAAATCCAAAAGGTTCCTAACAAGCTGGATTCCTTAATGGATTTATCGCACCGGCTAAGGATACATATCATGCCATCTGTTTCCTTGTTTCTCCCCAGTTGGCATCCCTGGTACAATTTCACCATTGTTAAAAAACTTCAGCCCCTAGTGTGTTTATACACACACAGACCTAGGAACCAGACTCAACAAGGACATCAACATGACCAGTCAAAGGACTTAAACCTAGACTACCGCAATTATCAATAGTACAAGAACATGACTAGTCAAAGGTATTAAATCTGGACCTACCGCAACTAACTTCATAATGCACCAAGCCAAACACCATATATTTACAGTACTACTAGTAGTAGCAAAACCAGTTCAGTCTTTGACTCAGGCATGTCAAGCTAGCAAAAACCAACTTCAAAATGGGCTTTATCAGGGGAAGATTATTTCCAGCAATCTTTGCTACCTGTCATCTCTTGTACACCCTCGAATCCTGACTTGTTTAAGATTCACGACTTGTCGATGCAACTCAATGCTTTTAGACTAGCTCCCTCATTACATACTGGCCGATGACCACATGGGTTCACGTAGAGATAAGGCCTTATTCGACATACTCACCTTTATCAATTACCATTCAATTACATGCTCCAACTTGATCTCTTGTCGAGACACGTATTTTAGCCCAGAGTAATACACCTCAGTGCTTGGATATGAACACTTGGCATGATGTTGACTAGATTAGCTAGTATGCATGCACATGACTCATCGATTTATCTAACTTCTCAATGATGATGCTTGCGCCCCGCCGATGATATCGTCCTTGCCATCTTTGTCTCCGTAATCTACCGAAGGGCGATCGACCCATTCGAGATCCTAGGGGTCGCCTCCTTGTTGCAAGCATGTATTCAAAACTTAAAACCTTGATGATACCAAATATTAAGTTCCCCATGGAACGGCCACACAGAAAATTTCACCAACACACATGAATGCACAACTTTATGTATGCATGACTGTGCACATGAAATCTATTTAAGAAAGCACATGAGATAAGTAGGGGACAACCAATTTATTTCTTCATTGGAGATGGAATTAATTATAAAATCTCCCAGACCCAGCTACTCCACATCAGCTTAGCCGCTTAGAAGAGGAGAACTTCATGGATATGCAACTTCAAAGAAACACCAAAACAACAAAACGTTGTGATTCTCAGAGTATTCACGCACATGCTATTTGTGTGCCACTTATTGTTCCAACTTATTATATATATATATGTAGTAAAGTTCGATCATAGATCTTATGCACATGCCCACTCAGCTAGGCTTACATAATTAAATTTATGTATCATGAAGTAACGACTGCATAATTAATTTCAAGATTTGTGGCATTGCTCTTGCTCATGAGTCAAAGATTAACTCTAATTTCAGAAGAAAAATGTAAACTCTAGAAACACAGACATTAATGCGCCCACTTGGTCCAGTAGCAATGAATTAACTACCGTCCAACAGCTTTGGCGGGTGATGGCGAGCACCCTGCATGTGACACAATGACGACAAAATGACCCTCGAGCCATATCAAGTTGATCATCATTTCTGTGTTCTCCGTAGGGTTTGGGGAAGCACAACATCATCTGCATCGAGGATATTGTGCATGAGATCTTGATTGTTGGCCCATACTTCAAGGAGGCAAACAACTTCAGGTGGTCATTCAAGATGAAGGGACCGCTCAGTGGCCTGAAGAAGTGGAACCACTACGTCTAGGGTGGTGACATTGAAAACCGCAAGAACTACATCAACCAACTCATTAGAAGGATGAACTATGGTCAATGAGCTCATTGATCCCTGTGTTGGAAGGATAAACTTGTTTCACATTAGGAAGCGGATGATGAATATTCATGCGTTGTTTGTATTTAGAACTAGACATGCTTGGAAGAAATCTCACATTTCCTCTAGAGGTTTGAGTTATTTACTTGTTTTACTGTGGGTCTCAAAGATGCTTTTAGTTTTTGTCCTATACTATATTATTTGGTCTTACAATAGCTGGCCAATTGTTACTCCTAGCACCAGTCTCCCCCTTAGCTAAAGAAAAGTAAATGTTCCATCACTTTCTAATAAAGAAACGTAAATCTTCCATCACTTTCAGCTTTCTCTCCTGTCCATGTCCTTTGTACTACTAATTTGCTCTACATGTATGAGTCAATTTTACACTAATTTGCTGTGTATACATGAGCCAATTGTACACTAATTTGCTCTGTATACATGAGTCATTTGCATCACTTTTGCTGTGTATACAAGATTCCACTTCTAAGCTCATTTATTTCTTAGGCCTCTTGGGTTCACAAGATAGGAATGTCATAGGAAAAGAAAATAAGATGCATCTATCATGATTACCAATAGAATTAATCCCTGTAAACCAAAGTAGAACTAGTGTATTGGAATCCGTTAACGATCGGTAACAAACTCCAGAAACCGCGAGCATTGTTCCACAAGTGCAAAATGGAGTTGAAGTCAATGGACAATGAGTGTGGATCAGATCATGATTATGCCTCTGACACCTCTATCTAACACAGGAACACAGCCAAAGTTGGCAGTGGAAAAGAGTCTTGCTATTTAATCTTCATTCCTAATGTCTCCAAATCCAAAAGGTTCATAACATGTTGGATCCAATGTTGGATTTCTCCTGTGAATCGGTTGCACCACAATAGTGAAACACACACGATGATGAGAACAATCAACTTTAACCAATGCTAATATGGACCATGCCTTTTATCTTTATTTCTTCTCATTTGGCATCTCAAAACTCCTGCCCTATGTGCTTATATACAGACACCACCCAAAACTAGACTCAACAAGACAACAACATGAATAGGGCAAAGGACTCAAACCAACCTACTGGTGCGCCAATTGATTTGGTAACGATAATGCACCAAACCAAACACTATTTAAATAATAGTACTAGCAAAACCTATTCGGCTCAACTCTTGAACATGAAAAGCTAGCACGTCAAGACTTCAGATTGGACTTCATCAAGCAAACATTATTTCCAACAATCTTTCTTATTTGTCGTTTGTTGTGCCCCTCAAATCCTGACTTGTTTAAGATTCACGATTATCGATGCAACTCAATGCATTGATCAGGAGAACGACTTCACCTTTTCAAGATACATCATGGAGAGGTGTACCAGTGTCATAAAAGAAGAGACTTTTGGCATATAGTTCACCACACCACGACTACTATGACAAAACAACTTGCTTAGTCGAACCTCAAGCCACAAATGGCGATGACACTGGTGCGCGTCGGTCCTAAACAAATGGTTTTAAACCCCTTTCCATGACGGAATTTCAAACTGTCGCCAAGTGAGTGTGTGTGATAGGGTGTCCTTCCCACACGACCTAGAAATCGTCGGGGATAGGCCCTCCTGGGACCCAAGCTGGGGCCGCGTGCGATCGGGCGAGGCATCGAAACCCAATCATTTTTGTAGGTATGTACATCCCACACAGTAATCCGAGAAAATCATTTCCATAGGTATGTACATCCCACACGGTAATTCGAGAAAATCATTTCCGTAGGTATGTACATCCCACACGGTGAATCCCAGAAAAACATTTCCGTTCGTATGTATATCACACACAGTCAATCCAAGGAATACGTTTCCGTTCTTATGTACATCCCACACAGTCAATCCAGGGAAAACGTTTCCGTTCGGACGTACATCCCACACAGTTTTATGTGTAGGCTCGTGTCTGAAAGGTGTAACTATCACACACGGTCTTCCTTGGTTAACTATTTGCTTTTATCAACTATATCACACACGATTTGATGAAGAAAACTGTGTGGCATTGGACTATCCATCGCAATCGCTTTTACTGCTAGAACCGTTTGCAAAGATCGATGACACATTTAGCAGGTTTATTAGTTTATAATTAATAATTCTAGTATTATGCAAATTCACATTTCATATCGAACAACTGTTTGCCAATTTCATATCAGGCACATAAATATATTATAACATCACAGTACGGTAGCTACATGAAAACAACACAGTACAACATATAGCTAGTTCAACTTCATAAGAACAATATATTCATTTCCCTAACCGAGATCATCCATGCTCGTCTTATCCACCTCTACTTTCAGTTCAGTAAGAACCCGTTTTACACGGGCCAACTGGGAAAGTGCCTCCTCCTTCGCCAACACCATCTTAGCAAAGTCTGATTTAAAAAATCTGAGCTCTTTCTCCACCTTCAACTTTTTATCCCGCATCTTGAAATATGCTTCATCGTTGACAAGACTTTCTCTAAGCCTACGTGTGTTCTCTTCCTCATACATACTCCTGAGCTTCATTAGGCACATCTTCAAAGACTGTTGATACGTCTCCAACGTATCTATAATTTTTGATTGTTCCATGCTATTATATTATCAACCTTGGATGTTTTATGTGCATTTATATGCTATTTTATATGATTTTTGGGACTAAACTATTAACCTAGAGCCCAGTACCAGTTTTTGTGTTTTCCTTGTTTTTGAGTCACAGAAAAGGAAAACCAAACGGAGTCCAATTGACCTGAAACTTCACAGAACTTACTTTTGGACCAAAAGAAGGACACGGAGTAAAAGAGTTGGGCCAGAAGAGTCCCGGGCTGCCCACGAGGGTGGGGGGCGCGCCCACCCCCTGGGCGTGCCTCCCTGCCTCATGGACAGCCCGGAGACCCCCCTGCCTTGTTCCTGACTCCAACACCTCTTATATAACCCAAAACTTCCAGAAAGAAACTTAGATCGGGAGTTCCGCCGCCAGAAGCCTCCGTAGCCACCAAAAACCAGTCTAGACCCGTTCCGGCACCCTGCCGGAGGGGGGAATCCCTCTCCGGCGGCCATCTTCATCATCCCGGCGCTCTCCATGATGAGGAGGGAGTAGTTCACCCTCGGGGCCGAGGGTATGTACCAGTAGCTATGTGTTTGATATCTCTCTCTCTCTCTCTCTCTCTCTCTCTCTCTCTCTCTCGTTGTAACGCCCTCGATGCGGCTATGTCTCCCACGTGTCGAGGCACGACTTAGAGACATAGGCGCATTGAAAGCAATGTCGCAAGTCGGGAATCATTACACAACCCATGTACATATATAATATAAAGGGGAATAATAACATAGTTGGCTTACACTCGCCACGTCACATCAAAGTACATAAATAACATCCATCATACAATCACTCATGGCCCGACTACGGCGCCAAAATAGAAAAGACCCCCAACAAGCGACTAGGCCCTGAATCTAACCCCGAATAGGCATCCCTACTGATCATCAGGAAAAGACACATAGTATCGCTGAGAGTCCTCGTCGTACTCCCACTTCAGCTCGAGCGCGCCATCCGGAGAAGTACCATCGGTCCCTGCATCTGGTGTAATAGTAATCTGTGAGCCACAAAGGACTCAGCAATCTCGCACCCTCGCGATCAAGACTATTTAAGCTTAATAGGTAGGAAAGGGGTAATGTAAGTGGAGCTGCAGCAAGCGACTAGCATATATGGTGGCTAACTTATTCGCAAAGGAGAGCGAGAAGAGAAGGCAAAGCACGAGCGGAAAACTAAATAGAGCAGACTACGCAAACATAACTCCAACGCCGTGTCCACTTCCCGGACTCCGCCGAGAAGAGGCCATCACGGCAACACACTCAGTTGATTCATTTTAATTATTTAAGGTTCAAGTTATCTACAACCGGACATTAACAAATTCCCATCTGCCCATAACCGCGGGCACGGCTTTCGAAAGATCAATCCCTGCAGGGGGTCCCAACTTAGCCCATAACAAGCTCTCACGGTCAACGAAGGAATAGATCTCCACCCAGGACCCACCGATCAGACTCGGTATCCCGGTACAACAAGATGATTCGACAGGTCAAAACTAGTCCAGCAACACCGCCCGAATGTGCCGACAAATCTCGATAGGAGCTGCACATATCTCTTTCTCAGGGCACACTCAGATTGTCCAAACTTCCGGTAGGCCAGCCCAGAGTTGCCCCTGGTGGCCACCGGCGGCTGACGTTCCGGACCAACACTCAGAGGAGCACTGGCCCGTGGGGGGCTAAAATAAAGATGACCCTCGGGCTCCGGAAACCCAAGGGAAAAAGGGTAGGTGGCAAATGGTAAAACCAATGTTAGGCATTGCTGGAAAAGCTTTAATCAAGGCGAACTATCAAGGGGTTCCCATTATAGCCCAACCGCGTAAGGGACGCAACAATCCGGGAACATAACACCGATATGACGGAAACTAGGGCGGCAAGAGTGGAACAAAACACTAGGCGAGAGGCCGAGCCTTCCACCCTTTACCAAGTATATAGATGAGTAAAGATAACATAGCAATATAATGATATCCCAACAAGTAAATAAGTGTTCCAACAAGGAACGGCTCCAATCTTCACCTGCAACTAACAACGCTATAAGAAGGGCTGAGCAAAGCGGTAACATAGCCAATCAATGGTTTGCTAGGACAAAGGTGGGTTAGAGGCTCAATCATGGCAATTGGGAGGCTGACAAGCAAGTGGTAGGCATCGTAGCATTGACAAAGCAAAAGAGCGAGCAAACTAGCATAGCAAAGATAGTAGTGATTTCAAGGGTGTGATCATCTTGCCTGCACAGTTGTCAGAATTGACTGGATCCTCAAAAGCAAACTCAACGGGCTCCTCGTTAGCGAACTCGTCTCCCGGCTCTACCCAACAACACAAACAAGCAACAAGGATACAATCAACCACGTGCAAGGGCAACCAATAAGATGCAAAGATGATATGCTATGCGGGGTGCGATGCGGGATGCAAAGTGCAAGATGTAACAGAAATGCATGAACCTGGCCTCAACTTGGAAATCCAAGTGTGCCACTGGATAGAGGGGAAGAAATCCCCTGAAAACGATATAAAGATCATGGCAATCGGAGCTACGGTTTAGAAATGGCAAGCGTTTTACTAAACGAACCGATCTGCGATTACAACAAGTAGGCTCCTAAATGCAACAAAATGAGCAGGCTACAGCCACCCAACATGAAAACAAGTTGCATGGCAGTGATGTACTAAAGAAGCTTAACAAATCACCAGGACTGAGGCATAGGCAAATTCATCCATTAAGGGCTTCAAACAAGCATGGCAAAACTGAATAAGCAAAACAGATTTCAGACTTAGCGAAATCAACGCTAGTCTGAAATTTCAGACCACGATGCTCTCTTCCGAGTGGCAAAACAACATGAAGCATAACCTGAACATGGCAAGTAAGAGCATGGCATGGAGCTACTCAACAAGCTTAACAAAACACCCAAAATGACCTGGGGCCAAAAGGGTTCACAAAATACTCTAACAAGCACACGAACATCGAAGAAACACAATCAATTTTCAGACTTAGTGAAAACTGGGACATGCTGGAATAATAACTCACGGAGGCATGTAAACGAGCTCGATGCACTCACTACGGTGCAAGTCATGCAAAGGCAAGCATATATCCATAAAGAAGACACAAAATTCTAGCTAGACATGGCAAGAACAATGGCATAGCATGCATGGATCACTAGCAATCACTCCGGCAAAATCGCAAAATAGTTCACGATCTGCCCAAAACAGCAACTATGCAAAAGTAGAGCTCGATTGAGTCAACCTAGGGTGCTCCAACATAACAAGCAAAGACATGGATGGATTAAGCACAACAAGCATAACAAATCACTCTTACTGATCATCCTCAAAAGAGGCACGGATCACTAGGAAACAAGCCGGACATATAGCATCGTGAACTAAAACATCCCAGACAGTGATTTTCACTAAGTCCCTGAAATCAGTAAACTCAGGTAGCCCTCTTCGCAAGCTTGCACAAGACAACACACACATCCTAAAAATACATGGGAGGCACCTCTGGAAAGAAGACAACATGCTTAACAATTCATCCCAAAGGGCACAGGCATATCATGCACGGATTAAACATGGCAAAAATGACAAAAGTGCATGTTGAACTAACGGATCTGCAATTTAACTCATGATGCCTCCTTCCAACAGCATTTTGGGCACCAAGATGACCTCAAATGCAAATGATGCAATGGAATGAAATGATGTACTCGTCGAGACGAAGATTTTGACATATCATATGCCGAAATCGGAGCTACGGATGCAAAGATATGGCAGGTCAAAGTAGCAAGAAAATCTAGGGTTTCGGGAGGAGAAAGTCAACCGAAATATCCCAGATCCAGATCTGGATCGGGCACGGATACCGAGGCGGCCGGAGTTACTGTTCACGGCCGGTTTGAGCTCGCCGGCGTCGAGGGAAGAAGGTGGCCGGGGCGGACTTGGCGGCGCACGCCGGCGCGGGAGGCGGCGGCGGGACGACGGACGTCGAGGCCGGCGAGGGTGGCGGCTTGCCGCGGCGGCCGAAGGCGAGGAGGCCGGCGTGGAGCTTGCCGGAGATCGTGGTGGCGCGGTGGTCGGCGGCGGGCGACGCGGCCGGCCGCGGGGAAGGAGGCGGCGCGGGATCGGGCGCTGGGAGGCGCGGCTACGGGCTCGCGGGGGCCCGGCTTGGGCCTCCCGGGCCGCGGCGGCGGAGGCGGCGGTGATGACACGTGGCGGTTGCGGACTGGTGCGGGCGGGCGGCGGCGATGTGTCCGGTGCGGCCGGACGTGTCCGGCGCGCCGGAGGGAATTTTTAGGGTTTCGGGAGGGGAGAGAGATCCGAATTTCGGGGGGGGGGGGGGGGTCTATTTATAGACCTAGAGGGAGCTAGGAGAATCCAATTGAGGTGCGGTTTTCGCCCACACGATCGTGATCGAACGACCGAGACGATGGAGCAGAGTTTGGTGGGTTTTGGGCCAAAATGGAGGGGTGTTGGGCTGCACACACACGAAGCCTTTTCGGTCCCTCGGTTAACCGTTGGAGTATCAAACGAAGTCTAAATGACCCGAAACTTGATAGGCGGTCTACCGGTAGTAAACCAAGGCCGCATGGCAAGTCTCGGCCCAATCCAGAAATGTTTAATCCCCACACACGAAAGAAAGCTAGAAATGGCCACCGGAGGAGAACGAAGCGCCGGAATGCGAAACGGACAACGGGGAAAATGCTCGAATGCATGAGATGAACATGTATGCAAATGCGATGCACGTGATGACATGATATGAGATGCACGAAAACAAAAACAACACACGGAGACAAAGACCCGAACCCGAGAATTAAATATAACTTAATGCCGGAAATGGCAAGAGTTGGAGTACAATTCGGGAAGGTTACATATGGGGCGTTACAACACTCCACCACTACGAAAAGATCTCGTCCCGAGATCTAGGACTGAAAGAACTCCGGGTACTCAGAACGGAGGTGATCCTCGCGTTCCCAGGTAGCTTCACGGTCGGAATGGTGTGACCACTTGAATTTGAGAAACTTGATTGACTTGTTGCGAGTTTTGCGTTCAGTCTCTTCAAGGATTGCAACTGGGTGCTCACGGTAGGAGAGATCTTCTTGGAGCTCAATGTGCTCGAAGTTGACGGTGCGCTCAGGCGCCTTGAAGCACTTTCGGAGTTGCGAGACGTGGAACACATCATGAACATTGGCAAAGGTTGCAGGAAGCTCGAGTTGATAGGCGAGGTCGCCTCTCTTGCTGACGATCTTGAAAGGCCCAACGTATCTGGGGGCAAGCTTCCCTTTGATACCGAAGCGACGAGTCCCTTTCATAGGAGAGACGCGGAGGTAGACATGATCTCCGATCTCAAAGGCCAAATCACGGTGCTTGCTGTCATAGTAGCTCTTCTGGCGGGATTGGGCTGCTTTGAGGTTATCACGAATGACCTTGCACATTTCTTCTGCCTCTGTGATTAGATCATTACCCAGCAGCTGACGTTCACCAGTTTCAGACCTGTTGAGAGGTGTACGACACTTCCTGCCATACAGAATTTCAAACGGGGCCTTGCCGGAACTTGCTTGGAAACTGTTGTTGTATGAGAATTCAGCATAAGGAAGGCAATCCTCCCACTTCATGCCGAAGGAGATAACACAAGCCCTGAGCATATCTTCAAGAATCTGGTTGACACGCTCGACTTGACCGCTTGTTTGAGGATGGAAAGCAGTGCTGAAGCGAATGTTGGTGCCCATGGCCTTCTGAAAAGAATCCCAAAACTTGGAGGTAAAGATGCTGCCACGGTCTGAAGATATCACTTGAGGAATACCGTGCAGAGAGACAATTCGAGAGGTGTAGAGCTCCGCCAATTGAGCTGCAGTGATTGACTCTTTGATAGGCAGGAAATGAGCCACTTTGGTGAGCTTGTCGATGACAACGAATATAGCATCATTGCCACACTTGGACTTAGGAAATCCAGTCACGAAGTCCATTTCAATGTGGTCAAACTTCCATTCTGGAATGGTGAGAGGTTGGAGGAGACATGCTGGCCTTTGGTGTTCTGCTTTCACTCTTCTGCAGACATCACATTCGTTCACGAATTGAGCGATCTCGCGCTTCATTCGAGTCCACCAATAAGTTTGCTTCAGATCTTGATACATCTTCGTGCTCCCAGGGTGGATGGAGAGGAGAGAGTTGTGAGCCTCATTCATGATCACTTTACAAAGTTCACCTTTGGGCACAACAATTCGATCCTCGAAGAAGAGAGTGTCCTTGTCATCAAGTCGGTAGCACTTGTACTTGGACTGACTCTTTGCAATACCAATCTTCACCTTTTTCACCATATCATCAAGAAGCTGGGCTTGGCGAATCTGGTCTTCCAAGGTAGGAGAAACTTGAAGGTTGGCAAGGAAACCTTGAGGAACAACTTGCAGATTAAGTTTGCGGAAGGCTTCACAAAGGTCGGGTTGATAAGGCTTGAGAATCAGACTGTTGCACTATGCTTTTCTGCTCAAAGCGTCAGCAATCACATTAGCCTTGCCTGGAGTATACTCGATACTCGGATTGTACTCTTGAATCATCTCGACCCATCGAGTCTGCCTGAGGTTGAGATTAGGCTGAGTGAAGATGTACTTGAGACTCTTGTGATCAGTGAAGATGTCCACTTTCCTTCCCAAGAGAAGATGTCTCCAAGTCAACAATGCGTGCACAACTGCCGCCAACTCGAGATCATGAGTGGGGTAGTTCTTCTCATTTGGCTTCAACTGGCGAGAGGTATAAGCAACAACTTTCTTCTCTTGCATCAGTACTGCACCGAGACCTTGGAGAGAGGCATCACAAAAGACCTCGTACGGCTTGGTTTCATCAGGCGGAGTCAGAACTGGAGCAGTGATCAATTTCTCTTTCAAAGCGTTGAAAGCAACATCACACTCCGGAGACCAAACGTACTTGACGTGCTTCTGAAGAAGATTTGAGAGAGGCTTCGCGATCTTGGAGAAGTTTTCAACGAATCTTCGGCAGTAGCTTGCAAGCCCGAGGAAGCTACGGAGTTGCTTCACATTCGGAGGAGGTTCCCAATTAACGATTGCAGACACCTTCTCAGGATCCACGGAAATGCCCTTGGCAGAGATAATATGGCCAAGATAAAGAACCTCATTGATTCCGCTCTTGGATGATTTGCATGATCAGCTGAGTATTTGCATTAGTAGCAGCCATCACAGCCTGCCATGCTTCCGGAGGAGGCGGAGGTGGCGGAGGATCTTGATTCTGGTTCTGACTGGTGCTCTTAGCGGGAGCCATCCTGAAGAGGTTGACCACCATTAGCACACAAATAGAGAAATATTGAAGGTGAATCCAAGGGAATGAAAAATGCAACATAAAGCCTTCACATCCGAACAAAATGAACGAATGCACTTCTCTTGAAGTGGTCACATATTCCTAAATTGCGAAGCCACGAAGAATCAGGTAGAAGAGGTACATCAACGAGGGATGGAATCAACATATGACGTCGAAGAAGAACGAATACCACAACTCGAAATAAAAACAAGGGTTGGCTTGCGGAATAAGCCGGAACAAACACATGATAGAAATTTCGTCCGAAGTGTTCGTGGTAGGACCTACACGGGCTCGACCGTACAGCACCATCATGTACAAGGCAGTGCACATGACATACGAAGCGTCCCCGAGTCAGCATAGCCAAGGACTCTTTAAGACACAACGAGGCCACTGTAAAATCGACCGTGAATAGGCGAACCACTAGACGTCGAACCCCAATTTCATATCACACATCTGTTGGAAAGATATCCTAAGGCTACTTGAATTCCCACCTATGAAATTCCCGAAACTTTCCGGTTATGCAATCAGGTGTTGGGGATACAGGGGAAGCATAATATCTCACCCAAGCTAGCAAATCCTACATCCAGCTGCATCCATCCTTCAACACATAACCAAGAAACCTTCGGAAACCATCTATCTCAACCTTCGAAAAGCATCCGTTATACAAGTTATGGCGATACTCCCAAACTCCCGCCCTAGTACTGGGTGGCATCGAGGTTATCTCACCAACGAACTGCATAAAGGAGATTTTCGATGTCGCGCACATATCTCAAGTATGCCAGAATTGCAACGATAGAATTATGATGACAACACCTCAGAGCTCAACTCCCCGGGACACTTCCACTAAACCCCTGATAGGAGGCACCAAGACAGTATTCTCATCATAAGCCATCGGAACAAAACTAAGATACTCGCGTGATCCTAATTTTTTTTTGTGAAATTTGAGAAGAGAAGAGTCAAAACTCTACGTCAGGATGCCTTACCAGAGCGATGAGGAGACTGGGAAGTAAAAGAATTCCTAAGCTCTCCAATATATAATTCCTAAGGACTCAAAACATTTTTCTAGACACAACTCGGCTGCTAAAAACGATCAAGCAATGGGGCTCCTAAGGTCGGGGAAGGCTCTGATTACCAACTTGTAACGCCCTCGATGCGGCTATGTCTCCCACGTGTCGAGGCACGACTTAGAGACATAGGCGCATTGAAAGCAATGTCGCAAGTCGGGAATCATTACACAACCCATGTACATATATAATATAAAGGGGAATAATAACATAGTTGGCTTACACTCGCCACGTCACATCAAAGTACATAAATAACATCCATCATACAATCACTCATGGCCCGACTACGGCGTCAAAATAGAAAAGACCCCCAACAAGCGACTAGGCCCTGAATCTAACCCCGAATAGGCATCCCTACTGATCATCAGGAAAAGACACATAGTATCGCTGAGAGTCCTCGTCGTACTCCCACTTCAGCTCGAGCGCGCCATCCGGAGAAGTATCATCGGTCCCTGCATCTGGTGTAATAGTAATCTGTGAGCCACAAAGGACTCAGCAATCTCGCACCCTCGCGATCAAGACTATTTAAGCTTAATAGGTAGGAAAGGGGTAATGTAAGTGGAGCTGCAGCAAGCGACTAGCATATATGGTGGCTAACTTATTCGCAAAGGAGAGCGAGAAGAGAAGGCAAAGCACGAGCGGAAAACTAAATAGAGCAGACTACGCAAACATAACTCCAACGCCGTGTCCACTTCCCGGACTCCGCCGAGAAGAGGCCATCACGGCAACACACTCAGTTGATTCATTTTAATTATTTAAGGTTCAAGTTATCTACAACCGGACATTAACAAATTCCCATCTGCCCATAACCGCGGGCACGACTTTCGAAAGATCAATCCCTGCAGGGGGGTCCCAACTTAGCCCATAACAAGCTCTCACGGTCAACGAAGGAATAGACCTCCACCCAGGACCCACCGATCAGACTCGGTATCCCGGCACAACAAGATGATTCGACAGGTCAAAACTAGTCCAGCAACACCGCCCGAATGTGCCGACAAATCCCGATAGGAGCTGCACATATCTCTTTCTCAGGGCACACTCAGATTGTCCAAACTTCCGGTAGGCCAGCCCAGAGTTGCCCCTGGTGGCCACCGGCGGCTGACGTTCCGGACCAACACTCAGAGGAGCACTGGCCCGTGGGGGGCTAAAATAAAGATGACCCTCGGGCTCCGGAAACCCAAGGGAAAAAGGGTAGGTGGCAAATGGTAAAACCAATGTTGGGCATTGCTGGAAAAACTTTAATCAAGGCGAACTATCAAGGGGTTCCCATTATAGCCCAACCACATAAGGGACGCAACAATCCGGGAACATAACACCGATATGACGGAAACTAGGGCGGCAAGAGTGGAACAAAACACTAGGCGAGAGGCCGAGCCTTCCACCCTTTACCAAGTATATAGATGAGTAAAGATAACATAGCAATATAATGATATCCCAACAAGTAAATAAGTGTTCCAACAAGGAACGGCTCCAATCTTCACCTGCAACTAACAACGCTATAAGAAGGGCTGAGCAAAGCGGTAACATAGCCAATCAATGGTTTGCTAGGACAAAGGTGGGTTAGAGGCTCAATCATGGCAATTGGGAGGCTGACAAGCAAGTGGTAGGCATCGTAGCATTGGCAAAGCAAAAGAGCGAGCAAACTAGCATAGCAAAGATAGTAGTGATTTCAAGGGTGTGATCATCTTGCCTGCACAGTTGTCAGAATTGACTGGATCCTCAAAAGAAAACTCAACAGGCTCCTTGTTAGCGAACTCGTCTCCCGGCTCTACCCAACAACACAAACAAGCAACAAGGATACAATCAACCACGTGCAAGGGCAACCAATAAGATGCAAAGATGATATGCTATGCGGGGTGCGATGCGGGATGCAAAATGCAAGATGTAACAGGAAATGCATGAACCTGGCCTCAACTTGGAAATCCAAGTGTGCCATTGGATAGAGGGGAAGAAATCCCCTGAAAACGATATAAAGATCATGGCAATCGGAGCTACGGTTTAGAAATGGCAAGCGTTTTACTAAACGAACCGATCTGCGATTACAGCAAGTAGGCTCCTAAATGCAACAAAATGAGCAGGCTACAGCCACCCAACATGAAAATAAATTGCATGGCAGTGATGTACTCAAGAAGCTTAACAAATCACCAGGACTGAGGCATAGGCAAATTCATCCATTAAGGGCTTCAAACAAGCATGGCAAAACTGAATAAGCAAAACAGATTTCAGACTTAGCGAAATCAACGCTAGTCTGAAATTTCAGACCACGATGCTCTCTTCGGAGCAGCAAAACAACATGAAGCATAACCTGAACATGGCAAGTAAGAGCATGGCATGGAGCTACTCAACAAGATTAACAAAACACCCAAAATGACCTGGGGCCAAAAGGGTTCACAAAATACTCTAACAAGCACACGAACATCGAAGAAACACAATCAGTTTTCAGACTTAGTGAAAACTGGGACATGCTGGAATAATAACTCACGGAGGCATGTAAACGAGCTCGATGCACTCACTACGGTGCAAGTCATGGCAAGGCAAGCATATATCCATTAAGAAGACACAAAATGCTAGCTATACATGGCAAGAACAATGGCATAGCATGCATGGATCACTAGCAATCACTCCGGCAAAATCGCAAAATAGTTCACGATCTGCCCAAAACAGCAACTATGCAAAAGTAGAGCTCGATTGAGTCAACCTAGGGTGCTCCAACATAACAAGTAGAGACATGGATGGATTAAGCACAACAAGCATAACAAATCACTCTTACTGATCATCCTCAAAAGAGGCACGGATCACTAGGAAACAAGTCGGACATATAGCATCGTGAACTAAAACATCCCAGACTTAGTGATTTTCACTAAGTCCCTGAAATCAGTAAACTCAGGTAGCCCTCTTCGCAAGCTTGCACAAGACAACACACACATCCCAAAAATGCATGGGAGGCACCTCTGGAAAGAATACAACATGCTTAACAATTCATCCCAAAGGGGCACAGGCATATCATGCACGGATTAAACATGGCAAAAATGACAAAAGTGCATGTTGAACTAACGGATCTGCAATTTAACTCATGATGCCTCCTTCCAACAGCATTTTGGGCACCAAGATGACCTCAAATGCAAATGATGCAATGGAATTAAATGATGTACTCGTCGAGACGAAGATTTTGACATATTATATGCCCAAATCGGAGCTACGGATGCAAAGATATGGCAGGTCAAAGTAGCAAGAAAATCTAGGGTTTCGGGAGGAGAAAGTCAACCGAAATATCCCAGATCCAGATCTGGATCGGGCATGGATACCGAGGCAGCCGGAGTTACTGTTCATGGCCGGTTTGAGCTCACCGGCATCGAGGGAAGAAGGTGGCCGGGGCGGACTTGGCGGCGCACGCCGGCGCGGGAGGCGGCGGCGGGACGGCGGACGTCGAGGCCGGCGAGGGTGGCGGCTTGCCGCGGCGGCCGGAGGCGAGGAGGCCGGTGTGGAGCTCGCCGGAGACCGTGGTGGCGCGGTGGTCGGCGGCGGGCGACGCGGTCGGCCGCGGGGAAGGAGGCGGCGCGGGATCGGGCGCTGGGAGGCGCGGCTACGGGCTCGCGGGGGCCCGGCTTGGGCCTCCCAGGCCGCGGCGGCGGAGGCGGCGGTGATGACACGTGGCGGCTGCGGACTGGTGCGGGCGGGCGGCGGCGATGTGTCCGGTGCGGCCGGACGTGTCGGGCGCGCCGGAGGGAATTTTTAGGGTTTCGGGAGGGGAGAGAGATCCGAATTTCGGGGGGGGGGGTCTATTTATAGACCTAGAGGGAGCTAGGAGAGTCCAAATGAGGTGCGGTTTTCGCCCACACGATCATGATCGAACGACCGAGACGATGGAGCAGAGTTTGGTGGGTTTTGGGCCAAAATGGAGGGGTGTTGGGCTGCACACACACGAGGCCTTTTCGGTCCCTTGGTTAACCGTTGGAGTATCAAACGAAGTCCAAATGACCCGAAACTTGACAGGCGGTCTACCGGTAGTAAACCAAGGCCGCATGGCAAGTCTCGGCCCAATCCGGAAATGTTTAATCCCCACACACGAAAGAAAGCTAGAAATGGCCACCGGAGGAGAACGAAGCGCCGGAATGCGAAACGGACAACGGGGAAAATGCTCGAATGCATGAGATGAACATGTATGCAAATGCGATGCACGTGATGACATGATATGAGATGCACGAAAACAAAAAACAACACACGGAGACAAAGACCCGAACCCGAGAATTAAATATAACTTAATGCCGGAAACGGCAAGAGTTGGAGTACAATTCGGGAAGGTTACATATGGGGCGTTACACTCGTGTCCTTGAGTCGACACGATCTTGATGTATCGTGAGCTTTGCTATTATAGTTGGATCTTATTATGTTTCTCCCCCTCTACTCTCTTGTGATGAATTGAGTTTTCCCTTTGAAGTTATCTTATCAGATTGAGTGTTTAATGATTTGAGAACACTTGATGTATGTCTTGCATGTGCTTATCTGTGGTGACAATGGGATATTCACGTGATCCACTTGATGTATGTTTTGGTGATCAACTTGCGAGTTCCGTGACCTCATGAACTTATGCATAGGGGTTGGCACACGTTTTCATATTGACTCTCTGGTAGAAACTTTGGGGCACTCTTTGAAGTTCTTTGTGTTGGTTGAATAGATGAATCTGAGATTGTGTGATGCATATCATATAATCATACCCAGGGATACTTGAGGTGACATTGGAGTATCTAGGTGACATTAGGGTTTTGGTTGATTTGTGTCTTAAGGTGTTATTCTATTACAAACTCTATGATAGATTCAACGGAAAGAATAGCTTCGTGTTATTTTACTACGGACTCTTGAATAGATCGATCAGAAAGAATAACTTTGAGGTGGTTTCATACCCTACAATAATCTCTTCGTTTGTTCTCCGCTATTAGTGACTTTGGAGTGACTCTTTGTTGCATGTTGAGGGATAGTTATATGATCCAATTATGTTATTATTGTTGAGAGAACTTGCACTAGTGAAAGTATGAACCCCAGGCCTTGTTTCCTAGAATTGCAATACCGTTTACGCTCACTTTTACCACTTGCTACCTGTGATGCCCGGATAATCAAGCTACAGTAACCTCTGCTAATAATGCCACGTCACCTCGATTACGGTTGCTAATCTCGCGTTAGTTCGAAATCGATTCAAATTCAAATTCAAAAGAAAAGCAAACAACAAAAGTAACAAAAAAATCAAAACTAAAATGTTCGGGTTGTTTCAAATAAATCGTAAGCAATTATGGTGGAGAAACCAAGCTTTTAAAAAAATGCTTAAATGAACTATAAGGGTTTAAATAGTAGCAGAAACAATTAATTAAATGCCCTTTTTAATTAATAAATTACTAAACTATTTTATTTTGTCACCAAACTTTTTGTGGCATTGGGGTATTTTGTAACACTAATTTAGGTTCTACTTGTATATTTTATAAAACAAAAATATATAGAAAATAAAATAGAAAACTAATAAACAAAAAACAAATAAATACAAAAAAGGAAACAGAAATAAAAATAAAAAAGGGAATAAAACAAACCCCCCCGACTGGGCCTCTTGGCCCAGCTGCTATCCAGGCCAAACCCCAGGCCGGCCCACCCCCTGGCCTATAACCAACCCGAGTGAAACCCTAGCCCGATCCCACTCTCCACTCCCCCCCACATCGCTCGATCCCCACCCTCTCCCTCCAGCGCCGCCAGGAGAACCCCACGCACGAACCCCCCCACTCTCTCTCGTCTCTCTCCCAGCTACGCTCGCCCCCAACACCATTGCCCAACCGCCCCGCCTCACACCGGTGCTCCACCGCCACACCAGTGCCGCCCCATCCTCACCTCCTCCCGACTGGCGCCCAGCGCTCGGCGCCCCCACCCCGCGCCACCCTACGCCCCCGATGACGGTGCCTCCTCCCTGGAGCCCCCGCTCGCCGACGCCGACGCCACCGTCCCGCCCTACCTCTTCACCACCGGTGCCTTCGGACCTCACCGCGCCCCGTGGTCGTCATCCACCCCACCAGCGCAAGGCCACGGTGCCCCCCATCATCGGATCGTCGTCGCTCCTCAGCGTCGGCCAACAACATGACGACCGCGTCGACTTGCTGCTCCGACGCCTCCACGCCCCCCTCGAGCTCGCACGCGACCTCCCCTGTGAGCCCCTTGCCCAATCCCCCTCCGCCTCCCACCGTAGGTCGCCGTCCACGCTCCGACCCTGCTCCGCCCTGGACGCGTGGCCCCGTGCCCGTGCGCGGCCTCGCCGTGTTTCCCCGCCACCATGTGTGGCTGCGCCCGCGCCGCGCCTGAGCCCCGTCCCTGATCGCTACCACTGCCGCCTCCTACTGCTACCGCCTCCGAGTGCAGCTAGTCGCGCCCGTCGCCCTGCACCCATTGTCGCCGCTCCTCCGGAACTGCTACTACAGCTGGCGCCGCCACGCAGCCCCGGCTCCGGCCGCCGCCGTCTCTCGATGGCCCCTGCTGCTCCGGCCACTGCCTTCCCCAGCCCCCGCACCCGGGCGGGTTTGGCCACGCTGGGCGCCCACACCCACCGCCCGATAGCCCAGTGCCCACTGTGGCCTTCGGGCCCTTGACAGATGGGGCCCACGCCCCTGTACTGTTAAAAAAAGAATTAAAAGGAATTATAATAAAAATATTAGTTAATTAATTAATTAAAATAATTAATTAACTTAACTAACTCTATTTAGTTAACTAATTAACTCTAATTAAACCTGCTAATTAAAAGTTAACAGATAATTAGTCTTCAGCCAATGACATGTGGGACCTGCCTGTCAGTTTGACTAAGTCAACTAACTGGTTGACTGATGACATCATGCTGACCTCATGCTGACATCATAATGGCATTTTCTAAATTAAATTAATTCTGTTAGTTCTAAAAATGAATTAAAATCTTTAAAAATTAATATAAAATAATCCATTGCTCGGATGAAAATACTTTGTACATGAAAGTTGCTCAGAACGACGAGACGAACCCGGATACGCAGCCCGTTCGTCCGCCACATACCCCTAACATATCAAACCCGCAACTTTCCCCCTCCGGCTCCTGTGCCCGAAAAGGCGAAACACCGGGGATACTTCCCGGTTGTTTTCCCCCCTTCATCGGTATCACCCCATACCACGTTCGCGCACACTTGGCACTGCTACTTGTTATGTCGTGCATCGATATGCATCTGTTTGCATTGTATTTATTGTTTCTCCCCCCTCTTCTTCCGCTAGACACCGAGACCGACGCCGTTGCTACCCAGTACGACTACGGAGTTGACGACCCCTCTCTCTTGCCAGAGCAACCAGGCAAGCCCCCCCTTGATCACCAGATATCGCCTATTCTTCTCTACTGCTTGCATTAGAGTAATGTAGCTTGATACTGCTTTCCGTTATTCCTATCCTGATGCATAGCCTGTCCTTGTTATTACTGTTGTTACCTTTACCTGCAATCCTACATGCCTAGTATAGGATGCTAGTGTTCCATCAGTGGCCCTACACTCTTGTCCGTCTGCCATGCTATACTACTGGGCCGTGATCACTTCGGGAGGTGATCACGGGCATATGCTATATACTTTACACAGTTACCTTACTTATGATACTGTTCGGAGATGGGGGCTGAAGGGGCAGGTGGCTCCATCCCGGTAGAGGTGGGCCTGGGTTCCCGACGGCCCTCGACTGTTACTTTGTGGCGGAGCGATAGGGCAGGTTCAGACCACCTAGGAAAGAGGTGGGCCTGGCCCTGGTCGGCGTTCGCGGATACTTAACATGCTTAACGAGACCTGGGTATTTGATCTGAGTCTGGCCATTTGGTCTATACGCACTAACCATCTACGCGGGAGTAGTTATGGGTATCCCGACGTCGTGGTATCAGCCGAAGCCTTCGTGACGTCAGCGACTGAGTGGCACGCGCCGGATTGGACCGTAAGCCTGCTCTTGTATTAAGGGGGCTAGTTCTGCTTCCGGCCGCGTTCGCAACGTGCAGGTGTGCAAAGGGCGATGGGCCCAGACCCCTGCGCCATAGGATTTAGACCGGCGTGCTGACCTCTCTGTTGGGCCTAGGTAGGGCTGCGACGTGTTGATCTTCCAAGGCCGGGCATGACCCAGGAAAGTGTGTCCGGCCAAACGGGATCGAGCATGTTGGGGTATGTGGTGCACCCCTGCAGGGAAGTTTATCTATTCGAATAGCCGTGTCCCTCGGTAAAAGGACGACCCAGAGTTGTACCTTGACCTTATGACAACTAGAACCGGATACTTAATAAAACACACCTTTCCAAGTGCCAGATACAACCGGTGATCGCTCTCTCACAGGGCGACGAGGGGAGGATCATCGGTTAGGATTATGCTATACGATGCTACTTGGAGGACTTCAGTTTACTCTCCTCTACATGCTGCAAGACGGAGGCTGCCAGAAGCGTAGTCTTCGACAGGATTAGTTATCCCCCTCTTATTCCGGCATTCTGCAGTTCAGTCCACATATATTAGCCCTTTTCCATTTGATACCCATGCATATGTAGTATAGCTCCTTGCTTGCGAGTACTTTGGATGAGTACTCACGGTTGCTTTCTCCTTCTTTTCCCTCTATCCCTTCTACCTGGTTGTCGCAACCAGATGTTGGAGCCCAGGAGCCAGACGCCACCGCTGACGACGACTCCTACTACACCGGAGGTGCCTACTACTACGTGCTGCCTGCTGACGACGACCAGGAGTAGTTAGGAGGATCCCAGGCAGGAGGCCTGCGCCTCTTTCGATCTATATCCCAGTTTGTGCTAGCCTTCTTAAGGCAGACTTGTTTAACTTATGTCTGTACTCAGATATTGTTGCTTCCGCTGACTCGTCTATGATCGAGCTCCTGTATTTGAGCCTTCGAGGCCCCTGGCTTGTAATATGATGCTTGTATGACTTATTTTATTTGTAGAGTTGTGTTGTGATATCTTCCCGTGAGTCCCTGATCTTGATCGTACACGTTTGCGTGTATGATTAGTGTACGATTAAATCGGGGGCGTCACAAGTTGGTATCAGAGCCGACTGCCTGTAGGAATCCCCCTTCCACACTCCTTGGCCGAAGTCGAGTTTAGACATTACAAAACTTTTACTAACATGGCTGTGCGGCTTACGGGCCCACGTCGCCATTTGGGTGGTATTAGGATCTTTTACTCCTCGATCATTACTCTGGGGCTCTGATCTCTCTTCTATTCGGGTTAAAATGAATTTACTAACTCTGACTCTAGGATCTCGTAAATACTTTCTCCCGGAGAGCCCCTTCATTCCAGATGATGGCCTGCTTCACCAGAAGATTCTGACAATACTCTCCGATGTTTCCCCGAGACCTTTGTGTCCTTCGCCGTTGCAATTCCATACCACCGATAAGTCCATATGGAAAGATACATACACTTGTCGTCCATAACTTCATTCCCAGTTAATCTTGTTAGTACAAGATACCTCGGAAATTCTCTCTATTTTTCCGAGAATACTTTGTGCCTACTGCCTTGCAGTTCATTACCCACATATACACCCCTACGGATAATTCTCGCACTTATCGGGTATCCGCTCATTCCCAGTTGTTCAGGTGTTTCGCCAAAGACTTCAAAATATCATTCGATCTTCCGAAAATCCCGAGCAGCCTATTGCTCTTGAAATTCTCGCTTGCCTGCATTATGGTTAAGCCCATAAGTTTCGTAATGTTATTGGCCTCCCTTGTCTTTATCATTTTAAGTCCGTTGATTCAATATGTTGAGGATGCTCGCACTCCTCAGTCAAATCCTAGGATTCATCCTTCCGGCTCAGACGTCATTTGGATATGAGCTGGTTCTTGACCAATCAATGCCTTGATCGTTTGTGCTTCCAAGTCTGTTGAACTTATTCATTTTCGATCAGAACGATTGCTTCTGATCCCTTGATTTGGAGATCATAAAGTTTCTTTGCATTAAGCTTTGAATTAGTCAGTTGTTTCTATAACCCGATGCCATGGCATTCCTTCTTCCTTTGATTGAGTACCGATACTCACATCAGCCCCGTTGTGGATCGCCATACCCATTACCGGGTTATTATCCGACAATGTCCTTCACAACCAAAATTCTAGTGAGTTCTTTACCTGATACATAATGCCCTTGGTAAATTATATCATCTACTTAGCCAACCATGCTCTGCTTTTGAGCTGGTCGTATTTACTATTGAAGCTTGTGGTATATGTTTCCATGATACCCTGACGGGTTGAACCTATACCTTCCTTTATATGTGTGAACTCGAAAGTTTTCACGAGTCATACTCATCTGGTATTTCACCAGATAAAACTTTTAGCATAATGCCTTTATCAAAGCGAAAAGTGAATGGAAGGTTATACATTGAAGAAGTGGGAGTCGACCTTGAACTTTGTGTTCATGCCCATGGACACGATGTGGATCTTATCATTAAAGCTTCTCTTAAGTTAATTAATTCCTGGGTATAAGTTCTGATATCTGGGATCTGGCCTTTTTCAATCGTGGTTCCGACCATGTTCTCCTTTAAATAACATTTCTCGTGCAAGTTTAAGCACTTGTCTTCTACGGGGTAATACCCCAGTCCAACCTCTACTTTGATTTGTCGTCGAGTATTACCCTCCTGGTATCTCAAGATTATCACGGAACTGCATAACTTCTTATGGGTTCTTCAATCAAGTGCTACATTCTCACTTGTTCCAATTTTTCACGGGCCCTGAGTTATTAAACACTCGAGAACACCGTTAAGTGAACCGATTCCGCACTACGATTCAATAACTCTAAGTAATTTTCGTTGCTTATGATTTAATAACCCTTCAAGTTATTCCTAGCCTGATCGGCTATATCATTATCGTGCAACTTTTTAACTATGCTACCTGGTCCTTCTTCCCGGAGCACAACCTTTCGACGATGAGCTAAGCTTACATCGACCTTCCTCGTCTTATCATTTCGCCTGGTACAACAAGCTTGATTCTGAGTTTGTGACGTAACCGTGGTTCCAATAACCTTTCGCTTCATCATTCCTTTGACTTGATGTCATCGCCGATCGATAACACCTTCATGAAATCTCTCAACAATTGTGTTGTGATTATCATCAACATTTTGGTCTCGTCCAGGATATCAATTGAATTCATGATGAGAAATACTCTTCTTGCCCTCGATGAATTTTATTGTCGTCAACCACTTTATTGCCTTCCCACCAACACAAGCCTGTTCATGTTTGGTGTTATACCTTGAGTTCCTTGCTATCCAACATTTGTTCCCCTTTACCTTGGAGTATTACCATCTTTTAAACCCAGGATGTCGTGCTTAGCACACCCGGCCGCAGGCCCTATGGTTATAGATTCCTTTTCAGTAAGGTTATCCATTCTTTCATGAGGGAATTGTAAGACTTATTCTATAAGTTATTCCTGATGGATCCTTTGTGTTTCCCAAGTCTGATCTTCACCTGTTGACCATGTCCATGCTATCTCGAAGCATGTCTGTGGTACTCCGATTTTCAATAAGAGCATTGAAAGCGCAATGCTAAGTTTTCTTTAACCATTATCCAAACACCGTTGTATGGGTAATGTCATGAAATTTCTCTCCCCTTACTTAAAGGGTTTTCTACATGATATCCTGCCACGGATATCATGCTCTGCTTGTCCTTGCGAAGGATATATCCCTGAATTATGTGTTTAAAGCACATTTTCCTTTCCACTCTTCTGTTAAACCTGATAATCACATTTTCCTTTCCATTGTCTTGTTAAGCTTTCTTGTAATCTGATTTAACTGAGCAGTGATAATTCCCTGCTTAGTAAGCACCTCGTTGTACAACTCTGTCAGTAAGGCCCTGATACCATTGTTGATAGCATCCCGGTAACCACCGATGGACGAGAACTTTGACTATTGGTCCGCCTCGTTCAACGAGCAGGAAAATGGTTCTCTTCATCCCTCGCCCTTGGTATCGATGTTGTTGCCGACATAACTGACAGACTAGCCTCTGACATGCCTTGCTATCGTGACCATGCAAGATGTCACCCCTCCTACTTTTATCCCACATGGTGGGCCCATAACCCACAGTTCCACAGGATCGAAACCTGACTCTCCTATACACCACCTGTTCCCAAGGTTGTTCCTCGCGCTCGACTTCGTATGTAATTCACGGACCACCTGTCTAGTGATCTATTCAGGTATGAGGCGCAATACCTATTCTCGTTGCCCTGAAACCCTTTCACCTTCTGATTAGGCATCGAACGATTGCCTATCCGTTTGAAACTTTTCATGGTACCTTCTTACTTTGCTCTCGATATCTTCTTAAGTTTCAAATCGAGAGAAACTTATGCTTCTTCCCTGAGTTAACCGTCTGATGCTCGATCTTGTTAGGATCCATCCATATACAGTTTTCCCTTCTCACCCTTTCGTAAGTTCGGTGAAGGTCCTGAAGGAAGGACGATGACTTCATCATGATGACCTGAAGCAGACGACCGAAGACATCAATGTAATGGATCGACCTCATCGAGAAGAGCAACTATGACCGAGAAGAATCTTTAGAATTTCGTAACCAGGTCCCTTCCCCTTATAACCGCTCCTAAATCTCGGGACGAGATTTCTTGTAGTGGAGGAGAATTGTGATGCCCGGATAATCAAGTTACAGTAACCTCTGCTAATAATGCCACATCACCTCGATTACGGTTGCTAATCTCGCGTTAGTTCGAAATCGATTCAAATTAAAATTCAAAAGAAAAGCAAACAACAAAAGTAACAAAAAAATCAAAACTAAAATGTTCGGGTTGTTTCAAATAAATCATAAGCAATTATGGTGGAGAAACCAAGCTTTTAAAAAAAAGCTTAAATGAACTATAAGGGTTTAAACAGTAGCAAAAACAATTAATTAAATGCCCTTTTTAATTAATAAATTACTAAACTATTTTATTTTGTCACCAAACTTTTTGTGGCATTGGGGTATTTTGTAACACTAATTTAGGTACTACTTGTATATTTTATAAAACAAAAATATATAGAAAATAAAATAGAAAACTAATAAACAGAAAACAAATAAATACAAAAAAAGGAAACAGAAATAAAAATAAAAAAGGGAATAAAACAAACCCCCCCGACTGGGCCTCTTGGCCCAGCTGCTAGCCAGGCCAAACCCCAGGCCGGCCCACCCGCTGGCCTATAACCAACCCGAGTGAAACCCTAGCCCGATCCCACTCTCCACTCCCCCCCACATCGCTCGATCCCCACCCTCTCCCTCCAGCACCGCCAGGAGAACCCCACGCACGAACCCCCCCACTATCTCTCGTCTCTCTCCCAGCTACGCTCGCCCCCAACACCATTGCCGAACCGCCCCGCCTCACACCGGCGCTCCACCGCCACACCAGTGCCGCCCCATCCTCACCTCCTCCCGACTGGCGCCCAGCGCTCGGCGCCCCCACCCCGCGCCACCCTACGCCCCCGATGACGGTGCCTCCTTCCTGGAGCCCCCGCTCGCCGACGCCGATGCCACCGTCCCGCCCTACCTCTCCACCACCGGTGCCTTCGGACCTCACCGCGCCCCGTGGTCGTCATCCACCCCACCAGCGCAAGGCCACGGTGCCCCCCCATCATCGGATCGTCGTCGCTCCTCAGCGTCGGCCAACAACATGACGACCGCGTCGACTTGCTACTCCGACGCCTCCACGCCCCCCTCGAGCTCGCACGCGACCTCCCCTGTGAGCCCCTTGCCCAATCCCCCTCCGCCTCCCACCGTAGGTCGCCGTCCGCGCTCCGACCCTGCTCCGCCCTGGACGTGTGGCCCCGTGCCCGTGCGCGGCCTCGCCGTGTTTGCCGGCCACCATGTGTGGCTGCGCCCGCGCCGCGCCTGAGCCCCGTCCCTGCTCGCTACCACTTCCGCCTCCTACTGCTACCGCCTCCGAGTGCAGCTAGTCGCGCCCGTCGCCCTGCACCCATTGTCGCCGCTCCTCCGGAATTGCTACTACAGCTGGCGCCGCCATGCAGCCCCGGCTCCGGCCGCCGCCGTCTCTCGACGGCCCCTGCTGCTCCGGCCACGGCCTTCCCCAGCCCCCGCACCCGGGCGGGTTTGGCCACGCTGGGCGCCCACACCCACCGCCCGATAGCCCAGTGCCCACTATGGCCTTCGGGCCCTTGACAGATGGGGCCCACGCCCCTGTACTGTTAAAAAAAGAATTAAAAGGAATTATAATAAAAATATTAGTTAATTAATTAATTAACATAATTAATTAACTTAACTAACTCTATTTAGTTAACTAATTAACTCTAATTAAACCTGCTAATTAAAAGTTAACAGATAATTAGTCTTCAGCCAATGACATGTGGGACCTGCCTGTCAGTTTGACTAAGTCAACTAACTGGTTGACTGATGACATCATGCTGACCTCATGCTGACATCATAATGGCATTTTCTAAATTAAATTAATTCTGTTAGTTCTAAAAATGAATTAAAATCTTTAAAAATTAATATAAAATAATCCATTGCTCGGATGAAAATACTTTGTACATAAAAGTTGCTCAAAACGACGAGACGAACCCGGATACGCAGCCCGTTCGTCCGCCACACACCCCTAACATATCAAACCCACAACTTTCCCCCCTCCGGCTCCTGTGCCCGAAAAGGCGAAACACCGGGGATACTTCCCGGTTGTTTTCCCCCCTTCATCGGTATCACCCCATACCACGTTCGGGCACACTTGGCACTGCTACTTGTTATGTCGTGCATCGATATGCATCTGTTTGCATTGTATTTATTGTTTCTCCCCCCTCTTCTTCCGCTAGACACCGAGACCGACGCCGTTGCTACCCAGTACGACTACGGAGTTGACGACCCCTCTCTCTTGCCAGAGCAACCAGGCAAGCCCCCCCTGATCACCAGATATCGCCTATTCTTCTCTACTGCTTGCATTAGAGTAATGTAGCTTGATACTGCTTTCCGTTATTCCTATCCTGATGCATAGCCTGTCCTTGTTATTACTGTTGTTACCTTTACCTGCAATCCTACATGCCTAGTATAGGATGCTAGTGTTCCATCAGTGACCCTACACTCTTGTCCGTCTGCCATGCTATACTACTGGGCCGTGATCACTTCGGGAGGTGATCACGGGCATATGCTATATACTTTACACAGTTACCTTACTTATGATACTGTTCGGAGATGGGGGCTGAAGGGGCAGGTGGCTCCATCCCGGTAGAGGTGGGCCTGGGTTCCCGACGGCCCTCGACTGTTACTTTGTGGCGGAGCGACAGGGCAGGTTCAGACCACCTAGGAGAGAGGTGGGCCTGGCCCTGGTCGGCGTTCGCGGATACTTAACACGCTTAACGAGACCTGGGTATTTGATCTGAGTCTGGCCATTTGGTCTATACGCACTAACCATCTACGCGGGAGTAGTTATGGGTATCCCGACGTCGTGGTATCAGCCAAAGCCTTCGTGACGTCAGCGACTGAGTGGCGCGCGCCGGATTGGACCGTAAGCCTGCTCTTGTATTAAGGGGGCTAGTTCTGCTTCCGGCCGCGTTCGCAACGTGCAGGTGTGCAAAGGGCGATGGGCCCAGACCCCTGCGCCATAGGATTTAGACCGGCGTGCTGACCTCTCTATTGGGCCTAGGTAGGGCTGCGACGTGTTGAGCTTCCGAGGCCGGGCATGACCCAGGAAAGTGTGTCCGGCCAAATGGGATCGAGCGTGTTGGGGTATGTGGTGCACCCCTGCAGGGAAGTTTATCTATTCGAATAGCCGTGTCCCTCGGTAAAAGGACGACCCAGAGTTGTACCTTGACCTTATGACAACTAGAACCGGATACTTAATAAAACACACCTTTCCAAGTGCCAGATACAACCGGTGATCGCTCTCTCACAGGGCGACGAGGGGAGGATCATCGGTTAGGATTATGCTATACGATGCTACTTGGAGGACTTCAGTTTACTCTCCTCTACATGCTGCAAGACGGAGGCTGCCAGAAGCGTAGTCTTCGACAGGATTAGTTATCCCCCTCTTATTCCGGCATTCTGCAGTTCAGTCCACATATATTAGCCCTTTTGCATTTTATACCCATGCATATGTAGTATAGCTCCTTGCTTGCGAGTACTTTGGATGAGTACTCACGGTTGCTTTCTCCTTCTTTTCCCTCTATCCCTTCTACCTGGTTGTCGCAACCAGATGTTGGAGCCCAGGAGCCAGACACCACCGCCGACGACGACTCCTACTACACCGGAGGTGCCTACTACTACGTGCTGCCTACTGACGACGACCAGGAGTAGTTAGGAGGATCCCAGGCAGGAGGCCTGCGCCTCTTTCGATCTATATCCCAGTTTGTGCTAGCCTTCTTAAGGCAGACTTGTTTAACTTATGTCTGTACTCAGATATTGTTGCTTCCGCTGACTCGTCTATGATCGAGCTCTTGTATTCGAGCCTTCGAGGCCCCTGGCTTGTAATATGATGCTTGTATGACTTATTTTATTTGTAGAGTTGTGTTGTGATATCTTCCCGTGAGTCCCTGATCTTGATCGTACACGTTTGCGTGTATGATTAGTGTACGATTAAATCGGGGGCATCACACTACCTTGCTGTTTTTATATTTTCAGATTACAAAAACCTATATCTACCATCCATATTGCACTTGTATCACCATCTCTTCGCCGAACTAGTGCACCTATACAATTTACCATTGTATTGGGTGTGTTGGGGACACAAGAGACTCTTTGTTATTTGGTCGCAGGGTTGCTTGAGAGAGACCATCTTCATCCTACGCCTCCCATGGATTGATAAACCTTAGGTCATCCACTTGAGGGAAATTTGCTACTATCCTACAAACCTCTGCACTTGGAGGCCCAGCAACGTCTATAAGAAGAAGGTTGTGTAGTAGACATCAAGCTCTTTTCTGCCGCTGTTGCCGGGGAGGTTAGCGCTTGAAGGTATATCTTTAGATCTTGCAATCGAATCTTTTTGTTTCTTGTTTTATCACTAGTTTAGTTTATAAAATAAAACTACAAAAAATGGAATTGAGGGTACCTCATATGCTTCATCTTTTTAATATCTTTCATGAAAATAAGGATTCCGATAATTGTGCCAAAGTGTTAGAAGAAGAATGCATGATTGCAATGTTGTTAGTATGAATTCCTTGAATATCCATGGTACTAATGATGATTGCACTAGTCATGATGAAAATGTCTCTTATAAGCGTGCCAACTTTTGTGGAATACATAGAGCTTGCAAGTACACACCAAATAGGGAAGATATATTTTGCAAGAGGCATAAGTATTTGGAAACTAAATGGTTGCAAGAAAGGCTAGATGATTGTGCTGAAAGATTCAATATTTATCGCCATCCTTGTGAACTTTGCAATGAACATGGTCATTTAAAGCTCCAATGCTATTTGTTTCATGATCAAATCGTGTCCAAAAATTGTGATAACTTGATTACCCTTGAGCATCGTAAAGAGCTTAGTCTTCTTTTGGGGTATGAAGAAATGAAACGTATAACTGAGGGTATTCCAAAATTTAATCTTGATAGATTTCTTTATTTTGATCTAGAAGAAATTTTTATGTATTGTCCGGTGAATTGCATTGAAAATTCTTATATTGCCAATTACATAAAGACAAGAAAACAAATAGAAGATGAAGAGAATACTAATGAAAGGGAAGAGACTTCCCAATATTCTCCTATTATTTCTTATGATGAATCAGGTAACGAGGAGGAGCCTCCTATTCAACCAATCTCATTAATAAGGAGCTCCGAAAAGAGGATAAAACCCACACATGATGTGAAGAAGAAAAAGAAAAGATGGAGAAGCAAAGGTAAAAATGTATCCCTCCCAAATAATGTTGCTCCTATTACTCATTGTGATGATGATAATTGTTATACTATTGGTGCTATCCATACTATTAATGATGAGAGTGATTATGCTTATGATATGAAAAGGCCCAAGCTTGGGGATGCTATGTTTGATGAAAATGACATGTTTGAGAATATATTTGCTGCAATTAATGTTTGTCCCAAGCTTGGGGATGCTACGTTTGTTGAAGATGATATTTTTAGTCTCCCAAGTTTTGATGAGAAAATTTATTATGATGATAGCATGCCTCCTATTTATGATGGTTATATTGATGAAAGTGGGTTTGGAAGAGTGTCAACTTTAGTAAGTAATGATCCCACTATTTTGGAGGATGTTGAATCTTATTTTGACAATTATGAAAGTGGATTTGGAGAGGTCTTGACTTTATTTAGTAATGATTCCACTATCTTGGAAGAGGTTTCAATTGATTATGATGAGAACAAAGTTGCTACTTATGATGATTATTGTGATGACACGTATGCTATAAAAAGTAGTGATGATTATATTAAAACTTGTCATGATTATGATTACCCTTTTCCTGAATACTACTATTTTAATGCAGAAACAATTTGTAGTATTCGAGTTTCTTATGATTCTCCCGCTATTCTGAATGAGAAGAATTTTGCCTATGTGGAGTGTAGTAAATTTTCTATGCTTGTAGATCATGAAAATAATGCTTTATGTGATGGTTATTGTTGAATTTATCCATGATTCTACTTAAATTTATTATGAGGGAGGAATATATGCTTGTAGGAGTTGCAATAGTATCAAGTTTCCTCTCTATATGTTGAAAATCTTGAAGTTATCCTTGTTTTACCTTCCTATGCAAGTTGATTATTGTTCCCACAAGTTGTTTGCTCACAAAATCCCTATGCATAGGAAGTGGGTTATACTTAAATGTGCTAGTCATATTATTCATGATGCTCTATTTATGTTTCAATTCTTATCTTTTATGTGAGCATCATTGAAATCATCATGCCTAGCTAGGGGCGTTAAACGATAGCGCTTGTTGGGAGGCAACCCAATTTTATTTTTGTTCCTTGCTTTTTGTTCCTGTTTAGTAATAAATAAATCATCTATCATCTATTATGATTGTGTTTTTATGTTTTAATTAGTGTTTGTGCCAAGTAAAGCCTTTAGGATCTTCTTGGGTGATTATTGTTTGATCTTGTTGTAAAAAACAGAAAGTATGCGCTCATGAGAATAATTTTCATTTTTTTTACCAGAGAGCGATAAAATACCAATTCCAACTTCAGTAGATCAACATACAAATTTCCTAGGACTTCCTAATTTATCAGGACTTTTGGAGTTACAGAAGTATTCGAAACCTACAGATTACTACAGACTGTTCTGTTTTTGACAGATTCTGTTTTCTATGTGTTGTTTGCTTATTTTGATGAATCTATGAGTAGTATCGGAGGGTATGAACCATAGAGAAGTTGGAATACAGTAGATATTACACCAATATGAATTTAGAATGAGTTCACAACAGTACCTAAGTGGTGATTTATTTTCTTATACTAACGGAGCTTACGAGTTTTCTGTTAAGTTTTGTGTTGTGAAGTTTTCAAGTTTTGGGTAAAGATTCGATGGACTATGGAATAAGGAGTGGCAAGAGTCTAAGCTTGGGGATGACCAAGGCACCCCAAGGTAATATTCAAGGACAACCTAGAGCCTAAGCTTAGGGATGCCCCGGATGGCATCCCCTCTTTTGTCTTCATTCATCGGTAACTTTACTTGGAGCTATATTTTTATTCACCACATGATATGTGTTTTGCTTGGAGCATCATTTTATTTTATTTTGCTTTGCTTGCTGTTTGAATAAAATACCAAGATCTTAAATTCTTAAATGTTAGAGATTCTTCACATAGTTGCATAATTATTCGACTACTCATTGATCTTCACTTATATCTTCTGGAGTAGTTTGTCATTTGCTCTAGTGCTTCACCTATATCCTTTTAGAGCACGACGGTGGTTTTATTTTGAAGAAATAGATGAACTCTCGTGCTTCACTTATATTATTTTGAGAGTCTTTAGAACAACATGGTAGTTTGCTTTGGTTATGAAACTAGTCCTAATATGATGGGCATCCAAGATGGGTATACTAAAAACTTTCATATAAAGTGCATTGAATAGTATGAGAAGTTTGATACTTGATGATTGTTTTGAGATATGAAGATGGTGATATTAGAGTCATGCTAGTTGAGTAGTTGTGAATTTGAGAGATACTTGTGTTAAAGTTTGTGATTCCCGTAGTATGCACGTATGGTGAACCGTTATCTGATGAAGCTGGAGCATGATTTATTTATTGATTGTCTTCCTTATGAGTGGCGGTCGGGGACGAGCGATGGTCTTTTCCTACCAATCTATCCCCCTAGGAGCATGCGCGTAGTACTTTGTTTCGATAACTAATAGATTTTTGCAATAAGTATGTGAGTTCTTTATGACTAATGTTGAGTCCATGGATTATACGCGCTCTCACCCTTCCACCATTGCTAGCCTCTCTAGTACCGCGCAACTTTCGCCGGTACCATAAACCCACCATTTACCTTCCTCTAAACGGCCACCATACCTAGATATATTGCCATGCAACTTTCCACCGTTTCGTTTACTATGACACGCTCCATCATTGTTGTTGGCAATATAGCTACAAGGTAAGACCCGCCCAGGAGGGGCCGGGTCAACCCCAACGGCGGGTTACAAAAGGAGCCCAGTAATATTCAAGGTGATAGTTTATTAAGACTTCTAGAAGGCCTAAGCCCAGAGGCAGTTTAAGGCCCAATATTGTAAACCGCTGTATGTAAAGAAAGACTTGTAAAGAAAGGCATATAAAGAAGTCACCGAGTCGGACACGTTTTTGAACCGGCCGAGACTCCGTAGGCCGCTAGGAGTCAACCCGTGTATATAAGGGGACGACCCGGCGGCGGCTTAGGGCAAGAAAAACAAGAACTCGAAGGCAGGCAACGCGTATTCGCTCCCTGGTCATTGAAACCCCAGCAATTCTGTAACATCCCAAATTTTCAATTTGGAATGTATACACTAGATCATCTTGCATATCATATTTTCTTGCATTTTGGTCGATCCTAGAAATTTCACGCAACTCAAGGACCCTCGGAGAGAGTTAGAGATTTCGTTATTTTCATATTTGAGTTCTTCTCAAATTTTGAAAAGAGGATCATTGGATTTATATTGCCTTTTATCTGGATAGGGAAAAATGCGCGTTTTCAAAATTTGCATTCTAGGTCCCGAGAAAAGTTCATTTTGTTCGACTCATTTTTAGGAGTCGGGGAAAATTTACTTTGGGAGTTTTGGAGTCCGTTTAGATTTTCTTTTCTGTGTTTTTTTGCGCGCGTAATCGATTTAAAAAAAAATTTCCATCGCGCGCCTGGGCCAAGGCCCAGCCGCAGGCCGGCCGGCTAGGCCACCGCGCGCCGCGCCCGCACGCCAAGGACGCCGCCGCCCTAGGCAGAGTCCTAGTAGGACTCTCCTCTCCTCTTTCCTCTCCTCTCCTCTCTTTTTCTTGCCCCCTCCCCCAAGTCTCCTCTCCCTCCCCCTCTTAAATACCCCCACACCCCCCCTTTTTCCCCACACCAAGCCCCAAGCCGCGCCCCTCACCCCGCGCCGCCGCCGCCCTACGTCGCCGTCGCCGGTGCCCCTTGTGCCGCCGCCGCCCTAGCGCCGCCGCCGCCCAACCCCGCCGCCGCCGGAGCCTCTCGCCGGAGCCTCGCTGGAGGTAGCCGCGCGACGTCTCTTTTTCTCCCCTCGGTTCGGTTTTTCTTATAAACCGTTCCGGTTCTTTTCTTAACCGTTCCGATTTTCTTTTCTTTCTTTGTTTCGGTTTTTTTTCCGAAACCCTAGATCGGTTTCGTTTTCTTTTCCGGTTTAGTTGCCTAGCGACCATTCGCCGGACCGTTCGTCTTAACGAACGTGATCACCGGATTATTCCCGGTTAACGAACGTCCGTTCGTTTAACCGTTCTTCTTTTTCTTTTCGTCGGATTTATTCCGTGATCGCAATCTCAGATCCGATCTTCGTTCTAGTTTATCTTCTTGCTCGTTTATCGGAATCAGGTGATTCAAGCGCCTGGAGTTTCGTTTCGAAACCGCCGTTCCGACTAATCAACTTAAACAAGTTTTTGCTACGGTAAAATTTGACCTAGTTTCAACTTGCTAGAACCGAGTTGTTTTCTTCCGCCGTTTGTTTTCTGTTGCTTTGTTCGGTTCTTTCTTTCTTTGCAACCGGAGTTCTTAAGTTGAACTATCTGGTTCGATCTCTTGTTCGAGTTTTACCTGTGCATTAGATGAGTACTTATTGTATGCTTGTTGTTTGTCTGCGATAGATTACCCGGATTGTGCCGCCTGTTACTTCGAATCTCTAGGACTCGCGGATCATCAGCAAGGCAAGTAACACTTTGATCATACCTTTTCTACAACCCAGTTTTATTGCATTAGATCAATCCTCACACATTGCATGATTAGGATCTAATTAAATTGTGGGATGGGAAGTAGATGAGGTAGTACCTATTACCTGTTTATTATGAAACCTTTGGGAGTTACTTCTACGTTTGCTTATTATGCCATGCCATGCTAGTAGACATGGATTGGGTGAGTGATATCCATGACAGATGTGAGTGTGATAATTTTAAGGGTTTATCTAAGGTGGCAACTTAAACACACATCTGGGTGGATTGAGGCACCTGATGTCTATCAGGACTTGCCTGTTTTTTTTGGACCGCCACCCAGGCTCAAAGGGATCATAAGATCTTTCATGCTAGAAACTTCCGTGTGTAGCCACAAGCCATTATGGGCTCTGGCATAGTTGACTAAGTCATGCGAACTCTTACAGGGTAGATTAGCAGATGTAGGGGAAAGTAGGTGTACCTGTCTATCCATCGTAAGGTGCTAGCGCTTCGGAAAGACTGTGTCTCAGTCATCCGTTTCTCAAACACCAGTAGTGCGAGAAATCCAACGGAGGCGATCGAGTCTTGTGGGGAAAAGTGCGCAAACCTCTGCAGAGTGTAATAAACTAATCATGATTAGCTGTGTCCCCGGTTATGGACATCTTGAGTATCTAGTACTTGAATATCATGTGAATCTCATCATGTTACTCTAATTAATTTTGATGGGTTTTAATTGTTCACTTAATTGGGATCGGAATGCTGTCAACCATTCTTGATGTTCAACCACCATGATAGTTAAATAAATTTATTCCTTTGCAGTAGGGAAAAACTGGCTTTACGCAAAACAGTAACCATAGAGCTTTCCACCAGCCAAATATGCATATAGTATAGCTGTTACATTCCATTACTCTCTATGTGTTACCTTGCCAGCATATTCCATGTGCTGACCCGTTTCGGGCTGCAACGTTAATGTTGCAGACTTTTCAGATGACGATTAAGGTGCTTTTAGGTCATGGTTCTATACTCAGTGATGCCGTTGGAGTTGATAGACTCATTTATCTTCCAAGTCTTCCGCTGTTATCGATCTTAGATGGCCTTAAGCCATATTTATTGTAATAAGTTCTCTTTTGAGACATCGTTGTAATAAGTGTGTGATTGCCACTCTGCTATAAATCCTTCAAAGTACTGTGTGGTGTCAGCATTACTGATCCAGGAATGACACCGGAGCATAGTAGACTTGATCCATTCGGGTCGGGTCGCTACAGAGATTGTATCAGAGCACACGCTGACTGTAGGACACGACCACTAAGTTAAAGCCATAGATCACTATTCTCTCCTCATTTTCTAACTCCTCATCTTTTCTACTCTTTAGGATGAAGGACGCGAAGATTAAGTACGCTCAACCGGATGAAGGCACACCTTTTGGATTTCACTTGAAGGAAGTCACCAAGTACCTAAACATTGGATTACCAAGCTTCACCGGGACTTTCAACGCCACTCTACCTGAAGAGGAGCCCTGGAAGATTCAAGGTCACGTTCCGGGAAGGACATTCGCGCCAATCACGAAGCCCATAGATAGTGTTTTCAATGCACCAACCTGGAGTCTGGGAAAGAGCATGGCAGCCCATATCACCATAGGACGCATTGGAGAAGTTTATCAATAAGACCTCAAGGACACTATCTACCAGATTTGCGGACGCCGAGATGAACAATGGGAGTTAGTCACCACCAAGAAGGATAGATCCATCGCAACATTCATCCAGGAGTTAAACCAGCACATTCGACGCCACAAGAACCAGATGTGCAATGATATGATAGAGTTGAAGAATGCGAAGGCTAGGATCATCAAGCTAGAAGGAGAACTGAAGGCTACACGCAAGGACTACATGGACGAAATCGTAGCTCTAGCAAGGCACAATGGCGATCTTAAACAGGAAATTGAAGAACTCAAGAGGGAGTTAGCATCCAGGAAGGAAGACATGTACGTCGCATGTCCGGACAACTACATCATCATCGACGACACTGATTTGGATCCAAGTGAACCCGACTTTGAAGATGAAGCTGGAGCGGACATCATGGAGTCTTCCACCGGTTCAAATTTCTAGATGACCACCAAATATTAGTAGTATTACCCCCCATGTAAACACTATAGTTCGAGCACTTTTGCGATAGCTAGATCGATTGTAAGCCCTCGTTTGAATTGAATGAAGTGATTTTTTGTGAATTTGCTCATGTGCATTGGGGTAGTGTTTTCTCTTTAGACCTCACTCTATTCTTATATCTCATATTTTCTAAACCCTCAGATGCCTCCGAGACGTGACAATGGATTTCCACCGGAGCTCACTCAGTTGATCCAACAGCAGAATCAATTGATGCAGATGTTAGTCCAGAACTAGCAAAACAACAACAACAACCCACTACCACCACCGCCACCTGTTGACCACTTAGCCCGTTTCCTTAGGCTGAATCCGCCGGTGTTTTCTAGTAGCACCGAGCCGCTAGTAGAAGACGATTGGCTCCACAAGATAGGAAGGGAGTTGACCACTACAGGATGCATAGATGGTGAGAAAGTGAAGTTTGCCGCACATCAGCTTGACGGACCCGCGGCAGCATGGTGGGAGAATTTCACAGCCACCTTCCCAGTTGACACTGTCACATGGGATCAGTTTCAGCAAGCTTTCCGCACTGCACATGTTTCAGCAGGAGCTATGGCCATGAAGAAGCATGAGTTTCGCAACTTACGCCAAGGAGGAAGGACAGTTGGCCAGTATGTTGACGACTTTAGCAAGTTAGCACGTTATGCCCTAGATGACGTTGCTACGGATGCAACCAAGCAGGAGAAGTTCCTGGAAGGACTGAATGATGAGTTGAGTATGCAGTTGATGGTAGCAAGTTTCAACAACTACCAGGAGTTGGTAGATCGTGCCATCATGATTGAAGGGAAGCAACAGCAGATCGAGAACCGCAAGAGGAAGTATGGACAGGGGAAGTATAACTCTGGAGCCCAGCAGAAGCCCCGTTTTACCCCTAAATCGGGATTTCAGTTTCAGCATACCCATGGAGGAGGTAGTTCGCACAACCATAATGGCCACAAGAATGGTAATGGGAATGGAGGAAGCAACGGCCAGAACCGTGCCACCCCATCAACCCCATTCAAGAGAGATCTGAGTCAAGTCACCTGTTTCAAGTGTTCCAAGACCGGACATTATGCCAATGAATGTCCTGAAGGCCAGAATGGGAATGGCAATGGAAGCTCTGGGAAGAAGCCGAACCCTTTCAATAGGGGACAAGTGAACCACGTTAACATGGAGGATGTTGAAGATCAGCCTGATGCAGTAATCGGTAAGTTTTTGGTTAAGTCATTTACCGCACTCGTTCTTTTCGATACTGGTGCATCACATTCATACATATCAAGGGGATTTGTGGAAAAATATAGCCTGCCCACTAGGATTCTTAAAACACCTATGCTAGTAAGCTCGCCAGGAGCAGAATACATGGCCAGTCAAGGATGCTTTCAAGTGCCATTAAGCATAGGAAGGCATGTTTTCCCAACAGATTCAATTATTCTGGAATCCCAAGGTCTGGATGTAATTCTCGGTATGGATTGGCTGTCAATGTATGGAGGAAACATCGATTGTGCTAGTAAGACAATTTTGCTCACAATGCCAGAAGGAAGAAGGATCAAGTATGTATCCCAGCATGTGCCAAATAGGACACAAGTAAATTGCCTATCAGGAGTTGTGCAGGAGGAAGTACCCGTGGTAAAGGATTTTCCTGATGTATTACCTGAAGAGTTGCCAGGCATGCCACCGGATAGAGACATTGAGTTTTTGATTGAGTTATTACCAGGAACAGGCCCAATATCAAAGAGACCATACCGGATGCCAGCAAAGGATTTGGTAGAAATTAAGAACCAGATTAAGGAGTTACTGGAGAAAGGTTACATACGCCCAAGTTCTTCGCCTTGGGGATCACCCGTACTTCTAGTGGATAAGAAGGATGGATCATTACGGATGGTTGTTGATTACCGTGGATTAAATGAAGTAACCATCAAGAACAAGTACCCACTGCCAATGATTAATGATCTGTTTGATCGTTTGCAAGGAGCTAAAGTGTTTTCCAAGATCGACTTGCGATCAGGGTACCACCAGTTGAAGATTCGAGAGCAGGACATACCTAAGACAACTTTTACCACGAGATATGGACTGTATGAGTATACCGTTATGTCATTTGGATTGACTAACGCGCCTGCCTATTTTATGAACGTGATGAACAAAGTGTTTATGGAGTTTTTGGATAAGTTCGTCGTAGTGTTCATTGATGATATCCTGGTTTATTCAAAGAATGAAGAGGAACATAAAGAACATTTGCGTTTGGTTTTGGAGAAACTAAGGGAACATCAGTTATATGCCAAATTTAGTAAATGTGAGTTTTGGTTGAAAGAAGTAGGATTTCTTGGACACGTTATATCCAGAGAAGGGATAGCAGTAGACCCCACAAAGGTTGAGACTATAACCGAATGGGAAGCACCAACGACAGTTGGAGAGATCCGGAGTTTTCTTGGACTCGCAGGATACTACCGGAGATTCATTGAGAATTTTTCAAAGATTGCAAAGCCTATGACGGAGTTGTTGAAGAAGGATACTAAGTTCAATTGGATTGAGGAGTGTGAGGCTAGTTTCCAGGAGTTGAAGAAACGATTGGTTACCTCACCAGTGTTGATTTTACCAGATCAGACCAAGGATTATGAGGTGTATTGTGACGCTTCACGTCGAGGACTTGGAGCAGTGCTTATGCAGGAAGCGAGAGTTGTTTCGTATGCTTCACGACAACTGAAGCCTCATGAGTTGAATTACGCCACACATGATTTGGAGTTAGCAGCCGTAGTGCATGCATTGAAGACATGGAGACATTTCCTCATTGGAAATCATTGTGAGGTGTACACGGATCACAAGAGTTTGAAGTACATTTTCACGCAGAAGGAGTTGAATCTCAGACAAAGGAGATGGTTGGAGCTCATCAAGGATTATGATATGAGATTGCATTACCATCCCGGTAAAGCTAATGTAGTAGCTGATGCATTGAGCCGTAAGAGACATGTAAATACGTTAATAATGGAAGAAATACCCAAGGAGTTAGCAGAAAACCTTCGTGAACTAAGTTTAGAGATAGTTCCGAAAGGCTATGTGGCATCATTGGAGATTCAGTCAACATTGATGGACAAAATCAGAGAAGCTCAGAAATCTGACAAGGAAATTGCTTCTATAAAGGAGAAACTAAGCAAAGGAAAAGCAAAGGGATTTCGTGAGGATGAGCACGATACCCTATGGTTTGAGGACCGTGTTTATGTGCCAAATGACCCGGAGATCAGGAAGTTGATTCTACAAGAGGCACATGATTCACCATATTCGATTCACCCAGGAAATACTAAGATGTATTTGGATTTGAAGGAGACATTCTGGTGGACCGGAATGAAGAAGGATATTGCAGCATATGTAGCAGTTTGTGACGTATGTCATAGAGTAAAGGCAGAACATCAAAAGCCAGCCGGATTGTTGCAACCATTGCCGATACCCGAATGGAAGTGGGATAAGATAGGCATGGATTTTATCACAGGACTACCCAGGACAAAGGCAGGATATGACTCGATATGGGTAGTAGTTGATCGTTTGACGAAGGTAGCACATTTCATTCCAGTTAAGACCACTTACACCAGCGCTAAGTTGACAAAGATATACATGACTAGGATCATTTGTTTGCATGGAGTTCCAAGGAGTATTGTATCAGATAGAGGAACCCAATTTACCTCAAAGTTTTGGAATCAGTTGCATGAAACTTTGGGAACCAGGCTAGAGTTCAGCACCGCGTTTCATCCACAGACAGATGGACAGACCGAGAGAGTCAATCAGATTCTGGAAGATATGCTGAGAGCTTGTGCACTAGATTATGGATCTAGTTGGGACGATAACTTGCCGTACACGGATTTTTCTTATAACAACAGTTACCAAACCAGTTTGAAGATAGCACCTTTCGAAGCTTTGTACGGAAGGAGGTGCAGGACACCGTTGTCATGGGACGAAGTTGGAGACCGCCAGTTGTTTGGACCAGATTTGATTAAGGAGTCTGAACGGAAAGTTAAGTTGATTCGCGATAGGCTCAAGGTAGCCCAGTCCAGGCAGAAGAGCTACGCAGATTCTAAACGCAAGGAGACAGTTTACGAAACCGGAGACAGGGTGTATCTCCGAATATCCCCACTTCGAGGAGTTAAACGCTTTGGAGTTAAGGGAAAATTAGCACCGCGTTTCGTTGGACCATATAAGATCTTGCAACGTATGGGAGAAGTCGCTTATAAGTTGGAATTACCAGAGGGACTGTCAGGAGTTCATGACGTATTCCATGTTTCTCAGCTGAAGAAATGTCACGCCGAGATGGCAGAAGTACCATTAAGAGATACAGTGCCGCTTGAAGCGATTCAGTTGAAGGACGACCTAACGTATGAAGAGAAACCAGTCAAGATTCTCGAGTATGCCAGCAGAGTTACCCGCACCAAGGTTATCAAGTTTTGCAAAGTTCAGTGGAACCACCACTCAGAGGATGAAGCCACCTAGGAGAGAGAAGAAGATTTGCTCAAGGACCACCCTCACCTATTTTCTAGCCAACCCGAATCTCGAGGGCGAGATTCATCTTAAGGGGGGTAGGTTTGTAACATCCCAAATTTTCAATTTGGAATGTTATACACTAGATCATCTTGCATATCATATTTTCTTGCATTTTGGTCGATCCTAGAAATTTCACGCAACTCAAGGACCCTCGGAGAGAGTTGGAGATTTCATTATTTTCATATTTGAGTTCTTCTCAAATTTTGAAAAGAGGATCATTGGATTTATATTGCCTTTTATTTGGATAGGGAAAAATGCGCATTTTCAAAATTTGCATTCTAGGTCCCGAGAAAAGTTCATTTTGTTCGACTCATTTTTAGGAGTCGGGGAAAATTTACTTTGGGAGTTTTGGAGTCCGTTTAGATTTTCTTTTCTGTGTTTTTCTGCGCGCGTAATCGATTTAAAAAAAAAATTCCGTCGCGCGCCTGGGCCAAGGCCCAGCCGCAGGCCGGCCGGCCAGGCCACCGCGCGCCGCGCCCGCACGCCAAGGACGCCGCCGCCCTAGGCAGAGTCCTAGTAGGACTCTCCTCTCCTCTTTCCTCTCCTCTCCTCTCTTTTTCTTGCCCCCTCCCCCAAGTCTCCTCTCCCCTCCCCCTCTTAAATACCCCCACACCCCCCCTTTTTCCCCACACCAAGCCCCAAGCTGCGCCCCTCACCCCGCGCCGTCACCGCCCTAGCGCCGCCGCCCTACGCCGCCGTCGCCGCCGCCCCTTGTGCCGCCGCCCTAGCACCGCCGCCCCTTGTGCCGCCACCGCCCTAGCACCGCCGCCGCCCAACCCCACCGCCGCCGGAGCCTGTCGCCGGAGCCTCGCCGGAGGTAGCCGCGCCGCGTCTCTTTTTCTCCCCTTGGTTCGGTTTTTCTTATAAACCGTTCCGGTTCTTTTCTTAACCGTTCCAGTTTTCTTTTCTTTCTTTGTTTCGGTTTTCTTTTCCGAAACCCTAGATCGGTTTCGTTTTCTTTTCCGGTTTAGTTGCCTAGCGACCGTTCGCTGGACCGTTCGTCTTAACGAACGTGATCACCGGATTATTCCCGGTTAACGAACGTCCGTTTGTTTAACCGTTCTTCTTTTTCTTTTCGTCGGATTTATTCCGCGATCGCGATCTCAGATCCGATCTTCGTTCTAGTTTATCTTCTCGCTCGTTTATCGGAATCAGGTGATTCAAGCGCCTGGAGTTTCGTTTCGAAACCGCCGTTCCGACTAATCAACTTAAACAAGTTTTTGCTACGGTAAAATTTGACCTAGTTTCAACTTGCTAGAACCGAGTTGTTTTCTTCCGCCATTTGTTTTCCGTTGCTTTGTTCGGTTCTTTCTTTCTTTGCAACCGGAGTTCTTAAGTTGAACTATCTGGTTCGATCTCTTGCTCGAGTTTTACCTATGCATTAGATGAGTACTTATTGTATGCTTGTTGTTTGTCTGCAATAGATTACCCGGATTGCGCCGCCTGTTACTTCGAATCTCCAGGACTCGCGGATCATCAGCAAGGCAAGTAACACTTTGATCATACCTTTTCTACAACCCAGTTTTATTGCATTAGATCAATCCTCACACAATGCATGATTAGGATCTAATTAAATTGTGGGACGGGAAGTAGATGAGGTAGTACCTATTACCTGTTTATTATGAAACCTTTGGGAGTTACTTCTACGTTTGCTTATTATGCCATGCTATGCTAGTAGACATGGATTAGGTGAGTGATATCCATGACAGATGTGAGTGTGATAATTTTAAGGGTTTATCTAAGGTGGCAACTTAAACACACATCTGGGTGGATTGAGGCACCTGATGTCTATCAGGACTTGCCTGTTTTCTTTTGGACCGCCACCTAGGCTCAAAGGGATCATAAGATCTTTCATGCTAGAAACTTCCGTGTGCAACCACAAGCCATTATGGGCTCTGGCATAGTTGACTAAGTCATGCGAACTCTTACAGGGTAGACTAGCAGATGTAGGGGAAAATAGGTGTACCGGTCTATCCATCGTAAGGTGCTAGCGCTTCTGAAAGACTGTGTCTCGGTCATCCGTTTCTCAAACACCAGTAGTGCGAGAAATCCAACGGAGGCGATGGAGTCTTGTGGGGAAAAGTGCGCAAACCTCTGCAGAGTGTAATAAACTAATCATGATTAGCCGTGTCCCCGGTTATGGACATCTTGAGTATCTAGTACTTGAATATCATGTGAATCTCATCATGTTACTCTAATTAATTTTGATGGGTTTTAATTGTTCACTTAATTGGGATCAGAATGCTGTCAACCATTCTCGATGTTCAACCACCATGATAGTTAAATAAATTTATTCCTTTGCAGTAGGGAAAAACTGGCTTTACGCAAAACAGTAACCATAGAGCTTTCCACCAGCCAAATATGCATATAGTATAGCTGTTACATTCCATTACTCTCTATGTGTTACCTTGCCAGCATATTCCATGTGCTGACCCGTTTCGGGCTGCAACGTTAATGTTGCAGACTTTTCAGACGACGATTAAGGTGCTTTTAGGTCGTGGTTCTATACTCAGTGATGCCATTGGAGTTGACGGACCCATTTATCTTCCAAGTCTTCCGCTGTTATCGATCTTAGATGGCCTTAAGCCATATTTATTGTAATAAGTTCTCTTTTGAGACATCGTTGTAATAAGTGTGTGATTGCCACTCTGCTATAAATCCTTCGAAGTACTGTGTGGTGTTAGCATTACTGATCCAGGGATGACACTGGAGCACAGTAGACTTGATCCATTCGGGTCGGGTCGCTACAAATTCCAACACAACTAGACGTAGGCTTTTACCTTCATCGTAAGGGGCCGAACTAGTATAAAACCTCTTGTGTCCTTTGTCCCGATTAACCCCTTTAAGGTTCCTAGTTGCGATGGCCCTACGACTAAGTCCTTTTGCTAGGACATCTGTCATGATAATTCCACGACAGCTGGCGCCCACCGCGGGGCCAACGCACGGTGGATTTGAGTTCTTGAAGGGCAACTTCGAAGGGTTCAAGGGATACGCTGTGGGCCGGATGACCAAGAGTCATCGCGGCAAACTCTACATTGAAGACGAAGGCTGGGGCCCCGAGGCCGCCTCAATTGAGTACGAGTACCGGGTCCCCTTCGGTGGAATTCATGTCTTCATCCGCCGGATCGGCGAATCGGGCCCTAAGCCGTACGTCTGCACCAACATCATCGAGATGGCTCAGCATGCGAGATCCGCCCAGGCCCAACCCGCCGTAAAGCGTGCCTTCATGGGTTTCATCCATGGAGGTGAGTTTTCTGAAGGATCCATGGATGGCGGAGAGACGACCATCTGTTCTGACGGTGAGTCGTCCTCAGGCGAGACAAATTCTTTGTATCAGCTACAAGATGGCGTGCTTGGGGGCTGTTTCGATGGCAGCAGTATTCCGAACCTCACTGAGCCGCCGAATCGAGCCGGAGTTTTCATGGCTGGCACTCAACCCGGGCAGAACTCTACGGCTGCAGTAGCAGTAACCACCGGGTCGGCAGCAGCCGGGTCAGGAGACCCTGCGCGCCCCCAACTCAGATGCTAATGGACCTCATGGATAAATTGACGGCTCTGTTGACTGCTGTGGTGGATCTGGCGGATAAAACTCAGCATGACACGGAAGTGGCACAAGTACGCGAAGAGATGGCACATTCCAAGGAAAATTTAGCAGCAGAAGAGGTCAGGATGGCCGCGGAGCGGGCGGCTCTGGACGCTCGTGCTCAGCAGCTTCAAGCAGAGACTTTCCGGCTCTCGGTGGATCTGAACACATCAAACGAGGTCATGAGGAGAAGGCACCAGAAAAGTCAGTCACGTCTACCTCTAACGCTCGATCCTAGGAACCTTTTCCACACACCCGGGGCCGGTCCAAGAAACCCGCCGAAGGCAAATCGGATCATGACACCCGGAGCGCCGGTTCAGCCACGGGCCATGGAACCGCCTCGTATGAATACCGCTCCGCCTCATTATACACCAATACCACCAGGTCACTTTTCCAATCATTTTGAGAATCTCATTGCCGCGTCGGCTCGTTTGGCGGCTCTCCCGATGGAAGGCGACTCCCCGACAGCAATCGAAACATGAAGGGTGAGAGAACTTCTTCAGACGGCTCTGGCGCAACAGGATGCGTACTCTTACAGTCGAGACAGAATCCATTCAACCCCTCGCCCAAGCCGGAGCCCGAGCTATAGCAGGCATATGGAGTCAGTCGCTATGTCGAGCAACGCTGAACGCCATAACCAACCGCGCATGCATGAGCTGGCACAGGGCAGAGCCCTTAACTTGCAGATCAGGAGAGGATCCGTCAAGAGGCTGAGCGGGCGGTTCAACTAGCAGCTGAGCAGGCGACTCATTAGGCTTTTCCGGCAACCTCTATTGAGGCAGGAGTAGCCACAAGAACAGGAGGTGCCCCTTGCCTAGTGCCGGCTATACGTAATGAGCACTTGCCAAAAGACTGCAAGGGGCCTCGTAAGGTGCCTAATTACACGGCCGACTTGCAGCCCGGGGCCTGGATTGAAAGTTATGAGATGACGATGGAGCTGTTGGAAGTCAGCGATGCAACAATGGCTAAGTATTTCACTATGATGTTGGATGGAACGGCTCGTACTTGGTTGAAAGTATTGCCCCCCAATTCCATTGGCTCATGGGCGGAATTAAAGGCCCGGTTCATTCAGAATTTCAAGGACACATGCAAACAACCTATGTCAATCGTGGACCTGACTAATTGTAAGCAAGAGGAAGGTGAGTCCATGACCCATTGGGTGCGCCGGGTCAAGGAGATAATACATTCATCTGATAAGATGGATGCCGGCTCGGCAGTCTTAATGTTGGAGAAAAAATGTCGTTTTGAACCTCTGAAGCAGAAGCTGGGGCGGCTCAAGCGTGACTGCAATGACATGGGCCAGTTGATGGCGGCCCTGGTCAAATATGCTGATTCTGACAGTACCAAGGATCCCGTATCTGATGAAGAAAAAACAGGGAAGGGAAAGAAGAACGGCAACGGCAAGGGTCACCAGCATAATCCGGCGAATCAAGGAAGTAATAAACGTAAGGCTGACGAGTTTGTGGCTAATACCAATGCACAGGGCAACAACCAACGGCGCAAGGGTAGGAAACCCCCTCGGTCAGGCGGGTCAGGTCCCACCCCCGAGAAACTACTGAATGAAGCTTGTCCAAGACACGACACCCGGGAGAAGCCAGCTACCCATCTGTGGAAGGACTATACGATCATGAAGGAATTTAAAAATTCCAACATGTTTGATGGTAGTCACAGGCCTGGTGACGGTTCAGGCGGAGGCGGCTTTCATGGCCCGGGCGCCGGTTCAGGCGGAGGCGGTTTTCACGGTCAGGGCCATCCGAGTAACCAGGGCGGCTATAATCAGCAACCTGACCAAAATAATCAGCAACAACAATCCGGGTATCAGAGTAACCCAAAACAGTTGAATAGTGGGAATTACCATGTGTTTACCACTAGTTTATGCAAGAGGGACCAGAAGCTTCATAAGAGGGCTGTCAATGCCGTTGAGCCGGCGATTCCATGTTATTTGAGGTGGTCAGAACAGCCTATTGTGTGGAGCAGAGAAGATCACCCTCCCCGGGTTGATAATCCGGGTCACTTGGCCTTGGTGGTGGCACCTCAGGTCGATGGATATAAGTTCACTAAGGTGCTCATGGACAGAGGCAGTAGCATCAACATCCTCTATTATGAGACGTTTCGTCGGATGGGGTTGACTGATAAGAGTCTTGAACAATCCAACACTATTTTTCATGGTGTTGTCCCTGGTAAGTCGGCATACCCAGTTCGTAAGATTCAACTGGAAGTAGCCTTTGGCGATGAATATGATTCCAGGGCTGAGAAGTTAACTTTTGAAGTGGTTAATATCAAAAGCCCGTATCATGCTCTGTTTGGACGGCCGGCTTACGCCAAGTTCATGGCTCGACCGTGTTATGTATATCTGCAGCTCAAGATGCCGGGTTATAAAGGCACCATTACAGTACATGGAAGCCAGAAAATAGCCCTGGAATGTGAAGAAGGTGATGCTACTTATGCTGAGTCTATTTGTGCGACGGAGGAATTGAAGTTTTATAAAGACAACGTTGACCCGACAGGCATGACGTCTTTAAAGAAGCCAACTACGGAGCATGACCCGGTGTTGAAATTCAAGTCAGCTGATGACACCAAAATGGTTGATTTTGTGCCCGGCGACTCATCCAGGCAATTCATCATCAGTGCCAACTTGGATCCAAAATAGGAAAGCGCGTTCATCGAGTTCATCCGTGAGAACCGGGACATCTTTGCATGGAAACCTTCTGACATGCCGGGTGTCCTGAGAGAACTTGCTGAGCACACTCTTAATATTGATCTGAAGTTTAAGCCGGTCAGGCAGTTTCTTCGACGGTTTAACGAGGAAAGGCGCAAGGCCATTGGAGAAGAGGTGGCCCGGCTCTTGGCGGCCGGGTTCATTGTTGAAGTTTTTCACCCAGAGTGGTTGGCTAACCCGGTGCTTGTACTCAAGAAGAACGACACCTAGCGTATGTGTGTGGATTACACCGATTTGAACAAGGCTTGTCCGGCTGACCCTTTTGCTCTCCCTCGTATTGATCAGATAATTGATTCTACGGTGGGCTGTGAGCGTTTGAGTCTTTTGGATGCATACTCAGGTTATCATCAGATCAAGATGGCAGTTAAGGACTAGGAGAAAATATCTTTCATCACTCCGCTTGAAGCCTTCTGCTACGTGTCTATGCCTTTTGGGCTTAAAAGTGCCCAGGCGACTTATCAATGGTGTGTGCAGAATTGCCTTCACAATTAGATTGGGCATAATGTTCATGCTTATGTGGATGATATAGTGGTGAAATCCAAAGAAGAGGAAACCTTGGTAACAGATCTGAAGGAGACCTTTGATAACCTCTGGGTCTACAAGATGATGCTTAACCCGGCCAAGTGTGTTTTTGGAGTCCCAGCTAGCAAACTCTTGGGTTGTTTGGTGTCTAACAGAGGTATTGAAGCTAACCCGGAGAAAATTAAGGCAATCACATCCCTGGCCAAACCGGTGTGCATCAATGACGTTCAATAGCTGACGGGTCGCGTTGCTGCTTTGAGTCGGTTCATAAGCCGATTAGGAGAGAAGGCGATGCCTTTGTATCAGATGATGAAAAAGACGGATGATTTTATTTGGAGTGATGCTGCAAACTCTGCTTTTGAGGATCTGAAGAAACAGCTTGCTGAGCCGCCGGTTCTTGCTGCTCCGGTTGAAAAAGAGCCGTTATTATTATATGTAGCTGCTAACTCCCGTGCGGTCAGCGTAGCCATTGTGGTGGAGCGCAAGGAGGCTGGCAAGGAACATCCGGTCCAGCGGCCGGTTTACTACGCCAGTGAGGTGCTGATTGAATCTAAACAAAGATATCCACATTGGCAGAAGCTTGTTTATGAAGGAAATATGCCCTAGAGGCAATAATAAAGTTATTATTTATTTCCTTATATCATGATAAATGTTTATTATTCATGCTAGAATTGTATTAACCGGAAACATAATACATGTGTGAATACATAGACAAACAGAGTGTCACTAGTATGCCTCTACTTGACTAGCTCGTTAATCAAAGATGGTTATGTTTCCTAACCATGAACAAAGAGTTGTTATTTGATTAACAAGGTCACATCATTAGTTGAATGATCTGATTGACATGACGCATTTCATTAGCTTAGCACCCGATCGTTTAGTATGTTGCTATTGCTTTCTTCATGACTTATACATGTTCCTATGACTATGAGATTATGTAACTCCCGTTTGCCGGAGGAACACTTTGGGTACTACCAAACGTCACAACGTAACTGGGTGATTATAAAGGAGTACTACAGGTGTCTCCAATGGTAGATGTTGGGTTGGCGTATTTCGAGATTAGGGTTTGTCACTCCGATTGTCGGAGAGGTATCTCTGGGCCCTCTCGGTAATACACATCACATAAGCCTTGCAAGCATTATAACTAAGATGTTAGTTGTGTGTTGATGTATTACGGAACGAGTAAAGAGACTTGCCAGTAACGAGATTGAACTAGGTATTGGATACCGACGATCGAATCTCGGGCAAGTAACATACCGATGACAAAGGGAACAACGTATGTTGTTATGCGGTCTGACCGATAAAGATCTTCGTAGAATATGTAGGAGCCAATATGGGCATCCAGGTCCCGCTATTGGTTATTGACCGGAGACGTGTCTCGGTCATGTCTACATTGTTCTCGAACCGTAGGGTCCGCACGCTTAACGTTATGATGATAGTTATTATGAGTTTATGCATCTTGATGTACCGAAGGTTGTTCGGAGTCCCGGATGTGATCACGGACATGACGAGGAGTCTCGAAATGGTCGAGACATAAAGATTGATATATTGGAAGCCTATGTTTGGACATCGGAAGTGTTTCGGATGAAATCGGGAATTTTACTGGAGTACCGGGAGGTTACCGGAACCCCCCGGGAACCAAATGGGCCTTATTGGGCCTTAGTGGAAAGGTGAAAGGGGCAGCCCAAGGTGGGCTGCACGCCACCCCCCTCCCCTAGTCCTATTAGGACTAGGAGAGGTGGCCGGCCACCTCTCTCCCTCTCTTTCTCCATGGGAATCCTATTAGGAATAGGATTGGGGGGGGGGGGAGTCCTACTCCCGGTAGGAGTAGGACTCCTCCTGCGCCTCCCTAGCTTGGCCGGTCAGCCCTCCCCCTGTCAACCTTTATATACGGGGGCAGGGGGCACCTCTAGACACACAAGTTGATCATTGAGATCGTTCCTTAGCCGTGTGCGGTGCCCCCTGCCACCAAATTCCACCTCGATCATACCGTTGTAGTGCTTAGGCGAAGCCCTGCGTCGGTAGTACATCAAGATCGTCACCACGCCGTCATGCTGACGGAACTCTTCCTCGACGCTTTGCTGGATCGGAGCCCGAGGATCGTCATCGAGCTGAACGTGTGCTAAGAACTCAGAGGTGCCGGATTAACGGTGCTTGGATCGGTCGGATCGGGAAGAAGACGTACGACTACTTCCTCTATGTTGTGTCAACGCTTCCGTTGCAATCTACAAGGGTACGTAGATCAGACTCTCCCCCTCGTTGCTATGCATCACCATGATCTTGCGTGTGCGTAGGAAATTTTTTGAAATTACTACGTTCCCCAACAGTGGCATCCGAGCCAGGTTTTTATGGTTTGATGTTATTTGCACGAGTAGAACACAAGTGAGCTGTGGGCGATACAAGTCATACTGCCTTCCAGCATGTCATACTTTGGTTCGGCGGTATTGTTGGACGAGACGACCCGGACCAACCTTACGCGTACGCTTACGCGAGACCGGTTCCCTCGACGTGCTTTGCACATAGATGGCTTGCGGGCGACTGTCTCTCCAACTTTAGTTGAACCGAGTGTGGCTACGCCCGGTCCTTGAGAAGGTTAAAATGGAGTCTATTTGACAAACTATCGTTGTGGTTTTGATGCGTAGGTGAGATGAGTTCTTGCTTAAGCCCATAGCAGCCACATAAAACTTGCAACAACAAAGTAGAGGACGTCTAACTTGTTTTTGCAGGGCATGTTGTGATGTGATATGGTCAAGGCATGATGCTGATTTTATTGTATGAGATGATCATGTTTTGTAACCAAGTTATCGGCAACTGGCAGGAGCCATATGGTTGTCGCTTTATTGTATGCAATGCAATCGCGATGTAATGCTTTACTTTATTGCTAAGCGGTAGTGATAGTCGTGGAAGCATAAGATTGGCGAGATGACAACGATGCTACGATGGAGATCAAGGTGTCGCGCCGGTGACGATGGTGATCATGACGGTGCTTCGGAGATGGAGATCACAAGCACAAGATGATGATGGCCATATCATATCACTTATATTGATTGCATGTGATGTTTATCTTTTATGCATCTTATCTTGCTTTGATTGACGGTAGCATTATAAGATGATCTCTCACTAAATTATCAAGAAGTGTTCTCTCTGAGTATGCACCGTTGCCAAAGTTCGTCGTGCCCAGACACCACGTGATGATCGGGTGTGATAAGCTCGACGTCCATCTACAACGGGTGCAAGCCAGTTTTGCACACGCAGAATACTCAGGTTAAACTTGACAAGCCTAGCATATGCAGATATGGCCTCGGAACACAGAGACCGAAAGGTCGAGCGTGAATCATATAGTAGATATGATCAACATAACGATGTTCACCATTGAAAACTACTCCATCTCACGTGATGATCGGTTATGGTTTAGTTGATTTGGATCACGTGATCACTTAGAGGATTAGAGGGATGTCTATCTAAGTGGGAGTTCTTAAGTAATATGATTAACTGAACTTAAACTTATCATGAACTTAGTACCTGATAGTATCTTGCTTGTTTATGTTGATTGTAGATAGATGGCTCGTGCTGTTGTTCCGTTGAATTTTAATGCGTTCCTTGAGAAAGCAAAGTTGAAAGATGATGGTAGCAATTACACGGACTGGGTCCGTAACCTGAAGATTATCCTCATTGCTGCACAGAAGAATTACGTCCTGGAAGCACCGCTAGGTGCCAGGCCTGCTGCTGGAGCAACGCCAGATGTTATGAACGTCTGGCAGAGCAAAGCTGATGACTACTCGATAGTTCAGTGTGCCATGCTTTACGGCTTAGAATCGGGACTTCAACGACGTTTTGAATGTCATGGAGCATATGAGATGTTCCAGGAGTTGAAGTTAATATTTCAAGCAAATGCCCGAATTGAGAGATATGAAGTCTCCAATAAGTTCTATAGCTGCAAGATGGAGGAGAACAGTTTTGTCAGTGAGCATATACTCAAAATGTCTGGGTATAATAATCACTTGATTCAGATGGGAGTTAATCTTCCAGATGACTGCGTCATTGACAGAATTCTCCAATCACTGCCACCAAGCTACAAGAGCTTCGTGATGAACTATAATATGCAAGGGATGAACAAGACTATTCCCGAGCTCTTCGCAATGCTGAAAGCTGCGGAGGTAGAAATCAAGAAGGAGCATCAAGTGTTGATGGTCAACAAGACCACTAGTTTCAAGAAAAAGGGCAAAGGGAAGAAGAAGGGGAACTTCAATAAGAACAGCAAGCAAGTTGCTGCTTAGGAGAAGAAACCCAAGTCTGGACCTAAGCCTGAAACTGAGTGCTTCTACTGCAAGCAGATTGGTCACTGGAAGCGGAACTGCCCCAAGTATTTGGCGGATAAGAAGGATGGCAAGGTGAACAAAGGTATATGTGATATACATGTTATTGATGTGTACCTTACTAGAGCTTGCAGTAGCACCTGGGTATTTGATACTGGTTCTGTTGCTAATATTTGCAACTCGAAACAGGGACTATGGAATAAGCGGACACTAGCAAAGGACGAGGTGACGATGCGCGTGGGAAACGGTTCCAAAGTCGATGTGATCGCGGTCGGCACGCTACCTCTACATCTACCTTCGGGATTAATATTAGACCTAAATAATTGTTATTTGGTGCTAGCGTTGAGCATGAACATTATATCTGGATCTTGTTTAATGCGAGACGGTTATTCATTTAAATCAGAGAATAATGGTTGTTCTATTTATATGAGTAATATCTTTTATGGTCATGCACCTTTGAAGAGTGGTCTATTCTTGTTAATATCTATAGTAGTGATACACATATTCATAATGTAGAAGCCAAAAGATGCAGAGTTGATAATGATAGTGCAACTTATTTGTGGCACTGCCGTTTAGGTCATATCGGTGTAAAGCGCATGAAGAAACTCCATACTGATGGGCTTTTGGAACCACTTGATTATGAATCACTTGGTACTTGCGAACCGTGCCTCATAGGCAAGATGACTAAAACACCGTTCTCCGGTACTATGGAGAGAGCAACAGATTTATTGGAAATCATACATACCGATGTATGTGGTCCGATGAATATTGAGGCTCGTGGCGGATATCGTTATTTTCTCACCTTCATAGATGATTTAAGCAGATATGGGTATATCTACTTAATGAAACACAAGTCTGAAACATTTGAAAAGTTCAAAGAATTTCAGAGTGAAGTTGAAAATCATTGTAACAAGAAAATAAAGTTTCTACGATCTGATCATGGAGGAGAATATTTGAGTTACGAGTTTGGTGTACATTTGAAAAATTGTGGAATAGGTTCGCAACTCACGCCACCCGGAACACCACAGCGTAATGGTGTGTCCGAACGTCGTAATCGTACTTTACTAGATATGGTGCGATCTATGATGTCTCTTACTGATTTACCGCTATCATTTTGGGGTTATGCTTTAGAGACGGCCGCATTCACGTTAAATAGGGCACCATCAAAATCCGTTGAGACGACGCCTTATGAACTATGGTTTGGCAAGAAACCAAAGTTGTCGTTTCTTAAAGTTTGGGGCTGCGAAGCTTATGTGAAAAAGCTTCAACTTGATAACCTCGAACCCAAAGCGGAGAAATGTGTCTTCATAGGATACCCAAAGGAGACTGTTGGGTACACCTTCTATCACAGATCCGAAGGCAAGTCATTCGTTGCTAAGAATGGATCATTTCTAGGGAAGGAGTTTCTCTCGAAAGAAGTGAGTGGGAGGAAAGCAGAACTTGACGAGGTAACTGTACCTGCTCCCTTATTGGAAAATAGTACATCACAGAAAACTGTTTCTGCGACACCTATACCAATTAGTGAGGAAGCTAATGATGATGATCATGAAACTTCAGGACAAAATACTAATGAACCACGTAGATCAACCAGAGTGAGAACCGCACCAGAGTGGTACGGTAATCCAATTCTGGAAGTCATGCTACTAGATCATGATGAACCTACAAACTATGAAGAAGCGATGGTGAGCTCAGATTCCGCAAAGTGGCTTGAAGCCATGAAATCTGAGATGGGATCCATGTATGAGAACAAAGTATGGACTTTGGTTGACTTGCCCGATGATCGGCAAGCAGTTGAGAATAAATGGATCTTCAAGAAAAAGACTGACACTAACGGTAATATTACTGTCTATAAAGCTCGACTTGTCGCAAAAGGTTTTCGACAAGTTCAAGGGGTTGACTACGATGAGACCTTCTCACCCGTAGCGATGCTTAAGTCTGTTAGAATCATGTTAGCAATTGCCGCATTTTATGATTATGAGATTTGGCAGATGGATGTCAAAACTGCATTCCTGAATGGATTTCTGGAAGAAGAGTTGTATATGATGCAACCGGAAGGTTTTGTCGATCCAAAGGGAGCTAACAAAGTGTGCAAACTCCAGCGATCCATTTATGGACTGGTGCAAGCATCTCGGAGTTGGAATAAACGCTTTGATAGTGTGATCAAAGAATTTGGCTTTATACAGACTTTTGGAGAAGCCTGTATTTACAAGAAAGTGAGTGGGAGCTCTGTAGCATTTCTGATATTATATGTGGATGACATATTGCTGATTGGAAATGATATAGAATTTCTGGATAGCATAAAGGGATACTTGAATAAAAGTTTTTCGATGAAAGACCTCGGGGAAGCTGCTTACATATTAGGCATAAAGATCTATAGAGATAGATCAAGATGCTTAATTGGACTTTCACAAAGCACATACCTTGACAAGATTTTGAAGAAGTTCAAAATGGATCAAGCAAAGAAAGGGTTCTTGCCTGTGTTACAAGGTGTGAAGTTGAGTCAGACTCAATGCCCGACCACTGCAGAAGATAGAGAGAAAATGAAAGATGTTCCCTATGCTTCAGCCATAGGCTCTATCATGTATGCAATGCTGTGTACCAGACCTGATGTGTGCCTTGCTATAAGTTTAGCAGGGAGGTACCAAAGTAATCCAGGAGTGGATCACTGGACAGCGGTCAAGAACATCCTGAAATACCTGAAAAGGACTAAGGATATGTTTCTCGTATATGGAGGTGACAAAGAGCTCACCGTAAGAGGTTACGTTGATGCAAGCTTTGACACTGATCCGGACGATTCTAAATCGCAAATCGGATACGTGTTTACTTTAAACGGTGGAGCTGTCAGTTGGTGCAGTTCTAAACAAAGCGTCATAGCGGGATCTACATGTGAAGCGGAGTACATAGCTACTTCAGAAGCAGCGAACGAAGGAGTCTGGATGAAGGAGTTCATATCCGATCTAGGTGTCATACCTAGTGCATCGGGTCCAATTAAAATCTTTTGTGACAATACTGGTGCAATTGCTTTAGCAAAGGAATCCAGATTTCACAAAAGGAACAAACACATCAAGAGACGCTTCAACTCCATCCGGGATCTAGTCCAGGTGGGAGACATAGAGATTTGTAAGATGCATACGGATCTGGATGTTGCAGACCCGTTGACTAAGCCTCTTCCACGAGCAAAACATGATCAGCACCAAGGCTCCATGGGTGTTAGAATCATTACTGTGTAATCTAGATTATTGACTCTAGTGCAAGTGGGAGACTGAAGGAAATATGCCCTAGAGGCAATAATAAAGTTATTATTTATTTCCTTATATCATGATAAATATTTATTATTCATGCTAGAATTGTATTAACCGGAAACATAATACATGTGTGAATACATAGACAAACAGAGTGTCACTAGTATGCCTCTACTTGACTAGCTCGTTAATCAAAGATGGTTATGTTTCCTAACCATGAACAAAGAGTTGTTATTTGATTAACGAGGTCACATCATTAGTTGAATGATCTGATTGACATGACCCATTTCATTAGCTTAGCACCCGATCGTTTAGTATGTTGCTATTGCTTTCTTCATGACTTATACATGTTCCTATGACTATGAGATTATGCAACTCCCGTTTGCCGGAGGAACACTTTGGGTACTACCAAACATCACAACGTAACTGGGTGATTATAAAGGAGTACTACAGGTGTCTCCAATGGTAGATGTTGGGTTGGCGTATTTCGAGATTAGGGTTTGTCACTCCGATTGTCGGAGAGGTATCTCTGGGCCCTCTCGGTAATACACATCACATAAGCCTTGCAAGCATTATAACTAAGATGTTAGTTGTGAGATGATGTATTATAGAACGAGTAAAGAGACTTGCCAGTAACGAGATTGAACTAGGTATTGGATACCGACGATCGAATCTCGGGCAAGTAACATACCGATGACAAAGGGAACAACGTATGTTGTTATGCGGTCTGACCGATAAAGATCTTCGTAGAATATGTAGGAGCCAATATGGGCATCCAAGTCGCGCTATTGGTTATTGACCGGAGACATGTCTCGGTCATGTCTACATTGTTCTCGAACCGTAGGGTCCGCACGCTTAACGTTACGATGACAGTTATTATGAGTTTATGCATTTTGATGTACCGAAGGTTGTTCGGAGTCCCGGATGTGATCACGGACATGACGAGGAGTCTCGAAATGGTCGAGACATAAAGATTGATATATTGGAAGCCTATGTTTGGACATCGGAAGTGTTCCGGGTGAAATCGGGAATTTTACCGGAGTACCGGGAGGTTACCGCAACCCCCCGGGAACCAAATGGGCCTTATTGGGCCTTAGTGGAAAGGTGAAAGGGGCAGCCCAAGGTGGGCTGCGCGCCACCCCCGTCCCCTTGTCCTATTAGGACTAGGAGAGGTGGCCGGCCACCTCTCTCCCTCTCTTTCTCCTTGGGAATCCTATTAGGAATAGGATTGGGGGGGGGGAGTCCTACTCCCAGTAGGAGTAGGACACCTCCTGCGCCTCCCTAGCTTGGCCGGCCAGCCCTCCCCCTGTCAACCTTTATATACGGGGGCAGGGGGCACCTCTAGACACACAAGTTGATCCTTGAGATCATTCCTTAGCCGTGTGCGGTGCCCCCTACCACCAAATTCCACCTCGATCATACCGTTGTAGTGCTTAGGCGAAGCCCTGCGTCGGTAGTACATCAAGATCGTCACCACGCCGTCGTGCTAACGGAACTCTTCCTTGATGCTTTGCTGGATCGGAGCCCGAGGAGCGTCATCGAGCTGAACGTGTGCTAAGAACTCGGAGGTGCCGGAGTAACGGTGCTTGGATCGGTCGGATCGGGAAGAAGACGTACGACTACTTCCTCTACGTTGTGTCAACGCTTCCGTTGCGATCTACAAGGGTACGTAGATCAGACTCTCCCCCTTGTTGCTATGCATCACCATGATCTTGCGTGTGCACGAGGGGGAGAGTTTGATCTACGTACCCTTGTAGATCGCAATGGAAGCGTTGACACAACATAGAGGAAGTAGTCGTACGTCTTCTTCCCGATCCGACCGATCCAAGCACCGTTACTCCGGCACCTCCGAGTTCTTAGCACACGTTCAGCTCGATGACGATCCTCGGGCTCCGATCCAGCAAAGCATCGAGGAAGAGTTCCGTTAGCACGATGGCGTGGTGACGATCTTGATGTACTACCGACGCAGGGCTTCGCCTAAGCACTACAACGGTATGATCGAGGTGGAATTTGATGGCAGGGGGCACCGCACACGGCTAAGGAATGATCTCAAGGATCAACTTGTGTGTCTAGAGGTGCCCCCTGCCCCCGTATATAAAGGTTGACAGGGGGAGGGCTGGCCGGCCAAGCTAGGGAGGCGCAGGAGGAGTCCTACTCCTACCGGGAGTAGGACTCCCCCCAATCCTATTCCTAATAGGATTCCCAAGGAGAAAGAGAGGGAGAGAGGTGGCCGGCCACCTCTCCTAGTCCTAATAGGACTAGGGGAGGGGGTGGCGCGCAGCCCACCTTGGGCTGCCCCTTTCACCTTTCCACTAAGGCCCAATAAGGCCCATTTGGTTCCCGGGGGGTTCCAGTAACCTCCTGGTACTCCGGTAAAATTCCCGATTTCACCCGGAACACTTCCGATGTCCAAACATAGGCTTCCAATATATCAATCTTTATGTCTCGACCATTTCGAGACTCCTCGTCATGTCCGTGATCACATCCGGGACTCCGAACAACCTTCGGTACATCAAAATGCATAAACTCATAATAACTGTCATCGTAACGTTAAGCGTGCGGACCCTACGGTTCGAGAACAATGTAGACATGACCGAGACACGTCTCCGGTCAATAACCAATAGCGGGACCTGGATGCCCATATTGGCTCCTACATATTCTACGAAGATCTTTATCGGTCAGACCGCATAACAACATACGTTGTTCCCTTTGTCATCGGTATGTTACTTGCCCGAGATTCGATCGTCGGTATCCAATACCTAGTTCAATCTCGTTACTGGCAAGTCTCTTTACTCGTTCCGTAATACATCATCTCACAACTAACATCTTAGTTATAATGCTTGCAAGGCTTATGTGATGTGTATTACCGAGAGGGCCCAGAGATACCTCTCCGACAATCGGAGTGAGAAACCCTAATCTCGAAATACGCCAACCCAACATCTACCATTGGAGACACCTGTAGTACTCCTTTATAGTCACCCAGTTATGTTGTGACGTTTGGTAGTACCCAAAGTGTTCCTCCGGCAAACGGGAGTTGCATAATCTCATAGTCATAGGAACATGTATAAGTCATGAAGAAAGCAATAGCAACATACTAAACGATCGGGTGCTAAGTTAATGAAATGGGTCATGTCAATCAGATCATTCAACTAATGATGTGACCTCGTTAATCAAATAACAACTCTTTGTTCATGGTTAGGAAACATAACCATCTTTGATTAACGAGCTAGTCAAGTAGAGGCATACTAGTGACACTCTGTTTGTCTATGTATTCACACATGTATTATGTTTCCGGTTAATACAATTCTAGCATGAATAACAAACATTTATCATGATATAAGGAAATAAATAATAACTTTATTATTGCCTCTTGGGCATATATCCTTCAATCACGCCGGGTCAAAATCTCTTGTGGCCAAAGCTTTTCATCATGGTTTTATTGGTTAACGGCTCACGCTGACGCAGAGGATCTGGTCAGTAGATGTGATGGACTCGTCCTATAGCTTCTCTATTTTGAATGATGTCTCCTAGAGGAGCAGAGCTAACCACAGTGATTGGGTGACCCTGAAAGTAATGTTTGAGCTTCCGGCTTGCCATGAACACCCCATAAACTGTTGGGGAACGTAGTAATTTCAAAAAAAATTCCTACGCACACGCAAGATCATGGTGATGCATAGCAACGAGGGGGAGAGTCTGATCTACGTACCCTTGTAGATCGCAACGGAAGCGTTGACACAACATAGAGGAAGTAGTCGTACGTCTTCCTCCCGATCCGACCGATCCAAGCACCGTTACTCCGGCACCTCCGAGTTCTTAGCACACGTTCAGCTCGATGACGATCCTCGGGCTCCGATCCAGCAAAGCGTCGAGGAAGAGTTCCGTTAGCACGACGGCGTGGTGACGATCTTGATGTACTACCGACGCAGGGCTTCGCCTAAGCACTACAACGGTATGATCGAGGTGGAATTTGGTGGTAGGGGGCACCGCACACGGCTAAGGAATGATCTCAAGGATCAACTTGTGTTACTAGAGGTGCCTCCTGCCCCCGTATATAAAGGTTGACAGGGGGAGGGCTGGCCGGCCAAGCTAGGGAGGCGCAGGAGGAGTCCTACTCCTACTGGGAGTAGGACTCCCCCCCCCCCAATCCTATTCCTAATAGGATTCCCAAGGAGAAAGAGAGGGAGAGAGGTGGCCGGCCACCTCTCCTAGTCCTAATAGGACTAGGGGAGGGGGGTGGCGTGCAGCCCACCTTGGGCTGCCCCTTTCACCTTTCCACTAAGGCCCAATAAGGCCCATTTGGTTCCCGGGGGGTTCCGGTAACCTCCCGGTACTCCGGTAAAATTCCCAATTTCACCCGGAACACTTCCGATGTCCAAACATAGGCTTCCAATATATCAATCTTTATGTCTCGACCATTTCGAGACTCCTCGTCATGTCCGTGATCACATCCGGGACTCCGAACAACCTTCGGTACATCAAAATGCATAAACTCATAATAACTGTCATCGTAACGTTAAGCGTGCGGACCCTACGGTTCGAGAACAATGTAGACATGACCGAGACACGTCTCCGGTCAATAACCAATAGCGGGACCTGGATGCCCATATTGGCTCCTACATATTCTACGAAGATCTTTATCGGTCAGACCGCATAACAACATACGTTGTTCCCTTTGTCATCGGTATGTTACTTGCCCGACATTCGATCGTCGGTATCCAATACCTAGTTCAATCTCGTTACTGGCAAGTCTCTTTACTCGTTCTGTAATACATCATCTCACAACTAACATCTTAGTTATAATGCTTGCAAGGCTTATGTGATTTGTATTACCGAGAGGGCCTAGAGATACCTCTCCGACAATCGGAGTGACAAACCCTAATCTCGAAATACGCCAACCCAACATCTACCATTGGAGACACCTGTAGTACTCCTTTATAATCACCCAGTTACGTTGTGATGTTTGGTAGTACCCAAAGTGTTCCTCCGGCAAACGGGAGTTGCATAATCTCATAGTCATAGGAACATGTATAAGTCATGAAGAAAGCAATAGCAACATACTAAACGATCGGGTGCTAAGCTAATGAAATGGGTCATGTCAATCAGATCATTCAACTATGATGTGACCTCGTTAATCAAATAACAACTCTTTGTTCATGGTTAGGAAACATAACCATCTTTGATTAACGAGCTAGTCAAGTAGAGGCATACTAGTGACACTCTGTTTGTCTATGTATTCACACATGTATTATGTTTCCGGTTAATACAATTCTAGCATGAATAATAAATATTTATCATGATATAAGGAAATAAATAATAACTTTATTATTGCCTCTAGGGCATATTTCCTTCAGTCTCCCACTTGCACTAGAGTCAATAATCTAGATTACACAGTAATGATTCTAACACCCATGGAGCCTTGGTGCTGATCATGTTTTGCTCGTGGAAGAGGCTTAGTCAACGGGTCTGCAACATTCAGATCCGTATGTATCTTGCAAATCTCTATGTCTCCCACCTGGACTAGATCCCGGATGGAGTTGAAGCGTCTCTTGATGTGTTTGTTCCTTTTGTGAAATCTGGATTCCTTTGCTAAAGCAATTGCACCAGTATTGTCACAAAAGATTTTCATTGGACCCGATGCACTAGGTATGACACCTAGATCGGATATGAACTTCTTCATCCAGACTCCTTCGTTCGCTGCTTCCGAAGTAGCTATGTACTCCGCTTCACATGTAGATCCCGCTACGACGCTTTGTTTAGAACTGCACCAACTGACAGCTCCACCGTTTAAAGTAAACACGTATCCGATTTGCGATTTAGAATCGTCCGGATCAGTGTCAAAGCATGCATCAACGTAACCTCTTACGGTGAGCTCTTTGTCACCTCCATATACGAGAAACATATCCTTAGTCCTTTTCAGGTATTTCAGGATGTTCTTGACCGCTGTCCAGTGATCCACTCCTGGATTACTTTGGTACCTCCCTGCTAAACTTATAGCAAGGCACACATCAGGTCTGGTACACAGCATTGCATACATGATAGAGCCTATGGCTGAAGCATAGGGAACATCTTTCATTTTCTCTCTATCTTCTGCAGTGGTCGGGCATTGAGTCTGACTCAACTTCACACCTTGTAACACAGGCAAGAACCCTTTCTTTGCTTGATCCATTTTGAACTTCTTCAAAATCTTGTCAAGGTATGTGCTTTGTGAAAGTCCAATTAAGCGTCTTGATCTATCTCTATAGATCTTTATGCCTAATATGTAAGCAGCTTCCCCGAGGTCTTTCATCGAAAAACTTTTATTCAAGTATCCCTTTATGCTATCCAGAAATTCTATATCATTTCCAATCAGCAATATGTCATCCACATATAATATCAGAAATGCTACAGAGCTCCCACTCACTTTCTTGTAAATACAAGCTTCTCCAAAAGTCTGTATAAAGCCAAATGCTTTGATCACACTATCAAAGCATTTATTCCAACTCCGAGATGCTTGCACCAGTCCATAAATGGATCGCTGGAGTTTGCACACTTTGTTAGCGCCCTTTGGATCGACAAAACCTTCCGGTTGCATCATATACAACTCTTCTTCCAGAAATCCATTCAGGAATGCAGTTTTGACATCCATCTGCCAAATCTCATAATCATAAAATGCGGCAATTGCTAACATGATTCTAACAGACTTAAGCATCGCTACGGGTGAGAAGGTCTCATCGTAGTCAACCCCTTGAACTTGTCGAAAACCTTTTGCGACAAGTCGAGCTTTATAGACAGTAATATTACCGTTAGTGTCAGTCTTTTTCTTGAAGATCCATTTATTCTCAATTGCTTGCCGATGATCGGGCAAGTCAACCAAAGTCCATACTTTGTTCTCATACATGGATCCCATCTCAGATTTCATGGCTTCAAGCCACTTTGCGGAATCTGGGCTCACCATCGCTTCTTCATAGTTCGTAGGTTCATCATGATCTAGTAGCATGACTTCCAGAATTGGATTACCGTACCACTCTGGTGTGGTTCTCACTCTGGTTGATCTACGTGGTTCATTAGTATCTTGTCCTGAAGTTTCATAATCATCATCATTAGCTTCCTCACTAATTGGTATAGGTGTCGCTGAAACAGTTTTCTGTGATGTACTATTTTCCAATAAGGGAGCAGGTACAGTTACCTCGTCAAGTTCTACTTTCCTCCCACTCACTTCTTTCGAGAGAAACTCCTTCCCTAGAAATGATCCATTCTTAGCAACGAATGACTTGCCTTCAGATCTGTGATAGAAGGTGTACCCAACAGTCTCCTTTGGGTATCCTATGAAGACACATTTCTCCGCTTTGGGTTTGAGCTTATCAGGTTGAAGCTTTTTCACATAAGCTTCGCAGCCCCAAACTTTAAGAAACGACAACTTTGGTTTCTTGCCAAACCATAGTTCATAAGGCGTCGTCTCAACGGATTTTGATGGTGCCCTATTTAACGTGAATGCGGCCGTCTCTAAAGCATAACCCCAAAATGATAGCGGTAAATCAGTAAGAGACATCATAGATCGCACCATATCTAGTAAAGTACGATTACGACGTTCGGACACACCATTACGCTGTGGTGTTCCGGGTGGCGTGAGTTGCGAAACTATTCCACAATTTTTCAAATGTACACCAAACTCGTAACTCAAATATTCTCCTCCACGATCAGATCGTAGAAACTTTATTTTCTTGTTACAATGATTTTCAACTTCACTCTGAAATTCTTTGAACTTTTCAAATGTTTCAGACTTTTGTTTCATTAAGTAGATATACCCATATCTTCTTAAATCATCTATGAAGGTGAGAAAATAACGATATCCGCCACGAGCCTCAATATTCATCGGACCACATACATCGGTATGTATGATTTCCAATAAATCTGTTGCTCTCTCCATAGTACCGGAGAACGGTGTTTTAGTCATCTTGCCTATGAGGCACGGTTCGCAAGTACCAAGTGATTCATAATCAAGTGGTTCCAAAAGCCCATCAGTATGGAGTTTCTTCATGCGCTTTACACCGATATGACCTAAACGGCAGTGCCACAAATAAGTTGCACTATCATTATCAACTCTGCATCTTTTGGCTTCTACATTATGAATATGTGTATCACTACTATCGAGATTTAACAAGAATAGACCACTCTTCAAAGGTGCATGACCATAAAAGATATTACTCATATAAATAGAACAACCATTATTCTCTGATTTAAATGAATAACCGTCTCGCATTAAACAAGATCCAGATATAATGTTCATGCTCAACGCTGGCACCAAATAACAATTATTTAGGTCTAATATTAATCCCGAAGGTAGATGTAGAGGTAGCGTGCCGACCGCGATCACATCGACTTTGGAACCGTTTCCCACGCGCATCGTCACCTCGTCCTTTGCTAGTGTCCGCTTATTCCGTAGTCCCTGTTTCGAGTTGCAAATATTAGCAACAGAACCAGTATCAAATACCCAGGTGCTACTGCGAGCTCTAGTAAGGTACACATCAATAACATGTATATCACATATACCTTTGTTCACCTTGCCATCCTTCTTATCCGCCAAATACTTGGGGCAGTTCCGCTTCCAGTGACCAATCTGCTTGCAGTAGAAGCACTCAGTTTCAGGCTTAGGTCCAGACTTGGGTTTCTTCTCCTAAGCAGCAACTTGCTTGCTGTTCTTATTGAAGTTCCCCTTCTTCTTCCCTTTGCCCTTTTTCTTGAAACTAGTGGTCTTGTTGACCATCAACACTTGATGCTCCTTCTTGATTTCTACCTCCGCAGCTTTCAGCATTGCGAAGAGCTCGGGAATTGTCTTGTTCATCCCTTGCATATTATAGTTCATCACGAAGCTCTTGTAGCTTGGTGGCAGTGATTGGAGAATTCTGTCAATGACGCAGTCATCTGGAAGATTAACTCCCATCTGAATCAAGTGATTATTATACCCAGACATTTTGAGTATATGCTCACTGACAGAACTGTTCTCCTCCATCTTGCAGCTATAGAACTTATTGGAGACTTCATATCTCTCAATTCGGGCATTTGCTTGAAATATTAACTTCAACTCCTGGAACATCTCATATGCTCCATGACATTCAAAACGTCGTTGAAGTCCCGATTCTAAGCCGTAAAGCATGGCACACTGAACTATCGAGTAGTCATCAGCTTTGCTCTGCCAGACGTTCATAACATCTGGCGTTGCTCCAGCAGCAGGCCTGGCACCTAGCGGTGCTTCCAGGACGTAATTCTTCTGTGCAGCAATGAGGATAATCCTCAGGTTACGGACCCAGTCCGTGTAATTGCTACCATCATCTTTCAACTTTGCTTTCTCAAGGAACGCATTAAAATTCAATGGAACAACAGCACGAGCCATCTATCTACAATCAACATAAACAAGCAAGATACTATCAGGTACTAAGTTCATGATAAGTTTAAGTTCAGTTAATCAAATTACTTAAGAACTCCCACTTAGATAGACATCCCTCTAATCCTCTAAGTGATCACGTGATCCAAATCAACTAAACCATAACCGATCATCACGTGAGATGGAGTAGTTTTCAACGGTGAACATCGTTATGTTGATCATATCTACTATATGATTCACGCTCGACCTTTCGGTCTTTGTGTTCCGAGGCCATATCTGCATATGCTAGGCTCGTCAAGTTTAACCTGAGTATTCTGCGTGTGCAAAACTGGCTTGCACCCGTTGTAGATGGACGTAGAGCTTATCACACCCGATCATCACGTGGTGTCTGGGCACGACGAACTTTGGCAACGGTGCATACTCAGGGAGAACACTTCTTGATAATTTAGTGAGAGATCATCTTATAATGCTACCATCAATCAAAGCAAGATAAGATGCATAAAAGATAAACATCACATGCAATCAATATAAGTGATATGATATGGCCATCATCATCTTGTGCTTGTGATCTCCATCTCCGAAGCACCGTCATGATCACCATCGTCACCAGCGCGACACCTTGATCTCCATCGTAGCATCGTTGTCGTCTCGCCAATCTTATGCTTCCACGACTATCACTACCGCTTAGCAATAAAGTAAAGCATTACATCGCGATTGCATTGCATACAATAAAGCGACAACCATATGGCTCCTGCCAGTTGCCGATAACTTGGTTACAAAACATGATCATCTCATACAATAAAATCAGCATCATGCCTTGACCATATCACATCACAACATGCCCTGCAAAAACAAGTTAGACGTCCTCTACTTTGTTGTTGCAAGTTTTACGTGGCTGCTACGGGCTTAAGCAAGAACTCATCTCACCTACGCATCAAAACCACAACGATAGTTTGTCAAATAGACTCCGTTTTAACCTTCTCAAGGATCGGGCGTAGCCACACTCGGTTCAACTAAAGTTGGAGAGACAGTCGCCCGCAAGCCATCTATGTGCAAAGCACGTCGAGGGAACCGGTCTCGCGTAAGCGTACGCGTAAGGTTGGTCCGGGTCGTCTCGTCCAACAATACCGCCGAACCAAAGTATGACATGCTGGTAGGCAGTATGACTTGTATCGCCCACAACTCACTTGTGTTCTACTCGTGCAAATAACATCAAACCATAAAAACCTAGGCTCGGATGCCACTGTTGGGTAACGTAGTAATTTCAAAATTTTTCCTACGCACACACAAGATCATGGTGATGCATAGCAATGAGGGGGAGAGTCTGATCTACGTACCCTTGTAGATCGCAACGGAAGCGTTGACACAACATAGAGGAAGTAGTCGTACGTCTTCTTCCCGATCCGACCGATCCAAGCACCGTTACTCCGGCACCTCCGAGTTCTTAGCACACGTTCAGCTCGATGACGATCCTCGGGCTCCGATCCAGCAAAGCGTCGAGGAAGAGTTCCGTCAGCACGACGGCGTGGTGATGATCTTGATGTACTACCGACGCAGGGCTTCGCCTAAGCACTACAACGGTATGATCGAGGTGGAATTTGATGGCAGGGGGCACCGCACACGGCTAAGGAACGATCTCAAGGATCAACTTGTGTGTCTAGAGGTGCCCCCTGCCCCCGTATATAAAGGTTGACAGGGGGAGGGCTGGCCGGCCAAGCTAGGGAGGCGCAGGAGGAGGCCTACTCCTACCGGGAGTAGGACTCCCCCCCAATCCTATTCCTAATAGGATTCCCAAGGAGAAAGAGAGGGAGAGAGGTGGCCAGCCACCTCTCCTAGTCCTAATAGGACTAGGGGAGGGGGTGGCGCACAGCCCACCTTGGGCTGCCCCTTTCACCTTTCCACTAAGGCCCAATAAGGCCCATTTGGTTCCCGGGGGGTTCCGGTAACCTCCTGGTACTCCGGTAAAATTCCCGATTTCACCCGGAACACTTCCGATGTCCAAACATAGGCTTCCAATATATCAATCTTTATGTCTCGACCATTTCGAGACTCCTCGCCATGTCCGTGATCACATCCGGGACTCCGAACAACCTTCGGTACATCAAAATGCATAAACTCATAATAACTATCATCGTAACGTTAAGCGCGTGGACCCTACGGTTCGAGAACAATGTAGACATGACCGAGACACGTCTCCGGTCAATAACCAATAGCGGGACCTGGATGCCTATATTGGCTCCTACATATTCTACGAAGATCTTTATCGGTCAGACCGCATAACAACATACGTTGTTCCCTTTGTCATCGGTATGTTACTTGCCCGAGATTCGATCGTCGTTATCCAATACCTAGTTCAATCTCGTTACTGGCAAGTCTCTTTACTCGTTCCGTAATACATCATCTCACAACTAACATCTTAGTTGTAATGCTTGCAAGGCTTATGTGATGTGTATTACCGAGAGGGCCCAGAGATACCTCTCCGACAATCGGAGTGACAAACCCTAATCTCGAAATACGCCAACCCAACATCTACCATTGGAGACACCTGTAGTACTCCTTTATAATCACCCAGTTACGTTGTGACGTTTGGTAGTACCCAAAGTGTTCCTCCAGCAAACGGGAGTTGCATAATCTCATAGTCATAGGAACATGTATAAGTCATGAAGAAAGCAATAGCAACATACTAAACGATCGGGTGCTAAGCTAATGAAATGGGTCATGTCAATCAGATCATTCAACTAATGATGTGACCTCGTTAATCAAATAACAACTCTTTGTTCATGGTTAGGAAACATAACCATCTTTGATTAACGAGCTAGTCAAGTAGAGGCATACTAGTGACACTCTGTTTGTCTATGTATTCACACATGTATTATGTTTCCGGTTAATACAATTCTAGCATGAATAATAAACATTTATCATGATATAAGGAAATAAATAATAACTTTATTATTGCCTCTAGGGCATATATCCTTCAATCACGCCGGGTCAAAATCTCTTGTGGCCAAAGCTTTTCATCATGGTTTTATTGGTTAACGGCTCACGCTGATGCAGAGGATCTGGTCAGTAGATGTGATGGATGTCAAAAATTTGCACGACGAGCGCATGTGCCGGCTCGAGAATTGCGGATGATTCCAATCACTTGGCCGTTTGCAGTCTGGGGGCTTGACATGGTTGGACCTTTCAAAAGGTCTAAGGATAAAAAGACACATCTTTTAGTGGCAGTTGACAAATTCACAAAATGGGTTGAGGCGGAGCCAGTGAGTAAGTGTGATGCAGCCACGATGGTTCAGTTCATGAAAAAGGTGATCTTTCGCTTTGGTTTTCCACACAACATTATCACTCACAATGGCACTAATTTATCCCAAGGGGCTATGGAGGAGTTTGGTCAACGTGAGCATATCCGGCTTGATGTTTCTTCCGTAGCTCACCCTCAATCCAATGGTCAGGCTGAGAGAGCAAATCAGGAAATCTTAAAAGGTCTCAAGCCTCGGCTTATGGTTCCCTTACAACGGACGCTGGGTTGTTGGGTAGAGGAATTACCCTCGGTGCTGTGGAGTATCACCACCACTCCTAACAGGTCTACATGTCATACACCTGTCTTCATGGTTTATGGGGCGGAAGCAGTGTTGCCCAATGACATCCGTCATGACTCGCCTCGCGTGCCGGCTTACGTTGAAGCTAATAACGAACAAGCCCGACAGGATGCACTTGACTTGTTAGATGAGGAGAGAGACTTGGCGACGGCTCGATCATCAATTTATCAGCAGGACCTGCGCCGTTATCACAACCGCCGGGTTAAGTCCAAAACCTTTCAAGAAGGTGACCTGGTGCCCCGACTCATCCAGGATCTGTCTGATGCACACAAATTATCCCCGCCTTGGAAAGGAGCCTTTGTGGTCAGCAAGAACTTAAACAACGGGTCATATTACCTCATTTACGTTCGAGAGCACAAAGACTCACGTAAGTCGGAGGAGGAGACCCGCCGGCCGTGGAACATTGCTCAACTTCGGCCATACTATACTTAAGCCACCGGCTATCATCATGCACATACTTTGACGTTGTATATATCATGATAAGTAATAAAGCAGGACCTCTGTCCTTTTTTCCCTTTCAATGATCATATATCTTTATTATTTTTATTGTTTAAAAATGACCAGAAAGGGGGCTGATCGTATCCGAATCTTGCTTCGCCTTCTTTGGTCCGGCTTATGATCGTATTCGTATCTAGCTGTAAACCTCATGGTCACTTGGGGGCTTCCTGTTCAAACATAGGTCGTATTCGAATCAAAGAGAACATATTTGACGTAACCCTCTTGGTCGTCTCAAAGCCAAACTCACTAAGGGGCTTCTTGATCGTATCCGAATCATAGCTTAACCCCTTTTGAGCCCGACTTGGATCGTATTCGAATCAGGGTCGTTAAAAACCTCTCAAGGTCATTTGGGGGCTTCCTGTTCAAACACAGGTCGTATTCGAACCAAAGAGAACATAGCTGTCGGTACCCTCTTGATCGGTGCAACGCCAAAGCCACTGGGGGCTATATGATCATATCCGAATCTTAGCTTAACCCCTTTGGTCTGGTTTACTGATCGTATTCGAATCAGAAACCCCCGGCTTTCAGTTAAAAGTTAATTTATATTGTTTGAAATCTGCTATTTTGTCTTACTAGTCTTTGTTGTCTCAAATTTAAAACAACCAGCACGGTTTTTTCACCGGCTTGACTATTTGACAATAAGCCGCCAAGGCATGATTGTCATCAGGTATATAGAAGCATTGACTTCTCAAAACAGATTGGATCATCAACCTCATCACGCATGTCATATAAACCGGTGGTCCAGATGCAAAGGATACAGGTATGACTGTTATTTATGAAAAAAATTTCTATTTCTTTTCGTTAATCAAAGGTTGTTTCAACCTTGCTTATTTTCACGTGTGTTTCTGTTTTTTATACTATGATAAAACCATCGGTCATGTACCGGGTGTTTTGACAGGCCCGGTGTTAAGCCGCCAGACCAGCTCTTTCATTTTTTGCAGGAGCCAAGTTTAAACATTGCAGGTGTAACCATAGAGGTGACGCATATATTAACATCAGGAGCAAAGAGTCACACATGGCATCTTATGCACGATGACATAGGCAAAATATGCAGTTTTTCAAACTAACCTATTACAAGGCATTAAGAGCCCGAAAGGTTACTATTTTCTCTCTTAAAGAGATGTCTTAAGCTAAGAGCAGGATTGTTCAGATGGTTACGACTCCCCCCCGGCCGGTCCCGACTGATATTTATCAACGTTGGTCTCATCTCCAAGAACGATGGCTTGAGGTCGAACTCCCCTCACGCAGGCAATGAAGTCATCCTGCTCAAATAGAGACCCGTCTTCCTTCACGGTAGGGTACCCCCTATCTACATCCACCGGGTCTAGATCTGGCACCCAGGCTTTGGAGCGGCTCAGGGCAGTCAAGGCTCCGGCTCTGGCACATGATCGTTTGACCTCTTGAAACCTGGCGGGTAAAATTAACAATTTCTTCAAGACACCGCTCAACTGATTGGGTCCTTAATTGGCAGGAGAGATAGCAGCAAGTGCTCGTTGAGCGCCAGTATACAACTGTTCCACTAAGGTGTAAACCACCTCACTTTGGTCACATTATCTTGGCTCAGATTTTTTCTTCACGGACCTGCACATATTTTTTAAACAAGGGCTCAGCAGGCGGTTTATATTCCGGGTCAAAGGAAGGTATAAGAGATCAGTACAGATGGCTTACCAAAGATGGCGGAAACCATTTGAGACACCCGGTTCTTTAAGCCGGTAAGCTCCGTGGTAACCTCCTCAAGCAGCGTCTTTCAACCAGTGGAGGGAGATGACCAAGGGGTCAGCTTTTTCAGCGCGTTGTATCAGCAACATCTTTTCTTCGACCCAGAATTTCTTTTGGCAATCAAGCTGGTTTTCAAGTTTTCCATCTCAGAAAGACTCAATTGAAGTTTAGAATTAGCAGACTTGATTTCTGCCTCTTGATCCGCCAGCCGGGTCTTTGCATCAATTAATTGGGAGCCTAATTCAGATAGGGCGTTCTACAAAACATATGCAGGTGTGTCAAGGCTTAAACTAAAAGTTATAAAGATTCAAGTCTCAAGTACTTTGCACCGCAATACCACTTGACACTTGGGGGCTAATGTCTGCCAAAACAATCTTTTATGACTGTTATATGTTTCAAGTCGCAAGTGTTTTACAAAGTAATAACACTTGACACTTGGGGGGTAATGTCTACCAAAGCAATTTCTTATGACTCTTATATATTTCAAGTCCCAAGTGCCTTACAAAGTAACAACACTTGGCACTTGGGGGCTAATGCATGATATTCAGGAAGTTTCTCAAGATTAAACCGGATTACAATATTTATTGGGACTGGCAAAAGATAGTTATGAAGTTAAGCACCGGTTCATTTATGATAAATTGAGCCGGCCCTTGGGGACTACAGGTGAAGTTTACACTATTTTGTTGGACTTTTGAAAAACTTAGAGAGAAAGTATCAATCTATATCATAAAGTCTCCAGATCATTCAGGTTCATCATCTGAAGACTTGGGGGCTGGCAGAGTATAAGTAAACCGGAGAACATACCTCATATTTCAGCTGCAGTTGCTTGACCATCTCAATTTCTGACTCACGGCTGGAGTGAACATGTCTAAGATAGCCGGACAATATGTCACTGGCATTCAGATAAGTGTAGTGAGAGATATCAAAACACACTTTCTGTCTCTCCAAGGCTTCTTGTTTTGCAGTGTGCCGAGCTAACACAGTAGGAGTGCCCGGTTCAACAAAACGGCTACCAGTGACCAGAACGTCATGATCAGAAGATGATGCTGGGTTAGCTGAACTGGATGGTCTGGCAGTAGAGGGGTTAGCAACGGTATCATCAGCTGATGGCTCAGGAGGGTCTAATTGAGTATCAACAGCTGGGTCTTCTGGTGCTTCAGTTCGAGGGGGAGAAGTTGGCATGGCTGGTTCAGGTGCAAGAACTGATGGGTCTTCTGCCGGTTTAACCACTTTGGCCTTCTTGGACTTGGCTTGACCACTATGAAATATTTTATGAGACAGTTAGTGCAATGATGCAGTTTTTAAAGATACAAAGGAATGATGATTTTTTCCTTACCCAGGGGCAGTCTTGAAGGCCGGAAATTGCGTCTGAGATGAGTCGCCAGAAGAGCGAGAAACCTCCTGCAAAGGTAAAATAAAGTTAGTAATGCAAGAGAATAGACTCATTAATAAAAGCAGAAGATGAAGATAAAAGAGACCTCATTCTAGCATTTTCGAGGAGTTTGTTGTACAATGGAAGGCGGTTCATCGTCGTTTCGGGCCTGACGGCGGCTCTCATGTTGCTGCTTTTTCAAAAGAAAATGAGGGTCCAAATAAGCTAAAGGTTGCGAAAACCTTACTTTCCGGGTTACCAGTCGAAGTTTCTGTCTTGGAAAATGGGTTGAGTCGGAGGAAATAGTTACCTCTTCTACGGCCTGACTGGCCCCCGTGTCGTCCTGGCAATAGTCAATGTCAATAAGGTTATTAAAAAACTGGCTAAGGGAGTCAAGGGCTACCTCCGACTCAGAATCATCATCAAGCTTTAACAGGTCCTCAGCGGTGCTCTTTTTCTTCTTGGACCTCCAGGTCGTCTTCTTGGCGGCTATGGCAGCGACTCTAGCCTTCTTGGCGGCTTCATGGTCATACTTGGCTTTCTAGAAGTCAGATTTGGCCTGTAAACAAGTAAACAAGATAAAAGGTCATGCAGGTATTTAAAACTGTTGAAGAAAATACAAAGAGAAAGAGGTCAGGGTTTTTTTTACCTCTGGCACCGGGTTAAGTTTGCAGAAGTGGTTTAACCCGACTTTACTGCAGTCTTCATTTTTGCTGTTCACCAGAAGGGTTGACATTGAAACAATATCTTCTTCAGTTAGTCGAACAGAGCTGTGACGAAGAGAGTCATCTGGGCCTCCGCCATAGTCATACATCAATTTGGATCAGCGGCTTAGAGGGATGACCCGCCACGAGACCCAGCAACGGGTCAAGTCAACTCCGGTTAAGCCATTCTCCAATAAGGCATTAATCCTCTTTATAGATTGAATAAGCTTCTTGTGTTCAGCAACAGTGAGCTTATCAGGGAGCACAAACTTGGAGTCCAGACGCTCCGCGCGATAACCCAGCAATGGATTTTCATTGGCTGGAGATGTATCTTGGCAATAGAACCAGGTCTGGTTCCAATCCTTGGGATGAGTCGGTAAGACTATTAGGGGAAAGACAGCGCCCTGTCAGCGCTGGATTGAGATTCCACCAAGTTCCAAGCTAGGGCCATTGGTACACTCGTTTTGGCGGTTCAGATAAAAATACTCTCCGAAGAGTTCGACAGTCGGCTCTTCTTGAAGATACACCTCACAGAGAACTTGGAAGTTGCAGATATTGGATATGGAATTGGGACCAAGATCTTGAGGGTGGAGTTTGAAAAAATGAAGAACTTCTCTAAAGAACTTTGAGTCGGGTGGTGAAAAACCCCGATTCATGTGGTCAGAGAAGACAATAACTTCACCGTCTTTTGGGTTAGGCCGTTCCTCGTCCGGGTCAGGTGCACGGTAAGACATAATATCCTTCCCTGGCAAAAATCCTATGGTGAAGAATTCCTTCAAGTTATCCTCAGTTACAGTGGAGGGGACCCAGTTGCAGACAATCGGTGCTTTTGACGGCATGATGATCAAAAGACAAACTGAAAAGACAGTAACATGCCGGTTCAATTCAATGGTGATGGTGAAGTTAAATGATGATGGTGCAAATGAGTAATGGCGGCTTAAGTAAGGGCTAATGTCATATAAGGGAAAAGTAAGTCGGCATCATAAGCCACCATGACTAAAGACATTTGAAGGAAACTAGAAACATAATTGGCTAAGTATTGAGGCAAACAAGTTTCCTAATTTCTTGATATTATTCTGGATCAAATGTTCGTTCAAAATGGAAAATATTCTAGACCTAAAAATCTATCACATATGAGTTCATGAGTTCTAATGAGGCCTTTGAACCAGAGAAAGGGATCTGTTGGCATCGAGAATGGGCACAAAACAACTACCGCATGAATATATGTTCTTTTTGGATCAAGAAGAAGCTGCAGTGGAAGAACTACGAAGAAACTGAGATGAACACACAGAAAACCTAGAAACCCTAATGCGGATCTGAGGAACAGGAAGGTGAACACTTGCAACCACAGATCTTCTGCGGGGGTCACCGCCATTCTCTGGACCGATTCAGGTTGATGCAGCGGCCAAGGTCGACAAAGACGAGATGCTCTGCGACGGCGGCGGAGCTCGAGCAGCGGTAGGGTTGCGAGAGGAAGAAGACGAAGAGAGAGAAGACTGAGAAAGACCGGGGCATGCCTATTTATAAGGGGATAAGCAAACAGGCGGGCGCGAAAATCGAGGAAGACCCGAATAATGATTATCCAACTAAACGGACACCTCGATTCTCGGAAGACATTAAAAGATAAAGATCCGTTGAGGATGATGTCAGAGTAGTTTTTCGTGCTTTCAGAAGATGACGTCATGGTGGGTTACAGAATTTCTACAAAGAGAGGAAGATGGATTTCATTTAAGTATTGAAGATTGACAAAGAACAAAGTTCAAAGTCAACCTGGGGCCTAATGTTGGGAATATAGCTACCAGGTAAGACCCGCCCAAGAGGGGCCGGGTCAACCCCAACGGCGGGTTACAAAAGGAGCCCAATAATATTCAATGTGATAGTTTATTAAGACTTGTAGAAGGCCTAAGCCCAAAGGCGGTTTAAGGCCCAATATGTTAAACCGCCGTATGTAAAGAAAGACTTGTAAAGAAAGGCATATAAAGAAGTCACTGAGCCGGACACGTTTTATGAACCGCCCGGGACTCCTTAGGCTGCCAGGCGTCAACCCATGTATATAAGGGGACGACCCGGCCGTGACTTAGGGAAAGAAAAACAAGAACTCGAAGCCAGGCAAAGCGTATTCGCTCCCTGGTCATCGAAACCCCAACAATTCCAACACAACTAGATGTAGGCTTTTCCCTTCATCGTAAGGGGCCGAACTAGTATAAAACCTCTCGTGTCCTTTGTCCCGATTAACCCCTTTAAGCTTCCTAGTTGCGATGGCCCTACGACTAAGTCCTTTTGCTAGGACATCTGTCGTGACAATTCCACGACAATTGTCATATTGCTTTGCATGATCATGTAGTTGACATCATATTTGTGGCAAAGCCACTGTTCATTATTCTTTCATACATGTCACTCTTGATTCATTGTACATCCCGGTACACCACCAGAGGCATTCATATAGAGTCATATCTTGTTCTAAGTATCGCGTTGTAATTTTTTGAGTTGTAAGTAAGTAAAAGTGTGATGATCATCATTATTAGAGCATTGTCCCATGTGAGGAAAGGATGATGGAGACTATGATTCCCCCACAAGTCGGGATGAGACTCCGGACGAAAAATAAAAAAAGAGAAGGCCCAAAAAAACAAAAAAATGAGAGAAAAAGAGAGAAGGGGCAATGCTATTATCCTTTTACCACACTTGTGCTTCAAAGTAGCACCATGATCTTCATGATAGAGAGTCTCTTATGTTGTCACTTTCATATACTAGTGGGAATCTTTCATTATAGAACTTGGCTTGTATATTCCAATGATGGGCTTCCTCAAAATGCCCTAGGTCTTCGTGAGCAAGTGAGTTGGATGCACACCACTTAGTTTATTTTTGAGCTTTCATACACTTATAGCTCTTGTGCATCCATTGCATGGCAATCCCTACTCATTCACATTGATTTCTATTGATGGGCATCTCCATAGCCCGTTGATATTCCTAGTTGATGTGAGACTATCTTCTCCTTTTTGTCTTCTCCACAACCACCATTCTATTCCACATATAGTGCTATTTCCATGGCTCACGCTCATGTATTGCGTGAAGATTGAAAAAGTTTGAGAACATCAAAAGTATGAAACAATTGCTTGGCTTGTCATCGGGGTTGTGCATGATTTAAATATTTTATGTGATGAAGATAGAGCATAGCCAGACTATATGATTTTGTAGGGATAGCTTTCTATAGGATCGAAAGTATGTCTAGAGGGGGGAGGTGATTAGACTACTTGACCAAGTAGGATCGGAAGTATGTATAAAGGATAACATCATTCAACCAAACATTAATGTAGCATATGATCAACCAGATGATCACATAAGTATCTCACAAGGACATAAGGACATAAAGTATCTCACACAAGCACACAAAAAGTTCAACCGAAAGCAAGAGAGATAAAAATTAGACACTCTCTCTCGAAGCCTATGATATATACATATTTCTCCCCCTTTGGCAACAAGTTACCAAAAAGTTTGAAAATGCATAGTGCTATACGTCTTAGGCCTGGTCTTCGGGAGGTGGTGTAGATAGAACTCCAAGGACGAAGGCTTCCGATGATGTAGTTGGAGCTGATGGAGTGGGTGCTGGAGGTGGCACTAGAGCTGTAGCTGCTCGTGCTGATACTGAAGCTATGGCATCTGAGACTGACACTGCAGCTGACCTTGGACCTCATGGCACACGCTGAAAAGCATTAGTGGTTGCATTTCCTTCCCTCTCCTCTGCTTCCTCCTAAAGTTGCTCAACTGCAGTCTGAATCTCAGTCACCTTCAGATCAAGATCATAGAATTTTGTCTCCACAATCCTCTCCAGGCTCTCCTGATTCTGAGTCAGGGTGGCCAAGCCCTTTCTCAATCCTCGGTGTAGCTTGAATCAGATAGCCTAACTAATCTTGCTTGCTCTTTAGGAAGACTCGAGATGCCTCTTCAACACTTGGCATCTGGGTAGTTTTCTCAGCCTTTTCCTTGGCTCTCTTCTCCTGGACTTGAGCTGATGATGGTTCCTCCTCATTCATCACAACAGTGTTGTCTTCAAATTTAGGATATAGAGGTAGATGCTCCCTATCCAGCAAATAAGTCCCTATGCCCATCTTAGAGTTGATGAGCTGCTGAATATGTGGAGCATATCCACAACTCCTCTTTTGATCAGCAACAGTCCTCTTGATCGTTTCGATAATCAAACTCATAACTTTGAACTTCTAGGGAACATCAAAAATTTGCAGCATGTTGATGGAGTGTCCTCGGATCATCTTGTGATCTCCTGACTTGGGTAGCAATGTGTGCCTTAGGATCCAGTTGATCGTAGGCAGACCAGACAACAAGAAATGCACAAATCCAAGCTTGTGAGTTTCCAAAGCTTTATCAGGGATCTCCTTGTACATGTTTGCCATTGAGTTGTGGCCTTTCTTCTTGGTGGCATACACATCCAAGTCATCTTCATGTTCTTTGGGGGCATTGATTAGCTTGGCCCATTCTTCAACTATGGACTAGTACCTGGTACCCTCAGGCATCCAAACTATCCTTCCATTTGGATAGAAGCGAGCAGTGGAGTAAAACTGCATGATCAACTCATCATTTCACTTGGTGATCTTTTGTCCAGCGAATCCATCAACTCCACATGCCTTAAAGCTGCCATACACTCTAGGGAAGTGATCTTCATTTCCCCGGATGAACTCCCAGTCCACCCATTTCATGTCACACACTATGGGCTTCTTGTCAAGCAAAATTGTCTCATAGAAATCTTGTTGTTCCTTTGTATGGAACCTGTAGTCAACTGCAGTCCTCCTAACAACATAGGGACCAGACTATCCCCACAACCTCAATCCTGCATCTTTCCTGATGTGCATGTCCCCAGCGACTGGATGAGCATCATCGTGGTCAGGAATTTTGGGCTTCAACTTCCTCAAAACAAGAGAATCATCTTCCTCTTCTTCAGCTTCAGGCACTGGGGCCTTGTTCTTCTCCTTAGCAGGTATACTCCTAGTGTTCCTCTTGGGCTTGGGGGTTTCTGAGCAGCAGCCTTGGGAGCAGATTTGGGCTTAGATGGAGCAGCCCCTGACTTGATTGCATCTCCCATAAGCTTCTGAGCTTTAGGAGCTGGTGCAACATCCTATTCCTCCTCATCTTCTTCTAAATCTCTCATAATGGAGGATCTACCAAGTACTCTGGCAGTGGTCTTCTTGACCCTTTCTTTTCTCTTCTTTCCTTCTCCAGCAGCTTCTCCAGTTGGCTTGGAGGTTTCAATAGTTGAGGCTCTAACTTTTAAGGTTAGCACCCTCTTGGCAGGGGCCTTCTTGTGTAAGCCAGGCTTAGTTGATGCAACTGTGCCATACTCCTTCTTCATCACCTTCTTCTTGGAGCTGACTTCCTCCTCAACAGCCACATAATCCTCATCTTCAGAATCTGAGGTCTTCTTCTTCCTTGTTCTGGTGGCTGCCTTGGGCAAGTTTCTTGGTGTGCTCCTGCTGCCCTCATCGGAAGTGCTAGAGGGACTAGTGCCCTCACTCAATTGTACCTGTTCCTCTGACTTGTTCTGACTGTCGCTCTGGTCAGACATTTCTGCAAACTTACTGACAACAGACCCTGTGAATAGATATGGATGAGGTAGAGTGGATGAGCATCACAAAGTGCAGAGTTTTTGCAAAAAGAATGACTTAAAAACTTAGTTTTAGTTCTTCACAGACAGCATTTCGGAGCTACCGATTTGTAAACTCGGTGATATCGAAGCAGCTTTTGGAACCTAAACTAGTGAACTCGGTCAGACCGAGTAACAGTTCGGTGGCACCAAGACTGCTAGGGTTTCACAAAGAATTGAACTCGGTCACACTGATTTGCAGTTTTCGGTCAGACCAAAAGTGCAACTGCAATGGCCTAAGCCAAATCGGTGAGACCAATTTCTACAATTCGGTCGGTCCGAGATTGTCGGATTTCGGGTTCCGGCAGACCCTTAAAGTTCAAACTCTGGGGTGCGCACGGAGATCTTTCCCCTACCGACTCGCGCTTCTATGGCTCGCAAGAAATCTAGGATGGAAGGAAGAACACTCAAGGGACACGAGGTTTATACTGGTTCAGGTCACCTATGTGGTGTAATACCCTACTCCAGTGTGTGGTGTGGTGGATTGCCTCAGGGGCTGATGATGAACAATACAGGGGGAAGAACGGCCTCGCGAGAGGTGTTCTTGAGCTGGTGTGGTGTGTTCTACTTGGTCCGGGTCCCTCCCCTCTATGGTGGCTAGTCCTACTTATAGAGGCCCTGGTCCTCTTCCCAATATGTGAGCGGGAAGGGCGCCAACAATTGGCCATTTTGAAGGGGAGCATCCAGTACAAGTTATCCTGACCAAAGGTGGTCTTCGACTACCAAAAGCACTGGTGATGACGCCGTCTTGGGATCCATGGTGACCTCCGTCCTGTCGCTCTGCTGGTCTTGGTCTCATTGCACCGGAATGGTAACCTTTGCCGGATGCCTTGGACTGTGCTTGCTCCCTTTGCACTGAAGGGGAAACAAGTACACTACACGGGCCGGTGCCCGCCTGGCGCCCGCCTGATCTCGATCGTCACGGCTTGCGTCACGGGCTCCTCGAGAGGTGCCCCTACCTTGATCTCTCTGCCTCCTCGCGAGCCTGCCTGATGAGGCTGCTCCTGAGGAAGCTTCCTGTTGCCCACCCTGCAGGGCTTGGCCCCTCGCGAGGGTCTTGAGTTTGAGCTGATGAAGCTCGGCCGCATTGGGCCGCCACTCGAGCCACGCCGCAGGCCACAGGCAGGCAAGTCTAGGGACCCCCGTTCCCAGAACGCCGACAGTAGCCCCCGGGCCCGAGGCGCGCCCGGGCTAGGCCTAGCAGAGAAGTGAAGGGGCAAGCACGAAGCGCCGCGGGTCCCAATAGCCTATGGCCTTGGGCGCCGCGTGGCGACAGATTGGACATGGGCGTATGCGCTTCCCCATGACGCCTCGGCAACCGCACGACTTGACAAGTCCCTGCATGCAGAGAAATGGGTCATGATTACCTGCGATCGTGGTGGTCGGCGGTTGGCCTTCTCCAGCTATAAGTACGGGACTGTGCGAGCCTCATTAGCTTATCCCTTCCTGCTACTCCTTTTCTTCTTCTTGGCTACTCGCAATTCCCATGGCTCCGCCGAAGAGATTCTCGGCCGCGGAGAAAGGAAAAGCTCGTCCGGCAGGGCCAGACTCCCCATCGACCAAGCGCGGCCGGGGCCGCCCTCGCAAGCACCCCGTGGTCCCCTTAGTGGCTTCCCGTGGCCATGGAGGCGGTTCCCTGCGCGGTGGTGAGTGCCCGGTTGCCGATGGGAGGCACACCGTGGCCGCGAGCCCCCCAGGCTGCGCTTTCGCTCGGCGGAGGTGCTACCGGAGTTCGTCATGTGGTCGGCGGACCCGACCAGCACCTGGCTCTAGCTCCCCCGTTTCTTCGTAGGTGAACTGCTGGCCGGCGCTCGGGGCGGCCTCTGGCTTCAGGCAGATGGTTGCTGCAGCAGGGCCTCCTGGGCTTCGCTGGAGGTCTCCGCTTCTGGGAATGCGGTCCTGACCCGCGGCTGGCAAATGTTTGCCCGTGCGCGTGGCCTGAGCCGGCGGTGCACCCTGCACTTCAAATTCAATGGCGACGCCACCCTCTACGTGAGGTTGTTCGGGGAAGACGGTCGCCGCGCTGGGTGCTGCCCCGAAGACGATGACCGTGGCCGCCTGCCCAGCCCCAGTGTTGACCAGGATGAAGGCGGCGGCCGGCGTGTAGGCGGTGGCGCTTGGGGCTCGCCAAGCTTCGGCGACTCTCTTTCTCTCTCAGGCAGCAGCTCCTCTAGCGGTGGCCGCGACCAGCCCCCGCGCCGTCGTGCCCGCCTGGGTGAAGGTAGCGGGTCAGCCCGCCGTCGCGCCCCGGTGAAGCGAGAGGAGGGATCCGCCTGAGCCCCCAGAGGTAGCTCGAGCTTATGCCGCAAGTTGGTGCCGAGCAAGTCGTGCCCATTTTGTTTTTCTTCTTTCCCTCCGCAGAAAAAGAAGGTAGTGTAGGGCCCCGTGGGGGCGTGTTAGAACTGTTGTTGTTGATCATCGCGCTACTTCCGCTATTTCTGCACTATGTTTCCGCGCCGCGTGCCCATGTGCGGGAATTATTTAGCCCAGTGTGGCTTGACGCGGTCCTCGCCTCCCGAGGCTGAGGCCTCACCGCGCGCTTCATGTCCTGCAAGGATTAGCAGGAGGAGTAGCAGCAGCGGACCCGTATCGTGTCGCGATGCCCTGTGACGCCCGGATAGTTACGCTACAGTAACCCTCCGCTAATGTTGCCACGTCACCATGATTACTGTTGTTAATCTTGCGATGCTTCAAATCCCGTTCAAATTCAAATTCTAATAATAAGTGAAATTCTAAACTTCTCAAACATGAAAACTAAAATGATCATCATGTGGCAAATAATCCGTAACTTATTTTGGGTGTTGGAACCAACCTTTTTCAAAATGTTTAAGTGCCTAAACTAAATAAAAACAGGGGCTAAAACAAATATTAAATACTTTTGAATAATAAACAAATGTAAAACTAATTTATTTAATGCCAAATTAATTATGACAGTAGCCTAACTAATAATGCTAATTTAGGGGCTGAGTTGATATATTATAAAACTGCATATAAAGTAAAACTAAAAGAAACAGGAAAATAGAAAAAAAGGAAAAGGTCAAACAAAAAAACATAAAAATAGAAACACCCCCCACGCTGGGCCGAGCGGCCCAGCCGGCCTCCGCACCGGCCGGCCCACCAGGCCCAGCCGGCCCTCCTCTCTGGCCTACAAGGCCACCTCCCCGAACCCTAACCCCCACCCGATCCCCACTCTCCCCCACTCACACCACTCCTCTCCCCCCGCTGGATCTGGATCGGGATCCCGATCCCCTCGCCTCGACCCTGCGCGCCCGACGCCTCCCCGACGCCCGTCGCCGGACCCCCCCTCGCCGGCCTGCTCCTCCACGTCGACGTTGACCCCGTCCCCCTCCACAACGGTCCTCCCCGACCTCCACCGTGCCCATTTCCCAGACCCTACGGCCGCGGTGAGGCTCCGGCCTCTTCCTCCCCCTCATCCCCGTCGACGCGGTTGTCCTCCTCCGCGTGTTCAACCGCAGCACTCGCCTGCTGCCGCTTCCTCCCGCGTGCGCACGCCCGACCACACGCTCGCGGCCACCAGGCCCCGGCCGCGCCCGCTCAACCTCGCGCGCGCCCATGCGCCCCGGCACAACCCCGCTGCAGCCCGGTCGCCCCTGGCCTCTCCTACTCTCCCCCTCACCTGGCCCGCGCCCGGCGACCTCTAGCCGCGCCCGCGCCGCGTTCCCGACCGGCCAGTGCCCCCCACGGCCCCGTGCCCTCCTGCTCGCTGCACCCGCCGCCCGACTCCGGCCACTGCACCGCGGCGCCGCTCGGAGGCCCCGCATCCTTCGCCACGAGCCCTGCACCGATTCCCGCTGCGCTGACCGCTCCGGCTTGCCGCCCCGCCCCGCTCGTGCCGCTTTGCAGCCGCCGGCGCCCGCTCGTGTACTGACCTGCGCCCGCCAGGGTCGCCGTTGCCCGGGTTCGCCTGGCTACGCCAGCGCCCGTAACCCGCTGCCCGCACACCCGCTAAGCCCGTGGTGCCTATGGCAAACGGGCCCCACGCCCAGAACGAAAAAAATGTGTTATAAAAATAAATAAATAAAATAATAATAATTAAATTAATTAATTAATTAAAGAATTAGTTAACTTAATTAAACCTAATTTAATTAACCTAATTAACTACTTAACCTAATTAACTACTATTAATTAATAGTATAGCCAATGACAGGTGGGCCTGCTGTCCAGTTTGACCAAGTCAAACTGCTGACTGGACTAGCCTAGTCATTGACGGGAGGGTCCCACTTGACCCCTTTGACCAGCCAACGGTCCCAGTTGACTGTTGACTGGGAAGTCAACTGGACCCCACCTGTCAGCCCCTTTAGTACATTGTTGTGTACAAGCTGTGGGTACACTTAGCAATTTCACCTTTAATTTTGAAATAATAAATAAATTCAGAAAATTTTAGAAATTGTTTAAAACTTTGAAAAATCATATAAAATAAACCGTAGCTCGGATGAAAAAACTTTGTACATGAAAATTGCTCAGAACGACGAGACGAACCCGGATACGCAGCCCGTTCGTCCGCCACGCATCCCTAGCATAGCAAACACGCAACTTTTCCCCTCCGGCTCCTCTGCCCGAAAACGCGAAACACCGGGGATACTTTCCCGGATGTTTCCCCCCTTCACCGGTATCATCACGTACCGTGTTAGGGCACCTCTAACGCCGTTACTTGTCATGTCATGCATCACTATGCATCTGCTTGCTTAAATATTTATTGTTTCCTCCCCTCTTCTGTCAATAGACACTGAGACCGACGCCGCTGCTACCCAGTACGACTACGAAGTTGACGACCCCTCTCTCTTGCCAGAGCAACCAGGCAAACCCCCCCCTTGATCACCAGATATCGCCTACTCTTCTATATACTGCTTGCATTAGAGTAGTGTAGCTTGTTACTACTTTCCGTTAATCCTATCCTGATGCATAGCCTGTCCTTGCTACTACTGTTGATACCTTACCTGCAATCCTAAATGCTTAGTATAGGATGCTAGTTTATCATCAGTGGCCCTACATTCTTGTCCGTCTGCCATGCTATACTATCGGGCCGTTATCACTCGGGAGGTGATCACGGGCATATACTATATACTTTACACTGTTACATTACCGGAGAAACTTTTCGGAGATGGGGGCTGAAGGGACAGGTGGCTCCATCCCGGTAGAGGTGGGCCTGGGTTCCCGACGGCCCCTGACTGTTACTTTGTGGCGGAGCGACAGGGTAGGTTGAGACCACCTAGGAGAGAGGTGGCCTGGCCCTGTTTGGCGTTCGCGGATACTTAACACGCTTAACAAGATCTGGGTATTTGATCTGAGTCTGGCCATTTGGTCTATACGCACTAACCATCTACGCGGGAGTAGTTATGGGTATCCCGACGTCGTGGTATCAGCCGAAGCCTTCGTGACGTCAGCGACTGAGTGGCGCGTGCCGGGTTGGACCGCGTAACGCAAATTCCTTTGTAATGGAGGTTGCTAGGTCTGCTCTCCGGCCGCGTACGCAACATGCAGGTGTGCAATGGGCGATGGGCCCAGACCCCTGCGCCATAGGATTTACACCGGCGTGCTGACCTCTTTGTTGTGCCTAGGTAGGGCTGCGACGTGTTGATCTTCCGAGGCCGGTCATGACCCAGGAAAGTGTGTCCGGCCAAATGGGATCGAGCGTGTTGGGGAATGTGGTGCACCCCTGCAGGGAAGTTTATCTATCCGAATAGCCGTGTCCCTCGGTAAAAGGACGAACCGAAGTTGTACCTTGACCTTATGACAACTAGAACTGGATACTTAATAAAACACACCCTTCCAAGTGCCAGATATAACCCGGTGATCTCTCTCTAACAGGGCGGCGAGGAGACGATCATCGGGTAGGATTATGCTATACGATGCTACTTGGAGGATTTCAGTCTACTCTCTTCTACATGCTGCAAGACGGAGGCTTCCAGAAGCGTAGTCTTCGACAGGATTAGTTATCCCCCTCTTATTCTGGCATTCTGCAGTTCAGTCCACATATGATACCCTTATTCCATTTGATACCAATGCATGCATATGTAGTGTAGCTCCTTGCTTGCAAGTACTTTGGATGAGTACTCACGGTTGCTTTCTCCCTCTTTTCCCCTACCCTCCTACCTGGTTGTCGCAACCAGATGTTGGAGCCCAGGATCCAGACGCCACCATTGACAACGACTCCTACTACACCGGAGGTGCCTACTACTACGTGCTGCCCGCTGACGACGACCAGGAGTAGTTAGGAGGATCCCAGGCAGGAGGCCTGTGCCTCTTTCGATCTGTATCCCAGTTTGTGCTAGCCTTCTTAATGCAGACTTGTTTATCTTATGTCTGTACTCAGATATTGTTGCTTCCGCTGACTCGTCTATGATCGAGCTCTTGTATTCAAGCCCTCGAGGTCCCTGGCTTGTAATATGATGCTTGTATGACTTATTTTATTTGTAGAGTTGTGTTGTGATATCTACCCGTGAGTCCTTGATCTTGATCGTACACATTTGCGTGCACGATTAGTGTACGGTCAAATCGGGGGCGTCACATGCCCGTGGGGCACGGACTGGGAGGGGGGCTCCCGCAGCGGACCCGGACAGGAAAGCTTCAAACGGCCAGGGCAGAAAACACTCGGGTTCAGTTAGAGCCAACGCATCGCACCCACGCGCGTACGTGTACGAGAGAAACACGCATCGCTCGGCCCCGACCTCCCACCGTAACTGGGAACTCCCCGAAATTTTCCTCCCCCTCGCTTCTACCACGGTTTTTTCCGTCATGGACGGCCCAAAGAATGTCATGCAGCTGCATCTCCGGCCTGCCTAGGATGAAAAGCCCATTGTCTGTCATGATTTTTTGTCATAGAAGTAGGAGCCCACCACATCTATGATGATACCGGGTTTTGTCACAATTATCGTCATAGAAGTGTCATATGTATGACAGAATTTTTTTTATTCGGCCCAAAATGTCACGGATGTGTCTTTTTTGTAGTGATCGTAGCAGCAGCGCAGTGGTTAATAACTTTGTGGCGAGAGGAAGAGGATCTTCTGGTGCGTATCTCTGAGAGGAGTGACCTCCCTTTTATAGGCGCAAGAGAAGGAGGCGAGAGGGTGCGCCGGGAGCTGAAGGGAACGAGGGATATGAAACGAACAGGCAGCAGGCGAAGAGGTGCGCCGTTCGTATTCAATCTCCACTACAGCAAAATGTTTCAGCTTCCACGTGACCTTTCGTATACCCGTCGTGCGTGGAAAAAACTTAGACATCGGCTCGGCTCATTCCCGCAACCCGCAGTGCGTCGTGACGAGGCGTAGCGTGGCGAGGCGGGCGACGGAGGAGGAGCGCGCGTGGATGTCTCTCTTGTTCTCATCCTCATACATGTGGAGAAAGAGCCTCCCTTATAAAGAGGTCCAACTCCCTCTAAACTAGCAATGTGGGACTAAACTTTAGTTCCACCTCTTGCCTTGCACGAATGGGCTGCGTGGGTCTCTAGGACTTATTAGAAATTTCTGAAACTTCTATTGGGCTAGGCCCAAAATAGACAAAATTCCAGCAATCCCCCACCAGATCCCAGTGGTACACAAAATTTGCCTTTGGTTCCAAAACACTGTTTTATATACCAGTACTGTAGTGGAGACCGTTAAGTTGAACTTCCACCTAGAACTCTATGCTACACTAGTAAGCAACTTGAACAGTGGACTGGGCCTTGAACCGCAAGTTTTCTGCGAATCTACCTTCACATAAAGCCTTGACCGATACGTGGCTACCGTGGGTCTTCCCTGCGGGTGGAGCTTATGCGTCATACTCCGAGACCTTTCATGAGTTTACTAGAGAGAACCCTACTCTCATAGATTGAGACGTTTAACAATCAGACTCATATAGGTGCGTTCTTCAAAAGATGTTCTGCAGGATGACATCTCTGCTTCAATGAGCCACTTAGAACACATTAAGATATACATCAACCTGCCATGCAGATTAGGAGAGTATTGCATCTTCATGGAGTGGTATTGTTAATAGTAAGGATACTCTCCTCTCAATTGACCAACAACTTGTCTTCCACATCTAATTCACGGGATCTCCGATCACATAGACTAGGTTACCACTGTGAACAACTCATATTGTGGGTCTCATACCCATCTCCCTCGATGCATTATCTATCACATTACGTGATAGACCCTGAGTGAAAGGATCTGCCAGATTTTGAGACATTTGGATATAATCCAATGCAATAACTCTAGAGTTTCTCATTTTCCTGACAGACTTTAACCTTCTCTGAACGTGTCTTGATGACTTCATGTTATCCTTTGAGTTGCTCACTTTCGTGATTACAGTTTGATTGTCGCGGTTCATAAGGATAGCCGGTACAGGTTTCTCAACAACCGGCAAGTCATTCAAGAGCCGACAAAGCAAATCTGCTTCAACCATAGCTGTATCTAGTGCTGTGAGTTCTGCTTCCATTGTTGACCTCGTTAAGATGGTCTGCTTGCAAGACTTCCAAGAAACAGCGCCACCTCCATGAGTGAATACATATCCGCTCATGGCCTTTATCTCATCAGTGTCTGAGATCCAGTTTGAGTCACTATACCCTTCAAGCACCTTTGGGTGCCCGGTGTAGTGAATTCCATAATTCGCAGTGCCTTTAAAATAATGCAAAACTCTCTCTAGAGCTTTCCAATGCACATATCCTGGTTTTGAGACAGACCAACTCAGTTTTCTAATAGCAAAAGAGATGTCAAGTGTTGTAGCACTGGCTAAGTACATAAGCGAGCCAATAATCTGAGAATATTTCAATTGATCTATAGAAATTCTTCGATTCTTTCGAAGTAGCACACTCGCATCATATGGTGTTGGAGAGGGCTTCCAGTCACTATAGCCAAAGCGACTCAAGATCTTTTCCACATAGTGAGATTGAAGCAATGTAATCCCACCATCATCGTCTCTCAACAACTTGATGTTCTGAATGACATCAGCCACTCCTAAATCCTTCATCTCAAAACAGCAAGATAGGAAATCCTTGACCTCCTTAATAACATTCAGATTTGTTCCGAAAATCAGTATGGCATCAACATACAAGCAAAGGATAACTCCCTCGCCCCCACCATGGCGATAGTACACATATTTGTCAGCTTCGTTCACAACAAAGCCTGAAGCTGTTAAAGTTCTTTCAAACTTCTCATGCCACTGTTTGGGTGCTTTCTTGAGTCCATACAAAGACTTCAGCAACTAGCACACTTCTCCTTCCTGACCATCTATTACAAACCCATCCGGTTGTTCCATATAAATTTCCTTGTCCGACTCTCCATTTAGGAAAGCAGTCTTAACATCCATTTGAACGAGAAGACCATGTGAGGCAGCTAGTGAAAGTAAAACTCGAATAGTGGTCAGTCGAGCCACATGTGAGTAAGTATCAAAGAATTCTCCCCCTTCCTTTTGGGTATAACCCTTAGCCACGAGCCGAGCCTTGTACTTTTCAATAGTACCATCAGGCCTAAGCTTCTTCTTTAATACCCATTTGCATCCTATAGGTTTGCACCCATAAGGACGATCAGATATCTCCCAAGTTTCATTCGCTAAGATGGAATCCATCTCGCTACGAACTGCTTCCTTCCAGTAGTCAGCATCTTCAGATGCATAGGCCTCCGAAATAGAACTGGCAGTGTCATCTAGGAGATACACAAGAAAATCATCACCAAAGGACTTTGTAGTCCTCTGTCTCTTGCTCCTAGTAGGAACTTTATTGTTCTCCTCCACAGGATTTTCAAAGTGTTCCATCGAAATCGCAAGTTCAGTAATTGTAATTGGTTCCTGATTCGATGAACTAGGCATCTCCTAATTAGATGAGGTAGCCATATCCTTCATTGGAAATATATCTTCAAAGAAAGTCACATCATTCGACTCCATGATCGTACCGACATGCATGTCAGGTACCTCGAATTTTACAACCAAGAATCTATAACCAATGCTATGAAAAGCATATCCCAGGGAAACACAATCCACGGTCTTTGGTCCAATCTTGCGCTTCTTTGGAATTGGCACATTGACTTTCGCCAAACAACCCTAGGTTCGTAGATAAGAGATTTTTAATCTTTTCTTCTCCCATTCCTCGAATGGAGTTATCTCTTTATTCTTTGTGGGAACTCGGTTTAGGACATGACATGCAGTCAATATCGCCTCCCCCCACCATGCCTTGGAGAGACCCGATGTGTCTAACATGGCGTTAACCAAATCAGTTAGAGTACGGTTTTTTCTTTCGGCTACCCCATTTGACTGCGGTGAATAGGGAGGCATCCTCTCATGGATCATAACATGTTCCGCACAAAAAGCATCAAATTCATTGGAAAAATACTCTCCACCATGGTCGGACCTAAGCCTCTTGATTTTCCAATCAAGTTGGTTTTCCACTTCAGCTTTATAGATCCTGAAAAGGTTCAAAGCCTCATCCTTAGATTTCAGAAGATACACACGACAATATCTAGGTGAGTTGTAAATTAACGTCATGAAATATTTCTTTCCACCTTTTTTCAAAACACCATTCATTTCACATAAATCTGAATGTATGAGTTCTAGTGGTGCACGATTTCACGTTTCCACAGTCGTGTGAGACTTACGAGGTTGCTTAGCTTGCACACAAACTTGACACTTAGATCCCTTGACAGTGGTGAAACTAGGGATTAAGTTAAATTTGGCTATTCATGACATGCAACCAAAGTTAACATGACAAAGACGTGAACGCCACACATTTGATTCACTATTGTTGCAAATATGATTAACAACTTTATTGCAAACGTCTGATAAGGATAAACGAAACATGCCTCCTGACTCATAGCCTTTACCAACAAAGGTTCCATACTTGGATATTACAAATTTATTCGACTCAAAGACAAGCTTGTAGCCATCTCTACACAGAAGAGATCCGCTAACAAGATTTTTATTGACGGAGGGAACATAATGCATGTTCTTCAGCCGCATGATCTTCCCCGAAGTAAACTTCAGATCGGCCGTGCCAACACCACGAAGAGAAGCACTTGAACCGTTGCCCATCAGCATGGTTGAAGTCCCTGCGGTCTGATAAGACGAAAACATGGAAATATCATCGTATACATGCACATTAGCACCCGTGTCAATCAACCAATCAGGAGAATGACATACTGAAAGAATAGTGGGAAATATACCATACCCAGCATCCTTCATGTCAGTGTCTCCAATGACAACATTAGCGGTCTTGCCACCTTTCCCAGGATGACGCTTGTCATAGCGATTAGGGCAACTAGGAGCCCAATGATCAGGATCCCCACACACATGACAAACACCTTTCATTTTGTCATTCTTCTTATTGAAGTTCTTGTGCTGCACAGCCTTGTTCTTCCCATCAAACTTGCCCTTGTTCTTGAACTTGTGGGGCTGGAAGTTCCGCTTCTGTACCATATTGGCACTAGATCCTCCCTCAATACCTCGAGCACGTGTGTCCTTTGCTCTCGCCTATTCTTCCACATCAAGAGTACCAATGAGATCCGGAACGGAAAACTCCTGCCTCTTATGCTTCAGTAAGGTAGCAAAGTTCCTCCATGAGGGAGGAAACTTAGTGATGATACCTCCGGCAACAAACTTGTCTGGTAGCATACAATTTAAGTGCTCAAGTTCTCTAGAAAATGACTGTATCTCATGAGCTTGCTCAACCACGGAGCGCTCTTCAGTCATCCTGTAATCATAGAATTGCTCCATGATGTATAGCTCAGTGCTAGCATCCGAGACCCCAAACTTGGCCTCGAGTGCGTCCCACATATATTTTACATTGTCAATTGACTCATACGCATCAACTATGTTTTCACCAAGAACACTCAAGAGAGCATCCTTAGACGGAGTATCCATTTTCTGAAAAGCTTGTTCCTGTTGGGCATCATCCTCTCCTTCAGGTTTGCCAAGCATGGCGTCATAGCAACTCATGGTTTGAAACCATAAGACTGCTCTCACGCGCCACCTCTTATAGTGGATACCCTCAAACATAGGAGGTCTCATGGAAGTAGCAAAACCACTTGGGGTATATTGCCTATGACAAGGTTTTTGGATTGTTGGAAATATGAGCAATTTACCGAATGATTTTATTAACAGAAAAACGAGATAAAGCACGACTAGTATAGCAGTGATAAAGCAAGTCATGCAATTGACAAAGAGAAGATAAACAACATCTTCATATATGAACTGTAACTAAACATATCTAGAGCAGACAGTATAGCAAGTTGCATATATGAAATGGAGCCTAACTTATCTAGGGCAAACACTAGAATAAGGAACTGCAGCAGGGCCTGTAATAGAAAGAGGAAGAACACGTACGGGACAACAGCAGATGAAGCACTGGACTTGGGGTCGGTGTCCTCGCCAGCCATGTTGTCGAGGAGGTCGTCGACGTCGGGGAAGTAGTCGTCGGAGTATGGGGCGTCCATGACAAAGAAGGCAGTAGTCGCGCTGAGCACTCCCCAAAAACCTTATCACCGTTCTCCCGTACAAGACTCAAATAGGTGGAGTTTCGAAGGCCTACTGTCCCGACCTGCGGTGCACGCTGCAAGCCGGGATGGGGAAGATCATAGCAGCAGCGCAGTGCTCAGGAACTTTGTGGCGAGAGGAAGAGGATCTTCTGGTGCGTATCTCTAAGAGGAGCGACTTCCCTTTTATAGGCGCAAGAGAAGGAGGCGAGAGGTTGCGCCGGGAGCTGAAGGGAACGAGGGAGATGAAATGAACAGGCAGCAGGCGAGGAGGTGCGTCATTCGTATTCACTCTCCACTATAGCAAAACGCTTCAGCTTTCGTGTGACCTTTCGTATACCCATCGTGCGTGACAAAAATTTAGACATCGGCTCAGCTCATTCCCGCAACCCGCGTCGCGTCGCGGCGAGGCGGGTGGCGGAGGAGGAGCGCGCATGGATGTCTCTCTTGTTCTCATCCTCATACATGTGGAGGAAGAGCCTCCCTTATAAAGAGGTCCAACTCCCTCTAAACTAGCAATGTGGGACTAAACTTTAGTTCCACCTCTTGCCTTGCATGAATGGGCTGCGTGGGCCTTTAGGATTTATTAGGAATTTCTGAAACTTCTATTGGGCTAGGCCCAAAATAGACAAAATTCTAGCACTTCCTTCCTTGTAGGGTTCAGCATAAAGAACACATTCAAGGACCATTTACCACACCTTTTGGAGAAAATAGTGGAAGTTTTTAGGAAATATATATTCCAGTCAAACTGAAATTCATACAACCTTAGACAAACATTATTTCCTCTTAGTGGATTGATAGTTGTACCGAATCTTTCCCTATGTACATGCCCATCCTGAAACATGTTATCAGTGAATGTATAAGTATATATTCAATGCATGTGGTTCTAGTTTCTATCGATTGTCTTCTTAATTGTGCTTTACTAATGTTTTCGATTTTGGTGTACTTCAAATATATATTAGGTATTATCGGGTGAGCATAAGTGTATATATTCTATATGAGTATTAGCGGACTGGATACAATTGGATCAGGTGCATGCGGCAAGCTGCACTTACTATCCTTTCTACTAACACATAATAGCATCTGATCTTTACCCGCTTGGCCACGTCGTTGGGACCGACACCCTCGCACCAAGGCACGATCCCAATCGAGTCTTACGTTATGGTATGGAGAGAGTAGGAGATGAGAGATAGGCTCTTGATACAAAGCCAACTTCTAATCTTTCCCTAAAAAGAATCAACTTCTAATCTCATATTTCATCTGGCATATGATTTTCTAGGTTAGCACCAATGAGCAATGTTCCATAAGCGCAAAGGGTGATGTCATTGTTCTTGTAGAGCAGAGTCAGAGCATCACTAGTGTAGGGTGTGCCAAGAATTTGCAGTCCATGGATCGAGTCCATCGATGCATACACGACAAGGAGCTCGCGACACTCCTATCTGGCGCCAGTGCCAGATTTTAACGTCAAATCGCGGTGATACAGAGGCTAGTAGATTTTAATGCCTCCAAATACAAAAGGTTCATAAAACCTTGTATCCCTTGTGGCATTTCTCTCATCGATTGACTGGATCAAATATTGTGAACACAAGCGATGATGTGAACACACCAACTTTAACTAGATACCAACCGTTCCCTGTTAGCGCCCCTGACAAGCAGGACCCACTAGGCAGCGACCACAGCAACACAGCAGCTGCCCATCGGCCCACACGAGCCAGGTGGCCTAGCCAACGTGCCCATGGGCCGGAGTGGGTCAACTGAGCCCGCATCACTCGCTACTTCAGGGAGGCGCACGAAGAGCACGGCATCGAGTGGATCAAAGGACGAACCGGTGGCTACCTACTTTCCTCTCCTCCGAACCCTAGTTCTTCCCCCATTTGAGAGCAATGCTCCTGTAATTGATTTGTACTAGCCACTACTTCAGAGAGCAACAATGGATCGATTCCTATATCCAGCCCCTAGCATCTGGTATTAGAGATCCAGCCACCACTCATCCCCGCTCCGCTCTGGCGAACCTCATCAAGACAAGAGGGTTGTGGCATGCACGAGAAGCCATGGATCCAAGCATCTCGGCTTTCCTCACCCGCTTTGAAAAGAAGATTGAGGCCGCCATCAACGGCCTGACCAAGGCCCAGCAGTCTACGGTGACGAAGATCGACGACCTGCTCTCATGGCGCCCCGATCTCAAGCGCCGAGTGGCAGATCTGGGTGACGCCGTCACCACACTACAACGTGTGCAAGTGCCTCCACCAGCTTGCCCCGACGCGGATCTGGTGCCCGAGGGCACTGATGCGACGATCCATCCCCAAGGGCCCGATGGCCATGACGAATTTTAGATCAAACAGGGGCCATCGGCGGCGTCCCTCACGATGTCGCCGCCTCTCCCCGCTTACGGTACGGCCCCGAATCCCACCTCTCCAGTCCCTCTGTCCCCATTATCGCATGCACGCCAGATGCTCACCGGGCTTGGCCGAGCGCACCCCTCCATTTCCTTTCCGCAGTTCTCGGGCGAAAATCCTAATATCTGGAAAACACTCTGTGAGCAATATTTTTCCATGTTTGGGATTGTGCCTTCCTTTTGGGTTCCTATGGAATCTCTGAATTTTTCTGGGCTAGTAGCAATATGAATGCAATCCATCTCGCGCCGTCTGGGTGAATTCGATTGGCACTCGTTCACGACACTGTTATGCACGCGGTTCGGCTGCGATCGCCACCATACTCTCATTCGCCAATTCTATGCAGTTTGCCAAACCACTACCGTAGCAGATTATATTGAGAGATTTGAGTCTATCATCAACCATTTGAATTCATACTCTGAAACAATTCATCCTTATTATTTCTCACACATTTTGTCGAGAGCCTGAGGACGGACATCAGGGCGGTCGTCATGGTGCGGTGGCCCCTTGATCTGGACACAACATGCTCGCTTGCGCAGCTCCGGGAGGAGGTGGCGGATGGGGCTCGGGTGAAGGAAATATACCCTAGAGGCAATAATAAAGTTATTATTTATTTCCTTATAGCATGATAAATGTTTATTATTCATGCTAGAATTGTATTAACCGGAAACATGATACATGTGTGAAGACATAGAAAAACAGAGTGTCACTAGTATGCCTCTACTTGACTAGCTCGTTGATCAAAGATGGTTATGTTTCCTAGCCATAGACAAAGAGTTGTCATTTGATTAACGGGATCACATCATTAGGAGAATGATGTGATTGACTTGAACCATTCCGTTAGCTTAGCACTTGATCATTTAGTATGTTGTTATTGCTTTCTTCATGACATATACATGTTCCTATGACTATGAGATTATGCAACTCCCGTTTACCGGAGGAACACTTTGTGTGCTACCAAACATCACAATGTAATTGGGTGATTATAAAGGTGCTCTACAGGTGTCTCCGAAGGTACTTGTTGGGTTGGTGTATTTCGAGATTAGGATTTGTCACTCCAATTGTCGGAGAGGTATCTCTGGGCCCACTCGATAATACACATCACTTAAGCCTTGCAAGCATTGCAACTAATGAGTTAGTTGTAGGATGATGTGTTACGGAATGAGTAAAGAGACTTGCCAGTAATGAGATTGAACTAGGTATTGAGATACCGACGATCGAATCTCGGGCAAGTAACATACCGATGACAAAGGGAACAATGTATGTTGTTATGCGGTTTGAACGATAAAGATCTTCGTAGAATATGTAGGAGCTAATATGAACATCTATGTTCCACTATTGGTTATTGACCTGAGACGTGTCTCGGTCATGTCTACATAGTTCTCGAACCCGTAGGGTCCGCACGCTTAAAGTTCGATGACAGTTATATTATGAGTTTATGGTTTTTAATGTACTGAAGGTAGTTCGGAGTCCCGGATGTGATCACGGACATGACGAGGAGTCCCAAAATGGTCGAGACGTAAAGATCGATATATTGGACAACTATATTTGGATACCGGAATGGTTCCGGGTGAGATCGGGATAATACCGGAGCACTGGGAGGTTATCGGAACCCCCCGGGAGGTATATGGGCCTTAATGGGCTTTAGTGGAAAGGAGGGGAAAGGAGCAAGGGAGGGGGCGCACCCCCCACAAGCCCAATCCGAATTGGGAGGGGTGGGGGGGGGGGGCGGCCCCCCTTTCCTTCCTCCCTCCTTCCTCTTCCTTCCCTCTCCCTCTCCAAATAGGAAAAGGAGGAGTCCTACTCCCGGTGGGAGTAGGACTCCCCCCTTGGGCGCGCCTCCTCCCCTTGGTCGGCCCTCTCCTTCCCTCCTTTATATACGGAGGAGAGGGGCACCCCATAGACACAACAATTGATCTCTTGGATCTTTTAGCCATGTGCGGTGCCCCTCTCCACCATAGTCCACCTCAATAATATCGTAGCAGTGCTTAGGCGAAGCCCTGCGACGGTAGAACATCGACATCGTCACCACGCCTTCGTGCTGACGGAACTCTCCCTCAAAGCTCGGCTGGATCGGAGTTAGAGGGACGTCATCGATTTGAACGTGTGCAGAACTCGGAGGTGCCGTGCGTTCGGTACTTGATCGGTCGGATCGTCAAGACGTACGACTACATCAATTGCATTGTGCTAACGATTCCGCTTTTGGTCTATGAGGGTACGTGGAAACACTCGCCCCCCTCGTTGCTATGCATCACCATGATCTTGCGTGTGCATAGGATTTTTTTTGAAATTACTACGTTCCCCAACATCGGGGACACCCACCACGACCACCCAACGCGCTCCCAAGAGCTGCAGTGCCATTGCCACTGCCCCCACCTCCGGTGCGCCATTTGACTCCAATAATCGCCACCGATTGAAGTGGGACTAACGCCGCGCGAGCGGACTCGTCCAAGATCAAGGCACTGTGGGACTATCGACGCGCCCGCGGCCTCTGCTTCAAGTGTGGCGAGAAGTGGGGGCATGATCATGTATGCCCCACTTCGGTAGAGCTACACGTCATCGAAGAGCTCCTCGACATGATCGGCCTCGACAACTTCATCGACACCCAAGTGTAGCAAGACGAAGGCCCAAAGGACACGGTCATGGCAATTTCTCTCTCTGCCGTGACTGGTGCGTCTTTGCCAAGGCATTCCAGTTGGGAGCCTGGATACAAGGGCGTGAAGTGCTCCTTCTCATCGACCCGGGCAGATCCAACTCCTTCATTGATGAGCAATTGGCCACGACTCTCGCTGGTGTCCAAGCAATGACCAAACCGGGCCGTGCTCGAGTCGCGGACGGTGGCGAAATGATCTACTCCACTTACATTCCATAATGTGCTTGGTACGCTCAAGGGCATGAATTTTTCACGGATCTGGAGGTGCTTCCTCTCGGTACCTATGATGTTATCCTAGGGATGCATTGGCTCGAAGAATACAGTCCCATGACTGTCGATTGGCGCGCTCGTTTCATCGAAACGCTCACCCCAATAGGCCCTATTCGTCTGAATGGACATGATGTAGCTTCTATCGTTTGCGAAACCGTCAACAACATCCAACTAAAGAGCCTCTGCAGCAATGGAGCAGTCTCACATATCGTGCACTTATGCATGATTGCACCAGACAAGGAATCAATAACACATGTCCCGGACTATATTCAGAAGGTGGTCGATGAATTCCCAGATGTTTTCTCTGAACCAAAAGGCTTTCCTCCTCGACGTGATTGTGATCACAGGATCCCGCTCATTCCCGGAGCGCAACTAGTCAACATCAGGCCTTAAAGACACAAGCCAGAACACAAGACCGAGATAGAGAAACAAGTTAGAAGAGTTGTTGCGATCTGGTGTGATATAGAGAAGTACGAGCCCGTTCTCTTCACCAGTCATCTTAGTCAAGACGAAAGATGGGACATGGCGGCTGTGCATCGATTACCGCCAACTCAACACGCTTATAGTTGTCGCCAAGTTTCCGGTGCCTGTCATTGAAGAACTTTTGGACAAACTCCGCGGTGCAGCTTGGTTCTCCAAGCTAGATCTTCGCGCAGGTTACCATCAGATTCGATTAGCTCCCGGGGAGGAATACAAGACAACTTTCCAGACACACCAGGGGCACTTTGAATTTAGGGTAGTCTCTTTTGGTCTCGCGGGGGCACCGGCCACTTTCATTGGAGCAGTCACCACCACACTCAAGCCTGTCAACTGTGTTTATGTACTGTCATTCTTCGACGATATTCTCGTCTTCAGTGCAACACTCCATGAGCACGTCGAGCATCTGAGACAAGTGCTCACTCTTCTCCGTAGAGATAGCTGGAAAGCCAAACTTAGCAAGTGTGCTTTCGGCCAGCAGCAGATCTCTTATATCGTTCATGTCATCAGTTCGCAAGGTGTCGCTACTGAACCCTCCAAAATTGCAGCAGTCAGCAACTGGACAGCACCAACAAATGTCAAAGAGGTTTGCAGTTTCCTGGGGCTTGCAGGCTACTATAGGAGGTTCGTAAAAAATTTGGGGTGATGGCGTGTCCTCTGTTTAAATTTCTCAAGAAAGGGACTCCCTTCCTTTGAACTTCTACAACTGAAACTGCCTTTCAGGTGCTCAAGCAACAACTGATTTCTGCTCTAGTGCTGGCTCTCCCTAATTTCAAACAACCATTTTACAATTGAGACAGATGCAAGTGACCATGGCATTGGTGCGATCCTTCAGCAACAGGAGCACCCTATCGCTTTCATGGGCAAAGCGCTGAGTCCACGCTACCAAGGGCTATCCACTTATGAGAAGGAATACTTGGCTATAGTCGTAGCTGTGGATTAGTGGCATCCATACCTACATCACGCCGAATTTGACATCCTGGCGGACCAGAAAAGTCTGATTCACTTGGAGCACCAACGCCTAATAACTCCTTGGCAGCAAAAAGCTTTCACCAAGCTGCTTGGCCTACGCTATCGCATCAAGTAGAAGATAGGGGTCAAGAATGCTGGTGCAGACGCGCTGTCTCGTGCCAATCCGAGCGACACTCTTTTCTCTACCACATCATGCAGCCCTGCATGGATCGAGGATGTCATCAGCCGTTACCACAACAACGACCAAGCCTCGCATCTGCTATCGCAACTGGCCATCAGGGAGGACCAAAAAGGCAGATTTTCTCTTCGACAAGGGATTATCTATTTCAGAGGTAGGATTTGGATGGGGGGAGCACCCATATACCGCAAAGGATCATATCAGCTTTCCACGACAGACCAACAATGGCCATTCTGGGTTCCCTGTTACCTACCGTCGTATTCGACATCTTTTCGCCTGGGCCAAGATGAAGCCGCAAATTCTGCAGTATGTTCACTGTTGTCATGTGTGTCAGCAAGCTAAACCAGACCGTGCAGCAGCCCTAGGCCTGCTAATGCCACTGTCGGTTCCTCAGCAACCTTGGGATCTGATTTCAATGGATTTCATCGATGGTCTTCCCCAGTCCAGCAAGTTCAACTGTTTGTTGGTGGTAGTTGACAAATGCACCAAGTTTGCTTACTTCCTCCCTCTAGATCACACATACATGGTGGCTTCAGTGGCACGACTATACATGAACCAGATTTACAGGACACATGGTCTGCCCAAGGCGACCGTCTCTGACAGGGATCCTGTCTTCACCAGCCATTTCTGGCAGGAGTTGTTTCGTGGGGCAGGCACTGAACTTTGATTCAGCACAACAAATCACCCCCAGACTGACGGGCAAACTGAACGTGTCAATCGGTGCATCAAGACCTTCCTCCACTGTTTTACTAAAGCATGTCCCAGGAGATGGAGTTTTTGGATCCCACTCGCTCAATTCTGGTACAACAATGCACATCACTCTGCTATCGGCATGACTCCATTCAAGGCACTATTCGGATACAAACCTTCACAATTGGGAATTGCTGCAAACATCATTTGCTCGGTGCCAGCGCTGCAATCGTGGCTGGATTTACGAGCAACAATGCAAGATTTGCTACAACAACACTTGAATAGAGCACGACAGCTCATGAAAGACCAAGCAGACAAGAAGCGACCTTTTAGAGAATTCCAAGTGGGCGAGAAAGTATTCCTCAAACTGCAACCATACATTCAATCATCGGTGGCACCACGAGCAAACCACAAACTTGCATACAAGTTCTACAGGCCATTTCTCATCATCGACAAAATCAACGAAGTGGCTTATAAACTGCAACTACCACCTGAAGCCACAGCGCACCCAGTCTTTCACGTATCGCTGCTTCACCGTGCTTTACTCCCTGGTATGTCAGTCAAACCAAAGTTGCCTCATTGTTCTGACGACCTTGTTGTGCCAGTGGCATTTTGCAAACTCGCTGGCGCAAAAGAACGGGGGCATGCATGAACAAGTGAAGGTGCAATGGTCTAACTCTGCAACTTTGGGCACCACCTGGGAGGACAAGGCCAGCCTCATGGCACGCTTTCTGCATGCAGAGGCTTGGGGACAAGCCTCATCTCAAGGAGAGGGGGATGTTAGCATCCCTGACAAAGCAGGACCCACTGGGCAGCGACCACAGCAACACAGCACCTGCCCAGCGGCCCATACAAGCCAGGCGTCCCAGCCAACGCGCCCATGGGCCTGAGTGGGTCAACTGAGCCCGCACCGCTCGCTACTTCAGGGAGGCACACGAAGAGCACGACATCTAGTGGATCAAAGGATGAACCGGCGGCTACCTACTTTCCTCTCCTGCGAACCCTAGTTCTTCCCCTATTCTTCCCCCATTCGAGAGCAATGCTCCTGTAATTGATTTGTACTAGCTACTACTTCAGAGAGCAACAATAGATCGATTCCTATATCCAGCCCCTAACATTCCCTCTATTTCATTATTCATGGTTACAGTTTCACGGTTGTCAATAAACTTGAGCCCCTAGTGTGCTTATATATACATGTCTATAGGAACCAGACTCAACTAGACAACAACACGAGTAGGGCGAAGGATTTAAAACTACCTACACGCACGCCAATTAATTCGGTCATGATAATGCACCAAACCAAATGCCATATGAACAAAAATAGTAGCAAAGCATGTTAGGACTCTCGAACACGGATAGCTAGCAAACAACCATATCAAACCGTAGTTCATCGGTGCAAGATTATTTTGAACTATCTTTCTTACCTGTCCTCTCTTGTGCTCCCAGAATCCTGGTTTGTTTAAAATTCATTACTAGCAAATGCAACTCAATGCATGATCTGGACAAACCCACTACACTAGCTCCCTTATTAAATAAGGACTGATGATCACATGGGCTCACATAGAGAAATGGCATCGTCAAACATTCTCACCTTTACTGGTTTCCTCTCCACTATATGCTTGACCTTCATCTCCCGTCGAGACACTTAGACAACCACAAGCCATTTTTCTTCACACATATCTTTGCCATGGGTGATACATCTCAGTGGACAGTGTTCGATAAAGACACACTTCAACTATAGTAGAGCCAGAGATTCATATCCAAGTGCATGTGAATCACCTTACCTTCCTTTTTGCCACAGTGGAGATAGAGATCGACATACACTTGGATACTGAGACCATCTCTAACAGACTCATTAAAAATGTACGAACTGTAAAAATCCAGCGACTATATGGGTTTAGCCCTTTTTGGGCCAGACCAGAGCCCGTATAGTCCGCCTGACCCGTATTTTTTTAAAGTGGTGTGCAAACCGCCGCACGCAATAGAACTACATGTTCACAATGAGTATACGGGGAAAAACCCTATCCTCGCGCCACCGCAATTCCCCTCTACCCTCTCGATTTTTGGACGCCGCACTCCACCATGTGGCACGGGATGTGGAGCTCGTGCCGCCGAGCCAGCGATGACGACGACCTCGAGCGACAGTGGTGTGTCATAGCCGGCGGCGCGAGGAAGTGAGCCGCTCGGAAGTACAGGAACCGTGTCCTAGAGCCACCGCCATCGCTCCTCCACCGCGAGACAAAGGAGTACGACTGAGGGAGGCGCGGCTGTCCTCCGGCGCGGGCAGCTCCGCTGGGGGGTCGAGCTCTCGTATGCCGTTCATGCCGGTGAAAAAGGTAACCGGAGGAGCTCGCGCCGCTCCATGAGACGAAGAGGGAGCTGGAGGCGGAGCCGGAGTGGCGGGGCGGTGGCGCCATCAGGCCGGAGGATTTCCTCCCCCCGGCGGAGGCGGTTATCTTCGAGTCCGCCATCGCCATGCGCTGTGAGAGGGAGGAGGAGAAGCACCGTCGATGAGAAGCCGACCTCAATGTAGTTCTCCTTGAGAAGGGCTCGCGACGGCGCATGAGTTTGACGACAACTTGGAGGCATGGCGCTACGAAGCCAAGGCGTAGGACGACATCTACATCGACCTCGTCTTCGACGATGACGACTGAGCTCCTCCGCCCCTGCAGCGTCGCCGCCGCACCCAGATGGCTCCGGTGAGCCAAATTTTGGTAGTAGGGTTTACGGTGGCCGCTGCTCCTCTGAGCTATTTTGTACAAATAAGCTATGTGTGAAATATGTATTATGATCAACTAACTATGAACACTACTAGATCTATGATACATCTCCAACGTATCTATAATTTTTTATTGTTCCATGCTATTATATTATCTGTTTTGGATGTTTTATGTGCATTAATATGCTATTTTATATTATTTTTGGGACAAACCTGTTAACCTAGAGCCCGGTGCCAGTTCCTATTTTTTCCTTGTTTTAGAGTTTCGCAGAAAAGGAATACCAAACGGAGTCCAAATGGAATGAAACTTTTGTGATGATTTTTCTTGGACCAGAATACATCCAGATGGCTTGGAGTGCATGTCGGGAAAGCCACGAGGTGGCCACAAGGTCGAGGGGCGCGCACAGGGGGGTAGGGCGCGTCCCCACCCTTGTGGGCCCCTCGTGACTCCACCGACCTATTTCTTCCGCCTATATATTCTCAAATATCCCAAAACCTTTCAGAGGAGCCATGAAACCACTTTTCCATCGCCGCAACCTTCTGTACCCGTGAGATCCCATCTAGGGGCCTTTTCCGGCATCTTGCCAGAGGGGGATTCATTCACGGAGGGCTTCTACATCAACACCATTGCCTCTCCGATGAAGCGTGAGTAGTTTACCATAGACCTGCGGGTCCATAGCTAGTAGCTAGATGGCTTCTTCTCTCTCTTTGATTCTCAATACCATGTTCTCCTCAATGTTCTTGGAGATCTATTTGATATAAAACTCTTTTGCGGTGTGTTTGCCGAGATCTGATGAATTGTGGATCTATGATCAACTTATCTATGAATATTATTTGAATCTCCTCTGAATTCTTATATGCATGATTTGATATATTTGCAACTCTCTTCGAACTATCGATTCGGTTTGGCCAACTAGATTGGTTTTTCTTGCAATGGGAGAAGTGCTTAGCTCTGGGTTCAATCTTGCGGTGCTCGATCCTAGTGACAAAAGGGGAACCGACACATATTGTATTTTTGCCATCGAGGATAACAAGATGGGGTTTTCATCATATCGCTTGAGTTTATCCCGCTACATCATGTCACCTTACTTAAAGTGTTATCTGTTCTTATGAACTTAATACTCTAGATGCAGGCAGGAGTCAGTCGATGTATGGAGTAATAGTAGTAGATGCAAGGAGATGGTCTACTTGATACAGACGTGATGCCTATATTCATGATCATTCCCTTACACTACAAAAAAAAGACACTTCCGTGATGATACGTGTTTGTCACAGTAGGTCGCGTTTTTTGTCATGCATGTACATCCATGACGATTTTATGACAGAATCAAGATAGTCATACCTATGCTGTCGTAGAAGTGTTCCATGACATTACCAAAATCATCATCACAGAAGTGTCCACTTCCATGACAATAAATCGCGCGTCATGGAAGTGCTTTCGTCAAGGGTGACCGACATGTGGCATCCACTGTAACGGAACGCCGTTAAGCTATCGGGTCGGGTTTTGGATCCGATAACCCGTTAACAGCCCCGACCAATGGGAAATTTCCATGTGTAAATTCTTATTGGCCGGACGAAACGCGTGTCAGCTCGTCAGTGGGTCAGATAGGCGCCTATGATATGTCGACACGTGCCACGGCCCACCACTGGCCCATTTAGCTTACAAAGCCGACCCGTTTGACTTGGTCAAAAGTTAACGGGCTGGTCCATGAAAAGCCTGTTAGCGGTCTCTTCACAAATAGCCCATTTTATGGCCCGTTAACTCACGGCCCGTTAGGCCCTAAAGGAAATCGGCCCAACAACGTCATGTGGGCCGTCGAATGTAACACCAGCTCATTTCACTTGCGACCCATGTATGGCCCACGACATCTTTCGGCCCATATGAGGCCTTTGTATCTTTCGGCCCTTTATAGGCCCACGGTGACTCTAGCCCATAATGAACAATAATTTTATTTATACCCGTTAACGACCCGTGATTTACATGGGCCGTTTCCAGCCCGTGTTAGCTTTCGGCCTATTGACGGCCCATACGTTCTTGGGCTCCTTTTCGGCCCTCGATTACTTCTGGCCCATTACTGGCCTGTTCCCCTAATGGGCCAAATTCGGCCATGGCAAGAGTTGGCCCATTACTGGCCTGTTACCCTAATGGGCCAAATTTGGCCCATGGCAAGAGTCGGCCAATTTCTGGCCTGTTAACCCGTTGCGCCGTTTCCAGCCCGTCCTATATTCTGGCCCATTAACGACCCGTTATGCCTGTGACAGAATTAAGCCTTTGTTGTCCTATGACCTGTTAACGGCCTGTTACCATGCTAGGCCGATACCAATTACGCCTTATTACGGCCCATGTAGACCCATTTATCCGACGGCCCGAGGCCCACCAATTACAGGCCCATTTATCGATGGCCCGTAGGAGACCCATGGATCCTACGGCCCGTATATGGCCCACGGTAGTTGCAGCCACTAGCAAACCAGGGAAAAAGAAGACTAGGAAATAAATAAGGTTGAAACTAACGCTAGGCTATTAAGGCGATTGCACAGATTACATCCACTCGGCATCAAAGATTGCCACCAGTGCAAAAATAGGTAACACCCTACACTATACAAAAATGGCTTGCTGTTTTCTTCAGCCGGTGGCTGCACGTTAAGAATAAATTTTGTATCGCACCAAAAAAAATTACAACTATATAAAAAAAGGAAGGTTGGCATAAAACTTAATAGTCTAGCAGATAAATGCACCACCAGAAGTTTAGAAGCTCAGTTCATTTGACCTGATTGTTATGTTTTCATGCAGTATTGTCCGATGGAGCACCATAACCCTCGCCTTCATTTCCCCTAGGCTCCGGAACAACATAGAAAATGTCTGATAGTCTGGCTTCAAAACCATGCATATCTTGATGACATTGAGCAATGTTTCTCCTTGTTTCACAAAGGGTCTCTGTTAGGGAATGGACTTGTGTCTGCAGCGCAGATACAACATTGCTTTGAGCTTGCATATGTTGATCATGAGGCAGTTTGGACGATATTGCCTTAACAATCAACCCAGTATTATGCAGGAACATGCTTTTGGCACTGTTAGTGGACAGGTACTGACCCACTGCAGCAAGAGCTGACATTGCGGTTATAGTTGCCTCGCCACCTTCAGAAGGTGGTGGTTCCACCATTTTTTTCATAGCTCGCTGAAAAGTTGAGGTTTTACATTAGTAGTACCAGAACAGAAGATATTAAGGAGGTAACAAAACCAAACAAAATAGCTTTGGTCTATATATAGAACTTATTCTGGTGAACCCATGTAAAATATTAGTTGTATTTTATTGCAAAGTACATAATAAAACTAGGTTCCAAACATATGACCATGTACCATCGCTAATGTATTGTCTATTTCTTCACATTGTATTGAGGGCTAAGGATAAAGACACGAAGTTTATAATATGGTAAGCATAGTATGACATCATTCATATCACAAAACAACCGAGAACAGACAAACATGCAATTGTAACATTGTGTGGGAAAGTCCAGCACGGAACTAGATTACGGGTCAAGATCAAAGGAACATCACTCCTCTCTTTTAAACCTTGTAAGGTGCAATGATACGCTAAGACAATTGTGTATAAAATTTAAAAGAGTAATAGACATTGGCTGCAAACCATGCAGTTCAAGGCACAAGTCAGAGTAAGTAGTAGTTAAAAGGCATGAGGATTAAGGACTTACAACAGCGGCTTTGACTGATGTAGTCATGCCCTTCTTCTTGCCGGTGTGACAGTCCTTGAAGATTATCACAACATTCGGTTCAGGTACTTTTTGGCCCTTGCGGGCTTTCCTTTGCATTTCAAACAAGTCAATATAGATCTGATAATATGGTACAACGAAAAGAGTGAAATAGCAGGTAATTACAAGAGCCTCGCAGTGTGCAATATAGCTACGAGATCCTGTCGTCTATTGGAATTTCACTTTCGTATGGCTGGCCTTGTTCTTTGAACAGTTCACCTACAAGAAGATAGATTTGTGTGGCACATGCGTAAATAGGACTTCAACATGTGATCTGATCACATATATATAATGTACCTGATACTTTGGATCAGACCAGTGTTTAACAAGGCCCCTCCAGTCTTCATCCGATATATTTTCCACTGGAGATGTTTGGGAAAGTTCACTGTTAGCCTTGCCTTCAAAGTGAGTTTTCCTCAAGTTATACCGATACTGTCGCAGAGCAGACTTGAAAAAATGGGTGCAAGCTTGTCTGGTTGCATCATCTTGGCTATCCAACTTGAACCTCATCTGTTGAAAATTATGGGAGTCTCATTATCAGCAACCTAGAAAGTGTGGGACAGAGCAAGACGATATTACTAGTTTCCATACATAATCATACTTACAGATAAATGGTTGAGGAGGGTGTTGAACTGGGTTTCGTCTTTATCATTCCTGTACTGAATCCATGTTGGGAGGATACGTACATGACACCTAACGGCAACCGTTGCCTCTAATACTAACTTGGCTGACTCTGTAGCATCACATGGCCTTTTTAAACCTGCGTCAAAATGGATCTCCATTTTTCCTCCTCTAGATTTAGTTAACCTATCGAGCATTATCCCTGATGTTTGTTTCCTCTTGCGCCTAGGTGCTAGTCCAACAACGAACATAGGAAGTGTTAGTGTACATCAAACTATGAGACTACATATAAAGAAGCATGCAACTATAACTTGACTAGCAACTACCTTCTTGCTGTTGAAGCTCACAAGGTTCATTTGATATTGCCAACTCGTCTTGTGTCAAGAGAGCTTGGGAAGTAGTGTTAGGTGGCAAGGGCGCTTGGGAACGTGCTGCTAGCTCAGTTGACACACGAGTAAGCTGTGCAGCTGGTAGTACTGTGGTAGGTGTTGCAAGAACTAGGGCTGTCTCTGCTTGTTTGGTGACAACTATTTGTTTCTGTTTGGCTTTTTTGCAACTCGTGTAGCATGGGATGTCGTGTTTGTAGATTTTTCCACTGGACTTTGACCTTCTATTGCACCATTAGTACCAGCAGAATCTGCAAGATTCATCCGCTTCTCATTCCCTGCCATTCTGTGTTTCTTCCTCTTTCTCTGTGCCATGTTAAGTCAAGCCGACAAGAAAAACAAATAACAATTTAGTTCTTCAGAACAAATTGATGCGTGATGCAGACGAACTGAACTTTGATGTTAGAAAACCACATGATAGGAGGATGTAATATGTATGAAAAACAGGACAGAAGAGATAACCAGAACTATGATGTGTAAACTAAGAAGAAGACATTTCACCAAATTAGAAGCAATGCAATGGAAGGTAGACACCATATGAAAGATGCTACAAATATCGCTCTGCCAAGTTAACAGTGTCTCATTATAAATGGCGTTTAAACAAATGTGAAGCAGTACAAGAAATAAATCATATGCAAGATGTAAACAACATCACACTACCATATTAGAGGTGTCTCGTCATTAGTTCCATTGCACATTCACAGCATTGCATATTCACAGCTTATGATGTGTAAACTAAGGAGAAGGCATTTCAACAAATTAGAAGCAATGAAAGCTAGACACCATATGAAAGATGCAACGAATATCACTCTACCAAGTTAAAACTGGCTCGTCATAAGTGCCATTTCAACAAATTAGTAGTACAAGCTAGAAAAGAATGTGAGATGTAACCTATATCACACTCCGAAGTCAAACGTGTCTTATGATAAGTGATTGTTGCAGGTTACACAACAGTAGTAATTTGATGTAAGAACATGGTGTGATAGACAGATATTGTATGTTCTAGAAACAGGAACACGTGTCTTATTCAAGTATAATGTGTAAAGTAAGCAGATGGAATTCAACAAAATTAGAAGCAATACAAGCTAGACATCACACATAACATGCAACCACATATAACAGTGCCAAGTTAGAGGGAGCACCAGTGATGCTGCACTAGGGTAGACGTGCTCATCATAAACACAGCTTTGTTGAGTGTCTATGCATGTGTTGTCTTGGAAATCATCTTGGGGGTGTGGAGGAGTAGAAACTGTAGAGGCTCTCCGTTCGGAAGGAGCACCTTTATCCGTTGTCTTGCTAACTTCCATCCGCTTTATTGATTTTGAATTGTCAAGTAAAACCGACAAGAAAAAGCAATAAAATTCTCTCTTCAGAACTCATTCATGCATGATACTGACAATCACTACTTTGATGTAAGGCAAACACATGATACCAGGATGGAATATGTACAAAAAACAGGACGGCATGACATGTTCACAAATGGAACTTCAACATAAATGGAACTTCAACAAATTAGAAGCAGTGCATGCTATAAATCATATGAAAGATGCAACTAATATCGCACTGCATATACTAAAGGTGTCTCGTCATGTTGATTTATGCGGGATACAAAAAAACAATAGTTTTATGTAAGGACATGCTTAATAGACAGATGTACTATGTACTAAATACAAGAAGGCACGTCACATTAACAGGTATAATGTATAAGCTAAGCAGACTAGCACATGTAGTTTAACTAGATTGGAAGAATTACAATCTAGACACCATATGCAACATGAAACCACATATCACGCTGCCAAGTTAGAGCAAACACATGCGATGCTAGTGTAGGGGAAATGTTGTAATCAACTACAGAGCTACATTCACTATCTTCATCTAGCATTTCTGTTTCTTGAGAATCATGTCGGGAGGCTGACTCTGCATTCTTTAAATGAGGAGTAGTCCCCTTGCCTGCCTGCCTCGTCATAAGTGATTGATGGGGGATACACAAGAACATTAGTTTGATGTAAGAACATGGTTAATACATAGATGTACTAGTATGTACCAAAAACAAAAAGGCATGCCATATTCAAAGGTATAATGTGTAAGCTAAGCAGATGCAATTTAACCAAATTGGAAGCAATACAAGCTAGACATCCGGCGGGAATGGTGAGCATGATCATCTAGGACCTGAGAGCCTGGTGGGAGGCGGGCTGCTTCGCCACCATCGCAGCTTTTTAGTTGGCTTCCAGGTGATGCCTATCTTTGCTGGGCTTGTCACTGGCTTGGCCAGTGCCCTGACTAGCTATTTTTCTTCTGGTGCTCACGGGATGGTGGTTCATGTAAAAAATATCTTTCTTTATCTTACCGACTTCGGCCTTTCGAATACAAGCTAGACACCATATGGAACATGCAACCACATATGACACCGTGAAGTTAAAGCAAGCACCTGGGATGGTGGTTCATTGTGAGCGAGGTCATCAACTCCAGAGCTATGTTTATCGTCTCCATCTGCTGACATTGCACCCTTTATAGCGCTGTAACGTGTCTTGCCTACCCGCATACGAAGCTGGAGAAACTTCTCTCTTTTATTTTTGGCTTCTCTCATGGCAGCAGAGTCTGAAATACCCTTGCATAAAAACACAATAGTGAGAGTAAGGGTGAAGTGTGCGCAGAACTAGTGCACTGTAAAAGTAGCAGATAGCAGGTGGCTGAAAAATAAATGACAGGAGACATATGATAGTTCTACAACATTGCATGGCAAACAAAATTAGATTCTACTCCGTATGATTTTGTAATATATGAGCACAGGAAATGCAGGTACTCCTCCAGCGCACCACCACATGTGGTCATATCTAAGATAACAGTCGACCGAAAATAAATAGGTCAGTCGATTTTTTTAATGAACCGTCCGATTTATAAGGAACGGGCAGATGGCCTTCGTCTACCTCCCGCCAGTCACTGTTGACGATCTTTCTCGAACCGCCAGCGACCACTGGCCCAGACCCCTGCCTCCGCCGCCCCGCCCTCCCATCGACCTCACACCACCGCCGTGCTTGGCAGCGCCCCTAGGCCATCCCTTTAATCCCGAACGACCTCCAGATCGGGCGCCAGTAGCTCTAGGCTGCACACGCCCCTAAGATGAACACCAAGGCGCTGCTTCCCCGGCATAATAGGTGTACTAGCGCCTGTTACGTCGGGGAATGATTCCGTTAATTGGGAATCAACTGGCCAGAAATTGAAATTCAGGGGGCGACGGACCTCTAGCTAAGGTGAAATAGTATATGAGGAGAAACTTTGTGCATCGCGAGTTACTAGGAACGTCTAGTATCAAGAAGAAGCGGTCAACTAGTGTATTCTGTGGGATGAATACCATGGAAGCAAAGACGTAAAATTTGCACGAATAAGGGAAGAGGAATACCTTTTTCGGTTGCCGGTGTGGTCACCTCCACATGTCGCGCCGATCTTCTTCTTCTTACCAGGGAAACCGATGTTCTGGAGGGTGCAGGCTTGGACGAACCCATAGCCAAATTGTTGACTGTGTTGCCGTGGCCGTATGTCGGCGGAGGGGAAGCAGATCCGAGGCGGTGAAGGACGGTGTAGCAGGAACAACTCCGGTGCGGTGGAGGGTGGCGAAGTTGGAGCAGCAGCGGTGAGGCGCAGGACGACATGGTTGAACTGGCTCGGGTACGGACGGCTCGGCCTCGGCTTCAACTACTAGCCGTGGAGGGCGTTGTGGTTGAGGTTGCGGTGGATGACGGCATCGGGGTATCGGCTCCGGCGTGATGAAGGAGGGCGGCGGTTGATGGGTGGGATGGGGTGACGGACGGAGGACGCCGGGGTTTCGCGGCTAGTGGAGAGGTAGTTTTGCGCCCACGGAGTATGAATGGGGAATCGAACGGGTGGGAGGAACCATGTTTCGGTCTAGGACGCGCTTGTTTTTGGCTTTTTTGAACAGAAGATGGGACGCGCTTGTTTGAAATTTTGGGGAAAGTACAAACTTTGCCCACCTCTTAAATTTCGGACCTACTGCGGGTCAGGGGTAAAATGGTAATCCCAGGTGTCCCAAATAGTGGGCGGGAGCGATTTCGGCCGCGCGCATGTGTGCTTAGGCGGCCATTGTGTATGAATGTTTTTCGGGTGCGGTTGCGTGGCGTCTAGATGAAGCTACAAACCTACCCCGGTTTAGACCTTTGGACGTCGGGCCGGTAGGTTTCACGGGTCGGACTTATTAGAAAAGTAATTTCCTTGTACTACCAAACATTGGTCTCACGTGGTTTCGGGCGAGTAGAGGCTCTTTTGGCGCTTCGTTCGAAATTTTGAAACACAAGCATTCACGTTTAGAGTACTCTTGAACCATGAGGATTGACCTAAATAGACAACATTATATTTGACCTTGTATGTTTGAAAACCTCATTAAATTATCCGCTTCTTTTTGAAATTTTGACACTTGAAAATCCTATAACTACGATTATTTTGGAATGGAGGAGCTAAATTTGAGTCTATTTTGTACACGACTACATATGCTATTATGTACAAAATCAGAGCAAAGATTGGTGCCCCCATAATTTAGGTATGGTTTACAAATGCCATGATATCAAATTCAAATAATTGCATGGACTTCATGTTGAATTCAATTTTTTTAAACCACCTTAAGTTGAATTCAAATGTATGCTAGTTCATAGGTAGCTATTTATAATGTCCATTGTGTAACTTTCGTATGTATAATGTGCTTTACACACACAACATGAACTATACTCACGTTTCTATTCGATTGCTAAAGCGATGCATTGTATGGAGTTCAAAATACTAACTATGTGGATCAATTGTGTCGAATAATAACATAGACATGCTCAAATTCGATAGAATCTAGATGTCTGATGGATTAATGACCGCTCCTTACGCGAATTGCAAATATCATGATCCCATCCTAATATTTGGATACAATTTATATCTTTAATCAATGTGTAGAGCAGTCTTTTACGTGTAGTTTCACTCTCCATCGGTGGTCTCTCACACATGCTCACACACTCTCTCCCGAGGTGTCTTTCTCGCACACATGCTCTAGATATAACCCTCCCTCCCTCTCGTAACCATTTACAACTGTTTTCACTAACCTTTATCACAAGCACTCTTCCTCTCGCAAACATACACACGCACAATCCTCATCGACCCTTTCTATATACATGGACCTGCCTAAGTGTCTCATGTACGCACATTCTCTTTACGCCTGTCTCTCACGCATTGTCTCACACCTCTCTTCCTAATCGACGAGTATGATTCTAGCAGAGCATTCTGTAGGATGCCCCTTAAAGTTAGGTTGGATGAATAGTAATATCAGAGATAAAGGGGTTACCTTAGTCCGAGAACCTAGGGTTACAAATCCTAGCCGGCTTTGTCAGTGGACACAGAGTCCTTCACAATTCTGCTATCTTTGTCTTGTACGACTAGTCATCCATGGGTCTTCCTAAATGCGTCACGGGCCAACCAATGTGGCGCAGGACGGAACCGAACGAAGGGCCTCACCTCGACCCACCGGATCTCACGCGGTGACACACCCTCTGCCCCCACGTCTCATTATCTTCTCACACCCACACATACCAATACAAACACCACACACACAGAAAATTTCTCCTGGTGCCTCTATTCCCTCCCCCTTGCATATACACACTCAAGGGAATGGAATCTCTTATCGTGCGTCATATTCGTCTCTCTCTCTAGACCACTCTCATTTCTCGTGCTATCTCTCCCACGCCCCCCATCGGCCCCTCTATCCATGCCTCTCTCGAATACGTAATACACACACACACACACACCTCTCTAGGCCCCGCCAAATGCATCAAGTACACATTCACACATGTTACATCACGTACCCCATTGATCTAAAAAGCCCTCTCTTCACGTTTATTTCACATACAACATTCCTTTTGAATAAAGTGTGGCCAAAAAATTATTTTAGAGTTTCTACATATATACAACATTACAAAGTTATATGGAGGAGTACGAACACTAATTTGCATTGCATGGTGCCCACAATGATATTTATTCCGCACTATGAATTTGTATATTTTTATACTATATACAAAGTTAGTCATAATAAAGAGAAATGAAGAGCATCTCTCTCTCCATCGCATACCCCCCCTGTACGCCCCTTTCACGTATGCACACAAAACTATCTCCAGGTTCTCTAAAAGTAAGCCCCCAGAAAATTCACCAATGTTTCATCATTCTCTCGCGATATATGCAATGACGATCATTGTATTTGAACCGAAAGCACGATACGTACATTGGACTTCAGAATCCACTCATTACGGTCACCATTTATGTTTAGTGGTTACTATACAGTCACGGGTTCACCGTACAACTCTGTATTTGCTCATGACATGACTAGTTGACCAGTTAAACGCTCCACGTGGCACCTCTAGTGTTGCATCACATTATCTCACTACCATCGTGCCCACCTGTCGACTTGTATCTACTCTACATCTACACTCTTATGAAATACATAAAATACACTCTTATAAAAAACAGAGTTGGTGATGATGGTGTGCCTGCCATCCTGCAATATAGGTCGTCCGATTTATATCTGACGGATAGGAAAGAAACTCTGGCAATTTTGCAAAAAGGTACCCACACACCTCTCCACATTTGCAAATAAGGCCTTCCCTCGTTCATCCTTTTCTCTCACAAGACAAACAAGTCATACAAATGCATCTTGATGTTACGTGCAACGCACGGGCATCTTGCTACTAAGAATGAAAACAAACGACAAAAAAAATATTTGGACGGTGGTTCGAAGTCATGACCGCGGGCATAGCGGACAAGGTGGCCTTGTATTAGTATGCTGAGTCGTCTGTTTTAACACACAGGAGCTGGTGTGGTGATTATAAACACACGCACGCATGCACACGAACTGCATCCACGCAACACTCACACAAACACATGCACCCACGCACGCACGCAACACTCACACGTACACACGCAGCCACGCACGCACGCAACACTCACACGCACGCATGCAACACTCACACACACACACACATGCATGCATGCACACACCAGTACACCACACGACCAACACACACTCTTACGCTCAAGTGCTCAACCTACACGTGCATGCGCACACATCAGGCCCTGACAGACACATACACAACCAGGTGATTCCCGCGCATGGGTTGGAGCCTTGTCACGCCTGCGTAAATTTGTGTTTATCTGACCTTTTGCCTATGCGAACTGACAGGTGGGACCCACAAGGAACGTGGTCAATTTAACTAGTCAACATGGTGCCACACAGACTATTTTGCCGGTCAACAGAGTGTAATCTGATGCTGAACCGTGAGCAAGTGACCGTATAATCACCGCAAAACGTATATAGTGACTGTAATCAGCTTATTCTGTAGTTCGGTGACCGTATTATGCTTTTCTCTCTGTAGGCCCTCCAAAACTACATCTCTACACGTTCTCGCATGTTACATCTAACAACTATGCAATACAACACTACTACTACACTCTAACACAATAAATCATATGTGTTTTTAGTTTTACTAGATATCATATTGTTACTTATAATTATTCAGTTTGCATACATTAAAATTGCCTTTGAAATGTATGGCCAGTATCATCTATCGCGCGGGAAAAATCCCGCCCTTTCCTGTTTAATCAGGTTTGTATTGATGGATCGTGCGAAACAACAAAACTATAGTACTATACAGTACAAGTGACAGTTCACTGGGCCGTCGTGTCGTCTACTCCTCCGTCGTAAGAGTGGAGCACCCGCTTTCATAAATCTTCTAGTCCCTTTCGCCAACATGTGGTACATCAAGCTACCGGGTCCACGTGCCATACCGGAATACAGTGTAGAGCAGCCGGGGTGAAGCACCCCAGTCATGGCGCCGGCGTAGTAATGAGCAATGAGGCGTCAAATCACAAAGCTGCACCTTTTGCGCAGTTAAGTTGGAGGGACGAAGCAACCATCATTTCACTCGTTGCTGAATCCACTTCTCCCTCATCTTCTTCAACTTAACCACGTGCTGCTTCTGCCGTTGTTCTACCTCATGTGGGACGCGGATCGGCTTGGTAAAGCACTGACACGTGGGACCACATGTTAGCAAACCGCCAGGACAACGTCCTCCGAAAATAAGAAGCCTAATCCTAGACCTACAAAGGGCTACGTAGCTGCTACGTATACTTTCCATCTAATCTAGATATGCCCCCTGATTTTCAAGTGGGGTGGGCCTAATCCTCTCCTTTAATCCAATCAAATAGTCCCACATCACATCAGTTTGTAACTTTATGTAAACCATTACATGGATGTAGCATTGCTTAAATAAGAAACCTCCCCTGCCATCCAGGCGGCAAAATCACCTCCTTTTTACTAATCTTGATTCCATAATTTTTTAGATCAATATAATTGAGATTTGTATAGATAGCACACAGGAGCAAAACCAAGTGGTACGGTTAAGGGCATCCATAATGTGTAGCCAAATGTGAAAATAGCTTTTGGCATCGTGGGAACCATTGTGGACAGTGTTGCCAAAGCCAAAAAGATGGAACCGAAGCCCCTGATTGATTGATTGAAGGAATAGAAAAATGCAATGTCTCTCCTCTTTCTCCCATGCTTGGACGCATGTAGTACAGTATAGAGCACAAAGTCTACTCCACTGTCCCTTCTATCATAAATCACAAAGTAGTGAGGCATCAAATCACAAAAGCACAGACGAAGCAACCATCATTTCACTCTTCGCTGACTCCGCTTCTCCATCGTCTTCTTCGAGAAACCATCTCACCGCACTAGTACTCCTAGCAGTACTAGTAAAGGACTTCCTGGATGCAAATAAGGCGGTTGTGTCGGCTTGCAGGCGGCACTTGCGAACGACTTACCGTGGTCTCCCTCAATGGTGTTCTCCGTCGAACGCACTTCACCAAACCACCAAAAAAAGATATTGTTGACGTCACCGCAATGGGGAAGGAAGTCAAATATAGTTACTACCTCCATTTTTTTGTACACAAGGCCAGTATATCAAAATTACAATTTGCAAAGGGCCACTAACACTAATCGAGGCAAAATTGATGGGGTTAGCAACCAAGGACATTAATATCCCCTGCATGCATGCGGAAGTGAGAAGGTTGGTTTGCATGGCGCTGCATTAATCAAGCGATGAGGAGTGAGATGGTTAGCTCTTTGGTCTTTGGAGAAAAAAATACGCATTAATTGACACGTGAAATAAGGATTTGTATCAATTAAATCCCGCGAAGGAAAACCCCACCTTTCTTTTTTAACACTAGTACTCCTAGTACGTACGTACTTATCCTGTTTGGGTCTAGGCCTTGCATTGCCAAACTTCGCCACACATTTTTGCCAAGCTTGCCTAAAGTTTTCAAAATGAGAAGGGGGTACACTTGCGCACGGCTGTCGCGGTCGCACCACACCCTCACACGATCGCTCCTACACGCCGCGGTCGCACCGCGCCCTCACACAGTCGCTCCTGCACGCCGCAAACCGAACCAAGGGAATGCACCCTCACTGGCACGTGCTGTCGCATGTGAACAAACCAAACTCAGCCATCCTATTGCTGACACATAATTTTTGTTCATAGAGTATGTTTATCCAACCGCATGTTGGGGAGTATCCTTACGGCCCGTGCGGTGGTCTGTTGGGGAAGAAGAAGAGGTGAGGAAGAAGGAAAGAAGGGTTAGGAGACGTAGGATACTCATCCAACCGCCTGAAATGGTAGACTGACCCAAGTTAGGTGACTTGCATAACAAATATATGTTTTTACACAGCAAAAGATCCATAAAAACAACAACATAAAGAAAAACTATCACTGCTCGCGAAAAGAGACGGCCTCGTCGTCTTTGGCTGCTGGCGCGAACCAGCCATCGCTGCCGATGTGTGTCTCCGCACCGTGGTTGTCCTCGGCCTCCAGCTACTCATTCAAGCGGAGCGTGCAGGCGCTCTGCACGGACGAGAGCACAGCCCGGTACAAGTCGAGGACGTCCGGTTCCGCCTGCAGGAGGGCCTCGATGGCAGCGGCATCCGCGCGCTCCGCATCAAGTCGAGCCTCCGCCGCCCGGTTCAAGTCTGGGATGTCCGGTTCCGCCTGTAGGAGGGCATCGATGAGAGCGGCATCCGCACGCTCTGCGTCGAGTCGAGCCTCTGCTGCCCGGTTCAAGTCCAGGACATCCGGTTCCGCCTGCAGGAGGGCCTCGATGGCAGCGGCATCCGCGTGCTCCGCCTCAAGTTGAGCCTCCGCCGTCCAGTTCACCTCCACGACATCCGGTTCCGCCTGCAGGAGAGCCTCGATGGCAGGCGCATGCGCGCGCTCTGCGTCGAGTTGAGCCTCTGCCTCCCGGTCCTCCTTTAGTATCGCCATGTTGAACCGCTGGTCCGCCTGCACCATGGGGGACTCGGACGTCGGCACGAAGTCGACGTCCATCGTCTCATACCCATCGGGGGCCTTCTGCGCCGCGACCTCCGCCATGAGCATTGGATTGGCTTCCTCCTCCTCGTAGCTTGGCTCCAGAGAACTCGGGGATTGGCCCGCCGCAAAGCGATCTTGGGAACGGAGGTCTGTGGCGCCGACTGCCACCGTGATTTCTGCGCGGCGCTTCGGTGTCAGCATGTAGTAAGTGATCTTGCGGCGCACTATGGCTTTCCGGTGAACTAGGGGACGCTTGATGCAGGCTAGGGGATCAAAAGGTGGGGGAATGGGCTGGAGATTTGGTGTGGTTTTAGGGCAGTGGCTGGCGTAGGCCGAGCAGCGAAGGTTCTGGTGTGAATAGTGGTTCCGGTGACGACCGGTCAACCGGTTTTGACTGTACATCGCTCTTGTCACGTTCGTATTGCAGCCCGGCCCGCTGGACCCTCCATGTCGCTCACCGAATGGGACGCGCTTCGTCTTGCATTTTCGCTCGCTTGTGGGACTGCAGTTGAGAGCAAACCGACGTCCCTCCCCCTCCCCCGCCCGCGTCATTTATTATACCACCACTCCCTCCGTTTTATGCGGAGTAAATAAAAACAAAGGGAGTATACTACGGATGAGGACCTCCTGACATGGCCGAACCCATTGAGTAACTGACATGCGGGGCCTAGCAAGCATGGGGTCCACCAGTAAGTGACCAAAAGGGAGGGTAAGGCGGGGATACCTACGTCAGAGGATCCACTTCCACAATACTACTTTGACCAAATGTTAGAGTAATAATATATGACATGCAACTTACACAAATGTTAGAGTAATAATATATGACATGCAACTTACACAAAGCATACAGGGTCTAATGTGTTTTTCGAGGCTAACTTTGACCAAATGTTAGAGTAATAATATATGACATGCAACTTACACAAAGCATATGGTCAAATTCGTACGTGAAAGGAGTTTCCAATGGTATAATTTTCACATTATACTTCTCATGTACTATTAATCTTGTCAATAGTCAAATCAGAAACCATCTCGAGTACGTATGATTCTAACAATATTGATTGGGCGTTGTTGAATGTTGATACCTTTTTGATCAAAGTAGAGATACCTTGACTACACATAAAACTTATATGTAAACTAGAAAGGACAGTAGGGAGTATATTGTACGTTCAAAAACGAAACGAACATTGAATACCCTTTATATATGATTTGCAGATGCTATGATCACCGGTTCAAAATTTTGAATCCGCCTTAGGTATCACGTGCCCCCACTCATTCCCTCTCGATTTCATCTCGGGGTCCGGAGATCTATTGAAAGAGGACTAGGGTGGGTACATGCGAATGATACTCGGCGGAATGTTCAAATTAGGCATGCGGGAGGATGGACTCGACTGGAGGGCGGCATGATCGATGGAGAAGAGGGTTGGAGAGGAATGAGAAATAAGCAAACACCACATGATTATACTTGAACGGATCAAATAAACAATAAGTTGTCTCGCTTGGCCTACATAGTGAAAGGCCTAATGCGCAACGTGGAACACTGACGCTCGAATATGGCCGGGAAAATAGGGAATCCGACATGTGGGGCACACCCGTCGGGACGACGTAGCGCAGACTAGTCCAATGGAGGAGCTGGCCCATGATCTCCTCGCCACCGACAACCGTTCATGTGGCTCGTTGGGGCCAACAACGGGGCGCAGCTCCAGCATCGCCTCTGGACACGGCGACCGCGGTGAGCGACACGCTCATATCGTTGCAAGACACGGTCGGTTTCAGTGTGCCGAGGGTGGCGTTAGTGCTGTGGCACGACCAATGGTATGTTTGGTTTGTGCCCAAGGTTGCCCCATCAAAGCATTGGGTAGCCAAAATTTTGGTTGAGGTATTGGTTGCCCATGATTTGGCCAACATTGGCAAGAAAAATGAACTAGAGTTGGCTAGAGTTCATTGGAATGCCAAAGAAATGGCAACCATCCAAACAAAGACCAATCTTTGGGTCATGACCAAAATTTTGGTTGAGGTATTGGTTGCCCATGATTTGGCTGACATTGGCAAGAAAAATGAACTAGAGTTGGCTAGAGTTCATTGGCATGCCAAAAAAATGGCAACCATCCAAACAATGACCAATCTTTGGGTCATGACCAAAATTTTGGCAAGGTGCACTTTGGCCACAATCCAAATACACCCCGACACCCGGCTCGTCGAGGATGCATGGGGCGCCGCGACGCATCCGCAGAGTGGTGTAGCGCGGCCAACTGCATCCTCTAGACCTAAGACCATGCCGGGTCGTCTTGCTTTTTCAATGACATGCGGGGATCGCATGTGAGCAAAGGGCATCTCCAACGGTGCCACAACCGCAACTAACTACCCTGGCACACCAAAACCCTCGTCCCTCGCGCCGTCACGTGGTGCATTCCCAGCCGGCGCCAGCTGCCCGCATTCATGCCATCCGTTTGTATGCTGCCGTTAAGAGGCTCGGTGCCCGAAGAACCAACTCCGGTGACTTAATGACGCACCCGGACACTTGGCCTCACCGAAATGCGCTACTTAAAGCGGCAATGCCCAGCTAACCTCCACACCATAGCGCATCGTCCTCCTACCTGGCACCACACCCGCCATGACCGCAAGTGCGTACGCTCTACGAGAGAGCTTGTCTTTGGGGATGAAGCTTGAGGTCGCCGCCCTCGCTCAAGTCGCCTCTCGCGACCCAATAGCGGCGTAGCTGGACGCGGACGCGACCGCACAAGCGGTGGGCACGCTGGCGGCCAACGACGGGAGCACCGTCAGCCATGTGTCCTACTTGCCGCCGTCCAACATCCGGCACCGCCGAGGTCGGGGACTCCTCCGAGGATGAGTAGGGCATGGGAGGCGGCAGGGCATGGTGTGCCAACTGGCCGGTCCGTATCCCGTGTTCTACTCTTCGTCGCCGGAGACTGCACGTTCACTTTACGGGTCTTGAACCCTGCCCCCGTACATAGAGATCGTAGATGGAGGACGTCGGTCACCACCGTAGAATAGGTTTAGGGTCGGGTTTCTTTTATTTTTCTTTCCTATAAAAGTTCGAAATGTAATGAAAATCTATCGTGTTTGCATTAATCTCGGCTGGTGTATATGAACTTTCACAATAATGTACATATTGTAGGAGTACTAGCAAGATGCCCGTGCGTTGCACGGAAGATCAAGATCTTGTGGGAGAAAAGGATGAACGAGGGAAAGCCTCGGCAAATGTGGAGAGGAGTGCGGGTAAATTGTCATAGTTTCCTTCCTATCCGTTAGATATAGATCGGACGGCCTATATTGCAGGATGACATGCACATTGTCGGTGTCAAAACCGGCGGATCTCGGGTAGGGGGTCCCGAACTGTGCATCTAAGGTGGATGGTAACAGGAGGCAGGGGACACGATGTTTTACCCAGGTTCGGGCCCTCTTGATGGAGGTAAAACCCTACGTCCTGCTTGATTATTCTTGATAATATGAGTACTACAAGAGTTGATCTACCACGAGATCAGAGAGGCTAAACCCTAGAAGCTAGCCTATGGTATGATTGTATGTTGTCCTACGGACTAAAACCCTCCGGTATGTATAGACACCGGAGGGGGCTAGGGTTACACAGAGTCGGTTACAAGGAAGGAGATCTACATATCCGTATTGCGAAGCTTGCCTTCCACGCCAAGGAGAGTCCCATCCAGACACGGGACGAAGTCTTCAATCTTGTATCTTCATAGTCCAACATTCCGGCCAAAGGATATAATCCGGCTGTCCGAATACCCCCTAATCCAGGACTCCCTCAGTAGCCCCTGAACCAGGCTTCAATGACGATAAGTCCGGCGCGCAGATTGTCTTCGACATTGCAAGGAGGGTTCCTCCTCCGAATACTTCATAGAAGATCTTGAACAGGAGGATCGTGTCCGTCTCTGCAAAACAAGTTCCACATACCACCGTAGAGAGAATAATATTTCCACAAATCTGATCTGCTGGCGTACCCCGTAGCGTGGCATCACACCACAGCCAGGTCTTGATTTGAATCGTTTTTCATAACCTATCTCAGCGTGTTTCGTGAGGCGGTTTCCTTGGCACGTCTTGTCGAAGCAGAGACCGTGTCCCCTAATTACGAGATTCCCATCAATATGGACATGGGTAACCCAACCGCGCCATCAATTACGACGCTTGGGGGATAAGCGAGTTTTACCAGGCTGGTGGGGGCGCATAGTTTCGTCCGCCCTTATAAAGGGATAAGGTTTCATCTTTTTCTACCCACGCCTTCTACCTCCTTGCTCACCCATTTTCGCGCACTCGAGCTCCAGTGCCCAAGTCCACATCCTTCTCCTCAACTATCCTCAAACATGTCCGGAGCGGGAGGCAAGTGGATGGTCTCCTTCTTCACGGAGGGACAGATCAAAAAACTACGTGAGGTCGGATACTTAGCCGTGGATATCGCGCACCGGCTGCCAGCCGCGGGGCAGATCGTTCCTACACCGGAACCTCACAAAAGGGTGGTTTTCCTCCCCCACTTCATCCGCGGACTGGGGTTTCCCCTCCTCCATTCGTCCACGGCCTTATGTTCTATTATGGGATGGACTTTCATGATCTGGCCCCGAATTTCATCCTCAACATCTCGGCGTTCATCGTCGTGTGCGAGGCCTTCCTCCGCATCCGGCCCCACTTCGGCCTGTGGCTGAAGACCTTCAATATCAAGCTGAAGGTGGTTGGCAGCCAACAAGCGGAATGCGGTGGAGCCATGGTGGACAAAATGCCCAACGTTACAGGGCTCGAGGGCTCCTTCATGGAGACCATAAAGGGGTGGCCATCGGGGTGGTTCTACATCACCGAGCCGCGCGACACCAACTGGGTGGCGGCCCTCGAGTTTCGGTCCGGAATCCCCATGTGGCTCACTTCGTGGAAGGAGAAGGGCCTGTCCTGGGGCTCATCGGTGGAGCTGGACGGACTCCAGAAGTGTATCTGGAACATGATAAGCAAGAAACTTAAGCTTGTCAACATAGTCCAGGTCATGCTCTTCCGCGGATCCTCCCGTGTCAACAACGGGCTTTCAACTTATGGGAGTTCGACCCAGCCCAGCACCAGACTCTACACGAGCTCTTCTACATGATGCATAAGGACGTCTGGAAGGTGCTGTTCAAGGGCGCCGAGGTCCCCCCTTCTCTTACCGAGGACCGCAGCCTAAGAGCGAAGCGCCCTGCGAATCTGGTAAGTTCCGTGCATCTGGTAGGGTATTTATTTCCCATAGCTTTAACCATGTGCGGGGTCTGAGCTCCCATGCCTTTGACAGGACTGGGTGGAGACACCGTAGCAGATTAACTGTCCGGCCCCCCTGCCCGAAGACCCTGCAGACACTCTCCTGACGGAGATGCGGACTCCGGCAACTTATGAGGTGCCAAAGAAGACCAAGAGGAAGGCCACGGGAACCCGAAAGAGTTCCCGGCGCCAGGTGGTATCGGACACATCGTCCGATAACTACAAGACACACTCCTCCCGTGAAAACGAGGAGAAGGAAGATGAAGATTCTCCCCCTCCAGCTAGGGGAGACAAGAAAAGGAAGGCCGAAGGGTCCAAGAAGGGAAGGACTCTCCTTCCGGACTGCTCCACCACAGCCGCCGACGGCGAAGACGAGTGGCTGGTAAGGGCCAAGCCCCTGGCGAAGTCGTAAGTATTCGGATACCAGAGTAACTCATAGCATACTTTTGTTGCGCTGCTTCTCCTAACATCGAATATGATTACGCAGTCCGCCCGAGCCCGTATCGACGTATCCTTGTCGGACGGTTCCTTGGACTCGTCGGACATGAATAGTGATACACTTCCGACCGCCTCCTCTCCTTGCCCTACGGACAATGTCGAGGTATTGTCTCAAGGTGCACTGAGCCGGGGGGAGGTAGTCCCGGAGGCGCCTCAAGGCGAACTTCTGGACTCCAGGCGCGAAGGGAGCAAGACTCCCAAGGGATCCAGGTTCGGCCCCCAGCCGAACGCCGCGCCAGAACCTCTAGTGGTTCCGGACTTCGGTAGGCGGCCCCCTTCCGAGAGGGGCAAGCCGCCTGTGCCGGTGACCTCTGTCCATCCAGAGGCACCGAACAACCTGCTGGGAGTGCTTCGCGGCGCTTCCATCGACGAAGAGCACCACACTATTATGAGTGCGGTGATCAAGAAGGTTCAGTCTGCCAAGAGCGGACTGACTGAAGCCTGTGCCAGCCTTCTAACAGGCTTTGAGGTAAGTATTTAAAATATAGGAAACTATTACCGCATAGATAGTAGCCCCTGATGCTCTGTTTGGTGTTCACAAAGAAAAGCCAAATAGAGCATCAAATAATATCTGCAGGAGTCTAATATAAGTATGTCTATATGCGTACGCAGGATTCGCTGCTGACCTCTGCCGCACTGACTGCGGAGGACGCTGCACTGAAGCAGAACCTCGAGCGGTCCGAGAAAGAGCTCGGTCTTGCCAAGAGGCAGCTCGAGGAGAACAAAGGTAGGTAATGCATTGTCTAAATATATACATATATATACACACACATAAACACTATTCTGATCACGGGATCAGGATAATATTCTGATCACAACATGAACTTCCCGAGTAACGCGCCTGACCTTCCCCGAGTACTAGGTTGAACTTCAGCTAAAAGGTGTCCAAATGGGGCTTGCGATATACCGTTGGATATTTATGGACATCAGTATCGTGACCCAAGTTAAATTTTTGGCAAAATGTAAGCGATCTAAGAGCAGTTTTGAAAACCGTTTTTTCTTCATATAAAAAACGTGAATCGTATTTTCGATCGCATTTTTAACCATTTATCAGAATGAGGCAAATAAGATGGCGTTGGAAAGCTGCTGCAAAACCGCTCCTTCCACATGCTGAAAGTTTTCTCTAATTCCCTACGATTAAAGAGTAATTCGTAAAATCGTAAAATTTCGCAAACCGAACACCCGAGTTCGTATTTTCGATGCCGTTTCTAAACGGCTAATACAATTGAGGCAAATAATATGGCGTTGGAAAGCTTATGAAAATGCGCTACTTTTCTATGTTAAAAGTTTTTTCTAATTTTGAACGGTTTAAAAGTAATTTAGAAAACGGTACAAGTTCCACCGAGTTCGTATTTTCAAGCTAATTTTTTAACGGTACGTCCAAATGCAGCAAATGATACGGCCTTGGAAAGCATGAAGAAATGCGAAACTTTTTTGTATATATCGTTTCTCCTAATTCATTACGGTTTTATGTCAGTTTTGAAAATGGTTAAAAACGTATTTTTGCCGTAATTTCTACAAACTTTATCGGAATGGGGCAAATAATACACCGCTGGAAAGCTACAAAAAATGCGAAACTTTTTCATGTTGATGATTTTCTCTGAATCCTGACCGTTTTCAAGTAATTTTGAAAATGGCAAGATCATTTGTTCTGCTTTTATCGTGAAACAGATTGTTCAAAAATGCACCGCGTGAAGAACCTGAACTGCTCGTAGCTCTCCATCCACTCACCGGAATTGAGCAAGTGATATACCAATGGAAAGCTGCTGTAAACACGCAACTTTCCCGTGTTGATCATTTTTCATATTCGCGACGATTTTAAAAATTTTCCATCTGATATTCATTTAGTGTAGTAGGTGAACTTCCCGTTGTTTTTATGTTGAACTTCTGTGACGTATTTTTCATTTGTAATTTTCTCATCCATTCGTCAAGTTTTACACAAATGGTATTTCTTTTGTATAAACCTCTCTCACAATATTTTTTAAAATTTCTCCGATGGAGGACTTGCACTTATATCAACAAACTTTTAGTCTTTGCGTTTTTATTCGTTTTAATACAAAATGCACACTATGCAGTACGTGAACTTCTGGTAGTTATCAATCAAACTTCTCTCGGTTACGTGAAAATATCTGAGTTTTTTATAACCCTTTTTATAAAATATTGAAGCATTCTATTTTTGAAAGTTCAACTTCTTGTTTTTTATTTTTGAACTTCTTGTTTCCAATCTTTAATAACGAGGAAAATTTGAGTTTTCTATAATCATCGAACTTCTTCATGTTTTTAATATGGACTTCCTGATTTTTTTCTTTAATCTTTTTATGAAATTTTGAAGCACTCTATTTTTAAAAGTTGAACTTCTTGTTGTTTTATTTTTGAACTTCTTTTTTTTCATTCTTTAATAACGAGAAAAATCTAAGTTTTCTATAATCATCGAACCTCTCCATCTTTTAGATAAAATTGAAACACTTTATTATTTTAATAGCATCAAACCACTTTCGTTATTCTAGTTTCAACTTCTAGTTTTATAAAAAAAATGTCAAATTCTTTGTAAACTTTTTTTAATTGTTCCTTTATTTTAATTTGAACTTATTCATATTATTCTTTAGTAATGCGATAAATATGTGTTTTTTATAAATTTCGAACTTCTCTATTATTTCAATATGAACTTCTTAGTTTTATTTTTAGAAAAAAATATATAGTTGATAAATAAGCATCAAATATTTTTTTTTCTAAAATTGAACTTCATAGTTTTATTTCTCCTCGAAACAGAAATAATTTTTTTTTCCATATACATAGAATTACTTCCTTTTTTAATTTAACTTCTTGATTTGATTTCTTTGGTAACAAGGAAAATCTACGGTTTTATAAATATCAAACTACTTTTCTTTTGTAATCTGGACTTCCTGGTTTATTTTTTTAGTAACGGAAATATCCTAGCTTGTACTAAATATTGAATGGGTGTGGTATTTAAATTTGAACTTCTAGATTTTTTATTTATTAACGATGAAAATCATTTTTTAATGAATTTTGAACTGCTCTATATTTAAATTCTGGACTTCTTATTTGTTAGTTTGAACTTCTTGTTTTCATTCTTTAATAATGAGGAAACATATGAAATTTTGTATAACCATCAAACTCCTCCTTTTATTTAAATTTGGACTTCTTATTTTTGTTTCTTTTAGTAACAGTAAAATCCAAGTTTTAAGTAAACATCGAGCCGCTCCTTTTTTAGATTTGAATTTCTAAGGTTTTTGAATGGAGAAAAACGTGTATGAGTGTACTAACAAAAATATTTGAATCTTTCATCCACATCATACTGAACTTCAGCCCTCCTCAAACTGGCATCATCTGCTGGTGGAAAATAGAAAAGTTTTTCCTTGTGGTGGAACCACAGAAATGACAGATGATCGAGCTTGAGTCCGTGAATTTAGTAAAGGGAGAAATCCGAGTTTTGTAAAAAAACATCAAACCACTCTACTATTATAAATTGAAATTCTTAGGTTTATTGTTTTAGTAATAAGGAAAATCTGAGTTTTTTATATACATTGAACTACTCCGTTATTTTAGTTAGAACTTCTTGGTTTTATTCTTTTAATAACGAAAAAATCCTAGTTTTATTTAAAATTTAACTTCCTAGTTTTATTTTTCTCTTGGAGTATTTTTTAATGAACATCCAACTGTTGTGCTTTTTAAACCTGAACGTTTTATTTTATTTTGTGGAAACGAACAAAATTTGTTTTCCTTTTTTAAATAAACTTTAGACTTCTCTATTTTTTAAATTTGAACTTTAGGGATTTCTTTGTGTCCGCCTCTTTGTTTTTGGATACCCAATGTGTGCGTTTTGTCATAAGCGAACATTTTGAACTATCCGCGGCAGAGAATATGAACTTCGCATCAATGTTTTTTTAAGTTAGTTGAAGTTTTTTTGTTACTGGACTCCCCTGTTATCAGTGATTGAACTGCACTCCTTTATATTTTTTATTTCTTTTTTTTATGTTGAAACATTTTTAGATGGAGAAGAAACCTTTCATATCTAGAAATATTGTTATTGTCATGCATGGTGGAGCGAAACTCTCTAGCACCAGAATTTTGAACTTCCAAAACTCTAAATACCATACACAAATCAAAAACACAAAAAATAAAAATCCTATACATTAAATGCAAGCAGCATCCTATAGGGCGAACACCCATTTTCATCTAGTAATTCACACTATACATGGACATGCAACCAAAGCTTCAGTAAGTACATCACGCATACATGCGGTGGTTATTGAAAAACTACACATAGATCCACACTCTCAAAAATGACATCTCCCCACCTAGTTATCATCATAGCTGGTCTTTTTCATCATCCTGGCAAATTCACCAAAATCTATCTCGCCATCAACTATGACAGAACAGAAATCAAGCTGAGTCAATTGATTCTCCACTAGGATAAAGTTTCAGAAAATTGAAGCTCTTCCATTCTCAGCAAATAGAGAGAAAACGACTAACCATTTTTTTCATCTGCCTCTTGAAAATATTACTTGGATGTCTTTTGGACAGTGATTTTTTTTCACCGAACTCTTTTGGCAATATGCTGAATATCAACATCTGAAATCTTCCCTTGCAAAATATAATAGAGTTCACAACAATGTTCATCTTTGTGTATATGCATTCATCTTTGTGATATATTAAAAATAATAGGCACATCCTGGGAGGGTTGAATTTATCAACCACGAATTTGATGGACCTTGTCCAACACAATAGTTGGACTTCAGTCATCTCGAAGTTCCTTCTCCAGTAGTATTATTGCTTCCCAAGTTGCTCGCATCACACATGGTAGCTGCTCGAAGGCACACCGTACACACTCAGGGCTTGTGCGCCACTGTGCAAAGATTTCGGCTGCTCCATTTTAGCTTCGCCCCCTTGCTCGCTGACCTCCAGCTGCTCCGCGCCCCTTGTTTGAACTTCTTCAGCCGCACATTTGCCTAGTTTTGGCGTTGGACCTAAGCGCCAGCAATTAACTATTTTTCACAAGCTGATGGTGGGTGAGGACGACATGGATGACAGCTTCCTGCTCGTCCCTGCCGACGAAGAAGAAGTTCAGGAGAGTAAGGATGGCGGACGAAGCCGGTGGCTAGTGGAACAAGGCACGCAAGACAGGGAGCTGAAGGAGAAGGGGCGGCGCTCGATTGGGGGCGGGACTGCGGCAACATCACCGGTTGGGGGCGGGGTGGAAGCGGCGTTGTTGGTTTGGATGGGGTGGGGGCGGCGCATGGGCTGCGGCTTGTGAAACTGAAAACAATGGATGAAAAACACGAGTGTTTTGCAGCTTCAGATACATCTGAACTTCAGACCCAAAAACACAAGTGTTTTGCAGCTGCAGATACATATGAACTTCAGACATCAATGAAAATCACGTAGAGAACAAATACAAGACTGGACAGGGGGAGGAATCGATGCTTTGATATGGATTCAGTTTTAGGACAGGGGGAGGAAGTAGCTTCAGACATCAACAAGGTCATCTGCCATCTCGAAGTGGAGAAGCTGCGGAGGAGTGATGCGCGCTCACACGGGCGGAGTTGCACGGCCTGAGGCGGCGAAGTTGAACGGCCTGGACGACTGTGGCGCCGGCTGTAGGTGGTGGCGCTGGCTGTAGGGGAAGGAATCCGGTGATCTCACGATCCCGTGCCATGGCATCCATCACGCGTAGAGGAAGGTGGAGGGTGATGGGGGATGCCAGGCTCGGTGGATGGGGCGGGGCCGATGCTGGTGGAGGGGAGTGGTGAAGGCCGGTAGGTGGTGGAGCAGTCCACACCGGTGGTTGCTCCCTTCGTCAGCGGCAGTGCGTGGGGGAGGATGGCACGAGATCCAGGGAGGAGGTGAGGCGGCATCTCCGACTGGGGTCAGGGGTGTAGCGCAGCGCCGGTTGGTGGCGAGGTGGGGAGGGTGGCGGCGGCGGCACGGGAGGGAGGATGCGGCGGCGGCGCGGTTGAAGGTCGGGGCAGGGCGACAGTGCGATTCATGGCCGGGGCCCGGCGGCGGGGCGAAGCAGGGAGGGAGGCGGTGGTTGCGGCGTCATGTAGTTCGAAGGTTAGGGGAGGGGATCGCGGTAGCAGGTGGGCTGGGCTTCTTTTCCTCATACCACTCGGCTTGGTTGCTCGGGATCTCAGGAACATCCATCGGGCCCTATATAGGGTGGATCATGATCAGAATAACTATTCTAATCCCAGGATTAGAATAGTGCTACTATATATATATAAACACACTATTCTGATCATGGGATCAGAATAATATTCTAATCACAACATGAACTTCCAGAGTAACGCGTGTGACCTTCCCCGAGTACTAGGTTGAACTTCAGCTAAAAAGTGTCCAAAATGGGCTTGCGATATACCGTTGGAAAGCTATGGACATCAGTATCATGACCCAAGTTAAAATTTCGGCAAAATGTAAGCGGTTTAAGAGCAGTTTTGAAAACCTTTTTTTCTTCATGCAAAAAAATATGAATCGTATTTTCGATCGCATTTTTAAACCGTTTATCGAAATGAGGCAAATAATATGGCGTTGGAAAGCTGCTGAAAAACCACTCCTTCCACATGTTGAAAGTTTTCTCTAATTCCCTACGGTTAAAGAGTAATTCGGAAAATCGTAGAATTTCGCAAATGGAACAACCGAGTTTGTATTTTTGATGCCATTTCTAAACGGCTAATCCAATTGAGGCAAATAATATGGCGCTGGAAAGCTTACGAAAATGTGCTATTTTTACATGTTAAAAGTTTTGTCTAGTTTTGAACGGTTTAAAAGTCATTTAGAAAACGGTACAAGTTCCACTGAGTTCGTATTTTCAAGCTAGTTTTTTAACCGTAGATCCAAATGCAGCAAATGATATGGCGCTGGAAAGCTTGAAGAAATGCGAAACTTTTTTGTATATATTGTTTCTCCTAATTCATTATGGTTTTATGTCAGTTTTGAAAATGGCTAAAAACGTATTTTTGCCATAATTTCTACAAACTTTATCGGAATGGGGCAAATAATATACCGCTGAAAAGCTACGGAAAGAGCTAAAAAAATTCATGTTGATGGTTTTCTGTGATTCCTTGCCGTTTTCAAGTAATTCGAAAATGGCGAGATCGTTCGTTTTGCCTTTATCATGAAACAGATTCTTCAAAAATGCACCACGTGAAGAATCTGAACTTCTCGGCATGTCTACTTGAACTTCACTCTGTTTTTCACGTGCTTTTTTTTGCCCGTAGCTCTCTATCCACTGCTCGTAGCTCTCCATCCACTCATCGGAATTGAGCAAGTGATATACCGATGGAAAGCTGCTGTAAACACGCAACTTTCCAGTGTTGATCGTTTTTTCATACTCGCGACAATTTTAAAAGTTTTTCATCTCAAATTCATTCACTATAGTAGTCGAACTTCCTGTTGTTTTCATGTTGAACTTCTGTGACGTATTTTCGTTTTTACTTTTCTCATTCATCCGCCAGAGTTACATAAATGATATTATTTTTGTACAAACCTCTCTCACGATAATTTATTTTAATTTTCTCCGACGAGGACTTGAACTTACACAAATGATATTCCTGTTGTTTTGAAGTAAATTAGAAAATGACGAGATCATAATTTCTGCCTTCATCGCGAATGGAAATGCACTGTGTGAAGTAGTTGAACTTCCCGGGCATGTCTGTTTGAACTTCACTCTGTTTATGCCGTGATGTTTTTGCCTGTAACTCCCAAACCACTTACCAGAATTGAGCAAATGATATGCCGATGGAAAGCTGTTGCAAACACGCAACTTTTTTGTGTTGTTCTGTTTTTCATACTCGCGGCGGTTCAAAATATTTTTTTGAATGCGTAAAAATGTGTTTTTAACAGTATACATAAAAACTTTTAAACCATCAATCGGAATATAGCATACAATATACCATTGGAAAGCTTATGAATAGGAGCATCTTTTTCATGTAGACACACGTTACAAATTTTTATCGTCTAAGAGCAGTTTTATAAATGGAAAAAACAACGTTGTTTTTTGCCAGTTTTTTATATATAATTGAAGGTCGGACGTCTCGCACTAGAGATCTTGAGCTTCATCGGGGGAGCACGTGAACTTCTTGCAACAAACCTTTTAACCTTTTTGTTTTGTACTCTTATATTACTATCTAAAAAGCATTCCTTGAAGTATTGAACTTCTCGTTGTTTCACCTTGAACTTCTGTCACGTTTTTTGTTCAACCTCTCTCACAAGATTTTTGAACTTTCTCGGGCCGAGCACTTGAACTTCCAGTAACAAAACTTTCGGCCCTGGCTTTTTGATTATTTTTTGCATACAAATGCACACTGTGCAGTACGTGAACTTCTGGCAGTTATCAATTTGAACTTCTCTCGGTTACATGAAAATATCTGAGTTTTTTTATAGACATTGAACCGCTCTACCTTTTTTATTTCATTGTGTAATTTTTAGAAATGTGAGAATTGAAAGTTTTTTAGAAATATTGGACTTCTTTGTTATTTGAAATTGAACTTATTGGTTTTATTATTTAGTAACTTGGAAAATCTGATTTTTTCAAATAAATATCATACTCCTTCGCTTCTTCCAACTGAACTTCTTGGTTTTATTCATTTGTAACGAGAAAACCTGAGTTTTTTTATATACTTTGAACTGCTCCTTTTTTAAAATTGAACTTCTTGCTTTAATGTTTAGTCTTGGAGAAATCTGAGTTTTTTACAAACGTCAAATAGCTTCATTTTTTAAATTTGGACTTCTTAGTGTTATTAGTATCAGGAAAAGTCCTAGTTATACAAACAAAAAATTGTTATTTTAATGCAAGTTTCTTGGTTTTATTATTAGAAACATGATTTTTTTATTAAGATTGAATTACTCTGTTATTTACATTTGAACTTCTTAGTTTTATTTATAGAAACAAAAAAACTGAATTACTTATTAAAATCGAACTACTCTACTAGTTTAATCCAAACTCCTTGGTTCTCTTAGAAAATGCATAAATTGCATTCCCCCTTTCATTAATTTTTGTTTTTGCGTTCAATAACAAAGAGAACATTCTTTTTCTTGTTAGAGTTTTGAAGTGAATTTTCCAGCTTAAATTTTTGTTTTTGCTCTTTTGAAATTTATTTTTCACTTCAAGTTCTAAAAAATTGCAACTCTCATGTTTTTACCTTGCGTATTTTTATTTTTATTTTGAACTTGCTGATATAACACACTCGACCTTCTCGAACACAACATTTTGACCTTCGCAAAAAACTCATTAGCAGGACAAACAAACTGGTTAGCAAGACTAGGCGGTGGACACAAAAATGTTTCTTACATTTTGTACGTAAATACACAAGTAGCTAAAATTTTGTCGTGATGATTTTGCACATACAAGCATAAAAACCCACAAGAGCAATTCTTTCTTTCTTTTTCTGGCTCCAACGATCTTAAAGATGGACCAGCTTTATTTATAGAACACTTGCAGACGAACACCTACTTGTGAAAAGACACGTTTTTTATCCAAATGAAAATGCCGTGGAGTTATTCTCCACCACACACATTTTTTATCCTCTCACGTCCACAGCTGTTCTCTGTTCTTAGTATGATTATTTTTGCATTCTCAGTAATTGGGAAGGAATACATAAAATAGGAAAGAAAGCTAGCCACCACACATGGGAGCTCGCTATGCTACTCTTTGACGAGCTGGCCCTAGGAAAATTTTAGATGTTCGTCTAGTAGTTGGCGGTTTTAGTGTCGTTCGTTCTTGTTTGACTGTACTGTAAACTGAAGCCAACCTATACCTCTTTCGAGTTATGCCCGCTGCCACTACCTATCCCCACTTATCTATTTTTTTGTACTTTGCTTTCTTGTAGAAGTTCAGATTCAGTTAGAAATGCAGACTGAGAAGTGCAATTTTCTCTCTCTGTGGTGTCGGTAGTAGCATAAATTCAGAAAACAAACAACCATAATAAGAAATGCGATGTTGCTGAACCTTCTGTAGCCTACATGGCACAAGCATAATGTTGAATTGAATTAGTTCCTAGCGGCAACTGCCGGGGGAGCAGAGAAACATAAGCAGGCGGAGGCTATGGCTGTGGCGGCACTAGGTGTTGTTCGTCATCCTTCCCATTCTGCACACATGGACTGCCTGCTCTCCGTGGTGTGGGACGATGACGCTTGGTCGACGTTAGGCAGCAGGCCGATGGCAACGCCGTTGGTTGCATGGGGTAGGTTGAACTGAAGCGGTTGCACATATCGACCTTCTCTCTCTCAGCTTTGGCAGCATAGGAACCGGTGGGAGAAATGTTGCGAGGTTCTAGCAAAGCGCTGTCATGCCGTGTGTGGTGGCAGAGAGATCCGGCCATGGTGTCCGCGGCCAGAGCTTGGCGGCGGCTCTCACAATTGAGGAAGACGCCGACTAGGGTGGGGCAGCAAGGCGTTGCGGCCACACGGACAACTGCAGAGTCGCGTGGTGGTGACGGTAGGTGTGAGCTGATGGCAGGATGCGCGCTCAGGGATGGGGCGGCGGGCGGACGGCTGGAGGTGCGCGGGTGGTGTGGGATGCAGTCGACGCGATGGGGAGGGGCGGCGGGATGCGGCAGTTTTTTCTCCGATCCAGGAACAAGTCAATCACCGGGGATTTGTGTGAGCGAGGTCTGGAGGCAGAGGGGGTGGGGGAAGGGGGGGTAGTTCACCGGAGGCGCCGGTCACCGGATGCCATGGGAAGCGAGGTTCTGAGGTGGGGGCCAGTTCGCCAGGGAGTGGGAGGCGGGCGGCGATCTTGGTGGATGGTGGGAGTTGGCGATGTGGTTGGTCTGGAGTTCTGGAACAGCTCTGTGGCTCCTTATAGGGCGCGTTGTGATCAGTATAACTATTCTAATTCTGGGATTAGAATAGTGTTACTATATATATATATATATAATATAATATATATATAATATATATATATAAAGATGTGGTTGCAAAATGATAGGATCATCGTGGATGTGCCAGGGGCCACGACCGAAGTGGCGACCCTGAAGCAAGCGCTGTCCCAGGCCGAAAACAAAGCGGCCAAGGAGCGCACCGAGCAGGAAAAACAAGAGGCACGGGTGGGCGAGGTGCAGCAAGAGCTCCAGGCTCTCGTGAAGAAGCACGAGGCTTTGGAGCTTGACTCGAAGATGCGAGAGTCCAAGCTTTCCACGGCCCTCGAGAGCACAAAGCATGCCAAGGCTGAAGCCCAAAAGGCCCTCTAGGAGATTGAGGCGATGAGGAAGATAGTGGCGGGTAAGGCATTCAATATGCAAAGCAAGCATGTGAAAGTAAATTACTTGTTATTTACCCGAGTCCGGAGCTCTCCAGGAGCATTCGCAGATTTGCCCCGCAGCGTGTCGGATGCCGCAAAGTATTACCAGGCCGAGGAGGGAAGCTCGACGGCGAAGTTGTTCTGGTCTCAGTATACTGGGACCGAACACCCGATGCCTGTGAGCGACCAGCTGAAGCAACTGGTCGAGTTGCACAAGGCGGCCGAACAGGCCACGAGGGGCCTTATAGTCCGGATGTGGCCCGGCGACTCTCTTCCCAACAGCTACTTCGGCCTGGTGAGGCGGCTTGTGGATGCCTGCCCACGGCTGGAAGTCATAAAGTGGTCCGTCTGCGTCGAAGGTGCACGCCGGGCTTTTGCCCATGCGAAGGTGCACTGGGCCAAGATGGACGCCAAGAAGCTGGTGAAGGAGGGGCCGCCGCAGGGCAAGGAGCATCGCCACCCCGAAATGTATTATGAGGGTGTCCTGAAGGGTGCCCATCTTGTGGCGGACGAGTGTGCAAAGGATGTAATTTTTGAATGAACTTGCTCGTGTGATCCTGTATTATGAAAACTTGTTCATGTGCGCTATGCAACACTTGTTTGAATTTAAAATATTACCTTCTGTGCGGATGTTTATCAAATCTGAGAGATGGCTAGTCGTCGGCTTCTGCCCCCATGCCACGAGTGCTGGGGTGTTTGGGATAAACCTGAGCACTCTTTTCCCATTGTTGGGTCCTTCGTGGGAGGTGGTCAGCACAACGAACAAGGCAATCAGACTATTATGCTTTATCACTCTCATTTAGCCATAGAAGTCTATAATTTTAAATTTTGGCGAAGCCCCTAGTATTCGGAAAGCCGAATTCGGGGCGCTATACATGCCTTAAGCCGGACAAAGCCAACTCCTCGCTCTAAGCGGCATAAGTCTTTAAGGACTCGAGACCTCTCGAACAGCGACCAGCTCTCGCCTTATCATGGCAGTCAATTTTAGCTTTCTCTACTGAGGTGCTTGCCTAGATGAACCGGGGCACAATTGCAGTAGTTCTCGCAGTGCTACCTTAGCCGATATAGCGAAACATAAGGTACCAAAACATGGGAGCCGGGCAAACCCAACTATTGACCCAAGACATGATTCGGAGCTAGTTCGGGGTGCCGCACTATCGAAAGTGTTCGGACTTCTCACGTTGTATTATGGGGTACGCTTAAGCCCCTGGCGTATTGGCCGTACCAGAGTGTACGGGTGCTGAATGTCATGAATGAACATATATATAAAAAAAGAAGAATAGAGAATGCGATAATAGTCTAGTGCTATGCATTGTTTATTCAAAAAGGTGCATCGAAGCAGAATGATATAAGTAGTGCGATAAGCGAAAAGTAGGACTATTTGACATGTCCCCTTCCAGGGCAACCTCAGGAATGGTATTTGAAGCAAGCATTTCACTCATTGTCAGAGACCACCTGGTAGTTCCGTGGTGCGACGTAACTTTCTGCCTCCTTGGTTGTTGCATCATGTGTCCGGCAATCGTACTGCCGGACGGTGCTTCCAGAGATTAAAGTCCTGAAAGAGAGAAAAATAACAAAGCGGGAAGCCCCTAGTGCGGTTGAGCCGCGTCTTGGGGCGTGCCATAGTCGTGCTCCCCTCCCCACCTATGCCCATGGTATTTTCAATGCATAGTTATGTATGCGTGGCATGGATTTCGCCGTTTGGCTGGGACTGGGGTGGGGGCCGCATTGCTATCGAGCTCGGAACGTGCCAGGTGGTCTTGTTGCCGATTACTCCGGGCGCGCTTGAAGGTGTCCGGGTCTTTAATCGCCGAACTGGTGGATTGCCTTAAGAGGCTGCTTTGCGCTTCTGCTGCGAGGGCCGTAGTGTGCTCCTCCGTGCGGAGAGAGAGCTTTGTGTTTCGATTGACTATGATGACCCCCCGAGGTCCTGACATCTTGAGCTTGATATATGCATAGTGTGGTACCGCGTTGAATCTCGCAAATGCGGTTCGCCCGAGCAGTGCATGATAGCCACTGCGGAACGGGACTATATCGAAGATTAACTCCTCGCTCCGGAAGTTATTCGGGGATCCGAAGACCACTTCCAGTGTGATGGGCCTCTACACCTGGTATGCCGCCTTTGAAGGTTGTTTTTGTGGGTTTGATCCTTGAGGGGTCTATACCCATTTTGCGCACTGTGTCCTGATAAAGCAGGTTCAGGCTGTTGCCGCCGTCCATAAGGACTCGAGTGAGGTGAAATCCGTCGATGATTGGGTCTAGGACTAGTGCGGCGAGTCCGCCATGACGGATACTAGTGGGATGGTCCCTGCGATCGAAGGTGATCGGACAGGAGGACCATGGGTTGAACTTTGGGGCGACTGGCTCCAACGCATAAACATCCCTTAATGCACGCTTCTGCTCCCTCTTGGGGATGTGGGTTGCGTATATCATGTTCACCGTCCGCACTTGTGGGGGGAACCTCTTCTGTGTTCCGGTGTTCGGCTGCCCGGGCTCCTCCTCGTCATCGCTATGTGACCCCTTATCTTTGTTTTCGGCATTTAACGTGCCGGCCTGCTTGAACACCCAACATTCCCTGTTGGTGTGGTTGGCTGGCTTGTCGGGGGTGCCATGTATTTGGCACGAGCGATCGAGTGTTCGGTCCAAACTGGACGGGCCCAGAGTGCTTCTTTTGAATGGCTTTTTCCGCTGACCGGGTTTAGAGCCTTTGAATCAGGCATTGACTGTCGTATCCTCGGTTTTGTCGTTGTTGATGTGGCGCTTGTGTTTGTTCTGACGTGACCTACCATATCCATCCTTGGTATCCAAAGTACCATGGTTCTTTGATATATTATTGTTGCGAGCCAGCCATCTGTCTTCTCCCGCGCAAAAGCGGGTCATGAGTGTCGTGAGGGCTGCCATAGATTTCGGCTTTTCCTGGCCAAGGTGCCGGGCGAGCCACTCGTCGCGGATGTTGTGCTTAAAAGCTTCTAGGGCCTCTGCATCCAGACAACTGACGATTTGATTTTTCTTTGTCAGGAACCGTGTACAAAATTGCCTGGCCGATTCCTCTGGCTGCTGAATTATGTGGCTCAAGTCATCGGCATTTGGTGGTCGCACATAAGTGCCCTGGAAGTTGTCAAGGAATGCGGCTTCCAGATCTTCCCAACAGCCGATGGATTCTGCTGGCAGGCTGTTGAGCCAATGCCGAGCTGGTCCTTTGAGCTTGAGTGGGAGGTATTTGATGGCATGTTGATCGTCGCCGCGGGCCATGTGGATGTGCAGGAGGAAGTCCTCGATCCATACCGCCGGATCTGTTGTGCCGTTGTATGATTCAATATTTACGGGGTTTGAAACCCTCTGGGATTTGGTGATCCATTACTTCGTCTGTGAAGCATATGGGGTGTGCGGCACCTCTGTAGTGGGCTATGTCGCGACGCAGCTCGAATGAGTCTTGTCCGCTGTGTTCGGCCCGGCCGGATTTACTTTTACTGTATACTGCGTGACGGTTATCGTCTCGCATATTGGCGCGCCCTCGTGATCCGTAGATCGATCTTGCGTGTTTTGCTTCTCCTCAAATACGTCTTGTAGGTCTAGCATGTTTCCCCGTGCCTTGTCATTTTTATTTGAGTGGCGTCGAGGTGCGGGCTGAGTTTTTGGCTGAAATGCCTCTCTGTCGCGGCCACGAGGTGGCCGATCAGCCACGTCATATGCTGGAGATGTAGGTTTTAATGCTTCCTCCTCCAGTCGAGGTAGCAACCTGCGCTTTGGGTAACTCTTGGAGGGGCGTTCGAGTTCATATTCCTCGGCCGCAAGGACTTCAATCCATCTGTCAGCTAGCAAATCTTGATCAGCTTGAAGCTGCTGCTGCTTTTTCTTAAGGCTATTTGCCGTGGCTATAAGCCGTCGCTTGAAGCGCTCTTGTTCGACGGGATCCTCCGACACGACAAATTCGTCATCGTCGAGGCTTGCCTCGTCTTCGGAGGGAGGCACGTAGTTATCATCCTCCGCCTCTCCATCTGCCTCTCTCTCAGGAGGGCTAGCTTCTCCATCCTCCTGCTCTAAATCTTGCTGGAGGGGATTGTTGTCGTCTTCGGCACTGTTCAGAGTGCTATTATCACCTGTGCCAGTGTCTCCACTTTTGCTTTGGCAAGACTTAGAGCGGCGCCGCTGACGTCAGCGCTTGGGTTGCTTCTTGGAGGGGTCATCCTCCGCTGTCCCGTCAACATTGCCTTCTTTGGGTGTGTCCACCATGTATATATCATATGATGAGGTGGTTGTCCAGTGCCCTGTGGGCAGTGGTTTCTCTTCGTCTCCCGCATCGTCGTCCATACCGTTGATGTCTTCGGATTCGAAGTCGAGCATGTCGGTCAAATTATCGATAGTGGCTACTAAGTGGGTGGTGGGTGGGCGGCGAATTACTTCGCATCCGCATCCCAGTCCTGCCAAACATAGTTCGGCCAGGACTCTCCTGACAGGGAGAGAGACCTTAATGAGTTCAGCATGTCGCCGAAGGGCGAGTGCCGAAAGATATCCGCGGAGGTAAACTCCATGATCAGCGCCCAGTCGGATTCGATAGGCGCGGGCACAGGCGGTTCGGAGTCCGTGGCCGGGGAAGAATCCGGCAATTTGGCGTCACGGCTCTTGTGAAGGGTAAGGTCGATACTCGGCTCGATCGCCACTGAGAATGCGGCCTCCATGGCGGGGTCTATCCCCCCGTCCGTGGATGGCGGAATCGGCTCCGAATTGAGGGTCAGAGCGGTTGCCGGTGCGATCTCCTGCACACTGTCCGATGGTAGAGCAAAATTATGCTCATCGTGACCATGCGGCGTACTCGGCAGGGGCTCGAATCCGTCGAAGATCAAGTCTCCGCGGATGTCGGCCGTGTAATTTAAGCTTCCAAACCTGACCTGGTGGCTAGGGGTATAACTCTCGATTTGATCCAGATGGCCAAGCGAGTTGGCCCGCAGTGCGAAGCCGCCGAATACAAAGATCTGTCCGGGGAGAAAAGTCTCACCCTGGACTGCATCGCTATCGATGATCAAAGGAGCCATCAAGCCTAATGATGATGACACAGAGGAACTCTCAATGAAAGCACCAATGTCGGCGTCAAAACCGGCGGATCTCGGGTAGGGGGTCCCGAATTGTGCGTCTAAGGCGGATGGTAATAGGAGGCAGGGGACACGATGTTTTACCCAGGTTCGGGCCCTCTTGATGGAGGTAAAACCCTACGTCCTGCTTGATTATTCTTGATAATATGAGTAGTACAAGAGTTGATCTACCACGAGATCAGAGAGGCTAAACCCTAGAAGCTAGCCTATGGTATGATTGTATGTTGTCCTACAGACTAAAACCCTCCGGTTTATATAGACACTGGAGGGGGCTAGGGTTACACAGAGTCGGTTACGAGGAAGGAGATGTACATATCCGTATTGCCAAGCTTGCCTTCCACGCCAAGGAGAGTCCCATCCGGACACGGGACGAAGTCTTCAATCTTGTATCTTCATAGTCCAACAGTCCGGCCAAAGGATATAATCCGGATGTCGGGATACCCCCTAATTCAGGACTCCCTCACACACCATCATCACCAACTCTGCTTTTTATTGAACCGAGACAAATCTAACATGCGAAGTAAAATAAACACATAGGGTCTATACATACACAAATTATCTTAGGCACTCCAATAGTACGTCCACTACACATTCACGCATTTCACATCTTTCTACATATAGGGGAACCTACGAAAGGGTTAACGTAAATTGCCTCTCTCTCCTCCCCTAATTTTCATGGTGGTGGGCCCCTCCCTCCCCCCAATCTACAATTAACAGCTCACACGTTTCACATTACATTAATTACGTAACTGGGATTACGTAGGTGTAGCATTACTCGTCCTAAAAAACCCAACTAAGCCAACCTCGCAGCATATCACGCCGGAAAAGACCCGGCCGCGCCGTTTTAGTCGGGATTACCGGATTACTAGTAGTAGTATCTATGGATCGCGCGAAGCAACAAATTTTTTTAAGGGGGCGAAGCAACTAGTTTAAAAGGAAAAAAGGCGGTACACTCACAGCACTCCTGTCACGGTCGCATTGCACCCCACACACGTTCGGTCCTGCACACGGCTCACGCAAACAGAATGCGCTTCGGCTTGCCTCTTCACTGACACGTGGGACTGCACTTGGAGAAACCGACCATGCGCCAAACTCCCCACGCCCACCGCGCGAAAATCCTCCCCTCCCCCCACACCCAAAAATTCCCCCCAAATCCGATTCAACCGCCCTTCGGCCAACTAGCCAATAATATTCCCCAAACCCCCTCCCCCCTGTCCCCTGATGTCTACTACACAACCTTCTTCTTATAGACATTGTTGGGCCTCCAAGTGCAGAGGTTTGTAGGACAGTAGCAAATTTCCCTCAAGTGGATGACCTAAGGTTTATCAATCCGTAGGAGGCGTATGATGAAGATGGTCTCTCTCAAGCAACCCTGCAACCAAATAACAAAGAGTCTCTTGTGTCCCCAACACACCCAATAAAATGGTAAATTGTATAGGTGCACTAGTTCTGCGAAGAGATGGTGATACAAGTGGTATATGGATAGTAGATAAAGGTTTTTGTAATCTGAAAATATAAAAACAGCAAGGTAACTAATGATAAAAGTGAGCGTAAACGGTATTGCAATGCGTTGAAACAAGGCCTACGGTTCATACTTTCGCTAGTGCAAGTTCCCTCAACAATAATAACATAATTGGATCACATAACTATCCCTCAACATGCAACAAAAGAGTCACTCCAAAGTCACTAATAGCGGAGAACAAACGAAGATATTATGGTAGGGTACGAAACCACCTAAAAGTTATTCTTTCCAATCAATCCGTTGGGCTATTCCTATAAGTGTCACAAACAGCCCTAGAGTTCGTACTAGAATAACACCTTAAGACACAAATCAACCAAAACCCTAATGTCACCTAGATACTCCAATGTCACCTTAAGTATCCGTGGGTATGATTATACGATATGCATCACACAATCTCAGATTCATCTATTCAACCAACACAAAGAACTTCAAAGAGTGCCCCAAAGTTTCTACCGGAGAATCACGACGAAAACGTGTGCCAACCCCTATGCATAGGTTCATGGGCGGAACCAGCAAGTTGATCACCAACACATACATCAAGTGAATCACGTGATATCCCATTGTCACCACAGATACGCACGGCAAGACATACATCAAGTGTTCTCAAATCTTTAAAGACTCAATCCAATAAGATAACTTCAATGGGGAAACTCAATCCATTACAAGAGAGTAGAGGGGGGAGAAAACATCATAAGATCCAACTATAATAGCAAAGCTCACGATACATCAAGATCGTGTCACCTCAAGAACACGAGAGAGAGAGCGAGAGAGAGAGAGAGAGAGAGAGAGAGAGAGAGATCAAACACATAGCTACTGGTACATACCCTCAGCCCCGAGGGAGAACTACTCCCTCCTCGTCATGGAGAGCACCGGGATGATGAAGATGGCCACTGGAGAGGGATTCCCCCTCCGGCAGGGTGCCAGAACGGGTCTAGATTGGCTTTCGGTGGCTACGTAGGCTTCTGGCGGCGGAACTCCCGATCTATTGTGTTCCTGGATGTTTTTAGGGTATATGGAGATATATAGGAAGAAGAAGTACGTCAGGGGGGCCACAAGGGGCCCACGAGGGTGGAGGGTGCGCCCAGGGGGGTGGACGCGCCCACCTACCTCATGGCTTCCCTTACGTGGACTCCTTGAAGCTTCCCTTACGTGGACTCCAAGTCTCCCGGGCTTCTTCTGATCCAAAAATAAGTTCTGTGAAGTTTCAGGTTAATTGGACTACATTTGATTTTCCTTTTCTGTGATATTCTAAAACAAGGTAAAAACAGAAACTGGCACTGGGCTCTAGGTTAATAGGTTAGTCCCAAAAAATGATATAAAAGTGTATAATAAAGCCCATAAACATCCAAAATAGTTGATAATATAGCATGGAGCAATCAAAAATTATAGATACGTTGGAGACGTATCACCCCCCTCCACTCCATTCGCTCCGCCAAAGCCGCCCTCCCCACCGCGCCAATATGTCGGCGCCGCGGTTCGGCGATCCTATCGCTCCCACAGTACGCTCTCGTAGACTGCCGTCCTCTAGCTGCGCCACCACCTCTGGCTACGTTCTTGTGGAGGCGCACGGCGGTCAGCGGTGCCACCGCTGGCGATGTTCGTGTGGAGACGCACGGCGGTCAGCTTCTCCCACGGTATGCGCATTCTAGACTGAGGCCCCGTTCATGTCGGTGTAGCACTGAATGTTAGCTGATAGACGCTGTTAATCTCACTGTTTGCCGAAGTAGTTTACTGTCAATATGCTCTGCTTAAGAAGCTTCCTTGCCCTATTCTGCACTCAATCTGCTTAGCTGAGATGGCATGCCAAGGCCGATTAGTTGCTAAAATATCCAGCCATATATTTATTGTGACGTAGATTGCCATGGTCTAGTAGCCAATCTGTTAGGTGAAATAGCTCTACATCATTTTATACTCGATCTTTGTTGCTGCGATGGCCTTCGATAGTTCGATGGCTGTGTGCTCGGCCTCATTGACTGCTGAAATAGCCTGCCATAATTTGGCACTCAAATCCGTTTGCTGAATTAGCTTTACATATATTTCGTTACTTAGATCTACTCGTCCAAATATCTTGCTATAGCTTTAGACATCGACCTAGGTATTTTTTCTGGACTTCATAAAAAAGTATATATGTTTTTCCTGTAATATCTAGTAGAAGAACTAATTTGTATGTCTAACAGATGGACAGGACTTGGATAACTTCTGCTCGAAGATTCTTCGTTGCATATGTCGAGGGGGTTGAAAACTTCATGAACTTGATCAAAGCAGAGTACTGTGGTCCGAAATCAGATGTGCTCTGCCCGTGTAGCAGTTGTATGAATTCAGTTACAAGACCCCAGTCAACTGTGCAAAATCATCTACACTTGTATGGGATGTCGGTCACATATACTAGGTGGGTTCATCATGGTGAAGCTGTGAACGTCAATGTTATTGACTACGTGGAAGCAGCAGATCACCATCTTGATCTTCCTGATGCTCAGGTGGAAGAGGAGGAGGTGGTGGTTGTGGCGGAGCCAGTTAGTTTGACCAACATTGAAACAATGCTACGAAATGCTCGTGCATTCCGTGAACTTTCACCTGCAGAAGAAAAACGGTGGGCCTGCATGTTGGAACAATGCAACGTTGCTGTCACCCCAGGAAATAAGCTGTCAGTATTCTTAGCTATGGTCACCTTTCTTCAGGTGAAGACATCTGAGCGGATGACCAACAAATCATTCGATGCGATGTTGGCTGCTTTCCGCAAATCTTTCCCAGATGCGTTTGAGCTGCCACACACCTACAGTAAAATGAAGAATTTCCTTCGTGTAGCTGGAATTGGATATGATATGATCCATGTTTGTAAGAATAATTGTGTTCTGTTCCGGAAGGATTGTGCCAACTTAAGTTAATGCCCGAAATGCAAATCATCAAGATGGAAAGATGGCGATGTTGTGAAGAGAATTCCTCGTAATGTTCTGAGACATTTTCCAATTACACCAAGATTGCAGAGGTTGTTTCATGATGCTGAAACAAGAGAGGATGTACTGTGGCATTCTAGGAACCAGGAGTACAGAGATCAGAATGTAATGAGCCATCCATCTCATGGTAGTGACTGGAAAAGCTTCAATGATAAACACAAAGAGTTTGTTGCTGACCCGAGAAACATTAGACTTGGCTTAGCTTCTGATGGATTTAACCCATTTGGCCACCAGAGCACCACATATAGCATGTGGCCAGTGCTTGTTATCCCTTACAACATGCCTCCAAATGTCTGCACCAAAGAATCAAACTACATGATGGCCATGCTCATCCCAGGTCCAAAAAGTCCTAGAAAGGATTTTGATTTGTTCACTGAGCCTCTTGTGGAGGAACTTCAACAGCTATGGAAGGGTGTTCTCACTCGAGACCTATATAGCAGCCCACCAGCTGATTTCTTTCTGCGTGCTATTATAATTTGGTGCATCCATGATTATCCGGCTTTGGGCACTATGTCAGGGGGAACGACACATGGTTACAATGCATGTGTTTGCTGTGACAGGAATCCGCCGTCATACGCAATACTTAGCAAGATCTGTTACATTGGACACCGCCGTTTCCTTGCCAAGGACAAGCCACATCCTAGAAAATACCAAAGTCATGTGTTCAATGCAAAGCATGAAAACCGTGATGCGCCAAAGAGGCTTACCGCCGATGAGTTGCAAGTGGAATTAGAGAATGTCAGGCATATTACACCAGGAAACCATAATGGTAATGGTAGCGGGAAAAGGAAGCATGGCAGGGTAGAAGAGAGATTATTGTTTACCCGCGGGTCCACTTTGTGGGACTTGGAGTATTGGAAAGATCGGGATCTGCGGCATAATATTGATGTGATGCACATCGAGAAAAATATATGTGACAACATTATCGGCACACTTCTTAATATTGAAGGCAAGACGAAAGATACCTTAAAATCTAGGATTGATTTGACACACCTGGGTATCAGAAAGGATTTGCAGGTGCAAGATGAAGGTAAACCACGGGATATGGCACCAGCTATGTACATCTTGGACAAGATAAAAAAAGAAAAGAATTCTGCGAGGTCCTGTCACATGTGAGATTCCCACATGGATTTGCTTCCAACCCTGAAAGGGCAGTCAGTGCAGATGGAAACAAGGTGCAAGGGTTGAAAACTCTTTACTTCCACGTCCTACTTCAAAGGGTTTTACCTGTTATCCTTAGAGGATTGGGTCACCCTGACTTATACAGAGCAGCTGCAGAGTTGGGACAATTCTTCAGGGAACTCTGAAGTAGGAATATCAAGATAGATGCTTTGGAGCGTCTTAGAGGCAAGATACCAACTATCCTATGCGACCTTGAGAAGATATATCCTCCAGCCTTCTTTGATGTGATGGTGCATTTGGCTGTTCATCTACCTGATGAGGCACTACTTAGAGGTCCAGTACAGTATGGCTGGATGTACCCTATTGAAAGGCGGCTAGGCACTTTCAAGGGCTATGTTAGGAACAGAGCTAGACCTGAGGGTTCCATTGCAGAGGCCTACATTGCTACAAAAGCGTTGACATTCTTCTCAAAATACATTGAAACAGCTGATCAGCTTAGCAAAGAGGTGGGTGAAGACAATCCCGGGCTCAATGTTTTTGATTATTCTGTTCGAGTTACAGGGAAGAGTCAACAAGAGTATAAACCTAAAGATTTGGACAAAATGGTTTGGTATGTGTTGAATAACTATCCTGAGATACCACCTTATATCAAGTAAGTGCAGTACTGCAGCTTATACATCGTAATCTACTAAACTTGCAGCACATTCTTATATATTTACATGTTTGACGCGATCACTATGTTGTGCAGCATCTACAAAGAGGAGTTACTACCGCAAAATCCAAGAAACATTGACAAACTGGTTATGGAAGGATTTGCGAAATGGTTCAAGAACCATGTAAGCTTTTGAAGTGCACTATCAGTTTTTTTAATATATTGAGTACATAAGATGATCAGCTTGTCTATTTTCTAACCATAGGTTAAGAAGATGCAGGAGGATGGGCAGGCAGTTGATGGTGCCCTTTGCTCGCTAGCAATGGGTCCTGATACTCGGGTAAGACATTATGAATCTTGCGTTGTTGGAGATGTGCGCTACAACACCCTTGCACGAGACGAAGGCAGGAAGACACAAAACAGTGCCATCATGAGCACGGATACGTATGACAAAGAGACAACTGCAATGTATGCTAACATAACAGACATTGTTCAGTTGTAGTATATCTCCAGTTTCGAGGATCATCGGTGTGTGGTTCTGTTGTGCTGTCGTTGGTATAACCTGTTTTCCAGGATCGCAAAACCCAGAGCTGATGATTATTTCAAATCCATCAATGTCAAGGCGGCGTACCAGACCAACGAGCCTTTTATTTTGGCAAATCAAGCAACATAGATATTTTTCTTGGAAGACACATTTGCATGTAGCGATGACTGGAGAGTATTGCAAAGGTTTGAGCAGAGGAATTCGTTTAATGAAGTTGCACAACAAGATGATGCTTACACTGCTCCTGATGTACAAGATAACACAGATGTTCCTAATATCTTTGAGAACCATCATGTCAATGATGCCGGCGAAAAAATTGCCCGCCGTGCTGTGGACATACAAGATTTGATCAAGAAGAAGCCAACGTTTGAGGATGTTGAGGATGAAGAAGAAGATGCCACCATGGGGAATTACGATTCAGACTGATACACATGGCGAAGATGTTGACGCTGCGGCTGTGGATGATGATTACATTGCTTTTGTCGTATTTTCCTGTCAGAAGACGTTTTTATCTACTATGTGAAATTGTGTTTGCTATGACAACTGAAACCTGATGAACATGTTGTTTAGTATTTTGCTGTTAGAACATCACTTGTTATGTATGGTGATTTGTGTTTGGTGATTGTATGACAACTAAAATATGATGACATTGTTGTTTAGTTGTACTCATATTTGGCTGTGAAACTTGAATTTGATGACATAGTTTGCTGTTGGACTGCAATTTGCTCGACGTCTTCGAATGAGAACAAAGCTGACCCGACAGGGCCTTTGCTATTTATTTATTTATATGAGCAAAAGGGGATATCCCCTGATTTCTGTTAATAGAAATCATTAGATGTTCACAACACTACGCCCAGCCTGCTACACATGTTTCATTCATTACTAGTTTCAGCAAAGTGCTCATGTCGTAGCCACTAAATACATCACGAGTGCTACATACACTGCAAATAAAGAGATAATCATCCTACATAGCACATAGATTTTTCCCATTATCTTCACAAGCTCTTTCATCTCCTCATTGCTGTCAAGGCCATTCAGCAGCTGTTGCTTGGCCATGATCAGAGGAACTGCATCTTTAACCTTCTGCTCTGCATCTTCCTCTTCTGCCGTTCCTTCAGTTACTTGTCCAACACCCCAACCTGCTGGTATTGGGATTCCTCAGCTAACCAAATAATCAGCGTAGTTGCATTCCCCCACATCAGCAACTTCCCCGAAATACAAGTCACACGAATCTTCCCTTTTCTGCACGAATCAAATTGGAAGATCATCAACCAAACTATTAAAAAAATCAGCAACTGAAAGCAGCAGAACAACACTTAAACATATTATTACCCCATGATTCGGGCATTTGTAGAAGACTTGGCCATTGTTGTGGATTGTGGTTGAGACGCGATGGATGACCCTGCGTGATTTGCAGCAGTGGCACCACACCAACGGCAGCGGGTTGCGATGAGCAATCGGCTGCGGTGCGTGTGCCGGCGGGGGTGTGATGAGACCCACAAGCGATGGTACGGGTGGTGACTTGGCACATATCTGGTTGTTGCCTACTGAAGAGCAGGTGGACGAGTAGCCAGTGGACATGGTTGCTGCGGCCAGAGCTTCTGATGCTAGGCAGAGTAAGTAGAGAAGAGGAGAAGCAAACATTGGATATGTCAGTTTCATTACTTGCAGAGTAGCATAGCACCATATATAGTCATAGTCTAGGTTTGGATTCGAACCAGCTACAGGAGCACGTCTTTCTTTTTTCTAAAACTTGGCAATGTCTCTTTACTGGTACACTAGCTTGTTCTGTATGCCTTCCCAATACTTTGATTTTCTTTCCCTTTTTGCGAGGAAGGAAGGAGGACAAAATTGAGAGTTCCGGGGACTCAAACTCAAGACCTCTCGGTTGAAAACCAAGGGTGCTAGTCACTTATGTGGCGGACATTCCCTATGAGGAGGACGGCAGACGCACGCATTATCCTTGCAGTTTTCTTCCTATATATAAAAAAGTATGCTACTTGGTGTCCGCTTAGTCAACAAACGATTGTGCCAACCTTGATCGTTGGATTGACACTCAACGTCTGTCGTGCTTCTTCAGTCTCTTCTTCCTCGAGCCGCCAAAGCCAAACCAGTGCCGGCGGGACCGCCTGCTCCCGCCTCCCATGGCTGGCTGTGATCTTCCCCGGCTCCTGTTTGTTCCCGTCCGAGGCCTCACCATCGTCCTCTGCCTTGGTTCGCTCGCCATGGCGCCGCCCTCCGGTGTTGTCAACATGGTCAACAACCGAGAGGAATAAGGAGATGACTATACATGGTGAGGATGACAGTAGGGACCCAGCAGCGCACGCAGTAAATTTTTTTTTTTGGGACGAAGAAGGCTATCAACTAGGTTGTGCGGGACCCGTGGCCCGTCTAGCCCAAGCTTTTATTTCATATGTTTACACATGACCAGCCCAGTTTGTTTTTTTCCTTTCTGAAAATGGCTAGCCAGCTATTTTGTTTTTTGCAGAATAACCATCGTAGGCCTACTTGCTTTTCTACGCCTTGCTGGGCCGGAAATCTTTCAAGACAAGGAGGGATGCATTTTGCCCAGTAAATGGGCTATAAGTAATAAGAAATTGGCTATAAGTAATAATAAATGGGTTGTAAAATGAAAAAAATATAGCAAACAGACAATTAGTTCCAAAATACTATTCTCTTTCAGATTTTGATATTTTAAATCTCATTGCTTTTGTGCGGGTAAAATTTCATTGAATTTAAATTAAGGTATATTTAGATTTAAAATTAATTTGAATCTGGCTAGAAATTTCAGGCTGTATGCTGTTTGGGACAGATTTGGAGGATAACATGTGGGTCTACTAGGTTGACGTGTACTTTGGCTTTGTCAACTTAGTCCACAAACGATTGTAGCAACAGTGACCGTTGGATGTTAATCCAACGGCCGTGTTGCTTCTTCAATATCTGATCTTCTTGCTCCAGCCGCCCAAACCAGCTCCGATGGGACTGCCTGCTCCCGCCTCCCGTGGCCGGCTGTGCTGTCGCACAGGCCGCACCGCCCCACCCTACTCCATTGCTGGCCAGGCCATTCCTCTACTCACCCACACCTCCTGTTATTTTCCGGCGATGACAGCTGGACTAGTAAACCCTCGTACTCCCCACCGCGTGGGCAACCATTGCCAAGTCTTCCCTAGCACCGTGTCATTCCCTTCCTAGGCCTCACCGTCGTCCACCGACATGGTGCTCTCGGCGCGGCCTGGTCAACGTGGTCAACGAACGACATCCATCAGCCATGGACTGTACGCGCAAAATAATGATTCCTCCACCTGATAGCTGGGACCCACTGGTAGGGCCTCTGTATTTTGCGAAAAAAACGCCCCCCCCCCCCCCGCTGACATGTCGGACCCACCAGCTACATCTTCACTCGCAAGGAAGTGCCTCCTTATTACGCACAAATAAATGAAAACCCCCCTGCTAGCTGGGACCCACCATAGTGGGAGGATGACTTGTGGGCTAACTAAGTTGACGGGACGAAGGGCTTTGTCAACTTAGTGAATATGAACGATTCTAGCTCTAGTGATCGTACGATGTCCATCCAACGGCCGTAGTGCTTCTTCAACCTCTGGTCTTCTTGCTCCAGCCGCCCAAAGCAGCGCCGGTCATGTCGCATGCTCCTGCCTCCCGTGGCCGGTTGTGCTGCCGCGGAGGCCTCACCGCCCCCTACTATTCCCACCGCTGGCCAGGCCCTGCAGCAATGGCAGCCTCACACCACAGCCGAACCAGTGAACCCTCGTACTCCTCTCCGCGCGGGCTTCCGCTGCTGCGTCTTCCCCGGCTCTGTGTCGCCCCCTTCCTAGGCCTCGCCGTCGTCCACCGCCGTGGTTCTCTCGGCGCGGCCTGGTCAACGTGGTCAAGGAACAACTTCCATCGGACGTGGATTGTACGTGGAGAGGCTGACAGCTGGGTCCACGGCCGCAGCAAGGAAGTGCCTCCTTATTACGCGGAAAATAAAGATTCCTCCACCTGACAGCTGAGACCCACCGGATGGGCCACTGTATTTCACAGAAAAAACATTTCCCCCTGATTGCTAGGACCCACCAGCTTCATCTTCGCACACAAGGAAGTGCGTCCGGGAAAAAAATGATTCGCCTCCCTGACTGCTGGGACCCACCAGCTACACCTTCGCATGCAAGGAAGTGCGTCCAGGCAAAAAAAATGATTTGCCCCCCTGACTGCTGGAACCCACCGGCTACATCTTCGCACGCAAGGAAGTTCGTTCGGGCAAAAAAAACGATTCACCCCCCTGACTGCTGGGACCCACCAGCTACATCTTCGCAGGCAAGGAAGTGCCTGACAGTCGGGACCCACCTGGTCGAAGCTTACATAGCGTTGTCATTCTGGTCACGAACGTGTACGTACATACTAGTCGATGTAAAGGCACACACGTGTTGTAGTAGAGGCGCGCACGTGTCGTAGTAGAGGCGCACACATAGCATGTACATGTACGTACAGCGGCCAGGTGCAAGAAAGAAAATATGACAACGTATGTGTACATACTGGCGGGGTCTCGAACGCCTACTCGCGCATACGTACGGCCAGGGCCCGTGTACATGGCTGGGTCGGAACGGAGAAACATCGTCGTCGTCGTGTTCATGGGGAGGCAACGGAATGCGTCATGTTCATGGGGAGGCAACGGAATGCGTCGTGTTCATGGGCAGGTAACGGAATGCATCATGTTCATTGGGAGGCAACAGAACGCGTGGGAGCCAACCGGCTGGGTCGGAACGAAATGCATGCTCGTGTTCATCGGGAGGGCTTGGACGGAACAGGCGATGGAAACAAGGCCTGGCGTACCGCAAAACAGAGGAAACAGACCTCCTACATTCAGAACGGGGTCCTGTTGATCGGGAGGGTGTGGCGTACCGAAAAACGGAGGAAACGGACCTCCTACGGTCGAAACGGGGGTCCTGTTGATCGGGAGGGATGTGGCATACCGCAAAACGGACGAAACGGACCTCCTACGGTCGAAACAGGGGTCCTGTTGATCGGGAGGGGTGTGGCGTACCGCAAAACAGATGAAACGGACCTCCTACGGTCGAAATGGGGGTCCTGTTCATCGGGAGGGGTGTGGCGTACTGCAAAACGGGACTCCACGGGATACTGTTCATCTCCACCGTCGACCTCCTCCAACCTCCACGGGCTCCTGTTCATCCAGCCTCCACCGCGTGCTACTCCACCGGCTACTGTTCAACCACCCCTCCACGGGCACCCCTCCACCGTCTACTGTTCATCCAGCCCTCCACACCAACGGGTCCTGTTCAACCACCCCTCCACGGGCACCCCTCCATTGTCTACTATTCATCCAGCCCTCCACACCACGGCGTCATGTTCATCTAGAGGCAACGCCACCACTCACTGTTCATCCAACCCCCCCCCCCCCCCGCAACACTCACTGTTCATCCAATCGATCGGATTCAGTTAGCAGCAGTAGCGAAGGAATCGCTCGATCGGGTTCAGTTAACAACCATCGACTGATCGCTCGGGTTCAGTAACGCGTAGCCTGCAGTGCAATCGCTCGGGTTCAGTTAGAGCCCAACGCCTCGCTCGGGTTCAGTTAGAGCCAATGCCTCGCACACATGCGCTTACGTGTACGAGAGAAACGCGCATCGCTCGGCCCCCGACCTCCCACCGTAACAGGGAACTCCCCGAAATTTTCCTCCCCCTCGCTTCTACCACGGTTTTTCCATCATGGATGGCCCAAATAATGTCATGCAGCTGCGTCTCCAGCCCGCCCAGGACGAAAAGCCCATTTTCTGTCATGATTTTTTGTCATAGAAGTAGGAGCCCACCACATCTATGATGATACCGGTTTTTGTCACAATTATCGTCATAGAAGTGTCATATGTATGACAGAAAAAAAATTTCGTTCGGCCCAAAATGTCACGGATGTGTCTTTTTTTTTGTAGTGTTAGATATCGCCATAACTTTGCGCTTTTCTATCAATTGCTCGATAATAATTTGTTCACCCACCGTAATATTTTCTATCTTGAGAGAAGCCTCTAGTGAAACCTATGGCCCCCGGGTCTATTTTCCATCATAGAAGTTTCCAATCTACAATTTTAGTTTCCTATTTACTTTCTTTGCAATCTTTTAATTTCCGATCTATAAACCAAAAATACCAACTTTACTGTTTATCTATCTATACCAGATCTCACTATGCAAGTAACCGTGAAGGGATTGACAACCCCTTTATCGCGTTGGGTGCAAGTTGGTGTTTGTTTGTGCAGGTATTCAGTGGCTTGTGCGTTGTCTCCTACTGGATTGATACCTTGGTTCTCAAAAGCTGAGGGAAATACTTACTCTACTTTGGTGCATCACATTTTCCTCTTCAAGGGAAAAACCAGTGCAATCTCAAGACGTTGTAGGAAGAATTTCTAGCGCCGTTGCCGGGGAGATCTACGTCAAGCCCAGACATACCGAGTACCCATCATAAACTCTCATCCCTCGCATTACATTATTTGCCATTCGCCTCTCGTTTTCCTCTCCCTGACTTCTAAAACAATTTTCGAAAAGATTTGCCTTTTCTTTGCCCCTCTTCCGTTCGTCTTCTTCGTTTTCTTTTTGTGTGCTTGTGTGTTTGATCATTTGTCTCATGGCTAGTCCTCCCATCCTTGTTAGCACTCCTGATAATGAGGTCCTCAACTTTAAACAAAGAGAAGGAGAGAATTTAAAAGATGCTTGCTATAGAATTTGCAATGCTCCAAATAGATCTACTCGAAAGCAATCTACTTTCGTTCTTCTTCGCAATTCTTATGTAGGCATTACTCCTTTGAATAGATATGTTCTAGATACCATTACTGGGGGAAATTTCATGGGGAGCCATACTTTCGATTCTTACAATGCCATGATAGATTTGCTAGGCCCACCACCTCTTTTGATCAATGGAACTGTTTTAACCTCGGAACATGTTATGAAAAGATTGGATATTATTGAAAATAAAATTGCTACCGTAGAATTGATTGAAAATTTGGATAAAAAGTTGAAGGAAATATGCCCTAGAGGCAATAATAAAGTTATTATTTATTTCCTTATATCATGATAAATGTTTATTATTCATGCTAGAATTGTATTAACCAGAAACATAATACATGTGTGAATACATAGACAAACAGAGTGTCACTAGTATGCCTCTACTTGACTAGCTCGTTAATCAAAGATGGTTATGTTTCCTAACCATGAACAAAGAGTTGTTATTTGATTAACGAGGTCACATCATTAGTTGAATGATCTGATTGACATGACCCATTCCATTAGCTTAGCACCCGATCGTTTAGTATGTTGCTATTGCTTTCTTCATGACTTATACATGTTCCTATAACTATGAGATTATGCAACTCCCGTTTACCGGAGGAACACTTTGGGTACTACCAAACGTCACAACATAACTAGGTGATTATAAAGGAGTACTACAGGTGTCTCCAATGGTAGATGTTGGGTTGGCGTATTTCGAGATTAGGGTTTTGTCACTCCGATTGTCGGAGAGGTATCTCTGGGCCCTCTCGGTAATACACATCACATAAGCCTTGCAAGCATTGTAACTAAGATGTTAGTTATGAGATGATGTATTACGGAACGAGTAAAGAGACTTGCCAGTAACGAGATTGAACTAGGTATTGGATACCGACGATCGAATCTCGGGCAAGTAACATACCGATGACAAAGGGAACAACGTATGTTGTTATGCGGTCTGACCGATAAAGATCTTCGTAGAATATGTAGGAGCCAATATGGGCATCCAGGTCCCGCTATTGGTTATTGACCGGAGACATGTCTCGGTCATGTCTACATTGTTCTTGAACCATAGGGTCCGCACGCTTAACGTTACGATGACAGTTATTATGAGTTTATGCATTTTGATGTACCGAAGGTTGTTCGGAGTCCCGGATGTGATCACGGACATGACGAGGAGTCTCGAAATGGTCGAGACATAAAGATTGATATATTGGAAGCCTATGTTTGGACATCTGAAGTGTTCCGGGTGAAATCGGGATTTTACCGGAATACCGGGAAGAGTTACCGGAACCCCCCGGGGGCTAGATGGGCCATAATGGGCCTTAGTGGAAAGAAGAAGGGGCTGCCCTAGATGGGCTGCACGCCTCCCCCTTCCCCTAGTCCTATTAGGTCAAGGAAAGGGTGGCCGGCCACCTCCTCCTCTTTTCCCCTCCAAGGAATCCTAGTTGGACTAGGATTGGAGGGGGAATCCTACTCCCAGTGGGAGTAGGACTCTCCTGCGCCTCCCTCCTTGGCTGGCCAGCCCCTCCTCCCTTGCTCCTTTATATACGGGGGCAGGGGACACCCCAAGACACACAAGTTGATCCTTGAGATCGTTCCTTAGCCGTGTGCGGTGCACCCTGCCACCAAATTCCACCTCGATCATACCGTTGTAGTGCTTAGGCGAAGCCCTGCGTCGGTAGTACATCAAGATCGTCACCACGCCATCGTGCTGACGGAACTCTTCCTCGACGCTTTGCTGGATCGGAGCCCGAGGATCGTCATCGAGCTGAACGTGTGCTAAGAACTCGGAGGTGCCGGAGTAACGGTGCTTGGATCGGTCGGATCGGGAAGAAGACGTACGACTACTTCCTCTATGTTGTGTGATCGCTTCCGCAGTCGGTCTGCGTTGGTACGTAGACAACACTCTCCCCTCTCGTTGCTATGCATCACCATGATCTTCCGTGTGCGTAGGAAAATTTTCGAAATTACTACGTTCCCCAACAGTGGCATCCGAGCCTAGGTTTTTATGGTTTGATGTTATTTGCATGAGTAGAACACAAGTGAGTTGTGGGCGATACAAGTCATACTGCCTACCAGCATGTCATACTTTGGTTCGGCGGTATTGTTGGACGAGACGATCCGGGCCAACCTTACGCGTACTCTTACGCGAGACCGGTTCCCTCGACGTGCTTTGCACATAGATGGCTTGCAGAAGACTGTCTCTCCAACTTTAGTTGAACCAAGTGTGGCTACGCCCGGTCCTTGAGAAGGTTAAAACGGAGTCTATTTGACGAACTATCGTTGTGGTTTTGATGCGTAGGTGAGATGAGTTCTTACTTAAGCCCGTAGCAGCCACGTAAAACTTGCAACAACAAAGTAGAGGACGTCTGACTTGTTTTTGCAGGGCATGTTGTGATGTGATATGGTCAAGGCATGATGTTGATTTTATTGTATGAGATGATCATGTTTTGTAACCAAGTTATCGGCAACTGGCAGGAGCCATATGGTTGTCGCTTTATTGTATGCAATGCAATCGCGATGTAATGCTTTACTTTATTACTAAGCGGTAGTGATAGTCGTAGAAGCATAAGATTGGCGAGACGACAACGATGCTACGATGGAGATCAAGGTGTCGCGCCGGTGACGATGGTGATCATGACGGTGCTTCGGAGATGGAGATCACAAGCACAAGATGATGATGGCCATATCATATCACTTATATTGATTGCATGTGATGTTTATCCTTTTATGCATCTTATCTTGCTTTGATTGACGGTAGCATTATAAGATGATCTCTCATTAAATTATCAAGAAGTGTTCTCCCTGAGTATGCACCGTTGCCAAAGTTCGTCGTGCCCAGACACCACGTGATGATCGGGTGTGATAAGCTCTACGTCCATCTACAATGGGTGCAAGCCAGTTTTGCACACGCAGAATACTCAGGTTAAACTTGACGAGCCTAGCATATGCAGATATGGCCTCGGAACACAGAGACCGAAAGGTCGAGCGTGAATCATATAGTAGATATGATCAACATAACGATGTTCACCATTGAAAACTACTCCATCTCACGTGATGATCGGTTATGGTTTAGTTGATTTGGATCACATGATCACTTAGAGGATTAGAGGGATGTCTATCTAAGTGGGAGTTCCTAAGTAATTTGATTAACTAAACTTAAACTTATCATGAACTTAGTACCTGATAGTATCTTGCTTGTTTATGTTGATTGTAGATAGATGGCTCGTGCTGTTGTTCCGTTGAATTTTAATGCGTTCCTTGAGAAAGCAAAGTTGAAAGATGATGGTAGCAATTACACGGACTGGGTCCGTAACCTGAGGATTATCCTCATTGCTGCATAGAAGAATTACGTCCTGGAAGCACCGCTAGGTGCCAGGCCTGCTACTGGAGCAACACCAGATGTTATGAACGTCTGGCAGAGCAAAGCTGGTAACTACTCGATAGTTCAGTGTGCCATGCTTTACGGCTTAGAATCGGGACTTCAACGACGTTTTGAACGTCATAGAGCATATGAGATGTTCCAGGAGTTGAAGTTAATATTTCAAGCAAATGCCCGAATTGAGAGATATGAAGTCTCCAATAAGTTCTATAGCTGCAAGATGGAGGAGAACAGTTCTGTCAGTGAGCATATACTCAAAATGTCTGGGTATAATAATCACTTGATTCAGATGGGAGTTAATCTTCCAGATGATTGCGTCATTGACAGAATTCTCCAATCACTGCCACCAAGCTACAAGAGCTTCATGATGAACTATAATATGCAAGGGATGAACAAGACTATTCCCGAGCTCTTCGCAATGCTGAAAGCTGCGGAGGTAGAAATCAAGAAGGAGCATCAAGTGTTGATGTTTAACAAAACCACTAGTTTCAAGAAAAAGGGCAAAGGGAAGAAGAAGGGGAACTTCAAGAAGAACAGCAAGCAAGTTGCTGCTCAGGAGAAGAAACCCAAGTCTGGACCTAAGCCTGAAACTGAGTGCTTCTACTGCAAGCAGACTGGTCACTGGAAGCGGAACTGCCCCAAGTATTTGGCGGATAAGAAGGATGGCAAGGTGAACAAAGGTATATGTGATATACATGTTATTGATGTGTACCTCACTAGAGCTCGCAGTAGCACCTGGGTATTTGATACTGGTTCTGTTGCTAATATAAGCAACTTGAAACAGGGACTACGGAATAAGCGGACGCTAGCAAAGGACGAGGTGACGATGCGCGTGGGAAACGGTTCCAAAGTCGATGTGATCGCGGTCGGCACGCTACCTCTACATCTACCTTCGGGATTAATATTAGACCTAAATAATTGTTATTTGGTGCCAGCGTTGAGCATGAACATTATATCTGGATCTTGTTTAATGCGAGACGGTTATTCATTTAAATCAGAGAATAATGGTTGTTCTATTTATATGAGTAATATCTTTTATGGTCATGCACCTTTGAAGAGTGGTCTATTCTTGTTGAATCTCGATAGTAGTAATACACATATTCATAATGTGGAAGCCAAAAGATGCAGAGTTGATAATGATAGTGCAACTTATTTGTGGCACTGCCGTTTAGGTCATATCGGTGTAAAGCGCATGAAGAAACTCCATACTGATGGGCTTTTGGAACCACTTGATTATGAATCACTTGGTACTTGCGAACCGTGCCTCATAGGCAAGATGACTAAAACACCGTTCTCCGGTACTATGGAGAGAGCAACAGATTTATTGGAAATCATACATACCGATGTATGTGGTCCGATGAATATTGAGGCTCGTGGCGGATATCGTTATTTTCTCACCTTCACAGATGATTTAAGCAGATATGGGTATATCTACCTAATGAAACACAAGTCTCAAACATTTGAAAAGTTCAAGGAATTTCAGAGTGAAGTTGAAAATCATCGTAACAAGAAAATAAAGTTTCTACGATCTGATCGTGGAGGAGAATATTTGAGTTACGAGTTTGGTGTACATTTGAAAAATTGTGGAATAGTTTCGCAACTCACGCCACCCGGAACACCACAATGTAATGGTGTGTCCGAACGTCGTAATCGTACTTTACTAGATATGGTGCGATCTATGATGTCTCTTACTGATTTACCACTATCGTTTTGGGGTTATGCTTTAGAGACGGCCGCATTCACGTTAAATAGGGCACCATCAAAATCCGTTGAGACGACGCCTTATGAACTATGGTTTGGCAAGAAACCAAAGTTGTCGTTTCTTAAAGTTTGGGGCTGCGATGCTTATGTGAAAAAGCTTCAACCTGATAAGCTCGAACCCAAAGCGGAGAAATGTGTCTTCATAGGATACCCAAAGGAAACTGTTGGGTATACCTTCTATCACAGATCCGAAGGCAAGACATTCGTTGCTAAGAATGGATCATTTCTAGAGAAGGAGTTTCTCTCGAAAGAAGTGAGTGGGAGGAAAGTAGAACTTGACGAGGTAACTGTACCTGCTCCCTTATTTGAAAATAGTACATCACAGAAAACTGTTTCTGAGACACCTATACCAATTAGTGAGGAAGCTAATGATGATGATCATGAAACTTCAGGACAAGATACTACTGAACCACGTAGATCAACCAGAGTGAGATCCGCACCAGAGTGGTACGGTAATCCAATTCTGGAAATCATGCTACTAGATCATGATGAACCTACAAACTATGAAGAAGCGATGGTGAGCCCAGATTCCGCAAAGTGGCTTGAGGCCATGAAATATGAGATGGGATCCATGTATGAGAACAAAGTATGGACTTTGGTTGACCTGCCCGATGATCGGCAAGCAATTGAGAATAAATGGATCTTCAAGAAAAATACTGACGCTGACGGTAATATTACTGTCTATAAAGCTCGACTTGTCGCAAAAGGTTTTCGACAAGTTCAAGGGGTTGACTACGATGAGACCTTCTCACCCGTAGCGATGCTTAAGTCCGTCAGAATCATGTTAGCAATTGCCGCATTTTATGATTATGAAATATGGCAGATGGATGTCAAAACTGCATTCCTGAATGGATTTCTGGAAGAAGAGTTGTATATGATGCAACCAGAAGGTTTTGTCGATCCAAAGGGAGCTAACAAAGTGTGTAAACTCCAGCGATCCATTTATGGACTGGTGCAAGCATCTCGGAGTTGGAATAAATGCTTTGATAGTGTGATCAAAGCATTTGGCTTTATACAGACTTTTGGAGAAGCCTGTATTTACAAGAAAGTGAGTGGGAGCTCTGTAGCATTTCTGATATTATATGTGGATGACATATTGCTGATTGGAAATGATATAGAATTTCTGGATAGCATAAAGGGATACTTGAATAAAAGTTTTTCGATGAAGGACCTCGGGGAAGCTGCTTACATATTAGGCATAAAGATCTATAGAGATAGATCAAGACGCTTAATTGGACTTTCACAAAGCACATACCTTGACAAGATTTTGAAGAAGTTCAAAATGGATCAAGCAAAGAAAGGGTTCTTGCCTGTATTACAAGGTGTGAAGTTGAGTCAGACTCAATGCCCGACCACTGCAGAAGATAGAGAGAAAATGAAATATGTTCCCTATGCTTCAGCCATAGGCTCTATCATGTATGCAATGCTGTGTACCAGACCTGATGTGTGCCTTGCTATAAGTTTAGCAGGGAGGTACCAAAGTAATCCAGGAGTGGATCACTGGACAGCGGTCAAGAACATCCTGAAATACCTGAAAAGGACTAGGGATATATTTCTCGTATATGGAGGTGACAAAGAGCTCACCGTAAGAGGTTACGTTGATGCAAGCTTTGACACTGATCCGGACGATTCTAAATCGCAAACCGGATACGTGTTTACTTTAAACGGTGGAGCTGTCAGTTGGTGCAGTTCTAAACAAAGCGTCGTAGCAGGATCTACATGTGAAGCGGAGTACATAGCTGCTTCGGAAGCAGCGAACGAAGGAGTCTGGATGAAGGAGTTCATATCCGATCTAGGTGTCATACCTAGTGCATTGGGTCCAATGAAAATCTTTTGTGACAATACTGGTGCAATTGCTTTAGCAAAGGAATCCAGATTTCACAAAAGGACCAAACACATCAAGAGACGCTTCAACTCCATCCGGGATTTAGTCCAGGTGGGAGACATAGAGATTTGCAAGATACATACGGATCTGAATGTTGCAGACCCGTTGACTAAGCCTCTTCCACGAGCAAAACATGATCAGCACCAAGGCTCCATGGGTGTTAGAATCATTACTGTGTAATCTAGATTATTGACTCGAGTGCAAGTGGGAGACTGAAGGAAATATGCCCTAGAGGCAATAATAAAGTTATTATTTATTTCCTTATATCATGATAAATGTTTATTATTCATGCTAGAATTGTATTAACCAGAAACATAATACATGTGTGAATACATAGACAAACAGAGTGTCACTAGTATGCCTCTACTTGACTAGCTCGTTAATCAAAGATGGTTATGTTTCCTAACCATGAACAAATAGTTGTTATTTGATTAACGAGGTCACATCATTAGTTGAATGATCTGATTGACATGACCCATTCCATTAGCTTAGCACCCGATCGTTTAGTATGTTGCTATTGCTTTCTTCATGACTTATACATGTTCCTATAACTATGAGATTATGCAACTCCCGTTTACCGGAGGAACACTTTGGGTACTACCAAACGTCACAACGTAACTGGGTGATTATAAAGGAGTACTACAGGTGTCTCCAATGGTAGATGTTGGGTTGGCGTATTTCGAGATTAGGGTTTTGTCACTCCGATTGTCGGAGAGGTATCTCTGGGCCCTCTCGGTAATACACATCACATAAGCCTTGCAAGCATTGTAACTAAGATGTTAGTTATGAGATGATGTATTACGGAATGAGTAAAGAGACTTGCCAGTAACGAGATTGAACTAGGTATTGGATACCGACGATCGAATCTCGGGCAAGTAACATACCGATGACAAAGGGAACAACGTATGTTGTTATGCGGTCTGACCGATAAAGATCTTCGTAGAATATGTAGGAGCCAATATGGGCATCCAGGTCCCGCTATTGGTTATTGACCGGAGACATGTCTCGGTCATGTCTACATTGTTCTCGAACCGTAGGGTCCGCACGCTTAACGTTACGATGACAGTTATTATGAGTTTATGCATTTTGATGTACCGAAGGTTGTTCGGAGTCCCGGATGTGATCACGGACATGACGAGGAGTCTCGAAATGGTCGAGACATAAAGATTGATATATTGGAAGCCTATGTTTGGACATCGGAAGTGTTCCGGGTGTAATCGGGATTTTACCGGAATACCGGGAAGGGTTACCGGAACCCCCCGGGAGCTAGATGGGCCATAATGGGCCTTAGTGGAAAGAAGAAGGGGCTGACCTAGATGGGTTGCGCGCCTCCCCCTTCCCCTAGTCCTATTAGGACTAGGAAAGGGTGGCCGGCCACCTCCTCCTCTTTTCCCCTCCAAGGAATCCTAGTTGGACTAGGATTGGAGGGGGAATCCTACTCCTAGTGGGAGTAGGACTCTCCTGCGCCTCCCTCCTTGGCCGGCCAGCCCCTCCTCCCTTGCTCCTTTATATACGGGGGCAGGGGACACCCCAAGACACACAAGTTGATCCTTGAGATCGTTCCTTAGCCGTGTGAGGTGCCCCCTGCCACCAAATTCCACCTCGATCATACCGTTGTAGTGCTTAGGCGAAGCCCTACGTCGGTAGTACATCAAGATCGTCACCACGCCGTCGTGCTGACGGAACTCTTCCTCGACGCTTTGCTGGATCGGAGCCCGAGGATCGTCTTCGAGCTGAACGTGTGCTAAGAACTCGGAGGTGCCGGAGTAACGGTGCTTGGATCGGTCGGATCGGGAAGAAGACGTACGACTACTTCCTCTATGTTGTGTGATCGCTTCCGCAGTCGGTCTGCGTTGGTACGTAGACAACACTCTCCCCTCTCGTTGCTATGCATCACCATGATCTTGCGTGTGTGTAGGAAAATTTTCGAAATTACTACGTTCCCCAACAAAAGGTTCATAATCAGATTACTCAATATGGATCTAAGGTAGGAGTTACTCTAAAGAACCTTAGGGAAAAGGAATAAGTAGTTAATGAAAAGATGGATCAAGATTCTGCTAGAATTGGAAAACTAGAAGATATTATTACCAACTTGGGTTCCGCTTTTTCCTTCGTTAAAACTACTCCAAATCTTCCTCCTACTAAGATTGCCAAGTTTACCTACGTTCCTAAGAATAAGGGTGAATCTTCTAGCAAGGAAAATGAATATCTCAAAACAATAAGTGCTCATCCCAATTTTTTCGATATTATTAAGGAACCAATTGCTACAAGTGAATTTCTTGGTTTCTTGCCTAGGAGTTTAATCATTAACAAAATTAAAGAACCTCCTAAGAGTTATAGGTGTGATATTGAAGAATTGCATGCCAAAGATGAAAATATCTAGATCTATCCGTGTTTTTATGCCTAGCTAGGGGCGTTAAACAATAGCGCTTGTTGGGAGGCAACACAATTCTATTTTTGTTTTTATCTAGCCTCTACTTAGAGGTATTTTTTATGTTTTAATTAGTTTTTTGTGCCAAGTAAGACCTTTGGGATGGCTTATGGTGATAGTTGATTTGATCCTGCTGAAAAATAGAAACTTTTGCACCCAGGAGATTAGTTTTAATTTTTAGCAGAAGTTCGATAAAATATTAATTATTTTTGCAGAGGATTAATAAACAAATTTATTAGGTCTTACTAATTTTTCAGGATTTTTGGAGTTACAGAAGTATTCTAAATGTCCAGATTACTACAGACTATTCTGTTTTTGACAGATTCTGTTTTTCGCGTGTTGTTTGCTTATTTTGATGCATCTATGGATAGTATCGGGGGGTATGAACCATGGAAAAGTTGGAATACAATAGATATTACACCAATATAAATTAAAGAATGAGTTCACCATAGTACCAAAAGTGGTGATTTATTTTCTTATACTAACGGATCTTATGAGATTTTCTGTTGAGTTTTGTGTTGTGAAGTTTTCAAGTTTTGGGCAAGGACTTGATGGACTATAGATTAAGGAGTGGAAAGAGCCTAAGCTTGGGGATGCCCAAGGCACCCCAAGGTAATATTCAAGTACAACTAATAGCCCAAGCTTGGGGATGCCCCGGAAGGCATCCCCTATTTCGTCTTCGTCTACCGGTAACTTTACTTGAGGCTATATTTTTATTCACCACATGATATGTGTTTTGCTTGGAGCGTCTTGTATGATTTGAGTCTTTGCTTTTTAGTTTGCCACAATCATCCTTGCTGTACACACCTTTTGAGAGAGACACGCATTAATCGTGATTTATTAGAATACTCTATGTGTTTCACTTATGTCTTTTGAGCTAGGAAAATTTGCTCTAGTGCTTCACTTATATCTTTTTAGAGCATGGCGTGGTTTTATTTTATAGAAATTTATGAACTCTCGCACTTCACTTATATTATTTTGAGAGTCCTTAAAACAGCTTGGTAATTTGCTTTGCTTATAAATTTAGTCCTAATATGTTAGGCATCCAAAAGGGATATAACAAAAACTTTCATATAAGGTGCATTGAATACTATGAGAAGTTTGATTCCTTATGATTGTTTTGAGATATGAAGATGGTGATATTAAAGTCATTCTAGTGAGTAGCTGTGAATTTGAGAAATACTTGTGTTAAAGTTTGTGAGTCCCGTAGCATGCACGTATGATGAACCGTTATGTCATGAAGTCATAGCATGATTTATTTATTGATTGTCTTCCTTATGAGTGGCCGTCGGGGACGAGCGATGGTCTTTTCCTACTAATCTATCCCCCTAGGAGCATGCACGTAGTACTTTGTTTTGATTACTAATAGATTGTTGCAATAAGTATGCGAGTTCTTTATGACTAATGTTGAGTCCATGGATTATACGCACTCTCACCTTTCCGCCATTGCTAGCCTCTCTAGTACCGCGCAACTTTCGCAGGTACCATAAACCCACTATATACCTTCCTCAAAACAGCCACCATACCAACCTATTATGGCATTTCCATAGTCATTCGGAGATATATTGCCATCCAACTTCTCACTGTTCCGTTTATTATGACACGCTCCATTATTGTCATATTGCTTTGCATGATCATGTAGTCAACATCGTATTTGTGGCAAAGCCACCATTCATAATTCTATCATACATGTCACTCTTGATTCATTGCACATCCCGGTACACCGCTGGAGGCATTCACATAGAGTCATATTTTGTTCTAAGTATCGAGTTGTAATTATTGAGTTGTAAGTAAATAAAAGTGTGATGATCTTCATTATTAGAGCATTGTCCCATGTGAGGAAAGTATGATGGATACTATGATCCCCCCACAAGTCGGGATGAGACTCCGGACGGAAAAAAGAGGCCAAAAAATGGGAGAAGGCCCAAATAAAAAAATGAGAGAAAAGAGAGAAGGGGCAATGTTACTATCCTTTTACCACACTTGTGTTTCAAAGTAGCACCATGATCTTCATGATAGAGAGTCTCCTATGATATCACTTCCATATACTAGTGGAAATTTTCATTATAGAACTTGGTTTGTATATTCCAATGATGGGCTTCCTCAAATTGCTCTAAGTCTTCGTGAGCAAGCGAGTTGGATGCACACCCACTTAGTTTTCGTTTTGAGCTTTCGTAAACTTATAGCTCTAGTGCATCCGTTGCATGGAAATCCCTACTCACTCACATTGATATCTATTAATGGGCATCTCCATATCCCGTTAATACGCCTAGTTGATGTGAGACTATCTCCTTCTTCTTATCTTATCCACAACCACCGTATATACGACCTATAGTGCCATATCCATGGCTCACACTCATGTATTGCGTGAAAGTTGAAAAAGTTTGAGAACGTTAAAAGTATGAAACAATTTCTTGGCTTGTCATCGGGGTTGTGCATGATTTAGATATTTTGTGTGATGAAGATGGAGCATAGCCAGACTATATGATTTTGTAGGGATAAGCTTTCTTTGGCCATGTTACTTTGAGAAGACATAATTATTTTGTTAGTATGCTTGAAGTATTATTGTTTTTATGTCAATATTAAGCTTTTGTTTTGAATCATACGGATCTGAACATTCATGCCACAATAAATAGAATTACATGGATAAATATGTTAGGTAGAATTCCACATCAAAAATTTGGTTTTTATCATTTACCTACTCGAGGAAGAGCAGGAATTAAGCTTGGGGATGCTTGATATGTCTCCAACGTATCTATAATTTTTTATTGTTCCATGCTATTACATTATCTGTTTTGGATGTTTTATATGCATCAATATGCTATTTTATATTATTTTTGGGACTAACCTATTAACCTAGAGTCGAGTGCGTATTCCTGTTTTTTTCCTTGCTTTAGAGTTTTGCAGAACCAAACGGAATGAAACTTCCGTGATGATTTTTCTTGGACCAGAAGACATCCAGAGGGCTTGGAGTGCATATCAGGAAAGCCACGAGGCGGCCACAAGGTCGGCAGGTGCGCCCAGGGGGTAGGGCGTGCCCCCACCCTTGTGGGCCCCTCGTGACTCCACCGACCTATTTCTTCCGCCTATATATTCTCAAATATCCCAAAACCTTTCAGAGGAGCCACGAAACTACATTTCCATCACCGCATCCTTCTGTACCCATGAGATCCCATCTAGGGGCCTTTTCCGGCATCCTGCCGGAGGGGATTCCATCACGGAGGGCTTATACATCAACACCATTGGCTCTCCGATGAAGTGTGGGTAGTTTATCACAGACCTACGGGTCCATAGCTAGTAGCTAGATGGCTTCTTCTCTCTCTTTGATTCTTGATACCATGTTCTCCTCGATGTTCTTGGAGATCTATTCGATGTAATACTCTTTTGTGGTGTGTTTGCCGAGATCCGATGAATTGTGGATTTATGATCAGCTTATCTATGAATATGGTTTGAATCTCCCCTGAATTCTTATATGCATGATTTGATATATTTGCAAGTCTCTTCGAACTATCGATTTGGTTTGGCCAACTAGATTGGTTTTTCTTGCAATGGGAGAAGTGCTTAGCTCTGGGTTCAGTCTTGCGGTGCTTGATCCTAGTGACAGAAGGGGAACCGACACGTATTGTATTGTTGCCATCGAGGATAACAAGATGGGGTTTTCATCATATTGCTTGAGTTTATCCCGCTACATCATGTCATCTTACTTAAAGCGTTACTCTGTTCTTATGAATTTAATACTCTAGATAGAGGCAGGAGTTGGTCGATGTGCTGAGTAGTAGTAGTAGATGCAGGCAGGAGTCGGTCTACTTGATACGGACGTGATGCCTATATTCATGATCATTGCCTTAGGTATCGTCATAACTTTGCGCTTTTCTATCAATTGCTCGATAGTAATTTGTTCACCCACCATAATATTTTCTATCTTGAGAGAAGCCTATAGTGAAACCTATGGCCCCTGGGTCTATTTTCCATCATATAAGTTTCCGATCTACAATTTTAGTTTCCTATTTGCTTTCTTTGCAATCTTTTACTTTCCGGTCTATAAACCAAAAATATTACTTTACCGTTTATCCATCTATATCAGATCTCACTTTGCAAGTAACCGTGAAGGGATTGACAACCCCTTTATCGCATTGGGTGCAAGTTGTTGTTTGTTTGTGCATGTATTTGGTGGCTTGTGTGTTGTCTCCTACTGGATTGATACCTTGGTTCTCAAAATCTGAGAGAAATAATTACTCTAATTTGCTACATCACCCTTTCCTCTTCAAGGGAAAAACCAACGCAAGCTCAAGAGGTAGCATTCAACTGAAGTAGTTTGATTTCTCCCGCGAAGTTATGATTTCAAAATTTACACATTCATTTTAAGTTTCTGTTCTGCCGCGCCTGTTTTTGGCCTGTATTTGAGGCATGCTACAAATTGTAAACTCACTTTAAAGGTCCGCGATATAAGGGGTCTGCTAGAGATGCTCTAAACAGTTGACATCATGTCGACTTGATGAGCTACATGACTCCTTGATTCATCTAACTCCCCAGGAAGGCAATCTTGAGACGCTCTGGCCGATGATGCCCGCGCCTCGCCAATGATATCGTACTTGCCATCTTCATTTTGGCAATCTATCTAGCAGCGATCGACTGCCTCCCTGGTGCAAGCATGGGTTCAAACCTTAAAACCTTGGTGTGATACAAAATAATAGGTTTCTTCGATGGACCGGCCACACTAAAATATCACTAACACACATGATTGCACAACTTTATGTGTGCATTACTATGCACACGAACACTATTTAACCAATTACATGAAATAAGCAGGGACAACCAATTGGTTTCATTATTGGAGATGGAATTACTTATCAAATCTTCCAACCCAGCTATAGCTTTGGTTCTTAGAAGAAGAAAAAATTATGGGTATACAAGTTCAAAGAAAATCAAAACAACAAAATGATGTGTTTCCTAGAGTATTCCCACATATACTTTTGATGCTGCACATATTATTCCAAATTATGTATGGATACAATATAATCATCAATCTTGTGCGCATGCCCACCTAGCTAGGCTGGCATGATTTAATACATGTATCATGAAACAACGACTGCATAATTAATATCAAGATTTGTAATGTTGCTCATGGTGTCGAGTCAAAAACTCAAAATTAACACTCATGTCACAAGAAAAATGCAAAACTCTAGAAATACGAACATTGATGCGTCGACGTGCTGCATTGTCGATTAATTAGTTACTATCCAACGGTGTAGGTCGGTGGTGGCAAGCACCCTGCTCTGGCACGATGAAGACAAAATGACCATCGACAGGAGCGAGGGCATCACCACATTGACTTTATGACCAGAGAGGTTGAGTGGTCATGATCCATGCGCTGATTTGTATCATGTGCTTTCCTTAAAGGCATTCCACACACCATACCAAAAAGGACAAGCACCATAATTCCCCTAGCATAGCCAGTTCATTCTAGCTGGTGTGAGTTGGTCTAAGTAGTGCAAGGTGATAGTAGGATAAGGTTCTTCTTGCATGCTTTCAATAATTAAAATTCTTGTTACATGGCAATGGATCTTATGTACTCAGGAAAAGTTTAGAGGATCTAGAAGTGAAAAGAAAAGTGAATGCACGCTTGAATATAAAACAAACTCTAACCTTGGCATCGATCCATGTGTGTACTAAGGGTTACAATTCTTCGTGGTGATGAAAGTGACTACATGACTGAGGGGTTAGGATCCTGGGCAGTAGAGTTGATATTGCACAAGTATTGTAGCCATCCAAATTGGTCATTTGTTGCAATTTGATGGCTCTTGTTACTCCCCCTCACTCTTTGACGGGGGATCCTAAAGACTGCAGCGATGACGGACGCCTGAAACAGGCCAGTATGGAAACGGCTGCCCATATAGCGTTACTAACAGGTATGCATGCATTTTTTGCATTTAGGAGAAGACATGGTTAGAAGAGATCCCACATTCCCTCTAGAGTTTTTGACTTATCATTAATGTTGTTATTGTGGGTCATGGACCGCTTTTGCTTCTATCCTTCACACATTGTTTGTTCTTAATACTTTTCTATTCATTTTTCTTGGGTCAAGTAGTTTGATCCATTGCTATTTTTAAACTAGAGAAACATACATCTTCCGTTCTCCGGGCAAAGTCCATAGTAAAATGAATATTCATTGTACATCATATTTGAAACCATAGAAAGCTTTGAAACATGATGCACAGAGAGAACCGCGAGCATCGTCCCACATTTTGATAGTGCAAAGAGATGTGGCTATGTTTGAGTAGAGTCGGGACAACACGGGTGTGAGGCGCTATGACAAGCAATTTTTTTTTGTGATCAGTTGTTTCCCACTAGCAAGCAGTTGTTCCCACCCGTCAAGCCCAACAGATGCCTAGGCAAAGGAGCTCACAGATGCCCGAGACACCTACACTTACCCTATCTGCCACCTAAATACTACCTGGCTACAATCATCGACTTCACACAACACAATGAAGTGTCGGCCAAAATAGTGAGTCTGTCTGCTGGTGCTATCAACAACCACCAACATAAAAGCACACACGATTTTGCGCAACAATCATCTAAAAAAAGTTTCCGCGCAGCTAATGCATAAGGTCCAACAACATGGCGAGGTAAAGTGCGTTGCTCTGAAGTGGCGTCTAGGGGATGTGGGTGATATATGCCCAATAGATACTCGCTGCAATCTTTGGGTGGGGACAAAGAGGAGTGTGAGGAAGGCAGCATGATGATGATGATGATGATGACATGGACACTAATTGAGAATGTTGCCATGGAGCTCCATGTGAGATGCACTGTGGAATTACTAGCACATGATGTAAGTGATAAGAGCCCTCCGTCGACCGGAGGTATTCCACTTCCAACTAGAGGAAGTGAAGCGCATATGGTGGCTGGCCATCACGCCCCTCTATGTGGAGCTCACCTCTGTGGATAGGCCACAAAGAAAATGTGGTGGACCCCGGGCACGCTATGGGAGAGGTTGCAGCCATGGCTGCCAAAAAATGTTGCTAGTGCATGGAGAGACGGTGGAACTGGGCGTGCCCGCGGATGTGCCGAGAGGTAAGTGACTCATGACATTTAAATATTTCATACATAAATCTATTATATTGCAAATTATCTCGAGTTTCTTTTGCATAAGTTGCATGTGTATTGATGTGTGTATTGACGTCATTGCATAAGTGCATATGTTTCACCCTTTTCTTTGAGCCGCACACCGTAGAACAATTGTTCTATGGCAAATTTTCATTAATACAAATAGTATGTTATAAGAGGAAAGGAAAAAAAAGAGAGAAAATCTAAAGCCTGCAGAACAACCTATTGTTCACCTTGCAAACTACAAAACAACCTATTGCGTACTTTTTAAAATTATTATTCATGCTACCTTTTATGTTGCATGTGATTGTGTGGGAAGATTTTTCCTCACAACTTTCTTTGAACCTCCAAAAAGTTATTGCAGCGGTGTTGTAACAAAACAATTGAATGTTTGATGGTATGCCTTGAGTTCACTCACCCAAGTGAGATCAAAAGCGACATATTTTTTCCTCATTGTGAGCGCCTAGTTTGCATGTTCTCGCAATGAAAAATGTCCCGTGAAAATATTATGGCTCTATCCAACATTGTCCCAACACTGCTAAAATTCAGGGCTCAATTAACAGGACAAAATCAGAAAGATACTATGTGGGTGTTTGGCTAGGCTTAACTCTAGCTTTTGGGTTTTGGCTTATAAGCCTAATAAGCACATATTTATTTGCTTTTGGCTTACAAAATCCAAAGCCAAAATCACATAAATAGGCACACCTCTTTCCTTTGTCACATTGTGCTCCTATGTTTGTTTGGCATGCATATTTTATTCTACGTAAAGTTGACATATTGTAAACAAAATATTATCAAGTTCATTTAAATAGCAGTTATAGTTCGTGATTAGAGCATCCAAGTGCAAAGAACACTCTTATACTAAAGTTACACTAGTGGAGAAGCCGTGGGAAGACACAAGAAAAACAGTGGGTGTGGCTAGATCTTATTCGAGTGAGACTTAATGAAGTCTCAGTCAAGTGACCGAACATATAAAAAGGAGAAATATTTTTTTAAAAAAATTACATGGATTTCCACATAAGATCTCATGAATACTAGCAAGATGCCAGTGGAAGATGCATTTTTTTCAGAACACATGTTGTGATTGGCCCATATGGAAGTAATTTCATGTGTAAAAACTAATGATATCTCGAGAAATATGAGAGATCAGATGAGGAGAAGCAGGGCATGGTGGTGATTAGTGGTTGGACTGAGTGGAGGCATGGGGATGGACGACGCCGACAGCGGCCACCATGACAGATTGTTCCAGAAACTTCCTTTTTTAGTTGCTCAACAATGAGGTTGTGCGAGATAAATATGAACGAGGGAAGGGCTTATCCGCAAATATGGAGAGAGGTGCGGATATCTTTTTGCAAAATTGTCATAATTTGTTTTCTATCCGTCAGATATAGATCAGACGGTCTATATTGCAAGATGGCAGGCACACCATCATCACCAACTCGATTTTTTATTTATAAAAGTAGAGATAACATCGACTGAGACTTCGTTAAGTCCCACTCGACTGAGATTTAGCAATCCGGAAAAGCAATTTGTTGGAGCAGCCCAAAGACTAAGGCACATGAACGCAAGGAAGAAGAAGATACACACACTTTGGCACACATATATAGTGCCTTTTCTCATTATCTTCTTATCACTAAATAACATGGGTACAATGCCTTAAGTAGGAAACCTGCAACACACGCACGGCCAAGCCACACACCGGCTTGATCCGTTTATCTCTCTGATGCATGCACACGTTCTCCTCCACTAACACAACTAACTTGACCCCTAACTCACGTACATGTAGCCACTCTCAGGACCAACTCAACTCTACGTGCGTGTGTGTGTGTCTCAACTAACTCAACGCCTTTAGAGATACTAGTATTTTGGCTCACGAACTTGCAGGTCTTCCTGCTCCATCAGCTGCATGCACTGACTAGTTATCAACTGACTAACACACATACTAAGTGATCTAGTATTGCATATGCTAACGTCTCCTGGCTTGCCGATTTGCTCGCGCGCACTCGCCTCTGTGCGCTGCTGATCCAGCCGCTGCGCCATGTTGCCAACCCTATGCAAACCTAGTACATAGCTCACTACTAATGCAAGTCCACGGCAACAGTGCCATGCAATGAATCAAACATGATCTAATCCTAACAATAATAACAAGATTTGTTCCAACACAATTATCTATGTCAGAGTTTCCATTGCTAATTGACAGAGAGATGCCACGTCATGTTTCAAGCTGCAGCTTTCCACCTAAAATCAGATTAATTCGAAATTGTCTAGCATGTTCAGTGCCAATTAAGTTTTTCAGATAAGTTTTATTAGTTAAAGACCAGAGGTAGGAGATGATGCTATCTGAACCCAACTTGCAAGCACAACAAATGGTGCACGTTTTAAGTTCTTGAGTCAATAGTTGTGCAAGTTGTGACATAATTACTTAGGCTGGTTGTAATGGGGAGTATCATATATTACTATCATGCATATGATACTAGTGCATGATACTACCTCCCTAATGCATAGTATCATATATTAGTATCATGTACTACTCTATTTATTGCCATGCGTGACACAAAGTAGCATAACATTTATTATAATATGGTATCATGATATGATACTCCACATTTTTTTTCTTCATTTAATGCTATGATACCTCATTAAAATTGCCTAATTGGCATGCATGATACTAGCTATGATACTACCATTACAACCAGCCTTACTGTGTGAGTCTTCATTAGTTTGCTCCCTCTACAACCTTGGTCTTATTCACTTTGAGCCGTGTTCACACCTAGTAACTAGGTGTCTCTACTATAAGTATATTCCAATGTTTTAAATAGTGGGATATGGAAAATAGTGGCGGGCTTCCAAATCAGCTATAGCAGGCTATTTGTGAAGGCGATTATTTAGCGGCACCTTGCTGAAAAGACTATAGTGGGCTATAGGCTATTTAAAACTATGGTATATTCCCTATATGTTCCTCGTAAGATGGGAATGAGATTTCTTACTTCTGAGCTTAGTTTGCAGACAACCGGTGATATTGGTACGAGCACTAGTTTACCTTGAGTGCCGGCTCTTTTGTGTTCATTTAAGGCTTTGTGCTTAATCCACATTATGATCCGCGCCGTACCGTCTAGCGATTCTATTTGGGTTTGCAAGTTTTGTGGTTTGGCCTATCTTTGTAAACCAAGCTACTCGGAAGAGATTACTTGTTGTTGCTCTCAAGTTGCTTCTAAGATTGTTCTCACAAAGTCCCACATCAAACAATACGCCCACATGCTGAAATTGTGCGCCCTTGGATAGCGTTATGCAACCGACCGCGTCTTTTTATTATTATTTTGGGCATTGCCAAACGCTATTTGGGCATCGTGTGCCATCTGCCTAGCTAGAAATGCAACTTTTAAATCTGTTCACTCTTGTTGCATTTCTAGGGCAGGGTGACCCGCACACCTGCTGAAGGATGTAATGTATGCTACTACCTCTTTTTCGGTTTATAGGGCTCGATTCAAAAATCTCACCAATCAAAATAGATGATGAGTGGTGAATAATTTTCATGATTTGTAAAAGCACTCAATTAATGCGTTTATTTTTCTTAAAGAATTATGTTTACCAATGCATTAATTGCAATGCATGCATGCATGAAGTGCATGCATTGGTCAAGTTTCTCATAATCTTTGCATGCAATGAATTAATGCACTTTGAAATCTGAGCATTTGATGGGGAACAATCAAATTGAGAGTTATAAAACGGAAAACCGAAATTTTTGAGATAAGCCCTATAGACCGGGAAGGAGGAAGTAAGACCTCTCCCAATGCATTGGTGCTAAAGTGGGGTGCTAAGTGCATTAAAATGCTTAGCAACTAATGTCCCCAATGCATCGGTGCTTAGGTTTTGTAGCTAAGCCTCCTCTATTTAATTATTTAGTAATAAAACTCCTTCATGTATTGGTTGGTAGTCTTTTTGCCTAAGTCCACGTGCTTAGCATTGGTTCTTATTGGGGTCATCATAATGCTCTCTCTCCTCTTTAATTGCTTTGCCACATCATATTTCTGTCTATGTGGCACCCTTAGCACATGTACACCGTGGAGCACTGGAAAGGGCCTAATATGCTATTGACCTTTAAGGCTAGCCATAGTGGGGGTAACTTAGGTACTAGTAACTTAACATATCCCAAGACAATTTTGCTTATTTGGCAAATATTTAATGAGGAAAGAGGTGCTTGTGGTGACATAAATATGTTACTATAATATAGCGCTTCCCGAGGCAAAATGAGTCTATGAGCTAATAAATAAAGCAATCTATGACACTACTATTATGTTACTTTGCACTATGAAGGAGTAGTACTCCCTCCTTTCCGGTTTATAAGGCTTATCTCAAAATTTTAGTTTTTCCATTTCATAAGGCTCAATTTGGTTGTTTTCCATCACATGTTCAGATTTCAAAGTGCATTAAATCATTGCATGCAAGTACTAAGAGAAAATTGATCAATGCACGTAATTTATGCATGCATATATTAATGCATTGGTAAACATACTTTTTTGAGAAAAACAAGAGCATTAATTAGGTGCTTTTGCAAACTATAAAAAGTATTCCACCACTCACCATCTACCTTGGTTGGTGAGAATTTTGAATTGAGCCTTACAAACCGAAAAGGAGGGAGTAACTTAGACTAGTGACATATGTATGACACTAATATAAGTTACTCTCCACTATAACGGGCCTAATTTGTATGCTATTGACCTATATGCACGTGTGGGTGGTGATGGATATTGTCACAGACGTGTTTGCGTGGTGATGAGAAATTTAATACGCACGCTAATTCTGATGGGAAATTAGTACGAATCTTCCTTGCCCGTGTAAATGTCCCCGACCTGCCGGTGGTGGGCGCAAGATATGAACGCATAAATAGACTCGACGACGCATGCCGGTGACCCCAACCTCCGGTCTTTAGCTTCCCGTTTTTCGGCAGTTGCGACGAGCGACGTCCTCTGTCGTCGCTATCAGTTTTTCGGATGAGTTGGTTCCACTCGGTCATGGTCGAGCCAATCAGCAGCTTCCTTATCTGATATCCACGCACGCACATTAGAGCAAGTACAATAGTCCTATTCAGCAGGCTGCAACGGAGTCCACATCAGCAAAAATCTGAGCTGGAGAGAAAAAAAGAAAGGAGAGAGAAGGAGCGGGCTCTTCGTGAAGCGTCGGGCTAAGACACAGAACACGAGAGCCTTCCGCCCGCTTGCAGCCCGATGCGAGCGCCAGCGCCGCCGCTTCCGATCCCGTGCGTCTCCCTTGCCTCGTGCGCTTCTCCTTCCACCTCCGCGCGCGAAATCCATCTTTCCCTCGCTCCAAATCGCTTGGTGCGCGCCAAATCGAAGCTTTAAAGTCTCCAGCTTCCCCCAAATCGCCACCACCCCAAACCCTAGAACAGTCGCCGGCGCCGCATCAAGGAGATGGGTCAGCAGTCCAAAAGGACGCGTGCGCCGGCGCCTCAGGTCGTCCCGCCGTCGCTGCCTCAATTCGTTCGGCCGTTGATGCCGCATCTCGTCCCGCCGTCGGCGCCACACCTCGTCCCGCCGCCGTCGGCGCCACACCTCGTCCCGCCGCCACGCCAGCCCGGACCAGGTGCCTCGATTCCTCCACGGCTGCCAAAGGCAGCGGCGGCCTCTGCACCATGCTGGCTCCCCCAGATGCAAGGCCCTTTGTGGTACACGAATGTTGATGATCTGAATCCAGAAGCATGGTATGTGTTCTCCCCCTGTTTACTAGTACAGTCTTTGCTATGATAGCCTTCTGTTTGATACATATGTTCACCTGTTTACGCATATCTGGTTAGTTAGTACTGTCATGCAATGCTAGCCTGCTATGTGATACATTTGTTTTTCTGCTTATCTGAACTCTGAACATGTAGATGGTCTTTGTTGGTGTCAAACTATCAAATATTTGCATGATATGCAGCTATGCGTTTCTGTATGATATGAATCCACATGTATTTGATATAATGCTCAGCTGTTCTAATTTAAAAATGGTCATGACAGAAACAGAAAGAAAATAAGGGTATCCATCTTATCTGAAACTCTGAACATTTAGAATTCTCCCTAATGAATTAATTAATTTTCTTATAACTAACCAGCACGCTAGTCTCCTTGACGGCCTTTGTACTGTACTTAACTAGTAATAAGAAAGCCTTCCTTATATTTCAGTAGATTAGAATACTGCCTAATCAATCTTAAAAATTACAAATGAAAGCAAGTTAGCAGTGTACTAAACTACTAATAATCATTCACACTTTGGTTCCCGGGGTTATATGTAAAATTTAGTCTGTGTGTGATAACGTGATAACTAGTCCGTGTGTGTTTGTATGATTTGTACTATAGTATGTTGTCACAGTTCCTATCTACAGAAATGTTCTTTGCTTAAATGTGATGTCTTTTTTTATGAAACCCTGTTGTAATATGAAGTCGATTGTTTGATCATCTAGTATTGTCTCGGCAGGGGAGTGGATTCTCACCCACCTGGTGGGTTCCTTGGTTTTTTTAAGAACATGCCAAGCCTTTCACAAGCTGTGAGCAATGGGACTTCATCGCAACAAATCAAGAAAGGAGATGCCACCAATGGTGGCGAGTGTGCAAGGACTGAAAAGCGCTTGCTGTGGACAAAAGAGGAAGATCTTAGATTGGTAAGCTTTTTTCCATGTTGGTGTCCATGTGTTACATTACTAGGAGAAGAATAAACCTCTTTTGGTAATATTGTAGGTTGGTGCTTGGTTGAATAATTCAAACGATCCAATCCAATCAAATTGCAAGAAGAACGACCAATACTGGAACGAAGTTGCTGCTGTCTACAATAGTACCACCCCCCAAAACAGGGAAAGGCTAGTCAAGCAATTGAAGGATCGCTTTGGGAGAATTAAGAAAAGGGTTGCATGGTTTTGTGGGAGTTACAAGGAAGCTAGTGCACTGTATGCTAGTGGTGAATCTGATGCAGATTTAAAGAAGAGGGCAATGCAAACTTATGAGGCAGATCACCCAGAAGACGGTCCATTTATGTTTGAGCATTGTTGGGTAGTTCTAAAAGAGCAACCAAAATGGGATGCATATTTGGAACGCCTAGAAGATGTGGAGCCGGACAAGAGGAAGTTTAGTGTTGATGATGAAGTGGGGCAACGTTTCACTCTAGATGATGATAAAGAGGAACGTCCACCGGGTGGCAAGACAGCTAAACGGAAACGAAAAACAAAGGACGAAGGTTGTATAATAGATCTTGAAGATGAGCTTAGCAAGTTTGTAGATGCTCATAATGCAGCAAATGAAGGCCGCAAAGAGATGTTAGAGACACAAAGGCGTGTGTCCAGTGAGAATCTTGAGGCTCGGAAACTTGCATGCCTTGCAGCAAAAGATCACAAGGAGTCAGTCATGCTAGAAACATACCGCTCCTTGATGATGCAAGACACAAGTAGGATGTCCGAAGATGTGAGATCCGAGCACGCGTTGGCATTAAAGTGTTTCAGGGAGAAGCTATTTGGAAAAACTGACTAAGGTATTTCCTATTGTCCATTGCCTTAGATAAATTTGACTTTATTTATCACACCATCACTGCTGAAATTCTTATGTGCTGAAAATATAAGTATCTATGCATTGATCTTTGTTGAAATTGTTTTGTGCTCAAATACATGTTTGTTCTCTGCTGAAATTGTTGACATTTAAGATGTAGTCAATAGTCAAATTACACTTAACTACAGTGCATTTCAGATAACCATGTAGAAGTGCAAAAATCATGTAGTCAATAGTCAAATTACACTTAACTACAGTGCATTCCAGATAACCATGCAACCATAATTATACACTCAAGACTCTTGAGACATCTATATAATGCCCCATCTCAGGTTTAGACTCATCCACCCAAACCCATCTTCCTTCCCATACCGCTCATCTTCCTGCTCAGCCTACAAACCAATCTTCCTCACCCACCATGTCGGATTCATCATCATACTCAGATGACTCTGATGAACTAGCCCCATCCAAAATCATGGAAGAGTATGTTGCTGAGCAAACCGTCCTGGACTCCTTCGCTGAGCGGCTCATGATGAAGATCAAGGCTAGGATTTCAGCTGGATCATCTCAGCGACGAAGTGGTCCAAGGAAGATCATTCGAAGGGATCATGGAGGTGCTCATGAACGTTTGGTGGAGGACTATTTTGCTGCTGATCCACTCTACGACGAGAGTATGTTTCGTACAAGATTTCGCATGAATAAACACCTCTTCCTACGCATTGTGAATGCCCTTGGTCAGTGGTCTCCCTATTTCACTTATAGGGCAGATTGTTCTGGCCGAATAGGCCTCTCACCATTGCAGAAGTGTACTGCAGCCATGCGCATGCTAGCGTATGGCACCCCTGCAGATGCCCTTGATGAGTACTTGAAGATTGGGAAGTCCACTGCATTAGAGTGTATGGACAAGTTTGCACGGGGTGTGATTGCGGTGTTCGGCGGGGAATACTTGCGACGCCCCACAAGAGAGGATATTGAGCGCTTGCTTCAGGTTAACGAGTCTCGTGGTTTTCCTGGAATGTTAGGAAGTATTGATTGCATGCACTGGCGATGGGAGAAGTGTCCTTTAGCATGGAGGGGGCAATTCACTCGTGGCGATTATGGAGTGCCTACAATGATCCTAGAAGCCGTTGCTTCCCAGGACCTTCATATTTGGCATGCTTTCTTTGGAATTGCTGGGTCAAACAATGACCTTAATGTGCTCAACCAGTCCCCACTGTTTTTTGATGCCTTGAAAGGAGAAGCCCCTCAAGTTCAGTTTTCAGTCAATGGAAATGAGTATAGCACGGGTTACTACCTTGCTGATGGTATATATCCAGAGTGGGCTGCCTTCATGAAGACCATACCACTTCCCCAAACAGATAAACATAAGTTATTTGCCAAGTACCAAGAAGGGGCAAGGAAAGATGTGGAACGTGCTTTTGGGGTATTGCAGTCCCGCTTTACCATTGTTCGCCGGCCTGCACGACTATGGCAGAGAAAGAGTGTTGGAAGGATCATGCGAGCATGTGTGATTCTCCACAATATGATAGTCGAAGATGAGAGAGAGCAAGTTAACATTCATATTGACTTGAATGAGATTCCAGGGGCTTCATTTGCTCTACCCCCTGAAGTGAATGTTGGTGGTAATCTTTGTTTTGCTGATGTACTGCGTAGGAAAGCTACCATCCGTGCTCGTCCACAACATAACCAACTTAAAAATGATCTGGTCGAGCATATTTGGCATAGGGCTCAAAATAGGCATCACAATTAGTCACGGTGGGATATTGACATCTGCATGTTACTATTCTTTTTTCCTTCCTGTTAATGGAGGATCAACATTATATCTTACATACATTTTATTCCAGGACTATGCCGTGTCGTGGTGACTGCTGCATGTGCAACCTACTGGTATGCATTCTCTACTTATAGTTTAGTCTTTTATAGCTTGTTCCTCTTCCTATTGGCAATGTACTTGATTTTATTGAACATGTATAGTTGTTGGATTACTGAAGTTGTAGCCTTGTAGTCGTTGGATCTGAGTGTGTTGTTTGTTTAAAAATTGCTCCTATAATAGGCTTCAAAGTAAAAGAAAGTAATACCTGAAACTTACTTCCAGCTATCATTTCTAGTGAACCATATGAGGTACCATCTGTGTATGACATGAAGTGAGATTTGTGAAGTAGATAAGAATTAAAGTTGAGCATGGATAGGCTGACCCAATAGTGAATCATAATGCAACTCTTACTGTCATGAGCATGCCATCTTCATCTCATCATCATTTGCATTCATGCGGAAATATTTACCATCTGCTCTGTTTCCATTTTTTCATACAGTGGCTGAAGATTGTTGATGCAGATGGATTTGTCGCTCCTTTCTATTGAAGTTCCAACTTCTCATCGTCAAGATCAAAACTAATGGCTTATTTGCATTGTCTCTTGTTTGGTTCATGTTTTCTTAAAAAGACTGGTGTAATGTTTAAGTGTCGATGTCATGGTGTTATGCGCCATCAGTTTGTTGATCGTCGGCGTCAAGATTAAAACTAACGGCTTGTTTGCCGGGCGTCTTATTTAGTTCTATGTTTGGTTAATGCTTCCTTGGAAAGACTCAAGCAATGTTCAACTGTTTTGTCATGGTGCTATGCGCACCTGTTTCTTGCTTGTTTATTAATTAGCTTTCCTTGGTCTGTTCTATTGGCATGAATGGAATATATGTATACGTAATTATTAAAATTGCTTGAATATTAAACAGTTTCTTTTGGTATATCCGTATATCCTATTGGCATGAATGGCAGATATATGCTAATTGAAATGGCCACAAAGATGTTGTATGTATTGGATCACAACAGGTGTGAATATTAAATATCCATGTCTTTATTAGGGTCAGTCTTAGATCCAACCTCCTGCTGGCTTATAGCTCCTGCCACATCATCTATAAAGCCTTCTCACACAATAAGCTGACTTTTAGGTTGGATCTAAGACTGACCCTAATAAAGACATGGATATTTAATATTCACACCTGTTGTGATCCAATACATACAACATCTTTGTGGCCATTTCAATTAGCATATATCTGCCATTCATGCCAATAGGATATACGGATATACCAAAAGAAACTGTTTAATATTCAAGCAATTTTAATAATTACGTATACATATATTCCATTCATGCCAATAGAACAGACCAAGGAAAGCTAATTAATAAACAAGCAAGAAACAGGTGCGCATAGCACCATGACAAAACAGTTGAACATTGCTTGAGTCTTTCCAAGGAAGCATTAACCAAACATAGAACTAAATAAGACGCCCGGCAAACAAGCCGTTAGTTTTAATCTTGACGCCGACGATCAACAAACTGATGGCGCATAACACCATGACATCGACACTTAAACATTACACCAGTCTTTTTAAGAAAACATGAACCAAACAAGAGACAATGCAAATAAGCCATTAGTTTTGATCTTGACGATGAGAAGTTGGAACTTCAATAGAAAGGAGCGACAAATCCATCTGCATCAACAATCTTCAGCCACTGTATGAAAAAATGGAAACAGAGCAGATGGTAAATATTTCCGCATGAATGCAAATGATGATGAGATGAAGATGGCATGCTCATGACAGTAAGAGTTGCATTATGATTCACTATTGGGTCAGCCTATCCATGCTCAACTTTAATTCTTATCTACTTCGCAAATCTCACTTCATGTCATACACAGATGGTACCTCATATGGTTCACTAGAAATGATAGCTGGAAGTAAGTTTCAGGTATTACTTTCTTTTACTTTGAAGCCTATTATAGGAGCAATTTTTAAACAAACAACACACTCAGATCCAACGACTACAAGGCTACAACTTCAGTAATCCAACAACTATACATGTTCAATAAAATCAAGTACATTGCCAATAGGAAGAGGAACAAGCTATAAAAGACTAAACTATAAGTAGAGAATGCATACCAGTAGGTTGCACATGCAGCAGTCACCACGACACGGCATAGTCCTGGAATAAAATGTATGTAAGATATAATGTTGATCCTCCATTAACAGGAAGGAAAAAAGAATAGTAACATGCAGATGTCAATATCCCACCGTGACTAATTGTGATGCCTATTTTGAGCCCTATGCCAAATATGCTCGACCAGATCATTTTTAAGTTGGTTATGTTGTGGACGAGCACGGATGGTAGCTTTCCTACGCAGTACATCAGCAAAACAAAGATTACCACCAACATTCACTTCAGGGGGTAGAGCAAATGAAGCCCCTGGAATCTCATTCAAGTCAATATGAATGTTAACTTGCTCTCTCTCATCTTCGACTATCATATTGTGGAGAATCACACATGCTCGCATGATCCTTCCAACACTCTTTCTCTGCCATAGTCGTGCAGGCCGGCGAACAATGGTAAAGCGGGACTGCAATACCCCAAAAGCACGTTCCACATCTTTCCTTGCCCCTTCTTGGTACTTGGCAAATAACTTATGTTTATCTGTTTGGGGAAGTGGTATGGTCTTCATGAAGGCAGCCCACTCTGGATATATACCATCAGCAAGGTAGTAACCCGTGCTATACTCATTTCCATTGACTGAAAACTGAACTTGAGGGGCTTCTCCTTTCAAGGCATCAAAAAACAGTGGGGACTGGTTGAGCACATTAAGGTCATTGTTTGACCCAGCAATTCCAAAGAAAGCATGCCAAATATGAAGGTCCTGGGAAGCAACGGCTTCTAGGATCATTGTAGGCACTCCATAATCGCCACGAGTGAATTGCCCCCTCCATGCTAAAGGACACTTCTCCCATCGCCAGTGCATGCAATCAATACTTCCTAACATTCCAGGAAAACCACGAGACTCGTTAACCTGAAGCAAGCGCTCAATATCCTCTCTTGTGGGGCGTCGCAAGTATTCCCCGCCGAACACCGCAATCACACCCCGTGCAAACTTGTCCATACACTCTAATGCAGTGGACTTCCCAATCTTCAAGTACTCATCAAGGGCATCTGCAGGGGTGCCATACGCTAGCATGCGCATGGCTGCAGTACACTTCTGCAATGGTGAGAGGCCTATTCGGCCAGAACAATCTGCCCTATAAGTGAAATAGGGAGACCACTGACCAAGGGCATTCACAATGCGTAGGAAGAGGTGTTTATTCATGCGAAATCTTGTACGAAACATACTCTCGTCGTAGAGTGGATCAGCAGCAAAATAGTCCTCCACCAAACGTTCATGAGCACCTCCATGATCCCTTCGAATGATCTTCCTTGGACCACTTCGTCGCTGAGATGATCCAGCTGAAATCCTAGCCTTGATCTTCATCATGAGCCGCTCAGCGAAGGAGTCCAGGACGGTTTGCTCAGCAACATACTCTTCCATGATTTTGGATGGGGCTAGTTCATCAGAGTCATCTGAGTATGATGATGAATCCGACATGGTGGGTGAGGAAGATTGGTTTGTAGGCTGAGCAGGAAGATGAGCGGTATGGGAAGGAAGATGGGTTTGGGTGGATGAGTCTAAACCTGAGATGGGGCATTATATAGATGTCTCAAGAGTCTTGAGTGTATAATTATGGTTGCATGGTTATCTGGAATGCACTGTAGTTAAGTGTAATTTGACTATTGACTACATGATTTTTGCACTTCTACATGGTTATCTGAAATGCACTGTAGTTAAGTGTAATTTGACTATTGACTACATCTTAAATGTCAACAATTTCAGCAGAGAACAAACATGTATTTGAGCACAAAACAATTTCAACAAAGATCAATGCATAGATACTTATATTTTCAGCACATAAGAATTTCAGCAGTGATGGTGTGATAAATAAAGTCAAATTTATCTAAGGCAATGGACAATAGGAAATACCTTAGTCAGTTTTTCCAAATAGCTTCTCCCTGAAACACTTTAATGCCAACGCGTGCTCGGATCTCACATCTTCGGACATCCTACTTGTGTCTTGCATCATCAAGGAGCGGTATGTTTCTAGCATGACTGACTCCTTGTGATCTTTTGCTGCAAGGCATGCAAGTTTCCGAGCCTCAAGATTCTCACTGGACACACGCCTTTGTGTCTCTAACATCTCTTTGCGGCCTTCATTTGCTGCATTATGAGCATCTACAAACTTGCTAAGCTCATCTTCAAGATCTATTATACAACCTTCGTCCTTTGTTTTTCGTTTCCGTTTAGCTGTCTTGCCACCCGGTGGACGTTCCTCTTTATCATCATCTAGAGTGAAACGTTGCCCCACTTCATCATCAACACTAAACTTCCTCTTGTCCGGCTCCACATCTTCTAGGCGTTCCAAATATGCATCCCATTTTGGTTGCTCTTTTAGAACTACCCAACAATGCTCAAACATAAATGGACCGTCTTCTGGGTGATCTGCCTCATAAGTTTGCATTGCCCTCTTCTTTAAATCTGCATCAGATTCACCACTAGCATACAGTGCACTAGCTTCCTTGTAACTCCCACAAAACCATGCAACCCTTTTCTTAATTCTCCCAAAGCGATCCTTCAATTGCTTGACTAGCCTTTCCCTGTTTTGGGGGGTGGTACTATTGTAGACAGCAGCAACTTCGTTCCAGTATTGGTCGTTCTTCTTGCAATTTGATTGGATTGGATCGTTTGAATTATTCAACCAAGCACCAACCTACAATATTACCAAAAGAGGTTTATTCTTCTCCTAGTAATGTAACACATGGACACCAACATGGAAAAAAGCTTACCAATCTAAGATCTTCCTCTTTTGTCCACAGCAAGCGCTTTTCAGTCCTTGCACACTCGCCACCATTGGTGGCATCTCCTTTCTTGATTTGTTGCGATGAAGTCCCATTGCTCACAGCTTGTGAAAGGCTTGGCATGTTCTTAAAAAAACCAAGGAACCCACCAGGTGGGTGAGAATCCACTCCCCTGCCGAGACAATACTAGATGATCAAACAATCGACTTCATATTACAACAGGGTTTCATAAAAAAAGACATCACATTTAAGCAAAGAACATTTCTGTAGATAGGAACTGTGACAACATACTATAGTACAAATCATACAAACACACACGGACTAGTTATCACGTTATCACACACAGACTAAATTTTACATATAACCCCGGGAACCAAAGTGTGAATGATTATTAGTAGTTTAGTACACTGCTAACTTGCTTTCATTTGTAATTTTTAAGATTGATTAGGCAGTATTCTAATCTACTGAAATATAAGGAAGGCTTTCTTATTACTAGTTAAGTACAGTACAAAGGCCGTCAAGGAGACTAGCGTGCTGGTTAGTTATAAGAAAATTAATTAATTCATTAGGGAGAATTCTAAATGTTCAGAGTTTCAGATAAGATGGATACCCTTATTTTCTTTCTGTTTCTGTCATGACCATTTTTAAATTAGAACAGCTGAGCATCATATCAAATACATGTGGATTCATATCATACAGAAACGCATAGCTGCATATCATGCAAATATTTGATAGTTTGACACCAACAAAGACCATCTACATGTTCAGAGTTCAGATAAGCAGAAAAACAAATGTATCACATAGCAGGCTAGCATTGCATGACAGTACTAACTAACCAGATATGCGTAAACAGGTGAACATATGTATCAAACAGAAGGCTATCATAGCAAAGACTGTACTAGTAAACAGGGGGAGAACACATACCATGCTTCTGGATTCAGATCATCAACATTCGTGTACCACAAAGGGCCTTGCATCTGGGGGAGCCAGCATGGTGCAGAGGCCGCCGCTGCCTTTGGCAGCCGTGGAGGAATCGAGGCACCTGGTCCGGGCTGGCGTGGCGGCGGGACGAGGTGTGGCGCCGACGGCGGCGGGACGAGGTGTGGCGCCGACGGCGGGACGAGATGCGGCATCAACGGCCGAACGAATTGAGGCAGCGACGGCGGGACGACCTGAGGCGCCGGCGCACGCGTCCTTTTGGACTGCTGACCCATCTCCTTGATGCGGCGCCGGCGACTGTTCTAGGGTTTGGGGTGGTGGCGATTTGGGGGAAGCTGGAGACTTTAAAGCTTCGATTTGGCGCGCACCAAGCGATTTGGAGCGAGGGAAAGATGGATTTCGCGCGCGGAGGTGGAAGGAGAAGCGCACGAGGCAAGGGAGACGCACGGGATCGGAAGCGGCGGCGCTGGCGCTCGCATCGGGCTGCAAGCGGGCGGAAGGCTCTCGTGTTCTGTGTCTTAGCTCGACGCTTCACGAAGAGCCCGCTCCTTCTCTCTCCTTTCTTTTTTTCTCTCCAGCTCAGATTTTTGCTGATGTGGACTCCGTTGCAGCCTGCTGAATAGGACTATTGTACTTGCTCTAACCATGCTCTTACTGGTTCCGATCCCCTGTGCTCTTTTCTCTGTTTCATTCATTCACAATCACAAGGAGCCTTCGTAGCGTCCGTCGAAGCTTCTTGCCTGCTTCTGTATCTACTACAAGTAGTAGCAAGAGTACTGCAGTAATATCTACATGAGCAGATGAGTAGCATCAACATCGGTCGTTTGTTACTCCTCCGGCGCAATTTCCTAGCATGCCATCCCATACCCTACCAATGCGATGCGACGCGACGCGATGCATGAATCTGCATATCCATATGTCTCTATCCATGTTCTCGATTTCTACTTACTGTAGTATAGTATAGTAGTATTTCTTGCCTATCTTTTTCTCTACCTACCCTCCCCCTCTACTTGCCGGCGAGTCTCTCTTGAAAAATAAATCGTGTTTTACATGTGTGGCGATCTCTCGTTAGACGCCGACTAATTGTGGCGCCCATCGCATGGCTTGCACGCACAAACCTCCCCCTTTTGTTTGGAGGATAATCGTAATTAATCCCTGAACGCATCTTGGTGCCTGCCTGGAACTCGAAACAATCCAGAGATCAGATCCCGGCAGACGGCACTCTCTCGACGCGTTGCTACCAATTTTCCTTTCGGCAACCAGTAATAAAGATCCCAATGGACCTTGAACACATCTTTCGTCCCGCTCGTTTGCGCGTTCAGATTGGGGGGACGGCAAGCGCATGTCGACGCGTCCGTCCGCCCTTCTAATGGTGTGGATTTTAACTCGTACTACGTCGTAGTACGTGATATGCCGGCGAAAGGAACAGGTAAACAACGGACGGACGGCCGGCCGGCCGGCCGGCTGCTGTGGCTTGCGGGAGCATGCAGACTGGTGCTGCCGGCCAAAGCCTAGCGTCACCATTAGCGGTGGCTGCTGCTACTGCAGTGATCGGCACAATACATGCAATGAGCCAGTGACAGAGATTCTGCGGCTGCTACTACTGATCACCACTACAGAGGCTCGATCGGGACGGATCAATGTACTTTTGCGTATCTGCGTACGTGTACGATCCATGCGAAAATGGTCCCATCAGTACGTTAATTGCCATCTTAATGAAGGCGGACGGCAAGCGCATTCCAAATTTCCAATACTGCCCTATGCATTTAACGCTGACACCATTGACAGGGAGCTTTTTTTTTGCGGGGGCATTGACAGGGAGCTTACTGCAATACACCAGCTAAGCACTGCTAGTACTGCAGCAGAGTGCCAGTTGCAGCGCTCCTCACATGACGCGGAACGATCAATACACCAGCTAAGAACTACTAGAAGAATTGACACAGAATCACCATTACATTGGCCAAGCCAGCAAGCTAAGAACCAAAGAACTCGAGCGGATTAACTGATTGGCTCCGTACGCGGCTATTCGAAGGATGGACAGATCGATACTGCTGGAAGAAGCTTGATCTAGCTGTAGATGGTGACGAGGCGGCGGAAACACCTGGTGCAGGAGTACTTGCGCTTGTTCTTGAGGCACAGCGGGAGGCACAGGATGCGCCGCTCGCTCTCCACGTCGGTCGCCACCACCGGGCCGCCGCAGGACGGGCAAGCGCCGGGCGCCTTGGACGTGGCCAGCACCCGCTCCACCTTCGCCCCGACGATCATCTTCACCGCTCCGCCCACGCCCATTGTTGCCATCGATCGACGATCCCCTCGGTCGCAGGAGAGGAAGAAGAGGGTGATCGGAGGAGGGAAATGGGATTTTTTGCCTTGGAAAGTCTGTGGATTTTGAGTGGCCGGCGCCGGGGATGGCATGTGGCAAGCCCCATATATAGCGGAGGGGACGAGGACGCAGGCGGGAAGCAGCCAAAGCAGCGGCAGGACCGGGCGCGCGGACCGCTGTTGCGTGCGGTTTTTACATTAATTGTTTTTTCTAAAGAATCTGTTGAGGTTTTTACATTAATTGTTTGCAAGGTCAAGTTTTATTCATCAAAAATCACATATTGTGGGAGATTGGCCAATCATACATGATGTCCACGTCCCCGTGAAAGATAGTACTTGGCTAAACTGTGGGCTTCGTCCCAGCAAAATCAAAACTATGTGCGTCATAGTTGACAGCACGACCTTCGAAAATAGAATTACACTGAAAAGTACTTCCTTTGTCCCTTTATCCTTGCCTCTAGTTTCTTTAACAACGTCAGCAAGCACTTGCTTCGAATATGAAGAGACGACAAAGTTCTGAAGATACAGGTTTTTACATGCTCGCGTACGTCTCGATGGGCGGCCCGCTGGTCGTGTACACGATCCACGGGCGGCAGCCTTGCTAGAGCGGTATGCCCATGTGTGGTTCTCCAGTTCCAGTGGAGGAGTACACGGTACCCTTGCATCACTTTGATTTTCTTTTAGCTGTAATAACTAATTAAATTTCTGTGTGTTTGCTACGGATCAGGGACGACACAGCAAAGTGCGCGCGTTTGTTTGTACATTTTATTTTATTTTGTTCGCTATGGGCAATACTTCAAAGTCAGCAAAAAAGGTGCACAATGTGTGAACATTTGTTATCCTTTTTTGTTCAAATACATGGACATAACATATACTTAGTTTATATTTACCTCATAGCTATATATGCGAACATATTTCATTTACTCTCTCCCTCTTGGCCATCATGTGCATCCATCCTGTAAAAGTCCCCCGTATATATTGAACATGGTTTTTATTAGGGCATCTTTAAGGGAGACCACACAAACATAGTTTTTGAACCGACCTTGAACCGGTAAGCCAGGAAGTTCAGGTATTCACCGGTCGGACCGTCGGTTCGTCCGTATCGATGTTGGTTCAGTAGGTACACTTTTCTAACAGAATAAAGGTAAGTGGTGGGTTTATTTGATGTGTACAACAACTAATCATAGCCCAGTTAGTCATTGGGTCAGGTATAGCCGCTTCGGCTCGTAGCAAATACATTTCCCTTATACTAGCAAATATATTTTCCTTTCGCTCATCCTTTTAGCGGTTCATCCCGTCCGATTTATCATCCTGTTTTCCTCAAAAAGGGGCAGTTCAACCGGTCTTCACCGGTTCGATTGCAGAACAGTCCACAAAGCTTAGAAAATCGTTAAGCCTATTAGTTTGGGTTTTTCCCGGTCTGATTGCTGGTCCGGTCTGGTTTCTAAAACTATGGCCGCAAAGTATCGGTATATGTCCGGTTGAACATGTTTATTCACTTTTGCAATCCAATAAGGATCTGTATGGTCCGCCAAGCAGTTCAGGCATCTATTTTTCAGCAAAGTAAAGATAAAAGTAGAGGAGATATATCGGAGTCCGGACATTCATTTGACCAACCAAAAGCCTTTGGATGGTTCTCCTTTCTTTTCTCTCTCTTCACATGTATAGTCCCGCTTTCCTCAGCGGTGGAGCCAGTTCGGCCGGAGAGCCGGGACAAAGTACACTACGCTCTAGTCTGTTAGTTGGTGGCCCCTAGAAAATGATGGTTAGCTATATATTTATAGCTATTGTTCAAGCTCGATTCCATGGAAGAGCCCGGGCAGCCGCCCCAGCTAGCCGGGAGGTGGTTTCATCACTGCATCTCCTCTCTCTCCTAACAACCGAACACCACACCACAAATAGCCACCACATGCCTGGTTTTTACCTACTTTTTCTCCTCCCAACCGGATACTTTGTGCTTAGCGTTGGATGTATTACTTCGTCATCATGTCCGCGGACCACGTCCGCACACAAAACAAACATATACCTGATATATTTGCGGGTCGGCATTGGAGACGCCCTTAGCACCGCGATTAACTAATGGTCACGTCCTTCCCTCCCTATCTCCCGTCCATCAATGTGAGTGACCCAAATATTGCCACGGCCACATCGACCCACGGTAAGGCAGGCAGCCCACCAAGAGCGACCAACACATGGGTCTGGGTCCGGGCTGTCGAAAATTAGCATAGGGGAAAGCAACGAGCCTGCCATCCAGGCTTGGATCAGAATGGCATAGCATGACGGCTTCCTCCTTTCCCTACCCTCCTCTATCTCATGTACTTCCTCCTTCCCCAATCTCTGTAGCTGAGCTTGATCTCCCTGTAATGGATTAATTCGAGTGATTCGTGAGTGGGTACCTAACATCATGGCATCAGAGCCGCCCTCCACCCTTCCAATTGTCTCAAATCCGCTCGAGTTCCTCCTATTTCTACCCATTTTTTTCTGTTCGTCATTTTCTTCCACCACCATGCATCCGGAGTTGAAGCCTATCTAGACGGCTACTATGTGCGGACCATGGCGCACTACGACGCCATGGACATGCAGTTCACACTGATGTTGAAGATCCTCTTGGGCGTCTTGACCCTGCAGTCGGCGTATCCCATGGCACGGCGGCAGATGGCGGCCTCATCGATGACACCCTTGTTTACCACAGTCATTCCCGATGCCCTCCCAGCCACGACCCAGGCCTGGGAGGTCATTGTGATCGCCCACGACGCATCCCCAATCTGCACCAAGATGGCGCCCTCCACCTGTTTGATGGGGAGATCGACCTAGGTTGATGGTGTCACCAGCGTCGACGACGTGCACTACACCACCACCACCGTCCATTCCAAGTTCATGGTCGATCCCATCCATCGGGAAGTCGAGCAGCTCACGATGGCACCTTGCATTGACAGCAAAACCACTACTGCCGATGTTATTTCCTCTGCGGTAGTCACCTCCAACATCAACCCCGACGTCTTTGCCTCCGCAGCGATGACCTAGGAGGTCCTCAAGGTACTCTATGTTGCGCTTCTTGACTCTGTCGACCAGATGCCCATGACATGTTCGGCTGATTGTGCCAACCAAGTAGTGTTGCACCGTCGTTCATGTCTCCAATGACAACAATGCCACAACTTCCAGTAGCCACAGTGGCATTTGTCAGCGACCCTGATCAGCCTATTATCGGTGGTATTTCTGTCCTGGGGGTGTGATACGTCTCCGTCGTATCTATAATTTTTGATTGTTTCATGCCAATATTATACAACTTTTACATACTTCTGGCAACTTTTTATATGATTTATTGGACTAACCTATTGATCCAATGCCCAGTGCCAGTTCCTGTTTCTGCATGTTTATTGTATCGCAGAGTATCCATATCAAACGAAGTCCAAATGAAATAAAATTTCACGGAGAATTATTTTGGAATATATGTGATTTTTGGGAGTCGGAATCACCGCAAACAGAGGCCCACACAACCCACAAGACACCAGGGCGCGCCAGAGGAGTCTGGCTCATGGTGGTGGGTTGTGCTCACCTCGTACGTCGGTTGGAGCTCTAATTTGGGCACAAAGAAGCTTATATCCAGAAAAAATCGTGTTAAAATCGCAATGCAATCGGAGTTAAGGATCTCCCGGAATATAAAAACGGTTTTCGGCCAGATCTGGGGAATGAGAAACAGAAGAGAACAGAGAGGGAGATCCAATCTCGGAGGGGCTCCCACCCCTCCGCCGCCATGGAGGCCATAGACTAGAGCGGGAACCCTCTTCCCATCTAGGGGGAGGCCAAAGAAGAAGAAGGAGGAGGGGGGCTCTCTCTCCCCCCTCTCCCGGTGGCGCCGGAGTGCCGTCGGGGCTAGGATCGTGACGACGATCTACATCAACAATCTTGCAACCGTCAACACCCACTTTCTCCCCCTCTATGCAGTGGTGTAACACCCCTTCTCCCCACTGTAATCTCTACTTAAACATGGTGCTCAACTCCATATATTATTTCCCAATGATCTATGGTTATCCTATGATGTTTTAGTAGATCCATTTTGTCCTGTGGGTTAATCGTGATCTTGGTTATATTTTATTTATGGTGCTGTCCTACGGTGCCATCCGTCTCGCGCAAACGTGAGGGTCCCCCACTGTAGGGTGTTGCAATATTGTCATAGTTTGCTTATTGTCGGTGTTGCGGGGGTCACAGCAACCTAAACGCGGATAAGTGGGTTATGGTGTATGGGATAAAGGGGACTTGATACTTAATGCTATGGTTGGGTTTCACGACCTTAATGATCTTTAGTAGTTGCGGATGCTTGCTAAGGGTCCAATCATAAGTGCATATGATCCAAGTAGAGAAAGTATGTTAGCTCATGCCTCTCCCTCATATAAATTACAAGAATGATTACCGGTACTTGTTATCGATTGCCTAGGGACAAATGACTTTCCTGTTGACAAAAGCTATCCACTTTATTACCTTGCAATTTATTCGTAGTTTTATTCTCGCAAAGTACTCGTAGTTTTATCCTTGCAAATTAGTTTCATACTTTTTCTAGGTAAAGCTAACATCAAGTATGCGTAGAGTTGTATCGGTGGTCGATAGAACTTGAGGGAATATTTGTTTTGCCTTTAGCTCCTCTTTGGGTTCGACACTCTTATTTATCAAAGAAGGCTACAAACGATCCCCTATACTTGTGGGTTATCAAGACCTTTTTCTGGCGCCGTTGCCAGGGAGCAATAGCGTGGGGTGAATATTCTCGTGTGTGCTTGTTTGCTTTATCACTAAGTAGTTTTTATTTCTTGTTCTAAGTTGTTCTCTATCTTTAGTTATGGATATGGGACACGAAACACCAAAAAAACAGTTGTACTTGCTACTCATGGAGATGGGGAACCTCCTAAAACCCTCGATGCTCGTTATGTGAAAAATATTATGCACTACTTTGATAATCCTGAGAAAACCCCATTCAACTTGATAATGGGAGTAACGTTGGATCAACGTGAATACTTTAGGGATTATCGGTTCACACAAAAAGGGAAACTTTTATGGGATCAAATCCATATGTTGCATCGGTATGCTTGTAATTTATGCCAGAGATATGATTATACTTGTTGCTCTAGGATGAATGCTCCACACCTTCCCTTTTCATACAAATTGAATGATAATGAAACCTTGGCTTCTGATGCTAATGGTATATATGATTACTATGATGTGGAATGAGTGGAAGAATTTGTTGCTTTTAAGGGTGCTTATGAAATTGAATCTTTGTTTGAAAAGTTTGCAGATTTTGATGATTCAGTTTATAGACCTGGAAATTTTTCTATCCTTAAATATTTCTATGATAATTATAAATTTAATTCCGATATTGGTGAATTTATTGAGAAAGTCTCCGCTGTCCAAGAAGAGACTAATATTTTGCAGGAGTCTATGGAAGAAGAAAATGACGAAACTATGAGCTCATTGGATGAAAAAGGTGGTGAGGAGAATGGAGAACAAAAGGAGGAAGAGCGGATTAGCTACCCGTGCCCACCTTCTGATGAGAGTAAGTCTTAAACTTATACATTGTTTAATTTGCCTTCATTCTTACCGAAGGATGAATGCTATGATCCCGTTGATTCGTTTGAAATATCTCTTTATGATGAACTTAACTATTGCTATGCTTGTGGCCAAGATGCCAATATGAATTATGCTTATGGAGATGAACTTGCTATAGTTCCTTATATTAAGAATGAAATTATTGCTATTGCACCCACACATCATAGTTCTATTATCTTTTTGAATTCTTCAAACTACACTATATTGGAGAAGCTTGCACTTATTAAGGATTACATTGATGGGTTGCGTTCTACCACTACACATGATAATTTTGATGAGTATAATTGCATGTGCTTGTTGCTCCTACTTGCAATTATTATGAGATAGGAACTATATCTCCGCCTCTTTATGTTTCCAACACGATAGAATTGCAAGAAACTGCTTATGCTATGTATTGGCCTTTACTTGGTGTGCATGAATTGTTCTTGTATGACATGCCGATGCATAGGAAGAGAGTTAGACTTCGTCATTGCTTGATATATGTTTCTTTGTGCTCACTACTAAATGTCAAATCATTGTTAATTAAAATTGGCTTTGATATACCTTGGTATCCGGGTGGATCCATTACTTGAGCACCTTATGCCTAGCTTAATGGATTTAAAGAAAGCGCTGCCAGGGAGACAACCCGGAAGTTTTAGAGAGTGATTCATTTATTTTCAGTGCTTTTATAAACTTTAAAAACAAAAAATAGAGGGTAACTTAAAACTTCACAAGAAGAAAAGTGAAAGTGAGATATACGAGCACCGTGGAAGCGGGAGCATGCCTTGAACTTTGTTCATGCCCATGGAAACTTTGTGAATCTTGAATTGCAGAAACTTTTCACCAAAAATAATTATCCCCTTGTACAATTCCAATGTATTATAAAAATAATGTGCCAAGATTTTCCTTTAGGATGAGTAGATTGCTTGTTGGTATGTGTGGTGCAAAAATAGAAACTTTGGCTGTAGCGCTTGATTTTACATTTTTTACTGGAACGTCAAAAGTTTCTGAAACTTTTTGCACAGTATTTCTATACAAATTTTTTATTCTTTTCCTAATTCTTTCAGAATTTTTGGAGTACCATAAGTATGGTGAATGTTCAGATTACTACAGACTGTCCTGTTTAAGACAGATTCTGTTTTTGATGCATTGTTTTGCTCGTTTTGGTGAAACTATCGATTTTTATCGGTAGTATAAGCTATGTAAAAGTTATATTACAGTAGCTACAATGCAAAAACAAAATATGAATTGGTTTGAAACAGTACTTAGAGTAGTGATTTGCTTTGTAATACTAACGGATCTTACCGAGTTTTCTGTCGAGTTTTGTGTGGATGAAGTGATCAAAGATTGAGGAGGTCTCGATATGAGGAGAAGAAGGAGAGGCAAGAGCTCAAGCTTGGGTATGCCCAAGGCACCCCAAGTAAATATTCAAGGAGACTCAAGCGTCTAAGCTTGGGGATGCCCCGGAAGGCATCCCATCTTTCTTCAACAAGTATCGGTATGTTTTCGGTTTCATTTCTTTCGCGTGATATGTGCAAATCTTTAAGCGTCTTTTGTTTTTAGTTTCCACTTTTATTTTATGCACCATGCTGGTATGAGATAGTCCATGGTTAATTTATAGAATGCTCATTGCACTTCACTTATATCTTTTGAGTATGGCTTTATAGAATGCTTCATGTGCTTCACTTATATGATTTGAAGTTTGGATTGCCTGTTTCTCTTCACATAGAAAACCATTATTTGAAGAATGATGTTTTGCTTCACTTATATTTATTAGAGCATGGTCTTTTGTAGAAATAATGAAACTCTCATGCTTCACTTAGATCTATTTAGAGAGTCAACAGGAATTGGTCAACTGCATGGTTAGTCATAAAATCCTACATAAAACTTAGGGATCACTGAATATGATATGTTTGATTCCTTGCAATAGTTTTGCGATATAGAGATGGAATATGTGGGAGGTCCTAGTAAACAATTGTGGTTAGTGAGAATATTGGTGTTAAGGTTTGTGATTCCCGAAGCATGCATGTATAATCTCTCGTTATGCTATGAAGTTGGAGCATGATTTATTATTGATTGTCTTCCTTATAAGTGGCGGTCGGGCACGAGCGATGGTCTTTTCCTACCAATCTATCCCCCTAAGGGCATGCGTGGTAGTACTTTGCTTCGAGGTCTAATAAACTTTTGCAATAAGTACATGAGTTCTTTATGACTAATGTGAGTCCATGGATTATACACACTCTTACCTTTCCACAATTTGCTAGCCTCTACGGTACCGTGCATTACCCTTTCTCACATCGAGACGTGGTGCAAACTTCGTAGGTGCATGCAAACCCCATGATATGATACGACCTATCACACATCAGCCTTATTATATCTTCCTCAAAACAGCCACCATACCTACCTATTATGGCTTTTCTTGCCATTCCAAGATATATTGCCATGCAAATTCCACCACTTCCGTTTGATGACTTGAGCATTCATTATCATATTGCTTTGCATGATCATATAGCTGACAGAGTAGTTGTGGCTCAGCCATCGTTCATCATTTTTCATACATGTTACGCTCGATCATTGCACATCCTGGTACATGCCAGAGGCATTCTTATAGAGTCATACTTTGTCATAGGTATCGAGTTGTAATTTTTATTTCTTTCGAGTTATAAGTAAATAGAAGTGTGATGATTATCATTATTCATTTTTAGAGCAGTGCCCCGGTGAGGAAAAGATGATGGATACTATGATTCCCCCACAAGTCGGGATGAGACTCCGGACAATGAGAGAAGAAAAAAATAAAAAAAGAAAGAAAAAGAAAGAAAAAAAAGAAAAAATAAACAAAGAGAGAAGGGGAATTGTAGTATCCTTTAACACACTTGTGCTTCAAAGTAGCACCATGTTTTTCATATGGAGAGTCTCCTATGTTGTCACTTTCATATACTAGTGGGAATTTTTCATTATAGGATTAGATGCACACGCACTTAGTTTTCATATCAAGCTTTCATACACTTTTAGCACTTAGTACATTCGTTGCATGGAAATCCCTACTCCTCATGTTGATATCAATTGATGGGCATCTCCATATCCCGTTGGTTAGCCGTGTCGATGTGAGACTTTCTTACTTTTTTGTCTTCTCTATATTTACCCCTATCATCATACTCTATTCCACCTGTAGTGCTATATCCATGGCTCGCACTCATGTATTGCGTGAGGGTTGAAAAATCTGAAGCACATTAAAAAGTATGAACCAATTGCTCGGCTTGTCATCGGGGTTGTGCATGATAAATACTTTGTGTTTAGAAGATAGAGCATGACAAGACTATATGATTTTGTAGGGATAGCTTTCTTTAGCGCTGATATTTTGAAAGACATGATTGTTTGTTGGGATGCCTGAGTATTGATGTCTTTATGTCAAATTATAGACTATTTCTTTGAATCACTTATGTCTTAATATTCATGCCATGATTAGATATATGATCAAGTTTATGCTAGGTAGCATTCCACATAAAAAAATATCTTTTTTACCATTTACCTACTCGAGGACGAGCATGAATTAAGCTTGGGGATGTTGATACGTCTCCGCCGTATCTATATTTTTTGATTGTTTCATGCCAATATTATACAACTTTTACATACTTTTGGCAACTTTTTATATGATTTATTGGACTAACCTATTGATCGAGTGCCCCATGCCAGTTCATGTTTTCTACATGTTTTTTGTATCACAGAGTATCCATATCAAACGAAGTCAAAATGCAATAAAATTTCACAAAGAATTATTTTGGAATATATGTGATTTTTGGGAGTTGGAATCACTGCAAACTGAGGCCCACATAGCCCACAAGACACCAGGGCGCGCCAGAGGAGCCTGGCTCACGGTGGTGGGTTGTGCTCACCTCGTACGTCGGTTCGGGCTCTACTTCGGGCGCGAGGAAGCTTATATCTAAAAAAATGTGTTAAAATCTCAACGCAATCGGAGGTACGGATCTCCAGGAATATAAGAAACGGTTTTCGGCCAGATCCGGGGACGGGAAATAGAAGAGAACAGAGAGGGAGATCCAGTCTCGGAGGGCTCCCGCCCTCCGCCGCCATGGAGGCCATGGACCAGAGGCGTGTTGGGGACCGTTGCAGGAATTAAAATTTTCTACGCATCACCAAGATCAATCTTCCTACCCTTGAAGATCGTGATGCGGAAGCGTTACAAGAACGCGGATGAAGGAGTCGTACTCGCAGCGATTCAGATCGCGGTTGATTCCAATCTAAGCACCGAACAACGGCGCCTCCGTGTTCAACACACGTACAGCCCGGGGACGTCTCCTCCTTCTTGATCCAGCAAGGGGGAAGGAGAAGTTGGGGAAGAGCTCTGGCAGCACGACGGCGTGGTGGTGGAGCTTGCAGTTCTCCAGCGGGGCTTCACCAAGCTCAACGGAGGAGGAGGGGGCATTGGAGAGGGGGAGGGCAGCGCCTTGGATGTGATGCTGCTGCCCTCCCTCCACCCCTCTATTTATAGGGCGAAGGGGGAAGGGGGCTGGCCCCTCTAGATGAGATCTAGAGGGGGCGGCGGCCAAGGGGAGGGGGCTTGCGCCCCAAGCCAAGGGGGCGCCCCCCTTTAGGGTTCCCCCCAACCCTAGGCGCATGGGCCCTAGGGGGGATGGCGCCTAGCCCACTTAGGGGCTGGTTCCCTTCCACATACAGACCATAGGGCCCTACGGGGCAGGTGGACCCTCCCGGTGGACCCCCGGAACCCCTTCGGTGATCCCGGTACAATACCGATAAACCCTCGAACACTTCTGGTGACCGTGTGATGACTTCCCATATATAAATCTTCACCTCCGGACCATTCCGGAACTCCTCGTGACGTCTGGGATCTCATCCGAGACTCCGAACAACATTCGGTAACTGCATACTATTTCCCATAACAACTCTAGCGTCACTGAACCTTAAGTGTGTAGACCCTACGGGTTCGGGAATCATGCAGACATGACCGAGACATCTCTCCGGCCAATAACCAACAACGGGATCTGGATACCCATGTTAGTTCCCACATGTTCCACGATGATCTCATCGGATGAACCACGATGTCGGGGATTCAATCAATCCCGTATACAATTCCCTTTGTCTACCGGTATGATACTTGCCCAAGATTCGATCGTTGGTATCCCTATACCTTGTTCAATCTCGTTACTGGCAAGTCTCTTTACTCGTTCTGTAACACATCATGCCGTGATCAACTCCTTGAAGACATTGAGCTCATTATGATGACGTCTTACCGAGTGGGCCTAGATATACCTCTCCGCGGAGTGACAAATCCCAGTCTCAATTCGTGCCAACTCAACAAACACTTTCGGAGATACCCGTAGTGTGCCTTTATAGCCACCCAGTTACGCTGTGACGTTTGGCACACCCAAAGTATTCCTACGGCATCCGGGAGTTGCACAATCTCATGGCCTAAGGAAATAATACTTGACATTAGAAAAGCTTTAGCAGACTAACTACACGATCTTGTGCTATGCTTAGGATTGGGTCTTGTCCATCACATCATTCTCCTAGTGATGTGATCCCGTTATCAACGACATCCAATGTCCATGGTTAGGAAACCGTAACCATCTATTGATCAACGAGCTTGTCGACTAGAGGCTCACTAGGGACATGTTGTGGTCTATGTATTCACACATGTATTACGATTTCCGGATAACACAATTATAGCATGAACAATAGACAATTATCATGAACAAGGAAATATAATAATAACCATTTTATTATTGCCTCTAGGGCATATTTCCAATAGTCTCCCACTTGGACTAGAGTCAATAATCTAGTTACATTGTAATGTATCGAACACCCATAGAGTTCTGGTGTTGATCATGTTTTGCTTGTGGAAGAGGTTTAGTCAACGGATCTGCGACATTCAGGGCCGTATGCACTTTACAAATATCTATGTCTCCATCTTGAACATTTTCACGAATGGAGTTGAAGCGACGCTTGATATGCCTGGTCTTCTTGTGAAACCTGGGCTCCTTGGCCAGGGAAATAGCTCCAGCGTTGTCACAGAAGAGAGCCATCGGGCCCGATGCATTGGGAATAACTCCTAGGTCGGTAATGAACTCCTTCATCCAGATTGCTTCATGTGCTGCCTCCGAGGCTGCCATGTACTCCGCTTCACATGTAGATCCTGCCACGACGCTTTGCTTGCAACTGCACCAGCTGACTGCCCCACCATTCAAAATATACACGTATCCGGTTTGTGACTTGGAGTCATCTAGATCTGTGTCGAGCTAGCATCGACGTAACCCTTTACGACGAGCTCTTCGTCACCTCCATAAACGAGAAACATATCCTTAGTCCTTTTCAGGTACTTCAGGATGTTCTTGACTGCCGTCCAGTGTTCCATGCCGGGATTACTTTGGTACCTTCCTACCAAACTTATGGCAAGGTTTACATCAGGTCTGGTACATAGCATGGCATACATAATGGACCCTATGGCCGAGGCATAGGGGATGACACTCATCTTTTCTCTATCTTCTACCGTGGTCGGGCATTGAGCCGTGCTCAATCTCACACCTTGCAATACAGGCAAGAATCCCTTCTTGGACTGATCCATATTGAACTTCTTCAGTATCTTGTCAAGGTATGTGCTTTGTGAAAGACCAATGAGGCGTCTCGATCTATCTCTATAGATCTTGATGCCTAATATATAAGCAGTTTCTCGAAGGTCCTTCATTGAAAAACACTTATTCAAGTAGGCCTTTATGCTTTCCAAGAGTTCTATATCATTTCCCATCAATAGTATGTCATCCACATACAATATGAGAAATGCTACAGAGCTCCCACTCACTTTCTTGTAAACACAGGCTTCTCCATAAATCTACGTAAACCCAAACACTTTGATAATCTCATCAAAGAAAATGTTCCAACTCCGAGATGCTTGCACCAGCCCATAGATTGAGCGTTGGAGCTTGCATGCCTTGTTAGCATTCTTAGGATCGACAAAACCTTCCGGCTGCATCATATACAATTCTTCCTTAAGGAAACCATTAAGGAATGCCGTTTTGACGTCCATTTGCCATATCTCATAATAATAGAATGTGGAAATTGCTAACATGATTCGGACGGACTTCAGCTTCACTACGGGTGAGAAGGTCTCATCATAGTCAACCCCTTGAACTTGTCGATAACCCTTACCGACAAGTCGAGCTTTATAGATGGTCACATTGCCATCCTCGTCTGTCTTCTTCTTAAAGATCCATTTATTTTCTATGGCTCGCCGATCATCAGGCAAGTCTGTCAAAATCCATACTTTGTTTTCATACATGGATCCTATCTCGGATTTCATGGCTTCAAACCATTTGTTGGAATCTGGGCCCGCCATCGCTTCTTCATAGTTCGAAGGTTCACCATTGTCTGACAACATTATTTCTAGGACAGGGTTGCCATAGCATTCTGGTGTGGAACGTGTCCTTGTGGACCTATGAAGTTCAGTAGTAACTTGATCTGAAGTTCCTTGATCATCATCATTAACTTCCTCTCTAGTCGGTGCAGGCACCATAGAAACATTTTCTTGAGCTGTGCTACTTTCCGGTTCAAGAGGCAGTACTTCATCAAGTTCTACTGTCCTCCCACTTACTTCTTTCGAGAGAAACTCTTTCTCTAGAAAGGATCCATTCTTGGCAACAAAGATCTTGCCTTCGGATCTGAGGTAGAAGGTATACCCAATAGTTTCCTTAGGGTACCCTATGAAGACGCATCTTTCCGACTTGGGTTCGAGCTTTTCAGGTTGAAGTTTCTTGACATAAGCATCGCATCCCCAAACTTTCAGAAATGACAACTTAGGTTTCTTCCCAAACCATAATTCATATGGCGTCGTCTCAACGGATTTCAACGGAGCCCCATTTAAAGTGAATGCGACAGTCTCTAAAGAATAACCCCAAAATGATAGCGGTAGATCGGCAAGAGACAGCATACATCGCACCATATCTAATAGAGTGTAATTACGACGTTCGGACACACCATTACACCAAGGTGTTCCAGGCGGCGTGAGTTTTGAAACAATTCCACATTTCCTTAAGTGTGTGCCAAATTCCTCACTCAAATATTCCCCTCCACGATTTGATCGTAAGAACTTTATTTTCCTGTCACGTTGATTCTCAACCTTATTCTGAAATTCCTTGAACTTTTCAAAGGTCTCAGACTTGTGTTTCATTAAGTAGACATACCCATATCTACTTAATTCATCAGTGAGGGTGAGAACATAACAATAACCACCGCGAGCCTCAATGCTCATTGGACCGCATACATCAGTATGTATGATTTCCAATAAGTTGGTTTCTCGCTCTATTGTTCTGGAGAACGGAGTATTGGACATTTTGCCCATGAGGCATGCTTTGCACGTGTCAAATCATTCATAATCAAGAGACTCCAAAAGTCCATCTGCATGGAGTTTCTTCATGCGTTTGACACCAATGTGACCAAGGCGGCAGTGCCACAAGTATGTGGGACTCTCATTATCAATCTTACATCTTTTGGCATTCACACTATGAATATGTGTAACATCATGTTGGAAATATGCCCTAGAGGCAATAATAAAATGGTTATTATTGTATTTCCTTGTTCATGATAATTGTCTATTGTTCATGCTATAATTGTATTAACTGGAAACCGTAATACATGTGTGAATACATAGACCACAACATGTCCCTAGTAAGCCTCTAGTTGACTAGCTCGTTGATCAATAGATGGTCATGGTTTCCCGACCATGGACATTGGATGTCATTGATAACGGGATCACATCATTAGGAGAATGATGTGATGGACAAGACCCAATCCTAAGCGTAGCACACGATCGTGTAGTTCGTTTGCTAAAGCTTTTCTAATGTCAAGTATCTTTTCCTTAGACCATGAGATTGTGCAACTCTCGGATACTGTAGGAATACTTTGGGTGCACCAAATGTCACAACGTAACTGGGTGGCTATAAAGGTGCACTACGGGTATCTCCGAAAGTGTCTGTTGGGTTGGCACGAATCGAGACTGGGATTTGTCACTCCGTATGACGGAGAGGTATCTCTGGGCCCACTCGGTAAGACATCATCGTAATGAGCTCAATGTGACTAAGGGTTTGTCACGGGATGATGTGTTACGGAACAAGTAAAGTGACTTGCCGGTAACGAGATTGAACGAGGTATTGGGATACCGACGATCGAATCTCGGGCAAGTAACATACTGATTGACAAAGGGAACTGTATACGGGACTGAGTGAATCCTCGACATCATGGTTCATCTGATGAGATTATCGTAGAGCATGTGGGAGCCAACATGGGTATCCAGATCCGGCTGTTGGTTATTGACCGGAGAGTTGTCTTGGTCATGTCTACGTGTCTCCCGAACCCGTAGGGACTACACACTTAAGGTTCGGTGACGCTAGAGTTGTAGAGATATTAGTACGTGGTTAACCGAAAGTTTTTTGGAGTCCCGGATGAGATCCGAGATGTCACGAGGAGTTTCATAATGGTCCGGAGGTAAAGATTTATATACAGGAAGTCCAGTTTCAGCCACCGAGAGAGTTTCGGGGGTCACTGGTATTGTACCGGGACCACCGAAAGGGCCCGGGGGTCCACCGGGTGGGGCCACCTATCCCGGAGGGCCCCATGGGCTGAAGTGGCATGGGAACTAGCCCCTGGAGGGCTGGTGCACCCACCCAAGGGCCCAAGGCGCCCCTTGGTTGGAAACCCTAGGGGGCCGTTGCCCCCCGAGGGGGCATGCGCCCCCTGGTTGGAAACCCTAAGGGGGCCGTTGCCCCCCTCTAGATGGGATCTCCAAGGGGGCATGCACCCCCCTAGCCCCTATATATAGTGGAGGGGAGGGAGGGCAGCCACACCCTAAGCCCTAGCGCCTCCCTCTCCCTCCCGTGACACCTCTTCCTCCTCTAGTAGCGCTTGGCGAAGCCCTGCTGGAATCCCGTTGCTTCCACCACCACGCCGTCGTGCTCCTGGATCTCCATCAACTTCTCCTTCCCCTTGCTGGATGAAGAAGGAGGAGACGTCTCCGCTCCACACGTGTGTTGAACGCGGAGGTGCTGTCCGTTCAGCGCTAGGATCATCGATGATTTGGATCACGATGAGTACGACTCCATCAACCCCGTTCTCTTCAACGCTTCTGCTCGCGATATACAAGGGTATGTGGATGCACTCCTCTCTCTCTCTCTCTCGTTGCTAGATGACTCCACAGATTGATCTTGGTGATGCGTAGAAAATTTTAAATTTCTGCTATGATCCCCTACAGTGGCATCATGAGCTAGGTCTGTGCGTAGTTTCTATGCACGAGTAGAACACAAGTTGTCATGGGCGTCGATTTTGTCAATTCACTTGCCGTTACTAGTCTTATCTCAATTCGGCGGCATCGTGGGATGAAGCGGCCCTGACCGACCTTACACGTACACTTATGTGAGACTGGTTCCACCGACTGACATGCACTAGTTGCATAAGGTGGCTAGCGGGTGTCTGTCTCTCCCACTTTAGTCGGATCGGATTCGATGAAAAGGGTCCTTTTGAAGGGTAAATAGAAATTGGCATATCACGTTGTGGTTTTGGCGTAGGTAAGAAACGTTCTTGCTAGAAACCTCTAGCAGCCACGTAACAAACTTGCAACAACAATTAGAGGACGTCTAACTTGTTCTTGCAGCATATGCCGTGTGATGTGATATGGCCAAAAGGATGTGATGAATGATATATGTGATGTATGAGATTGATCATGTTCTTGTAATAGGAATCACGACTTGCATGTCGATGAGTATGACAACTGGCAGGAGCCATAGGAGTTGTCTTAATTTATTTATGACCTGCGTGTCAACATAAATGTCATGTAATTGAAGGAAATATGCCCTAGAGGCAATAATAAAGTTATTATTTATTTCCTTATATCATGATAAATGTTTATTATTCATGCTAGAATTGTATTAACCGGAAACATAATACATGTGTGAATACATAGACAAACAGAGTGTCACTAGTATGCCTCTACTTGACTAGCTCGTTAATCAAAGATGGTTAAGTTTCCTAACCATGAACAATGTGTTGTTATTTGATTAAAGAGGTCACATCATTAGTTGAATGATCTGATTGACATGACCCATTTCATTAGCTTAGCACCCGATCGTTTAGTATGTTGCTATTGCTTTCTTCATGACTTATACATGTTCCTATGACTATGAGATTATGCAACTCCCGTTTGCCGGAGGAACACTTTGGGTGCTACCAAACGTCACAACGTAACTGGGTGATTATAAAGGAGTACTACAGGTGTCTCCAATGGTAGATGTTGGGTTGGCATATTTCGAGATTAGGATTTGTCACTCTGATTGTCGGAGAGGTATCTCTGGGCCCTCTCGGTAATACACATTGCACAAGCCTTGCAAGCATTGCAACTAATGAGTTAGTTGCGGGATGATGTATTACAGAACGAGTAAAGAGACTTGCCGGTAACGAGATTGAACTAGGTATTGGATACCGATGATCGAATCTCGGGCAAGTAACATACCGATGACAAAGGGAACAACGTATGTTGTTATGCGGTCTGACCGATAAAGATCTTCATAGAATATGTAGGAGCCAATATGGGCATCCAGGTCCCGCTATTGGTTATTGACCGGAGACGTGTCTCGGTCATGTCTACATTGTTCTCGAACCGTAGGGTCCGCACGCTTAACGTTACGATGACAGTTATTATGAGTTTATGCATTTTGTTGTACCGAAGGTTGTTCGGAGTCCCGGATGAGATCACGGACATGACGAGGAGTCTCGAAATGGTCGAGATGTAAAGATTGATATATTGGAAGCCTATGTTTGGACATCGGAAGTGTTCCGGGTGAAATTGGGATTTTACCGGATTACCGGGAGGGTTACCGGAACCCCCCGGGAGCCAAATGGGCCAACATGGGCCTTAGTGGAAAGGTGAGAGGGCAGCCCACATAGGGCTGCGCCTCCCCCCCTCTCCCTAGTCCTATTAGGACTAGGAGAGGGGCCGGCCACCTCTCTCTCTCCCCTTTGAAGGATTCCTAGTTGGACTAGGATTGGAGGGGGGAGTCCTACTCCCGGTAGGAGTAGGACTCCTCCTGCGCCTCCCTCCTTTGGCCGGCCAGCTCCCTCCCCTCCAACCTTTATATACGGGGGCAGGGGACACCCCAAGACACACAAGTTGATCCTTGAGATCGTTCCTTAGCCGTGTGCGGTGCCCCCTGCCACCAAATTCCACCTCGATCGTACCGTTGTAGTGCTTAGGCGAAGCCCTGCGTCGGTAGTACATCAAGATCATCATCACGCCGTCGTGCTGACGGAACTCCTCCCCGAAGCTTTGCTGGATCGGAGCCCGGGGATCGTCATCGAGCTGAATGTGTGCTAAGAACTCGGAGGTGCCGGAGTAACGGTGCTTGGATCGGTCGGATCGGGAAGAAGATGTACGACTACTTCCTCTACGTTGTGTCAACGCTTCCGTTGCAATCTACAAGGGTACGTAGATCAGACTCTCCCCCTCGTTGCTATGCATCACCATGATCTTGCGTGTGCGTAGGAATTTTTTTGAAATTACTACGTTCCCCAACAGTGGCATCCGAGCCTAGGTTTTATGGTTTGATGTTATTTGCACGAGTAGAACACAAGTGAGTTGTGGGCGATACAAGTCATACTGCCTACCAGCACGTCATACTTTGGTTCGGCGGTATTGTTGGACGAGACGACCCGGACCAACCTTACGCGTACGCTTATGCGAGACCGGTTCCCTCGACGTGCTTTGCACATAGATGGCTTGCGGGCGACTGTCTCTCCAACTTTAGTTGAACCGCGTATGGCTACGCCCGGTCCTTGAGAAGGTTAAAACGGAGTCTATTTGACAAACTATCGTTGTGGTTTTGATGCGTAGGTGAGATGAGTTCTTGCTTAAGCCCATAGCAGCCACGTAAAACTTGCAACAACAAAGTAGAGGACGTCTAACTTGTTTTTGCAGGGCATGTTGTGATGTGATATGGTCAAGGCATGATGCTGATTTTATTGTATGAGATGATCATGTTTTGTAACCAAGTTATCGGCAACTGGCAGGAGCCATATGGTTGTCGCTTTATTGTATGCAATGCAATCACGATGTAATGCTTTACTTTATTGCTAAGCGGTAGTGATAGTCGTGGAAGCATAAGATTGGCGAGACGACAACGATGCTACAATGGAGATCAAGGTGTCGCGCCGGTGACGATGGTGATCATGACGGTGCTTCGGAGATGGAGATCACAAGCACAAGATGATGATGGCCATATCATATCACTTATATTGATTGCATGTGATGTTTATCTTTTATGCATCTTATCTTGCTTTGATTGACGGTAGCATTATAAGATGATCTCTCACTAAATTATCAAGAAGTGTTCTCCCTGAGTATGCACCGTTGCGAAAGTTCTTCGTGCTGAGACACCACGTGATGATCGGGTGTGATAGGCTCTACGTTCAAATACAACGGGTGCAAAACAGTTGCACACGCGGAATACTCAGGTTATACTTGACGAGCCAAGCATATACAGATATGCCCTCGGAACACGGAGACCGAAAGGTCGAGCGTGAATCATATAGTAGATATGATCAACATAATGATGTTCACCGATGAAACTACTCCATCTCACGTGATGATCGGACATGGTTTAGTTGATTTGGATCACGTGATCACTTAGAGGATTAGAGGGATGTCTATCTAAGTGGGAGTTCTTAAGTAATATGATTAATTGAACTTAAATTTATCATGAACTTAGTACCTGATAGTATCTTGCTTGTTTATGTTGATTGTAGATAGATGGCTCGTGCTGTTGTTCCGTTGAATTTTAATGCGTTCCTTGAGAAAGCAAAGTTGAAAGATGATGGTAGCAATTTCACGGACTGGGTCCGTAACTTGAGGATTATCCTCATTGCTGCACAGAAGAATTACGTCCTGGAAGCACCGCTAGGTGCCAGGCCTGCTGCTGGAGCAACACCATATGTTATGAACGTCTGGCAGAGCAAAGCTGATGACTACTCGATAGTTCAGTGTGCCATGCTTTACGGCTTAGAATCGGGACTTCAACGACGTTTTGAACGTCATGGAGCATATGAGATGTTCCAGGAGTTGAAGTTAATATTTCAAGCAAATGCCCGGATTGAGAGATATGAAGTCTCCAATAAGTTCTATAGCTGCAAGATGGAAGAGAACAGTTCTATCAGTGAGCATATACTCAAAATGTCTGGGTATAACAATCACTTGATTCAGATGGGAGTTAATCTTCCAGATGATTGCGTCATTGACAGAATTCTCCAATCACTGCCACCAAGCTACAAGAGCTTCGTGATGAACTATAATATGCAAGGGATGAACAAGACTATTCCCGAGCTCTTCGCAATGCTGAAAGCTGCGGAGGTAGAAATCAAGAAGGAGCATCAAGTGTTGATGGTTAACAAAACCACTAGTTTCAAGAAAAAGGGCAAAGGGAAGAAGAAGGGGAACTTCAAGAAGAACGGCAAGGAAGTTGCTGCTCAGGAGAAGAAACCCAAGTCTGGACCTAAGCCTGAAACTGAGTGCTTCTACTGCAAGCAGACTGGTCACTGGAAGCGGAACTGCCCCAAGTATTTGGCGGATAAGAAGGATGGCAAGGTGAACAAAGGTATATGTGATATACATGTTATTGATGTGTACCTTACTAATGCACGTAGTAGCACCTGGGTATTTGATACTGGTTCTGTTGCTAATATTTGCAACTCGAAACAGGGACTACGGATTAAGCGAAGATTAGCTAAGGACAAGGTGACGATGCGCGTGGAAAACGGTTCCAAAGTTGATGTGATCGCGGTCGGCACGCTACCTCTACATCTACCTTCGGGATTAATATTAGACCTAAATAATTGTTATTTGGTGCCAGCGTTGAGCATGAACATTATATCTGGATCTTGTTTAATGCGAGACGGTTATTCATTTAAATTGGAGAATAATGGTTGTTCTATTTATATGAGTAATATCTTTTATGGTCATGCACCCTTGAAGAGTGGTCTATTCTTGTTAAATCTCGATAGTAGTGATACACATATTCATAATGTAGAAGCCAAAAGATGCAGAGTTGATAATGATAGTGCAACTTATTTGTGGCACTGCCGTTTAGGTCATATCGGTGTAAAGCGCATGAAGAAACTCCATACTGATGGACTTTTGGAACCACTTGATTATGAATCACTTGGTACTTGCGAACCGTGCCTCATGGGCAAGATGACTAAAACACCGTTCTCCGGTACTATGGAGAGAGCAACAGATTTATTGGAAATCATACATACTGATGTATGTGGTCCGATGAATATTGAGGCTCGTGGCGGATATCGTTATTTTCTCACCTTCACAGATGATTTAAGCAGATATGGGTATATCTACTTAATGAAACACAAGTCTGAAACATTTGAAAAGTTCAAGGAATTTCAGAGTGAAGTTGAAAATCATCGTAACAAGAAAATAAAGTTTCTACGATCTGATCATGGAGGAGAATATTTGAGTTACGAGTGTGGTATACATTTAAAAAAATTGTGGAATAGTTTCGCAACTCACGCCACCCGGAACACCACAGCGTAATGGTGTGTCCGAATGTCGTAATCGTACTTTACTAGATATGGTACGATCTATGATGTCTCTTACTGATTTACCGCTATCGTTTTGGGGATACGCTTTAGAGACGGCCGCATTCACGTTAAATAGGGCACCATCAAAATCCGTTGAGACGACGCCTTATGAACTGTGGTTTGGCAAGAAACCAAAGTTGTCGTTTCATAAAGTTTGGGGTTGCGATGCTTATGTGAAAAAGCTTCAACCTGATAAGCTCGAACCCAAATCGGAGAAATGTGTCTTCATAGGATATCCAAAGGAAACTATTGGATACACCTTCTATCACAGATCCGAAGGCAAGACTTTTGTTGCTAAATTCGGAAACTTTCTTGAGAAGGAGTTTCTCTCGAAAGAAGTGAATGGGAGGAAAGTAGAACTTGACGAGGTAACTGTACCCGCTCCCTTATTAGAAAGTAGTACATCACAGAAAACTGTTTCTGCGACACCTACACCAATAAGTGAGGAAGTTAATGATAATGATCATGAAACTTCAGAACAAGATACTACTGAACCTCGTAGATCAACCAGAGCAAGATCCGCGCCAGAGTGGTACGGTAATCCAGTTCTGGAAGTCATGCTGCTAGATCATGATGAACCTACGAACTATGAAGAAGCGATGGTGAGCCCAGATTCCACAAAGTGGCTTGAAGCCATGAAATCTGAGATGGGATCCATGTATGAGAACAAAGTATGGACTTTGGTTGACTTGCCCGATGATCGGCAAGCAATTGAGAATAAATGGATCCTCAAGAAAAAGACTGACGCTGACGGTAATGTTACTGTCTATAAAGCTCGACTTGTCGCAAAAGGTTTTCGACAAGTTCAAGGGGTTGACTACGATGAGACCTTCTCACCCGTAGTGATGCTTAAGTCTGTCCGAATCATGTTAGCAATTGCCGCGTTTTATGATTATGAAATATGGCAGATGGATGTCAAAACTGCATTCCTGAATGGATTTATGGAAGAAGAGTTGTATATGATGCAACCGGAAGGTTTTGTCGATCCAAAGGGAGCTAACACAGTGTGCAAACTCCAGCGATCCATTTATGGACTGGTGCAAGCATCTCGGAGTTGGAATAAACGCTTTGATAGTGTGATCAAAGCATTTGGCTTTATACAGACTTTTGGAGAAGCCTGTATTTACAAGAAAGTGAGTGGGAGCTCTGTAGCATTTCTGATATTATATGTGGATGACATATTGCTGATTGGAAATGATATAGAATTTCTGGATAGCATAAAGGGATACTTGAATAAGAGTTTTTCAATGAAAGACCTCGGTGAAGCTGCTTACATATTGGGCATTAAGATCTATAGAGATAGATCAAGACGCTTAATTGGACTTTCACAAAGCACATACCTTGACAAGATTTTGAAGAAGTTCAAAATGGATCAAGCAAAGAAAGGGTTCTTGCCTGTGTTACAAGGTGTGAAGTTAAGTCAGACTCAATGCCCGACCACTGCAGAAGATAGAGAGAAAATGAAAGATGTTCCCTATGCTTCAGCCATAGGCTCTATCATGTATGCAATGTTGTGTACCAGACCTGATGTGTGCCTTGCTATAAGTTTAGCAGGGAGGTACCAAAGTAATCCAGGAGTGGATCACTAGACAACGGTCAAGAACATCCTGAAATACCTAAAAAGGACTAAGGATATGTTTCTCGTATATGGAGGTGACAAAGAGCTCACCGTAAGAGGTTACGTTGATGCAAGCTTTGACACTGATCCGGGCGATTCTAAATCGCAAACCGGATACGTGTTTACTTTAAACGGTGGAGCTGCAGTTGGTGCAGTTCTAAACAAAGCGTCGTAGCGGGATCTACATGTGAAGCGGAGTACATAGATGCTTCGGAAGCAGCGAACGAAGGAGTCTGGATGAAGGAGTTCATATCCGATCTAGGTGTCATACCTAGTGCATCGGGTCCAATGAAAATCTTTTGTGACAATACTGGTGCAATTGCTTTGGCAAAGGAATCCAGATTTCACAAAAGGACCAAACACATCAAGAGACGCTTCAATTCCATCCGGGATCTAGTCCAGGTGGGAGACATAGAGATTTGCAAGATACATACGGATATGAATGTTGCAGACCCGTTGACTAAGCCTCTTCCACGAGCAAAACATGATCAGCACCAAGGCTCCATGGGTGTTAGAATCATTACTGTGTAATCTAGATTATTGACTCTAGTGCAAGTGGGAGACTGAAGGAAATATGCCCTAGAGGCAATAATAAAGTTATTATTTATTTCCTTATATCATGATAAATGTTTATTATTCATGCTAGAATTGTATTAACCGGAAACATAATACATGTGTGAATACATAGACAAACAGAGTGTCACTAGTATGCCTCTACTTGACTAGCTCGTTAATCAAAGATGGTTAAGTTTCCTAACCATGAACAATGTGTTGTTATTTGATTAACGAGGTCACATCATTAGTTGAATGATCTGATTGACATGACCCATTTCATTAGCTTAGCACCCGATCGTTTAGTATGTTGCTATTGCTTTCTTCATGACTTATACATGTTCCTATGACTATGAGATTATGCAACTCCCATTTGCTGGAGGAACACTTTGGGTGCTACCAAACGTCACAACGTAACTGGGTGATTATAAAGGAGTACTACAGGTGTCTCCAATGGTAGATTTTGGGTTGGCATATTTCGAGATTAGGATTTGTCACTCTGATTGTCGGAGAGGTATCTCTGGGCCCTCTCGGTAATACACATTACACAAGCCTTGCAAGCATTGCAACTAATGAGTTAGTTGCGGGATGATGTATTACAGAACGAGTAAAGAGACTTGTCGGTAACGAGATTGAACTAGGTATTGGATACCGACGATCGAATCTCGGGCAAGTAACATACCGATGACAAAGGGAACAACGTATGTTGTTATGCGGTCTAACCGATAAAGATCTTCGTAGAATATGTAGGAGCCAATATGGGCATCCAGGTCCCGCTATTGGTTATTAACCGGAGACGTGTCTCGGTCATGTCTACATTGTTCTCGAACCGTAGGGACCGCACGCTTAACGTTACGATGACAGTTATTATGAGTTTATGCATTTTGATGTACCGAATGTTGTTCGGAGTCCCGGATGTGATCACGGACATGACGAGGAGTCTCGAAATGGTCGAGACATAAAGATTGATATATTGGAAGCCTATGTTTGGACATCGGAAGTGTTCCGGGTGAAATCGGGATTTTACCGGATCACCGGGAGGTTACCGGAACCCCCCGGGAGTCATATGGGCCTTATTGGGCTTTAGTGGAAAGGTGAAAGGGGCTGCCCATAGTGGGCTGCGCGCCTCCCCCTCCCCTAGTCCTATTAGGACTAGGAGAGGTGGCCGGCCACCTCTCTCCCTCTCTTTCCCCTTGGGAGTCCTATTAGGAATAGGATTGGGGGGGAGTCCTACTCCCGGTAGGAGTAGGACTCCTCCTGCGCCTCCATAGGCTTGGCCGGCCAGCCCTCCCCCTGGCAACCTTTATATACGGGGGCAGGGGCACCTCTAGACACACAAGTTGATCATTGAGATCGTTCCTTAGCCGTGTGCGGTGCCCCCTGCCACCAAATTCCACCTCGATCATATCGTTGTAGTGCTTAGGCGAAGCCCTGCGTCGGTAGTACATCAAGATCGTCACCACGCCATCGTGCTGACGGAACTCCTCCCCGAAGCTTTGCTGGATCGGAGCCCAGGGGATCGTCATCGAGTTGAACGTGTGCTAAGAACTCGGAGGTGCCAGAGTAATGGTGCTTGGATCGGTCGGATCGGGAAGAAGACGTACGACTACTTCCTCTACGTTGTGTCAACGCTTCCATTGCAATCTACAAGGGTACGTAGATCAGACACTCCCCCTCGTTGCTATGCATCACCATGGTCTTGCGTGTGCGTAGGAAATTTTTTGAAATTACTACGTTCCCCAACAGTAATTACTTTACTTTATCGCTAACCGTTAGCCATAGTAGTAGAAGTAATAGTTGGCGAGACAATTTCATGAAGACACGATGATGGAGATCATGATGATGGAGGTCCTGGTGTCATGCCGGTGACAATGATGATCATGGCGCCCCGAAGATGGAGATCAAAAGGAGCAAAATGATATTGGCCATATCATGTAACTATTTGATTGCATGTGATGTTTATCATGTTTCACATCTTATTTGCTTAGAACGACGGTAGCATAAATAAGATGATCCCTCGCAATAATCTCAAGAAAGTGTTCCCCCTAACTGTGCACCATTGCTAAGGTCCGTTGTTCCAAAGCACCACGTGATGATCGCGTGTGATAGGTTCTAACGTTCGCATACAATGGGTGTAAGCCAGATTTACACACGCAATACACTTAGATTGACTTGACAAGCCTAGCATGTACAGACATGGCCTCGGAACACGGAAGACCGAAAGGTCTAACATGAGTCGTATAGAAGATACGATCAATATGATGGCCTGGCTTATTAGGGATGATAGACTACTCATATCAATAAGGAATTCCTTCTTTTCCGGGAGCCCATTCAGACAGAACTCCAAAGTTAAGCGTGCTCAGCTTGGAGCAGTGTCAGGATGGGTGACCGACCGGGAAGTTGCTCCCGGGTGCGCACGAGTGAGGACAAAGTGCGCAGAAAAGACTAGTAATGATCTGTGGGGCCTGTCTAGATCTCGCCAGGAGTAACGACCACCGGCGGGTGTGTCCGGGGCGTTACAAGTTGGTATCAGAGCGGACCCTCGCGGTTACACGGATGGTTGTGGACAGGTGCGTTGTCATGTTGTTCATGACGGTTGTGACCCGTCGTGGCACACGGCATGGCACATGTACTGGACTGGAAGCACAGATGTATGTGCCAAGAGGGAACGTTCCTGTGGCCCGACGAGGACGTCGGTTCCTCTGAGTCGGGGTGTATATGATGGCCTGGCTTATTAGGGATGATAGACTACTCATATCAATAAGGAATTCCTTCTTTTCCGGGAGCCCATTCAGATAGAACTCCAAAGTTAAGCATGCTCAGCTTGGAGTAGTGTCAAGATGGGTGACCGACCGGGAAGTTGCTCCCGGGTGCGCACGAGTGAGGACAAAGTGCACAGAAAAGACTAGTATTAATCTATGGGGCAAGTCTAGATCTCGCCAGGAGTAACGACCACCGGCGGGTGTGTCCGGGTCGTTACAATCAACATGAAGATGTTCACCGATGATGACTAGTCCTTCTCACGTGATGATCGGACACAGCCTAGTTGACTCGGATCATGTATCACTTAGATGACTAGAGGGATGTCTATCTAAGTGGGAGTTCACTGAATAATTTGATTAGATGAACTTAATTATCATGAACATAGTCAAAAGGTCTTTGCAAATTATGTCGTAGCTCACGCTTTGGTTCTACTATTTTAGATATGTTCCTAGAGAAAATTTAGTTGAGATTTTACAGTAGCAATTATGCGGACTGGGTCCGTAAACTGAGGATTGTCCTCACTGTTGCACGGAAGGATTATGTCCTTAATGCACCGCTCAGTGTGCTGAACCTCGAGCGTCGTCTGTAGATGTTGGGAAACATCTGACATACACGCTTTGATGACTACGTGATAGTTCAGTGCATAATGCTAACGGTTTAGAATTGTGGCACCAAAGATGTTTTTGAAACGTCGCAGAATGTATGAGATGTTCCAAAGACTGAAATTGGGATTTTAGACTAGTGCCCACGTCAAGAGGTATGAGACCTCTGACAAGTTTCTTAAGCCCGCAAACTAAGGGAGAAAAGCTCAATCGTTGAGCATGTGCTCAGATTGTCTGAGTACTACAATCGCTTGAATCGAGTGGGAGTTGATCTTTCAGATGAGATAGTGATGGTTCTCCATAGTCACTGCCACCAAGCTATTGGAGCTTCATGATGAACTATAACATATCAGGGATAGACATGATGATCCTCGAGCAACTTGCGATGTTTGACACCTCGAAAGTAGAAATCAAGTAGGAGCATCAATTGTTGATGGTTAAACCACTAGTTTCAAGAAGGGCAAGGGAAAGAAGGGATACTTCATGAAACGACAAATCGGTTGCTGCTCTAGTGAAGAAATCCAAGGTTGAACCCAAACCCGAGACTAAGTGCTTCTGTAATGAGGGGAACGGTCACTGAAGCAGAACTATCCTAGATACTTGGTAGATGAGAAGGCTGGCAAGGTCGACAGAAGTATTTTGAATATACGTTATATTATTGTGTACTTTACTAGTACTCCTAGTAGCACCAGGGTAATAAATACCGGTTCGGCTACTAAGTGTTAGTAACTCGAAATAAAAGGCTACGGAGACTAGCTAAAGGTGAGATGACGATATGTATTGAAAGTGTTTCCAAGGTTGATGTGATCAAACATCACACGCTCCATCTACCATCGGGATTGGTGTTAAACTGAAATAATTGTTATTTGGTGTTTGCGTTGAGCATAGACATGATTGGATTATGTTTATCGCTATACGGTTATTCATTTAAGGAGAATAATGGTTACTCTGTTTATTTGAATAATACCTTCAATGGTCTTGCACCTAAAATGAATGGTTTATTGAATCTCGATCGTAGTGATACACATGTTCATGCCAAAAGATATAAGATAGTAATGATAGTACCACATACTTGTGGCACTGCCATTTGAGTCATGTTGGTATAAAACGCATGAAGAAGCTCCATGTTGATGGATCTTTGGACTCACCCGTTATGAAAAGATTGAGACATGCGAACCATGTCTATTGGTAGATATGCATGAAGAAACTCCATACAGATGGATCATTTGGACTCACTTGATTTCGAATCACTTGAGACATGCAAATCATACCACATGGGCAATATGACTAAAAGACCTCGTTTTCAGTAAGATGGAACAAGAAAGCAACTTGTTGGAAGTAATACATTTTGATGTGTGCAGTCCAATGAGTGTTGAGGCACGCAGTGGATATCGTTATGTTCTTACTTCACAGATGATTTGAGTAGATGCTGAGTATATTTACTTGATGAAACACAAGTCTGAATTATTGAAAGGTTTAAGTAATTTCAGAGTGAAGATCGTCGTGACAAGAGGATAAAATGTCTATGATATGATCATAGAGATGAATATATGAGTTATGAGTTTGGCACACAATTAAGACACTGTGGCAATTGTTACACAACTAATGCCGCCTGGAACACCATAGTGTGATGGTGTGTCCGAACAGCATAACTGCACCCTATTGGATATGGTGCATACCATGATGTCTCTTACCGAATTACCACTATCGTTTATGGGTTAGGCATTAGAGACAACCGCATTCACTTTAAATAGGGCACCACGCAATTCCGTTGAGACGACACCATATGAACTATGGTTTAGAGAAACCTAAGCTATCGTTTCTTAAAAGTTTGGGGCTGTGACGCTTATGTGAAAAAGTTTCAGGCTGATAAGCTCGATCCCAAAGCGGATAAATGCATCTTCATAGAATACCCAAAACAGTTTGCTATACCTCCTATTTCAGATCCGAAGCAAAAGTGATTGTTTCTAGAAACAGGTCCTTTCTCGAGGAAAAGTTTCTCTCGAATGAATCGAGTGGGAGGATGATGTAGACTTGATAAGCTTATTGAACCTTCACTTCAACTAGTTTGTAGCAGGGCACAGGAAGTTGTTCCTGTGGCACCTACACCAATTGAAGTGGAAGCTTATGATAGTGATCATGAAACTTCGGATCAAGTCACTACCAAACCTCATAGGTCGACAAGGATGCGTACTACTTCAGAGAGGTACGTAATCCTGTCTTGGAAGTCATGTTGCTAGACAACAATGAACCTACGAGCTATGGAGAAGCGATGGTGGGCCGGATTCCGATGAATGGCTCGAGGCCATAAAATCCGAGAGAGGATCCATGTATAAAACAAAGTATAGACTTTGGAAGAACTACTTGATGGTCGTAAGGCTATTGGGTGTAGATGGATTTTAAAAGGAAGACGGACAATGATGGTAAGTCTCACCATTAAGAAAGCTCGACTTGTCATTAAGATGTTTCCCGACAAGTTCAAGGAGTTGACTACGATGAGAATTTCTCACTCGTAGCGATGCTAAGAGTCTGCTGGAATTATGTTAGCAGTTACTGCATTATTTATGAAATCTTGCAGATAGGATGTCAAAACATTGTTTCCTCGATGATTTTCTTGAGGAAAGGTTGTATGTGATACAACCAGAAGGTTTTGTCAATCCTAAATGATGCTGACAAGTATGCAAAGCTCCAGCAATCCTTCTAAGGACTGGAGTAAGCATCTCGGAGTTGGAGTGTACGCTTTGATGAGATGATCAAAGATTTTGGGTTTATACAAAGTTTATGAGAAACTTGTATTTCCAAAGAAGTGAGTGGGAGCACTATAGAATTTTTGATGAGTATATGTTGTTAACATATTGTTGATCAGAAATGATGTAGAATTTCTAGAAAGCATACAGGGTTATTTGAAAAGTGTTTTTCAATGGAAAACCTGGATTAAGCTACTTGAACATTGAGCATCAAGATCTATAAGGATAGATCAAAAACGCTTAATAGTACTTTCAAATGAATACATACCGTGACAAGATTTTGAAGGAGTTCAAAATAGATCAGCAAAGAAGGAGTTCTTGGCTGTGTTACAAGGTGTGAGCATTGAGTAAGAATCAAGACCTGACCACGGCAGAATAGAGAGAATGGACGAAGGTCATTCCCTATGCTTTAGACGTAGGCTCTACAGTATGCTATGCTGTGTACCGCACCTGAAGTGTGCCTTGCCATGAGTCAGTCAAGGGGTACATGAGTGATCCAGGAATGGATCACATGATAGCGGTCGAACTTATCCTTAGTAACTAGTGGACTAAGGAATTTTCTCGATTATGGAGGTGGTAAAAGAGTTCGTCGTAAAGGGTTACGTCAATGCAAACTTTGACACTAATCCGAATGACTCTGAGTAGTAAACCGGATTCGTATAGTAGAGCAGTTATTTGGAATATCTCAAAGTAGCACGTGGTAGCTGCATCTACAAGATGACATAGAGATTTTTAAAGCACACATGGATCTGAAAGGTTCAGACCCATTGACTAATAAACCTCTCTCATAACCGATATGAACAAACCCCATGGGTGTTGGATTCATTACAGTCACATGGTGATGTGAACTAGATTATTGACTCTAGTGCAAGTGGGAGACTGTTGGAAATATGCCCTAGAGGCAATAATAAAATGGTTATTATTGTATTTCCTTGTTCATGATAATTGTCTATTGTTCATGCTATAATTGTATTAAATGGAAACCGTAATACATGTGTGAATACATAGACCTCAACATGTCCCTAGTAAACCTCCAGTTGACTAGCTCGTCGATCAATAGATGGTCATGGTTTCCTGACCATGGAGATTGGATGTCATTGATAACGGGATCACATCATTAGGAGAATGATGTGATGGACAAGACCCAATCCTAAGCGTAGCACAAGATCGTGTAGTTCGTTTGCTAAAGCTTTTCTAATGTCAAGTATCTTTTCCTTAGACCATGAGATTGTGCAACTCCCGGACACTATAGGAAAACTTTGCGTGTGCCAAACGTCACAACATAACTAGGTGGCTATAAAGGTGCACTATGGGTATCTTCGAAAGTGTTTGTTGGGTTGGCACGAATCGAGACTGGGATTTGTAACTCCGTATGACGAAGAGGTATCTCTGGGCCCACTCGATAAGACATCATCGTAATGAGCTCAATGTGACTAAGGGTTGGTCACGGGATGATGTGTTATAGAACGAGTAAAGTGACTTGCCGGTAACGAGATTGAACGAGGTATTGGGATACCGACGATCGAATCTCGCGCAAGTAACATACCAATTGACAAAGGGAACTGTATACGGGATTGATTGAATCCTCGACATCGTGGTTCATCCAATGAGATTATCGTGGAGCATGTGGGAGCCAACATGGGTATCTAGATCCCGCTATTGGTTATTGACCAGAGAGTTGTCTCGGTCATGTCTACGTGTCTCCCGAACCCGTAGGGTCTACACACTTAAGGTTCGGTGACGCTAGAGTTGTAGAGATATTAGTATGCGGTTAACCAAAAGTTGTTAGGAGGCCTGGATGAGATCCCGGACGTCACGAGGAGTTACGGAATGGTCCGGAGGTAAAGATTTATATATAGGAAGTCCAGTTTCGGCCACCGGGAGAGTTTCGGGGGTCACTGGTATTGTACCGGGACCACCGGAAGGGTCCCGAGGGTCCACTGGGTGGGGCCACCTATCTTGGAGGGCCCCATGGGCTAAAGTGGCGTGGGAACCAGCCCCTGGTGGGCTGGTGCGCCCCACCCAAGGGCCCAAGGCACCTAGGGTTGGAAACCCTAGGGGGCCGTTGCCACCCGAGGGGGCATGCGCCCCCTGGTAGGAAACCCTAAGGGGGCCATTGCCCCCCGAGGGGCCGCGGCCCAGGGGGCTGCTGCCCCCCTCTAGATGGGATCTCCAAGGGGGCATGCACCCCCTAGCCCCTATATATAGTGGAGGGGAGGGAGGGCAGCGCACCCTAAGCCCTGGCGCCACCCTCTCCCTCCTGTGACACCTCTTCCTCCTCCAGTAGCGCTTGGCGAAGGCCTGCTGGAATCCCGCTGCTTCCACCACCACGTCGTTGTGCTGCTAGATCTCCATCAACTTGTCCTTCCCCTTGCTGGATCAAGAAGGAGGAGACGTCTCCGCTCCGTACGTGTGTTGAACGCGGAGGTGCCGTCCGTTCGGCGCTAGGATCATCGGTGGTTTGGATCACGATGAGTACCACTCCATCAACCCCATTCTCTTGAACGCTTTTGCTCGCGATCTACAAGGGTATGTAGATGCACTCCTCTCTCTCTCTCGTTGCGAGATGACTACATAGATTGATCTTGGTGATGCGTACAAAATTTTAAATTTCTGCTATGATCCCCTTCACATCATGTTCGAGATTAAATAAGAATAAGCCATTGACCAGCGGGGCAGGACCATAAAACTTGTCTCTCATATAAATAGAACAACCATTATTCTCAGATTTAAATGAGTAGCCATCTCGCATTAAGTGAGATCCAAATACAATGTTCATGCTCAAAGCTGGCACTAAATAACAATTATTGAGGTTTAAAACTAATCCCGTAGGTAAATGTAGAGGTAGCGTGCCCACGGCGATCACATCGACCTTGGAACCATTCCCGACGCGCATCGTGACCTCGTCCTTCGCCAGTCTCCGCTTATTCCGCAACTCCTATTTGAGTTACAAATATGAGCAACCGCACCGGTATCAAATACCCAGGAGCTACTACGAGTGCTGGTAAGGTACACATCAATAACATGTATATCATATATACCTTTGTTATTGCTGGCCTTCTTATCCGCTATGTACTTGGGGCAGTTCTGTTTCCAGTGACCGTTTCTCTTGCAATAAAAGCACTCAGTCTCAGGCTTGGGTCCATGCTTTGGCTTCTTCCCAGCAACTGGCTTACCGGGCGTGGCAAATCCCTTGCCGTCCTTCTTGAAGTTCTTCGTACCCTTACCTTTCTTGAAACTAGTGGTTTTATTGACCATCAATACTTGATGTTCCTTTTTGATCTCCACCTCCGTTGATTTCAGCATTGAATATACCTCAGGAATGGTTTTCTCCATCCCCTGCATATTGAAATTCATCACAAAGCTCTTGTATCTAGGTGGGAGCGAGTGAAGGATTCTGTCAAAGACCGCGTCATCCGGGAGATTAACTCCCAGCTGAGAAAAGCGGTTGTGCAACCCAGACATTTTGAGTATGTGCTCGCTGACATAACTATTCTCCTCCATCTTACAACTGTAGAACTTGTCAGAGACTTCATATCTCTTGACCCGGGCATGAGCTTGGAAAACCACTTTCAACTCTTGGAACATCTCATATGCTCCGTGCTGCTCAAAATGATTTTGGAGCCCTGGTTCTAAGCTGTAAAGCATGCCGCACTGAACCAGGGAGTAATCATCACTACGCGACTGCCAGGCATTCATAACGTCTTGAGTTGCTGGGAAAACAGGTGCTTCACCTAGCGGTGCTTCAAGGACATATGCTTTCTTGGTATCTATGAGGATAATCCTCAGGTTACAGACTCAGTCTGTGTAGTTGCTACATGGTCTTTCAGCTTGGTTTTCTCTAGGAACACATTGAAGTTGAGGGCAACATTAGCGTGGGCCATTTGATCTACAAGACATATTGCAAATATTTTTAGACTATGTTCATGATAATTAAGTTCAGCTAATCAAATTATTTAATGAACTCCCACTCAGATAGACATCCCTTTAGTCATCTAAGTGATACATGATCCGAGTCAACTAGGCCATGTCCGATCATCACGTGAGACGGACTAGTCATCATCGGTGAAAATCTTCATGTTGATCGTATCTTCTATACGACTCATGTTCGACCTTTCAGTCTTTCGTGTTCCGAGGCCATGTCTGTACATGCTAGGCTCGTCAAGTCAACCTAAGTGTATTGCGTGTGTAAATCTGGCTTACACCCGTTGTATGCGAACGTTAGAACCTATCACACCCGATCATCACGTGGTGCTTCGGAGCAACGGACCTTAGCAACGATGCACATTTAGGGGGAACACTTTCTTGAAATTATTGTGAGGGATCATCTTATTTAAGCTACCTCCATTCTAAGCAAATAAGATGTAAAAACATGATAAACATCACATGCAATCAAATAGTGACATGATATGGCCAATATCATTTTGCTCCTTTTGATCTCCATCTTCGGGGCGCCATGATCATCTTGTCACTGGCATGACACCATGATCTCCATCATCGTGTGTTCATGAAGTTGTCTCGCCAACTATTACTTCTACTACTATGGCTAACGGTTAGCAATAAAGTAAAGTAATTACATGGCGTTTTCAGTGACACGCAGGTCACACAATAAATAAAGACAACTCCTATGGCTCTTGCCGGTTGTCATACTCATCGACATACAAGTCGTGATTCCTATTACAAGAACATGATCAATCTCATACATCACATATATCATTCATCACATCCTTTTGGCCATATCACATCACACGACATATGCTGCAAGAACAAGTTAGATGTGCTCTAATTGTTGTTGCAAGTTTTTACATGGCTGCTATAGGTTTGTAGCAAGAACGTTTCTTACCTACTCCAAAACCACAATGTGATATGCCAATTTCTATTTACCCTTCATAAGGACCCTTTTCATCGAATCCGATCCGACTAAAGTGGGAGAGACAGACACCTGCTAGGCACCTTATGCAACTAGTGCATGTCAGTCGGTGGAACCTGCCTCACGTAAGCGTACGTGTAAGGTCGGTCCGGGCCGCTTCATCCCACGATGCTGCCGAATCAAGATAATATTAGTAACGACAAGTAAATTGACAAAATCGACGCCCATAACAACTAGTGTTCTACTCGTGCATAGAAACTACGCATAGACCTAGCTCATGATGCCACTGTTGGGGATCGTTGCAGAAATTAAAATTTTCTATGCATCACCAAGATCAATCTATGGAGAGACTAGCAACGAGAGAGAGGGGAGTGCATCTTCATACCCTTGAAGATCGCGATGCGAAAGCGTTACAAGAACGCGGATGAAGGAGTCGTACTCGCAGCGATTCAGATCGTGGTTGATTCCGATCTAAGCGTCGAACAACGGCGCCTCCGCGTTCAACACACGTACAGCCTGGGGACGTCTCCTCCTTCTTGATCCAGCAAAAATGAAGGAGAAGTTGGGAAGAGCTCGAACAGCACGACGACGTGGTGGTGAAGCTTGCAGTTCTCCGGCAGGGCTCCGCCAATCTCAACGGAGGAGGAGGGGGTGTTGGAGAGGGGGAGGGCTGTGCCTTGGATGTGGTGCTGCTGCCCTCCCTCCACCCCTCTATTTATAGGGCGAAGGGGGAAGGGGGCATCCCCTCTAGATGAGATCTAGAGGAGGGGCGGCGGCCAAGGGGAGGGGGCTTGCTCCCCAAGCCAAGGGGGCGCCCCCCTTTAGGGTCCCCCCAACCCTAGGCGCATGGGCCCTAGGGGGGATGGCGCCCAGCCCACTTAGGGGCTGGTTCCCTTCCACATGCAGCCCATAGGGCCCTCCGGGGCAGGTGGACCCTCCCGGTGGACCCCCGGAACCCCTTCGGTGGTCCCGGTACAATACCGATAAACCCCCGAACACTTCCGGTGACCGTATGATGACTTCCCACATGTAAATCTTCACCTCCGAACCATTCTGGAACTCCTCGTGACATCCGGGATCTCATCCGAGACTCCGAACAACATTCGGTAACTGCATACTATTTCCCATTACAACTCTAGCGTCACCGAACCTTAAGTGTGTAGACCCTACGGGTTTGGGAATCATGCAGACATGACCGAGACATCTCTCCAGCCAATAACCAACAGCGGGATCTGGATACCCATGTTGGTTCCCACATGTTCCATGATGATCTCATCGGATGAACCACGATGTTGGGGATTCAATCAATCCCGTATACAATTCCCTTTGTCTACCGGCATGATACTTGCCCGAGATTCGATCGTCGGTATCCCTATACCTTGTTCAAGCTCGTTACCGGCAAGTCTCTTTACTCGTTCCGTAACACATCATCCCGTGATCAACTCCTTGAATACATTGACCTCATTATGTTGATGTCTTACCGAGTGGGCCTAGACATACCTCTCCGTCACACGGAGTAACAAATCCTAGTCTCGATTCGTGCGAACTCAACAGTCACTTTCGGAGATACCCGTAGTGTGCCTTAATAGCCACCCAGTTACGTTGTGACGTTTGGCACACCCAAAGTATTCCTACGGCATCCGGGAGTTGCACAATCTCATGGTCTAAGGAAATGATACTTGACATTAGAAAAGCTTTAGCAGACGCTACATGATCTTGTGCTATGCTTAGGATTGGGTCTTGTCCATCACATCATTCTCCTAATGATGTGATCCCGTTATCAACGACATCCAATGTCCATGGTCAGGAAACTGTAACCATCTATTGATCAATGAGCTAGTCAACTAGAGTCTCACTAGGGACATGTTGTGGTCTATGTATTCACACATGTACTACGATTTCCGGCTAACACAATTATAGCAAGAACAATAGACAATTATCATGAAAAAGGAAATATAATAATAACCGTTTTATTATTGCCTCTAGGGCATATTCCCAACAAGGGGAACCCTCCTCCCATCTAGGAGGGAGGCCAATGAAGAAGAAGAAGGACAGGGTCTCTCTCCCCCTCTCTCCCGGTGGCGTCGGAGTGCCACCGGGGCTAGCATTGTGACGACAATCTACATCAACAATCTTGCTACCGTCAACACCAACTTTCTCCCCCTCTATGCAGCAGTTTAACACCCCTTCTCCCCGTTGTAATCTCTACTTAAACATGGTGCTCAACTCCATATATTATTTCCCAATGATCTATGGTTATCCTATGATGTCTGAGTAGATCCGTTTTGTCCTGTGGGTTAATCGTGATCTTGGTTGCCATGATTGTATATTTTATTTATGGTGTTGTCCTACGATGCCCCCCGTCTCGCGCAAACGTGAGTGCCCCCGCTGTAGGGTGTTGCATTATGTTCATACTTGCCAGGACCCCGATTCCAAGTCACATCGATCTAGCTGGTAACACCTCATATCACTTTGCGGCCTCATGCACGGTATTCCCACGGGTGTCGCCTTACCATGGCCCGGGACCGTTTGCGCCTTTTGGCTCACGTATATGATAATGTCGCTAGCATCCATATGACAGAGAACCCGGGCCGACATGGCTAGTCGTGAACACAAAGCGGCACTAACCCATGGGAACAGGCATACATGAATCAACTTCGAGCATGTCGGTCAGCAGCTTGTGAATCCGGGCTGTAGCACAGGGCTAACAGGACTCCGGTAACCCGGGCTGTAGCAGGCTAGGCAGGACTCCGGATGTCACCGCATGAAATTTCCCCGAAGGGACAGACATAGGAACGAAGTGAAACACATGCCGGCCAGTCAAGTGTCCTGAGCAGTAGTGCTGGGCTAGCAGGACTCCGGTGAACCGGGCTGTAGCGGACTACTATGGCTCATGGAAGCACTAGACTACATTTCCCCATAAGAGAGGCTACCAAGGATAAACAACTAGATTGTCGGATCCCACACATACCAAGCATTTCAATCATACACACAATATGCCCGATATGTGCAAATACAACATGGCATCACAACATAACTCTACGACTCAAGTATTTATTCATTAGGCTCCGAGGAGCGAGATATTACAAACATGGGTCTCATGACCCAACAATCATAGCATACAAATCAAAGCACATGCGGAAGCTTAACATGTCTGAGTACAGACATCTACAAATGAAAAAGGCTAAGAAGCCTGACTATCTACCAGATCCTGCCGAGGGCACAAGATCATAGCTGAGGTATCAAGCTAAACGTCAGAGTCCACGTGGAACTACTAGCAAGACTGAAGTCTCTCTGCAAAACATAAATTAAGCAAACCTGAGTACAAATGTACCCAGCAAGACTTACATCAGAACTATCTACATATGCATCGGTATCAATAAAGGGGGTGGTGGAGTTTAATTGCAGCAAGCCAGCTTTGACTCAGTGGCTAACCTGAACTACGACTGCAAGCAACTCTTTTGAGGTGGCGCACACGAGTCCACATATTCACCATTCAATACACCACTATGGATCCGCTCCCGTCTCCCTATGAGAACGCCATCCATAGCACTCACGCTTATCTTGCGCATTTTAGAGTATCCACATTCACTTCTCTATGAACTGTTATAGGCAACCCAGAAGTCCTTTACCGTTGACACGGCTATTCGAATAGATCATTTATAACCCTGCAGGGGTGTACTTCTTCACACACGCTCTCGCCACTTACCACCATGTACACGTCGTGTATCTCGGCAACCTTCAAGCGGAAGCCTGCCGAGGGAGTCGGCCACGACCTGACTAACCACACAAGTCTCTAGTCTAGGTTTATTGCCTATTCGGGTTCCATCCGCGAGGAGACCCAGCCGGAGTTTCGCTCACAGCCCCAAACGATGTATGCAGGGTTCCCGAGAGACCAAACGGGCGCCCGGTACACTGTGCCACGGTGTATCTACCGCATCATAGCCCACCCCTAGGGTCAGCGCTACGCACGGCCGCCAACACATATCCTACAAACACCAGAAACTAGTTGCAACTCCTGGACAGAGGACAAGGGCAGTTAATAAGTCGAGAGGGTCCATTGGTTTCGGGCCCAATGCGTAGCAGTAGCTGTTCATGGATCACAAACACAGAACTCAGTTTCTAAGAACGGTTTCAATGAGACAACCCACCATGTACTCCTACATGGCCTCTCACCGCTACCTTTACCAAATCGTCTTCACACACTTAGCTCACACACCGTAGGACATGTTCAACACTGTTCCAATTCATCCCTGATGAATCAGACCGGACTCAACTCTAAGCAGTAGCAGGCATGACAAACAAGCATGAATGAGTAGGCACATCAGGGCTCAAACAACTCCTACTCGTGCTAGTGGGTTTCATCTATTTACTGTGGCAATGACAGGTCATGCAGAGGATAAGGGGTTCAACTACCGCAGCAAATAACAGATGAATCATTGTTGTCCTAATGCAGTAAAAGAGAGCAGGAGTGAGAGAGTGGGATTGTATTGGAATGAACAAGGGGGTTTTGCTTGCCTGGCACTTCCGAAGATAGTATAACTCTTCATCGGTGTCATCGAACTCATCGTCGAAACCACGTCTATCGAGAGGGGACAGATACCGGCAATAGAGAAAGAAACACAATCAATGCAATGCACAATACGATGCATGATCATGACATGGTAAAATGAGTGTGTTGGGCTAATGCAACTACAACCAGATGGGTTTGAGCTTTTTTGAACCAAAGGTTCAAAGTTCAAACTCATTTGTGATCTTAAATAGTGCTTATCATGTTTTTGCACTAAACAATAAGTTAACTTGTTTAAACATGCATGAAAACAGTACAGATGGATAGATTGGATTTTTCTGATCATTTTTCATATATAAATCTTTGCCTTTGGAGTTACAGATTAATTTCTATGAATTTTTGAAGTTTGCAACATTTTCTAGAATTTCCTATATAAAAAAATAAATCCAGAAAATACTTATTGCATCAGCATAGCATCACTGTGACGTCACCAGGTCAATGGGGCCGGTCCAAGTCAAACCTGACCAATGGGGCCCATAGGTCAATGACTCAGGGCCAGTTAGTGTCGCTGACAGGTGGCCCTGGTCAACTGCCACATCAGCACGGTCAAAACTGACGCGTGGGGCCACTGTGGTTAGTTAATCCTAAGAAGTAACTAAACCAGGTTTAATTAGGCCGCGGGGCCCGGCTATCAGTGTCACTAAGTACTAACTAACTGCGTCATTAACCCTAACTAATCTACCACGTCACCGGATTAACTCCGGCGATAACCGAAGCGCAGCGGGGTTGGGCTCGTTCGAACGGCCACAAAGCAGCGCGTCCAACGATGGTGGTGGCAGGTGCTGGGGCGGCCGGAGACGACCGCGGTGAGCTCAAAGGCGGCGGCCAGAGTTCGGGTTATGACTGATTCGTCGCTGCGGTGTGAAAATTGACTGGTTCTTGATGCCTACGATACATACACGTGCCCACAAACCCTTTGGACACGCTGGCACAACCAAAATATCGTCGAAGCAACTCCGGCAACGAGCCCGGGCGGCGGCGGGATTTGGCCACGGTGGGAGTCGCAGCTAGAGGGCGAGAGGAGCAGCGGGGTTAGGGGAAAAGAGAGAGGAGCTCACGGCGGTTGCTACGGTGGCCTCGGCGAGCTCGAGGAGGGGATGATGAGGTCATGCGACCGCCGGCGATCTCGGGGCAGAGACGACGAAGATGGCGGGGTAGATGGTGAGGCAGGGCGTCCGACCTCGTGCGAGCTGACGGAGAGACGCGGGAGATGGAGGCGGAGCCCGTGGACTGCTCGGAGAGGCGAGAGGAGCTCGGTGGCCATGGTGACAGCGGGCGACGGCGACGGTGGGCTCGGGCACAAGAAAGAGAGAGGACCTGAGGAGGGGAGAGGCACTGGAGAGAGCTCGAGGGGGTCGGGGAGGTTGCGTGGCGTCGCGGGGAGGGTCCAGAGCGACGAGGGGGCAGCCAGGTAGGGTGGAGGTGGCCGCACTGCGGTGCGCGCACGGCGGGCACGCGCCCGTCCTTTTGGCAGAGGAGGAAGACGACAGGGAAGGAGGCGGTGGTGGGCTGGGCCGGCCAGCTATAGTGTTGGGCCGATTGGTGGGAGCCAGGTAAATTTTTTCTTCTTTGTTTTATTTCTGTTTTGTTTTGTTTTTATTTATACATTTTGCCACTGATTCAAAATTCAAAACAAATTCAAAACAGGGCAAAACCTTCTGAATATTTTTATGTTGCCATTATGGACTTTTCCAGAGGCACATAAATAATTCCAGGGCCTTTTGAATTATATTCTATAAAAATGAATATAATCCAAAACTCAAATACTTATTGATTTAATTTCAAAGTCCCAAAATAATTCCTTCAAAAATGTCCACTATTTTTGGTTTGGTCCCAAAGCCTTGCCAAATTTATCAAACATTTATGAAGTCATTTTGGAAGCAATGAATGCAATTTAAAGGGTTATTGCCCTTCTTTTAAAATGATTTCTGAGGCTTTCAATTTCCTCATTTACAGTTTCTTGAAAATAACAGGATGCATGATGCTCACTGATGCAACTATCTGCAACCAATGCTAGGGCTGTGACAACTCACCCCCACTAAACAAGAATCTCGTCCCGAGATTCAAGACGTGAGGTAGGAAGACAGAGGGAGCACAAGCTAACACGGTCTTCACGATCCAGGTTGCACTTCATAGGAACGTTGACACGATCACCATCTTTGTCTCGATGTCTTGCTCTGAGAACTCCATCCAACACGATAACGGAAAGAAAAGAAACTCTCGAAGAATCGATCTTCTTGAAGATCGAGCAACCGATGATCAACTCTTAGAATGAGACATAGCGACATCTGTCAAGATGAGACACGATACACACATCAAGAATGATGGAAATGAGCATATGACAAGGTTTAAATAAGTAGCAGAATTCCCACACCTAGGAGGGTGGTGAACGGTGTCAACGTAGCGAGGAGTTGGGTTTCCATGATACCACAACGAGACACCTTAAAGAAGGTGACTCGCAAAGATATTCCCTTAAGTGGCAAAAAGAATTACTTTTGATCCATAGACCATTGAAACTCTTCATTCCAGCTTAAGGCAATTTACAACTGATCGTTTGAAATACCTCGAGGAAATGGCATACTTGGACTAGGATGGATGATGTGGACTACCTTGTTGAAGACAACGCAAGGGATGATTTTGCTTGCGCGTGCTCTCAGGAACTTGAGCATTTCCATATTCATCAAGGTTCTACCAACATCCGTGTCGTGGATCCTGGCAACACATCTTACTACCTTGATAAATAGTGATGGACAATGCAGATCCATAGAAAGACACCCCTTTCTCAGACTTCACCTTAGCGAGGCCAAGGGAACGAAATCTGGATGATCGACCGAGAGACATTTAGCACCCCGCTTCTAATGTTCTCATTGATGTGCTAGCGCAACCCATTTGTAGATATGGTTTGATAACTAAAACATCAAGTAAAAGGTCGGACTTCGGAAGCTTAAGAATCCATAAGGAATAACTACGAAGGCAGATCCTGCGAGATCCTTATGGGGAGGTGACCAACTTCTTCAACCAAGATATTACAATAATAGACCTTCCGGCTAGGTGGGTTGGCCATGACATCCACGTTACCGGGTTACCGAGAGAACAATATTATAATTCTTGGGACACGTTCCAACCATCATATCTGCTTGAGATTCAGATCTGGTTGGTGTCAGGATATTCCAGACTCATCAAATCTAGAAAGAAAAGTGAAAGTTTGCAACACAAATCAACGAGATGACGTTGCGAGATTCTCGGGAAATGAACTACGATAGCAAGCTCCAGAACATGAGCTGGTCCTGCTAAACACATGTGAACATGCTGTCCTAGACAAGCATGACCACATAGTAGTCTTATAGTAAAACACTACCGAGTTCAGATTGGAAACCATCATCGAGGATAACAAAGTCCTAACATAGGTCATGACTAGCTCTTATAAAGGAACTCCTTCTTCTTGAACAAATCAATCAGTGGCTTGGTGTGCTAGGGATACGTATGGAATGAAGATGATCAGTCTATCAGGCCATAGAATACTTCGCGCGTGCATGACTGACTTGGGATGATTCCAGAGGAGGTAAAACAAGTCTTCTCAAATTCATGGCGGCAACTTGCATCAGGTGCACATGAATTAGAGGGACTCACTTCTTTCGTCCAACCATATGCTTCACGAACGGGTCATGAAGAAAATGCTTACACAAGTTTCCAACACTAGTGTAATGTTCAACCAAATCATGGAGGAGACCAAGATGTTGTCGATGGGCTCAACAACAATTCATCCAGGTTTCCGTATAAATGGAACTCCACAATCATGTGAACAAGGTGTTAGCATTAGTCAGACCCAAAAGATATAATGGTGTATGCTCGAGGAACAACCACGAGTAAGACAACATTACGATTATCGTCGGGTTCTGATTTGATTTGACGCTAGCCCATACTCAAATCAAGGATTGGTTAAGACAATAGCACCGACAGTTGATCACGAGGATCAATCGATGAAGATGTCATCTTTCTTCAACACACACACACCAAAGATATCCCTTAACATGATCTAAGTCAGAGAAGCTTTTATCTTCCAACTCTCCAAGTTATTGTTTAGCTTAACCAACTAGCTCAGGGGTATCCAACACAGATTCTTGGAGAATGGGTGGTTTGGAGGAAAAACCAACATGATCACGAACTCAACATAGCGGTCAGGTGACAACCTGGTAATACTTCCGAGAAGATATTCGGAACATCACAAACCAGCGATATGTTACTAAGCTCGAGAACAATCTTGCTTTTCAGAGCAAGACGATATGAATAAATAAGCAAGGGATTGAATAATCCTAACTCATTGATCGAAGAGTGCACCGGAAATAAGGACAAGGTAGCACGATCAATCCTAGAGTAGTGTTTCGATAACCAACGCGCTAAGAATGATATTAGTGTCCATTAACTACTGAGCAACACGGTTGCTAGGAGTATTGATTTCACACATCATGGTTCACTTGTCGGCATTCCGGTTGCGACAACACAGAACCGAGGAATGAAAAATGATGGCAAGAAATATCACTGCATCGAGAATTCATGAGAGATGGTGCAATTCTCGTGACAATCCTGACATAAAGGGGGTAATACTCCAGGGTAGAACAGAGCAAAAGCTGGATGGGCATTTGGTCTGCAGAACACAACTACTTTGACCCAATCCTGGATATGGATGAGGTACTGGAGTTTATTTTTCCTGGTTATTCTGAAATAGGATGGCTTAACGGACCACAAGAATAATAAGCATCGATAACATGGATGCACAATTACTCCTGACTATCAATTGATAGACGATGGTCGGAATACAAATGAAGAGGGACAACTCAAGAGGACATATATCTTTCTGAGTTGTGGATGCATAGATTAACATGTCGAACCAAGTTCAACAGGTTTCTTCCAGATAACCCATGCAGAAAGGTAGAACTGGCAGAATCACAATTATGAATGGAGGACTCCTCAAGAGTACTCTGATTGTGATATTTTCGTTCAAAGAACTTCTGCCTTAATGGTTCATGGTATTTGGAAGAAGGAAATACCACGGACCTCGAGGACTATCGCAAGGTTACTAATATCCTAAAGGAACGAGCAAACACTATCAACAGGAGGTAAGTAGGGTGAATCTCGGGTTCAAGAACCCAGGAATGGAATACCTACTACTAAATCGCATCACGGGATGCAACTCCGGCAACGAGCCCGGGCGGCGGCAGGATTTGGCCACGGTGGGAGTCGCAGCTAGAGGGAGAGAGGAGCAGCGGGGTTAGGGGAAAAGGAGAGAGGAGCTCACGGCGGTTGCTACGGTGGCCTCGGCGGGCTCGGGGAGGGGATGATGAGGTCGTGCGACCGCCGGCGATCTCGGGGCAGAGACGACGAAGATGGCGGGGTAGAGGGCGAGGCAGGGCGTCCGGCATCGTGCGAGCTGATGGAGAGACGCGGGAGATGGAGGCGAAGCCCGTGGACTGCTCGGAGAGGCGAGGGGAGCTCGGTGGCCACGGGGACAGCGGGCGGCGGCGACGGTGGTGCTCGGGCGCGAGAGGGAGAGAGGACCTAAGGAGGGGAGAAGCATGAGAGAGAGCTCGAGGGGGTCGGGGAGGTTGCGAGGCGTCGCGGAGAGGGTCTAGAGCGACGAGGGGGCAGCCAGGCAGGGTGGAGGTGGCCGCACTGTGATGCGCGCGCGGGGGGCACGCGCCCGTCCTTCTGGCAGAGGAGGAAGATGACAGGGAAGGAGGCGGTGGTGGGCTGTGCCGGCCAGCTACAGTGCTGGGCCGGTTGGTGGGCGCTAGGTAAGTTTTCTCTTCTCTATTTTATTTCTGTTTTGTTTTGTTTTTATTTATACATTTTGCCACTGATTCAAAATTCAAAACAAATTCAAAACAGGGCAAAACCTTGTGAATATTTTTATGTTGCCATTATGGACTTTTCCAGAGGCACATAAATAATTCCAGGGCCTTTTGAATTATATTCTATAAAAATGAATATAATCCAAAACTCAAATACTTATTGATTTAATTTCAAAGTCCCAAAATAATTCCTTCAAAAATGTTCACTATTTTTGGTTTGGTCTCAAAGCCTTGCCAAATTTATCAAACATTTATGAAGTCATTTTGGAAGCAATGAACGCAATTTAAAGGGTTCTTGCCCTTCTTTTAAAATGATTTCCGAGGCTTTCAATTTCCTCATTTCAAGTTTCTTGAGAATAATAGGATGCATGATGCTCACTGATGCAACTATCTGCAACCAATGCTAGGGCTGTGACAATACTTTTCTTATTGTCGGTGTTGCGGGGGTGACAGCAGCCTAAACGCAGATAAGTGGGTTATGGCGTATGGGATAAAGGGGACTTGATACTTAATGCTATGGTTGGGTTTCACGATCTTAATGATCTTTAGTAGTTGCGGATTCTTGCTAGGGGTCCAATCATAAGTGCATATGATCCAAGTAGAGAAAGTATGTTAGCTCATGCCTCTCCCTCATATAAAATTACAAGAATGATTACCGGTACTTGTTATCGATTGCCTAGGGACAAATGAGTTTCTCGTTGACAAAAGCTATCCACTTTATTACCTTGCAACTTATTCGTAGTTTTATTCTCGCGAAGTACTTGTGGTTTTATCCTTGCAAATTAGTTTCATACTTGTTCTAGGTCAAGCAAACATCAAGCGTGCGTAGAGTTGTACTGGTGGTCGATAGAACTTGAGGGAATATTTGTTCTGCCTTTAGCTCCTCTATGGGTTCGACACTCTTATTTACCGAAGAAGGCTACAAACGATACCCTATACTTCTGGGTTATCAGGGTGCCCCTAGCCATCGAGTGGATACCCCTGGTACCTCAAATCCCTCCCTTGAGCTCAATCATCAACTAATTGCAGTTGTCCATTAATCATGATCTGAACAACTCGATGCCCACAAGGTGGGTGCTCTTCTGCCTTCCCGATGCACCTATACCCTCACTGATGTTGAAGGCATTTCCTCTTGTTAGGCACAAGGTGCTGATGCTACGGCCAATGCAGTGATAATCATTTTGGATGAATCGGGCAAAGGGAAACGAGGTACAACCCATCCATTGGCCATGGTTTCTAGGAAAGTCCATCGAGCATCCATTGCTGATTGTGCAAGTGCATGACATTGGATTGAATAATAGCCCCATTCCTAAGAAACTTTTTCATATTGGAGATTTTGTATGTAATATACATGGAAGCGGGGGTACGATCTTGGAGTTCTTTTGTCTTCTCCTTGTTCTTCCTCTCATATTCCTCCATAGTTTTCATTGATTTGGTGGGATTTGAGAGTAATGGACTTGAGAACTTCGTGTGTTCTTGCCATTGCATTAGTTGCATCGGTTTGAGTTCTCTATGGTGATATGTGGAAGTGAAAGTTTAGAAGCTTATTACTCTTGGTATTTGGGCACCCTAGAGCTTGTGCCTCTTGGGTACTTGGGCGCCCTAGACGGTTGGTGGTGTTGCAGAGCTCAATCAATCTGGTGTAAAGCTTCGGGCAAGCTTTGGGGTCTCCAATTAAGTTGTGGTAGGGGCGACACCGGGGCGCCCCAACCCTAGCCGCTACAGGCCGCAACCACGCCGCCGCCGCCGGCAGCCGTCATTCGCCGCCGCCTCAAAGTAGGTGATGTGTTCCTCTCCAATTCCAAGTCTATTCAACGCGTGCTTCGCTCCTCTGCGATCCCATCTCCGCCGAAGCTCGCTCTTCACACGCATGGGCCGGTCTTCCCACCGGTGGCTAGCTGGATCTGCGCGGCATTGATGCTCACACGCCCCCAGCCTCGCCCCTCGCCTCATCAACCATGGCGCCCGCCGTGTCTTGCACAAGGATGGTAGGTCTTGCATGTGCTAGCATGGGCTAGCCATGCTGGAGGAAGAGGAGGCAGGCGGCATGATGGAGGCCACGCCGAAGCTGCATATGGAGATCTTGATCCTACGCACTGCTTGATCTGGACGTCCCATCGGAGCTGGCGCTGGATGGGCCGTAGTCGCCGTGTCCGCAATGATAGATCTACGTGACTCTGGTCTATGATGGCAGACCTTCTGCGGACTCCGGTGTCCATCGAAAGGTCTTTGTGAGGGTCCTCTCCCTAGATCTTTGGTTGTCTTCGGCATGGAGTTGCAAATTACAGGCAACGACTTGATGCAAAGGATGGTTGTGAAGTGACAACGGTCCACATCGTATGTAGCTGCGGGTTGTGGAAAAGAGGTGGCGGCAACACGTAAGTAACGTTGATGATGGTGCTATTCGAGCACCAAGTCTCAAGCTCCGGGGTGAAAGCCTAGGTCTGACCTTTTGTCAGTTATACCTAGCAATGGCGAGCTTTTTGCATCGTTACCTTGTTGAAGGCATTGCTCGGATATGCTCAAACTGGTTCTTCAGGGTGAAAACCTAGATTCTGGCCATCGATGGTTGGATCTGGTGATGGCGGCAATTGAGCGCCACTCCCTTCTTGAAGGCATTGTTGTTGAAGAATTTCATCGTCCGTGTGGTGTCCTGAGATGGTCGGTGTGGATATGGTCTTTGTTGTAGTTTGCCGATCACGGTTTGTATAGCTTTGGGGTTCCTTTTTCCTTTTTCCTTGCCCATGCATAACTTTGGTCTTAAATGACTTTGCTATTTGCCGGCGAGTTTATGTGTGCATGTGTTGGTGTTGGCTGTGTGCGTCTTAGCTATGCAGAGGCCGGGTGTGTGCTCATTGTGTTTGTATCCTCTTGATGCTTCATCTTGAGTCAATAAAATCCACCCTTTATCGAAAAAATTAAGTTGTGGAGATTGCCCCTGGCAATTTGTATGGGTACGGTGACCGTCCCCAAGGGTTGCCAATTGTACAAGTCTAGTCACCATTCTCAAGGGTCCCTTAGTGGAGTCACATTACCTTTCATTATGTGAGAGCGTGAGCAGAATACGGTGGCCCTAGTGGCATTTTAGGGCGCATTATGCCTTCACACCGCTACAACGGAGATTAGCATCCGCAAGGGTGTGAAGAACTTTGGGATACATCTCGTCTCCGTGTGCCTCAGTTATGTCTTACATGAGCCCTTTACTTATGCACTTTCTTTGTGACAACCTTCATGCCTGAAGTTATATATCTTGTTATCAGCTAGTTATTTATCTTGCTTAGCATTAGTTGTTATTGCGCCTTGTTGAGCCTAATCTATTTAGGTTTTGTGCTTGGTAAATTAAACGTTAGTTTTATTCCACATTTATTCAATCCTAAACCATGATTGTTTTAAAACGCCTATTCAACCCCCTCTAGGAGACATCCACGTCCTTTTAGTTGAGGCATCCCTGAGATGAGGCGCTAGTGTAGCAGGCCAAACTAGACCCTTCCAGTCCAAAACACCAACTCCCACTAACCTAGAAACGTGTTGGGCTCCCAAGTGCGGATGTTTGTAGGCCAACATCAATTTTACCTCAAGCGGATAACCTTAAGGTTTATCGAACTAGTAGAGTTTTAAATTACCACCAATGATCAATGACTGCACATGCAAATACAGAACTTGCTTCGGCCCCCAACGAAACTAGCAGGATTGTCAGTCTTACTCCCCTTGCTAGTTACAAGGTAATAAAATTTGTGCTTGGAAGTATTGATTGCAATGAAAAAAGAAAAGAATTTTAAAGCGTCTAATCGAGGTTCAAAGCAATAGGTATATATGAATGGAGCGGGATTCATAGTTTCACTAGTGGCATCTCTCCAATAAAGATAACATGTCATGGTGAACAAATTACAGTTTTGTATCAATCAAATTATAGTTTTATACGTGGCATAATTGCATATAGGCATCACATCTGAATATCCATAGACCGTTAATCCAACAATATCTATAGCTAATACTCCACCCTAAGACCGCTATTAAACATGCATGTCAAAGTATTAAGTAAAAAAAGTATGCATTAAGTATGATGACATGACATAGAGAATATGTTGGCATCACCCTACTTTTAAAGGGCAACTACTCAACTATCTTTTTATCCTTAGTGGCAACAATACAATACAAACCTTTTCCACATTAAATGACAACTACTTGCAAGATTTATCCCGACTAGCATACACAACTCCCTCTTGGAGATCATTCATCGAAACATGGGCAGTACACGACTAATATATCGCAGAGCAATTATGCGACAAAGTACTTATTATTGGGAAACGTAGTAGAAAACAAAATTTTCTCCCTACAAATCATATACGTGGATCACTATGAAGATGCATACAAGGTTATATCAGATCATTACCAACTTCGAGTTGCAGCGGAAGAAGAGTTTGTGTAGAATGTTATTGAACACCCTTGAACCATTCATGAACGATCCCTCTAACCAAAGACCGAAATAACGACATCCCTACGGATTGCACGCATAGGGGCATCACTATCCGACGGCGCTTTGTCATCTAGAGCGTCGCCGGAGAACTACAAGAAGGAGAAGAGAACCTTACGAGGCTTCTCTATTATTTGGACTAGAGAAAACTAGAACTAGCTCAAGTCTAGATCAAGAACTAGAAGAGATAACTAGAGAGGGGGCGCCCAAAACAAAGGGACTTGTCCCTAGAGGGGGCGGCCCCTCACACATATATAAGTGGAGGAAGGAGGTGGCCGACTTGGGGAGGGGGTCTCCCTCCCGTTGAGCGTACCGACCAAGGAGGGGGAGTCCTCCTCCAACTCCCCTTCCATCCGTAAAGCTTGTCCAACAAGCCCCATCCCTTGCTTGAAAACTACAGGTTTTAGCCCTCTGTTTCCTGGTCGCCAAAGACAAGAGCTTTGCCTTTGGAAGCACCAGTAGCGTAGGGCACGGGAACCAGAAGGAAAAGAGAACACGAGCGGGAATGTGGGAGTGGGTCTTTCCATATAGTTGGCTTGATGGCCCTCGTGCATAGAGTCTGTTCTCATTAGAGAATTGACCTTAGAGTCCAAATGTAGGGTAATAAAGGGTTTAGTTCATGGAGAAATTGACTCTTCCGGGAACCAGTAACGCGTAAACTATGTCAAACCAAGACCGGTCAATATCCAAAAGGAACGGATTCGAACTTCTCCTAGAAAAGTTTCTGGTGCAAAATTCAAAAAAAGAGTAATTCAAAGGAAAAATGAATTTGAGGCATGCGCTAGACTAAAGAGACTAGTTCCTTTCTCCGGGACCATTTCTTTGTTTGTGTTAGAGAATCCCGCACCCTGTTTGCAATCAATGCAAATTAACATTGCTCAAGACCCCGAGACCGCATTTTGAAAAGGAGACATGATTTATTCCTACCATCCTGAACACGTCTAGAAACAACAACCTCGTACATAATAACATTTTGCATTACAGTATCCACTTTCAAGTCGGGGTGAAACTTACTAAGATGTTGGGTCATCAGAATACCATCGAATCGAGGTTCCTCGATCTTCCTACTGGAGGCATGGTCATGGCTTTCATTCTTTCATATCTGTACCCCCATGAGATCAAGACATGCCCACTATACGAAAACACTTAGCTAGTCCTATAGGCAAGACTAGTAATCAGGCTTTACCATTTATATCTCCACGTGTGCTTATTAGTTTTTCCTCCGAATCACATGTTCAAGAATCATAGCTGTTATTGCATACAATATAAATATCAATTATACACTTGGAAATAAATAATAAAAATATTATTGCTCTAGGACATATTTTCAAAGCTGATATAAATTCATGTCTAAAACATATATCATAAAGTGAAAATTCATTGCACCACAACACGCCAATAAAGATTATATCAAATGGATCACCATCATGTAGGGCAGCTTATGTGCTCATTGTACTGAAGAACAAGGGAAAAACTGTCATCTAGCTACTGCCATGGACCCATAGTCCAAAGAAAACTACTCATGGGGGATCATCGTGGCAGCAAATTTGATGTAGATGGCCACCATGACAAATTATCTCTTCGACAGTGTACTAGAAAAGGCTTTCAGATTGGATCATGGCAGACCAGAGAGGTGCGGCGACGAAAAAGTTCTCGATGTGAAACATCAGGGTTTAGAGAGCAATATAAAATTGTGGGCACCGAGTTGTGGTGGAACAGAGCACCACGCTCCCACGCAGCCCCCCTGGTCGCATGGGGGCCACCTGGCTCCTCCCAGACAGAACCTGGTGGCTCTGGAAGCTTCCCAATGAAAAACATTTTTTGTTTTTTTGGGAATTTTTGGTTCCTGTAAAACCCGTAAAAATGTTTTTCCTGTAAGTTCATAAACAACACCTTGAACTGGGCACCGAAATAATAGGTTTGTTAAAAAAATGGTGCCAAAACTATAAAAAGTATTATAATAGTAACATGAAACAATCAAAATTTATAGATGCGCTTAGGACATATCAACGCTTTCCACTCCCAACCTTGAATTTACACCACCAGACGCTGGCCAACCGCACACACCATCTCCCGCTGCCGGGCACTATCAGGTCCGAAACCGCCATTGCCCCACGCCGGTGAGGAGGTCGCCACACGTCGCCTGAAGAGGCCCACACACCAGAGCTGTAGAGCCTCATGCCCCAGCACACTGGGGCTTGACGTTGTGAAACTACCACAAGTTCCCGCCTGTAGCCTGTCGTCGGACACAATACCCAGCCCCGCCGCCTGCACGCATGCTCGGGCATCACAGCCCGGTGTCGGCGACTTCTCGTCGTTTGTAGCCGCCTCGTCGCGGCCACCACGGGCAAACTCCACTGCCATGATGCCATCTGCGCCGCCAAGAAACCTACAACGCCTCAACCCGGCGACAACGCCCCGCGCGAACTGAGAGGAGGAAGAGCCCTGCCGCCACCCGGCAACACGCAAAGGGTGGAGGAGGGATGGGGGTTCGAACATCGGCATCGTCTTGGCCTCTAGGGTTGCCTCCTGGTCACTCACGGGAGAGCGAATGGTGTTTTCGGCTTGTCAACTGTGTGAAATGAGGCTTAATAATGGAAATAGTTAAAACTAAAGGTGTATTATCAGAAAGAAACATATGCAGAGTAGTAACAGAAACAGAAGAGCAAAGAATACCTACACCCAGTCAAAAAATCAAAACAAATACTAGAAAAACTGAAAAAATACAAAAAAAATTGTGTGGTAGATAAACTGATGCGCGAGGTCCGCTTCAATTTTCAGATAATTTGGACATTCGAGTAGCTATTAGTAAAAAAGACAAATCGGATCAGAACAGTGCATGAACAGTAAACCTTTTTACAGATTCCGAATTTGTTTTTTTTCTGAGAGCTGCTCAGATGTCAAAATTACTTTAAAATGAAAGCGGACTTCACACATCAATTTATCTAGCACACAAATGATTTATTTTTCTAGTACTTGTTTTGATTTTATTCGTCAGTGCATGTGCAACCGAGCCTAGGCTCAGAAATGGATTATTGATTCCAAGTAGGACTAACAAAAATCTCTACTCCTAATGAACGAATTGGTTGAATAGTCCCCCCCCCCCACTTTCAGCCGGTTTATTTTCAACCGGTTTTTCTTCGTCCCACCTCCCACCAGCCCCTCCCATAGGTTTTTCTCTTTTCTCGTCTGACCGGCAATACCCAACGTATTTATGGTAATCAGTCATAATTAATCCACGTATAGTAATAAATCAATCCAGGTATGGTAAGGTCATAACTCGGGAAATTTTGAATATGGTAATTATATGGTAATAAATTTAAATTACCCCAAAGGCTATCAATCCAGGTATGGTAAGGCCATAACTCGGGAAATATCGAATATGGTAATAAATTTAAATTACCACCAGGTATGGTAAGGCTATCGATCCAGGTATGACACGCCCTCACGTGATCACCTATCACAATCTCCAGCCCCACGCACGCACCAACGTATTTATGGTAATCAATCATAATTAATCCACGTATAGTAATAAATCAATCCAGGTATGGTAAGGTCATAATCTCTTCTCCTAATGGACGAATTGGTTGAATAGTCCCCCCCCCCCACTTTCAACCAGTTTATTTTCAACCGGTTTTTTTTCGTCCCACCTCCCACCATCCCCTCCCACCGGTTTTTCTCTTTTCTCGTCTGACCGTCAATACCCAACGTATTTATGGTAATCAATCATAATTAATCCATGTATAGTAATAAATCAATCCAGGTATGGTAAGGTCATAACTCAGGAAATTTTGAATATGGTAATTATATGGTAATAAATTTAAATTACCCCAAAGGCTATCAATCCAGGTATGATAAGGCCATAACTCGGGAAATATCGAATATGGTAATAAATTTAAATTACCACCAGGTATGGTAAGGTTATCGATCCAGGTATGGCACGCCCTCACCTGATCACCTATCACAATCTCCAGCCCCACGCACGCACCAACGTATTTATAGTAATCAATCATAATTAATCCACATAGTAATAAATCAATCCAGGTATGGTAAGGTCATAACTCAGGAAATTTTGAATATGTTAATTATATTGTAATAAATTTAAATTACCCCAAAGGCTATCAATCCAGGTATGGTAAGGCCATAACTCGGGAAATATCGAATATGGTAATAAATTTAAATTACCACCAGGTATGGTAAGGCTATCGATCCAGGTATGGCACGCCCTCACCTGATCACCTATCACAATCTCCAGCCCCACGCACGCACCAACGTATTTATGGTAATCAATCATAATTAATGCACATATAGTAATAAATCAATCCAGGTATGGTAAGGTCATAACTCAGGAAATTTTTAATATGGTAATTATATGGTAATAAATTTAAATTACCCCAAAGGCTATCAATCCAGGTATGGTAAGGCCATAACTCGGGAAATATCGAATATGGTAATAAATTTAAATTACCACTAGGTATGGTAAGGCTATCGATCCAGGTATGGCACGCCCTCACCTGATCACCTATCACAATCTCCAGCCCCACGCACGCACCAACGTATTTATGGTAATCAATCATAATTAATCCACGTATAGTAATAAATCAATCCAGGTATGGTAAGGTCATAACTCAGGAAATTTTGAATATGGTAATTATATTGTAATAAATTTAAATTACCCCAAAGGCTATCAATCCAGGTATGGTAAGGCCATAACTCGAGAAATATCGAATATGGTAATAAATTTAAATTACCACCAGGTATGGTAAGGCTATCGATCCAGGTATGGCACGCCCTCACCTGATCACCTATCACAATCTCCAGCCCCACGCACGCACCAACGTATTTATGGTAATCAATCATAATTAATCCACGTATAGTAATAAATCAATCCAGGTATGGTAAGGTCATAACTCGGGAAATTTTAAATATGGTAATTATATGGTAATAAATTTAAATTACCCCAAAGGCTATCAATCCAGGTATGGTAAGGCCATAACTCGGGAAATATCGAATATGGTAATAAATTTAAATTACCACCAGGTATGGTAAGGCTATCGATCCAGGTATGGCACGCCCTCACCTGATCACCTATCACAATCTCCAGCCCCACGCACGCACCAACGTATTTATGGTAATCAATCATAATTAATGCATGTATAGTAATAAATCAATCCAGGTATGGTAAGGTCATAACTCAGGAAATTTTTAATATGGTAATTATATGGTAATAAATTTAAATTACCCCAAAGGCTATCAATCCAGGTATGGTAAGGCCATAACTCGGGAAATATCGAATATGGTAATAAATTTAAATTGCCACTAGGTATGGTAAGGCTATCGATCCAGGTATGGCACGCCCTTACCTGATCACCTATCACAATCTCCAGCCCCACGCACGCACCAACGTATTTATGGTAATCAATCATAATTAATCCACGTATAGTAATAAATCAATCCAGGTATGGTAAGGTCATAACTCAGGAAATTTTGAATATGGTAATTATATTGTAATAAATTTAAATTACCCCAAAGGCTATCAATCCAGGTATGGTAAGGCCATAACTCGAGAAATATCGAATATGGTAATAAATTTAAATTACCACCAGGTATGGTAAGGCTATCGATCCAGGTATGGCACGCCCTCACCTGATCACCTATCACAATCTCCAGCCCCACGCACGCACCAACGTATTTATGGTAATCAATCATAATTAATCCACGTATAGTAATAAATCAATCCAGGTATGGTAAGGTCATAACTCGGGAAATTTTAAATATGGTAATTATATGGTAATAAATTTAAATTACCCCAAAGGCTATCAATCCAGGTATGGTAAGGCCATAACTCGGGAAATATCGAATATGGTAATAAATTTAAATTACCACCAGGTATGGTAAGGCTATCGATCCAGGTATGGCACGCCCTCACCTGATCACCTATCACAATCTCCAGCCCCACGCACGCACCAAAGAACCCACCCGGCACGAAACGCAGCTCCTCTCGATCCCCTCGAGTAAACGCCGCCACCGTCGTGCGGTCTTCCTGACACAGACGCTGTCGCCGCCTCCTTCCCACCTACGGCGTCCCCCACGTCCATGGTGACGGCGCTCGCGTCCTACACTGACCCTCCGCCTCATATAGGTTGGTCGTTGATGGAGTGGGATGTGCCGCTGCGGTTTGGGGAGACGCAATCACAATCTGGTTGGGATCTCAGTGTGGACTCGTTCTCTGCGATGAAGGATGGCGCTGCCTCCCTGGCAAATGGGATCGGAGGAAGGGGCTCTACGTCGTGAATGTCGGCGAGGCAGCGGCCGAAGGCGAGCCCGACGGTGAGCACGGGTGTTCGTCCCATGAAATAGGCGGCCACAGAGGGCGGATTTGAGGCCACCCCAATCAACGTCTCATTCCACCTCACCTGAGCCTTTACCTTCCCACCTCTGCTTCAGATCCACATCACTTTGCAAGGTATGTGCTTGATTGTTCCGAACTGGATCGATGGATTGTGCAAGGTACTTTGGATGTCGTCATTGACGGCAATTGTCACGCCATGCTACCATTGGAGGGGTCCCTCATCGATCATTAGGGTCTTCCGAACTGCACGAGCTCCATTGAGAAGGATGTTTTTAATTCTGGTTTTGCCTACATGCTTTCTTTGCCTGTATGTACTTAGCTAATGTCTTCTTATAGATAGTAGCTGCTGAAGTGGTGATCAAAGTTGTTCACTATAAGGAAACAACCATGATAACAAAAGTGTATATTCCCTGACCTTTGACCTGAAGTACTTTTTCATTTGAAACTTGCAACAGCCAGGCATTGAAATTAGCAACAGCTTCGTACGTACTGAACTAATTTGCAGCAACACGTACTGAACTAAGTTAGGTTATGCTCATCATTCCAACATGCTTCGTGATAACCACCTAGCAAGTTAATCAAACATGAAAAAATTGAAGTGCTACTGCTAATCGTACTATTCTGAATGTGAAAATCTATTTAATTGGCTCTTCTCTAATTGTACACTTGCATAAATCTCAGATCTTGCAAATTACAGTATAACCATAAGTCATGCTTTGACTCCTATAGGGCCTTTTGCACTTTAATATGACTAATAATTTGCCTTAATATCACAGATTGTATTACTACCTTTCTAAGTGAATGACATTCAAGAAGGTCATTAAATAAAACCAAGAAATCCTTCTGGTATTGGAGTGTAGGAAAGTTGAGACTATAAAACCAAAAGGTTATATTTACGTTTATTAGAGAAGGTTCTTTACTTTTTATAGGAAAACACAAAATGTTGCGATGTAGAGTCTAGGTGGTGGGCCTCCTTGATCCACTTGGTGGATGAGGGCGACTTCGGTCCTGGCACCCATAGTGCCAGTGATCCAAAAATCATAGGGCCCGGATATAGCTCTAGCAGACGTATGCGGCTTGCGCATCGAGCTTGGTCGTCTCGGGCATGGAGATAGGCGAGTTGTAGACCAAGAGCTGGTACAGAGATAGGCGAATTATAGACAAGAGCTGGTGGGCAGTAAGAAATGCATGCACACCAAAGAACAAATATGAGTCACATGCCTATTTCTATTGGTTTCTACAAAGAGCGACTAGCTTAGATCTTAGACCAGTCGGTCACTGTCGAGGTCGCCAAGGTGATCTTACAACACCGCCGTGGGGATTTCTCATGATTTTATGTAGGCAAGCCGCAAGCGGTGGTGGTGATTGGATGGGTGGTGTCGGACCAAAAAAGGGATAGGCACTTTTCAACAGAAGTGCATGACGGACCAAAAATTTGACCTCATTTTATTTGTTTGATAGATATCGTATTATTCGTTGTTGTTCGTTCGGTGAAATTTCTTAATATTTGATTGTTGTGTTTCTAATTAGAGCACCCCATAATCACCCAATATGAGGGGATAATAAATGAAAGATACTGATTATAAATTTTGAAAAGCCCGTGGCAACGCACGGGCGTTATACTAATCCTACTAGTTTCTCATCAATTTTTTTAGCACGTACTCCCTTCATCCAAAAAAGCTTGTCTCTCAAATGAATATATCTAGCACTAATTTCGTACTAGATATATCCATTTGAGGAATAAGCTTGGGGACAAGCTTTTTAGACGACGGAAGTACTGTACTAATATTCTTTCCCGGTGTAAATTTCGCTGACCTATACTTCCCGTGATGTGCAAGTGCAAGGGGAGTGTTTGGTTGCCTTCATCGAGGCCAACCAGGCCCACGCGATGCAGCATCTTTTCGGACCTCAGTTATTTGGTTCCCCGCATACAACTCAGCCCGCATAGCATGGTTCTTAAAGCACCTCTAGCCCTGGCCCGTTGGGAACTGCCGAATTGGCAGTTTTTCGAGAGCCCGAGCGATGCTTCCATGCGCACGTAGACGTGTGTCTCGAGTTAATCCCCCTCTCTCTCCCTCTCTGCTCCACTCCAGAGCAGAGCAAAGCCGGGGGTTGTCGCTGGCTCCGCCTCCCTCTGCGGTGGCCGCGCGGCGGTGCCACGGCGAGCAGAAGGCACCGTCCTTGCCGCTGCTGGTGGACGCGCCGGAGCAGAGGGAGGCGGAGCAAGCGCCGTAGTCCAGCGCCGAGGCCGGCTGGACCGGATGCACCTCGTCTTCGCCCCTGCCCGCGGATGACGATGCCGGAGAGCGGCGGCGCGAGCGCTACCCCCGCGCCATGGCCGGCCAGGACAGCTCCCTCGCCTCCTCCATCGGCCTCCCGCGCTTGCTCTACGGTGGCGTCCACCCGGCCAGGTCGGCCCCGCGCAGCCGAGGGACCACGACAGGCACGACACCCACACGGAGTCCACAGCGGCGGGGGTTGTGGTGGCCGACACGTGCCTCCTCGGCTACGCCCGGCGCCCGGGGCGCGCGTTGCGGCTTACAAGCTGTGCTGGTGGCAGGGATGCTTCAGCTCGGACATACTGGTAGGCATGGAGCAGGCCATTGAGGACGGAGTCGACGTGCTCTCGCTGTCGCTGGGAGGCCAAAAAGACGGAGGCAGCAGCGACAGGAGCAACCTGCCGAGCCCGACGCTGGCGGCGGGCGCCGCGCTGCCGCTTCTGAGCGGCGGGTTTGTGCGGACGTGGGCGGGCACTCCTCCACACGCCTTGCCTCTGCTCCGCTCTGCTCTCTGCCCTACCCGCCGGCTCATCTCCTCGCGCAGAGGCAGCGTCACAACGAGCACCTTCGACCCCTCCACCTCCCCGTACCCGCTCTTGCGCGTGGCCGGCGGTGTCCGCGCCGGGGAGCGTCGCCTCGGCGAGCATCGACCTGATGAGCCGCACCGCATCCGAGAGCGCGAAGCAGCCCGTGCCAGTGAACGCGTACCGCGGGATGCCGAGCTCGGCGGCGGTGGTGGCGGCCCACAGGAGGACACCGTCGAACACGGCGGCGTCAGCGGGGTGGCGGTGCAGGAGGTCGGCGAAGAGAGGCGCGAGGAGGTCAACGGTGGCGGCGAACGGGCTCCGTGGGCGACGTGAGGAGCAGAGGAAGCTCCGGCGCACTCAACGTGTTCGACGAAATGAGAAGCCAAACCTGATGGCTATTAAGTTTTGTTGTTAACTCCTAATCATATGTATGTATGCAACCAAACGCCCGTTCGAAATTGCATTGCGAGTGCAAGGGGCATAGCTATCTCGCGCGCGCGTTGGCACGCTCGTTTTCTGACAAGATGTGTTCTCCAAAAAGGGAAAGTGTACAGCGCCTCTAATGCAGACAACCAATTAAGTTGACATCTACGTTTTCGACCTCGTTTTTCCTCACCCAGGGCGTGCTCAGCCTGGCTCGTTTTTCCTCTCGGAGCCAGGCCTAACAGTGAAAGCAACCAAACACGCCCAAGATATCACCGGAGACGCGGAAATAGACCCACTCAACGACGCATGTCGGCGTCCCCAACCTACGGTCTTCGCCCTTCCATTTTCGGCAGTTGCAACGAGCGATGCCCTCTTGTCGTCGCTTTCAGTTTGTCGTCGCTTTCAGTTTTTCGGATGAGCTCGTCTCAGCCGGTCAAGGTCAGCCAGTCAGGCATCAGCAGCTTCCTGATCTGATCCCCAGTAATGGTACGCATCCCTCGTGTTCTTTTTTCTGTTCCGCAACGTGCGTAGAAGCTTCTTGCATGTCAGGATTGTAGCTAAGACCGATACCGTCACCAGTTATATCTCGTGTGCATCAGCAAATAATATCGACAGGGATCGATTTGTGTAGAGAAAGAGAGCACTCGCACATCCGCTATCAGCTCGGTTGTTTATTACTCCTGCGGCGGAATTAGCAGCCATAATATCAGCATATCTATCCATACGTTTATAGATGGATATAGACATGGCCATGTAGCTCCTTTTTCTCTACCTACCCTTCCCCTCTCCAGCTGGTGTGTGGACAAGTAGCTCGCCGCCGACTCGTCCCGTTTTGCGTCTGTGGCGAACGGGCGATCTCGGACTGGACATAGACTAAATGCGGCGCATCGCATGGCTTGCACGCACAAACCTTCCCCCTTTGGAGGATAATCGTAGTTAATCCCCGAGCGCATCTTTGTGCCGGCCCGTGAGCCGGAGCAATCCAGAGATCAGATCACGGCAGACTGCACTCTCTACCGTGGCAACTAATATCGACCTAATGCCCTAGTGCGCGTACCGGTCGTTTGCGGGTTCAGGTTGGCCGGGCGGCTATGGTGCAGCCGTGCAGATCGACGCGCCCGTCCGCCCGTCGAATCGAGGGGATTTTACTCGTACGTCGTACGTGATATGCCCGCGAAAGGAACAGGTAACCAACGGACGGACGGCCGCTGTGGCTTGTGGGAGCATGCACACCGGCCAAAGCCTGGCGTCACCGTCGATTTGTGGCTGCTACTACTGTAGTGATCGGCACAATACATGCGGTGACAGTGATTGTGTAGCTGCTACTACTGTGCATCACTATGGTGATCGAGGCTCGGGGGATCGATCGATCGAGACGGGCCAATGTACTTTTGCGTATCTGCTTGTCCTTGATGGTCCCATGAGTACGTTAATTACCATCTTAATGAAAGAAGCGCATTACCAATACTGGCCGGTGCATTAACGCAGGAGTACAGCAGAGTGCCAGTTTTCCAGCGCTCCACGTGATGCGCGCCCACCAAATTTGCTAGATACATAAGAACTGGAACTAACACAGAATCACCATTACATTACATTAGCCAGGCTAGCAAGCTACTCTAGGGCCGTAACCACGGCCAAGAAGAACAACAAAAAAAACTCGGGACGATTAACTGAGTGGCCTCGCACGTCGCTAGCCGGCCGATCGACGGATGAATAGATCAGTACCGGAAGAAGCTTGAGGAGCTACTAGCTGTAGACGGTGACGAGGCGGCGGAAGCACCGGGTGCAGGAGTACTTGCGCTTGCTCTTGAGGCACAGCGGGAGGCAGAGGATGCGCCGCTCGCTCTCCGCGTCCGTGGCCACCACGGGGCCGCCGCAGGACGGGCACGCGCCGGGCGCCTTGCCCGTGCCCACCACCCGGTCCACCTTCGTCCCGCAGATCATCTTCACAGCTCCGCCCACCCCCATTGCTGCCATCGATCGATCCACGATCCCCTCGGCCGCAAGAAACGAGAGGAGGAAGAAGGTGGGATCGGAGGAGGGAGGTGGGATTTTGGCTTTGGAAAGTCTGGGGATTTTGAGTGGCCGGTGCCGGGGATGGCATGGCAGGCCCCATTATATAGCGGAGGGGACGAGGGCGCGGGCAGGACCGTGCGCGGACCGCTGCGCCTGCGCGTGCGGCAGCGACAGGCTTGGTGTTGGTGCCCGTTTGGGTTTTTACCTGCTCGAGTACGTCAGGGTGGGCAACCCACGGGCGGCTTAGCCCATGTGCGGCCCCCGCAGTCCTAGTAGAGGAGTACACGACGCTAAAGTAGCAGCTGCTTGTCTACGTAAGTGACAGCTGGAAGTTCTGGGTTTGTAGTTTATGGTTGGAGGCTGACGGTTCTGATTTTTTCCTCCAATGTTGTAGTTGTGCGGAGGTGTCTGATTCTTTCAATGGCAATGATTTTGTTTCAGACAAACTACTTTGATGGTCCGTAAAGCGGCTGATCAGCGATGGAGCCGCGTCGAGCTCGGGTGAAGAAGTGATCCGTCTCATTTCCTTAGTGGAGAGGGCCAGCCGTTGGTCTGTAACTGAATCTTTATGTTATTCATGAGACACGTATTACTACGCAAAAAAAAAGATTTTCATTTTTGGATAAACCATTGGTGTATCTCCTTTGAAAATTATTACTCCTTCTGTAAAGAAATATAAGCGCGTTTAGAACTATAAGCAAATTATTACCAAGGGACTGAGAGAGTACATGACTATATCATTTTTTTTGGAGAATTTTTTAGGGGATTTGGAGAAACATATTAACATCCAAAAAATATCTACCGGCTGCCCAAAAACAATACACTGCCTATAAACTACTGCGTGTAGTGCCATGTACTCCATGCCCAATTCTCTTTAGTTCATTACTCCACTTCAATATGCAGCCTCCATAATTTTTTGTTGTTGGAAGTAGGCTCCACTCTTTAATAATGTGAAGTTTCTACTGTCCTTCCTAGATATACAAATTAATTAGTCTAAACAGTAGAGTTTCGTCAATCTACAAGCCATCGATTGAGTTCAACACACACATACCACAAATAAAACGACAAAAACATACAATCAATTTCATATATAGACATCGATCATACCTCATATGTGTAGTGTTACTTACTTACTTTCACAATTCCACGACAAAAAAGCTCCCAGGTTGTATATGTTTTGTTTAACGGGAGGTCAAACCTGCAGGGATACATATTGTATCAATTAGAAAATTAAATATCCAAGGAAACATATTTCAATGGTATTCATGTAAAATTCTCTTTGTTAAGTTCTCCACTTAAGTATAACTAAAAATTAGTTGTTGAACAGCAATGGGTGAATCACGTAAAGGAAAAAGGTGTAGCCCTCCACAGCTTAATATGGTTCATAAGATTTGAAAATACTGTAATAGGAAAGCATAGAAATTTGATGTCATGTCATGTTGAATCCTAGATAAACCGAAAGCACAAAAAAGTTTAATAGATGATGTCGCCATGCTATGCAAGTGATAAGCTAGTGTCACTGGTAGAAAAAGGGCCTATAGTCCCGGTTCGTAAGGGCCTTTAGTCCCGGTTCCTGAACCGGGACTAAAGCGTCGGTACTAATACCTCCCACCTTTAGTCCCGGTTCAATCCAGAACCGGAAGTAAAGCACATTCACGTGGGCAGTGTGCAGAGCCCAGTCAGGAGACCCTTTGGTCCCGGTTGGTGGCACCAACCGGGACCAATAGGCATTCACGCGTCAGCATTTCTGTGGTTAGGGTTTTTGTTTTTTTTAAGGGGGGGGGGGGTGGGTTGGGTGTTTTGGGGGGTTAATTTAGGTGTTTCATATATTGTGTTAGCTAGCTATAATTAATATAGAGAAGTGTCCTCTCTTATGTCCGTACTTGGTCGACGCTACGTACTATACATACGTATAGAGAGGACTAGACACGCTGGCTAGCTAGTAAAGCAAACGAAGGAAACAGAAGATCGTCATGAACATATATGCATACAGAGAGAAGTGATATCGACCACCTCTCCTTCTCCGAGAGATTGGTCGAACAACAAGTTCTCGTATATCTATCTGACAGTACCGGCTACATATATACAGTAATTATCTCTTACAAATATAATCATACGGACTCAGGTTTAACATAGAATTCTCCGTCTTCAGGGATCACGTGGTCAAGAAAGAATGCCGCCAATTCCTCTTGAATTGCTCGCATGCGAGCTGGTGCTAGGAGTTCATCCCGCTTCCGAAACATCTAATTTGAAGAAGGGGGTCAATACACACACACACACATATATATATATATATATATATGAATGAATGAAACTCAACACAAATGATGGTAATAAAATAAAATTGTGAATATTGTTATTTACGTACTTCATATTGTTCGTTAGAGTACCCGCCCCGCTCACACGTCGTGTGGCGGATGGACTCGCAGATGTAGTATCCACAGAAATCATTCCCTTGTTCCTGCCACAACCACTTTACAAGAAATAGAGGTCAATCAAACTGATAAGCAAGAATGCTAAATGGTATTGATGAAACTAGCGCTTGAATCACTAGGAGATGCGCGGAACATGCTACTATAGTACTTACTTTCGGGTGTCTAAATTCCAGCTCCTTCGGCAGTCCCGGAACTTTTTTGGTGAATTTTCTCCAAACCCTGCCGGACAAAGAAAACAATTACTTGATATCAGGAAATGAACAAAGTTGCTGATATGATGGATAATGATCGATTTAACTTACTTCTTGAGGATTTCAGTCATGTCTGCATAGTCGTGGGGATCTTTTCGTTTTGAGTCTAAGACGGTTACTAGTCCCTGCTCAAGCTTAATCTCTAGAAGAATATAGTGGAAACTGCACACGCATGCATAACTCATGAATTACATTACTATAACCTTGAGTAATATATAAGGGAAACCGAATACGCACAAGACAGTAACACTCACTTGAAGTTGTAAGGAAAGAGTATTATATCTTTGTTTTGATTTATTACGAACGATTGTAGCAAGTTGGCCTCGGTAGCTGCGACATGAAGTTTAACCTGAATTGCATCTATGAGATATGTGTTAATGAACCCAATATCACCGACTTGTCTTTTCTTCAATTCGACGATCTTCAATCTGCATAATATAGTGAGGATGATTATAAATACATACAATGAAAGAGCTAAGCTATATAGAGAAACTTAATGACAGAAGTAGTACTACTTACAGACAGTAGCAGGCGACCGTTGTTTTATCGAGGACCAATTGATTGAAAAACTGATAGAACTCCTCAAATGGAACAGGCAACAGATCAATTCCAACGAGGTCATGCTCCTTTTTAACTCTCACATACAAAGTACTCCTCCCCCCAGAGTCTCTGCAGATTTTCAAGTACCAATCATGCAATCTTCGCATCATCGTTGATAGAGATCTTTCATCTTTGACGAGAGGCTTCCCGTACTCGTATCTTTGCATCTGCATGTCCATGGGTTCATAATGTACTTCGTCGGGCAGGTAATCTGCAAGATTATTATAACCGGGCACCATCCTCGGATCATTAGCGACGTTGTGGCTAGGCACCTTGAGCGGGGGGCATGATTGCTTCGCTTGTTTGCCGAGCTGGGCAATTTGTTTCCCAGCTCGTCATTTTTTCAGCCTTTCATCACTGACAGTAGTTCCCGACCGCTCCGCTTCGGCAAATTCCTTTCCAATAATGCGGTCATAGTTTCCTTTCGGCGGATCCGACTTTGGTGGTTTTGTCAGGGCAGCCAGAGTGCGCTTCACTTTCACCCCATCTACCTTCTCCTCCGGAGGTGGATGTTTCTTTGCTTTCACCCCTTCAAAGAATTTCCTCACTTCTTCTCGCGCGATCTCGGCGTTCTCCTCCTGGGTCCTCTCGTATGGTAACTTCTCTGGAGTCTTCAGAGAAGGACCAAATCTGTATGTCCTCCCGCCTCTGGTTGTACTGCTAGACACCGACCGAGCAGACGAAGCGGTTGTCTTCTTTACTTGCTTAAGAGGTGGAGGAGAAGGACTACGACCCGCCGGAGCAGCTGGAGCGGCGGCAGGTCTCTTCTGCCCTTACTGATGAGGCGGAGAAGGAGGAGGTTGGCTACTCGGGCGCGTCGGCGCAGGCGGAGACGGAGGCGGAGTGCCGCCACGCGCCGGAGAAGGAGCTGGCCGAGGGCCCTGATCATCACTCGCCGGAGGAGGAGGCGGTGGAGGAGGCGGAGTGCCCTGACTCGCCGGAGGAGGAGGAGGAGGCGGAGGCGTCCAGTTCGGAAGGTTGATGAGGTCCTTCCGCCATAGGCATGGAGTCTTCAGAGCAGACCCCAGCCGAGTCTCCCCTTCACCGGTAGGGTGGTCAAGCTGGAGGTCCTCAAATCCCTCCGTTATCTCATCCACCATCACCCTAGCATATCCTTCTGGAATCGGCATGCAGTGAAAAGTTGCGCCAGGTTCAGTAGGATAAACAGAGCCAACAGCCGCCTTGACCTTCAAATTCATCCATTGCGTCATAAGGTGGCAATTTTGAGACTCCGTTATAGCATCCACAGGATAGCTGGCAGGAGCCGTCAAGGCATGCTGCAGCTAAAGCTGCTCGGTGGAAGCCACGCTGCTTCTGCACTGAGATGGCGGGGTAGCTTCGGGGGAGGCTTCGGCAGTACGTTTGCTGCGATTTGCTTCTCGTTCCTCTATCGCTTGTACCCTTGCGTGCAGCGCCTGCAGTTCGGTCTGCTGCACTTTTTTCCTCCTCTCATGGGATTTGTAACCGCCTGCGTCCGGAAACCCAACCTTCCACGGAACGGAGCCTGGCGTGCATCGTGTCCGTCCAGGGTGCTCAGGATTCCCGAGGGCCATTGTGAGCTCGTCGTGCTCTCTGTCTGGAAAGAACGTCCCTTCCTGCGCTGCGTCGATATAGTGCTTAAGCTTACTGACTGGTATGTCCATTTGTTCGTTCGTCCAAATGCATTCCCCTGTTTCAGGGTCCAAGGTTCCGCCAGCCCCGAAGAACCAAGTCCGGCAACGGTCAGGCTAGTTATTTGTCTCTGGTCTGATCCCTTTATGAACCAGATCATTCTCAACCTTGGACCACTTAGGCCGGGCTACGAGGTAGCCACCTGACCCCGTGCGATGGTGAAGCTTCTTCTTCGCGGCATTCTGCTTGTTTGTCGCCGACATCTTCTTACTCTTTTCCGATGTCTTGTAGGCCACAAATGCGGGCCAGTGATCTCTGATCTTCTCATATCTGCCCTTGAATTCTGGTGTCTCTTTTTTATCGACAAACCTATTCAGCTCTTTCTTCCACCTCCTGAATAGATCTGCCATCCTCTTCAGAGCAAAAGACTTGATTAATTTCTCTTTAATTGGGTTCTCTGGATTATCCTCTGGCGGTAGGGTGAAATTTGACTTCAGCTCAGTCCAAAGATCATTTTTCTGCATATTATTGACATAAGACACCTCAGGGTCTTCTGTAGCCGGCTTAAACCATTGCTGGATGCTTATCGGGATCTTGTCCCTAACCAGAACCCCGCACTGAGCAACAAATGCCCTCTTTGTCCGGAGGGGTTCAATAGGTTGGCCGTCGGGCGCGATTGCTGTGATCTCAAGCTTTTCATCCGAGCTCAACTTTTCCTTCGGGCCTCGTCTCTTTACCGAAGTTGTGCTCGATCCGGAGGGCTAGAAAAAAGAACAAAGACTTAATTAATATGTGTACATACCAAAACAATGAATGCATCAATCAGCTAGTCAGCATAGGCTTAACTAATATATATACCTGGCCGGACTCGGTTCGGTCACCGGAGCCGTCATCACGGTCTCCTTCTTGCACCGGCATTGGGTCACCGGCGCCGTCCTCATGTTCTTCTTCTTGCACCGGCATTAGGTCACCGTAGCCAGCTTGTTCACCCTCTCCTTCCGGACCATCGATGATATCGTTGAGATAGTACGAGACGGCATCACTTCCTTGTGCGATTATCTCCCTCAACAACGCTTCTTTTGTTGCTTCGTCTAGGGCGGTGTCCATAGTTTCTACAAATATTTACAACATGGCAATTATTATTCAAACATGACTGATGGATATATTAGTGCCAAACGTAGAACTAGCTACCTAATCATAGTAAGCTATCGGGAGGGGGTATATATCGACAACGACGACACTACATCTATATATGTCCCTCGATGACCCTCGTTCCCGATAAAAAAAGAGGAAGAAGAAGAAAAAAAGAGGAGAAGAAACAATAGAGGAGAAGAACTCCTCTATTCTTTCTTCTCCTCTTTTTTCTTCTTCTTCCTCTTCTTTTTTTATCCTCTTCTTCCTCTCATGTTCGAGAGGATCGCCTTGGGGTCGGGAGGTTGCCTAGTGTCAAAGGATTCAACAAAACCATGTATTCATCATTAGGCGAAAGTAACATGTGCATGATGGTAGGAAGCTCTTCAAAGTTGTTCTGGAACGGAGTCCCAGATAGGATAATTCGCTTTTTGGTACAAGGTTCAGCAAGAGCCTTCCGAATATCGCTATTTGGAAGGCCTTTGCTGAATTCGTACCAAAAGGCGGATTATTCTATCCGGGACTCCATTCCAGAACAACTTTGCAGAACTTCGTACCAACATGCCCTGGTTACTTCCGGCTAATGATGAAGGCATGGATTTCTTCAATACTTTGACACTAGGAAACCTCTCTCGACCCCTCGGCGATTCTTGACCCCTCGAACCCTCAACGACCCTGAAACCCTCGACCCTTGACCCCTTAACGACCCTCGACCCTCTACCCTAGTTCCCGACCCTCGACCAATAGAGGAGAAGAAGAAAGGAATAGCTAGAGGAGAAGATCGAAGAAAAAAAAGAAGAAACAAAAGAGGAGAAGAAGAAAGGAATAGTGGAGAAGAAGAGAAAATAGAATATTCTATTTTCTCTTCTTCTCCACTATTCCTTTCTTCTTCTCCTCTTCTTTTTCTTCTGTTTTCTTCTTCTTATTTATTTCTCCTCTTCTTTTCGGTAGAGGAAACCCTAAATAGCTAGCAAGTATCGTGGGTGTGAGATACATGTGGCCTTCGGTGTCGGACACTACATCCACGTCCCACAAGTGACGTGGGCGTCGAAACCCGCGCAACTTGTGGGATGTGGATGTAGTGTCCGACACCGACGGTACATGTATCTCACACCGACGATACTTTCTATTTAGGGTTTCTCCTCTACCACTCGGCAGCCCTCTCGACGACCCTCGTTCCCGATAAAATAAAGAGGAAGAAGAAGAAAAAGAAAAAGAGAAGAAAGAATAGAGGAGAAGAACCCTCGAACCCTAGACGACCCTCTTCTTCCTCTCATGTTCGAGAGGATCGCCGAGGGGTCGGGAGGTTGCCTAGTGTCAAAGGAAACCCTAAATAGCCAGCAAGTATCGTGGGTGTGAGATACATGTGGCCTTCGGTGTCAGACACTACATCCACGTCCCACAAGTGACGTGGGCGTCGAAGCCCGCGCCACTTGTGGGATGTGGATGTAATGTCCGACACCGACGGTACATGTATCTCACACCGACGATACTTTCTATTTAGGGTTTCTCCTCTACCACTCGGCGGCCCTCTCGACGACCCTTGTTCCCGATAAAATAAAGAGGAAGAAGAAGAAGAAAAAAGAAGAGAAGAAAGAATAGAGGAGAAGTCTCCTCTATTCTTTCCTCGCCTCTCTCATGAATGTCCGGCGTTCTCGACCCCCCCTCCCCACGTGTCGAAGAAAAAAAAGAAGAAAAAAAAGAATATATTCATTTCTCCTCTTTTCTCCTCTATTCCTTTCTTCTTCTCCTCTTTTTTTTCTTCTTTTTTCTTCTTCTTATTTATTTCTCCTCGTCTTCCTCTCCCCTCTCGGCGACCATAGACCCCCTCTCGACCCTCGACCCCTAGGCGACCGTCGACCCCTCTTTTTTTTCTTCCTCTTCTATTTTATCCTCTTCTTCCTCTACCGCTCGGCGACCCTCGACGACCCTCGTTCCCGATAAAAAGTCCTCTATTCTTTCTTCTCCTCTTTTTTTTCTTCTTCTTCCTCTTTTTTTATCCTCTTCCTCCTCTCATGTTCGATGACCCTCGACCCCTCGGCGACCCTAGACCCCCTCTCGACCCCCTCTTCTTCTCCCTCTTCTAATTCATTTGTTCATATGAATATAAAAACAATTTTATATTTACAATAATTAATATCACCAAAAAAATCCTAATTTTTCTAAAGAACTATTTTTTGCATATATACATGAACATAGATATATACACAGAGAACATATATACACATATATATAAAAAGCAAGCATATATATGAAAAAATATCTATGAACAGAAAAAAAATCCTAATATAGCTATGAAAAAATATCTATGAACAGAAAAATATCTATGAAAAAACAAGCATATATATACATATATTTTTTTGCATATATACATGAAAAAAAAGCATATAGCAGAAAAAAGCATATAACAGAAAAAAGGGCGCCGCAGCCGGACCAGAGGAGGACCGCGACGATGACGATGGGAGCGGGCGGGCGACGGCGACGGCGACGGCGGGGCGGCGCGCGGGAGGGCGACGGCGACGGGGCAGGGACGGCGAGCACGGGGCGGCGACGGCGAGCAGGGCGCGCGGGGGCGCGACGAGGACGGCGGGGGCGGCGAGGGCGCCGGCGCGCGGGGGCAGGGGCGCGGGGCGACGGCGACGGCGAGCACGGGGCAGGGGCGCGGGGCGACGACGGGGCAGGGCGCGGCGACGGCGACGAGGAGGACGAGCAGCCTGGCGGCGTCGGCGATGGGGAATGGAGCAGTTGCCAAAAATTCCGCAAGTGCTGTATATATAGGCAGAGCAATGGTCCCGGTTCGTGGCATGACCCGTGACTAATGCTCCCTTTAGTCCCGGTTGGTGCCACGAACCGGGACCAAAGGCCAATTTTCAGCAGCCCAAAGGGCGGGAAGCGGCGGCCTTTGATCCCGGTTGGTGGCACCAACCGGGACTAAAGGGGGGTAATGGTCACGGTTGGTGCCACGAACCGTGACCAATGCCCCCTTTAGTCCCGGTTGTTGCCACCAACCTGGACCAATGCCCTTGTGCGCCCCGCGCCCAGAAGTTTAGTCCCACATCGCTAGCTGAAGGGCGCCGATACTGGTTTATAAGCGCTGCTCTGCCTCCCCTTTCGAGCTCCTCTCAAATGCAGGCTTTCGAGCCTAAACTGCTACTGCCTGTGGGCCTATTGGGCCTCTGCGGGCCTGAATCCTGGCCCATGTAGGGTTTCTAGTCGTATTCAGGCCGTGGAGGCCCAGTAGGAGGCATTTTTTTTGGTTTTTTCTTTTTTGTTTCTAAATTTTTTTGGTTTTTTATTTTTTTATTTCTACTTACAACTAAATACTTACAGTTTTTTAGTGATTTCTTTTTTGCTTTTAGGTCACAAAAATTATAAACTTTCTATTAGTGCCATTAGTTTTAAATTTTAAATAGTTTAAATTTGAATTTTTAAAAATTTGTGTGAATCACTAGTTTATGAATAACTTTACTATAAAATTAGAATTTTTTTCTATTTATTTTTTATTTCTACTTACAACTAAATACTTACAGTTTTTTAGTGATTTCTTTTTGCTTTTAGGTCACAAAAATTATAAACTTTCTGTTAGTGCCATTAGTTTTAAATTTTAAATAGTTTAAATTTGAATTTTTAAAAATTTGTGTGAATCACTAGTTTATGAATTTTTTTCTTCTTTGCTATTTATTTTTTATTTATACTTACAATTAAATACTTATAGTTTGCTTTTAGGTCACACAAATTATATTCTTTTTGCTATTGAAGAATATTATAGTTTTATTTTAGTTGATCATAACATAATATTTTAATTGATTGTTTTTATTTTCATAAAAGTTTTGTAGTTCATTCTGTTTGCTATTAATTCATTCTTTGAGCTAAATGACTCTGAAATTGGAAAGCATTTCAAAATGAACTCTGAAAAGGTTGAAAGTTGGCATGGTATCATCATTTCACCCACATAGCATGTTCCAAAAAGTAGAGAGGGTTACGACAAAAACTTGATGCACTTCGTGTACAAAATGGACAATCACTTTCGAAGTATCAAAGTTTCAAACCATAAGACATGAAAGCATTTCAAATGAACTCTGAAAAAGTTGAAAGTTGGGATGCATGGTATCATAATTTCACCCACATAGCATTTTCTTATTACGGGAGAAAGTCTTCACTTTTTCTTCGCTTGTGTCATTTGCTTATTGCGCCGTAACCATGGATAATCTTGATTGTTTATCAGGATGCTTGGGTCAGCCTTGACATTGAAGGGAGGAATTTCATGAAACTTTTCATAATCTTCAAACATGTCTGTCTTGCCGTCCACTCCCAGGATGTCCCTTTTTCCTGAAAGAACTATGTGGCGCTTTGGCTCATCGTATGATGTATTCGCTTCCTTATCTTTTCTTTTTCTCGGTTTAGTAGACATGTCCTTCACATAGATAACCTGTGCCACATCATTGGCTAGGACGAACGGTTCGTCAGTGTACCCAAGATTTTTCAGATCCACTGTTGTCATTCCGTACTGTGGGTCTACTTGTACCCCGCCGCCAAACAGAATGACCCATTTGCACTTAAACAAAGGGACCTTAAAATCAGGTCCGTAGTCAAGTTCCCATATGTCCACTATGTAACCATAATATGTGTCCTTTCCGCTCTCGGTTGCTGCATCAAAGCGGACACCGCTGTTTTGGTTGGTGCTCTTTTGATCTTGGGCGATCGTGTAAAATGTATTCCCATTTATCTCGTATCCTTTGTAAGTCAATACAGTCAAAGATGGTCCCCTGGACAACAAGTACAACTCATCACAAACAGTGTTGTCACCTCTGAGACGTGTTTCCAACCAACTGCTGAAAGTCCTGATGTGTTCACATGTAATCCAGTCGTCGCATTGCTCCGGGTGTTTGGAGCGCAGACTGTTCTTGTGTTCATCGACATACGGGGTCACCAAGGTAGAGTTCTGTAGAACTGTGTAGTGTGCTTGAGACCAAGGATATCCGTCCCTGCATATTATTGAGTCTCTTCCAAGAGTGCCTTTTCCAGTCAGTCTCCCCTCATACCGTGATTTAGGGAGACCTATCTTGTTAAGGCCAGGAATGAAGTCAACACAAAACCCGATAACATCCTCTGTTTGATGGCCCATGGAGATACTTCCTTCTGGCCTAGCGCGGTTACAGACATATTTCTTTAGGACTCCCATGAACCTCTCAAAGGGGAACATATTGTGTAGAAATACGGGCCCCAGGATGACAATCTCGTCGACTAGATGAACTAGGACGTGCGTCATGATATTGAAGAAGGATGGTGGGAACACCAGCTCGAAACTGACAAGACATTGCGCCACATCACTCCTTAGCCTTGGTACCATTTCTGGATCGATCACCTTCTGAGAGATTGCATTGAGGAATGCACATAGCTTCACAATGGCTAATCGGACGTTTTCCGGTAAAAGCCCCCTCAATGCAACCGGAAGCAGTTGCATCATAATCACGTGGCAGTCATGAGACTTTAGGTTCTGAAACTTTTTCTCTGGCATATTTATTATTCCCTTTATATTCGATGAGAAGCCAGTCGTGACCTTCATACTAAGCAGGCATTCAAAGAAGATTTCTTTCTCTTCTTTCGTAAGAGCGTAGCTGGCAGGACCTTTATACTGCTTCGGAGGCATGTCGTCTTCTTCGTGCAAACGTTGCAGGTCCTCCCGTGCCTCCAGCGTATCTTTTGTCTTCCCATACACGCCCAAGAAGCCTAGCAGGTTCACGCAAAGGTTCTTCGTCACGTGCATCACGTCGATTGAGGAGCGGACCTCTAGGTCTTTCCAGTAGGGTAGGTCCCAAAATATAGATTTCTTCTTCCACATGGGTGCGTGTCCCTCAGCGTCATTCGGAACAGCTAGTCCACCGGGACCCTTTCCAAAGATGACGTAGGGTAAATCATTGACCATAGCAAGCACGTGATCACCGGTGCGCATGGCGGGCTTCTTCCGGTGATCTGCCTCGCCTTTGAAATGCTTGCCTTTCTTTCGACATTGATGGTTGGTCAGAAGAAATCGATGATGGCCCAGGTACACATTCTTGCTGCATTTGTCCAGGTATATACTTTCAGTGTCATCTAAACAGTGCGTGCATGCGTGGTATCCTTTGTTTGTCTGTCCTGAAAGGTTACTGAGAGCGGGCCAATCGTTGATGGTCACGAACAGCAACGCCTTAAGGTTAAATTCCTCCTGTCTGTGCTCATCCCACGTATGTACACCGTTTCCATTCCACAGCTATAAAAGTTCTTCAACTAATGGCCTTAGGTACACATCAATTTCGTTGCCGGGTTGCTTAGGGCCTTGGATGAGAACTGGCATCATAATGAACTTCCGCTTCATGCACATCCAAGGAGGAAGGTTATACATACATAGAGTCACGGGCCAGGTGCTGTGATTACTGCTCTGCTCCCTGAAAGGATTAATGCCATCCGCGCTTAAAGCAAACCATACATTCCTTGGGTCCTTTGCAAACTCATCCCAGTACTTTCTCTCGATTTTTCTCCACTGCGACCCATCAGCGGGTGCTCTCAACTTCCCATCTTTCTTTCAGTTCTCACTGTGCCATCGCATCAACTTGGCATGCTCTTCGTTTCTGAACAGACGTTTCAACCGTGGTATTATAGGAGCATACCACATCACCTTTACAGGGACCCTCTTCCCGAGGGGCTCGCCGTCAACATCACCGGGGTCATCTCGTATGATCTTATACCGCAACGCACCGCATACCGGGCATGCGTTCAGATCCTTGTATGCACCGCGGTAGAGGATGCAGTCATTAGGGCATGCATGTATCTTCTCCACCTCCAATCCTAGAGGGCATACGACCTTCTTTGCTGCGTATGTACTGTCGGGCAATTCGTTATCCTTTGGAAGCTTCTTCTTCAATATTTTCAGTAGCTTCTCAAATCCTTTGTCAGCCACAGCATTCTCTGCCTTCCACTGCAGCAATTCCAGTACGGTACCGAGCTTTGTGTTGCCATCTTCGCAATTGGGGTATAACCCTTTTTATGATCCTCTAACATGCGATCGAACTTCAGCTTCTCCTTTTGACTAATGCATTACGTCCTTGCATCGACAATGACCCGGCGGAGATCATCATCATCGGGCACATCGTCTGGTTCCTCTTGATCTTCAGCAGCTTCACCCGTGGCAGCATCATTGGGCACATCGTCTAGTTCCTCTTGATCTTCACCAGCTCCCCCCGTTGCAGCATCACCGTATTCAGGGGGCACATAGTTGTCATCGTACTCTTCTTCTTCGCCGTCTTCCATCATAACCCCTATTTCTCCGTGCCTCGTCCAAACATTATAGTGTGGCAAGAAACCCTTGTAAAGCAGGTGGGAGTGAAGGATTTTCCGGTTAGAGTAAGACCTCGTATTCCCACATTCAGTGCATGGACAACACATAAAACCATTCTGCTTGTTTGCCTCAGCCGCATCGAGAAACTCATGCACGCCCTTAATTTACTCGCGGGTGTGTCTGTCACCGTACATCCATTGCCGGTTCATCTGCGTGCATTATATATAATTAAGTGTCCAAATTAATAGAAGTTCATCATCACATTAAAACCAAAGTACATACATAGTTCTCATCTAACAACATATAGCTCTCCAGAGCATCTAATTAATTAAACCATACATTGAAACTATGTAAAACATTTCAATGCGAAAACAAATGCGATCATAATCGCAACCAAGGTAACAATTGATCCAACGGCATAATGATACCAAGCCTCGGTATGAATGGCATATTTTCTAATCTTTCTAATCTTCAAGCGCATTGCATCCATCTTAATCTTGTGATCATCGACGACATCCGCAACATGCAACTCCAATATCATCTTCTCCTCCTCAATTTTTTTTATTTTTTCCTTCAACAAATTGTTTTCTTCTTCAACTAAATTTAACCTCTCGACAATAGGGTCGATTGACATTTCCGATTCACATACATCCTAGATAAAGAAAATCTATGTCACGTTGGTCGGCATAATTTTCATAAACAATAAATGAACCAATAGTTATAAAGATAATATACATACCACATCCGAATCATAGACAGGACGAGGGCCGACGGGGGCGGATACCAAAACCATCGCACTATATAAGATGCAATAATAAATGTAAGAAAATGATACAAGTATCTATCTAAACATACAAGTAAGAATATTTTTCCTTTGAGAAAGAAGATAAGAACAAGAGGCTCACCACAGTGGTGTCGGTGATGAGATCGGCGCGGGTGATCGACGGCGGTGAAGACGGGGACGGGGCGTGACGGATCGCTAAATCTAGACAAATCTCGAGGAAAATGGAGCTTGGATGTCGAGCTTCGAGAGGAGAAAGCTTAAGTAGTGTGGCTCGGGCATTCCATCGAACACCTCATGTGCATAGGAGGTGAGCTAGAGCACCACAAAGGCCTCTCCCCCTCGGCCAGAAGAAAACAGAGCACTGTGCTTTGCTCTTGCGCGAGGGGGTATATATAGGCAATTCATTGGTCCCGGTTCGTGGCATGAACCGGGACTAAAGGGGAGCCTTTGGTCCCGGTTCAAGCCACCAACCGGGACCAATGGTGGTGGGCCAGGAGGGAGGCCCTTTGGTCCCGGTTCGTCCCACCAACCGGGACCAAAAGGTCCATACGAACCGGGACCAATGGCCCACGTGGCCCGGCCGGCCCCCTGGGCTCACGAACCGGGACCAATGCCCACATTGGTCCCGGTTCAAGACTGAACCGGGACTAATGGGCTGAGGCGGCCTGGACCATAGCCCCTTTTTCTACTAGTGTGTTGTGTATAAGGATTAGATGTATGCCATGATTGGCGTCGAAGTAACATGTTTCTATTAAGTTAGACTCTATGAACGAAAATAGCATTTTGTATGGCTGGATTTGTTTGGCAATGAGATGAAGATACAAAGAAATATCGTTTATTGAACCAAAAAACTTGTCGTAGATCAAAAGATCACGGGGTTTTGAGGAATTTGAATTTTGAACCTATGAACGAAGCTCTGATGGCTAAGTGGCTTTGGAAACTGGAAACTGAGAATGGGTTATAGGAAAATATTGTTATGAATAAATATGTCCAAAATGAAGACCTATCTGCACTTAAACCAAAAGCGGGGAATTCCCACTTCTCGCCCAACTTAATGAAAATCAATGACATCTTCTACCAACACCGTGAAGAGATAGTGTGTAACATGAAAACACAAGGTTTTGGGGGATTGGTGGGTTTGTGTCTTGGTGATAAACCTCTGAAAATACCCCATGCTAGATAATACAATTTGAGCTTGGATTACAATATTTACGTGAATGATGCCTTACAAAAAGGATTGGAGGGTTTAAAATTTAGAAGGACCATGTGGAGTGATACTTTAGCACTCTGGGGTAGTCTCAAGCTGACTATGAGTACATTGAAATGTGTGATAATACTAATTCAATAAAATGGATGTTAAGCGTGGATGGAGTATTCACTTTCAAATCTCTTTTTTTATATAGAAATTTAGTTGTGACAAAAAGTGAATTCCCGTCAAAAGTTTATGAAGATTAAAATTCCACTAAAAATCAAAGTTTTAATTTCACTCATCATGGTTAAAATAGTATCTTAAGTGAGACAATTTGCTAAGAAAGGGATGGAAAGGAAATAAAAATAGTATGTTTTGTGTTCATGATGAGGCGTTGAGAATCTCTTCTTTGAGTTCTGTTCCTAGGATGGTTTGGAGCATAAGTGTGCTTTCAATGCACGAACTCTACTTGATAGTGTAAAAAAAAGACTATGAAACTCAGGCCTGGCCCTAGGGGGTGGGAGCAGGAGGGGCGGCCGGCCTGACCCCCGAATTATAGGAGCCCCAACCTAGGCCTATGCTGCGGCGTCCAACAGTCCGCTGAAGTTGTGGTAGCAGGTTAACAGCGCACGTGACTTGGGTAATACTGAGAGAAACTCTAGCAGATACCCCAAATCTTCCTGTCCCGTAAAATAACCGCCGATATACTGCACCAAGACAGAAATGTCCCGAACAGCTACCATATCTTGGCTCGTCTCATATTTTTTTGTGGGGAGTTGTATATTTCGACCCGCATATGCCATATCTCCAGTTTTTCCTCCTCGTTTTGCAGTTTCCACTATATTTGGCGGGAGGGAAATTTCAACACCAACCGCCATGCCTCGCATGCTCCCAACGCCGATGAGCCCATCGCTGCTGCCGCCCAGCGTGCTCCTTTGGCTGTGGAGGTTCACCGTAGGGTCCCTGCGACGCACGGAGGCATGCGCCCCACATTATCCAAGAACCATTGCCGCCCCTATGGCCATGGGGCGGTGCGGGTGCGGGCCGGAGATAGTAGCGAGTTCTGCTACCGGGGAGGCTCAAGGAAGGGTGCAGGCAGTGTTGGAGCCTCACTAGAGTCTGGTGACGCACTCGCTGGCCAACGGGAGGGGCGTCAGAGAGCTACGGGACTGGGCGACGCGCGTGCGTGGGCGTGAGAGAGCTACGGGACTGGGCGACGCGCGCGCGTGCTCGGGAGGCACGGTGACGCGAGGGTAGGGGATGCTTGGCATGTAGTTTGCGGCTCGGCACGGGAGAGGAAAAGGAGGTAGGGCAGGAGCAAAGGGTTTGCCGACGGCAACCAGCAGCTCTAGCGTGAGCAAGACCTTGCAATCTATAGTTTGTTTGTAGAGGGTTTTATTCTATTTTACAGGGACCGCCGATGAGTTTTACAGGATTTGTTCTATATATTCGATGCCTTATGGTACTGCATATCTGGTTTAGGAGGAACCGTGTAATATTTTTGCGGGATCTACTAGAGTAGCTCTGAGATCGCTCTAGCGAACTCAATGAACTAGTACTCCTCCCAGCAACCTAAAGATCCGACAAAATGACGGTACTATATCACTTCAAAGCCCTAGCTTCTGGGTATGCTGCAACATGGATGGTTTACTTTGATTTGTGCAACAAGCTCGTCGACCAGTTTGTGCAACTCTTCCGTGCCAACCAATTAGTACGCGGAAACCCCATCTTTGCTTCCTATGGTCGTGGAGTGGTGCAGATGCAGGCCAGAGATAGCAGCGAGTTCTTCTACCAGCGAGGCTAAGGGAAGGTACATGCATCAACGGAACCGCACTAGCTAGCGTCTGGCGACTCACTCGCTGCTAACGGGAGGGGCGTTAGAGAGCTATGGGACTGGGCGACGCGCGTGCGTGCTCGGGAAGGCGCGGGGACGTGATGGTAGGGGAGGCTCGGCACGCAGTTTGCGGCTCAGCATGGGAGAGGAGAAAGGGGCAAGACCGAAGGGTCCACCGATGGCAATCAGTAGCTCGAGCGCAAGCAAGACCCAATTGCAATCTAATTTTTGTTTGTAGGAGTTTTGATGCTATTTTTTAGCACTAGTAGGAAAAAGGCCTTTAGTCCCGGTTCTGAAACCGGGACTAAAGGGCGCGGCCACGTGGAGCTCCACCTAAAGGAAATTTTATAATTTTTTTGAATTTTTTTTGATTTTCAAATTTCTGAATTATTTTAACCTCTAGTCTGTAATCACCACGCCTCATCACTTCTCAATTTATTCTCTAATCATCCCCCATCATTTTAAATCATCTAACTTCCCGAACGGTCACCCATCCTCCCACTCCCCCAGCCTGAGCACGCTTAACTTCCGAGTTCTATTCTCCCTCGCTCCAAGTCTGCACTTGTTGTTTTCCTGACAATATTAAGATGTCAATCCTATTAACCTTCAGGAATTTTGCTTGAGCATGAAATGACACATTTCATAGTTTTATTTTGAAACTATTGTTTTAAAAAACAATAATTATTTAGTAACACTAATATTTCTTGAATAATTAGTTTGACCATTGTTTGACCACAGTTTGACCAGATTTGACCAAAATTGAAATAACTGAAATAATTATTTAGTAACACTAATATTCTAGAATAATTAGTTTGACCATTGTTTGATCACAGTTTGCCCACTGTTTGAATTTTTTTTGATTTTTTTCACTCTAGATCTTAAAAGCCCCGTAACTTTTTTCTATTAGATTTTTGAGGATTTTGAAAATGTTTAACGGGGTACCCCCCGTTAAATTCGGATGTAACTTTTCGAGTAGATGATTTTTCATATAAAAAACTTTTTCATCCGAGTTAGTATGCAAAAGTTATGCCCATTTTTACAAATTCCAGAGAGATTTTGCAAATAAAGTCAAAATTCACATTTGCAAATTTTCCCAACAACTAGACCACATATCACATGGGAAACTTTTTTTCTTTTTTGTTGACATTTCCATCATTTTCTTTTATTTTTTTAAACTGAAAAGGCGATCCACCGGGGGGGGGGGGGGTAGAGTTTGAAAATGGGATCTTTAGTACCGGTTTGTGACACGAACCGGGACTAAAGGTCTCATCCCCATTAGTCTCGGTTCGTGCCTCAAACCGGGACTAAAGGTCTAATCTTTAGTCCCGGTTTGAGGCACGAACCGGGACCAATGATTGTGGGCCAGGAGCGAGGCCCATTGGTCCCGGTTCGTCCCACCAACCGGGACCAAAAGGTCCAGATGAACCGGGACCAATGGCCCACGTGGCCCGGCCGGCCCCCTGGGCTCACGAACCGGGACTAATGGGGTTACCTGGCCTGGACCAAAGCCCCCTTTTTTACTAGTGTAGGTGTTACTTTAGTACGGACTCTAGGATAGACTGATCGGAAAAAATTTAGCTTTGAGGTGGTTTCGTATCCTACAAACATTTTTTTTCTTATGTTCTTCATTAGATAGGAACTTTGAAGTGATTCTTCATCGCACGTTGAGGAATGGTTATATGATCCAGTTATATTAGCATTGTTGAGAGTTGCACTAGCGAAAGTACGGACCCTAGGCCTCATTTTCAAGCTACGATTTGTGCTCAGTTTTGTTACATGCTACCTTGCTGTTTTTATTGTTCCTATTACAAAAATCAGTATCTATTATCATTACTACACTTGTATTACCATCTCTTTGCTGAACTAGTGCACTTATAGAATTTACCATTGTATTTGGTGTGTTGGGGCACAAGAGACTTTTTATTATTTGGTTGCAGGGTTGTTTGAGAGAGACCATCTTCATCCTACGTCTCACACAGATTGATAAATCTTAGGTCATCCACTTGAGTGAAAATTTGTACTGTCCTACAAAACTCCACGCTTGGAGGGCCAACAGGAGTCTACAGGAACAAGTTGTGTAGTAGACATCAGACTACCTTAAGCAGCGCCCTGTGGGCTACATCATAGACTCCTATTAAATTATACGATCCCAATGCCGGTTTCTTGAAACCAACTTTTCAAGGGTTACTCACTCACTAAGCTGTTTAGAAGGCTGTGATAACATGTCTTCGGACCGGTGCATAAATCTTTAAAACCAACCAAAGAAAAGGATAGAAGCATACCACGAAGCTCGTTACGAGGTTCGTGAAAACGTCATGCAGGTCGGCCCCTGCGGACCGGAAGCCCTGTAACGTTGCGCCTATCAAGGCACAATGCTCTTCCTTAAGGGAGGAGCTCTTCAGGGTCTCCTCCACCTCCTCGGTCCTTGGGCAGTCGCGGGGGGGGGGGGGGGGGGGGTGGCAGGACGACCTTAGACCCAAGAACCGATGTGCCAGCTCGAGTGCTCTCCACCCGCGGTGGCGGAGCTGAAACAGATATCGGCTGGACCGGTGACTGATACGTCTCCATCGTATCTATTATTTTTGATTGTTTAATGCCAATATTATACAACTTTCACATACTTTTGGTAACATTTTATATGATTTATTGGACTAACCTATTGATCCAGTGCCCTGTGCCAGTTCCTGTTTTTTTGCATGTTTTTTGTTTCACAAAAAATCCATATCAAACAAAGTCAAAACACGATAAAAATTTATGAAGAATTATTTTAGAATATATGTGATTTTTGGGACTTGGAATCAATGCAAACGGGGGCCCACAGCCCCCACAAGACATCAGGGCACGCCCAGGGCTAGGCGTGCCCTGGTGGGTTGTGCCCTCCTCGGATGTCGGTTGGGGCCCTTCTTCGGGCGCAAGAAATATAATTTATGGAAAAAAATCGTGTAAATTTTTTAGCGCAATCGGAGTTACAGATCTTTGGGAATTTAAGAAACGGTTTTCTGCGTGATATGAGGAATGCGAAATAGAAGAGAACAGAGAGGGAGATCCAATTTCGGAGGGGCTCCCGCCCCTCCGCCGGCATGGAGGACATGTATCAGAGGGGGAACTCTCCTCCCATCTAGGGGGAGGCCAAGGAAGAAGAAGAAGGGGGCTCTCTGTAACACCCTGGTGTTTGGCCCTTTTTCTTGTTCTTTTTAATTTATTGGTTTTTGTTGTGATCTTCTTTTTGGAGTGGATCTGTGGCCTTGCAACCTGGGAGATCATCATCATTTCTTCTCCCAAGTGGCTCATCATCCTCAAATCTTTCCCAGGACTATGTCATTTCCATTCTAGCCCAACCCAAAAATTCTTTTCTAAGGAATATTTATTTTTTCTATTAAGGAATAGTCCTGTCTGCCTAGGTTGTGAAGCAACCTATATTTATGTCACTCCCAAAATTCCCAAATAATTCTCATAATTTATTTGGGTCATATTTTGTTCAAATATGCCCAAACTTTCCTTTCCTAGCGCAAAATAATTCCCCAATAATTATTCTTCATTTCTGTCCAGTGTGGCTTTCTGTGAAGGAAGTGCCAACTATAGTTTCTTGTTTGCTCCCAAACTTTTTGAGCATGCTATCTCATCCAAATCGTTGCCTCATGAAAAAAATTCAAATTCATTTGCCTTGCCAACTTCCCTCAGTGATTTTTCAAAGTTTCTGTCAGACAGAAGGCATTTTGAAGGAAGTAATAGTTAGGAGTATCCAAATGAGTTGAAATTTTGCACACTCCTTCATGTGCTCATATAATCTCCTTACTCCAAATTTCAGCTCTATCCCTTTATCCATGTGAGCACATGATGAAATCTTTGCTTCTGTCAATATTTTCAAGTTGTGAAGCGAGTATATTTTATATTGCTTCATTTTGGCAAACAAATTACCAGAGCATTCTCATAGCCATAAAACCTCTCTACACCAATTCTTGGATCAACTTATCAAGACAATATTTCCCTAGAATTTTCTCAAGTTTCTGGATAGTGAAGATGTTTGTGAAGCAAGTACTATTTTGGCAAGTCCATTTGGTATCGAACTTTTATAGCATCTTCATATGTCCATATCATGAGGCTTTGCCAAGTTTCATCCCATTTCATCACTCCATGTGAGTGCCCCTTCTTAATCAAGTTTCTGGACCTAAATTGCAGTTACAAAGCAACCCTATTGTTTTGTGATCCATTTCCCCTCAAACCCCCCAGGATTATAGTCCTTCGTTAGATAAACACCCCAGACATTAACTTCGGTTCCAGTCAATTATCTGTTGAGCATAGTGGCATGATCAAGTTTGATGCTACAAAATTCTCTTGAAGAATCCTATCTATCCATGGCTTCTTTTGATTATCCTTCACCTCCCACAGTCCTCACTATGGAGAGACAACACTCTAGAGTCTAGACAAAGTTTGCAATCCTATCATGACCTCCCTTTGCCTTGTCCCGTGGTGACCGCGCAGCTGGCACGCCTATGCATGCGCTTTGTGCGCTGTGGCCGTGTCCAGGACGTTGTTTGTGCTTCGGCCCCTCCTCCCCTCGTCGTCTTCGCACGTGTGACCTTGTTTAGCAACTCTGCCTCTTCATCGCCACCTCCCTGGACCCCTGTCCCCCTCCGGAAACGTCCTCGTCGGCGCTCGCTGCCACACGCCCACGGGCGAACAGTTGCCGACGCGGCTTTAATGGCGCTCATCTCTTCTTCCCTGTGCCCCGTTGGCTCCCTCTGCCCCCGTGAGCTCCTCCCTGCTCCTCCTCTGTCGCCTACCTCCGAGCTCACACGCGTGCACACGCGTCTGCGGCGAGGCCAGCTTGGCCACCCCTTCTCCCGGAAATTTAATGTTGGAAATATGCCCTAGAGGCAATAATAAAAGCATTATTATTATATTTCCTTGTTCATGATAATTGTCTTTATTCATGCTATAATTGTGTTATCCGGAAATCGTAATACATGTGTGAATAATAGACATCAACATGTCCCTAGTAAGCCTCTAGTTGGCTAGCTCGTTGATCAACAGATAGTCGTGATTTCCTGACTATGGACATTGGATGTCATTGATAACGAGATCACATCATTAGGAGAATGATGTGATGGACAAGACCCAATCCTAAACATAGCATAAAGATCGTATAGTTCGTTTGCTAGAGTTTTTCCAATGTCAAGTATCCTTTCCTTAGACCATGAGATCGTGTAACTCCCGGATACCGTAGGAGTGCTTTGGGTGTACCAAACGTCACAACGTAACTGGGTGACTATAAAGGTATACTACGGGTATCTCCGAAAGTGTCTGTTGGGTTGACATGGATCAAGACTGGGATTCGTCACTCCGTATGACGGAGAGGTATCACTGGGCCCACTCGGTAATGCATCATCATTATGAGCTCAAAGTGACCAAGTGTCTGGTCACGGGATCATGCATTACAGTACGAGTAAAGTGACTTGCCGGTAACGAGATTGAACGAGGTATTGGGATACCGACGATCGAATCTTGGGCAAGTAACATACCGATTGATGAAGGGAATTGTATACGGGGTTGTTTGAATCCTTGACATCGTGGTTCATCCGATGAGATCATCGAGGAGCATGTGGGAGCCAACATGGGTATCCAGATCCCGCTATTGGTTATTGACCGGAGAGCAATCTCGGTCATGTCTACATGTCTCCCAAACCCGTAGGGTCTACACACTTAAGGTTCGGTGACGCTAGGGTTGTGAAGATATGTATATGCAGTAACCCGAATGTTGTTCGGAGTCCCGGATGAGATCCCGGACGTCACGAGGAGTTTCGGAATAGTCCGGAGGTAAAGAATTATATATAGGAAGTGCTGTTTCGTCCATCGGGACAAGTTTTGGGGTCACCGGTATTGTACCAGGACCACCGGAAGGGTCTCGGGGGTCCACCGGGTGGGGCCACCCATCCCGGAGGGCCCCATGGGCCAAAGTGGGGAGGGGAACCAGCCCATAGTGGGCTGGTGTGCCCCCTAGGCCCACCCCATGCGCCTAGGGTAAACCCTAGGGGTGGGGGGGGGGGGGGCGCTCCACCTTGGCTTGGGGGCCACTCCAGCCCTGGCCGCCGCCCCCCCCTTGGAGATCCAATCTCCTAGGGCCGGCGCCCCCCCACTAGGGGAGCCTATATATATGAGGGGGAGGGAGGGGGCAGCCGCACCCTGAGTCCTGGCACCTCCCTCTCCCCTGCTACACCTCTCTCTCTCTCTCATAGTACACGGCGAAGCCCTGCTACTGCGACGCCCTGCATCCACCACCACGCCGTCGTGCTGCTGGATCTTCATCAACCTCTCCTCCCCCCTTGCTGGATCAAGAAGGAGGAGACATCATCCGCTCCGTACGTGTGTTCAACGCGGAGGTGCCGTCCGTTCGGCACTTGGTCATCGGTGATTTGGATCACGACGAGTACGACTCCATCATCCACGTTCTAGTGAACGCTTCCGCTCGTGATCTACAAAGGTATGTAGATGCATCCGATCACTCGTTGCTAGATGAACTCATAGATGGATCTTGGTGAAACCGTAGGAAATTTTTTGCTTTCTACAACGTTCCCCAACAGTGGCATCATGAGCTAGGTCTATGCGTAGTTCTTCTTGCGCGAGTAGAACACAATTGGTTGTGGGCGTAGATGTTGTCAACTTTCTTGCCGCTACTAGTATTATCTTGCTTCAACGGTATTGTGGGATGAAGCGGCCCGGACCAACCTTACACGTACGCTTACGTGAGACCGGTTCCACCGACTAACATGGACTAGTTGCATAAGGTGGCTGGCGGGTGTCTGTCTCCCCCACTTTACTTGGAGCGGATTCGATGAAAAGGGTCCTTATGAAGGGTAAATATAAGTTGACAAATCACGTTGTGGCTTTCACGTAGGTAAGAAAACGTTCTTGCTAGAACCCTAATTCAGCCACGTAAAACTTGCAACAACAATTAGAGGATGTCTAACTTGTTTTTGCAGCAAGTGCTTTGTGATATGATATGGCCAAAGTTGTGATGAATGATGAATGATATGTATGAGATGTTCATGCTATTGTAATAGGAATCACGACTTGCATGTCGATGAGTATGACAACCGGCAGGAGCCATAGGAGTTGTCTTTATTTTTTGTATGACCTGCGTGTCATTGAGAAACGCCATGTAAATTACTTTACTTTATTGCTAAATGCGTTAGCCTTAGTAGTAGAAGTAATAGTTGGCGAGCAACTTCATGGAGACACAATGACATGGTGTCAAGCCGGTGACAAGATGATCATGGAGCCCCAAGATGGAGATCAAAGGAGCTATGTGATATTGGCCATATCATGTCACTTTTATTATTTGATTGCATGTGATGTTTATCATGTTTTTGCATCTTGTTTACTTAGAACGACGGTAGTAAATAAGATGATCCCTCATAATAATTTCAAGCAAGTGTTCCCCCTAACTGTGCACCGTTGCGACAGTTCGTTGTTTCGAAGCATCACGTGATGATCGGGTGTGATAGATTCTAACGTTCACATACAACGAGTGTAAGACAGATTTACACATGCAAAACACTTAGGTTGACTTGACGAGCCTAGCATGTACAGACATGGCCTCGGAACACAGAAGACCGAAAGGTCGAGCATGAGTCGTATAGAAGATACGATCAACATGAAGATGTTCACCGATGTTGACTAGTCCGTCTCACGTGATGATCGGACACGGCCTAGTTAACTCGGATCATGTTATACTTAGATGACTAGAAGAGGGATGTCTATCTAAGTGGGAGTTCATTAAATAATTTGATTAGATGAACTTAATTATCATGAACTTAGTCTAAAATATTTACAATATATCTTGTAGTTCAAATGGCCAACGTAGTCCTCAACTTCAATGCGTTCCTCGAGAAAACCAAGCTGAAAGATGATGGCAGCAACTATACGGACTGGGTCCGGAACCTGAGGATCATCCTCATAGCTGCCAAGAAAGATTATGTCCTACAAGCACCGCTGGGTGACGCACCTGTTCTCCCTGCAGAACAAGACGTTATGAACGCTTGGCAGGCACGTACCGATGACTACTCCCTCGTTCAGTGCAGCATGCTTTACAGCTTAGAGCCGGGGCTCCAAAAATGTTTTGAGAGACACGGAACATACGAGATGTTCGAAGAGCTGAAAATGGTTTTTCAAGCTCATGCCCGGGTCGAGAGATATCAAGTCTCCGACAAGTTCTTCAGCTGTAAGATGGAGGAAAACAGTTCTGTCAGTGAGCACATACTCACTATGTCTGGGTTGCATAAGCGCTTGACTCAGCTGGGAGTTAATCTCCCGGATGACGCGGTCATTGACAGAATCCTTCAGTCGCTTCCACCGAGCTACAAGAGCTTTGTGATGAACTTCAATATGCAGGGGATGGAAAAAACCATTCCTGAAGTATTTGCTATGCTGAAATCAGCAGAGGTAGAAGTCAAGAAGGAACATCAAGTGTTGATGGTCAATAAAACCACTAAGTTCAAGAAGGGCAAGGGTAAAAAGAACTTCAAGAAGGACGGCAAGGGAGTTGCCGCGCCCGGCAAGCAAGCTGCCGGGAAGAAGCCATAGAATGGACCCAAGCCTGAGACTGAGTGCTTTTATTGCAAGGAAAGTGGTCACTGGAAGCGGAACTGCCCCAAATACTTAGCAGACAAGAAGGCCGGCAAAACAAAAGGTATATGTGATATACATGTAATTGATGTGTACCTTACCAGTACTCGTAGTAGCTCTTGGGTATTTGATACCGGTGCAGTTGCTCACATTTGTAACTCAAAGCAGGAGCTGCGGAATAAGCGGAGACTGGCGAAGGACGAGGTGACGATGCGCGTCGGGAATGGTTCCAAGGTCGATGTGATCGCCGTCGGCATGCTGCCTCTTCATTTACCTTCGGGATTAGTTTTAAACCTTAATAATTGTTATTTAGTGCCAGCTTTGAGCATGAACATTGTATCGGGATCTCGTTTAATTCGAGATGGCTACTCATTTAAATCCGAGAATAATGGTTGTTTTATTTATATGAGAGATATGTTTTATGGTCATGCTCCTATGGTGAATGGTTTATTCTTAATGAATCTCGAGCGTAATGCTACACATATTCATAGTGTGAGTACCAAAAGATATAAGGTTGATAATGATAGTCCCACATACTTGTGGCACTGCCGCCTTGGTCACATAGGTGTTAAACGCATGAAGAAACTCCATGCAGATGGACTTCTAGAGTCTCTTGATTACGAATCATTTGACACGTGCGAACCATGCCTCATGGGAAAAATGACCAAGACTCCGTTCTCAGGAACAATGGAGCGAGCAACCAACTTATTGGAAATCATACATACTGATGTGTGCGGTCCAATGAGTGTTGAGGCTCGCGGTGGCTATCGTTATGTTCTCACCCTCACTGATGACTTGAGTAGATATGGGTATATCTATTTGATGAAACACAAGTCTGAGACCTTTGAAAAGTTCAAGGAATTTTAGAGTGAGGTTGAAAATCAACGTGACAGGAAAATCAAGTTCCTACGATCAGATCGTGGAGGAGAATACTTGAGTCACGAATTTGGCACACACTTAAGAAAATGTGGAATAGTTTCACAACTCACGCCGCCTGGAACACCTCAGCGTAATGGTGTGTCCGAACGTCGTAATTGCACTCTATTAGATATGGTGCGATCTATGATGTCTCTTACCGATTTACCGCTATCTTTTTGGGGCTATGCTTTAGAGACTGCCGCATTCACTTTAAATAGGGCTCCGTCGAAATCCGTTGAGACGACACCGTATGAATTATGGTTTGGGAAGAAACCTAAGTTGTCGTTTCTGAAAGTTTGGGGATGCGATGCTTATGTCAAGAAACTTCAACCTGAAAAGCTCGAACCCAAGTCGGAAAAATGCGTCTTCATAGGATACCCTAAAGAAACTATTGGGTATACCTTCTACCTCAGATCCGAAGGCAAGATCTTTGTTGCCAAGAATGGATCCTTTCTAGAGAAGGAGTTTCTCTCGAAAGAAGTAAGTGGGAGGAAAGTAGAACTTGATGAAGTATTACCTCTTGAACCGGAAAAGGGCGCAACTCAAGAAAATGTTCCTGAGGTGCCTGCACCGACTAGAGAGGAGTTTAATGATGATGATCAAGATACTTCTGATCAAGCTCCGACTGAAATTCGTAGGTCCACAAGGACACATTCCGCACCAGAGTGGTACGGCAACCCTGTCTTGGAAATCATGTTGTTAGACAACGGTGAACCTTCGAACTATGAAGAAGCGATGGCGGGCCCGGATTCCGACAAATGGCTAGAAGCCATGAAATCCTAGATAGGATCCATGTATGAAAACGAAGTATGGACTTTGACTGACTTGCCCGTTGAACGGCGAGCCATAGAGAATAAATGGATCTTTAAGAAGAAGACAGACGCGGATGGTAATGTGACCATCTATAAAGCTCGGCTTGTCTCTAAGGGTTATCGACAAGTTCAAGGGGTTGACTACGATGAGACTTTCTCACCGGTAGCGAAGCTAAAGTCCGTCCGAATCATGTTAGCAATTGCCGCATTCTACGATTATGAAATATGGCAAATGGATGTCAAAACGGCATTCCTTAATGGTTTCCTTAAGGAAGAATTGTATATGATGCAGCCAGAAGGTTTTGTCGATCCTAAGAATGCTAACAAGGTGTGCAAACTCCAACGCTCAATTTATGGGCTGGTGCAAGCATCTCGGAGTTGGAACATTCGCTTTTATGAGATGATCAAAGCGTTTGGGTTTACACAGACTTATGGAGAAGCCTGCGTTTACAAGAAAGTGAGTGGGAGCTTTGTAGCATTTCTCATATTATATGTGGATGACATACTTTTGATGGGAAATGATATAGAACTCTTGGACAGCATTAAGGCCTACTTGAATAAGAGTTTTTCAATGAAGGACCTTGGAGAAGCTGCTTATATATTAGGCATCAAAATCTATAGAGATAGATCGAGACGCCTCATAGGTCTTTCACAAAGCACATACCTTGATAAGATATTGAAGAAGTTCAATATGGATCAGTCTAAGAAGGGGTTCTTACCTGTGCTGCAAGGTGTGAAATTGAGCTTAGCTCAATGTCCGACCACGGCAGAAGATATAGAAGAGATGAGTGTCATCCCCAATGCCTCAGCCATAGGTTCTATTATGTATGCCATGCTGTGTACCATACCTGATGTAAACCTTGCCGTAAGTTTGGTAGGAAGGTACCAAAGTAATCCCGGCAAGGAACACTGGACAGCGGTCAAGAATATCCTGAAGTACCTGAAAAGGACTAAGGAAATGTTTCTCGTTTATGGAGGTGACGAAGAGCTCGTCGTAAAGGGTTACGTCGACGCTAGCTTCGACACAGATCTGGATGACTCTAAGTCACAAACCGGATACGTGTATATTTTGAATGGTGGGGCAGTAAGCTGGTGCAGTTGCAAGCAGAGCGTCGTGGTGGGATCTACATGTGAAGCAGAGTACATGGCAGCCTCGGAGGCAGCACATGAAGCAATTTGGGTGAAGGAGTTCATCACCGACCTTGGAGTCATACCCAATGCGTCGGGGCCGATCAAGCTCTTTTGTGACAACACTGGAGCTATTGCACTTGCCAAGGAGCCTAGGTTTCACAAGAAGACAAGGCACATCAAGCGTCGCTTCAACTCCATTCGTGAAAATGTTCAAGATGGAGACATAGATATTTGTAAAGTACATACGGACCTGAATGTAGCAGATCTGTTGACTAAACCTCTCCCTAGAGCAAAACATGATCAACACCAGAATTCCATGGGTGTTCGATTCATCACAATGTAACTAGATTATTGACTCTAGTGCAAGTGGGAGACTGTTGGAAATATTCCCAAGAGGCAATAATAAAAGCATTATTATTATATTTCCTTGTTCATGATAATTGTCTTTATTCATGCTATAATTGTGTTATCCGGAAATCGTAATACATGTGTGAATAATAGACATCAACATGTCCCTAGTAAGCCTCTAGTTGACTAGCTCGTTGATCAACAGATAGTCATGATTTCCTGACTATGGACATTGGATGTCATTGATAACGAGATCACATCATTAGGAGAATGATGTGATGGACAAGACCCAATCCTAAACATAGCATAAAGATCGTATAGTTCATTTGCTAGAGTTTTTCCAATGTCAAGTATCCTTTCCTTAGACCATGAGATCGTGTAACTCCCGGATACCGTAGGAGTGCTTTGGGTGTACCAAACGTCACAACGTAACTGGGTGACTATAAAGGTATACTACGGGTATCTCCGAAAGTGTCTGTTGGGTTGACATGGATCAAGACTTGGATTCGTCACTCCGTATGACGGAGAGGTATCACTGGGCCCACTCGGTAATGCATCATCATTATGAGCTCAAAGTGACCAAGTGTCTGGTCACGGGATCATGCATTACAGTACGAGTAAAGTGACTTGCCGGTAACGAGATTGAACGAGGTATTGGGATACCGACGATCGAATCTCGGGCAAGTAACATACCGATTGATGAAGGGAATTGTATACGGGGTTGTTTGAATCCTCGACATCGTGGTTCATCCGATGAGATCATCGAGGAGCATGTGGGAGCCAACATGGGTATCCAGATCCCGCTATTGGTTATTGACCAGAGAGCGATCTCGGTCATGTCTACATGTCTCCCGAACCCGTAGGGTCTACACACTTAAGGTTCGGTGACGCTAGGGTTGTGAAGATATGTATATGCAGTAACCCAAATATTGTTCAGAGTCCCGGATGAGATCCCGGACGTCACGAGGAGTTTCGTAATAGTCCGGAGGTAAAGAATTATATATAGCAAGTGCTGTTTCGGCCATCGGGACAAGTTTCGGGGTCACCGGTATTGTACCGGGACCACCGGAAGGGTCCCGGGGGTCCACCGGGTGGGGCCACCCATCCCGGAGGGCCCCATGGGCCAAAGTGGGGAGGGGAACCAGCCCATAGTGGGCTGGTGCGCCCCCCTAGGCCCAACCCATGCGCCTAGGGTTGAAACCCTAGGGATGGGGGGGCGCCCCACCTTGGCTTGGGGGCCACTCCAGCCCTGGCCGCCGCCCCCCTAGGAGATCCAATCTCCTAGGGCTGTCACCCCCCTAGGGGAGCCTATATATATGAAGGGGAGGGAGGGGGCAGCCGCACCCTGAGTCCTGGCACCTCCCTCTCCCCTGCTACACCTCTCTCTCTCATAGTACATGGCGAAGCCCTGCTACTGTGACGCCCTGCATCCACCACCACGCCGTCGTGCTGTTGGATCTTCATCAACCTCTCCTCCCCCCTTGCTGGATCAAGAAGGAGGAGACGTCATCCGCTCCGTACGTGTGTTCAACGCGGAGGTGCCGTCCGTTCGGCACATGGTCATCGGTGATTTGGATCACGACGAGTACGACTCCATCATCCACGTTCTAGTGAACGCTTCCACTCGTGATCTACAAAGGTATGTAGATGCATCCGATCACTCGTTGCTAGATGAACTCATAGATGGATCTTGGTGAAACCGTAGGAAATTTTTTGTTTTCTACAACGTTCCCCAACATTTAAGCTACTCCTGACCACGCCTCTACTCACCTCCGGCCTCCACCCACTCCCAGTACCCCGCCCAGCCACTCTGGCGAGCTCGAGGACCCTCCTAGCCCTTCCATGGCTGCCTGAGCCATTGATAACCCACAAGTATAGGGGATCGCAGTAGTTTTCGAGGGTAGAGTATTCAACCCAAATTTATAGATTCGACACAAGGGGAGCCAAAGAATATTCTCAAGTATTAACAGTTGAGTTGTCAATTCAACCGCACCTGAAAGACTTAATATTTGTAGCAAAGTAATATGGAAGTAGCGGTAACGATAGTAAAAGTAACAGTAGTAGTTTTGTAGTGATTGTAACAGTGGCAACAGAAAAGTAACTAAGCAAAGATCAATATGTGAAAAGCTCGTAGGCAATGGATTAGTGATGGATAATTATGTCGGATGCGATTCCTCATGCAACTGTTATAACATAGGGTGACACAGAACTAGCTCTAGTTCATTAATGTAATGTAGGCATGTATTCCGAATATAGTCATACGTGCCTATGGAAAAGAACTTGCATGACATCTTTTGTCCTATCCTCTTGTTGGAGCGGGGTCTGATTGGAAACTAAGGGACATTAAGGCCTCCTTTTAATACAGTACTGGACCAAAGCATTAACACTTAGTGCATACATGAACTCCTCAAACTATGGTCATCACCGGGAGTGGTCCCGATTAGTGTCACTTTGGGGTTACCGGGTCATAGCACATAGTAGGTGACTATTGAATTGCAAAATAGGATCAAGAACTCACATATATTCATGAAAACATAATAGGTTCATATCTGAAATCATGGCACTCAGGACCTGGTGACAAGCATTAAGCATAGCAAAGTCATAGCTACATCAATCTCAGAACATAATGGATATTAGGGATCAAACCCTAACAAACTAACTCGATTACATGGTAAATATCATCCAACCCATCACCGTCCAGCAAGCCTACGATGGAATTACTCATGTACAGCGGTGAGCATCATGAAATTGGTGATGGAGGAAGGTTGATGATGACGATGGCAACAGATTCCCCTCTCCGGAGCCCCGAACAGACTCCAGATCAACCCTCCCGAGAGAGATTAGGGCTTGGCGGCGGCTCCGTATCGTAAAACGCGATGAATCCTTCTCCCTGATATTTTCTCCCCGAACGTGAATATATAGAGTCGAAGTTGAGGTCGGTGGAGCCTCAGGGGGCCCACGAGATAGGGGCGCGTCCCCACCCTCGTGGACAGGGTGTGCCCCCCCTGACGTTGATTCTTTCGCCAGTATTTTTTATATATTCCAAAAATATTCTCCGTGAAGTTTCAGGTCATTCCGAGAACTTTTAGTTCTGCACAAAAATAACACCATGGCAATTCTGCTGAAAACAACATCAGTCCGGGTTAGTTCCATTCAAATCATGCAAGTTAGAGTCCGAAACAAGGTCAAAAGTGTTTGGAAAAGTAGATACGATGGAGACGTATCAGCCGCCAGCCTCCTCTTCTTAAATTCAGTCAAGCCGAGCTCCCTCCCTCCTCCATTCCACCACCAAAGCCCCTCACGGTCTCCCTTGGATCCTCCCCGCCCTTCGCCTCCTCCTCCGATGGCCTATGGCCGCAAGCCCCATCGCCGCCTAAAGCCGTCGTCCGCTGCAGCCGCGGCCCTGCTCGACGCCGTCCTCCCCATGATGTGTGAACACTCCAGGTCGGTGCAGTTCGTCTCCCTGAGCTCATCGGTGTGTTGCACGGCCCGGGGGATGGCCGGAGTCGGCTGGGCGAGCGCCGGTACCGACGACCTCCCTCTGCTGCACGGGCGAGTGCAAGAAGAAGAAGGAGATGCCGACCCCCACTCCAGCTAGCCGTCGACCCCGCGGTCCCACCCGTCAGCCTCACACCCCGTCAGCCCTGCCCCTGCTAACGTGGATAAGTGGACACGGGTTTTTCCCGTGTACGCTTTCATCCACCGAAAGCGTATTCCTCCTCTTCTTTGGGCAAGAATGCGTTTTCCATTCTGGAAACCGTATTTCCAGAAAAGGCGCGTTCGGTTTTTTAGCTGAGGGCCTGTTTGTGATAATTTTATTACAGATAGGTCCCTGGCAGAAAAACCCTTATAACTTTTTGATCCTAACTCCAAATGAGGTGATTCCAAAGCCCACTTCTTCGTCTCATCGAGCCCGTTCCGTTGGTATCATTTTCAACATGTGTTAACATTATTAAAATGACCATATGTCCTTGCCCTTATTCAGCCCCTCTGAGAGAGAACTGTTTCCGACGATTCTTTCCGCGAGCTTCTCGCACTTCTTCCTGATGAAACCCTCCACCCCAGGCAAGCCACACCCTTCATTTGCATGATTGCAATGTAGTGACATGGTTCACTTATTTAAACTTGTTTAAAATATTGCATTAGCTATGTATGATTTTGTTCATGGCATTTCTCAGAGTATTATTTTGATCTTGTTAATGCCATGATGTTGCTTGGAGTTTTAGGATCAATATTTTGGAGTATTACTTTGGATGTCATGTTGCCTTTGGATTATTAGTGGCTAGTATTATTTTCATCATGATGATAGTTGCTATTAATTATGTATTGGAGTATGATTTCGGAGATGATGCTTGCATGTGGATCTTAGCTGGATAGCTTGTTCTTGCTATTGGAGTAGTAGTATTATCGTTCATGGATTCATCATGATAGTAGTGTTATGCTATCCTCGGAGTATTTTGGTATGATGGTATTATGCTTTGGATTATTTGTTGGATATTGCTATGACTTGGATTATAGGTTAATAGATGATGTCGGAGTATCAATTATCACTGTTATATTTTGGGGTTAAATTCCGTCATTAAGTTGGTCAGGTGCCACTGAACCGGGCTTTTCTAGTGCAACCACATTTGCCTTTATGGGAAGGCCCTAATGCGGTCTATTATCACGCTTCTCGCCGGTGCCTCCAACGACGGAAGGTTATGGGTGTGCGCTACCCTAATCAGGTAGGCGGACATAAGCCTTGTGTGCCCGTAGTTGGTATTGAGATCTTTTGTCCCTGTTTGGGACCGTTTATGTTTGGCCACGATGGTGGCGGTGGATGTCACGAGTTGACATTGGGGCCACCCATGACTTAGCCTAGAGGGGAGTTGGTCGGGGTGGCCGGGAGAGTGTTATAAAGTAGATCGATTTTGTTCGCCGTTGGTCCACCCGAATGGGAGTGCGAGGCCATGGGTTCCGTGGTGTGGGTATAGTGTGCTTACCTCTATAGAGTGTGTGTATGTATGTGTGTGTGTGTGTGTGTGTGTGTGTTTAAGCTATCGATAGCAACGTCCTTGGTCATGTGCACAGTTCGTACTAGGTCACACCATTCGATCAACCCTCACATGACGAAATGACTTTTAGATAATTTATATGTTGATATTGTGAGTAATAACAGTTTCGCAGGATGCCGATGATGTTGTTGAGATGATCTTGAGGATGATGCAGTTTGTGATGTAGTCACGAGGTGATCATGTGGATGTTTTGATAACGAGGTGATCAGGTGGATCATGAGGTGATCGAGGTGATATATTACTTGGCCGGATAGCCAAGTGTGAGATGGTTCATGTGGTTCTTGAGATATTGGTTCATCAGTAATCCTAGTAGTATCATATCATGCTTAATAATTATTTCCGCATCATGGCAGCTGTTAATTAATTAACCTGTTCAATACTATGTTGTTGTTTTGCCTTGATCCTTTTGGCTGTTGTGAGCTTGCAAGTACATTCAATGTACTAATCTGGCGTGTCATGCCAGATTGCAGGTGATGCCGTGATTGATTGATTGTTTTTTGAGGTTCCATTCGTGCAAGCTAGATCTTGTCCCAGCCAGTCCCTGCGGAGTAGAGTTCACCACCCTTCATCGTTGTTCCACTGCTAGAAGTATCCCGCTGCTAGCACAAAGCTTCCTTAGCAGGCGTAGTGTCGTCGTGCTGATGTGATCCTTTGTAACATCAGACCCTTATATTATTATCCTTTGTTATAAGAGCTGATTTGTTCTATGTCAAGCAATGTCGTATTCCAGAGACTTCTCTTCGATCTTTGGGCTGGAAAATACATGGCGTTCCGATCTCTCTGAGCCAGGGTGCCACAGGCTTGATATCAGAGCAGGTCTGGCTGTAGGACACCTTAGTCAGCGCGAGCGGTAGAAATCGGTAGTATAGAGTCTAGCTTGGTTGTTGCATTTTGTTGCTGCATTTGTTTGTTGCATAGCATGCATATAGCCTTATTATTTGTTGCTAACGGTTTATCTGGTGAGTGTAGCTGGCATCAGTTCGCATCCACTATAGCTCAACCCCTGCATTTCTCCAGTTTTCTTTTCTTGCCTGTTTTTCAGTGTTTGGTGTCATTTCTGTCCCAGCAGAGTGATGCCAAGTGATCCCGACAATGTTTCCAGAAATGGTTGATAAGTCTCCAACGTATATCCTTTTCCAAAGACTTTTTACCTTGTTTTGGACTCTAACTTGCATGATTTTAATGGAACTAACCCGGACTAACGCTGTTTTCACTAGAATTGCCATGGTGTTATTTTTGTGCAGAAATAAAAGTTCTTGGAATGACCTAAAAATTTACGGAGAAACGTTTTGGAAATAATAAAAAATACCGGCAAAAGAATCAGCACCAGGGGGCCCAGTCCCTGTCCCTGGGGCACGCACCCCTGCCTCGTGGGCCCCCTGAGGCTCCACCGACGTCAACTCCAACTCTATATATCCAATTATTCACGTTCGGGGAGGAAAAAAATAAGAGAGAAGGATTCATCACGTTTTACGATATGGAGCTGCCGCCAAGCCCTAATCTCTCTCGGGAGGGCTGATCTGGAGTCCGTTCGGAGCTCTGGAGAGGGGAATCTGTCGCCATCGTCATCATCAACCTTCCTCCATCACCAATTTCATGATGCTCACCGTCGTGCGTGAGTAATTCCATCGTAGGTTTGCTGGACGGTGATGGGTTGGATGAGATTTACCATGTAACCGAGTTAGTTTTGTTAGGGTTTGATCCCTAGTATCCATTATGTTCTAAGATTGATGTTGCTGTGACTTTGCTATGCTTAATGCTTGTCACTAGGGCCCGAGTGACATGATTTCAGATCTGAACCTATTATGTTTTCATGAATATATGTGAGATCTTGATCCTATATTGCAAGTCAATATTCACCTACTATGTGTTATGATCCGGTAACCCCGAAGTGACAATAAACGGGACCACTCCGAGTGATGATCGTAGTTTGAGGAGTTCATGTATTCACTAAGTGTTAATGCTTTGTTCCGGTACTCTATTAAAAGGAGGTCTTAATATCACTTAGTTTCCAATAGGACCCCGCTACCACTGCAGGGTAGAACAAAAGATGTCATGCAAGTTCTTTTCCATAAGCACGTATGACTATATTCGGAATACATGCCTACATTACATTGATGAACTGGAGCTAGTTCTGTGTCACCCTATGTTATAATTGTTGCATGAGGAATCACATCTGACATAATTATCCATCACTAATCCATTGCCTACGAGCTTTTCACATATTGGTCTTTGCTAAGTTGCTTTTCCGTTGCCACTGTTACGATTGCTACAAAAACTACTATTGCTTCTTTTGCCACTGTTATCGTTACTTCCATACTACTTTGCAACTAAATACTTTGATGCAGATATTAAGTCTTTCAGGTGTGGTTGAATTGACAACTCAACTGTTAATACTTGAGAATATTCTTTGGCTCCCCTTGTCTCGAATCAATAAATTTTGGTTGAATACACTACCCTCGAAAACTGTTGCGATCCCCTATACTTGTGGGTTATCAAGACTATTTTCTGGTGCCGTTGCCGGGGAGCATAGCTCTATTCCTTGAGTCACTTGGGATTTATATCTATCGATCACTATGAGGAACTTGAAAGATGAAAGAACCAAGATTTTCCCCTCAACTACGAGGGGAGGTAAGGAACTGCCATCTAGGTCTGCACCTGATTCACCTTCTGTTTTGAGTAAACTTGCGACACCTACACCTGCTATTGATTCTGATATATCGCATCTTATTGATGATGCCACGTTTGCTATGCATGGTGCTTATGATGAAACTACTTCTATGCTTGATAATACTGTGCCATTAGGTGAATTTCTTGATGAACAATTTGCTAGGGTTAGAGAGAATGAAATTATTGAAACTGATAATATTGATGAAAGTTATGATGAAGATTCTCCCCCTAGATATGAATTGCCTGATGTACTTGATAATACTGTGCCATTAGATGTATTGAAACTGTTAGCTAAGCTGAAAGAAAAAATCTTTGAATGCTAGAATGAAATCAGACCCTGCTTTTGCTACTTCACCTATCTGTATTTCTAATAAGGATTATGATTTCTCTGTCGATCCTCAGTTAAGATTCTGATCCTTTTTATGGCCATGAATCTGAAACTATTGTGGCACATCTTACTAAACTGAATGATATAGCCACCCTATTCACTCATGAGGAAAAAATCTGTTACTACTATATCCTTAAGTTATTTCCGTTCTCATTAAAGGGTGATGCTAAAACATGGTTTAATTCTCTTGATCTTGGTTGTGTGCGTAGTCCCCAGGATATGATTTACTACTTCTCTGCTAAATATTTTCCCGCTAATAAGAAACAAGCTGCCTTAAGGGAAATATATAATTTTGTGCAAATTGAAGAAGAGAGTCTCCCACAAGATTGGGGGAGGCATCTCCGATTACTTAATGCTTTGCCTCATCATCGTCTAAAGAAAAATGAAATACTTGATATCTTTTATAATGGACTAACCGATGCTTCCAGAGACCACCTGGATAGTTTTCTTGGTTGTGTTTTCAGGGAAAGAACTATTGAGCAAGCTGAATTGCTATTGAATAATATACTAAGTAATGATAATGATTGGGCACTTCCTGAACCAACCCCTAAGCCAACTCTGAAGAAAAGGGGTATTATATTTCTCAGTCCTGAAGATATGTAAGAGGCAAAGAAATCTATGAGAGAAAAGGGTATTAAAGCTGAAGATGTTAAGAATTTACCACCTATTGAAGAGATACATGGTCTTGATAACCCGACACATGTAGTAAAAGTAAATTCTCTCTATAGATTTGATGAAGGTGATATTCCTCGTAATAAGTCTGCTAGCCAATGCTTGGATGAGTTTGATAATTTTATTGTTAAACAATAAACCATTAATGCTTATGTTGGTAGACAATCGAAACATAATGCTTATATGATTGAACACTTGAGTGATTATATGTCTAGAGTTAAAGGTGAACTTAAACTTATTAGTAACATGCTTCTATGGTTACCACTCAGGTAGAACAAGTGCTCAAAGCACAACATGATTTGCTCAATGAATTAAATAATAGGAAAAATGATAATGTTTTGTTAGAGTTTTGACTAGAGGGGGTAGAATGTCTCAGGAACCTCTGTGTCCGGAGGGTCACACTAAGAGAGTTGAGCAATATCCTCAGAGAACTAATGTTGATACACCTAGTCCTTCTAAGAAGAAGTAAAAGAAAAATGATAGGACTTTGCATGCTTCTAGTGAACCTGTTGTTGACACACCGGAGAATCCCAATGATATTTCTATTTCTGATGCTGAAACACAATCTCGTAATGAACATGAACCTAGTGATAATGTTAACGATGATGTTCATGTTGATGCTCAATCTAGCAATAACAATGATGTAGAGATTGAACCTGATGTTGATCTTGATAACCCACAATCAAATAATCAACATTATGATAAGAGAGACTTTGTTGCTAGGAAGCATGGTAAGGAAAAGAACCATGGGTTCAGAAACCCATGCCTTTTCCTTCTAAACCATCCAAGAAAAAGGATGATGAGGATGAGCGCTTTGCTGAAAAGATTAGACCTATCTTTTTGCGTATTTGTTTGATTGATATGCTTAAAATGAATCCTTATGCTAAGTATATGAAAGATATTGTTACAAATAAAAGAAGGATACCGGAAGCTGAAATTTCCACCATGCTTGCCAATTATACTTTTAAAGGTGGTATACCAAAGAAACTAGAAGATCCAGGAGTACAAACTATACCATGCTCCATTAAAAGAAACTATGTTAAAACTGCTTTATGTGATCTTGGAGTCGGTGTTAGTGTTATGCCTCTCTCTTCGTATCGTATACTTGATTTGAATAAGTTGACACCTACTGAAGTATCTTTGCAAATGGCCGATAAATCAACTTCTATACATGTCGGTATTTGTGAGGATGTGCCTGTTGTGGTTGCAAACGTTACTATTTTAATAGACTTTGTTATTCTTGATATTCCCGAGGACAATAGTATGTCGATTATCCTTGGTAGACCCTTTTTGAATATTGCAGGGGCTGTTATTGATTGCAACAAAGGCAATGTCACTTTTCATGTTAATGGTAATGAGCATACGGTACACTTTCGGAGGAAACAAACTCAAGTCCACAGTATTAATTCTATTGGAAAATTTTCAATGATAACTATTGGAGGTTCTGAATTTCCTCTCCCTACTGTCAAGAAGAAATATGATATTCTTATTGTTGGGAACATGCATATCCCCGTTGAGGTAACTTAGTGTTATTCAAAAATTCTCCGATTTCATGTTATTCAGAAAGAGTTTGTTAACAAGACTTCAACCTTGTTAGCAGATTCCTTTTGATGAGCATGAGATGGATGAAGTTAGAAAGCACAATTCTCTGTACCCTCCTTTTACTTTCTGTTATTTAGATTAAATAAAGAAAAAATAATAAATTCTATTTGTTTTCTAAATTATCCTTGTAATAAAAAATACCCCAAAAATAAAAGTTCTCCAAATGTCCAGAAAACGATATATGAATTTTTGTAGAATATTTTAGAATTAATGGCACTGAGAACACACTAGGGGGACCCACCATCTGGCCACGAGGGTCCAGGGCGCGCCCCTGCCTCATGGACCCCACGTGGATCCCCTGCACTTATTCCAGCACCCACACACTTCGTCTTCCTCCATAAAAAAATCCTCCCATAGCTCAAACCCGTGGTCTAGCTCATCTTGCTAGCACTTTCGATCTCCTTGCTCAAAGCTCCATTCACAAAACTATTTGGGAGATTGTTCTTCGGTATGTGACTCCTCCAATGGTCCAATTAGTTTTTGTTCTAGTGCTTTATTTATTGCAAATTTTTGCTTCTTAGGTGACCCTATTCTTGAGCTTGTATGTCAAAAATATGTGGTCAAAAGTAGTTTTAATGCATGATATGGCCTCTAGGCACTTGTAGGAGCAGTTGCTATCAATCTTGTTGAGTTTGGTTCACTTTTCTTTTGAGTCACTAAAAAATTCAGAAATTTTCAGAGGGAGAAAATGTTGAAAAGATTGTTGAGAGGCTCTTCGAGCCGAAGCTCGAAGGATAAATAGAATTAGGAGAATAAAAAGCCCAAATACAATCTTCCTCGCACTGCGGAGGTTCGGCCGTTGTTACCTCTTGAGCATGCGTTGGTTTTCCCTTGAAGAGGAAAGGGTGATGCAACAAAGTAGCATAAGTATTTCTCTCAGTTTTTGAGAACCAAGGTATCAATCCAGTAGGAGACTACACACAAATGGCCTAGTACCTGCACAAACAAATAATGACCTTGCAACCAACGCGATAAAGGGGTTGTCAATCCCTTCACGGCCAGTTGCAAAAGTGAGATCTGATAGATAATGATAATAAGATAAATATTTTTGGTATTTTTATGGTATAGATTGGAAAATAAAGATTGCAAAATAAATAGTAAACTAAAATTGTAGATTGGAAACTTATATGATGTAAAGTAGACCCGGGGGGCATAGGTTTCACTAGTGGCTTCTCTCAAGATAGCATGAATTACGGTGGGTGAACAAATTACTGCCGAGCAATTGATAGAAAAGCGCATAGTGATGATGATATATAAGGCAATGATCATGAATATGGGCATCACGCCCGTGACAAGTAGACCGAAACGATTGTGCATCTACTACTATTACTCCACACATCGACCGCTATCCAGCTTGCATCTAGAGTATTAAGTTCATAAGAACAGAGTAACGCATTAGGCAAGATGACATGATGTAGAGGGATAAACTCAAGCAATATGATATAAACCCCATCTTTTTATCCTCGACGGAAAGAATACAATATGTGTTGTTTCCCTTTCTGTCACTAGGTTCGAGCACCGCAAGATTGAACCCAAAGCTAAGCACTTCTCCCATTGCAAGAAAGATCAATCTAGTAGGCCAAACCAAACTGATAATTCGAAGAGACTTGCAAAGATATCAAATCATGCATATAAGAATTCATAGAAGAATCAAATAATATTCATAGATAATCAAGTTCATAAACCCACAATTCATCGGATCTCGGCAAACACACCGCAAAAAGAGTTACATAAAATAGATCTCCAAGAAGATCGAGGAGAACTTTGTATTGAGATCCAAAGAGAGAGAGAAGAAGCCATCTAGCTAATAACTATGGACCAGAAAGTCCGTGTAAAACTACTCACACATCATCGGAGAGGCTATGGTGTTGATGTATAAGCCCTCTGTGATCGAAAGCCCCTCCGGCGGAGCACCGGAAAAGGCCCCAAGCTGGGATCTCACGGGTACAGAAAGTTGGGCGGTGGAAAAGGTGTTTCGTGGCTCTCCCCGAAGGTTTCAGGGTATAAGAGTATATATAGGTGAAAGAAGTAGGTCGGTGGAGCTGCAAGGGGCCCACGAGGGTGGGGGCGCGCCTGGCCCCCCTGGGCGCGCCCTCCTACCTCGTGGCCTCCTCGTTGCTTTCTTCACGTCCACTCCAAGTCTCCTGGATCATGTTTGTTCCAAAAACGATCCTCGCAAAGGTTTAATTCCGTTCGGATTCCGTTTGATATTCCATTTCTGCAAAACACTGAAATAGGCAAAAAATAGCAATTTGCATTGGGCTTTCGGTTAATAGGTTAGTCCCAAAAATAATATAAAAGTGTATAGTAAAGCCCATTAAATATCAAAAACAGATAATATAATAGCACGGACCAATCAAAAATTATAGACACGTTGGAGACGTATCAGCCGTGCGAATGGCCTCATGATGAGTTCTTGAGAGCAGCCGAGATTTATGATGACTTTTATTGTTTGCTAAGAATGCAGGCCTCGCCAACTTCCTCCGCGACCAGCGCGAACAGTATCTTCTACTCACTAATATTTTCGTGCAAATTGTTTATTTCCATGCTAAGAAATCACCACCTCCAGTGGAGTTTCACTTATATGATTAGGTTAAGGAGATGTCACTTCATGATTTTTGTCGGGTCTGCAAGATACCCTTTGAGGGCAGCATCGAGGAACCACATTGTAGCGATGTGGATGGGTTTATTGATAGAATTGTTGTAGGAGAAACTAGGAAAATTTCAGATGCAAGAATTACCAGTATACATTTTCTTGTTTTACGTTACTTTGCGATATTTGCTAGTAGATGCTTAATTGGTCGCTGGGACAGTGGAAATCTTAGTGCTCCTGATATTGTCATTTTGCGCTATGCTTTGCTTCGTGATACCACTTTCATCCTAGGCGCCATTGTTGCTAAACAATTAAATCTGAACCGAACAAAGGGCCCCATCTTCGTAGGCGTCTTTGCTTCATGCCTTGTTGAATACTTTGGGATACCTATTAGGCATTATGAGAAAGAGGAAAAGTTGCTGCCCCCTATTTTTCTAGATTATAAGAGTATGGTTGCACATGGTTTTATTGTTAAAGATAAGAAGAGGATGCTTAAGTATAATTTGATATTTGATAAAACTCACTGTGAGATTATTACTTTGCCTGCACCCTCTCTATTTAACATACTTTCAGGCACATAGCTCATCTTACACGAGGCCATTTATGCACATTGGAGGCTGACACAAGTCCTAGAGCCTGAGCCACTAGTTGATCCTTATCGTCAGTCTATTTATCAGTGGGACCCGGAGGAGATCGCCAACCAGTGGCACCCTGAGGACCCTCCTCAGTACACCGGAGAGAGTAGCTTCGATTAGTGGCCACAGACCAACTTAGGCCAAAAGCCTAAGCTTGGGGGAGTATGTATTTCCCACCGACATTACATTCATGTTCACACACTCATTCTAGCTGTCGGTTCTCATACTTTTTCATCGTACTATCCATTATAGTTTATTTTCTTTTTTAAGCCTTCTTCTTGTGTGTTTGAAAAACCTAAAGAAAAACAAAAAAAATAGTTGTAACTTATAGCTAGTTTACTTTCCATGCTTGTAGTAGTAGTAATTAAAAGAAAACCCGAAACGATTTCTCGTTCTTATTTTACATGTTGGGAGCTTTCCCGTGTAAATAGTTCTATTTCTATTCTTTGGGGGTCGAGAGGAGAAGACCATGATGAAAATGTTGAGTGGCTCTCATATGCATTATTGTTGATCTAACCAAGAGCCCATATTACCTTGTCTTCTCCCTTGTATTAAATGTTTGCAGATTCCAGCTTAGTCCAATGCACGTGCACTAATATTATTATCCACACCGTTTGGTCGTGCAAGTGGATGGAAATAATGACGATATATGATGGACCGATTGAGATGAGAGAAGCTAGTAATAGCTCGACCTATCTTGTTTTTGTAAATATGATTAGTTCATTGTTCCTGATTCAGCCTATTATGAATGAAACATGTTTGCAATGACAATTAGAGATTATAGTTGCTCATGCCATGCTTAATTAGCTTGGAGTTTATAATGGTTTACCTTGCGTGCCAACATGCTATTAAAATAGTTGTGATGTGGGATGATAGGGTGGTATCCTCCTTTGAACGATTCGAGTGGCGTGACTTGGCACATGTTCACGCATGTAGTTGAAACAAAATCAACATGGCCTCCACAATATATATGTTCAAGGTGAATAATATCCTACTCATGCTTGCACTCAGTGTTGATTAATTTTAATGCATGTCCATGACTGTTATCGCTCTCTAGTTGGTTGCTGCCCAGTCTCTTTCTAGCCTTGACTTGTACTAAGTGGGAATACTGCTTGTGCACCCACTTCCATAAACCCCAAAGTTATTCCAAATGAATCCACCATAGCTTCCTATACGCGGTATCTACCTGCCATTCCAAGGAAATTTGTATGTGCCAAACTCTAAACCTTCAAATGAAATTCTTTTTTGTATGCTCGAATAGCTCATGTATCAACTAGGGCTGTCTATATCTTCCATGCTAGGTGGCTTATTCTCAAGATGAGTGGACTCCGCTCATCATTCACGAGAAAATGGCTGGTAACCGGGATGCCCAGTCCCATGCTCAAATCAAAATAATTGCAAACAAAACTCCCCCAGGATTGTTGCTAGTGGGAGGTGATACGTCTCCATCATATCTACCTTTCCAAACACTTTTGACCTTGTTTTGGACTCTAATTTGCATGATTTGAATGGAACTAACCCGGACTAACGCTGTTTTCAGCAGAATTGCCATGGTGTTATTTTTGTGCAGAAATAAAAGTTCTCGGAATGACCTGAAACTTCACGGAGAATATTTTTGGAATATATAAAAAATACTGGCAAAATAATGAACGTCAAGGGCCCACACCCTGTCCACGAGGGTGGGGGGCGCGCCCACCCCCCTGGGGTGCGTCCCCCTATCTCGTGGGCCCCTGATGCTCCAGCGACCTCAACTCCAACTCTATATATTCACGTTCAGGTAGAAAAAAAATCAGGGAGAACGATTCATTGCGTTTTACGATACGGAGCCGCCACCAAGCCCTAATCTCTCTCGGGAGGGCTGATTTGGAGTCCGTTCGGGGCTGTGGAGAGGGGAATCCGTCGCCATCGTCATCATCAACCTTCCTCCATCACGCCATGCGTGAGTAGTTCCACGATAGGCTTGCTAGATGGTGATGGGTTGGATGGGATTTATCATGTAATCGAGTTAGTTTTGTTAGGGTTTGATCCCTAGTATCCATTATGTTCTGAGATTGATGTTGCTATGACTTTGCTATGCTTAATGCTTGTCACTAGGGCCCGAGTGCCATGATTTCAGATCTGAACCTATTATGCTTTCATGAATATATGTGAGTTCTTGATCCTATCTTGCAAGTCTATAGTCACCTATTATGTGTTATGATCCGTTAACCCCGAAGTGACAATAATCGGGATACTTATCGGTGATGACCGTAGTTTGAGGAGTTCATGTATTCACTAAGTATTAATGCTTTGGTCTGGTACTCTATTAAAATGAGGCCTTAATTTCCCTTAGTTTCCAATAGGACCCTGCCACCACGGGAGGGTAGGACAAAAGATGTCATGCAAGTTCTTTTCCATAAGAATGTATGACTATATTCGGAATACATGCCTACATTACATTGATGAACTGGAGCAAGTTCTATGTCACCCTATGTTATAACTGTTGCATGAGGAATCACATCCGACATAATTATCCATCACTGATCCATTGCCTACGAGCTTTTCACATATTGATCTTTGCTTAGTTACTTTTCCGTTGCCATTGTTACAATCACTACAAAACCAATACTATTACTTTTGCCACCATTACCGTTACTTCCATATTACTTTGCTACTAAATACTTTGCTACAGATATTAAGTCTTTCAGGTGCGGTTGAATTGGCAACTCAACTGTTAATACTTGAGAACATTCTTTGGCTCCCCTTGTGTCGAATCAATAAATTTGGGGTTGAATACTCTACCCTCGGAAATAGTTGCGATCCCCTATACTTGTGTGCTATCAAGACTATTTTCTGGCACCGTTGCCGGCGAGCATAGCTCTATTCTTTGAGTCACTTGGGATTTATATCTATTGATCACTATGAAGAACTTGAAAGATGAAAGAACCAAGATTTATATCTATTGATCACTATGAAGAACTTGAAAGATGAAAGAACCAAGATTTTTCCCTCAACTACCAGGGGAGGTAAGGAACTCCATCTAGCTCTGCACTTGATTCACCTTTTATTTTGAGTAAACTTGCGACACCTACTCGTGCTATTTATTCTGATATGTCGCATGTTATTGATGATGCCACTTCTGCTATGCATGATGCTTATGATGAAACTACTTCTAGGCTTGATAATACTGTGCCACTAGGTGAATTTCTTGAGGAACAACTTGCTAGGGTTAAAGAGAATGAAATTACTGAAACTGATAATATTGATGACAGTGATGGTGAAGATTCTCCCCCTAGATATGAATTGCCTGTTGTGCCTGAGGGTTATGTTATGGATGAAGAAACTGCTAGAGACTTTTTAGTTTGCAATGATAGATATGATCTTAAGAAACTGTTAGCTAAGTTGAAAGAAAAATCCTTGAATTCTAGAATGAAACATGACCCTGCTTTTGCTACTTCACCTATTTGTATCTCTGATAAGGATTACATTGGTTGAGTCTGATCCTTCTTATGGTTATGAATCTGAAACTGTTGTGGCACATCTTACTAAAGTGAATGATATAGCCACGCTATTCACTAATGAGGAAAAATTTGTTACTACTATATCCTTAAGTTGTTTCCGTTCTCATCAAAGGGTGATGCTAAAATATGGTTTAATTCTCTTGATCCTGGTTGTGTGCGTAGTCCCCAGGATATGATTTATTACTTCTCTGCTAAATATTTCCCTCCTCATAAGAAACAAGCTGCCTTAAGGGAAATATATCATTTTGTGCAAATTGAAGAAGAGAGTCTCCCACAAGCTTGGGAGAGGCTTCTCCGATTTTTTAATGCTTTGCCCAACCATCCTCTCAAGAAAAATGAAATACTTGATATCTTTTATAATGGACTAACCGATGCTTCCAGAGACCACCTGGATAGTTGTGCTGGTTGTCTTTTCAGGGAAAGAACTGTTGAGCAAGCTGAATTGCTATTGAACAATATGTTGAGTAATGAAAATGATTGGACACTTCCTGAACAAGCTCTTAAGCCAACTCCGACGAAAAGGGGTATTCTATTTCTCAGTTGTGAAGATATGCAAGAGGCAAAGAAATCCATGAAAGAAAAGGGTATTAAAGCTGAAGATGTTAAGAATTTACCACCTATTGAAGAAATAAATGATCTTGATAACCCGACACAGGTAGTAAAGGTAAATTCTCTCTATAGATTTGATGAAGGTGATATTCCTCATTATAAGTCTGCTAGCCAATGCTTAGATGAGTTTGGTAATTTTATTGTTAAACAAGAAAACTTCAATGCTTATGTTGGTAGACAATTGAAACGTAATGCTTATATGATTGAACACTTGAGTGATTATATGTCTAGAGTTAAAGGTGAACTTAAACTTATTAGTAAACATGCTTCTATGGTTACCACTCAAGTAGAACAAGTGATTAAAGCTCGGAATGATTTGCTCAATGAATTAGATAACAAAAAATGACAATGCTGTTAGAGTTGTGACTAGAGGGGGTAAAATGACTTAGGAACCTTCGTATCCTGAGGGCCACCCTAAGAGAATTGAGCAAGATTCTCAGAGAACTAATGTTGATGCACCTAGTTCTTCTAAGAAGAATAAATAGGAAAATGATAGGATTTTGCATGCTTCTAGCGAACCTGTTGTTGACACACCTAAGAATCCCAATGATATTTCTATTTCTGAGGCTGAAACGCAATCTGGTAATGAACATGAACCTAGTGATAATGTTAATGATGATGTTCATGTTGATGCTCAACCTAGCAATAACAATGACATAGAGATTGAACCTGCTGTTGACCTGGATAACCCACAATCAAGGAACCAACATTATGATAAGAGAGACCTAGTGTTATTCGAAAATTCTCCGGTTTCATGCGATTCGGAATGAGTTTGTTAACAAGACTTGATCAACCTTGTTAGTGGATTCGTTTTGATGAGCACGAGATGGATGAAGTTAGAAAGCACAACTCTTTGTACCCTCCTTTTACTTTCTCTTATTTAGATTAAATAAAGCAAAAATAGTATTTTCTGTCTGTTTTCTGAATTATCCTTGCAATAAAAATACCCCAAAAATAAAAGTTCTCCAAATGCCCTGAAAATTTTATATGATTTTTTCTAGATTATTTAAGAATTATTGGCACTAAGAACACACCTGGGGGCCACTCCACCTGGCCACCACGGTCCAAGGCGCGCCCACCCCTTGGGGCACGTCCCCCTGCCTCGCGGACCCAACGTGGCCCCTCCCCACTTATTCCAGAACCCACACATTTCGTCTTCCTCCAGAAAAAAATCAATCACCCGCTCAAACCCGTGTTCTAGCTCATCTTGCTGCGATTTTCGATCTCCTTGCTCAAAGCTCCATTCACAAAACTGTTTTGGGGGATTGTTCTTCGGTATGTGACTCCTCCAAAGGTCCAATTAGTTTTTGTTCTAGTGCTTTATTTATTGCAAATTTTAATTGCTTAGGTGACCCTGTTCTTGAGCTTGCATGTCAAATTTATGTGGTCAAAAGTAGTTCTAATGCATGGTATGGCCTCTAGGCCCTTGTAGGAGTAGTTGCTATTAATCTTGTTGAGTTTGGTTCACTTTTATTTTGAGTCACTAAATTTTTTTAGAAATTTTCAGAAAATGATGAAGAGATTTTTGAGGGGCTCTATTGAGCCGAAGCTCGAAGGATAAGCAAGGTGAAGAGAATAAGAAGCCTAAATATAATCTCTCGCGCAATGCGGAGGATCGGCCGTGCGAATGGCCTTGTGATGAGTTATTGAGAGTAGCTGGGATTTATGAAGACTTTTATTATTTGGCTGAGAATGCAGGCCTCACTGACTTCCTCCACGACCAGCTCGAACAATATCTCCTAGTCACTAATAATTTTGTGCAAAAAATTTATTTCCATGCTAGGAGATCGCCACCTTCGATGGATTTTTATTTATATGATGAGTTTAAGGAGATGTCACTTTATGATTTTTGTGCGATGCAAGTTGCCTTTTGAGGGCAGCATCGAGGAACCACATCCAAGGTATGTGGCAGGATTTATTGATATGATTGCTATAGGCGAAACGAGAAAAGTGTTAGAGGCAAGAACTACTAGCATACGTTTTCCTGTTCTACGTTAATTCGCAATATTTGCTAGTAGATGCTTAATTGGTTGCAGGAAACTGGAAACCTCAGTGCTCCTGACCTCGCCATTTTGCACCATGCTTTACTCCGTGACATGACTTTCAGTTCAGGTGCTATGGTTGCTAAACAGTTGAGTCTAAACCGTACAAAGGGCCCCATTTTGGAGGTATCTTTGCTTCGCGTCTTGCTAAATATTTTGAGATACCTATTAGACACTATGAGAAAGAACAAAAGGTGCTTCCTCCTTGTCGGTGTCAGAACCGGCGGATCTCGGGTAGGGGTCCCGAACTGTGCGTCTAAGGCGGATGGTAACATGAGGCAGGGGACACGATGTTTTACCCAGGTTCAGGCCCTCTTGATGGAGGTAAAACACTACGTCCTGCTTGATTATTCTTGATAATATGAGTAGTACAAGAGTTGATCTACCACGAGATCAGAGAGGCTAAACCCTAGAAGCTAGCCTATGGTATGATTGTATCTTGTCCTACGGACTAAAACCCTCTGGTTTATATAGACACCAGAGGGGGCTAGGGTTACACAGAGTCGGTTACAAGGAAGGAGATCTACATATCCATCTTGCCAAGCTTTCCTTCCACGCCAAGGAGAGTCCCATCCGGACACGGGACGAAGTCTTCAATCTTGTATCTTCATAGTCCAACAGTCCGGCCAAAGGATATAATCCGGCTGTCCGGATACCCCATAATCCAGGACTCCCTCAGTAGCCCCTAAACCAGGCTTATATGACGATAAGTCCGGCGCGCAGATTGTCTTCGGCATTGCAAGGCGGGTTCCTCCTCCGAATACTTCATAGAAGATCTTGAACACGAGGATCGTGTCCCTCTGCAAAATAAGTTCCACATACCACCGTAGAGGGAATAATATTTACACAAATCTAATCTGCTGACGTACCCTATAGTGTGACATCACACCACAGCCAGATCTTTATTCGAATTGTTTTTCATAACCTATCTTAGCGTGTTTCGCGAGGCGGTTTCCTTGTCACGTCTTGTCAAAGCAGAGATCGTGTCCCCTTATTACGGGATTCCCATTAATACGGACGTGGGTGACCTAACTGCGCCTATTAGTAGGACTCCTAAATCTTAGGAAAGTCCCAAACGACCACGAGGAGGACGCTTGATATTCACCCTCTTTATAAAGGGGACAAGGCCTTTTCCTCTCGATCTTAATCTAATCCGCCTCTCGCATCAAGTTCCAACACCCAAAGCTCAAGTTTAGGCGCTTCGGCTCTTCAACTATGTCCGGATCCAACCTTCAAGGTCGGTGGATGCCTTCCTCCGTCACAGAGGAGGACATCAAGAAGTTGAGAGAGGCCAGATATCTAACCGCCGAAATTTCGCATCAGCTGCCTGCCCGAGGGCAGGTCGTCCCTACTCCCGAACCCAACGAGAGCGTCGTGTTCATCTCCCACTTCCTCCGAGGACTAGGCCTCGCTTTGGATCCCTTTACTAGGGGTCTTATGTTCTATTACGGGCTACTTTTTCACGATCTGGCCCCAGATTCCATTCTTCACATCTCGACATTTATTGTCATATGTGAGGCCTTCCTCCGCATTACCCCTCACTTCGGCCTGTGGCTCAAGACCTTCGATGTGAAGCCGAAGATGATCGAGGGGCAGCACGCAGCGTGCGGAGGCGCTTCGATAAGCAAAATTGCTGACGCTCCCTGGCCTGAGGGTTACTTCCCAGAGGTGTCCGGATTGTGGCAGCATGAGTGGTTCTACATCACAGCTCCCCGAAGAGCCAAGTGGGTAGCTGCCCCCACCTTCCGCTCAGGCCCCCCACCACAACTGATGTCATGGATCAGCAGGGGGCTGAGCTGGGGTCCAGCCAAGGACGTGCCAATACTGCAAAGCCGTATCCGAGATCTCTTCGAGAGAGATATCAGTCTGGTTATGGTAGTGCAAGTTATGCTAGTCCGTCAAGTCCAGGCTTGCAAACGCCAGCCCCTTCGCATGTGGGAATTCAACCCGTAAGGACCGCGAGCTATCCAACATTTCCTCGGCATGACGCACAAAGAGATGTACAAATTGTTCTTCGGACCACAAATAATGTGTCCGGACATCACTGAGGATGCATGTTTGAGCTGCAATCGCCCGGATACCGAAGTATGTAGCCCCACATCCGAACACGCTGTCCATTTTATTCATAGCAACATTACCCTAAAAAAGAAAAACCGCTCTTGGTCCAGGATTGGATAGCGAAGGCAAAGTTGATCAGGTGTCCGGCCCCCCTCCTTGAGACCTCACCAAATCCCGTGCTAACCAGGATGCTGGAGATCGTGCCTTATCAAGCGTCCTTGGGAGAAGATAAAGGGGGGAACGAGGAGGTTAGCCGGGGAGGAGGGACTGAAACTTCCTCTCCCCAGGGAAGGAAGAGGACTGCCTCCGAGGAGCTGGAGACAATAGTCTCTAAACGGGGGAAGAAATCTTCGCCGGAGGGTCCTGCCTCCGGGGCTACCCTAGCTGCACTATGCCCTCGACCTATCTTGTTTTTGTAAATATGATTAGTTCATCATTCCTGATTCAGCCTATTATGAATGAAACATGTTTGCAATGACAATTAGAGATTATAGTTGCTCATGCCATGCTTAATTAGCTAGGAGTTTATAATGGTTTACCTTGCGTGCCAACTTGCTATTAAAATGGTTGTGATGTGGTATGATAGGGTGGTATCCTCCTTTGAACTATTCAAGTGGCTTCACTTGGCACATGTTCACGCATGTAGTTGAAACAAAATCAACATAGCCTCCATGATATTTATGTTCATGGTGAATTATATCCTACTCATGCTTGCACTCAGTGTTGATTAATTTTAATGCATGTTCATGACTGTTGTCGCTCTCTAACTGGTCGCTTCCCAGTCTCTTTCTAGCCTTCACTTGTACTAAGCGGGAATACTGCTTGTGCATCCACTTCCATAAACCCCGAAAGTTATTCCATATGACACTACTAGGGAAAACCCTAGTAGTAGAATGGGTTTTTAGGCTAGCAGTAGCACGGGCAGCCGCGCTACTACTACGGCGCTACACCTAACTGTTAGTAGTAGCGCGGTCCGCACCCGTGCTACTACTGTTGACTATATCAGCAACGGTTTTCTGGAATGCGCTACTATTAGTTAGCTGTAGCGATTTCCTAGCCCCTCGCTACTTCTATATCTTTCGTCATTTTCCCATGCTTCCTACCCCGTTTCGGTTTCATTAAACTGCAATTTCCAGATACTACTGGTAGATATCAATTTCATAAAGCATTATAGGTACTAGGTAGTACTCCCTCCGTTCCAAATTACTCGTCGTGGTTTTAGTTCAAACCACGACGAGTAATTTGGAACGAAGGGAGTACTAGATAACAATTTCATGTATAGTCAACATGCATCCTCAAGCAGTACATGGTCATATCGACGACGATCATCATATGTAGTTCTAGATGATATCGACGACGATCATTATATGTAGTTATAGATGATATAGCCACACACACATATGTAGTTCTAGATGATATCGAAGACGATCATCATCCTCAATCTTGGGCAGTGGTTGTTCCTGATAGTAATTAGGATGGCATGTCCAACACAAAGATTCTTGCCATCGAGGAATCTCTTCCACCCAACCGAGTTGAAGTGTGTGCGACCGTCCGTGTCCACGCGGTAAGTACAGGTTGTGACGGAGCCCCTTGCCGTAAGGCGTAGTCTAGCCGAGCCTTCTTCATCAGGCTCGATACCATAACTCACAGATAGGCTCTTTGCCAATTTCTGAATAATAAAAAATATCAATTAATAAATAGCCTCGCACATACTCTTACAAATAGGTATATATGGATTATCTACACTATTAATTGTTCCTTAGATTCTACAATAATAAGCATGTGATCGAACTCTACACTAAAGCATATTATTGACTAGATTCCACACAACATAACATTGGACTCTACACTAAGCATATCATCGGATAATTTGCATTTTTAAGTATAACATACCATATCATGTCGATAGACCATGGTACTTATCGGGCGGGTCACGAATGGCACCCCGACGTCAGCATTGTTGGGGAACGTAGTAATTTCAAAAAAATTCCTACGCACACGCAAGATCATGGTGATGCATAGCAACGAGGGGGAGAGTCTGATCTACGTACCCTTGTAGATCACAACGGAAGCGTTGACACAACGTAGAGGAAGTAGTCGTACGTCTTCTTCCCGATCCGACCGATCCAAGCACCGTTACTCCGGCACCTCCGAGTTCTTAGCACACGTTCAGCTCGATGACAATCCCCGGGCTCCGATCCAGCAAAGCTTCGGGGAGGAGTTCTGTCAACACGACGGCGTGGTGACGATCTTGATGTTCTACCGACGCAGGGCTTCGCCTAAGCACTACAACGGTATGATCAAGGTGGAATTTGGTGGCAGGGGGCTCCGCACACGGCTAAGGAACGATTTCAAGGATCAACTTGTGTCTAGAGGTGCCCCCTGCCCCCGTATATAAAGGTTGAGAGGGGGAGGGCTGGCCGGCCAAGCTAGGGAGGCGCAGGAGGAGTCCTACTCCTACCGGGAGTAGGACTCCCCCCCAATCCTATTCCTAATAGGACTCCCAAGTGGAAAGAGAGGGAGAGAGGTGGCCGGCCACCTCTCCTAGTCCTAATAGGACTAGGGGAGGGGGTGGCGCGCAGCCCACCTTGGGCTGCCCCTTTCACCTTTCCACTAAGGCCCAATAAGGCCCATTTGGTTCCCGGGGGGTTCCGGTAACCTCCCGGTACTCCGGTAAAATTCCCGATTTCACCCGGAACACTTCCGATGTCCAAACATAGGCTTCCAATATATCAATCTTTATGTCTCGACCATTTCGAGACTCCTCGTCATGTCTGTGATCACATCCGGGACTCCGAACAACCTTCGGTACATCAAAATGCATAAACTCATAATAACTGTCATCGTAACGTTAAGCGTGCGGACCCTATGGTTCGAGAACAATGTAGACATGACCGAGACACGTCTCCGGTCAATAACCAATAGTGGGACCTGGATGCCCATATTGGCTCCTACATATTCTACGAAGATCTTTATCGGTCAGACCGCATAACAACATACGTTTTCCTTTTGTCATTGGTATGTTACTTGCCCGAGATTCGATCGTCGGTATCCAATACATAGTTCAATATCGTTACTGGCAAGTCTCTTTACTCGTTCCGTAATACATCATCTCACAACTAACATCTTAGTTATAATGCTTGCAAGGCTTATGTGATGTGTATTACCGAGAGGGCCCAGAGATACCTCTCCGACAATCGGAGTGACAAATTCAAATCTCGAAATACGCCAACCCAACATCTACCATTGGAGACACCTATAGTACTCCTTTATAATCACCCAGTTACGTTGTGACGTTTGGTAGCACCCAAGGTGTTCCTCCGGCAAACGGGAGTTGCATAATCTCATAGTCATAGGAACATGTATAAGTCATGAAGAAAGCAATAGCAACATACTAAACGATCGGGTGCTAAGCTAATGAAATGGGTCATGTCAATCAGATCATTCAACGAATGATGTGACCTCGTTAATCAAATAACAACTCTTTGTTCATGGTTAGGAAACATAACCATCTTTGATTAACGAGCTAGTCAAGTAGAGGCATACTAGTGACACTCTGTTTGTCTATGTATTCACACATGTATTATGTTTTCGGTTAATACAATTCTAGCATGAATAATAAACATTTATCATGATATAAGGAAATAAATAATAACTTTATTATTGCCTCTAGGGCATATTTCCTTCAGTCTCCCACTTGCACTAGAGTCAATAATCTAGATTACACAGTAATGATTCTAACACCCATGGAGCCTTGGTGCTGATCATGTTTTGCTCGTGGAAGAGGCTTAGTCAACGGGTCTGCAACATTCAGATCCGTATGTATCTTGCAAATCTCTATGTATCCCACCTGGACTAGATCCCGGATGGAGTTGAAGCGTCTCTTGATGTGTTTGGTCCTTTTGTGAAATCTGGATTCCTTTGCTAAAGCAATTGCACCAGTATTGTCACAAAAGATTTTCATTGGACCCGATGCACTAGGTATGACACCTAGATCGGATATGAACTCCTTCATCCAGACTCCTTCGTTCGCTGCTTCCGAAGCGGCTATGTACTCCGCTTCACATGTAGATCCCGCTACGACGCTTTGTTTAGAACTGCACCAACTGACAGCTCCACCGTTTAAAGTAAACACGTATCCGGTTTGCGATTTAGAATCGTCCGGATCAGTGTCAAAGCTTGCATCAACGTAACCTCTTACGGTGAGCTCTTTGTCACCTCCATATACGAGAAACATATCCTTAGTCCTTTTCAGGTATTTCAGGATGTTCTTGACCGCTGTCCAGTGATCCACTCCTTGATTACTTTGGTACCTCCTTGCTAAACTTATAGCAAGGCACACATCAGGTCTGGTACACAACATTGCATACATGATAGAGCCTATGGCTGAAGCATAGGGAACATCTTTCATTTTCTCTCTATCTTCTACAGTGGTCGAGCATTGAGTCTGACTCAACTTCACACCTTGTAACACAGGCAAGAACCCTTTCTTTGCTTGATCCATTTTGAACTTCTTCAAAATCTTGTCAAGGTATTTGCTTTGTGAAAGTCCAATTAAGCGTCTTGATCTATCTCTATAGATCTTTATGCCTAATATGTAAGCATCTTCCCCGAGGTCTTTCATCGAAAAACTTTTATTCAAGTATCCCTTTATGCTATCCAGAAATTCTATATCATTTCTAATCAGCAATATGTCATCCACATATAATATCAGAAATGCTACAGAGCTCCCACTCACTTTCTTGTAAATACAGGCTTCTCCAAAAGTCTGTATAAAACCAAATGCTTTGATCACACTATCAAAGCGTTTATTCCAACTCCGAGATGCTTGCACCAGTCCATAAATGGATCGCTGGAGTTTGCACACTTTGTTAGCTCCCTTTGGATCGACAAAACCTTCCGGTTGCATCATATACAACTCTTCTTCCAGAAATCCATTCAGGAATGCAGTTTTGACATCCATCTGCCAAATTTCATAATCATAAAATGCGGCAATTGCTAACATGATTCTGACAGACTTAAGCATCGCTATGGGTGAGAAGGTCTCATCGTAGTCAACCCCTTGAACTTGTCGAAAACCTTTTGCAACAAGTCGAGCTTTATAGACAGTAACATTACCGTCAGCGTCAGTCTTTTTCTTGAAGATCCATTTATTCTCAATTGCTTGCCGATCATCGGGCAAGTCAACCAAAGTCCATACTTTGTTCTCATACATGGATCTCATCTCAGATTTCATGGCTTCAAGCCACTTTGCGGAATCTGGGCTCACCATTGCTTCTTCATAGTTTGTAGGTTCATCATGATCTAGTAGCATGACTTCCAGAATTGGATTACCGTACCACTCTGGTGCGGATCTTACTCTGGTTGATCTACGTGGTTCAGTAGTATCTTGTCCTGAAGTTTCATGATCATCATCATTAGCTTCCTCACTAATTGGTATAGGTGTCGCAGAAACAGTTTTCTGTGATGTACTATTTTCCAATAAGGGAGCAGGTACAGTTACCTCGTCAAGTTCTACTTTCCTCCCACTCACTTCTTTCGAGAGAAACTCCTTCTCTAGAAATGATCCATTCTTAGCAACGAATGTCTTGCCTTCGGATCTGTGATAGAAGGTGTACCCAACAGTCTCCTTTGGGTATCCTATGAAGACACATTTCTCCGCTTTGGGTTCGAGCTTATCAGGTTGAAGCTTTTTCACATAAGCATCGCAGCCCCAAACTTTAAGAAACGACAACTTTGGTTTCTTGCCAAACCATAGTTCATAAGGCGTCGTCTCAACGGATTTTGACGGTGCCCTATTTAACGTGAATGCGGCCGTCTCTAAAGCATAACCCCAAAACGATAGCGGTAAATCAGTAAGAGACATCATAGATCGCACCATATCTAGTAAAGTACGATTACAACGTTCGGACACACCATTACGCTGTGGTGTTCCGGGTGGCGTGAGTTGCGAAACTATTCCACAATTTTTCAAATGTACACCAAACTCGTAACTCAAATATTCTCCTCCACGATCAGATCGTAGAAACTTTATTTTCTTGTTACGATGATTTTCAACTTCACTCTAAAATTCTTTGAACTTTTCAAATGTTTCAGACTTGTGTTTCATTAAGTAGATATACCCATATCTGCTTAAATCATCTGTGAAGGTGAGAAAATAACGATATCCTCCACGAGCCTCAATATTCATCGGACCACATACATCGGTATGTATGATTTCCAATAAATCTGTTGCTCTCTCCATAGTACCGGAGAACGGTGTTTTAGTCATCTTGCCTATGAGGCACGGTTCGCAAGTACCAAGTGATTCATAATCAAGTGGTTCCAAAAGCCCATCAGTATGGAGTTTCTTCATGCGCTTTACACCGATATGACCTAAACGGCAGTGCCACAAATAAGTTGCACTATCATTATCAACTCTGCATCTTTTGGCTTCTACATTATGAATATGTGTATCACTACTATCAAGATTTAACAAAAATAGACCACTCTTCAAAGGTGCATGACCATAAAAGATATTACTCATATAAATAGAAAAACCATTATTCTCTGATTTAAATGAATAACCGTCTCGCATTAAACAAGATCCAGATATAATGTTCATGCTCAACGCTGGCACCAAATAACAATTATTTAGGTCTAATATTAATCCCGAAGGTAGATGTAGAGGTAGCGTGCCGACCGCGATCACATCGACTTTGGAACCGTTTCCCACGCGCATCGTCACCTCGTCCTTTGCTAGTGTCCGCTTATTCCGTAGTCCCTATTTCGAGCTGCAAATATTAGCAACAGAACCAGTATCAAATACCCAGGTGCTACTGCGAGCTCTAGTAAGGTACACATCAATAACATGTATATCACATATACCTTTGTTCACCTTGCCATCCTTCTTATCCGCCAAATACTTGGGGCAGTTCCGCTTCCAGTGACCAGTCTGCTTGCAGTAGAAGCACTCAGTTTCAGGCTTAGGTCCAGACTTGGGTTTCTTCTCCTGAGCAGCAACTTGCTTGCTGTTCTTCTTGAAGTTCCCATTCTTCTTCCCTTTGCCCTTTTTCTTGAAACTAGTGGTCTTGTTGACCATCAACACTTGATGCTCCTTCTTGATTTCTACCTCCGCAGCTTTCAGCATTGCGAAGAGCTCGGGAATAGTCTTGTAAATCCCTTGCATATTATAGTTCATCACGAAGCTCTTGTAGATTGGTGGCAGTGATTGGAGAATTCTGTCAATGACGCAATCATCTGGAAGATTAACTCCCATCTGAATCAAGTGATTATTATACCCAGACATTCTGAGTATATGCTCACTGACAGAACTGTTCTCCTCCATCTTGCAGCTGTAGAACTTATTGGAGACTTCATATCTCTCAATTCGGGCATTTGCTTGAAATATTAACTTCAACTCCTGGAACATCTCATATGCTCCATGACGTTCAAAACGTCGTTGAAGTCCCGATTCTAAGCCGTAAAGCATGGCACACTGAACTATCGAGTAGTCATCAGCTTTGCTCTGCCAGACGTTCATAACATCTGGCGTTGCTCCAGCAGCAGGCCTGGCACCCAGCGGTGCTTCCAGGACGTAATTCTTCTATGCAGCAATGAGGATAATCCTCAGGTTACGGACCTAGTCCGTGTAATTGCTACCATCATCTTTCAACTTTGCTTTCTCAAGGAACGCATTAAAATTCAACGGAACAACAGCACGAGCCATCTATCTACAATCAACATAAACAAGCAAGATACTATCAGGTACTAAGTTCATGATAAGTTTAAGTTCAGTTAATCAAATTACTTAAGAACTCCCACTTAGATAGACATCCCTCTAATCCTCTAAGTGATCACGTGATCCAAATCAACTAAACCATAACCGATCATCACGTGAGATGGAGTAGTTTTCAATGGTGAACATCGTTATGTTGATCATATCTACTATATGATTCACGCTCGACCTTTCGGTCTCTGTGTTCCGAGGCCATATCTGCATATGCTAGGCTCGTCAAGTTTAACCTGAGTATTCTGCGTGTGCAAAACTGGCTTGCACCCGTTGTAGATGGACGTAGAGCTTATCACACCCGATCATCACGTGGTGTCTGGGCACGACGAACTTTGGCAACGGTGCATACTCAGGGAGAACACTTCTTGATAATTTAGTGAGAGATCATCTTATAATGCTACCGTCAATCAAAGCAAGATAAGATGCATAAAAGATAAACATCACATGCAATCAATATAAGTGATATGATATGGCCATCATCATCTTGTGCTTGTGATCTCCATCTCCGAAGCACCATCATGATCACCATCGTCACTGGCGCGACACCTTGATCTCCATCGTAGCATCGTTGTCGTCTCGCCAATCTTATGCTTCCACGACTATCACTACCGCTTAGCAATAAAGTAAAGCATTACATCGCGATTGCATTGCATACAATAAAGCGACAACCATATGACTCCTGCCAGTTGCCGATAACTTGGTTACAAAACATGATCATCTCATACAATAAAATCAGCATCATGCCTTGACCATATCACATCACAACATGCCCTGCAAAAACAAGTTAGACGTCCTCTACTTTGTTGTTGCAAGTTTTACGTGGCTGCTACGGGCTTAAGCAAGAACTCATCTCACCTACGCATCAAAACCACAACGATAGTTTGCCAAATAGACTCCGTTTTAACCTTCTCAAGGACCGGGCGTAGCCACACTCGGTTCAACTAAAGTTGGAGAGACAGTCGCCCGCAAGCCATCTATGTGCAAAGCACGTCGAGGGAACCGGTCTCGCGTAAGCATACGCGTAAGGTTGGTCCGGGTCGTCTCGTCCAACAATACCGCCGAACCAAAGTATGACATGCTGGTAGGCAGTATGACTTGTATCGCCCACAACTCACTTGTGTTCTACTCGTGAAAATAACATCAAACCATAAAACCTAGGCTCGGATGCCACTGTTGGGGAACGTAGTAATTTCAAAAAAATTCCTACGCACACGCAAGATCACGGTGATGCATAGCAACGAGGGGGAGAGTCTGATCTACGTACCCCTGTAGATCACAACGGAAGCGTTGACACAACGTAGAGGAAGTAGTCGTACGTCTTCTTCCCGATCCGACCGATCCAAGCACCGTTACTCCGGCACCTCCGAGTTCTTAGCACACGTTCAGCTCGATGACGATCCCCGGGCTCCGATCCAGCAAAGCTTCGGGGAGGAGTTCCGTCAGCATGACGGCGTGGTGACGATCTTGATGTTCTACCGACGCAGGGCTTCGCCTAAGCACTACAACGGTATGATCAAGGTGGAATTTGGTGGCAGGGGGCACCGCGCACGGCTAAGGAACGATCTCAAGGATCAACTTGTGTCTAGACGTGCCCCCTGCCCCCGTATATAAAGGTTGAGAGGGGGAGGGCTGGCCGGCCAAGCTAGGGAGGCGCAGGAGGAGTCCTACTCCTACCGGGAGTAGGACTCCCCCCCCCCCAATCCTATTCCTAATAGGACTCCCAAGTGGAAAGAGAGGGAGAGAGGTGGCCGGCCACCTCTCCTAGTCCAAATAGGACTAGGGGAGGGGGGTGGCGCCCAGCCCACCTTGGGCTGCCCCTTTCACCTTTCCACTAAGGCCCAATAAGGCCCATTTGGTTCCCGGGGGGTTCTGGTAACCTCCCGGTACTCCGGTAAAATTCCCGACTTCACCCGGAACACTTCCGATGTCCAAACATAGGCTTCCAATATATCAATCTTTATGTCTCGACCATTTTGAGACTCCTCGTCATGTCCGTGATCACATCCGGGACTCCGAACAACCTTCGGTACAACAAAATGCATAAACTCATAATAACTGTCATCGTAACGTTAAGCGTGCGGACCCTACGGTTCGAGAACAATGTAGACATGACCGAGACACGTCTCCGGTCAATAACCAATAGCGGGACCTGGATGCCCATATTGGCTCCTACATATTCTACGAAGATCTTTATCGGTCAGACCGCATAACAACATACGTTGTTCCTTTTGTCATCGGCATGTTACTTGCCCGAGATTCGATCGTCGGTATCCAATACCTAGTTCAATCTCGTTACTGGCAAGTCTCTTTACTCGTTCTGTAATACATCATCTCACAACTAACATCTTAGTTATAATGCTTGCAAGGCTTATGTGATGTGTATTACCGAGAGGGCCCAGAGATACCTCTCCGACAATCGGAGTGACAAAGTCTAATCTCGAAATACGCCAACCCAACATCTACCATTGGAGACACCTGTAGTAATCCTTTATAATCACCCACTTACGTTGTGATGTTTGGTAGCACCCAAGGTGTTCCTCCGGCAAACGGGAGTTGCATAATCTCATAGTCATAGGAACATGTATAAGTCATGAAGAAAGCAATAGCAACATACTAGACGATCGGGTGCTAAGCTAATGAAATGGGTCATGTGAATCAGATCATTCAACTAATGATGTGACCTTGTTAATCAAATAACAACTCTTTATTCATGGTTAGGAAACATAACCATCTTTGATTAACGAGCTAGTCAAGTAGAGGCATACTAGTGACACTCTGTTTGTCTATGTATTCACACATGTATTATGTTTCCGGTTAATACAATTCTAGCATGAATAATAAACATTTATCATGATATAAGGAAATAAATAATAACTTTATTATTGCCTCTAGGGCATATTTCCTTCAAGCATGTGGCGGAATTATGACCCATAGGTTGCACACCTCCTCCTCGCTCAGCCTCATTCTTTGAGCTACGATGGCTTCATGAAGTGGGTCCTCATCATCTTCATCGAGTGGGTCCTCATTATCTTCATCATCTTCCACCAGGTTGATATAAATGACAGCCAGCTTGGGTCGTTCTGCTCTGAAGGAGAAACTGATCAACTCACAACCAGTAAAACGCATGCGGGCGAGGAAACGGGCCCATCCATCTCCTCCAATCTGCGACATATTGCGTCCTTTCTCGACCTCCATAGTGTACGGCCCCGAGGAGCCTCAAATGTCACAGTGTCTCCTGTCAGCTTATTGAATTTCACCCTCACATTGCATGGGACGATCTCTGTAAAAAAAGCAAGATGACACAATGCAGTAATGCCAACACTAAAAATAAAATAGTTGTTACATTTCATATAATTTCTTACCACCGCATGATGAAAACTCGGCTGGAAGTAGATGCCGAACAGCTTGCCAGTTGCAAGGCTGCTGGCGCAGCTTGACTTGCACAAACGACATGGTGGTGGTGGTGGTGGCACCATGTTCCTAAATCAATATGAGCAAGGATTAACGATCCACTTCACAGGAAAGAAAAATAATTGTTAAATCAAAATGTTCTATAAATCAACTAAATCAACTAGCCTATTAAATCAACTTCCCTACTAAATCAACTAAATCAAAATGTTCTATAAATCAACTAAATCGACTAGCCTATTAAATCAACTTGCCTACTAAATCAACTAAATCAGAATGTTCTATAAATCAACTAGCCTACTAAATCAACTTGCCTACTAAATCAACTAAATCAAAATGTTCTAAATCAAAAAAATCAACTAGCCTACTAAATCAACTAAATCAGATGAACTAAATCAAAATGTTGCATATGAACTAGCCTACTAAATCCAAATGTAGCAGGGAGGAGGGGTTGTGGATGGAGAAGGGAGGAGGGAGAAGGAGGGGCGACTGGAGGAGGGAGGAGAGAGTAGAACGGAGGAGGAAGGGCGGAGCGAGGAGGGGCCAGCCGACGGCGAGTCGAGGGAGGACGGAGGAGGAGGACTGTACCGAGTCCAGCGAGGAGGAGGAGTTGACGGTGGCGCAGGGGGAAGAGGGGTAGGCGACGGAGGATGGCGGAGCGATGGCAGCCGGCAGGGGAGGACTGGCACGCGGGGGGGTTGAGGGGGAGATGGAGTGAGTGTGAGTATGAGTGTGGATCGGATAGAGGAGAGCGTGGGGATGGGAGATAGCTCGTTTTAGCAGTAGCACTCTAAAGGTAAAGGCGCTACTGCTAAACTACCTAGCAGTAGCGCGCTTCGAATTAACGCGTTGCTGCTAGAACTAGCTTCGCGGCGGGGTCGTGGGAATTATAGCAGTAGTGCGGCTTAGAGGAGGTGTGCTACTGCTACATTTATTTCAGCAGCGAGTACTGCCGGAGCACGCTACTGCTACATTGCAGCAGCGCTTTAATTTAAAACTCGCTGCTGGTAAGATCCTATGTATAAGCTTTTCCCTAGTAGTGTGAGTCCACCATACCTTCCTATATGCGGTATCTACCTGCCGTTCCAAGTAAATTTGTACGTGCCAAACTCTAAACCTTCAAATGAAATTATGTTTTGTATGCTTGAATAGCTCATGTATCAACTAGGGTTGTCTATATCTTCCATGCTAGGCAGGTTATTCTCAAGAGGAGTGGACTCTGCTCCTCATTCATGAGAAAATGGCTGGTAACCGGGATGCCCAGTCCCATGCTTAAATTAAAATAATTGCAAACAAAACTCCCCCAAGATTGCCGTTAGTTGGAGACACCCGTTGTTTCGAACAAGCCATGGATTGATGTTTGTTGGTGGTAGGGGGAGTATAAACTTTACCATTCTTTTTGGGAACCGCCTATAATGTGTGTAGCATGGAAGATATCGAGATGTCTCGGTTGTTATGTTGACAATGAAAGTATACCACTCAAAATATTATCCATCCCTGTTTCAAAAATCGAGCTTTGGTACCTCTACAAATCCCTGCTTCCCTCTACGAAGGGCCTATCTATTTACTTTTATGTTGAGTCATCATCCTCTTATTAAAAAACACCAGTTGGAGAGCACCGCTGTCATTTGCATGTATTATTGTTAGTTTACATTGAGTATGATTGTGACTGGATCTCTTTTACCATGAATTACAATGTTTAGCCAGCCCTTGGTCTTTAGAGGTGCTCTGCATTTATGTTTTGCGGTCTCAGAAAGGGCTAGCGAGATAGCATCTTGTTATATCATATTATGGTTGTTTTGAGAAAGTGTTGTCATCCGAGATTTATTATTATTGCTCGCTAGTTGATTATGCTATTGATATCACTAAACATGAGACCTAAATGTTATTGTGAATATGTTTAGTTCATAATATTTGCTGAAAACTTGAATGTTGGCTCTACATATTTACAACAACAAGATAAACAGAGTTTGTAAAAGGATTTCTTTATCAGTTTCAATTTGTCAACTGAATTGCTTCAGGACAATCAAAGGTTTAAGCTTGGGGGAGTTGATACGTCTCCATCGTATCTACTTTTCCAAACACTTTTGACCCTGTTTGGACTCTAACTTGCATGACTAACCCGGACTGGCGCTGTTTCAGCAGAATTGCCATGCTGTTATTTTTTGTGCAGAAATAAAAGTTCTCGGAATGACCTGAAACTTCACGGAGAATATTTTTGGAATATATAAAAAATATTGGTGAAAGAATCAACGTCAAGGGGCCCACACCCTGTCCACGAGGGTGGGGGCGCGCCCACCCCCTGGGCGCGCCCCCCTATCTCGTGGGCCCCCTGATGCTCCACCGACCTCAATTCCAACTCTATATATTCATGTTTGGGAATAAAAAAATCAGGGAGAAGGATTCATCGCATTTTATGATACGGAGCTGCCGCCAAGCCCTAATCTCTCTCGGGAGGGCTGATCTGGAGTCCGTTCGCGGCTCCGGAGAGGGGAATCCGTCGCCATCGTCATCATCAACCTTCCTCCATCACCAATTTCATGATGCTCACCGCCATGCGCGAATAATTCCATCATAGGCTTGCTGGACGGTGATGGATTGGATGAGATTTATCATGTAATCGAGTTAGTGTTGTTAGGGTTTGAAGCCTATTATCCATTATGTTCTGAGATTGATGTTGTTTTGACATTGCTATGCTTAATGCTTATCACTAGGGCACGAGTGCCATCATTACAGATCTGAACCTATTCTGTTTTCATGAATATATGTGAGTTCTTGATCCTATCTTGCAAGTCTATAGTCACCTATTATGTGTTATGATCCCTTAACCCCGAAGTGACTATAATCGGGATACTTACCGGTGATGACCGTAGTTTGAGGAGTTAATGTATTCACAAAGTGTTAATGCTTTGGTCCAATACTCTATTAAAAGGAGGCCTTAATATCCCTTAGTTTCCAATAGGAACCCGCTGCCACGGGAGGGTAGGACAAAAGATGTCATGCAAGTTCTTTTCCATAAGCACGTATGACTATATTCAAAATACATGCCTACATTACATTGATGAACTGGAGCTAGTTCTATGTCACCCTACGTTATAATTGTTGCATGAGAAATCGCATCCGACATAATTATCCATCACTGATCCATTGCCTACGAGCTTTTCACATATTGATCTTTGCTTAGTTACTTTTTCGTTGCCATTATTACAATCACTACAAAACCAATACTATTACTTTTGCCACCGTTACCGTTACTTCCATATTACTTTGCTACTGAATACTTTGCTGCAGATATTAAGTCTTTCAGGTGTGGTTGAATTGACAACTCAAATGTTAATACTTGAGAATAATCTTTGGCTCCCCTTGTGCCGAATCAATAAATTTGGGTTGTATACTCTACCCTCGAGAACTGTTGCGACCCCCTATACTTGTGGGTTATCAGGAGGCACCCGTTGTTTCAGACAAGCCATGGATTGATGTTTGTTGGAGGTGGGGGAGTATAAACATTACCATTCTATTTGGGAGTCGCCTATAATCTGTGTAGCATGGAAGATATCGAGATCTCTTGGTTGTTACGTTGAAAATGAAAGTATGCCACTCAAAATATTATTTATCTCTATTTCAAAACTCGAGCTCTGGCACCTCTGCAAACCCCTACTTCCCTCTACGAAGGGCCTATCTATTTACTTTTATGTTGACTCATCATCTTCTTATTAAAAAGCACCAGCTAGAGAGCACCGCTGTCATTTGCATGCATGGCTATTAATTTAAATTGAGTATGACTATGACTGGATCTCTTTTACCATGTAATGTCTAGTCAATCCTTGATCTTCAGGGGTGCTCTGCATTTATGTTTTGTGGTCTCGGAATGGGCTAGCGAGATACCATCTTGTTATATCATATTATGATTGTTTTGAGAAAGTGTTGTCATCCAAGATTTATTATTATTGCTCGCAAGTTGGTTATGCCATTGATATGAGTAAACATGACGCCTAAATGTTATTGTGAATATGGTTAGTTCATAATATTTGCTCAAAACTTGAATGCTGGCTTTACATATTTGCAACAACAAGATCAAACAGAGTTTGTAGAAGTTTTTCTTTATTATTATTGCTCGCAAGTTGGTTATGCCATTGATATGAGTAAACATGACGCCTAAATGTTATTGTGAATATGGTTAGTTCATAATATTTGCTCAAAACTTGAATGCTGGCTTTACATATTTGCAACAACAAGATCAAACAGAGTTTGTAGAAGTTTTTCTTTATCACTTCCAGTTTATCAACTCAATTGCTTGAGGACAAGCAAATGTTTAAGCTTGGGGGAGTTGATACGTCTCCAACGTAGCTACTTTTCCAAACACTTTTGACCTTGTTTTGGACTCTAACTTGCATGATTTGAATGGAATGAACCCGGACTAACGCTGTTTTCAGCAGAATTGCCATGGTGTTATTTTTGTGCAGAAATAAAAGTTCTTAGAATGACCTGGAAATTTACGGAGACATGTTTTGGAAATAATAAAAAATACTGGCGAATGAATCAGCACCAAGGGGCCCACATCCTGTCCACGCGGGTGCAGGGCGCCCACCTGGGGCATGCCCCCTGCCTCGTGGGCCCCCTGAGGCTCCACATACGTCAACTCCAACTCTATATATACACGTCCGAGGAAAAAAATAAGAGAGAAGGATTCATTGTGCTTTACAATACGGAGCCGCAATCAAGCCCTAATGTCTCTCGGGAGGGCTGATCTGGACTCCGTTCTGGGCTCCGGAGAGGGGAATCCGTCGCCATCGTCATCATCAACCTTCCTCCAGCACCAATTGCATGATTATCACCGCCGTGCGTGAGTAATTCCATCGTAGGCTTGCTGGACGGTGATGGGTTGGATGAGATTTATCATGTAATCGAGTTAGTTTTGTAAGGGTTTGATCCCCAGTATCCATTATGTTCTGAGATTGATGTTGCTCATGACTTTGCTATTCTTAATGCTTGTCACTTGGGCCTGAGTGCCATGATTTCAGATCTGAACCTCTTATGTTTTCTTGAATATACGTGAGTTCTTGATCCTATCTTGCAAGTCTATAGTCACCTATTATGTGTTATGATCCCTTAACCCCGGAGTGACAATAATTGGGATACTTACCGGTGATGACCATAGTTTGAGGAGTTCCTGTATTCACTAAATGTTAATGCTTTGGTCTGGTACTCTATTAAAAGGAGGACTTAATATCCCTTAGTTTCCAATAGGACCCCGCTGCCACGGGAGGGTAGGACAAAAGATGTCATGCAAGTTCTTTCCCATAAGCACGTATGGCTATATTCGGAATACATGTCTGCATTACATTGATGAACTGGAGCTAGTTTTATGTCACCCTATGTTATAACTGTTGCATGAGGAATCACATCCGACATAATTATCCATCACTGATCCATTGCCTATGAGCTTTTCACATATTGATATTTGCTTAGTTACTTTTCCGTTGCCATTGTTACAATCACTACAAAACCAATACTATTACTTTTGCCACCGTTACCGTTACTTCCATATTACTTTGCTACTAAATACTTTGTAGCACATATTAAGTCTTTCAGGTGCGGTTGAATTGACCAGTCAACTGTTAATACTTGAGAATATCCTTTGGCTCCCCTTGTGTCGAATCAATAAATTTGGGTTCAATACTCTACCCTCAAAAACTGTTGCGATCCCCTATACTTGTGGGTTATTAGGAGGCACCCGTTGTTTCGGACAAGCCATGGATTGATGTTTGTTGGTAGTGGGGAGTATAAACTTTACCATTATGTTTGGGAACCGCCTATAATCTGTGTAGCATGGAAGATACCGAGATCTCTTGGTTGTTATGTTGACAATGAAAGTATGCCACTCAAAATATTATTTATCTCTGTTTCAAAACTCGAGCTCTGGCATCTCTGCAAATCCCTGCTTCCCTCTACGAAGGGCCTATCTATTTAATTTTATGTTGAGTCATCATCCTCTTATTAAAAAGCACCATTTAGAAAGCACCTATCATTTGCATGCATTGCTATTAATTTACATTGAGTATGACTATAACTGGATCTCTTTTACCATGAATTACAATGTCTAGTCAATCCTTGATCTTCAGGGGTGCTCTGCATTTATGTTTTGTGGTCTCAGAAAGGGCTAGCGAGATACCATGTTGTTATATCATATTATGATTGTTTTGAGAAAATGTTGTCATCCAAGATTTATTATTATTGCTCGCTGGTTGATTATGCCAATGATATGAGTAAACATGAGGCCTAATTGTTATTGTGAATATGGTTAGTTCATAATGTTTGCTGAAAACTTGAATGTTGGCTTTACACATTTGCAACAACAAGATCAAACAGAGTTTGTTAAAGTTTTTCTTTGTCACTTTCAGTTTGTCAACCGAATTGCTTGAGGACAAGCAAAGGTTTAAGCTTGGGGGAGTTGATACGTCTCTAACGTATCTACTTTTCCAAACACTTTTGACCTTGTTTTGGACTCTAACTTGCATGATTTGAATGGAACTAACCCGGACTGACGCTGTTTTCAGCAGAATTGCCATGGTGTTATTTTTGTGGAGAAATAAAAGTTCTCGGAATGACCTGAAAATTTACGGAGACACGTTTTGGAAATAATAAAAAATACTGACGAAAAAATAAGCACCAAGGGGCCCACACCCTGTCCACGAGGGTACAGGGCGCGCCCCCTGCCTCGTGGGCCCCCTGAGGCTCCACCGACGTCAACTCCAACTCTATATATTCACGTTCGAGGAGAAAAAATAAGAGAGAAGGATTCATCACCGTTTACGATATGGAGCCGCTGCCAAGCCCTAATCTCTCTCGGGAGGGCTGATCTGGAGTCCGTTCGGGGCTCCGAAGAGGGGAATCTGCCGCCATCGTCATCATCAACCATCCTCCATCACCAATTTCATGATGCTCACCGCCGTGCATGAGTAATTCTATCGTAGGTTTGGTGGAGGGTGATGGGTTGGATGAGATTTATCATGTAATCGAGTTAGTTTTGTTAGGGTTTCATCCCTAGTATCCATTATGTTCTGAGATTGATGTTGCTATGACTTTGCTATGCTTAATGCTTGTCACGAGGGCCCGAGTGCCATGATTTCATATCTGAACCTATTATGTTTTCTAGAATATATGTGAGTTCTTGATCCTATCTTGCAAGTCTATAGTCACCTATTATGTGTTATGATCCCTTAACCCCGAAGTGACTATAATCGGGATACTTACCGGTGATGATCGTAGTTTAAGGAGTTAATATATTCACAAAGTGTTAATGCTTTGGTCCAATACTCTATTAAAAGGAGGCCTTAATATCCCTTAGTTTCCAATAGGACCCAGCTGCCACGGGAGGGTAGGACAAAAGACGTCATGCAAGTTCTTTTCCATAAGCATGTATGCCTATATTCGGAATACATGCCTACATTACATTGATGAATTGGAGCTAGTTCTTTGTCACCCTATGTTATAATTGTTGCATGAGGAATCGCATCCGACATAATTATCCATCACTGATCCATTGCCTACGAGCTATTCATATATTGATCTTTGCTTAGTTACTTTTCTGTTGCCACTATTACGATTGCTACAAAAACTACTATTGTTACTTTTGCCACCATTACCATTACTTCCATACTACTTTGCTACTAAATACTTTGCTGCAGATATTAATTCTTTCAGATGTGGTTGAATTCACAACTCAACTGCTAATACTTGAGAATATTCTTTGGCTTCCCTTGTGTCGAATCAATAAATTTGGGTTGAATACTCTACCCTCGAAAACTGTTGCGATCTCCTATAATTGTGGGTTATCAATGGTGCTCAGGTATCGCACCGATATCCTTCCTTCAGCCCCGCCTATTGGTTCGGTGGTAGATATACTTCTATCCGGAATCGTACCTTTTATCTTGTCGTGTTGGCAACCCGTAATGACCTTAGTCATAAAAAATGCAATGTCAATCAACTCAGTTTTCCACCGCTATCCTATTCTTTGGACGAGTACGGATCCCTTCCGTCTGCTTGATAAAAATGTAGTCGCGACATTCGTGTCCCGCTACATAGTTATCGAGTACACCCTCGCCTCCGAGCTAGTCCAGGTTGCTACTTGGCTAAGCCAGCACTTGGTGTAGTGATGTTTACACCAATTCTTCCACACATTTATTCGTCCTCGTGCACACCGTCACAACATGTTAGATCGTAGTACCAGAGATTACGTAAAATTTGTCTTCTTAAGTAGGCATGCATATTGTGTGACTACCAGTAATATGTGACTTCGTTTGTGTGTGATTTTGTTTAGTTGAGTTGTTTCTTTTGCTTCTTTCTTTTGGGCCCTTAGTGTTACCTTATTTCCCCTTATGGAAGTTTCTCATCAACCGACACCGGACTTGAAGAAGCAGTAAGGATTTTAAATATTTGGAAGAAGATTAGCTAAGCACATCAAGTCTACATCAGTATTTAATCCTCACACAGTGATGGTCAAGTCAGGAGGAAGACAAGTCAGGTGCAAGATCAACGGTATATTTTTAGTCAAAGGTATGGGTCATATACAAAGTTTTGGCTCAGCAATGAATGATGCTTGAAATATCTTATGCTCCGAAAGAAAGCCAGAATGTGTTATTGGCAAGGAAGACAGTTAAACAAATTTTTCTCATGCAAATAATCAGCCGCGACATATTATGGGTGTGTGTGTGTGTGGCTTTTAGTTTGCATACTGATATGTCCATTTTGCATCATGTTTTATTATTGTTATTTGTGATGTTTTTATCCCTAATAATGCTTTTTGGAGTAATTCTAATGCCTTTTCTCTCATAATATGCAAGGTATACACAAAGAGGGAGAATTCCGTCAGCTGGAAATCTGGACCTGGAAAAGCTACATCAAGCTACCTATTCTGCAAAACTCCAAACAAGCTGAAACTTCACAGAGAATTTTTATGGAATATATGAAGAATATTGGAGCAAATAAGTACCAGGGAGGCCCACCAGGTTGGAACAACCCACCTGGGCGCACCAGGGAGGCCAGGCGCGCCCTGGTGGCTTGTTCTCACCCATGCCCACCTCTGGTGCCCATCTTCTGGTATATAAGTCATTTTGACCTAGAAAAAATGAGGAGAGGGCTTTCGGGACGGAGCGCTGCCGTCTCGAGGCGGAACTTGGGCAGGAGCACTTTTGCCCTTCGACGGAGTGACTCCGCCGGGGGAACTTCCCTCCCGGAAGGGGAAATCATCGTAATCATGATCACATCGTGCCGGGGAGGGAGGGGAAGAGTGGGAAGACAAGGCGGGAGGTCGCCGGTCGGAGGTGAAGGCATCCACGCCATCGTACTCCAACCTAACCCCCTGCCACCCGCCTTCTCTGTCTTCCCTCGCTTTCTCCTCAACACCACTGCTCCCGAGAAGCGCCAAGACTCCGGTCTGGTGCCTTCCCTGAGAAGACGGCGAGCGGCCAAGATGGCCAGGGGGCTTGAGACGCACTGCTCCCCACCTTGGTGGGCAGGAAGGTGCGCCTCTTGTCGACACCATCCCCAAGATTTCTGGGAGGGGCAGTGCTGACATTACCAACAATCTCCAGCCCCGCCTCCCGGCCGAGCCTCGAAGGAACCAAGAAGGTCACCACACCAAGGACTAGGCTCACTCCCCGAGCATCAACACCAGCGTGTGGTGAAATTAACCCCAACCAAGAGCCCGGGGGCTGGCCCCAGGCCCTTCCCTTCGGCACAAACCGATAGAAGTAGAAGATAAGCAGAGGAGGAATGTGAAGATAAGTGACTCCGCCCTCCTCCGCTCCTCCCTTTATAGGCAGGGCGAGGGGGGAGCTACTCCATCAACGGGCGGCCACCGTCCTCCTCCGCCAATTCAAGACGACGGGCCCTCTCCTTGATGCTCTCCCGCACCACGTGCATCCATTACCTACCCCACCCGATGCATGCATCATACATAGCCAAGGATAAGCGCGTGGTGGGAAGTGTGAATTGGCCGTTTCTACCCCGTGTGATAAAGTCATTCATGGGCCATTACTGGAGTGACCCCACCACTATTGGCTTTACGCGATGCGTGGGGAAACCGGGAACTGGTCCGGGATCAAGGCTAATGAAGAAGTAAACAAGACCTCAAGAGACCAGCCTCTTCAGCAACCCTTGTCTATGCACTTATTAGGCCCTACGCCGATGAAGCTCGGCAGCACGTTTGGGGCAGGCCTGGGGGCTCCTGTCGATGCAACAAACCCTGGGTCTGTTGCCCAGACTGTGCACAAGCACGGAAACAAGGTTGAAGCACCGGCCTAGATTAGAGTGCAAGAACCCTAGAGATTAGAAGGACCAACATGCAGATCAGAGGGAGCAAGATCAAACTAGAGAAGCAGGATGTTGTCAAGAGAAAATCCACCCTTGCCAGCCCGGCAAGGGGCGAGGCCACCCCCAGAAATAGACGAACAAAGCGCCCCGACAGGGCCTGCCGGGACTCATGGAAGCAAAACTACCTCACCAACCACTCTACCACGACCCACGTCGTCGATCAGTGTGGTGTCAAGCCGCAAAGTGATTAAGTGGTAGCCATTTGCCACATGGCAGCCATTTTCTACAAGAGAAACCCTCAGACGACACCCGTCCTGGGAAGTGTCAAGCGAGCAGGCGCGAAGCTGGCAAGATAGCCCAGCAAGCCTTGTCGGGCAACCAACGATGTGATATTGAGAGGTGCATTTAATGCACCCTGTCAGCCCGTAGAGTTAGGTATGATAGCACTGTTTGCTATCTTATCAGTGCGTAATGACTACTTTGCCACTGTGGTAACCCCTTTGATCTATAAAAGGAGGCACACGACAACCATAGAAAAGGTTAGAAGCTTGGATAACTCACACCCCATACGCGCGTAGTCGTTGCTCCTCCATTGCAACCCCTGTCGGGCAAGTGTACTACGCTCCGCCACCACCTTTCCACCATCAATCCACCAAAGCAGGAGTAGGGTTTTACGCCTCACAACGGCCCGAACGTGGATAAAATTTCTTTGTGATCTCTGCTGTGCTGCCCCACTCTCGTCTGCTCTTTGTGCAATGCGTCGCCCCCCTGCCGAACCAGCAAGGGATCTCCTGGTCCCATAGGTGGTTGTGGTTTCCCGCGAGAGTGTGTGTTTAAGCTATCAATAGCTGCGTCCTCGGTCATGGGCACAGTTCGTACTATGTCACACCATTCGATCAACACTCACATGACGAAATGCCTTTTAGATGATTTATATGTTGATATTGTGAGTAGTAACTATTTGGCAGAATGTTGATTATGATGTTGAGGATGATCATGTAGTTTGTAATGTAGTCACGAGGTGATCATGTGGATGTTTTGATCACGAGGTGATCAGGTGGATCACGAGGTGATCGAGGTAATATATTACCTGGCTGGATAGCCAAGTGTGAGATGGTTCATGTGGTTCTTGAGATATTGGTTTGGCAGTAATCCTAGTAGTATTATAACATGCTTAATAATTATTTCCGCTTCATGGTAGCCGTTTGTCGGTGTACTAAAGTAGGGGTACCTTAGTATCCCGAACTTGTGCACGGGCAGTCGCAGCGACCCGCGGCAAGGCTTGCCGGGCGATCGCCAAGCCCCTCCGTGGTTCCTTTGGAGCCATTCAAGAACAAAGTATTCGAGCCAAGGCACAAGACCCCGGCAAGAGGAGCTTGCCGGGAAGGCCACTCAAAGTATCCAAGACCCGGCAAGAGGAGCTTGTCGGGAGGAAGCACAAAGACCCCGGCAAGAGGAGCTTGCCGGGAAGACCAACCAAGGCATCCCAAGGAACTCGCTGCGGCACGCCACGTGTCCCGACGAGACCCGGTGAGCGACAAGCTCCCGGACGCGACAAGACAACATCCGCGGCAAGGCGCTTGCCGCGACAAGCTACTACTCCGCAGCCCACGCTCCAGCTCACCCACCAACGTGTCGCCCTGGGACCATTCCTGGCGTACGTGGCAGGAGGCTGTGCTTCCAGGGGCATGCGGTGGCAAGCAGGCGCTGACAAGGAGCCATCGTGGCAAACGGTGGCGCCCCTGACGGTCCCTTTCCGCCCCGTCTAGGCGACATAGACAGGCATTTAATGCCTTTGTCCCCTGCCGTCAGGGTTAGGTATGATACAACTGTAGCAAGCGGTGGCGCCAACTACCACCTCTTTTACCCTTTTACCCTCATCTCTGTTGCCACCTGTTGGTGACCTCTTAGACATATAAAAGGAGGCCCATGCGCAACAGGGGGGGAACGACCATTCTCACGCTCGGTCTCACTAGCCACCCGAGTGTACTGTAGCATTCATCGCTCCCGAGCAAGAAAACAAATACAAATCAAAGCAGGAGTAGGGTTTTATGCATCCGTGCGGCCCGAACCTGGGTAAACCGATCACGTCGCCCGTGCGTTCGCCTCGATCTGCTCTTTGTGCATCCTCCACCCCCTGCCGAACCAAAAGGGGCTCGGTCCGCCGATCCCCATAGGTGTACGTGGGATCAGCAACCCCCGAGATCTTTGGCGCGCCAGGTAGGGGGTGCGTCGAGGCTGTGTGAACCTGATCCGGCGTTCGCACGGGCCAAATCTTCATCCTCTTCATCAACATGCCACCGAAGAAGAAGGCTTCGGAGGTAGCCGCTCCGTCTGCGCCGATCCCACCATCGCCGGAGCGAACGGCCGGTGGAGTAGGCGCCGGCGGAAGAGCGGGCACCGACGAAGGGACTCATGGTGCTGCCAGGTCCAAGGACAAGGCTGCGCTGCACATCGGCGGCGCGGTCGGCTCCCACAACGACCGCGCGCACTCCAAGACCTCGGCGTCCGTACACGCACCACGCCCGTCCCAGGAGGCGCGGGACCAGCAGCGTCATGGTACCCACGGTACCATATGTCTGCTGGGCCAAGATCAAGCTGGAGGATCCCGGAGTGCTCAGGACCAGCATGCACGCCAGCATGCTGGCTCGAGCGTGGCACGGTAGCTTGGACGAGATGTTGCTCCTTCTAACGCAGTTAGAAGTCCGAGCATATCTCGCTCCTCGCACCGTTCGCTGCCGCTGCCCGCCACTCCGGCGGAAGCGTTGGCACGTGCCCAACTGCTCCTAGATTACCCTCCAGTGCCAGAGAAGATCGATGACTGGAGGGCCACTATCCAGAGCCTCATCGGCTTCGCCAATGGTGACAACCCGCGGCAGCCTAGCGCATCGCTGCCGCGGCAAGTCAGCCAGGCGCGAGCCGGTGGCGACAAGACCGGCGAGGGTGCAACCACTGTGCACTCTACGCCCCGAAGGCCAAGATCGCCGACTTGCCGGATCCACCTCGACAGCTACTCCACCGCGTCGTCAGATCCGCGGGCTCGTCGCGATCAACGCCAGGTTCTTCATGAGAGACAGCAAGAAGACGCTCGAACACGCATCAAGCGCCGAAGAGAAGCGCGGCGTCAATCAGACCTGCGCGTTGGGCCCTCTGTTGACATGCATGCGCCCGGAGAACCAGGCGACTTGCCGTACGCAGCAGGTTGCCCTGCGTTTACCCGTGAGCTGCGGCAAGTCCAGTGGCCCAGCCAGAAACATTTCAAGCCAGACGTGCCGGAGAAGTACGACGGCAAGTCGCACCCGTCAGAGTTCCTCAGCATCTACACCATTGCGATGCAAGCTGCTGGGGGGCGAGACGACAAGGTCCTTGCCAACTACTTCCCGCTCATACTCAAGCCCGAAGTCAGATCCTGACTCATGCACTTGCCGGACAACTCCGTATCCTCTTGGGCGGACTTGTGCCATCAGTTTGTCGGCGCCTTTACAGGCGGCCACAAACCACATGGCCAAGAGAGTGACCTCCACGTGCTTGCCCAGAAGGAAGGAGAGCCCCTGCGCAAGTATATCGAGAGATTCAGCCGCGTGCAGCGCAACATCCCAGACATCCACCCTGCCGCGGTTATCAGCGCGTTCCATCACAAGGTGCGTAATCGCAGGATGCGGGAGGAGATGGCGATGAGCAGAATCAGAGACGTCAGCGAGCTGTACGCCCTGGCCGACAAGTGCGCGCGCGCTGAGGAAGGGAGGAAACTCCCCGGAGAGACTGCAGGAGCAGGAGGATCTGGTAGTGAGGATGCCGCCCCGGCAAGGAAAAACCGGAGGCGCAACAGGAAGAAGAACGGCAAGGAGGTACTAGTCGTTGAGCAGTCCGGCAGTGATGGTGGCGCCAAGCAAGCCCAGGTTGGCAGCTCCGGCAAGGAGGTTGCCGCGTGCACCAACTGCCAGGCTGTGGCAGCCGCCAACAAGCAGGACGGCTCCGACAAGCAGTACTGCAAGATCCACCGCACCAAAGGCCATGATCTCCAGAACTGCAAGAAGGTCGAGCAGCTTGTCCAGCAACAAAGAGCTGAGTACGAGCGGCGCGACAAGGAGAGAGCCCAAGGAGGCGGTGGAGAGGCCGGCAAGAAGCGCGCTGGCCAGGGAGGACGCCGCGACAAGATCAAGCAGCGGCAAGGAGACAGACCTCCCCATGACCGCGACAAAGATGAAGACGAAGACGAAGATGAGGACATGGATGATGTCGAGAACAGTGAGCAGGAGTTTCAGAAAGCTACAGAAGTTTTGTGTGTTGATGGCGGTGCTTCTCTGCATACCTCCCACCGCCAACTCAAACTGTGGCTGCGGGAGGTTAATGCGGCAGAGCCACCTGTCGAATCACGCAAGCTTCTGAAGTGGTCCAGCACGCCTATCATCTTTGACATTGAGGACCACCCTGATCGCACAACTGTGGTCGGGTGCTTGCCATTGTTGGTTTCGCCAACAATCCGCAACCTCAAAGTCACTAAGATGCTAGTTGACGGCGGGGCTGGCCTAAATCTGATCTCCTCCGCTGTGCTCCAGAAACTCCAGATCCCGGACAGCGAGCTCGAAGAGACCGGTACATTCCAAGGAATTAACCCGGGAAGGAGCAAGCCGAAAGGGAAGGTCACGTTGCCGGTGACGTTTGGCAGCGAGCTGAATTTCAGAACGGAGAGGGTCACTTTTGACGTTGCCGATCTCTCGTTGCCTTACAATGGGATACTTGGCCGTCCAGCACTCGCCAAGTTCATGGCAGCCTCTCACTATGCATACAACATGCTCAAGATGCCAGGCCCGATAAGCGTCATCTCTGTCCCTGGCGACAAGAAGGATGCCCTTATCTGCGCCGACAAGATATACCGGGAAGCAGCAGCTGCGACAGACCGCAAGGCACTTGCTGCTGAAGCTCCCGGGGGGAAGAAAACCAAGTCCGGCAAGAGCTCTGATGCCCACTCCGGCAAGTGCACCTCCTCGGAGCGCTACGCTGCCGTCGAGGATGCACCATCGAGCTCCACCGGCAAGTGTAAGAAGACCATGGCTGCTCCACCACATACCAAGAAGGTGCCCGCCAAGGAGGACAGCACTGGTACCTTCACCATCAGTGCCACGCTTGACCCTAAATAGGAAAGCGCGCTCGTTACTTTCCTGCGGGCGAATGTCGACGTGTTTGCATGGCAACCGTCTGATATCCTCGGTGTTCCCAGGAAAGTAATTGAGCACCATCTAGCCGTTTGTCCTCATGCGCGGCCCGTCAAGCAGAGGGTCAGAAAATAGGCAGTGGAGCACCAAGAATTCATAGCAGAAGAAATCAAGAAATTGGAAGCAGCAGGCCTTGTCAGAGGGGTGCTCCATCCCACATGGTTGGCCAATCCGGTTGTAGTGCGCAAGGCGAATGGGAAATGGAGGCTTTGTATTGACTTTACTGATGTTAATAAAGCTTGTCCCAAAGATCCATTTCCCTTGCCGCGCATTGACCAGATTGTTGACTCCACAGCCGGATGTGAGTTGCTTTCATTTCTTGACGCATATTCAGGATACCATCAGATCTTCATGGCAGAGGAGGATGAGGAGAAAACCGCATTCATTACTCCATGTGGCACGTACTGTTTTGTACGGATGCCTTTCGGATTAAAGAATGCCAGTTCAACATTTGCCAGAGTAGTCCATATCGCTTTGAAGCCACAGATACACAGAAATATAGAAGCTTACATGGATGATATAGTGGTCAAAAGCAAGGACAGGGCAACTCTGATCCAAGACTTAGAAGAGACTTTTGCAAATCTGCGCAAGGTCAACCTCAAGCTCAACCCCAAGAAGTGTGTGTTTGGAGTCCCTTCTGGCAAGCTTCTCAGGTTCTTTGTGTCTCAGTGGGGGATTGAAGCCAACCCCGACAAGATCAAGGCCATTGAGCAGATCGATGCACCAAAGCGCGTCAAGGATGTACGGAAGCTTGCCGGCTGCGTGGCTGCTCTCAGCAGGTTTATCTCTCGGTCTGCTGAGCGCGCCCTGCCATTTTTCAAAATTTTGAAAAGGGCAGGTCCAATGAAATGGACTCCGGAAGCGGAGGCCGCGCTGCAAGACTTGAAGAGATACCTATCCTCCACTCCAACACTTGTCGCACCTAAACCACAAGAGAAGTTGCTGCTGTACATAGCGGCAACCAATCAAGTGGTTAGTGCTGCGTTAGTAGCGGAGAGGGAGGCGGATGACGAGCCAGCGACAAGCAGGGGGCTTCTCCGACAAGCTCTGGCCCCGACAAGCAAGGATCTGCGCAGATGCAAGAGGAGATACAGAAGAAGATGGTGCAGCGCCCAGTTTACTTTGTCAGTTCCCTTTTGCAGGGGGCTAGGTCAAGGTACTCTGGTGTGCAGAAGTTGCTTTTCAGCCTTCTCATGGCCTCAAGAAAGCTGCGCCATTACTTTCAAGCACATGAGATAACAGTTGTCACTCGCTTTCCGCTGAAGAGGATACTGCAGAACCCAGAAGCAACATGCATGATTGTCGAGTGGGCACTGGAACTGTCAAGCTTTGGCCTCAAATTTGAGAGTACATCAACAATCCAAAGGAGAGCATTGGCAGAGTTCATAGCAGAGTGGACGCCAACTCCAGATGAAGAAATTCCGGAGACGAGCATCCCCACCAAGGAAGCAAACAAAGAGTGGCTCATGTACTTTGACGGTGCCTTCTCGCTGCAAGGCGCCGGTGCTGGTGTGCTGCTTGTCGCACCCACCGGAGAGCACCTCAAGTACATAGTCCAGATGCACTTTCCCAAGGAGCAAGCGACAAACAATACTGCAGAGTATGAAGGCTTGCTTGCCGGTCTCAGGATTGCGGCAGAACTTGGGATTAAGAAGCTCATTGTCAGGGGTGACTCGCAGCTTGTCGTCCGCCAAGTGAACAAGGTTTACCAGAGTCCGTTGATGGAAGCTTACGTTGATGAAGTGTGGAAGCTAGAAGAGCGCTTTGACGGCCTGCAAATGGAACATGTTCCAAGAGCTGAGAACGACATTGCCGATGGCCTATCAAAGTGCGCAGCACTTAAGTTACCTGTGGAACCAGGGATCTTCGTGCTCAAGCTGACTCAGCCGTCCGTAACACCATCAACTGGGCAGAGCAAAAAGAGGAAGTTGATTTCTGGCGACTATTTCCCGGCAGAGCTTCCCGAAGCCGCCGCCAAAAAGGTCCCCAGGATCGACACCAAGAATGCTGAGGAGCAGTCTGATCCGGCAAGCCCCAGGGTTTGTTCCGTTGAAGCAGATTCTCCCGACAAGTTTTGCTCCGGCAAGCTTGCCGGGGAACGTCAAGCTCCGGCAGAGCCGCGGGCTCTTGCCGTAGAAGCGGACATTCCCGCAGCAGCAGCATCGCCTTTAGTCCTTGTTGTCGAGCCACAGGCTCCAACATGGGCGCAGCAGATTGTCCGTTTCCTTTAGACAGGAGAACTTCCCGAAGAGCAGGAAGAAGCGGAAAGAGTAGCCCGGCAGTCTAGTATGTACCAGTTTGTTGACAACACACTGTACAGAAGAAGACTCAATGGTGTGAAATTGAAGTGTATTCCCCGGGAAGATGGACAGAAGCTGTTGGCAGAGACACATGGAGGCATATGTGGTCACCACATTAGCGCAAGAGCCCTTGTCGGAAAAGCATTCCGGCAAGGCTTCTTCTGGCCGACAGCCCTCCTGGATGCAACTGCACAAGTAACCAAGTGTGAAGCGTGCCAGTTCCATTTCAAGCAGATACACTAGCCAGCTCAAGCTCTCCAGACGATCCCTTTATCCTGGCCATTTTCGGTCTGGGGGCTCGATATCCTCGGCCCCTTTCCCCGAGCTGTCGGGGGCTTTGAGTACTTGTATGTTGCAATCGACAAGTTCACAAAGTGGCCGGAAGTGGAACCAGTGAGGAAGGTGACAGCACAGTCAGCAGTCAAGTTCTTCAGGTCGATTGTTCGCCGTTTTGGGATCCCTAACAGGATAATCACTGACAACGGTACACAATTTACGAGCCGCACCTTCATGCAGTACGTCCAAGATCTTGGCGCCAAGGTCTGCTTCGCTTATGTTGCTCACCCGAGAAGCAACGGTCAAGCCGAGAGGGCAAATGCTGAAGTGCTGCGCGGGCTCAAGACCAGAACTTTTGACAGGCTGCACAAGTGCGGAAGAAACTGGATCGAGGAGCTGCCGGTGGTTCTTTGGTCGATCAGGACGACGCCAAATCGAGCCACTGGCCAGACACCCTTCGCTCTAGTCTATGGAGCGGAGGCAGTTATCCCCACGGAACTCGTTTACGGGTCACCTCGAGTGCTCGCTTATGATGAGCTTGAGCAAGAGCAGCTGCGGCAAGATGACGCGCTGCTCCTTGAGGAAGATAGTCTTCAGGCTGCTGTGCGAGCCGCTCACTACCAACAAGCTTTGCGCCGCTATCATAGCCGCAAAGTTAACGCCGGAAGTCTTGAGGAAGGCGACCTTGTTCTTCGGCGCATTCAGTCCGCCAAGAATTCCAACAAGTTGACGCCGAAGTGGGAAGGCCCTTACTGGGTGAAACGAGTCACCAGGCCTGGCGCTGTCCGCCTGGAGACCAAAGATGGCGGACCAGTGAGCAACTCCTGGAATATCGAGCATCTTCGTAAGTTTTACCCATAAGGCGCGGTTGTCGGACCCTGTCCGGCAACCACCCTTTTGTACAAGTCTTGCCGCTGTTGCATGTAATCCTTTGTACAAAGCCAGGCGCAGACCCTGAGCACAAGTAAATGAAGCGCTGGCGCCCAGAGTTATAGCATGCATGCTAGGTCGAGTCTCGTCATTGGTTAGGGTTGATAGTGCTTAACAGCAGCTAACCCCTAACTTAGAGGTCGAGTGTGCGTCCCTTTGCCTTTCTTTTGTTTCCTTTGTTTCGCCGGGCTCGCATATCCTTGCCAGACCGCCTGAGGACGAAAAGGAGGAGGAGGACGTACCGGCATCTGGACCCCGGCAAGCCAGTGTTGCCGGGGGCTGCAAGAACCAAGATTCACCCACGGCAAGCCAGAGTTGCCGGGGGCTGCAACCTCAGATAAGTCTTTCATCCCTCTTCATGCATTCTCTTATGGACTGGGGAATACGAAACCTCGTTTCTTCCTGAAAACTACCGTGCTCCCTTAACTCTAGGCCCTGGGGCTCGTTCCTGGGGCCAGGGTTGGTCGTAGTCGCGGCAGCAAAGGGAGGAAATGAGGGGCCGCACCCGCCTCGTCCCTGCCTCCGTCCAAACCGTGAGAAAGGTCGAGCGACGTGGGAAAGCGGCAGGGCCTGTTGCCGGGAGAAAAAGTGTCTATCTGAAAGATACCAAGGATTTGCTCCTTGACGTGGGTTCTACCCGCGAGACAAATGACCCGGCAAGCATCCCCTTTTCATTAAAAAACATTCCACTCAGGTACAGTCCATAGAGGATGAAAAACATGAAAGAGAGGATTACAAGTTTTAAAAGCAACTAAGGCCCGCAGGTGTACAAATTAAAAAGATAAGATGCCCGTAATCCCTTTCTTGTCCCTCTTTTCAGGAGGTAGATCAAGGAGGCGAAAAGGGAAAAAGGAGCGCCTAGGCGAACTACGAGTGCCAGAAGACACCAAGAGAACACCCCGGGGAGTTCAAGGAGCCGGCGACACGGATGATGGGGTCGCCGGTGCCGCACGGAGCGATGCCCGACACCTAGTCGGACCCGTCGTCCTGCCGCCCGCTACCCTCGTCGTCGCTGTCGCTGTTGCTCCCCTCCTCGCCACTCTCGCTCGAGGAGGGGCCTTCGCTATCGGAGGAGCTGTCCACGCAGCACTTCGCCCGAGTGCCGAAGCACCCGAAGACCTTGACGGAAAGGAGATCGCCCTCCACCAACTTAAAGTGGAGGGTGAGCCCCGCCGTCAAGCTGTGGATACGGGCGAACGTCTTCCACCGTCGACCAAGATACATCACACCGGGGGCTAGGACTTCGACGCGGACTCGCGTGCCGCTGATCCCACAGCCCCTCATGTGCAGTCCCAGTGTCTCGGGCGGGTCCAACTCCATCGCGCTCGCAAACGGAGCTGGGAGTCGGAGTCGACGACGAGGCGCCTGGCGCAGCCTGACGAAGAACTCGCAGGGGTCGTCCTCAACATGGACCCCCGTGGGAAGAGGAACCGCTGGCGGAGGCGAAGCCGGCGCGCCGCCCCGTCCACCTCTTCCCCGAGCGCCTCGACCTCGTCCGCGATCCGCCCTCTCCCTCTTCCCCTTACGGCTGGCTCCGCCACCACGGGTGCGGGAGAGGGAGGGATGCGCTGTCTGGCGGCAACCCTCGCCGCCACCAATGAAGGACCAGGATTCCCTTTCTCCATGGCGAATGAGAGAAAGGGGAGCAGAAGCTGAAGGAAGGAGGAGATGAGACAATGCGGGCTTCCATCCTCCCCTTCCACTCTTTATAAAGGGGCGAGGTGGGGGCTCGGCCACCCCGCTCAGCGAATCAAGCCACGGGAAGAGAAGGGAGCTAGGGCCGACCCACTGCCTCGACCCACGACGGCCCCGTTTCCCGCCTCCGCCGTCCGCGACCCGAAGTGCATGGGAGCCGCGTGGCAGGCGTGCAGAACCGAGGCGACGGATGGGGCGACCTCTCCCCACCCCGTGATCATGGGGAGTGGACGCCTCGAAAACCGCGCACGCCACCCACGATGTCTCCCACGATGCCGCGTTCGACACGTGCCGTGGGGGGAGGGCGCGGTGGATGCGGAATGAGTTATGGCGTAACCTAGCCCGCGCGTGCCCGTGCACTGTTTTGGGCCTGGCCCAACAGCGCTCGGCACCGTGTATGGCCCAGGCCCGGGGGCTCCTGTCGGTGTACTAAAGTAGGGGTACCTTAGTATCCCGAACTTGGCACGGGCAGTCGCAGCGACCCGCGGCAAGGCTTGCCGGGCGATCGCCAAGCCCCTCCGTGGTTCCTTTGGAGCCATTCAAGAACAAAGTATTCGAGCCAAGGCACAAGACCCCGGCAAGAGGAGCTTGCCGGGAAGGCCACTCAAAGTATCCAAGACCCCGGCAAGAGGAGCTTGCCGGGAGGAAGCACAAAGACCCCGGCAAGAGGAGCTTGCCGGGAGGAAGCACAAAGACCCCGGCAAGAGGAGCTTGCCGGGAAGACCAACCAAGGCATCCCAAGGAACTCGCCGCGGCACGCCACGTGTCCCGACGAGACCCGGTGAGCGACAAGCTCCCGGACGCGACAAGACAACATCCGCGGCAAGGCGCTTGTCGCGACAAGCTACTACTCCGCAGCCCGCGCTCCAGCTCACCCACCAATGTGTCGCCCTGGGACCATTCCTGGCGTACGTGGCGGGAGGCTGTGCAGCCAAGGGCATGCGGTGGCAAGCAGGCGCTGACAAGGAGCCATCCTGGCAAACGGTGGCGCCCCTGACGGTCCCTTTCCGCCCCGTCTAGGCGACACAGACAGGCATTTAATGCCTTTGTCCCCTGCCGTCCATCCCCGCCAAGGAAGCAAACAAAGAGTGGCTCATGTACTTTGACGGTGCCTTCTCGCTGCAAGGCGCCGGTGCTGGTGTGCTGCTTGTCGCACCCATCGGCGAGCACCTCAAGTACATAGTCCGGATGCACTTTCCCAAGGAGCAAGCGACAAACAATACTGCAGAGTATGAAGGCTTGCTTGCCGGTCTAAGGATCGCGGCAGAACTTGGGATTAAGAAGCTCATTGTCAGGGGTGACTCGCAGCTTGTCGTCCGCCAAGTGAACAAGGTTTACCAGAGTCCGTTAATGGAAGCTTACGTTGATGAAGTGAGGAAGCTAGAAGAGCACTTTGACGGCCTGCAAATGGAACATGTTCCAAGAGCTGAGAACGACATTGCCGATGGCCTGTCAAAGTGCGCAGCACTTAAGTTACCTGTGGAACCAGGGATCTTCGTGCTCAAGCTGACTCAGCCGTCCGTAACACCATCAACTGGGCAGAGCAAGAAGAGGAAGTTGATTTCTGGCGACTATTTCCCGGCAGAGCTTCCCGAAGCTGCCGCCAAAAAGGTCCCCAGGATCGACGCCAAGAATGCTGAGGAGCAGTCTAATCCGGCAAGCCCCAGGGTTTGTTCCGTTGAAGCAGATTCTCCCGACAAGTTTTGCTCCGGCAAGCTTGCCAGGGAACGTCAAGCTCCGGCAGAGCCGCGGGCTCTTGCCGTAGAAGCGGACGTTCCCGTAGCAGCAGCATCGCCTTTAGTCCTTGTTGTCGAGCCACAGGCTCCAACATGGGCGCAGCAGATTGTCTGTTTCCTTTAGACAGGAGAACTTCCCGAAGAGCAGGAAGAAGCGAAAAGAGTAGCCCGGCAGTCTAGTATGTACCAGTTTGTCGACAACACACTATACAGAAGAAGACTCAACGGTGTGAAATTGAAGTGTATTCCCCGGGAAGATGGACAGAAGCTGTTGGCAGAGATACATGGAGGCATATGTGGTCACCACATTGGCGCAAGAGCCCTTGTCGGAAAAGCATTCTGGCAAGGCTTCTTCTGGCCGACAGCCCTCCGGGATGCAACTGCACAAGTAACCAAGTGTGAAGCGTGCCAGTTCCATTCCAAGCAGATACACCAGCCAGCTCAAGCTCTCCAGACGATCCCTTTATCCTGGCCATTTTCGGTCTGGGGGCTCGATATCCTCGGCCCCTTTCCCCGAGCTGTCGGGGGCTTTGAGTACTTCTACGTTGCAATCGATAAGTTCACAAAGTGGCAGGAAGTGGAACCAGTGAGGAAGGTGACAGCACAGTCAGCAGTCAAGTTCTTCAGGTCGATTGTTTGCCGTTTTGGGATCCCTAACAGGATAATCACCGACAACGGTACACAATTTACGAGCCGCACCTTCATGCAGTACGTCCAAGATCTTGGCGCCAAGGTCTGCTTCGCTTTTGTTGCTCACCCGAGAAGCAACGGTCAAGCCGAGAGGGCAAATGCTGAAGTGCTGCGTGGGCTCAAGACCAGAACTTTCGACAGGCTGCACAAGTGCGGAAGAAACTGGATCGAGGAGCTGCCGGTGGTTCTTTGGTCGATCAGGACGACGCCAAATCGAGCAACTGGCCAGACACCCTTCGCTCTAGTCTATGGAGCGGAGGCAGTTATCCCCACGGAACTCGTATACGGGTCACCTCGAGTGCTCGCTTATGATGAGCTTGAGCAAGAGCAGCTGCGGCAAGATGACGCGCTGCTCCTTGAGGAAGATCGTCTTCAGGCTGCTATGCGAGCCGCTCGCTACCAGCAAGCTTTGCGCCGCTATCATAGCCGCAAAGTTAACGCCAGAAGTCTCGAGGAAGGCGACCTTGTTCTTCGGCGCGTTCAGTCCGCCAAGAATTCCAACAAGTTGACGCCGAAGTGGGAAGGCCCTTACCGGGTGAAACGAGTCACCAGGCCTGGCGCTGTCCGCCTGGAGACCGAAGATGGCGCACCAGTGAGCAACTCCTGGAATATCGAGCATCTTCGTAAGTTTTACCCGTAAGGCGCGGTTGTCGGACCCTGTCCGGCAACCACCCTTTTGTACAAGTCTTGCCGCTGTTGCATGTAATCCTTTGTACAAAGCCAGGCGCAGACCTTGAGCACAAGTAAATGAAGCGCTAGCGCCCAGAGTTATAGCATGCATTCTTGGTCGAGTCTCGTCATTGGTTAGGGTTGATAGTGCTTAACAGCAGCTAACCCCTAACTTAGAGGTCGAGTGTGCGTCCCTTTGCCTTTCTTTCGTTTCCTTTGTTTCACAGGGCTCGCATATCCTTGCCAAACCGCCTGAGGACGAAAAGGAGGAGGAGGACGTACCGGCATCTGGTCCCCGGCAAGCCAGTGTTGCCGGGGGCTGCAAGAACCAAGATTCACCCACGGCAAACCAGAGTTGCCGGGGGCTGCAACCTCAGATAAGTCTTTCATCCCTCTTCATGCATTCTCTTATGGACTGGGGAATACGAAACCTCGTTTCTTCCTGAAAACTACCGTGCTCCCTTAACTCTAGGCCCCGGGGCTCGTTCTTGGGGCCAGGTTTGGTCGTAGTCGCGGCAGCAAAGGGAGGAAACGAGGGGCCGCACCCGCCTCGTCCCTGCCTCTGTCAAAAGCGTGAGAAAGGTCGAGCGACGTGGGAAAGTGGCAGGGCCTGTTGCCGGGAGAAAAAGTGTCTATCTGAAAGATACCAAGGATTTGCTCCTTGACGTGGGTTCTAGCCGCGAGACAAATGACCCGGCAAGCATCCCCTTTTCATTAAAAAACATTCCACTCAGGTACGGTCCGTAGAGGATGAAAAACATGAAAGAGAGGATTACAAGTTTTAAAAGCAACTAAGGCCCGAAGGCTTACAAATTAAAAAGATAAGATGCCCGTAATCCCTTTCTTGTCCCTCTTTTCAGGAGGTAGATCAAGGAGGTGAAAAGGGCAAAAGGAGCGCCTAGGCGAACTACGGGTGCCAGAAGACACCAAGAGAACCCCCCGGGGAGTTCAAGGAGCCGGCGACACGGATGATGGGGTCGCCAGTGCCGCACGGAGCGACGCCCGATACCTAGTCGGACCCGTCGTCCTGCCGCCCTCTACCCTCGTCCTTGCTGTCGCTCCCCTCCTCGTCACTCTCGCTCGAGGGGGGGCCTTTGCTATCGGAGGAGCTGTCCACGCAGCACTTCGCCCGAGTGCTGAAGCACCCGAAGACCTTGATGGAAAGGAGATCGCCCTCCACCAACTTAAAGTGGAGGGTGAGCCCCGCCGTCAAGCTGTGGATACGGGCGAACGTCTTCCACCCTCAACCAAGATACATCACACCGGGGGCTGGGACATCGACGCAGACTCGCGTGCTGTTGATCCCACAGCCCCTCATGTGCAGTCCCAGTGTCTCGGGCGGGTCCAGCTCCATCGCGCTCGCGAACGGAGCTGGGAGTCGGAGTCGACGACGAGGCGCCTGGCGCAGCCTGACGAAGAACTCGCAGGGGTCGTCCTCAACATGGACCCCCGTGGGAAGAGGAACCGCCGGCGGAGGCGAAGCCGGCGCGCCGCCCCGTCCACCTCTTCCCAGAGCGCCTCGACCTCGTCCGCGACCCCGCCCTCTCCCTCTTCCCCTTACGGCTGGCTCTGCCACCATGGGTGCAGGAGAGGGAGGGATGCGCTGTCTGGCGGCAACCCTCGCCGCCACCGATGAAGGACCAGGATTCCCTTTCTCCATGGCGAATGAGAGAAAGGGGAGCAGAAGCTGAAGGAAGGATGAGATAAGAGAATGCGGGCTTCCGTCCTCCCCTCCCGCTCTTTAGAAAGGGGCGAGGTGGGGGCTCGGCCGCCCCGCTCAGCGAATCAAGCCACGGGAAGAGAAGGGAGCTGGGGCCGACCCACTGCCTCGACCCACGATGGCCCCGTTTCCCGCCTCCGTCGTCCGCGACCCCAAGTGCATGGGAGCGGCGTGGCAGGCGTGCAGAACCGAGGCGACGGATGGGGCGACCTCTCCCCACCCCGTGATCGTAGGGAGTGGACGCCTCGAAAACCGCGCACGCGGCCCACGATCTCTCCCACGATGCCGCATTCGACGCGTGCCGTGCGGGGAGGGCGCGGTGGATGCGGAATGAGTTATGGCGTAACCTAGGCCGCGCGTGCCCATGCACTGTTTTGGGCCTGGCCGAACAGTGCTCGGCACCGTGTATGGCCCAGGCCCGGGGGCTCCTGTCGGTGTACTAAAGTAGGGGTACCTTAGTATCCCGAACTTGTGCACGGGCAGTCGCAGCGACCCGCGGCAAGGCTTGCCGGGCGATCGCCAAGCCCCTCCGTGGTTCCTTTGGAGCCATTCAAGAACAAAGTATTCGAGCCAAGGCACAAGACCCCGGCAAGAGGAGCTTGCCGGGAAGGCCACTCAAAGTATCCAAGACCCCGACAAGAGGAGCTTGCCGGGAGGAAGCACAAAGACCCCAGCAAGAGGAGCTTGCCGGGAAGACCAACCAAGGCATCCCAAGGAACTCGCCGCGGCACGCCACGTGTCCCGACGAGACCCGGTGAGCGACAAGCTCCCGGACGCGACAAGACAACATCCGCGGCAAGACGCTTGCCGCGACAAGCTACTACTCCGCAGCCCGCGCTCCAGCTCACCCACCAACGTGTCGCCCTGGGACCATTCCTGGCGTACGTGGCGGGAGGCTGTGCAGCCAGGGGCATGCGGTGGCAAGCATGTGCTGACAAGGAGCCATCGTGGCAAACGGTGGCGCCCCTGACGGTCCCTTTCCGCCCCGTCTAGGCGACACAGATAGGCATTTAATGCCTTTGTCCACTGCCGTCAGGGTTAGGTATGATACAACTGTAGCAAGCGGTGGCGCCAACTACCACCTCTTTTACCCTTTTACCCTCATCTCTGTTGCCACCTGTCGGTGACCCCTTAGACATATAAAAGGAGGCCCATGCACAACAGGGGGGACGACCATTCTCACGCTCGGTCTCACTAGCCACCCGAGTGTACTGTAGCATTCCTCGCTCCCGAGCAAGAACACAAATACAAATCAAAGCAGGAGTAGGGTTTTACGCATCCGTGCGGCCCGAACCTGGGTAAACCGATCGCGCCGCCCATGCGTTCGCCTCGATCTGCTCTTTGTGTATCCTCCGCCCCCTGCCGAACCAAAAGGGGCTCGGGCCGCTGATCCCCATAGGTGTACATGGGATCAGCAACCCCCGACACTGTTAATTAATTAACCTATTTAATAATATGTTGTTGTTTTGCCTTGATGCTTTTGGTTGTTGTGAACTTGCAAGTACATTCAATGTACTGACCTGGCGTGTCATGCCAGATTGTAGGTGATGTCGTGGTTGATTGATTGTTTGTCGAGGTTCCGTTCGTGCGAGCTAGATCATGTCCCAGCCAGAGTCCCTGCGGAGTGGAGTTCACCACCTTCATCGTTGTTCAGCTGCTAGAAGTATTCTGCTGCTATGAGTTGTTCCGCTGCTAGCATAGAGCTTCCTTAGCAAGCGTAGTGTCGCTGTGCTGGTGTGATCCTTTGTAACATCAGACCCTTGTATTATTATCCTTTGTTATAAGAGCTAATTTGTTCTATGTCAAGCAGTGTCGTATTCCAGAGACTTCTCCTCGATCTCTGGGCTAAAATACGGGGCGTTCCGGTCTCTTAGAGCCAGGGTGCCACACTCTCTTCCCGTCTCTCCCGGTGGCGCCAGAGTGCCATCGGGGCAAGGATCGTGATGGCGATCTACATCAACAATCTTGCTACCGTCAACACCAACTTTCTTTTCCTCTATGCAGTGGTGTAACACCTCTTCTCCCCCACTATAATCTCTACTTAAACATGGTGCTAAACTCCATATATTATTTCCCAATGATATTTGGCTATTGATAAGTCTCCATCATATCTACTTTTCCAAACACTTATGTCCTTCTTTTGGACTCTAACTTGCATGATTTGAATGGAACTAACCCGGACTGATGATGTTTTCAGCAGAATTACCATGGTGTTATTTATGTGCAGAAACAAACGTTCTGGGAATGACCTGAAACTTCACAGAGCAACTTTTTGGAAAATATAAAAAATACCTACAAAAGATGAAGGCCGGGGGGGCCACCACCTGTCCACGAGGGTGGGGGCGCGCCCCCTACCTCGTGGGCCCCCTAGAGCTCCTCCGACTCCAACTCCAACTCTATATATTGTGTTTCAGGGAGAAAAAATCAGAGAGAAGAATTCATCGCGTTTTACAATACGGAGCCGCCGCCAAGCCCTAAAACCTCTCGGGAGGGCTGATCTGGAGTCCGTTCGGGGCCCCGGAGAGGGGAATCCGTCGCCATCGTCATCATCAACCATCCTCCACTAATTTCATGATGCTCACCGTCGTGCATGAGTAATTCCATCATAAGCTTGCTCGACGGTGATGGGTTGGATGGGATCTATCATGTAATCGAGTTAGTTTTGTTAGGGTTTGATCCCTAGTATCCACTATGTTCTGAGATTGATGTTGCTATGACTTTGCTATGCTTAATGCTTGTCACTAGGGCCCGAGTGCCATGATTTCAGATCTGAACCTATTGTGTTTTCATCAATATATGAGAGTTCTTGATCCTATCTTGGAAGTCTATAGTCACCTATTATGTGTTATGATCCGTTAACCCCGAAGTGACAATAATCGGGATACTTATCGGTGATGACCATAGTTTGAGCAGTTCATGTATTCACTATGTGTTAATGCTTTGTTTCGGTACTCTATTAAAAGGAGGCCTTAATATCCCTTAGTTTCCGTAAGGACCCCGCTGCCACGGGAGGGTAGGACAAAAGATGTCATGCAAGTTCTTTTCCATAAGCACGTATGACTATATTCAAAATACATGCCTGCATTAAATTGATGAACTGGAGGTAGTTCTGTGTCACCCTAGGTTATGATTGTTACATGATGAACCGCGTCCGGCATAATTCTCTATCACCGATCCATTGCCTACGAGCTTTCCATATATTGTTCTTCGCTTATTTACTTTCCCGTTGCTATTGCTATCATCACTACAAAATACCAAAAACATTACTTTTACTACTGTTACATTTTGCTACCGTTACCACTACTATCATATTACTTTGCTACTAAATACTTTGTTGCAGATACTAAGTTTCCAGGTGTGGTTGAATTGACAACTCAGCTGCTAATACTTGAGAATATTCTTTGGCTCCCCTTGTGTCGAATCAATAAATTTGGGTTGAATACTCTACCCTCGAAAACTGTTGTGATCCCCTATACTTGTGGGTTATCAAGACTATTTTCTGGCGTCGTTGCCGGGGATCATAGCTGTATTCCTTGAGTCACTTGGGATTTATATCTGCTTATCATTATGAAGAACTTGAAAGATGCAAGAACTAAGATTTATCCCTCAACTACGAGGGGAGGTAAAGAGCTGCCATCTAGCTCTGCACTTGATTCACCTTCTGTTTTAAGTAAGCTTGCGACACCTAAACCTGCTTCTGCTATTCGTTCTGATATGTCGCATGTTCTTGATGATGCCACATCTTCTATGCATGATACTTATGATGAAACTACTTCTATGCTTGATACTACTGTGCCACTTGGTGAATTTCTTGATGAACAACTTGCTAGGGCTAGAGAGATTGAAAATATTGAATCTGATAATACTGATAAAATTGATGATGAAGACTTGCTTGTTATTCTTGAGGGTTATGTTTTTGATAAAGAAGCTTCCTTAGCTATTTTAGCTTGCAAATATAGATACGAACTCAAGAGGTTATTAGCTAAATGGAATAAGCAATCTCTAAATGCTAGAATGAAACCTGACCCTGCTTTTGCTACTTCACCTATCTGTGTTACCGATAAGGATTATGAATTCTCTGTTGATCCTGATATAATTACTTTGGTTGAATCTGATCCTTTTCATGGCTATGAATCTGAAACTGTTGTGGCACATCTTACTAAATTAAATGATATAGCTACCTTGTTCACTAATGATGAGAGAACTTGATACTTTTATATCCTTAAAATATTTCCGTTCTTATTAAAGGGTGATGCTAAGATATGGTTTAATTCTCTTGATCCTGGTTGTGTGTGTAGTCCCCAGGATATGATTTATTACTTCTCTGCTAAATATTTCCCTGCTCATGAGAAACAAGTTGCTTTAAGGGATATATATAATTTTGTGCAAATTGAAGAAGAGAGTCTCCCACAAGCTTGGGGGAGGCTTCTCCAATTACTTAATGCTTTGCCTAATCATCCTCTTAAGAAAAATGAAATGCTTGATATGTTTTATAATGGACTAACTGATGCTTCCAGAGATTATCTGGATACTTGTGCTGGTTCTGTTTTCAGGGAAAACACCGGATGAAGCTGAAATTCTATTGAATAATATGTTGACGAATGAAAATAATTGGACACCTCCTGAGCCAGTCCTGAGCCTATTCCTAAACCAACTCCGAAGAAGAGGGGTATTCTAGTTCTTAGTCCTGAAGATATGCAAGACGCAAAGAAATCTATGAAAGAAAAAGCTATTAAAGCTGAAGATGTTAAGAATTTACCTCCTATTGAAGAAATACATGGTCTTAATTTACCGCCTGTTGAAGAAACATATGATCTTAATCCATTACCTATTGAAGAAACTCATGGTGTTGATAACCCGACACAGGTAGTAAAGGTAAATTCTCTCTATAGATATGATAAAGCTGAAATCCCATTTACTAAGTTTGCTAGCCCATGCTTAGATGAGTTTGATAAATTTATGGTTAATCAAGAAGATTTTAATGGTTATTTTGGTAGACAATTGAAATACAATTCAAATATGCTTGAACACTTGGGTGATTATATGGCTAATGTCAAAGGTGAACTTAAAATTATTAGTAAACATGCTTCTATGGTTACCACTCAAGTAGAACAGTACTTAAAGCTCAAAATGATTTTCTCAATGAATTGAATAGTAAGAATAATGATAATGTTGTTAGAGTTATGACTAGAGGTGGTAGAATGACTCAGGAACCTTTGTATCTTGAAGGCCACCCTAAGAGAATTGAGCAAGATTCTCAGAGAAATAACATAGATGCACCTAGTCCTTCTAAAAGGAAGAAAAGGAAAAATGATAGGACTTTGCATGCTTCTAGTGAACCTATTACTGAAACACCTAAGAATCCAAAGGATATTTCTATTTCTGATGCTGAAACTCAATCTGGTAATGAACCTGAAACTAGTAATAATGTTAATGATGATGCTCAACCTAGTAATGATAATGATATAGAAATTGAACCTGCTATTGATCTTGATAACCCACAATCAACGAATCAACGTTATGATAAGAAAGCCTTTGTTGCTAGGAAACATGGTAAAGAAAGAGAACCTTGGGGTAAGAAACCCATGCATTTTCCTCCCAAACCATCCAAGAAAAAGGACGATGAGGATTTTGAGCGCTTTGCTGAAATGATTATACCTATCTTTTTGCGTATGCGATTAACTGATATGCTCAAAATGAATCCTTATGCTAAGTATATGAAAGATATTATTACAAATAAAAGAAAGATACCGGAAGCTGAAATTTCCACCATGCTTGCTAATTATGCTTTTAAGGGTGGAATACCAAAGAAACTTGGAGACCCCGGTGTACCAGCTATACCATGCTTCATTAAAGGAAACTATGTTAAAACTGCTTTATGTGATCTTGGAGCCGGTGTTAGTGTTATGCCTCTCTCTTTATATCATAGACTTGATTTGAATAAGTTGACACCTGTCGGATTTCGGGTTCCGGCAGACCCTTAAGGTTCGAACACTGGGGTGCGCGCGGAAATCACTTCCTCAACCTCCCCGTCTCACAAAGATCTAAACTACTAAAGGAATCACACAAGAGACACAAGATTTATACTAGTTCGGGCCACCATTGTGGTGTAATACCCTACTCCAGTGTGTGGTGGATGGATTGCCTCTTGGGGCAGATGATGATGAACACTACAAGGAAGAACTGCCTCGCGAGGGTCAGTTCTTCGCTGGGGCGACGAACTACTGGGAGGAGTTCAGTCTCCTCTCTCTCTCTCTCTACCTGCTGGCCGGATCCACGCGCCAAACCGAACCCTCTACTCTGTGTGCCTTCTCATGAAAACCGCACCCTCTGCTACGTGGGTGGCCGGTCCTATTTATAGAGGCCCTGGTCCTCTTTCCAAATATCGAACGGGAAGGGATCCAACAATGGTGGGCTACTTTGAAGGGGGACAGCAAGTACTCTTATCCTGACTAAAGGTGGTCTTCGCCTGCGAAAGACTCTGCGGTGATGTCGTGCTGGGCTCCATGGTGACCTCCGTCTCGTAGTCCGCTTGGTCCTGGTCTCGTTGCACCGAAATGGCAACCTTTGCCTGATGCCTCGGTACTCCGCGGCTGCGCTTGCCCCCTTTGCACCAAAGAGGAAAGAAGGACGCTGCGCGCGCTGGTATCCGCCTGGTGCCCTAAGTCGTCATGGCTTGCGTCACTGGCACCTCGCGAGGTACCCCACCTTGATATCTCCGTCTCCTCACAAGCCAGCCTGAGAAGGCTGCGCCTGAGGATGCGCCATGTCGTCCGCCTCGCGAGGCTTGGCCCCTCGCGAGGGTCTTGAGTCTTGTGTTGATGAAGATGGGCCACGCTGGGCCCCCACTTGATCCACGCCGCGGGCCGTAGGCAGGCAAGTCTGGGGACCCCCATTCCCAGAACGCCGACAGTAGCCCCCGGGCCCAAGGCGCGCACGGACTTGGCCGTGCCGAGAGGCGAAAGGGCAAGGGCGAAGCACCGCGGGCCCTAACAGCCTGTGGCCTTGGACACCGCGTGGCGGTTGATGGGACATGGGCGACTCCACTTCCCCATGATGCCTTGGTGATCGCGCGAGCTGGACAAGTCCCTGCATGCAGATCGTGTCATGATTACCTGTGATCGTGGAGGCTGGCGGTTGGCCTTCGCCGGCTATAAGTATTGTACGGTGCGTGCCCTTGTAGTCCATTCCTCCTTGCTTTCTCCTTCTTCCCGATCCTTGCTCCGTCTTGGTGTGATGGATCCGATCCACCGATTCTCCGCAGCGGAGAAGGGAAAAGCTCCTCGAGAGGGGCCAGACCCGCTCCCGCCGAAGAAGCGGCTCGCCCTTTGCAGCCGGGGTGAGGAAGACCGTCAGGTGGAGCCGAGGCCCCGGTACGAGCAGGCTCTACCGGGGTTCCCGCTTCCTTTGTATGCTCCCGCCGAGGGCCCTGAGGGTGTCGATGCTGATCTCCATGGTCGGCGCCGTCGTAGGCGCCGTCGGGTCACGAAGGCGTGGGTTGTTCCTCCCGGAGTCCATGCCGAGGGCTCCTTCCACGAGTTCGTGCTCCACGTCGTCGTTCCTCTTCATTCCTGGATCCGTCTGCCTCCCTTCTTCGCCTCTGTTGTCCCTCCAGGAGGGCCTCTGGAGCTCTGGCTACAGCACGCCGGCTGCAGCGCCCTTGCGACCGAGGCAGAGGTCGTGGTCGTTGCCCCGGGCGAGGTCTACTTGTCCCGCGGCTGGAGAGAAGTTGCCCGGGTTTGCAAGGAGAGGGGCGTCTTCACGGTCCACCTGGAGTATGATGGCGATGCGGTGATGTTCTTCAAGGCCTTCGACGCGATCGGGCGCCGGCTGGAGTGTTGCCGCGAGAGAGGTGGCAAGGACCTTGCCCTGGTGAGGGCTAGGCCCGTCGAACGCTCCCTTGGTGAAGGCGCCGGGGGGTCCAGCGACTCCGGCGAAGTCTTCGCGACTCCGAAGACGAGCGACGACAGCTACGAGCCCCCGAGCCGGCGCCGCTCCTGGAGCAGGGCGGGCTCGTCAGGCCATCGCCGACCCTGATTTGGATGGGGTTGGCGCCGGCGCCGAACGGCCCACTGTTGATGATGGCATCTTTTGCTGGAGCCCATGTAGTTAGCACTCCTTAGGATCTGTTCCCTGCGAGGAATCAAAATGCGCCCCACGGGGGCTTGTAAGGTGTCTGTAGTCCCGTTTGTTAATATATGACCTTCGCTATGGATTTGTGCGAGTTGCTGATTTCGTCATAGCTTAGTTCTCCCTTTCGAACCTCGCGAGGGCTTCGCACTCTACGCCGACAGGTCCCAGTCCCAAGGCAGCGTCAGCCGTCGCTGGTATGCCAGGTCGCGATGCCGTGGTCAAGGCCAGGAGGTGAGCGACCCGGGGTCCGGTAAGAGCCCCTGAGTCGCGATGCTCAGGAGGCCCCTTTGGCGCCCAAGTAGCCGTTGCTTGGTGAGAAAGGGAAGCAACGTCGCCAGTACGGAATTGCCTTAGGTGCAGGGGCTGTGTCACGGTAGCCAGTGCTTTGGATGGTGACTTATCTTGAGGATCAAGGATTATTCTTGGTGTGCTGTCGGGTTCGCGCGTCGGTAGGAGCGGAATCGCTCGGCAAGGTCCTCGCGAGCCCCTTCTCCCTCGCCTCTGCTCCCCTTTCTGCTCTACGTCCTCAGGTCCCGGCCCTCGAGCTTGTCTCAGCCGTCGCTGGTATGCCAGGTCGCGATGCCATGGACAAGGCCAGAGGGTGAGGGCTGGAGAGCCAGTAGGAGCCCTAAGTCGCGATGCTCAGGCCCCCCCTTTAACGTGCAAGCGGTTCGCGCGGGCGAGGGCGAAGGAAACCTCCTGAGGGCCTTAGCTAGCGAAGTTCCCTCCAAGGATCCTGCAGAGTCATCACAGAAAGAAGATGGTGTTGCCATGTTGGCCATTAGTCGATTGTTAGTCACTCAAGAGCTTGCTGGTTGGAGTAGGTGAGGTGTATCTGGGCACCCGTGAGCCAGCGCGGGACCCATGAGGCCCTACCTCTAGGCGGTTTGCGCCTGGCACTGGGCCGTATCTTGAGATGTGTCCCTGCAAAATTTGGTTAGATGCCGGTACTCTACGTCCTCGGGTCCCGGCCCTCGAGCTTGTCTCAGCCGTCGCTGGTATGCCAGGTCGTGATGTCGTGGACAAGGCCAGAGGGTGAGGGCTGGAGAGCCAGTAAGAGCCCTGAGTCGCGATGCTCAGGCACCCCCCTTTAACGTGCAAGCAGTCGACATGGAGAAGAAGGGATGCCACGGACGGGCATCATGCAATCAAGCGTGATAGGCAAATGCATAGTTGGGAATAAACGCGATGGATATACATGCCGCTGGGCCTGGCCCCAGTGGCTTGGGGATGATGCAGCCCGAGGGGCGCCCCCAATCAAAGCAAACTAACGACTGAAAAGTAAATGCAGATACATGCCGCGGGGACGGACCCACGCGGCCTGGGAGTGATGCAACCCTAGGAGGGTGTTCCTAGCTGGGAAAGAGGCTTGGAAGATGTCACTTGAGAATGTCGTTGGCGAAGTGGCGTTGGTGCAGTAGGCTCGGTGGGCTACGGAAGCCTATCCTCACGAGCCCCCAGGCCCCGGGGCCTCGGGAGGCTCCGGAGGCATTGGTGACTCCTCGTGAGCTGCCTTCATCTCCGCCAAGGCTGCAGAACGCCTATCTTCTTGAGCCTCCATGATGCCCCTCATGAGGCGCTGGTACGCCACAGCCATGCTCGGCAGGCCGTAGGGCATGCGAACATAGCTGTGGGGTGGACCCCCGCAGCGCCCCACCAGTGAGGGCCAGAGATGCTCCGTCGTGGCGATCCGATTGAGCCCTGGTACGTCGATGCAGGCGCGCAGCCCACCATCCTCGCCTGGATGTGGGGCCACAGCTGGTAGGCGACGGCAACCCCTCATGATCCTTGACTCCTACAGTTCTTGGATGGCCTTGCTGACGAACTCGTGCTGGTCCGGCCTTCCTTGCTTGGCTCCTTCCCGGGGGAAACGTGCCACGAAGCACGCTTGCACATGGTGCCCAAGCGCCTCCCTCGTGACCCTGGCTAGGTCGGTGACCCTCCAGGTGAGAGACCCCGAGCCCTGCCCGAGGAGGGCGCCGGGCGCGCTTCCCTATGCGATGGAAGGAGGGTCCCCCTGGGCAGACACGGGCCCTGAAGGGCCTGCCTCCTGAGGGGCCGAGCCTGACGACGTCTTCTTCTTCTTGGGGGTGGTCTCAGGAAGCCTCCTGCTTCCGCGATCTGGGTCTTCTAGCGACGCGGCCTGATAGGCTCTCTCCAGGGAACACACTGCATCCTTCTCTTCACAGGGCACCGTGATGACTCCGCCACTTCCTGGCATCTTGAGGACATTGTAGCCGTGGTGAGTCGCAGCCATGAACTTGGCCAGCGCTGGGTACCCGAGGATGGGGTTGTACGACAGGCGGATGTGGGCGATGTCGAAGTCGATGAGCTCGGTGCGGTAGTTGCTGCGAGCCCCGAAGTTGACAGGGAGGCGGACCTGCCCGATCAGGACTGTGGAACCGTCGGTGATCCCGGAGAAAGGCTTGGTTGGCTGAAGCTGGTCATAGGGCACTTGGAGGTTGTTGAAGGTCTCCACGGACAGGACGTTGAGTCCTGCCCCTCCGTCGATGAGGGTCTTGGTGACCAGCACGTTGCTGATGACTGCGGAGCAGAGCATCGGGAGGACTCCGGCCGTGGCTGCGCACTTGAGCTGGTCTGCTGAGCTGAACGTGATGGCGCACGCCGACCACCTGAGGGGGCGCGTTGCTTCGAGCTTGGGGAGAACTGCATTCACTTCGCGGGCGAACTGCTTGAAGATGCGTTGGGAGGCTAGGGCTTGAGCTCCACCCAGGATGCAGGCGATTGCGCGCGGCTCTTGGAAGCCCCCAGCCCCCTCGTCTTGATGGTGGTCATCGTTCCTTCTTGGTGGAGGCGGCAGAGGAGGTAGGCCTGCGTTGCCATGAGGGCGATCCTCACGAGGTTGATCTCTCCAGTCTCCCTCGCGAGGCAGGTCCCGCCAGCGGTCCTCGCGAGGCTGGTCGCGCCACGCCTGGCGCGGGCCGCGATCTTCCCAGCGCCCTGGGTTTCTTCCTCCTCCTCGGCCGTAGCCCCGGTCAGCACGGTCAGGGCGACGGCCGATCCTTCCTTCTCGCACGGCTCGGAGTTCTTGACATTCGTTGGTGTTGTGGGTGTGGAGGTCATGGTACACACAGTACCGGCTGCCTCTGGAGGGTTCGAGCAGATCCTTGCCCCGTTTTGTGTCTGGTTCTGCCGCGAGTACGGCAGCCCCCTTGCGCTTCACATCCTTGGCCTTGGGCTTCTTCTCTTCTGGATCTGCGGCTGGCAGCTCAAGGAGGGAGAGGCGTCCCTCCTCAGCCCTGGCGCACCTGTTCGCCAAGTTGAACAGCTCCAGGGAGGTGCAGAGGTCTTCATGCATCGCCAGCTCCTCCTTCATCTTGACGTCGCGCACGGCGTCGAAGAAGGCCGAGATGATGGCCTCTTCGGACACCTTGGGGATCTTGAGGCGCGCGCTGTTGAAGCGCTGGATGTATTTTTGCAGGGTCTCTCCGGGTTGTTGCTTGATGCGGCGCATGTCGCTCACGGCGGGTGGCCGGTCACGAGTACCTTGGAAGTTGGCGATGAAGCGGGTGCGCATCTGGTCCCAGGAGGAGATCGTGCCTGGAGCCAGATTCAGGGTCCAGGTTCGAGCTCCTTCCTTGAGCGCCATGGGGAACCAGTTCACCATGACCTTTTCATCCCCGCCGGCAGCCTCGATGCCCAGCTTATAGAGCTGGAGGAACTCTGCGGGATCAGTTGTGCCGTTGTAGCGAGGTGGCAGGTCAGGCTTGAACTTGCCGGGCCACGCGACGCTGCGCAGCTCAGTGGTGTAGGCGTGGCAGCCCGCGGTGGCCACGTAAGGCTTCGGTTGGTGGAGAGCTTGGTCTTGAGGGTCCCCACGCGCTGCAGCTAGGAGCAGGGCAGGGTCTTGGCGCGCCGGAGCTGGAGCAGGGTCGCGGCGCGCCGGAGCAGGGAGCGCCCTGGCAGCCCCTTGCAGGCAAGGAACTTCTTGGCAGCTCCGCTCTTGCTGCGCTCGCGCCTGACGGAGCGGGTTCCGCCCAGGGGCCAAGGGCCTTGGAGCCATGGCATCTTCTTGGAGGGAGGCGGCTGGTGCGCCTCTGGAGCTTCGTTGCCCGCGCGGGGTGGAGTGTGGCGCAGAGGGACAGACGGCGCGGAAGAGCCCCCTGCGGCGCGGACAAGCTCGGCGACGCGGTCGAGCCACTCCTCATAGACGTCGTCGACGGGGCGGTAGCGTGGGAGCTCGTTTGCCACGAGGAGCGCAGCTCGGGCTTCCAAGGGTGCGCGGAGCGCGCGGGACGAAGAACCGGCCGGTGCAAGCGATGGAGTGGCGGTGCGGCCGTCTTGCCGCACGGATGGGTGCTGAGACGATGCTTGCTGCTCGCCCCCCGCCGGACCGATGGCAGCGTTGATGGCGGGCGACAGGGAACGACGAGGGCGCCCACCGACGGGGGCCGTCTGGGCGACGCGAGAAGCAATGGCGGCCCGACGCTCGGCGCGGGCCCGACGAGCGTCAGACATGGATGCGACGGTCGGAGGAGAACGAAGCGATGGAAGACAGATTCCGGCGCACCCCTACCTGGCGTGCCAAATGTCGGATTTCGGGTTCCGGCAGACCCTTAAGGTTCGAACACTGGGGTGCGCGCGGAAATCACGTCCTCAACCTCCCCGTCTCACAAAGATCTAAACTACTAAAGGAATCACACAAGAGACACAAGATTTATACTGGTTCGGGCCACCATTGTGGTGTAATACCCTACTCCAGTGTGTGGTGGATGGATTGCCTCTTGGGGCAGATGATGATGAACACTACAAGGGAGAACTGCCTCGCGAGGGTCAGTTCTTAGCTGGGGCGACGAACTACTGGGAGGAGTTCAGTCTCCTCTCTCTCTCTCTCTCTCTCTCTCTCTCTCTACCTGCTGGCCGGATCCACGCGCCGAACCGAACCCTCTACTCTGTGTGCCTTCTCATGAAAACCGAACCCTCTGCTACGTGGGTGGCCGGTCCCTATTTATAGAGGCCCTGGTCCTCTTCCCAAATATCGAGCGGGAAGGGAGCCAACAATGGCGATCTAATTTGAAGGGGGACAGCAAGTACTCTTATCCTGACTAAAGGTGGTCTTCGCCTGCGAAAGACTCTGCGGTGACGTCGTGCTGGGCTCCATGGTGACCTCCGTCTCGTAGTCCGCTTGGTCCTGGTCTCGTTGCACCGAAATGGCAACCTTTGCCTCATGCCTCGGTACTCCGCGGCTGCGCTTGCCCCCTTTGCACCAAAGAGGAAAGAAGGACGCTGCGCGCGCTGGCACCCGCCTGGTGCCCTGAGTCATCATGGCTTGCGTCACTGGCACCTCGCAAGGTACCCCGCCTTGATATCTCCGTCTCCTCGCGAGCCAGCCTGAGGAGGCTGCACCTGAGGATGCGCCGTCTCGTCCGCCTCGCGAGGCTTGGCCCCTCGCGAGGGTCTTGAGTATTGTGTTGATGAAGATGGGCCGCGTTGGGCCCCCACTTGAGCCACGCCGCGTGCCGCAGGCAGGCAAGTCTGGGGACCCCCGTTCCCAGAACACCGACAACACCTACTAGAATATCTTTGCAAATGGCTGATAAATCAACTGCTATACCTATCGGTATTTGTGAGGATGTGCCTGTTGTAGTTGCAAACGTTACTATTTTAACGGACTTTGTTATTCTTAATATTCCCGAGGATGATAGTATGTCTATTATTCTTGGAAGACCCTTTTTGAATACTGCAGGGGCTCTTATTGATTGCACTAAAGGCAATGTCACTTTTCATGTTAATGGTAATGAGCATACAGTACACTTTCCGAGGAAACAACCTCAAGTTCATAGTATGAACTCTATTGGAAAATTTCCATCGATTATATTTGGAGGTTTTGAATTTCCTCTTCCTACTATCAAGAAGAAATATGATATTCTTATTATTGGGGATGTGCACATCCCCGTTGAGGTAACATAGTGTTATTCGAAATTTCTCCGGTTCCATATTATTCGGAATGAGTTCGTTAACAAGACTTGATCAACCTTGTTAGTGGATTCCTTTTGATGAGCATGAGATGGATGAAACTAGAAGGCACAACCTTCTGTACCCTCCTTTTACTCTTTGTTATTTATATTAAATAAAATAAAAATGAGCATTTTCTGTCTGTTATCTGATTATCCGTGCAATATAAAAATACCCCGAAAATAAAAGTTCTCCAAATGCCCTGAAATTTAAATATGACTTTTTCTGGAATATTTGAGAATATTAGCACTGAGAACACAGCCGGGGGGTCAACCACCTGCCCACGAGGGTGGAGGGCGCGCCCTACCCCCCTACGCACGCCCCCTGCCTCGTGGGCCCGCTATGGCCCTCCTTCACTTATCATTTCACCCACACACTCCTTCTTCCTCCCCCAAACACGAATATCCAGCTCAAACCCGAGTCCAAGCTCATTTTGCTGCCATTTCCGATCTCCTTGCTCAAAGCACCTCTCACAAAACTGCTTGGGTGGGGGGGTTGTTCCTTGGTATGTGACTCCTCCATTGATCCAATTAGTTTTTGTTCTAGTGCTTTATTCATTGCATTTTTTTGCTACTTAGGGACCCTATTCTTGAGCTTGCATGTCAAATTTATATGTTCAAAAGTAGTTTTGATGCATGATATAGGCCCTAGGCACTTGTAGGAGTAGTTGCTATCAATATTATTGAGTTTGGTTTACTTTTATTTTGAAGTTACTAAAAAACTTCAGAATTTTTCAGAGGAAGAAATATGCTTAGGAAAATGTTCCAGGGTGGTTCTTTAAGGAAGCAAGGACCTAGGCTTGCAATGCGTGATGCTGATGATGAGCCACCAAGAGACGCCCCAGTGCGTCCTTGTGAATGGCCTTCTGAGAACTTTATGGATCGAGCGGGAATTAAGGAAGAATTTAACGCCAGTATCACAATCTCACTAGTTCCTTTGTGAGGAGGTTTGAATTTTCATCTTCACGTAATTCTCCAACTGTCCTGTTTGATCTTTATGAAAATTCTTATACTATGGACTTAGAGGATTTTACCACTACTTGCAAACTTCCACAATGGGGTAGTATAAGAGATCCTCACAAATATGAATTTAGAGATTTTCTTGCTAGCATAAATGTGGGAGAATCTAGAGATATTACACAAGCTACCATAGGGAGCATTCACTTTCCTGCTATACATTATTTTGCTCTCTTCATAGGTAGATGCATTAATGGTAAAGATGAGGCATGTCATATGTGTGTCCCTGACCTCAGTATTCTTAGGAGTGTTATGTTAGGAGATAAATCTTATAATTTGGGAGCCATTGTTGCATGTAGGTTGCATCTTAATAGATTTAATGGAGATTTCTTTGGAGGAATTTATGCAACCCGCATAGACAATTTTCTTGGTGTAGCAATACGTGAAGATGATATTGAATTACCCCCTGCTTACCTAGACTTTAATGCTATGGTTCACCACCAGTTTGTCGAGAGGAATGAATCACCTCTCCAGTATCGACTAATCTTTGACAAACACCGTGTTGTCCATATTACTCTCCCTGCTCCTGCCTTCTTTGATCATCAGGCAAAAGGAAGATATGTTATTACCAGAGAGGAGGCAGATGAGTACGAGAGGAGAGCGGAGGCCGCTCGTCGCCACGCTGTAGCTCAGGAGGCGATAGCCGCTGCATCTCAGTATGACCCCAACTATTATTATGGATATCAGGCCAGTCGTGGCCATAGACCAACTTAAGCCAAAAGCCTAAGCTTGGGGGAGTACGTATTTCTCACCGACATTACATTTATGTTCACACACTCATTGCCAGATGTCGGTGCTCATACTTTTTCATTGTATCATCCGTGCTAGTTCATTTTCCTTTTTACGCTTTCTTCTTGTGTGTTTGATAAACCTTAAGAAAAACCAAAAAAATTAGTTGTAGCTTTTAATAAGTTTACTTTCCATGCTTGTAGTAGTAATTAAAAAGAAAACCCAAAAAGATTTCTTGTTCTTCTTTTACTTGTTGGGAGCTTTCCTATGTAAATAGTTTTATTTCTTTTCTTTGGGGGTCGATAGGAGAAGACCGTAATTAAATTGTTGAAGTGGCTCTTATATGCATTATTATTGATCTAACAAAAGAGCCCATATTGCCTTGTCTTCTCCTGTTTACTGAATGCTTGCAGATTCCAGCTTAGTCCAAAGCACGTGCACTATTATTATTATCACATCATTCGGTCATGCAAGTGAAAGGCAACAACGATGATTATATGATGAACTTATTGAGATGAGAAAAGCTGGTATGAACTCGACCTCTCTTGTTTTTGTAAATATGATTAGTTCATCGTTCCTGATTCAGCCTATTATGAATAAACATGTTTTCAATGACAACTAGAGATCATAGTGCTTATGCCATGCTTGATTAGCTATGAGTTATAATAGTTTACCTTGCGTGCCAACATGCTATTAAAATGGTTGTGATGTGGTATAATACGGTGGTATCCTCCTCTGAATGATTTAAGTGACTTGACTTGGCGCATGTTCATGCATGTAGTTGAAACAAAATCCACATAGCCTTCACGATATTTATGTTCATGGTGGATTATATCCTACTCATGCTTGCATTCGGTGTTGATTAATTTTAATGCATGTTCATGACTATTGTCGCTCTCTAGCTGGTCGCTTCCTAGTCTTTTGCTAGCCTTCACCTGTACTAAGCGGGAATACTGCTTCTGCATCCAATCCCTTAAACCCCAAAGTTATTCCACACGAGTCCACCATACCTACCTATATACGGTATCTACTTGCCGTTCCAAGTAAATTTGTATGTGTCAAACTCTAAACATTCAAATAAATATCCTGTTTGGTATGCTCGAATAGCTCAGGTATCAACTAGGGTTGTCCGTATCTTCCATGTTAGGCGGGTTATTCTCAAGGGGAGTGGACTTCACTCCTCACTCACGAGATAAATGGCTGGTCACCGGGATGCCCAGTCCCATGCTTTATGCAAATCAAATCAAAATAATTGCAAACAGAACTCCCCCTGGGACTCTTCTTAGTTGGAGGCACTCGTTGTTTCGAGCAAGCCATGGATTGATGCTTGTTGGTGGAAGGGGGAGTATAAACTTTACCATTCTGTTTGGGAACCGCCTATAATGTGTGTAGCATGGAAGATATCGCCATCTCTTGGTTGTTATGTTGACAATGAAAGTATACCGCTCATAATATTATTCACCTCTATTTCAAAACCAAGCTCTGGCACCTCTACAAATCCATGCTTCCCTCTACGAAGGGCCTTTCTATTTACTTTTATGCTGAGTCATCATCCTCTTATTAAAAAGCACCAGTTGGAGAGCACCGCTGTCATTTGCATTCATTATTGTTAGTTTACATTGAGTATGATTTGACTGGATCTCTTTAACCATGAATTATAATGTGTAGTCAGTCCTTGGTCTTTAAAGGTGCTCTGCATTTATATTTTGCGGTCTCAGAAAGGGCTAGCGAGATACCATCTTGTTATATCATATTATGATTCTTTTGAGAAAGTGTTGTCATCCAAGATTTATTATTATTGCTCGCTAGTTGATTATGCTATTGATATGAGTAAACTTGAGACCTAAGTGTTATTGCGAATGTGGTTAGTTATAATCTTTGCTGAAAACTTGAATGTTGGATTTACATATTTACAACAACAAGAGCAAACAGAGTTTGTAAAAGTTTTTCTTTATCACTTTCAGTTTATCAACTGAATTGCTAGAGGACAAGCAAAGGTTTAAGCTTGGGGGAGTTGATACGTCTCCGTCGTATCTTCTTTTCCAAACACTTTTGCCCTTGTTTTGTACTCTAACTTGCATGATTTGAATGGAACTAACCCGGACTGACGCTGTTTTCAGCAGAATTACCATGGTTTTATTTATGTGCAGAAACAAACGTTCTCGGAATGACCTGAAACTTCACGGAGCAACTTTTTGGAAAATATAAAAAATACCTGCAAAAGATGAAGGCCAGGGGGCCCGCCACCTGTCCATAAGGGTGGGGCGGGCCTGCCCCCCTAGGACGCGCCTACCCCCCTAGGGCGCGCCCCCTACCTCGTGGGCCCCCTGGAGCTCCTCCGACTCCAACTCTATATATTGTGTTTCGGGGAGAAAAAAATTAGAGAGAAGAATTCATCGCGTTTTATGATACGGAGCCGCCGCCAAGCCCTAAAACCTCTCGGGAGGGCTGATCTGGAGTCCGTTCGGGGCTCCGGAGAGGGGAATCCGTCGCCATCGTCATCATCAACCATCCTCCATCACAAATTTCATGATGCTCACCGCCGTGCATGAGTAATTCCCTCGTAGGCTTGCTGGACGGTGATGGGTTGGATGGGATCTATCATGTAATCGAGTTAGTTTTGTTAGGATTTGATCCCTAGTATCCACTATGTTCTGGGATTGATGTTGTTATGACTTTGCTATGCTTAATGCTTGTCACTAGAGCCCGAGTGCCATGATTTCAGATCTGAACCTATTTTGTTTTCATCAATATATGAGAGTTCTTGATCCTATCTTGCAAGTCTATAGTCACCTATTATGTGTTATGATCCGTTAACCCCGAAGTGACAATAATCGGGATACTTACCGGTGATGACCATAGTTTGAGGAGTTCGTGTATTCACTATGTGTTAATGCTTTGTTTTGGTACTCTATTAAAAGGAGGTCTTAATATCCCTTAGTTTCCGTAAGGAACCCGCTGCCACGGGAGGGTAGGACAAAAGATGTCATGCAAGTTCTTTTCCATAAGCACGTATGACTATATTCGGAATACATGCCTACATTACATTGATGAACTTGAGCTAGTTCTGTGTCACCCTAGGTTATGATTGTTACATGATGAACCGCATCCGGCATAATTCTCTATCACTGATCCATTGCCTACGAGATTTCCATATATTGTTCTACGCTTATTTACTTTCCCGTTGCTATTTCTATCATCACTACAAAATACCAAAAACATTACTTTTACTACTGTTACCTTTTGCTACCGTTACCACTACTATCATATTACTTTGCTACTAAATACTTTGCTGCAGATACTAAGTTTCCAGGTGTGGTTGAATTGACAACTCAGTTGCTAATACTTGAGAATATTCTTTGGCTCCCCTTGTGTCGAATCAATAAATTTGGGTTGAATACTCTACCCTCGAAAACTGTTGCGATCCCCTATACTTGTGGGTTATTAGCTATCCTATGATGTTTGAGTAGATCTGTTTTGTCCTATGGGTTTAACGTGATCTTGGTTGGTATGAGTGTATGTTTCATTTATGGTGTTGTCCTACAGTGCCCTCCGTGTCACGCAAATGGAGGTATCCCTGTTGTAGGGTGTTGCAATATGTTCATGATTCGTTTATGGTGGGTGGTGTGAGTGACAGAAGCACATACTCGAGTAAGTCGGTTGTTGTGTGAATAAAGAGGACTTGATACTTAATGCTATGGTTGGGTTTTACGACCTTAATGATCTTTAGTAGTTGCAGATGTTTGTTAGAGTTCCAATCGTAAGTGCATATGATCCAAGTAGAGAAAGTATGTTAGCTCATGCGTCTCCCTCATGTAAAATTGCATGAATGATTACTGGTCTAGTTATCAATTGCCTAGGGACAAATGACTTTCTTGTTGACAAAAGCTATCCACTTTTATTACCTTGCAATTTATTCATAGTTTTATTCTCGCAAAGTACTCGTAGTTTTATTCTTGCAAAATAGTTTTATACTTGTTCTAGGTAAAGCAAACATCAAGTGTGTGTAGAGTTGTATCGGTGGTCGATAGAACTTGAGGGAATATTTGTTCTACCTTTAGCTCCTCATTGGGTTCGACACTCTTATTTATCGAAGAAGGCTACGAACGATCCCCTAAACTTGTGGATTATTAGTGACCGGCCCAGCCCCTCTTCGACGTCCTCAGGGTGCTTCTCCCCTGGGTCCTGTTGGGCCGAGGTGTCGACCTCGGCCATGACGACCACCTCTTCAGCCCCCGTCATGTTGACATCGGGGGCCAGGGTGGATGTCGCCTCCCTGATATGTCCATTTTGCATCATTCTTTTATGTTGATAGTTATTGCATTATGGGTTGTTATTACACATTATGGTACAATACTGATGCCTTTTCTCTCTTTTTACAAGGATTACATGAAGAGGGAGAATGCCGGCAGCTGGAATTCTGGACCGGAAAGGAGAAAATCTGAGAGGCCTATTCTGCACAACTCCAAAAGTCCTGAAAATTGACAGAGAAATATTTTGGAATATATAAAAAATATTGGGCGAAGAAAATACCAGAGGGGACCCATCAGGTGGCCACAAGCCTGGGCGCGCCCCCAAGGCTTGTGGGCCCCCTCGTAGGTCTCCAGTGCCCATCTTCTGCTGTATGGAGTGTTTTGACCTGGAAAAACATAAGGAAGCTTTCGGGATGAAGCGTCGCCATATCGAGGCAGAACCTGAGCAGAAGCAATCTAGGGTTCCGGAGGAGCTGTTGTGCCGGGGAAACTTCCCTCCCAGAGGGGGAAATTGAAGCCATCGTCATCACCAACGATCCTGTCATCAAGAGGTGGTCAATATCCATCAACATCTTCACCAGCACCATCTCCTCCCAAACCCTAGTTCATCTCTTGTATCTGATCTTTGTCTCAAAACTTCATATTAGTACATGTGGGTTGCTAGTAGTGTTGATTACTCCTTGTAGTTGATGCTAGTTGGTTTATTTGGTGGAAGATCATACATTCAGATCCTTAACGATATTCAATACCCCTCTGATTATGAAAATGAATATGCTTTGTGAGTAGTTACGTTTGTTCCTGAGGACATGCGAGAAGTCTTGTTATAAGTAATTATGTGAATTTGGTATTCGTTTGATATTTTAATAAGATGTATGTTGTCTTTCCTCTAGTGGTGTTATGTGAACGTCGACTACATGACACTTCACCATGATTTGGACCTAGGGGAAGGCACTAGAAAGTAATAAGTAGATGATGGGTTGCTAGAGTGATAGAAGCTTAAACCCTAGTTTATGCGTTGCTTCGTAAGGGGTTTATTTGCATCCATACGTTCCATGGTATGGTTAGATTTATCTTAATTCTACTTTCATAGTTGCGGATGCTTGCGAGAGGGGTTAATCATAAGTGGGAGGCTTGTCCAAGTAAGGGCAACAACCAAGCACCGGTCCACCCACGTATCAAATTATCAAAGTAACGAACGCAAATCATATGAGCATGATGAAAACTTTCTTGACAATAATTCCCATGTGTCCTCGGGAGTGCTTTGCTTTATATAAGAGCTTGTCCGGGCTTATCCTTTGCTACAAAAAGTATTAGGCAACCTTACTGCACCTTAGTTACACTTGTTACTTGTTACCTGCTATGAATTATCTTATCACAAAACTATCTGTTATCGATAATTTCAGTGCTTGCAGAGAATACCTTGTTGAAAACCTCTTGTCATTTCCTTCTGCTCCTCGTTGGGTTCAACACTTACTTATCAAAAGTACTAGGATAGATCCCCTATACTTGTGGATCAACACTCCCCTAGACCATCATGCACTTTGGGAGGAGCAGCGGGCTCTAGAGTCCTGCTGGCGGATGGCTATCCACTCGAGGAACCACTGGCGAACACCCTTGGCGGACTGCGTAAGAAAAGGCGCTTTATGAGTTTACCTTTGCTAAAAAGAACATGTCAAATAAAAAGACAGGCTATAAAGACGATGGCTTACCCTCGAGGTGCCGGTTTCTTCCTCCCCAGCATGACGAGGTCTTCTTCTGGGTCGTCGGAGAGCTCGACTCTCTCCGGCAACTTGCCGGTGCCCCTAGCCAAGGTCCTCCTCGACCTCTTTGAGCCCTCGGGCTGCATGCCGGCTTTGGCGTCCTCTAACGCCAGCTTCTTGCCCTTGGGGGAGGGTTCTCTTCTTCGTCATCCTCCTCCGCGTCAATGTTATGAGCGGAGGAGGCCTGGATCTCTTCAGACCGGGTGATCGAGGTCTCTCGGGCTCGAGCACTTACCTTGCCCTTTAGGGACTTCGCCCGTTTGGGGGCCACCACGTGAGGCTCCTCTACTAGGAGCGTTGTGAGCAAAGGGGTCATTGGCTCCTCTAGTAGTGGAGTTGGGCATCCCACTTCTTGCGCCCATGACAACCACTTCTGCACACATTAATCATAAGGTGATTCGTCAGAATCTACCTGTCTGTATAAAAGACGAGATTTTGGGTACGTGTGTTACAACACTTTTTGGGGGTTGCCATGGCCGTTCTCGGAGCTGAGGTCCTCCCCCTCCTGGGGAATCTTGTCCTTGGCCAGCTTCATGAGCTTCGTCCACATAATGTCCAAGGTGGAGCGGAAGAAGGCTGTGAGGAGGGGGCATGTGCTCGGGCTTCTGCGCCCACATCGGGGTGGCCCGGAGCTGGAGCAGTAGCATGCGGCGGTTGAGCATGACATTGATGACGTCGACGAGCTGGAGGTTCTTGGTGGTGGCCCACCACTTGATCTTCTTGATCTTGGTTTCCACCTCGGTCGGGTTCCCCCAAGCGATACCCTTCTCCTTCGAAGACGTGAGCTTCTTTAGGGGTCCTGTCGTTAAGCATATGGGGGATACAAAAATTTGATGATATTCCTGAGAAAACGGGCACGATCTCCACCTCGCTGGGATGTGCTAGTAAAAAGGCTGCCTTGGGCCGCGATTTGGGGGAAGCAGTAACTACTCGGCCTATCGCGGGGTAAGCCGTCTTGATAAAGTTGGCAGAGTAAGTGGTATTGTTGACACCGAGATGGTTGGCCTTCGAGGCTAAGTTATCCGATCTCTTCGGGCAGGTGGTACAAGTTCAATTGAGCCTTGGCTGGCATCGCTCCTTTGAAGGAGTGGTCCAAGGATAATATGATGGAACTTGTCTGTCGAGCCAACGACTATGGATCCGAGGTTGTTATTGAAATCTTCCTCGTCATAGAAGACCAGTTCGGGGGCTACTGATCGTGTCCTAGATTAGGGGGTCCTAACCTAGCCGGCCCATTCTCCTCAGGTTGGGTCGATGGGCTGTCATTCATGGTCAAGATGGACTTTGGAGGCCGCACGCGAGAGGCGTGATCAACATTGCCTCCATCGAAGACTTGACGTATACTCCAAGATCTTTGTCGCCGCCTAGCTCCTAGATACCGACCTTGTAACCCTAGATACTCTCCCTGGCGTGTATATAAGTCATAGGGTTTAGCCCTTAGAGAGTGTTGGGGAACGCAGTATTTCAAAAAAAATCCTATGATCTGAAGGAAATATTCCCTAGAGGCAATAATAAAGTTGTTATTTATAGTTGCTTATATCATGATAAATGTTTATTATTCATGATAGAATTGTATTAACCGGAAACTTAGTACATGTGTGAATACATAGACAAACAGAGTGTCCCTTGTTTCCTAGCCATGGATATGTGTTGTCATTTGATGAACGGGATCACATCATTAGAGAATGATGTGATGGACAAGACCCATCCGTTAGCTTAGCATAATGATCGTTCAGTTTTATTGCTACTGCTTTCTTCATGACTTATACATGTTCCTCTGACTATGAGATTATGCAACTCCCGAATACCGGAGGAACACCTTGTGTGCTACCAAACATCACAACGTAACTGGGTGATTATAAAGGTGGTCTACAGGTGTCTCCGATGGTGTTTGTTGCGTTGGCATAGATCGAGATTAGGATTTGTCGCTCCGATTGTCGGAGAGGTATCTCTGGGCCCTCTCGGTAATGCACATCAATATAAGCCTTGCAAGCAATGTGACTAATGAGTTGGTTCCGAGATGATGCATTACGGGACGAGTAAAGAGACTTTCCGGTAACGAGATTGAACTAGGTATAGAGATACCGACAATCGAATCTCGGGCAAGTAACATATCGATGACAAAGGGAACAACGTATATCGTTATGCGGTTTGACCGATAAAGATCTTCGTAGAATATGTGGGAGCCAATATGAACATCCAGGTTCCACTATTGGTTATTGATCGGAGACATGTATCGGTCATGTCTACATAGTTCTCGAACCCGTAGGGTCCGCAGGCTTAACGTTAGGGGACGATCGGTATTTTGAGTTTATGTGTTTTGATGTACCGAAGGTAGTTCGGAGTCCCGGATTTGATCACGGACGTGACGAGGAATCTCGAAATGATCGAGACATAAAGGTCGATATATTGGAAGCCTATGTTTGGACATTAGAATGGTTCTGGATGAGTTCGGGCATTTTCCGGAGTACCGGGAGGTTACCGGAACCCCCCGGGGAGTATATGGGCCTTAGTGGAATAGAGGACCGGAAGGGAAAAGGTGGGAGGCGCGCCCCCTAGCCCAATCCGAGTTGGGTGCCCCCCCATCCCCTTTCCTTTGCCCTCTCCTCCCCTTCCTTCTCTCCTACTCCTACTACTTGGAAGGGGGGAATCCTACTGCCTGTGGGAGTAGGACTCCCCTAGGGCGCGCCATAGAGGGTCGGCCCTCCCCCCCTCCTCCAGTCCTTTATTTACAGGGGAGGGGGCACCCCATAGACACACAAGTTGATCATTGATCCCTTAGCCGTGTGCGGTCCCCCCCTCCACCATAATCCACCTCAGTCATATCATCGTAGTGCTTAGGCAAAGCCCTGCGACGGTAGCATCATCATCACCGTCATCACGCCGTCGCGTTGACGAAGCTGTCCCTTGACACTCAGCTGGATTGAGAGTTCATGGGACGTCACCGAGCTGAACATGTGCAGATCGCGGAGTCGTCATACTTTCGGTACTAGGATCGGTCGATCGTGAGGACGTACGACTACATCAACCGCGTTGTCATAACGCTTCCGCTTACGGTCTACGAGAGTACGTGGACAACACTCTTCCCCTCTCGTTGCTATGCATCACCATGATCCTGCATGTGCGTAGGAATTTTTTTGAAATTACTGCGTTCCCCAACAGTGGCATCCGAGCCAGGTTTATGCGTAGATGTTATATGCACGAGTAGAACATAAAGGAGTTGTGGGCGTGGGTATATACATATTGCTTTTCGTCACTAGTTGATTCTTGATTCGGCAGTATTGTCGGATGAAGCGGCCTAGACCGACATTATGCGTATGCTTACACGAGACTGGTTCTACCGACGTACTTCACACACAGCTGGCTAGTGGGTGTCATTTTCTCCAACTTTAGTTGAATCGGATTCAATGAACAGGGTTCTTTCTGAAGATCAAAAGGCAATCACTATACCGTGTTGTGGTTTTTGATGCGTAGGTAAGAACGGTTCTTGCTTAGCCCGTAGCAACCTCGTAAAACTTGCAATAACAAAGTAGAGGACGTCTAACTTGTTTTTGCAGGGCATGTTGTGATGTGATATGGTCAAGACATGATGCTAAATTTTATTGTATGAGATGATCATGTTTTGTAACATAGTTATCGGCAACTGGCAGGAGCCATATGGTTGTCTCTTTATTGTATGAAATGCAGTCGCCATGTAATTTCTTTACTTTATCACTAAGCGGTAGCGATAGTCGTAGAAGCAATAGTTGGCGAGATGACAATTCGATGAAGATCAAGGTGTAAAGCCGATGATGATGGTGATCATGACAGTGCTTTGGAGATGGAGATCAAAGGCACAAGATGATGATGGCCATATCATATCATTTATATTGATTGCATGTGATGTTTATCCTTTATGCATCTTATTTTGCTTAGTTCGACGGTAGCATTATAAGATGATCTCTCACTAAATTTAAAGGTATAAGTGTTCTCCCTGAGTATGCACCATTGCTACAGTTCGTCGTGTCGAGACACCACGTGATGATCGGGTCTGATAGGCTCTACGCTCACATACAATGGCTGCAAGCCAGTTTTGCACACACAGAATACTCGGGTTAAACTTGACGAGCGTAGCATATGCAGATATGGCCTCGGAACACTGAGACCGAAAGGTCGAGCGTGAATCATATAGTAGATATGATCAACATAGTAATCTTCACTATTGAAAGCTACTCTATCTCACGTGATGATCGGACATGGTTTAGTTGATATGGATCACATGATCACTTAGATGATTAGAGGAATGTCTATCTTAGTGGGATTTCTTAAGTAATATGATTAATTGAACTTAAATTTATCATGAACTTAGTCCTGGTAGTATTTTCCTATCTATGTTGTAGATCAATTGCTCGCGTATAGCTTCCCCGTTTTATTTATGATATGATCCTAAAGAAAACTATGTTGAAAGATGATAGTAGCAATGATGAGGATTGGATCCGTGATCTGAGGATTATCCTCATTGCTGCACAGAAGAATTATGTCCTTGATGCACCTCTAGGTGAAATAACTATTGCAGGAGCAAATGCAGACGTTATGAACGTTTGACAAAGCTCGATATGATGACTACTTGATAGTTTAGTGCACCATGCTTTACGGCTTAGAACCAGGACTTCAAAAATGTTTTGAACGCCATGGAGCATATAAGATGTTCCAAGAGTTGAGATTGGTATTTCATACTCAGACCCGTGTCAAGAGGTATGAGACCTCTGACAGTACTTTGCCTACAAGATGGAGGAGAATAGCTCAACCAGTGAGCATGTGCTCAGATTGTCTGGGTACTACAATTGCTTGAATCAAGTGGGAGTTAATATTCCAGATAAGATAGTAATTAACAAAGTTCTCTAGTCATTATCACCAACTTACTAGAACTTAGTGATGAACTATAATATGCAAGGGATGATGAAAGTAATTCCCAAGCTCTTCGCAATGCTGAAATCGGCGACGGTAGAAATCAAGAAATAGCATCAAGTGTTGATGGTTAACAAGACCACTAGTTTCAAGAAAAGGGCAAAGGGAAATAAAGAGGAACTTTAAAGAAGAATAGCAAGCAAGTTGCTGCTCCCATGAAGAAGCCCAAAGCTAGACACAAGCCTGGAACTGAGTGCTTCTACTGCAAAGGAAATGGTCACTGGAAGTGGAACTGCCCTAAATACTTGGCGGATAAGAAGGATGGCAAAGTGAACAAAAGTATATTTGATATACATGTTATTGATGTGTACTTTACTGGTGTTTATAGCAACCCCTCAGTATTAGATACTGGTTCAGTTGCTAAGAGTAGTAACTCGAAACGGGAGTTGCAAAATAAACAGACACTAGTTAAGGGTGAGGTGATGATGTGAGTTGGAAGTGATTCCAAGGTTGATAAGATCACCATCGCACACTCCCTTTACCTTCGGGATTAGTGTTGACCCTAAAATAAATGTTATTTGGTGTATGCGTTGAGCATAATATGATTGGATCATGTTTATTGCAATATGGTTATTCATTTAAGACAAAAAATAATTGTTATTCTGTTTATTGCAATACGGTTGTTCATTTAAGACAAAGAGTAATTGTTATTCATGTCTACAAACCATTCACCTTCGGTGACGATCAGTATTATGAGTTTATGAGTTTTGACGTACCAAAGCTAGTTCGGGGTCCCGGATTTGATCACGGACATGACGAGGAGTCTCGAAATGGTCGAGACATAAAAATCGATATATTGTAAGCCTATGTTTGGACATCGGAATGGTTCCGAATGAGTTCAGGCATTTTCCAGAGTACCGGGAGGTTACCGGAACCCCCCTCCCCCCCCCCCCCCCCGGGGAGTATATGGGCCTTATTGGGCCTTAGCGGAATAGAGGAGAGTAAGGGAAAAGGTGGGAGGCACGCCCCACTAGCCCAATCCGAATTGGGTGGGGGCCGGCCCCCCTTTCCTTTCCCCTCTCCTCCCCTTCCTTCTCTCCTACTCCTACTACTTGGAAGGGGGGAATCCGACTCCCGGTGGGAATAGGACTCCCCTAGGGCGCGCCATAGAGGGCCGGCCCTCCCCCCTCCTCCACTCCTTTATATACAGGGGAGGGGGCACCCCATAGACACACAAGTTGATTATTGATCCCTTAGCCGTGTGCGGTGCCCCCTCCACCATAATCCACCTCGGTCATATCATCGTAGTTCTTAGGCAAAGCCGTGAGACGGTAGCATCATCATCACCGTCATCACGCCGTCGTGCTGACGAAGCTCTCCCTCGACACTCAGCTGGGTCGAGAGTTCGTGGGACGTCACCGAGTTGAACGTGTGCAAATCGGGGAGGTGTTGTACTTTTGTTACTAGGATTGGTCGATCGTGAAGACGTATGACTACATCAACCACGTTGTCATAACGCTTCCGCTTACGGTTTACGAGGGTACGTGGACAACACTCTTCCCCTCTCGTTGCTATGAATCACCATGATCCTGCGTGTGCGTAGGAAATTTTTTGAAATTGCTGCGTTCCCCAACACGATCATGCAAGATCTATCTAGGAGATGCATCGCAACAAGAGGGTAGAGTGTGTCTACGTACCCTCATAGACCGAAAGCGGAAACGTTCAATAACGCGGTTGATGTAGTCGAACATCTTCGCAATCCAACCGATCCAAGCACCGAACATATGGCACCTCCGCGTTCAGCACACGTTCAGATTGATGACGTCCCTTGAGCTCTTGATCCAGTTGAGGCCGAGGGAGAGTTCCGTCAGCACGACGGTGTGGCGACGGTGATGATGAAGTTACCGGCGCAGGGCTTCGCCTAAGCACTACGACAATATGACCGAGGTGTGTAACTGTGGAGGGGGCACTGCACACGGATAAGAGAAACTTTGGTGTCTATGGGGTGCCCCCCTCCCACGTATATATGCGGGGAGGGAGGAGGGGGACGGCCAAGGTGTGGCGCGCCCAGGGGGAGTCCTACTCCAAGTAGGATTCGGCCCCCCTTTCCTATTCCCATAAGGAGAAGGGGGAAGCAAGAGGGGAAGAGAAGGAAAGGCCCCCCCCAACCCTAGTCCAATTCGGTTTGCCACTCCCTGGCCTGCCTCCTCTCTTCTACCACTAGTCCCATGAGGCCCAATTACTTCCCGGGGGGTTCCGGTAACCCCCGGTACTCCGAAACTCATCTGAAACGCCCGAACCATTCCGGTGTCCTAATGTAACCTTCCAATATATGAATATTTATGTCTCAGCCATTTCGAGACTTCTAGTCATGTCCATGATCTCATCCAGGACTCCGAACAACCTTCGGTCATCAAATCACATAACTCATAATATAAATCGTCATCAAACATTAAGCGTGCGGACCCTACGGGTTCGAGAACTATGTAGACATGGCCGAGACACATCTCCAGTCAATAAGCAATACCAGAACATGGATGCTCATATTGGCTCTCACATATTCTACAAAGATCTTTATCGGTCAAACCGCACAACAACATACATTGTTCCCTTTGTCATCGGTATGTTACTTGCCTGAGGTTCGATCGTCGGTATCATCATACCTAGTTCAATCTCGTCACTGGCAAGTCTCTTTACTCATTCCGTAATGCATCATCCCATGGCTAACTCATTAGACACATTGCTTACAAGGCTCATAGTGATGTGCATTACCGAGAGGGCCCAGAGATACCTCTCCGATACACTGAGTGAAAAATCCTAATCTCAATCTATGCCAACTCAACAAACACCATTGGAGACACCTGTAGAGCATCTTTATAATCACCCAGTTACGTTGTGATGTTTGATAGCACACAAGGTATTCCTCCGGTATTCGGGAGTTGCATACTCTTATAGTGAAAGGAATATGTATAAGTCACAAAGAAAACAATAGCAATAAAACTTTACGATCATTATGCTAAGCTAACGGATGGGTCTTGTCCATCACATCATTCTCTAATGATGTGATCCCGTTCATCAAATGACAACAGATGTCTATGGCTAGGAAACTTAACCATCTTTGATTAACGAGCTAGTAAAGTAGAGGCATACTAGGGACACTCTGCTTTGTCTATGTATCCACACATGTATCAAGTTTTCGGTTAATACAATTCTAGCATGAATAATAAACATTTATCATGATATAAGGAAATATAAATAACACCTTTATTATTGCCTCTAGGGCATATTTCCTTCAGTCTCCCACTTGCACCAAAGTCAATAATCTAGTTCACATCGTCATGTGATTTAACACCAATAGTTCACATCTTTATGTGATTAGTTCACATCACCATGTGAGAAAGACCCAAAGGGTTTACTAGAGTTAGTAATCTAGTTCACATCGCCATGTGATTAACACCCAAAGAGTACTAAGGTGTGATCATGTTTTGTTTGTGAGAGAAGTTTAGTCAATGGGTTTGTCACATTCAGAGCCATATGTGTTTTGCAAATTTTGGATGTCTACAATGCTCTGCATGGAACAACTCTAGCTAATTGCTCCCACTTTCAATATGTATCCAGATTGAGACTCAGAGTCATACGGATCGGTGTAAAAGCTTGCATCGACGTAACTCTTTATGACGAACTCTTTATCACCTCCATAACCGAGAAATATCTCCTTAGTCTTCTAAGGATAATTTTGACCGTTGTCCAGTGATCCACTCCTGGATCAATATCGTACCCCCTTGCCAAACTCATGGCAAGGTACACAATAGGTTTGGTACACAGTATACCATACTTTATAGAACCTATGGCTAAGGCATAGGAATGACTTTCATGCTCTTTCTATTTTCTTCCATGGTCGTGTTTTGAGTCTTACTCAACTTTACACCTTGCATTACAGGCAAGAACTCCTTCTTTGACTGTTCCATTTTGAACTACTTCAAAATCTTGTCAAGGTATGTACTCATGGAAAAATATTATCAAGCGTCTTGATATATCTCTATAGATCTTGATGCCCAATATGTAAGCAGCTTCACCGAGGTCTTTCTTTGAAAAACTCCTTTCAAACACTCCTTTATGATTTCCAGAAAATTCTACATCATTTCCGATCACCAATATGTCATTCACATATACTTATCAGAAAGGTTGTAGTGCTCCCAGTCACTTTCTTGCAAATACAGGCTTCACCACAAGTCTATATAAAGCTATATGCTTTAATCAACTCATCAAAGCGTATAATCCAACTCCGAGATACTTGCACCAGTCCATATATGGATCGCTGGAGCTTGCACATTTTGTTAGCACCTTTAGGATTGACAAAACCTTTTGGTTGTATCATATACAACTCTTCTTTAATAAATCCATTAAGGAATGCAGTTTTGACATCCATTTGTCAGATTTCATAAAATGTGCCAATTGCTAACATGATTCGGACAGACTTTAAGCATCGATACGAGTGAGAAAATCTCATCGTAGTCAACACCTTGAACTTTTCAAAAACCCTTTTCGACAAGTCGAGCTTTATAGATAGTAACACTACTATCAGCGTCCGTCTTCCTCTTGAAGATCCATTTATTCTCAATGGCTTGTCGATCATCAGGCAAGTCCACCAAAGTCCACACTTTGTCCTCATACATGGATTCTATCTCAGATTTCATGGCCTCAAGCCATCTGTCGGAATCTGGGCTCATCATCGCTTCCTCATAGTTCGTAGGTTCATCATGGTCTAGTAACATGACTTCTAGAACAGGATTACCGTACCAGTCTGGTGCGGATCGTGCTCTGGTTGACCTACGAGGTTCGGTAGTAACTTGATCTGAAGTTTCATGATCATCATCATTAACTTCCTCACTAATTGGTGTAGGCATCACTAGAACTGATTTCTGATGAACCATTTTCTAATGCGGGAGAAGGTACAATTACCTCATCAAGTTCTACTTTCCTCCCAGTCACTTCTTTCGAGAGAAACTCCTTCTCTTCAAAGGATCCATTCTTATCAATCTATATTTTGCCTTCGAATTTGTGATAGAAGGTGTACCCAACAGTCTCCTTTGGGTATCCTATGAAAACACATTTCTCCAATTTGGGTTCGAGCTTATCAGGTTGAAGCATTTTTACATAAGCATCGCAGCCCCAAACTTTAAGAAACGACCGCTTTGGTTTCTTGCCAAACCATAGTTCATAGGTGTCGTCTCAACGGATTTAGATGGTGCCCTATTTAACGTGAATGCAGTTGTCTCTAATGCATAACCCCAAAACGATAGTGGTAAATTGGTAAGAGACATCATAGATAGCACCATATCTAATAAAGTACGGTTACGACCTTCGGACACACCATTATGCTGTGGTGTTCCAGGTGGCGTGAGTTGCGAAACTATTCCACATTGTTTCAAATGAAGACCAAACTCATAACCCAAATATTCACCTCCATGATCAGATCGCAAAAACTTTATTTTCTTGTTATGATGATTTTCCACTTCACTCTGAAATTCTTTGAACTTTTCAAATGTTTCAGACTTGTATTTCATCAAGTAGATATACCCATATCTGCTCAAATCATCTGTGAAGGTCAGAAAATAATGATACCCGCCGCGAGCCTCAACAAACATCGGACCACATGCATCGGTATGTATTATTTCCTATAAGTAAGTTGCTCACTCAATTGTTCCAGAGAACGGAGTCTTAGTCATCTTGCCCATGAGGCATGGTTCTCAAGCATCAAGTGATTCATAATCAAGTGATTCAAAAAGCCCATCAGCATGGAGTTTCTTCATGCGCTTTACACCAATATGACCTAAACGACAGTGCCACAAATATGTTGCACTATCATTATCAACTTTGCATCTTTTGGCATCAATATTATGAATATGTGTATAACCACGATTGAGATTCAACAAACCATTCACATTGGGTGTATGACCATTGAAGGTTTTATTCATGTAAACAGAACAACAATTATTCTCTGACTTAAATGAATAACCGTATTGCTATAAATGATTTTTGTAAAAAATAAAGAGCAAACTATAAGGTAGATGCAGTTCAAAATTGACCTGCTTCCTGCTGAATCGGTAGAAATTTGTCTTTTTCACAAGTGGTGGATCAAAACTTTTGACACCCAACCATTTTGTCAATTATGCATTAAATATGGCCTAATATTTTATAAAAATAATTTGGTCCAATTTTGCAACAAATATATGGTAGCTCCTTCACAATAAAAACTCATTTTGGGCATTCAAAAAATGGAAAATGAATTCTCCATGCAAAGAAAATGATAACTCCCTTAGGCAACATTGTTTGGAATTCCAAGATGCACCCTTGTGCACAATATGAGATCATTTGGACAAACTATGCCATGAATGTGGCCATAAGATTGATCTTTTGGCTTGAAACCCCTGAAACTTCACGCATGATAGCTCATTTCTGAGAACACTTTTTAAAAATAATTGTTGTATTACAAGTTTATTATTTTTCCTGGAAACTTGGTCACATATAATGACACAATGCGAAGGTTTTCCATTTTTTTATTTTTTTTATTTTTTATGCCCGTTTCAAAATGCGATCAAAACGGCGGGGTTGACCATTCCTAGCTAGTGGTTGAATCTTGGAAAACTTTTGATGTTTCTCTGATTAAATAGATACTTATGTACCTAGAAATGATTTTTTTTGAAAAAATAAAGAGCAAACTATGAGGCAGCTGCAGTTCAAATTTGACCCGCTTCCTACCGAATCGACAGGAATTTGTCTTTTTCACCAAAGGTGGATCAAGGCTTTTGACACCGAACCATTTGGTCAGTTGTGAATCAAATATGGCCTAGTATCTTATAAAAATGATTTGGTCCAATTTCGCAACAAATATATGGTAGGTCCATCACAAAAAGAACTCAATTCGGGCACTCGGAAAATGGAAAATGAATTTTTCGTGCAAAGAAAATGAAAACTCCCTTAGGCAACATTGTTTGGAATTCCAAGATGCACCCATGTGCACAATATGAGATCATTTGAACAAACTATGCGATGAATGTGGCCATAAGATTGATCATTTGGCTTGAAAACCCTGAATCTTCATGCATGATAGCTCATTTCTGAGAACACTTTCCTAAAATAATTGTCATATTACAAGTTTATTATTTCTCCTGGAAACTTGGTCACATATAATGACACAATGCGAAGGTTTTCTAATTTTTGATTTTTTTGAATTTTTTATGCCCGTTTCAAAATGCGGTCAACACGACGAGAATGACCGTTCCTGGCTAGTGGTTGAATCTTGGAAAACTTTTGATGTTTCTCTAATTAAATAGATACTTATGTACCTAGAAATGATTTTTTGAAAAAATAAAGAGCAAACTATGAGGCAGGTGCAGTTCAAATTTGACCCGCTTCCTACTGAATCGACGGGAATTTGTCTTTTTCACCAGAGGTGGATCAAGACTTTTGACACCCAACCATTTGGTCAATTGTGAATCAAATATGGACTAGTATTTTAGAAAAATGATTTGATCCAATTTTGCAACAAATATATGGTAGGTCCTTCACAAAAAGAACTCAATTCGGGCACTCGGAAAATGGAAAATGAATTTTCCGTGCAAAGAAAATGAAAACTCCCTTAGGCAACATTGTTTGGAATTCCAAGATGCACCCTTGTGCACAATATGAGATCATTTGAACAAACTATGCCATGAATGTGGTCATAAGATTGATCATTTGGCTTGAAAACCCTGAATCTTCATGCATGATAGCTCATTTTTGAGAACATTTTTTTAAATAATTGTCATATTACAAGTTTATTATTTTTCTTGGAAACTTGGTCACATATAATGACACAATGCGAAGGTTTTGCAATTTTTTGATTTTTTTTTTAAATTGTTTATGCCCGTTTCAAAATGCGGTCAAAACAATGAGAATGACCGTTCCTAGCTAGTGGTTAAATCTTGGAAAACTTTTGATGTTTCTCTGATTAAATAGATACTTATGTACCTAGAAATGATTTTTTGAAAAAATAAAGAGCAAAATATGAGGCAGGTGCAGTTCAAATTTGACCCGCTTCAAACTATGAGGCGAGGTGGATCAAAGTTTTTGACACCCAACCATTTGGTCAATTGTATATTAAATATGGACTAGTATTTTAGAAAATTGATGGAGTCTAATTTTACAACAAATATTTGATAGGTTCTTCACAAAAAAACATTTTTGCCACTCGAAAAATGATTAAAAATAGATAGAAAGATCAGAAATGCCTACAAATTTGTCCTAATCCATAAAATGTGGTCTAACTCTAGTGATAACTTGTGTGGTACCCTTTTGCAAAATATTTTTGATAGGTACTTCACGAAATCCCTCTAGTTTTAGTACTTGCAAACTCTTTTAAATCACTGGTTTTCCGAACCAATCAGAAGCATTCCCACGGATCGATGACATGGCGCCCATCCATCCATCCATCTATCCATCCCACACGCATCCATCCCATTTATCTACAAGGAAAAAAGGAGAAAAGAACCCCACCCACAGCCCAACAACCCCAAACCCTAACTCCCATCGATCCCCTCTCATCCTCTCCCCCGATTCAGATCGCCGCCGCCGCCGCACGTTCTGCCCCTCCCCCTCCCACCCCCTCACTGTCGCCTCCTCCTTCCTCTCCAACCTCACCTCTTGCTTCGCCGCCCCGCGCCCCACGCTCGCCGCACGCACGTCGTTCCTGTCCATGAAGATCACCGCCGCCACCTCCCTCCCCATCCACTCGTCGCTTCCTCCCCTTCCAGATCACCGCTGCCACCTCCCTCCCCAAGCCCATTCTCACTCACTCTATCTCTTCTCCTCCTCTCCCGCGACTCCCCCACCCGCCACCGCCGCACCCACCGGTCGACGTGCTCCCCTCCGCTGTCGCCGCACCACGCCCACCATATCTCCCTTGTCCGGGAGGATCCCATCGCTACCGCGCCTCTTCCTGCGCTCCCCCTAGCCTCGCCTCCAACCTATAGGCGATGGCGTCCGAGAGGTCAGATCCGCACCACCACTCCGGCGATGGTGTCGGCGAACGACGCCGGCGGGGGACACGAACCTCACTCGACGTCGACGGGTCTTTGTCGGGCAACTCATCGACCTCGCGGGCTCCGGTGACGGCTCCTCCACGGTCACTGTCGCCTTCCTCCGCGCGGATCTGATGCGGTTCATTGATGATGAGATGTCTCGCTGACCAGGCCCCTGCAAACCCTCATCCCCATCAAGCAAGCTCAAAATCGTGATTCTTCCTCCAAGGCAGACACAGGCAGGGCTACCTCCTCTGCTCCCTTCTCTTTAATTTCCTCCTGGAGCAAGGCTCCCAGTTACCACTTGTTGATCCAGACAGAAAATTGGTCTTGCTTTCAAGTTGGTGTTCAATCTTCAATCTTGGTTTCTCAAGTTGGTGCCATTGTCAAATTGTGTAGGAGGAGAAGATTTCTTTCAACAAGGTCACCCCCATACTCCAGCTCCAGCAGCTGTCCACGGAGCCAGCTCCAGCGCCAAGGGCACAACGACAGCAACAGCAAGGTTTCACCCCCCTCTCGATTTCATCTTCTTACATTCCATTGCCTGACACCCATGGACTCAACCATGGAGAAAGTCCCTCTCCCTCTGTATTTCGGACAAGTCCAAGCCAATGTTGTTGTCATAATGTTGCAAGGTGCCTGATGCTCGCGGACACAACGACAGCAGCAGCGAGGTGTCTATCAGCAGCAGCAGCAATGGAAAGAACAATCCTCTCATGGTATGTGTCTACACTAGATTACTCCTACTGTGATGATGATGTGTCTGATGATAAACACCTTGCAACTAGCCACACATGTACTGATAGTTTATTGTGATTATTATTGTACCATGAGTCCTTCAACACTTGAAGGCACTGAACTACTATTGTCCGATCATCACGTGATCCATATCAACTGAACCATGTCCGATCATCACGTGAGATGGAGTAGTTTTCAATGTTGAACATCACTATGTTGATCATATTTACTATATGATTCACGTTCGACCTTTCGGTCTCACTGTTCCGAGGACATATCTGCATATGCTAGGCTTGTCAAGTTTAACCCGAATATTCTGCGTGTGCAAAACTGGCTTGCACCTATTGTATATGAACATAGAGCTTATCACACCCGATCATCATGTGGTGCCTCGGACGAACTGTTGCAACGGTGCATACTCAGGGAGAACACTTATACCTTGAAATTTAGTGAGGGGTCATCTTATAGCTACCGCCGTACTAAGAAAAATAAGATGCATAAAAGATAAACATCACATGCAATCAAAATATGTGACATGATATGGCCATTATCATCTTGTGCCTTTGATCTCCATCTCCAAAGTACCGTCATGATCTCTATCGTCACCGGCATGACACCATGATCTTCATCATCTTGATCTCTATCAACATGTCGTCACATGGTCGTCTCACCAACTATTGCTATCGCATAGCGATAAAGTAAAGCAATTATATGGCGCTTGCATCTTATGCAATAAAGAGACAACCATAAGCCTCCTGCCAGTTGCCAATAACTTTAACAAAACATGATCATCTCATACAACAAATTATATCATATCATGTCTTGACCATATCACATCACAACATGCCCTGCAAAAACAAGTTAGACATCCTCTACTTTGTTGTTGCAAGTTTTACGTAGCTGCTACGGGCTTCTGGCAAGAACCGTTCTTACCTACGCATCAAAACCACAATGATTTTTCATCAAGTGTGTTTTTTTAACCTTCAACAAGGACCGGGCGTAGTCAAACTTGATTCAACTAAAGTTGGAGAAACAGACACCCGCCAGCCACCTGTGTGCAAAGCACGTCGGTAGAACTAGTCTCATGAACGCGGTCATGTAATGTCGGTCCGGGCCGCTTCATCCAACAATACCGCCGAATCAAAGTAAGACATTGCTGGTAAGCAGTATGACTATTATCGCCCACAACTCATTTGTGTTCTACTCGTGCATATAACATCTACGCATAGACCTGGCTCGGATGCCAATGTTGGGGAACGTAGTATTTCAAAAAAATTCTATGATCACGCAAGATCTATCTAGGAGATGCATAGAAACGAGAGGGGAGAGTGTGTCTATGTACCCTCGTAGACCGAAATAGGAAGTGTTTAATAACGCGGTTGATGTAGTCGAATGTCTTCGCGATCCAAGCACTGAATGTACGGCACCTCCGCGTTCAGCACACGTTTAGCTCGATGACGTCCCTCGAGCTCTTGATCCAGTTGAGGCCGAGGGAGAGTTCCGTCAGCATGATGGCGTGGCGACGGTGATGATGAAGTTACCGGCGTAGGGCTTCGCCTAAGCACTACGACAATAAGATCGAGGTGTGTAATTGTTTAGGGGGCACCGCAAACGGCTAAGAGAAACTTTGGTGTCTATGGGATGCCCCCTCCCACGTATATAAAGGGGGAGGGAGGAGGAGGTCAGCCAAGTTGTGGCGCGCCCAAGGGGGGAGGCCTACTCCAAGTAGGATTCGCCCCCCCTCCTTTCCTATTCCCACAAGGAGAAGGGGGAAGGAAGAGGAGAAGAGAAGGAAAGGGGGCGCGCCCCCCCAACCCTAGTCCAATTCGATTTGGGCTAGGGGGGCACGCGTCACTCCCTGGCCTGCCTCCTCTCTTCTACCACTAGGCCCATGAGGCCCAATTACTTCCCAGGGGGGTCCCGTAACCCCCGGTACTCCGAAACTCATCTGAAACGACCCGAACCATTCCGGTGTCCGAATGTAGCCTTCCAATATATGAATATTTATGTCTCGACCATTTCGAGACTCCTCGTCATGTCTGTGATCTCATCCGGGACTCCGACCAACCTTCGGTCATCAAATCACATAACTCATAATATAAATCGTCATCGAATGTTAAGCGTGCGGACCCTACGGGTTCGAGAACTATGTAGACATGACCGAGACACATCTCCGGTCAATAACCAATAGCGGAACCTAGATGCTCATATCGGCTCCTACATATTCTACAAAGATCTTTATCGGTCAAACCGCACAACAACAGACATTGTTCCCTTTGTCATCAGTATGTTACTTGCCCGAGATTCGATCGTCGGTATCATCATACCTAGTTCAATCTCGTCACCGGCATGTCTCTTTACTAGTTTCGTAATGCATCATCTCGTGGCTAAATCATTAGACACATTGCTTGCAAGGCTCATTGTGATGTGCATTACCGAGAGGGCCCAGAGATACCTCTCTGATACACGGAGTGACAAATCCTAATCTCGATCTATGCCAACTCAACAAACACCATCGGAGACACCTGTAGATCATATTTATAATAACTCAGTTACGTTGTGACGTTTGATAGCACACAAGGTGTTCCTCTGGTATTCGGGAGTTGCATAATCTCATAGTCAAGGGAATATGTATAACTCATGAAGAAAACAATAGCAATAAAACTTAGATCATTATGCTAAGCTAACGGATGGGTCTTGTCCATCAGATCATCAAATGACAACACATGTCTATGGCTAGGAAACTTATCCATCTTTGATTAACGAGCTAGTCAAGTAGAGACATACTAGGGACACTGTTTTTGTCTATGTATCCACACATGTATCAAGTTTCTGGTTAATACAATTCTAGCATGAATAATAAACATTTATCATGATATAAGGAAATATAAATAACAACTTTATTATTGCCTCTAGGGCATATTTCCTTCAGAGAGGAGATCCATGCAAAAAGCATTCGCCTAGCCCCAGAGTTAGACCACACATTAAAATCTCGAGGTAGACCAACTCTGTACTCGATACATCTTCATCAATATTAACAATAGCATGACGTGGGGTTTTATCTCCATCAAGAGGGCCCGAACCTGGGTAACATTGTCTCCTCCGTTCCTGTTACCTTTGGCCCGAAATCCATAACTCGGGACCCCCTACCCCGAGGTTTGTCGGTTTTGACACTAACACCAGTCGAAATGTCAACATAATGAGAGAAGGAGGAGTGTTGAGCACAACCAGAACCTGTTCATCATCATCTTCATCCACAAACCCTAACTGCAGCAATTTTCACCTGCATAGCCATCTCCACCACCATAGTGCTCTCTCATCTAGTTAATACTTGTAATCGTGTATCGCACAAGGCATCCATTGTAAGACATATTGCAGTCAATCAATCCGAAGATGTGTTGTTCAATGTTTTCTTCCCGCGATCTGATCTCTATGTGTGAGTAGATCGGTAAGGTATGGGGTGAGGCATGAGCCTTGCAACCCCAGGTATTTTGTGAAGGGGTTAATGGATGTCTTTGACACACTGTCTCGTATATGTGTGAAATAAAATTGTTTCATGAAGTATCTCTTGTCTTGTTCGTGATTTTCATCCCTGCAGGTACCCAGGATCATGGAGAATGAGCACCAGTGAGGCTAGGAGCAAGGGGACCGTGAAGTGCTATACCGAACACCGGTGACAGTAAGATTTAGTTGGGTAACATGACATATTTAAACATTTTATACTGCAACTTATCTCGAGTTTATTTTGCATAAGTTGCATGTGTATTGATGTCATTGTGAAAGTGCATATGTTTCACCCATTTTTTCGAGCCGCACACCGTAGAACAATTGTTCTACTGTAGTTTTTCATTAATAAACAGTATACAAGAGGAAAGGACAGAGAGAGAGAAAAGGTAAAGCCCACAAAACTACCTATCGTTCACCTTGCAAACTACAAAACAACATATTACATACTTATTAAAATTATTACACATGTTGGCTTGTATGTTGCATGTAATTATGTGGGAAGATTTTTCCTCACAACTTTCTTTGAACTGCCAGAAATTTATTGCAGTGGTGTTTTAACAAAACAATTGAATGTTTGATGGTATGCCTCAGTGTTCGCTCACCCAAGTGAGATCAAAAGTGACATATTCTTTCCTCATTGTGAGCGCCTAGTTTGCACGGTTAGGCAATGAAAAATGTGCCGTGAAAAATATTATGGCTCTATCCAACATTGTCCGAACATTGCTAAGTTCAGGGTGCAATTAAGAGGACAAAATCAGCAAGATACTATGTGGGTGTTTGGCTAGGATTAACTCTAGCTTTTGGATTTTGCCTTATAAGCCAAATAAGCACATATTTATTTGATTTTGGCTTATAAAAGCCAAAGCCAAAATCACATAAATAAGAACACCTCTTTCCTTTGTCACATTGTGCTTCGATGTTTGTTTGGCAAGCATTTTTTTATGGCTAAGGTTGACACATTGTAAACAAGATATCATCATGTTCATTTAAATAGCAGTTATAGTTCGTGATTAGAGCATCCAAGTGCAAGGAACACTCTTATACTAAAGAAGGCACACGAAAAATAATTATCTATGCCACAATTTCCATTGCTAATTGACGGAGAGAAGCCACATCATGTTTCAAGCTGCGCCTTTCCACCTAAAATCAAATTAATTCAAAATTGTATAGCATGTTCGGTGGGCAGGAGATGATGCTATCTGAACCCAACTTGCAAGCACAACAAATGGTGCACGATTTAAGGTCGACTCAAAAGTTATGCTAATATGCTATCGACCTCAAATTTGCATGCTCATGACAACCTAATTTTTTTCTCTATTATCCATATGCACGTGTGGGTGGTGAGCTGGTGATGTATATTGTCATAGATGTGTTTATGTGGTGATGAATTTCTTTTAATGCACAAGCAAATTCTGGTGGGCATTGTTGCCAAGATCAAAGAAGAGGTGCATCTTTTGGCCTTGGTCAATTCAGTTTCTATAGCTAGTAAACGTATCATTAATAACTCGCATTCCAAGACCCTTGACCAAACAGAGGAAGTTAATTTTCTGTCAAAGTCCCACGTATAATTCCCACCCTACACCAAACGTGGGATTGGGACTAATAGTCCACTTCCCATGTCTAATCCCACAGCCAATTCCCTCTTAATAATTCCCAGTCCCTTTCCCTCAAACTACCAAACACGCTCTAAGTGCACTATGTCCCAAAAGTTATCTTTTAGTTTTTACCATTTTGTGGCTCTTGTCTAAACCTTCTTCTTAATTAATAAAAATGATGAGTCTTTTGTCTTGTTTCAAAATAAATTCTGACGGGAAATTGGTATGAATCTTCCATGCCCGTGAAAGTGTTTCCCTAAATAAATAGACTCAACGACGCATGCATGCCGGTGACCCCAGCCTCCAGTCTTTAGCTTTGCGTTTTCGGCAGTTTCGACGAGCGACGTCCTCTCTGACAGCCATGGCTATCAGTTTTTGGGATGAGTTCGTTCCACTCGGTCATGGTCAAGCCAATCAGCAGCTTCCTGATCTGGTATCCACGCACGCACAGTACTGGTACGCATCGCATCCCCTGTGTTCTTTTCTCTGTTTCACAATCACAACGGGCCTTCGTTGCCTGCTTCTGTAGCTACACCATAGTAGCAAGATCGACAAATAGTGTAGTACTACTCCCTTCGTCCGAAAATACTTTCGTCGAAATAGTTGTATTTAGACTTATTTTAGTTATAAATACATCTATTCTATCTATTTTTGAGGATAAGTATTTCCGGACGAAGGGGTAGGCAGTAACATCGACACGAGCAGATATGTACGTACTAGTACGTAACACGAGCATCGATATGTGCAGAAATCGCCTGTACCTGTACGAATGCACAACCTAGCAGCTCGACCGGTGGTGTCTATACTACCTCCTGCGGCGCAATTTCCTTGCGTGAGCCGCCGCCACGCGTCGCGTGAATCTGCATATCCCTATGTCGCTATCCATGTTCTCATTTTCTTTGCGCGGACACGTGCTGGCAAAAAACTTGCCTATCTGCCTTCAATTTTCTCTACCTACCCTTCCCCTCTTCGTCCGTGGTGCGTGGACATGCAGGCTCGCCGGCGAGTCTCCTCAATATAAATCGTGTTTTGCGTGTGCGGGTGTGGCGTGGCGATCTCTGGTTAGACGCCGATACCTGAACGCGCATCGCATGGTTTGCACGCGCAAACCTTCCCCTTCCGGAGGATAATCGTAACTAATCCCTGAACGCAATCCTGGTTCCTGCCCGGAACTCAATACAATCCATAGGTCAGATCACGGCAGACGTCACTCTCTCGACGTGTTTGCGCGCTCAGATTGGCCGGACGGCTAATGCGCAGATCGACGCGTCCGTCTGCCCGTCGGATCGTGGGGATTTTAAGTAAATTCCAACTCACGACCCTAAATAACGTTTGATTTATTCAGATTTTGTCCGTTTGAATGAAAAACGTGTCCAGTTTTGACCGTCTGCCTACTAGGGCACCTTACCGGCAGCCGCATCTTATTTTGTCCGGCTTGCCGAAAAAGAAAACCGACCATATATTTAAAATCATGTGAATAAACTTAATTAAACAGTCTGATAATATTTAAACTGTTTAAACTAGTCTTGGCCTTACACTAAACTTAACTTCAAATTAAAAAACATAAAATAGACATGATGACGCCGCCGCCGTGGTCGCCCTCGATGCCGCCATCTTCACACCCCATCGTCCTCCTCGTCGTCGTCCCGGGTGAGGTCGATGTACGGTGGCGGCTGCCAGAGGTGGGCTCACGGCTCCTGCCTGGCCGGAGGCGCATGCGGAGGCCGCTGCACAACCTTTGGCCGTGGTGCCGACGGTGGCCACGTGTCGGCAGCCACCCAGACAGGCGGCACGGACACATACTCTGACGTGCACGACATCGTCTCCGTCCACGACCAAGACTGCCCTCCACCGACACGTCCTCCTGCATGTCCGCCATGACTCCCTCCTTGATGACAGCGTCGAGCTCTCGGATGGCGACATCGCCGGCCGCGGAGAGGACCATCATATGTTCGAGGCCCTCCCACTGGGCCTCGTCGTGGGTGCAGACGGAGTCCTCCAGCACGAGCCAGATGAACTCGGCCTCCTCCTCGTCGATCATCGAAGGTGGTGGTGGCAGGGACAACCAAGGGGAAGGGCTGGGCGTCAGGCCGTGAACATGTGCACGCCCGCATGACTGGGGCGAGCTGAGAGCGCGCGCCTGCGGCAATCTCTAAGGACGGCTGGTAAAATACAACTGCAGCCGCAGGTCGTGCTCATTGTGGAATCAAGTGTCCCATAGAGGTGAATCTAGGGCATACCTGCGGTCATTGACAGGCCAGCCAGGCAACACCCGCGGCGGTGTTGGATCTCCTCGTGGTGAGCGCACCTGCTCACCGGGACCGGGGGCACAGGCACGTGGTCGGCCGACAGATTGATGCCGGTTGTTTGGGAGGTGCACATCGCTCGACGGGAGCGGCGTGCCTGTCTCCCAGTACCTCTGGCATATGTCGACCTTGATGTATGACCGCTGCCGAGGTTGGGCCGCCGGCGGGGAGATGTGGAATGCAGATGGAGAGTGGTGGAGGAGAAGGGCTGGAGCGGCTGCGGCAGCCGGAAGACGACCCGGCCTCGTGGTCGTGCTTCCCCTTGCGGCCGGGGATCCAATGTCAGCCCATGGTGGCTGGCGGCGAGGTGGAGGAGAGGAGGCGGCCGAAGCTAGAGTTTGATGAGTATCGGGTTATGAGGAAGCAAATGTCACCCCGTGTGAAAGCATGGACTCACCAGTCCACGGCTTCCACATTAAAAAGGACAACAACCGCTTGTCCAGGTGGTTGCCAATTGGGGTCGAAAGAGCGTGTGCCGTAAATGCGGGCAGTGGGAGGTAGGTGGGCGGCTATCATGCGGGTTCGAGGCGGACGCGGGACGGGCGCATGGGCGTCCGTTCATCATCCATCTGGACGTAAACCAGGTGTAAATTTACGCTGAAAATGGGACGGGATGAATAGCAAATGGACAATTAAGGATGGGGTCGGGCGTCGGGCCATGCCGTCTGTTCGTTTGAACCAAAACGAATACGTCCGGGCCGGATGGGATTGTGCGTTGGAATTGGCCTTAGTCGTACGGCGTACGGGATACCCGCGAAAGGAACAGGTAACCAACGGACGGACGGCCGGCCGGTTGCTGTGGCTTGTGGTTGTGGGAGCATGCACACCGGCCAAAGCCTGGCGTCACCGTCGATTTGTGGCTGCTACTACTGTAGTGATCGGCACAATACATGCGGTGACAGTGATTGTGTAGCTGCTACTACTGTGCATCACTATGGTAATCGAGGCTCAGGGGATCGATCGATTGAGACGGGCCAATGTACTTTTGCGTATCTGCGTGTCCATGATGGTCCCATCAGTACGTTAATTGTACTAATGAAGGAAGCGCATTAGAGATTTCCAATACAGGCCGGTGCATTAAAGCGGAACCATTGACAGAGAGCTTACTGCAAGATACAGAAGAGTGCCAGTTTTCCAGCGCATCACGCGACGCACGCCCACCAAATTAGCTACCAGGAAACTAGCACAGAATCACCATTACATTACATTAGCCAGGCTGGCAAGCTACTCTAGGGCCGAGAAGAACCAAAGAACTCGAGCGGATTATCTGATTGCCTCCGTTCGTCACCATGGATGGATCGGTAATAGAAGAAGCCCGAGCTAGCTGTAGACGGTGACGAGGCGGCGGAAGCACCTGGTGCAGGAGTACTTGCGCTTGCTCTTGAGGCACAGCGGGAGGCAGAGGATGCGCCGCTCGCTCTCCACGTCCGTGGCCACCACGGGGCCGCCGCAGGACGGGCACGCGCCGGGCGCCTTGCCCGTGCCCACCACCCGCTCCTCCTTCGCCCCGCAGATCATCTTCACCGCTCCGCCCATACCCATTGCTGCCATGGATCGACGATCCCCTCGGCCGCAAGAAACGGAACGAGTGGAAGAAGAGGGGATCGGAGGAGGGAGCTGGGATTTTGGCTTTGGAAAGTCTGGGGATTCTGAGTGGCCAGTGCCGGGGATGGCATGCCAGGCCCCATTATATAGCGGAGGGGACGAGGGCGCAGGCAGGACCGTCCGCGGACCGCTGCGCCTGCCTGCGGCCTGCGCGTGCGGCAGCGACAGGCTTGGCGTTGGTGCCCGTTTGGGTTTTTTACCAGTGGGCAACCCACGGGCGGCTTAGCCCATGTGCGGCCCTCCAGTCCTAGTAGAGGAGTACACGCTACAGTAGCAGCAGCTAGTTGTCTAAAAAAAACCCTAAAATAACCCCTCAAAAAAAGTAGCAGCTGCTTTTTTTATAGTTTGCTTACCACATGGACCATGTGGTAAAGTAGCTGCTGCTAGCAGCACTGATTTAAATTTTTAGACAAACTGCTAGTCTATCTCGTTTGAAAATAATCTACTACTCCCTCCGTCTCATAATGTAAGATTTTTTTGACACTACACTAGTGTCAAAAAAAGTTTTACATTATAAGACGGAGAGAGTAGTCATGAGTACTGAGAAATGGACAAAAATTGGGCACCAGTAGTTCAAGATAATACTGCATTTATATAATACGAAATTGTCATGTCTACATCTGTTTTTCTTAAGAAACATATTAACATCGGCCGTTCTGCCAAAAAAATATCTACCGGCTGCCGAAAAACCGTACACCGCCAATATACTACTGCATGTAGTGTCATGTACTCCATGTCGAATTCTCTTTTAATTCATTATTACTCCACTTCAATGTAACTCTAGGTCTGTTGAACAGGAAAACCCACAAGCAAAAAAAAACGCAGTCTCCATAAATTTTTGTTGTTGGAAGTAGCCTCCACGCTTTAATCATGTGAAGTTGCGACCGTCCTTCCAAGGTATACAAATTAGTTAGTCTAAACGGTAGTGTTTCGTCACCCTACAAGCCATGGATTGAGTTCAACACACACATACGAAAAACAGAACGATGAAAAAAATACAATGAAGTACATATGTAGACATCGATCATACCTCATATGTGTAGTATTACTTTCACTATCCCTTGACAAAAAAACAAGCTCCCAGGTTGCATATTTTTTATGTTTCACGGGATGTCAAACCTTTCGGGATAGATATTGTATCAACTGAAAATTGAATATCCAAGGAAACATATTTCAATGGCATTCATGTTAGATTCTCTTAGTTTAGTTCTCCACTTAACTATACTAAAAATTTATTTGTTGAACACTAATGGGTGAACCATGTAAAGGAAAAAGGCGTAGCCCTCCACACCCTAATTTGGTTCATAAGATTTGAAAACATCGGAATAGAAAAACATAGAAATTTGATGTCATGGTGAATCCTACATAAACTGAAAGCACACAAACGTGTAATAGATGTTGCTATGTTGCGCTAGTGATTAGCTAGTGTTGTCTATAAGGATTAGATGTATGTCATGATTGACGTCGAAGTAAAATGGTTCTATTAAGTAAGACTTAGTGAATGAAAAGAGCAAATTGTTTATGGCTAGATTTGTTTGGCAATGAGATGTAGATACAAAGAAATAACATTTAATGAAGATCAAGGGGGTTTGAGGAATTTGAATCTTGAACTTATGAACAAAGCTCTGATGGCTAAGTGGCTTTGGAAACTGAAAACTAAACTAAAAATGGGTTATGGAAAAATATTGTTTTGAATAAATATATATGTCCAAATTGAAGGCCTAGTAGGGCTTAAACCAAATGTGAGGAACTCCCACTTTTTTGTCCACCTTAATGAAAATCAAAGACATCTTCTACCAACACTGTAAGAAGATAGTGGGTAACATAAAAACACAAGGTTTTGGGAGGATTGGTGGGTTGGTGATAAACCCGTGAAAATGGTAATGGTTTCAAATAGAGCGCTATAGCGTTTACAAGAGGTCTTGCGCTAAGGTACTTTGATCGACACACATGGACAAATATTTTAAATAGTGCGCTATAGCGTTTAGAAGAAGTCCGCCGCTAAGAAGCTTAGCGCGCTATTTAGAACTATAAAAATACCCATGCTAGATTATACAATTTGAGCTTTGATTACAATATTATGTGGATGATGTCTTGAAGAATGGGAGTGTACAAAATCTAGACGGGCCCTGTGGGGTGGTACTTTAGGGCATCTCCAGCTGTTGGCCCCCCCAGGACGCATAAAAATGCCCCCTGGGGGCGAGCTGGCGATACAATCAGCGCTGGGGGCGGTTTTGCGCCCAGTCGTCGCCCCCAGCTCGCCTCCAGGCGTCGAAATTGGCCCACTTTGCAGCCTAATTTCGGCGAATAAAGGGCCCATATGGGCGAGAATAGACCCATACTTGGCGTGGTTTCGCCGTGTCTCGGCGTTCAATTATCAACACAATTATTTCTTATCACATATTTCATCACAGAAAAATCAAATACTTCAACAAAATAATACAACAACAAATAGTTCAATACAAATTATATAGTTCAACAAATAAAAACTCGTATTTCATCACACGACGTCCCCCTTGAGCCTCCATAGGTGCTCAATCGGATCTTTCTGCAGTTGATGATGCACCTGTGGGTCTCGGATCTCCTGACGCATACTGAGGTAGGCAGTCCAAGTTGCCGGTAGATGGTGATCAACTTCGGCTAGAGGACCCAGCCTGTAGTATGGTTCAGTGTCAAACACTGGGTCTTCTTGCTCGCTCTCGATGATCATGTTGTGCAAGATGACACAGCAAGTCATAATCTCTCACATTTGATCTTTGGACCAGGTCTGAGCGGGATACCGAACAACAGCGAATCGAGATTGGAGCACACCAAATGCCCGCTCGACATCCTTCCTGCAAGCCTCCTGAACTTTCACAAACCAGGCGTTCTTGCCTCCTGCCGCAGGGTTTGAGATCGTCTTCACAAATGTCGACCATCTCGGATAGATGCCATCTGCTAGGTAGTACCCCTTGTTGTATTGGTTCCCATTGATCTCGAAGTTCACCGGAGGAGAATGGCCCTCAATGAGCTTGGCAAAAACAGGAGAGCATTGCAGCACGTTGATGTCATTGTGAGTTCCTGGCATATACCAAAGAAGGAGTGCCAAATCCAGAGGTCCTGTGTGGCTACCGCCTCAAGCACCACACTGCAACCGCCTTTGGCGCCTTTGTACATCCCCTGCCAATGAAATGGGCAATTCTTCCATTTCTAATGCATGCAGTCGATGCTTCCAAGCATCCCAGGAAATTCTCTTGCTGCATTCTGGGCTAGGATCCGAGCAGTGTCTTCCGCATTGGGTGTTCTCAAGTATTGTGGCCCAAACACTACCACCACTGCCCGACAGAACTTGTAGAAACACTCTATGCTGGTGGACTCGACCATGCGCCCATAGTCGTCGAGTGAATCAATGGGAGCTCCATATGCAAGCATCTTCATCGCTGTCGTGCACTTATGGATGGAGGTGATCCAAGAGCGCCAGTGCAATCCATCTTGCACTTGAAGTAGTTGTCGAACTCCCGGATGGAATTCACAATCCTGAGGAAGAGCTTTCGACTCATCCGATAACGGCGCCGAAATGTTCTCTCATCATGAAGTGGAGTATCGGCGAAGTAGTCGGAGTAGAGCATGCAGTAGCCTTGGAGACGATGCCGGTTCCTTGCTTTCACCCGCCCCGGCGCCAAGCCACCTCACCGCGGCTTTTCATTGCTCGCCAGCAGCTGGGTGAGGGCGACGAGCACCATGAGCTGCTCTTCTTCCTAGACGTCGGCTGCGGCTTCCTCCTCCAGCAGCGCAGCGAGCTCTTCCTCCTCATCCGAGTCCATCGCCGAGGCAGGCAAAACGCCGAACACCTTGCGCTCGGTGGGCGTGTACCCGCCGTTAAACCGGGCCTCCGCGGTCGGAAACGGCGGCCGGAAACGCCCAGCTGCTGTGGGAGGGGCTGCCGCGGCGAAGTGCTGCTATTTTCCGGCGGGGAATGTCTATCTAGCGGAGTAGGGCGGCGGCCGTCGCCGGGATATAGCTAGTGGTGGCCGAGGGCGCGGGGGGTGCAAGGCGAGTCGGGGGAAGAAAACCTTGACTTTTCCCCTGTCGGTGTGGGCCAGGCTTGCTTTTCGCTAGCGCCGGAGCCCCCAACTGCTCCCCAGCGCGCCGGGTTCGGCCTGTGACCGCCGGGCGGAAAAAAGGTCCGAACCGGTGATTTTCGGCGTTCTGGGGGCGCGACTGGGGCTTTTTACGGCGCCGACGCCTAAAAAGTGGCCTGGGGGGGGGGGCTGTTGGGGGCGCGGCTGGAGATGCCCTTAGCTCTCTAGGGTGGGGTAGTCTTAAGCTGACCCTGTGAGACTAAAATGTCTGATAATAAAGATTCCATAAAATGGATATTAACTGTGGGGGGAGAATTCACTTTCAAATATCTCTATAGACATTTAGTTGTGGCAGAAAGTGGATTCCCATAGAAGTTTATGTGAATATTAAAATTTCTTCAGAGGAAGGCATTTTTCTTCTAAAACTGCCACCATTTAATTTCGGGTTGAAACTAAAGCTGTCTGGAAAATGTGTTTGCTTGCCATCCCCCTCCTAGTGTATGTTCAACAGTCAGTATATATATTTCCAAAAAAAAAGAGTATGAAAATATTCATTTGAAATTATGTGGAAAGTGGATTACATTAAAAACTCGTTTGGATTATATAATCATACTCCCTCTATTCCAAAATATAGTGCGCCCGCGCTTTTCAAGGTCCAACTTTGACAATAAATTTAACCAACAAGACCAACTGCGGCGGGAGAAAAAAATTATATAATTGAAAACTTCTTTCGAATACGAATTCATTGATATAATTTTTGCTCCCGCCGTAATCGGTCTTGGTAGTTAAATTTACGGTCAAAGTTGAAACACATGAATAGAGGAAGCACTACATTGTGAAATGGAGGGAGTATAAAACTATTGATCCAAAGTTTTCAAACAAACCACACTCCGCTGTAGACGTCATGAGTCAATTGATGACAAGAGTCTTAGGAAAGCTTGAACCCAAGTCCTACGGTGATGGATATAAGCGCAATGTAAAGTTCTGAGGAGTTACACATTTGTGTATGGATAAGACCGTTCATAGTTTCTTGAAGTTCGATCTCCCTCCCAAGATGAACCATACAACCAATAGAAATCATGAACCGGAATAGAAGAGATTGTCCGACACATGAGTAAATATTTAGTATACCTTATTAATCCTACACATAATAAGCCAAGCCTAAACTATGAAGAATGCATAGGGTGCAGACAGTTTCCGATTAAAGATTGAACTAGCACACGTTTTCCGCTCCCCCACGAGCAACTCCCAGGCAGCTAGGGTTTAGCCACCTCTCGCCGGCGTTGCCGCCGATCTGCCTCGTCTCATGTGGTTGCTATGAACATGCAGTGGATACCGACCCTTGCTGGCGGGAGGGCACATGCTTCATTTGAGCCTTTTTTAGCTTGTTTAGGGTTTGTGTCATGCTCAGTAAGGCAAGACGACGACAACTTCCTGAAGATTGAATAAGTTTCTCCCCACCTAGTCTCCGCCCCGATGGTGCGTCCCATGTCGCAGAGGGTGTGCGGAGGTGTGTCTCTAGCAAATCTCGTGGGATTCTATTGGTGAATGTCTTCGATGGATCTGCGTGGATCCGGTCACCGTTCGTCTCTATCCATGCGTCTGCAATTTGGATCCTTCTGATTTACGCTTCACTTCATGGACGGCGGTTGATGTATTAGTGTGCTGGTCTTTTGGGTCATTATCACGATGACTTCTCGACTGTCTACCACAATAAGGTTTGCCTGACTCCAGTGAGGCAGGAGCAATGACGATGGCGCGTCTTCGGCTCGCTCCAGTGCTTGTACTCATCGCTAGGTGGTCTACGGACATAGATGTTATTTTTGTTACTTCCAGTGTAGTTTCTATAAGCATGATATTGACGAATAAATTAAAAGTTTTTCCAAAAATAAAAAAATCCTACACATAATAAATTACACACCTCATTTTGCTTTGAAACAAAAAATTTGTATGGTCGAATTCTCCTCCTTTTTTACCCGTGACTTCCATTTTTTGAACATCAGTGCAGACACAAGCATTTATATACATGCACATACACTCACCCTTATGAACGCACACATGCACACCCTACATTTATGAGCCTCACCGAAAGACCGAGCCAGCATATTATTTTGAGATTTACGAAGTCACCTACCACACGAACTCTACTTGGATTTTCACCTCTACCCGTAGTAGTAGTACTGCAACCTACGGGTGTGCCTGCACGCGGATCTCGTCCCTGATGAGGCGACGGGACCGGGCCTGGCGCAGTATGGGTAAGGCAGATCTCGCCGGTTGCCCGTTGCAGGTCCTGAGGAGACCACTTTGGACGGCCATCCTCGGAGCGGTGCGCATCTGGGCCTCCTCCTCGGTACGCGACGCACCGGTTTGTTACAGTGTCTTGTCTCGTCTGCTCCCTCCCGCTAGTGCCGGCATGTACGTGACACAGCCACAGCTAGCCTACGCACCGCATGTGATGTGGATGTACGGCCTTGCACCGTGTAGCGCGTGACACCGCCATCGCTCTCTTCTCTCTCGCAAAGTAGTCGATATGCACGTACAAAACACTTCTAAAATGATGTGAACCAATCTATAGTTGAATGGTTAGAGGGAGAGTAGTATCTTCTATCCATCACGATTCAAGTCTTGGTATTCACATTATTTCTGAATTTATTTTAGAATTTTCGGCGATGCGTTTTCAGTGAAAGCAGACGTTTTTGTCGACGACGAGGCGCTCATAAGAATATGGTGTACGTGTATGCGTTCATAGAGATGAGTGTATGCGGCTATGCACGTATGTATGAGCGCTTACGTCTGTAATGATGTTCGAAAAAAATGACACTTCGAAAATGCTTTTTTTTTTAAAAAACAAAAATGCTGGAGCACACCGAAATCCATTCACAATTTCAGAGCAAGGACTTCTCACAAAAACAAAATCACACCAAGGCGCTCTAGGTCCAACAGTGCTACACTTACGGACACAATTTATAAAGATAGGCGTGGCCTAATGGAAAAAAATTATATGAAACTAGGTCTCACGGTTAGCAGGTGAGACCCGCCCTGATAACACGTGTCATCTATCAAAATAGGTCTCGCGTGAGACCTGGTCTCATAGAATTCTTTTCCTGGCCTGACATAGTCGGATAGGAGAAAATTAGAGGAAGAGTCGACACAACATCTTTAGATTGACGAAGGCCTCGTAGTCGACGGAACGTTTTCTTTTACTAAATGAATATTGTTGAAAAATCTGAAATAAGTTCAGAAAAATATGAACTCTCGTGTGTTGGTTTCACCACACGAACCTAACCATCTAAGTTGCCCTCAATCCCGTGGAGTTAATGTTTAAGGGACATAACTATACAAGCGGCATGTTACGGCGTAGGAGTAAGGTCAACATATATGTTTAATTTATGTTGTTTCGATCCTCTCTATGGTGCCATATGAAACTTGTTACAGCGGGGATCCCTCGCTTATGACTATCATTTTTTTAGCTTTTAGGGCATCTTCAATACCGAAAATGATGGCATCGGCGTTGTCGTCGTCCCACGGTGTGATCGAAGCTTGTCTTTATCGTGGGGCCGTCCTTGTCGGAGACCTCACATGAGCTGGCCGGCCTCAATCCGCCTGGCACAACGGCTGTGCCAGGCGGCCACAAGTCTGCTTCATTTTCGTGGAAAAGCTCTTCCACAGAGCGTCGATGCCTGCAGTCTTGGCAGATGTGGTGCAAGGGAGGAGGATATATATAGAGCGGCTTGTGTTATGGCGTGGAGTTAGCCAGGTGTGATCGCTTTTAAATAGCGGTTTCCGGTGAGGCCAGATGTCCGGGTACGTCAATGCACGGTGCAGAGTGGTTTTCTTCTTCGACAAGCCTGCTTAATGGTGGCATATGGACGAACGGGACATTGAATGGGTGTCGTAGATATCCGTTCCGTCCTGTCCAATAACGCATCTCCGGCATTGAACAGAGGCGGACGCTGAGGACGAGTCGCGGGCGGCGTCCTCGACCGGCGCACCGCTTCAGTGGCGGAGGCTGTGAGAGGTCACGCCTGCTCTAGGCCGGCTTCAATATGGAGCGACCGCTCTACATTGGCATGAATGCGGCAACTGGTACCGAAACACACGCGGGCAAGGGAGGAGGGTTTGGGGTGGGCCAGAATGGTCAGAAGCGGGAGTGGGTACTGCCCAAACGCCTGAAAAACTCCTCACGCTTGTCTCCGATTTGCGGAAGAAAGTATATTCAGACCGTTCTGCGGACCGATATAAAACCGCATTGGATGCCATAATAGCTCTGGTCCGGACGATTAAGGGTGGTTTAAGGGTTGGTGTTGGAGATGCCTTTTGATGGAGAGTTGGTTCAAAGACGTTTCACCTCCTTCGGGTGACGAGAAATATAGTAATAATTAATAAATTTCTCTTACTTCATGATCGATCAGTTAATTTTGTGCCTTGGCATCATTCATCGGTGACACAGGTGGCTAAGAGAATCTCCAGCCGCGCCCCCAACAAGACCCTTCAGGCGAGTTTTCGGCCGTCAGCGCCAAAAAATCGGCCCAATCGCGCCTTCAAGGGCCCAATTTTCGTCGGCTCAGGCCGAAATTGGCGTCGGCGGACCCAATCCAAACCTGGCGCGCTGGGGGGCGCTCGGGGGCGCCGGGCGAATCGTTTTTGGCGCGAAAGAGCCGCGGGCTCTCCTTGCCAGCGACTCGTCTCGCTTCTCGCTGCTTCGTCGTCCTCATCGCCTCGTTTCCCGCGGCGAATCAATGCCAAAGCTGCCGCACGCTGCCACACCGGTCAACCTCCGCCATTGATGCCTCACGAGCGGCGCAGTGAAGGTGTGACGACGCGCGTCCCCGCGCATGCCACGCGTAGACGAGGCATCCTCGCGCCGCCTCCGCCTATATAAGCCGACCCCAGCGCGCCGGTGGCACGCACAGAGTCTTCACTGCCGACGCGCCCTCTCTCCTCTTCCTCCCTCTCCCCTCGCCGTTCCAGTTCAAAGAAATGGCCGAACGATTCCCAGGCGACGGCGCGGAGGCGAACGGCTTCGTCCGCCGCCACCTTCACGAGGACGAAACTCGGCTCCTCTTCGATGCCGAGTACCCGGCCGCCGGACATGCGGGTGCCCGGGGCATGGAGAATTAGCGTCGGCGGGGTCCCGGTGCCTCCACCACCCACCGGGGCGGCACGGCGTGCAGAGATCGCGCGTATATGTGCCTCTCTACCGCGGGCGGTGAAGGAGGGTGTAACGCCCGGGTAATCAAGCTACAGTAAAACTCTCCTAATGATGCCATGTCATCTGCGATTACTGTTACTAATCTCGGGTTAATTCGAAACCGTGTCAAATTCAAATTTAAAGTTAAAGTCGACAATAAAAGTTTTCAAATATTAAAACAAAATGTTCGGGCTATGTCTATTATTGCATCAGTAATTATGGTGCAGCCAACATATTTTTATAAAATGACTAAATGGTTTAAAGTGAATTTAAACAGAAAAGAAAATAAATAAAATAGAAAACTAATAAACAGAAAACAAATAAATACAAAAAAGGGAAACAAAACCTCTCCCTGGGCCATTCGGCCCAGCTAGCCAGGCCGGCCCAGCTGCTGGCCAGCCCAACTGGCCCCAATCGGCCCACCCCCGCACCACTTAGCCCCCCCCCATGACCGAACCCTAACCGGCCAACCCCACTCCCCCCACGTTCCTCTTGCTCCTCCTCCCCTTCCCCCCCGATCCTGATCGGATCGGGGCTCGCGACGACCGCGCCGCCCCACGCCGTCGGACGCCGTCGCCCGGGACCTCGCCGCTTGGACCTCGCCAGAACGCTCCCCCACCGGACTGCCTCCCGCTCCGCTGTGTCGTCCCCGTCGACCTCCTTGAACCGCCCCGCGCCCGTTGCCTAGACCCCACGATCTCCGGTGAGGACCCCCGCCGCTGCTCCCGTTTGCCCCGCCTACGCACCGCCCGCGCCGTCCCGTGCCCGAGCACGCGCCGTGGCCGCGCCCCCTTTCCCACCCCCGCGGCTCCCTCGTCCTGTGCAAGCACACGGCACCCGCGCGCCGCGCCCCAACTCCTGGCCGCGCCGGCCCCCGTCAATGCGCGCGCGCTCGCGCCGCCCGCCCGCGGTGACCTCTTTCGTCGCACCCCCCCCCGACGACGCCGCACCCCCCCTCACTCGCCCGCAACGCCACACAGTCCTGCTTCGACGAGGCCTCCTTCTGCCACGCGTAGCTCCGGCCATGGCCACGCCTAGTCCCCCCCTGCTCCACCTCCTGCCGCCGACCAGGTCCGGCCACGCCCGCTCGGTCCCGCTCCGACCTCGCCCTGCTGCCGCTCCCCCTCCCCTGCACCCGCGGACGCCGGCGCTCAGCGCCCGTCCCCTCCTCTGTCGGCCTGGGCGGGTGCACAACACCCGCTCCAGGCGCCCGTAACCCGCGCGCCCGCTAAGCCACCCCCGGGGCCTATGACAAGGGGGGCCCAGCCCCAGAACGTTTTGATAAAAAAGAATTAATAATAATAATAATAAATAATGAAATAATGAAATTAATTAATTAATTAACTTAATTAATTCCGATTAAATTAAACACTTAAGATTAATTAAACTAATGATTAATTAACCTAATTAACTACTATTAATTAGATAATTAATTAGTATGACAGTGGGGCCCACCCACTAATTAATTTTGATTAATTTAATTAATCTGTTTAATTAAAATGTGTCACTGACTAGTGGGACCCACTGGTCAGGTTGACTAGTCAACTCTGTTAACTGCTGACGTCAGCATGACATCATGCTGATGTCATTAATTCATTTTCGAATTAATTAAATAATTAATTAAATTCCAGAAATTAATAAAATCTTTAGAAAATCATATCTTTTAATCCGTAACTCGGATTAAAAAATTTTCAACATGAAAGTTGATCAGAACGACGAGACGAACCCGGATACGCAGCCCGTTCATCCGCCACACACCCCTAACATATCAAACTCGCAACTTTCCCCCTCCTACTCCTCTGCCCGAAAACGCGAAACACCGGGGATAATTTCCCGGATGTTCCCCCTTCACCGGTACCACCTACTACCGCGTTAGGGCACCTCTAACGCCGTTACTTGTCATGTCATGCATCACTATGCATATGCTTGCTTAAATATTTATTGTTTCTCCCCCTCTTCTCTCGATAGACACCGAGACCGACGCCGCTGCTACCCAGTACGACTATGGAGTTGACGACCCCTCTCTCTTGCCAGAGCAACCAGGCAAGCCCCCCCTTTGATCACCAGATATCGCCTACTCTTCTCTATACTGCTTGCATTAGAGTAGTGTAGCATGTTACTGCTTCCCGTTAATCCTATACTGATGCATAGCCTGTCCTTGCTACTACTGTTGTTACCTTTACCTGCAAACCTAATGCTTAGTATAGGATGCTAGTTTATCATCCGTGGCCCTACATTCTTGTGCGTCTGCCATGCTATACTATCGGGCCGTGATCACTCGGGAGGTGATCACGGGTATGTACTATATACTTTATACGTGATACATGTGGTGACTAAAGACGGGTCGGCTCGTAGGAGCACCCGCTAGTGGATCTTTGAGGCGGAGCGACAGGGCAGGTTCCGACCACCTAGGAGAGAGGTGGGCCTGGCCCTGGTCGGCGTTCGCGGATACTTAACACGCTTAACGAGATCTGGGTATTTGATTTGAGTCTGGCCATTTGGTCTATACGCACTAACCATCTACGCGGGAGTAGTTATGGGTATCCCGGCGTCGTGGTATCAGCCGAAGCCTTCGTGACGTCAGCGACGGAGCGGCGCGCGCCGGATTGGACTGGAACGCCATTAGGCTAGGTATGCTTTCGGCCGTGTACGCAACGTGCAGGTGTGCTAAGGGCGATGGGCCCAGACCCCTGTGCGCATAGGTTTAGACTGGCGTGCTGACCTCTCTGTTGTGCCTAGGTGGGGCTGCGACGTGTTGATCTTCCGAGGCCGGGCATGACCCAGGAAAGTGTGTCCGGCCAAATGGGATCGAGCGTGTTGGGGAATGTGGTGCACCCCTGCAGGGAAGTTAATCTATTTGAATAGCCATGATCTTCGGTAACAGGACGATTTGGAGTTGTACATTGACCTTATGACAACTAGAACCGGATACTTTATAAAACACACCCTTCCAAGTGCCAGATACAACCGGTGATCGCCCTCTCATAGGGCGATGAGGGGAGGATCATCGGTTAGGATTTATGCTATACGATGCTACTTGGAGGACTTCAGTCTACTCTTTTCTACATGCTGCAAGATGGAGGTTACCAGAAGCATAGTCTTCGAAAGGACTAGCTATCCCCCTCTTATTCCGGCTTTCTGCAGTCCAGTCCACATATAATAGCCTTATTCCAGTTGATACCAATGCATACATATGTAGTGTAGCTCCTTGCTTGCGAGTACTTTGGATGAGTACTCACGGTTGCTTTCTCCCTCTTTTCCCCCTATCCCTTCTACCTGGTTGTCGCAACCAGATGTTGGAGCCCAGGATCCAGACGCCACCGTTGACGACGACTCCTACTACACCGGAGGTGCCTACTACTACGTGTTGCCCGCTGACGATGACCAGGAGTAGCTTAGGAGGATCCCAGGCAGGAGGCCTGCGCCTCTTTCGATCTGTATCCTAGTTTGTGCTAGCCTTCTTAAGGCAAACTTGTTTAACTTATGTCTGTACTCAGATATTGTTGCTTCCGCTGACTCGTCTATGATCGAGCTCTTGTATTCGAGCCCTCGAGGCCCCTGGCTTGTAATATGATGCTTGTATGACTTATTTTATTTGTAGAGTTGTGCTGTGATATATTCCCGTGAGTACCTGATCTTGATCGTACACGTTTGCGTGTATGTTTAGTATACGATTAAATCAGGGGCGTCACAAGTGGTATCAGAGCCGACTGCCTGTAGGAATCCCCCTTCCACACTCCTTGGCCGAAGTCGAGTCTAGACATTGCAAAAACTTTTACTAACTTGGCTGTGTGCCTTACGGGCCCACGTCGCCATCGGGTGGTACTAGGATCTTTTACTCCTCGACCTTTACTCTGGGACTCTGAACTCTCTTCTACACGGGTTAAACGAATTTACTAACTCTGACAATAGGATCCCGTTACGACATTCACCCCAAAGTTGGATAAGCCCTAGTTATTCTTTAGAGTAGTATTTGAACATTATCCACATTGTCATTTGACTCCTGTGAAAACATCTTTGTTTTCAGATGGAACCCACGAGGCAGGTCGTGCGCCACACGACGGCCATTGGTGCCTCAGGATCACCTGCTGTGTTGGTTGAGATGATGACCTATCTGGGTCATCGCTGGCACCCTGAGTACACCGTCTATGAGGAGTATCAGGACTTCAACCAGGAGCAGTATCGTGCCATCGTCCACCTCTACTCTCGGGAGTATGACTCCACTACTGTGCTGCACACTGCTCATGGTGTTGGAGTGACTATCGATATGGCGGTCCACTATGCTGCTTATGCTGCTCTGACACGTCTTCGTGGGGATTATCAGGAGTTGGACACCTCCCCCTTAGGCACATTGCTATTGCATCTGATATTGGTGCGGAGGGTTACTACACTGCTGCCTACTCCACTGTCACCCGAGAGCCCTTCTGCCATCAGAACCTGGTTCTGCATGCTGATGGGCTGGATCGAGCTAACCGAGCTCTTCGCCACGAGTTGTACACCACTCGTCAGCACCTCTACCGTGCTCTGATGATGTTGCACCCCTTCGTCGGATCTGGGGAGCTGTCGCGTTCTACTATCTACCCAGCCAGGACCGTGATGCCCCAGGGTGTCGGTTGGCCAGAGGTGGGAGGCTACTCTCCTGCACTTGGTCCTCTCCTGCCACCTGCGCATCGGGTTCCGCACCAGAGTATCCGCGGACCCCAGGCTACTCGCGTGGAGGTCTTCCCTTCGCGTCACTACCAGCTGTCGGGCTACACCTACCTCCACAGTATCGTGTGGGACTAATGTAGACTTGCTTGTTAGTGTTAGATGCATTCGCCGCGAGCCTGTGTGCCGCCTATGATGTCTTAGCCTATGTACCGAACTCTGTGTAACGAACTCTAGGCATGATCTCTTTTGTAAGATATGTCGACCTACTATGTAGTATCTATCGTGCTACTTTCGTTGTGCTTGTTTCATCATGAATGATTCTTATCTTTGCAAATTTCTCAATGCTGAACTACCCCTGTTAAATATTAGCAGGATGGTTAGACCAGGCGGTCGTGGTCGTGGTGGCAACGCCCCATCACCGCCTGAGTACATGGCGGGGATGATGCAACAGTTTGAGCTGAATCGTCAGTTCATGGAGAATATTATGGCTCAGTTTCCTCGCCCCAATATGAACCAGCAGCCAACCCAGGTGACTTTGCAGGATTTCATGCGCCTGAACCCAACTGTGTACCGCAGCTCAACTCAGCCTCTGGATGCTGATGACTGGCTCCGTGACATCACCTATGAGATGGAGTCTGCTGATGTAGCCCCTGCCAGCTATGTCACCTTTGCTTCATTCTTCCTGAAAGGACCCGCAGCTCAGTAGTGGAACAGCCACAGGCGTACTCTGCCAGCTGGGACAATCATCACCTGGCCAGACTTCCAAGCTGCCTTCCGTGCTCGCTTCATTCCTCAGGAAGTTATGGACCGGAAGAAGCGTGAGTTCCGCAACCTCACCCAAGGCAACAAAACCGTGGAAGCTTATCAGCGGGAGTTTCTGAACTTGTCCCGCTATGCTGAAGAGGACATTGCAACTGATGCACGCAGACAGGAGAAGTTCCGGGATGGCCTTCAAGCTGACATCAAACTCGCACTTCTAGTGCATGACTTTGCTGATTTCGCCACTCTGGTGAACAAAGCCATCAATGTCGAAACTGGTCTGCAGGAATACCAGAGCTCTCACAGGCGCAGCCGTGACACAGGCTCATCTTCGGGCCCGTCCTTGCAGAAGCGCAAGATATGGATTCCCAACAGCATGTACCAGCCGAATGCACCTGCCCCAAGGCAGTCCTATGCTGCACCTCGTCCGCCTACGGCTCCAACTAGGCAGCCAAGGCTTCCAGCTCCACCACCCCAAGCTCCTGTTCCTACTCCCGAGAATGGTTTGTGCTTCAGGTGTGGACAACCAGGGCACCGTGCTAGGGAATGCAACCAGAAACAGAATCAACTGGCCCTTCCAGCAACTGGTCGTGGAAACAACCAGCCCCGCAACAACAATGCCAAGTCTTATGGTCACGTTCATGCCAACCATGTTGATCTGAACGAAGCCCAAGACCAGCCTGCTATCGTGATGGGTACACTCCTCGTAAACTTAGTACCTGCATCTGTTTTATTCGATTCAGGAGCATCGCATTCATTCATGTCAGAAGATTTTGCATACAAGCATGACGTTAAATGTGAGGAGATGAACACTTCGGTATTGGTAAAA